>CAWVOJ010000010.1:2829163-4243745 GCA_963930925.1 Coccomyxa viridis
TCTTCCGGGGCCACGCCCACCTGGATGCCAAGCGCCGCGAGCCCTGGCTGTTCGGGGATGTACGCTCTTGCACCCTCTCTCTTGAACATGTGCATAGGCCATCTGTTGCCTAGGTCATTCCTTATCTTGTGTTGCCAATCTGCATCATTCTGACATGTTCCATCAGCACTGACCGTCATGGCTGCTCTCGTGTGGAGTCGCAGAAGTGTACATTTGTATAACGGTCCTAACCTGCTGGTGGATGCACATACTGTGAGGCCTGCAAGCGTCATAGCATGCCCATGGCTATGCAGGAGGCGACCAGGAGGATTAGAGATGCCATCAGGCAGCGCTACATTCTGCTGCCCTACATCTACACCCAGTTCCGGCATGCCAACACGAGCGGCCTGCCTGTCATGCGCCCGCTCTGGTTCGACTTCCCAGAGGAGCCTGCCACCTTTGCAGTCGATGACGAGTTCATGCTGGGCCCAGCCTTGCTGGTGGGCCTTCCCTCCACTCTCATGCGTCCTGCCAGTGAGGGCACCTCTGACAGCTGACAAGGAAGGACATACTGGCGTTCCTGCAGCTTGGTCACCATTACAGGAACGTCTGCTGGGTCTTAGTGGCGGGGGCTTCCTGATATTTCGAAAGCACAATAGTAAGTACCAGAGATGCAATGTGAAGGTGTGCAGACTTCTGACTCAGTTGCTCTTATCCTGGTGCAGGCAGCCCCAGTGCTGGAGGCGGGCGCCCAGAGCAGAGCGGTGTACCTGCCAGGAGCAGGGCCATGGTATGACGCACAGACTGGAGCGCTTGTCAAGCCTGACAAGGCGGGCGCCCTGAGTGTGCCGGTGACTATGGACGATGTGCCCAGCTACCTCCGCGGAGGCCACATCATTCCCCTGAGGGTGAGTCCTGGCGTTATTCCCCTGCATCCCACTGTTTCTGACCTACCGCCACACAGCTGGCACCAGGCAGCATGCATACTGCTCTGATCCGTCTTGTGCTGACATGCAGGAGAGAGCCAGGAGAAGCACAGCAGCAGCAAAGAATGACCCATACACGCTGCTGGTCACCCTCGACAACAAGGGGCAGGCTTCTGGTGACCTTTACTTGGACGATGGCAGCAGCTTTGCCTACAAGCGCGGCATGTACGCGCACAGAGTGTTCGAGTACAAGGACAGCGCGCTGAGCAGCAAGGCGCTGCCAGGATCACCCTCGCGGTATGGCACAGATCTGGTGATTGAGCGGATCATTATCGTGGGCCTCAAGCACAAGGCTGCCTCATATGCTGCAAAGAACAAGGAGACAGGACAGAGGTACACAGTGGAGAAGGGTCCGGTTGCACAGAAGGCAGGCGTCGCCCAGGAGGCTCTCATTGTGAGGAAGCCTGACCTGCCAGTTGCAGGCGACTGGTCATTGCAGATATCAGTCACCAAGTGAGGCCTCACACAACACTTGTAAATCTGTTACGGCGAAACGTCTCAGGGTGCAAGTCTTACATGATATTCTTCCAACCCATTGTTCCATGTGCGGTGTTTGCCGCATAGGCCAGGGCGCACAGGTGTATCTGTAATTATACACTCCTCTGTAGCGTGCATATGTCCATGCACCTCACGCATGCTACAGCGCTCAGCATACATTTTACTGCTGGTCAGGCAGGCTTATCATGCGTTTGTGCCGACTGCCGTCATCAATGGCACAGAGCCATAGCTTCAGTCGTACGCTGCAGGCTGGATGACATCGTCAATCTTCAGTATCATCTTGCACACCTGCACATGCCACACTCGACACTGAGCCTCCCAAATTTCATAGTTTTTGCGCAAAAGTGAAGCACAGATATCTCGGGCACGACAGTTGACGACGATGATTTGCTCCTGCAAACTGCAAAGAGCAGCGTGAGCTTAGCAATGCCGGAGAGTCACCTGGGTTGCCAGGAAGAGCTGCTGCTTCTTGCCAATCAGAGTCTCAAAGACGTTCTGCTCCTTCATGTTGTTGGTCCCAGTGCTGTTGCAGTCTATGCCGAGGTGCGGGTTCTTCTCCTTCAGCTGCCGGGACCGGACCTCCGTCAAGCTCTGGATGGGTGACAGACCTGCATTCTCTGCCAGCGCCAGAGGAATCTGGTCCAGGGCATCTGCAAATGCGCGCATCGCATACTGCTCCATGCCTATGACCTTCTCTGACTCAGCCTGTGTAGCAGAATGCAGCCTCTCAGATCTGAAAGACCAGCGCCTTGTTAAAGATCCCTGTCCATGTCGCATGTTCCTGACCAGGTCCTCAGTGTACTTGTGCCTAAGAGAACCTATACAAGTGCCTGCAAAGTATGCAGGAGGTGCTTCCATTACCACATCTGCGTGCCATCACGTATCATCAGAAAGACGGTGAGGTGGCAGAACTGGGCCTCTGGGAAGGGCGGAGGCTGCGCACCTCAACGGCAAGGGAGCAGGAGATCTCGGCAGAGCCGCCGCCGTAGACAATGGCGTTGTCGCGCACAAGGTTGCGGGCGACGCAGAGGGCGTCGTGCAGGCTGCGCTTGACCTCGTCCAGTATCATCTTGTTGCCGCCGCGCACAAAAATGGTCACCGCGCGGCTGTTGGGGCAGTTCTCGATCACCAGCATCCGGTCCTTTGTGGTGCCGAACGCCAGCTCACGCACCACCCCAGCCCTGCATGCCATCTCCCATCAGGATCACATGGCTGCTCACAGGCACTGAGCACCCATCGTACTGCGTTCAAGCTGCTGACAAAGGTACAGTCCCCTTGCTGTCAGGCACTGCTCCCAGTAGCCAGCCATGTCCTATAGCAAAGGATCTTCACCTCGTCCAGCACCAGGAACAACAGCAGGAGGTGTGGGACGTGCGCACCTGCCCAGCTTGTCCGGGGCGAGCTCAGAGAAGCGGGGAACGATGCGCGCGCCCGTGGCCATGGCCAGCAGCTCCAGCTCCACTCCACCCACCCAGCGAACCGCCGGCAGGTCGTTGGCCATCAGCAGGTGGTTCGCCTCATCATCAAAGCCCCTGCACGTCACCCCAGCTTTGAAATCTGACACACACCTGCATCAGCGCCTCACTACCACCTGATCTGGCTAATACAGAGCGAAAAACAGTACTAAGAGCTTTCAAGCACGTCTCTAGGACAAATTTGTGGGGTGGTAAAGAGGAGGCAGCACCATTGGCAAATGATGAGGGTGGCGCCAGAGTCCTTGCACTGCTTGACCATGTCCAGGAAGTACTGCTTCTCTGTCTCGCGCAGGGACTCGAACTTCTCAACAGTGTCAATGTCCACCTGCAGCAGGCACGCAGCAGTGACAACTGTATATATAGTCTGACAGCCAGAAAGGCAATTTAGCTTGGCACATTGCAACAAGAAAGGATCAGGAATACATGACCCCACAGATGAAAGGCGGGGACCAGGCGTACCTTGTGCTTTGTCTTCGGCTTTGGGGGCTCAAAGGGGCATGTGAGGATGGCAATCTTGGCATCCTCTATCCTCTTTGGCATCTGTGGATGACTCATGTCCTTGTCAATGACAATGCCGTTCACCAGCTTTGCATCCTCTAATCTTCCTCCCACTTTGCCATCAACCTGGATGTCAGCCGCACAGTCAGCAACTAGCATTGTGCACCCGACCCAGCCATGCGCAGCTTGTGCCTGTGAAGGCAGCGGCGGGAAGGAGGAGCAGAGGGTTGCCCCATTGTAAGCACAGTGTCATTGTATTAGCAGACTGACCTTGATAAGATCCAGGTTGACGTCCTTGCGCTCAAGGTCAGCCACAGCCAGGACAGCCTTCACGCAGATCTCCGCCATTGTCCGCTTCTCCCTCCCGACGCTGCAGCATGCACAGCGTGTCACAGTCTGGGCACCTATGCAAGCTACGCGCTGCTTCCTGCCCACATCTTGAAAGTGCGGTTGCTGCTTACAGACTTGTGCACATGGCCAGTGCAGGGACGGGAGGAAGTCAAGGCTCACATCTTGGAGGACAGTGTGGTCATGCAGGTCTGCACCAGAGGCTCTATGTCGCTCTCGCTGAAGTTGAAGCGGTCTGCTATCTGCTCGAGGTTCTCGATGGCCACTTTGCAGGCCCTCTCATAGCCCTCTGCTATTCTCAGTGGGTGGATGCCCCGATCAAGCAGCATCTCAGCCTGCAAGTCACGAATGCACATCAGCGCTGGCTCTACACAGACGCAGGAACAGAGTGACACTGAGTTTTCCAGTGCCCAGTACATCTTGGATCACCTGTTCCAGCAGGGCTCCTGCCATCACCACTACTCCAGTGGTCCCATCCCCGATCTCGTGGTCCTGGCTCTTGGACAGCTCCACCAGGAGTCTCCCTATCTGATTCTCGACCTCCATTTGCTCCAAGATGGTGGCGCCATCATTGGCTGCGAGCAGTGATCGTTCAGTGATCACACCTCATACATGTCCTGTATAAATAGCATCAAACGGTAGAAAGTTGGGCACTTACTTATGCATACATCGCCGTCTCCACTCTGTAGCATTTTGTCCATGCCCTTAGGCCCCAGAGATGATTGCAACATCCTGGAGATCGTTTTGGCAGCCTGTATGTTTGCCTTCTGAGCCTCGATGCCCCTGATGCGCTGCTTCTTCTCCTGCTCCTGTGAAACATTGAGGACAATTGATGAGACCGTGGCGCAATGAAAAGGCTTAGCGACAGTGAGGGAGCAGTGCACAGAACAGCATGGGTGTTGCGAGGACATGTGATGGGCACACCCGCAGGATGATAAATGGCCTTCCGAACTCATCGAAGGCTAACGACATCTTTGCAGCTTAGGACCAGGCCTGGGACGCAGTCCTGTATGCGCACAATGTCGAAACGTGTGGGGCATGCAAACGGCCACCTGTCGCATGACGGTGTAACGGGTAGGATGCGGAGGATTTACCGGTAAAAAGCTGCAGGGACCCTCATTTCGCTGGAGTACCCGATTAGCAGGGTCCCATGCTCATGTGTCATAGGACAATATCATGATAGTGCTGCAATTGCTTGAACACAGAGTGACATCCATCTGTGAATCATTGCTTGAACCATTAACATCGTTCAAATTTGTTGTTTCCATACAGGAGATGCGCAAGATGCCGAAGTCAAAAGTAGGCCTTGGCTGGAGTCATCATGGTTCTACAACACGTCATACTCCTGTCAAAGTGTTGAGGGTCGTATCGTAGCACCGTTCTTCTGCTATGTAGCACCGGCTCGAGCCAGAGCATCGTGTCAATCGACATGCATATGCACCAGCCTTTTCTCGCTGCCTGCTGTGTTTTACTGCACAAGGTCCTTGCGTATCAGCATGCACACAGCATGCACAGCTATGCTGCGGTTCTCTCCCAGGCTGTCAACCTTCTCATGCGTCTTTGCCTGCACATGCATGGCACCCCATCTCAGTGTGCCTGCTTCTACCTAGGACCCCAGGATCTCCAGCACATGGCATTGCTATGCAGTGATTTTATCCATGTCAAGAGACATAAAGTGCTGGCTGCACCTTGATGTTGATGGTACTGGGGTGTGCGTCCAGCAGCTGGCACAAGTTCTCACGGATGCGCTCCTTGTGAGGAGACAGCTTTGGGCGCTGCAAGATGATTGTTGCGTCCAGGTTACCCAACTCGTAACCATGGTCGTGCATGAGCCGAACCTGCGAGCATGGAACAGCTTATGCCTTCCGGTCTTCACATACTGACGAACAATGATGGGGTACACAGCCGGTGTGCATCACATGGAAGACGGTATGTGCATACCGCTTCTTTGACAAAGACATCAGAGGTCTGCCCTTTCCACTTTGGGTCACTGTCTGGGAACAGCTGTCCAATGTCTGGCTGTGAGAGGGCACCCAGTATAGCATCTGCATGTACAGTCGCAACCCTAGAAAGTTCATTCTCCGTCATGACAGGGGTGAAGCTTGTGCGCAGCAGGCGTAAGCAGAGGATTCGTTGAGGGCGTCACCTGTGACTGTGTGAAGCAAGGCGTCACCTGCATGGCAGCACACAATTTTCAAGACCTGGCTGCCCTCTTGCGTCAGGTAGCTCAAGACAAGGACAAGGTGTTGTGCAGCTACTGACAGTCTCTTTCAGCTTATTGGGATAGCCAAGACTGATGCAATGTCTGTGTGCAGAGGATGGCAGCACACGATTTTCAAGACGTGGCTGCCCTCTTGCGTCAGGTAGCTCAAGACAAGGGCAAGGTATTGTGCAGCTACTGACAGTCTCTTTCAGCTTATTGGGATAGCCAAGACTGATGCAATGTCTGTGTGCAGAGGATGCCTACCGTCAGAGTGCGCTACACAGCCTCTGTCATGCGGGATTTCCAGCCCGCCCAGAATGAGCTTGTATGGCCCTTCCTCCAGCCGGTGCAGATCAAAGCCGTGGCCAATCCTATATGGCAGAGCTGGTGCCCGCCGCCTGTCTGCATCCTCCATTGCCTCCAGCTTGATGTCTGCAGGGCTGGCCATGGCACAGCGAGGGCCTGCTCCCCTTCTCCTGGAACGCACGCACACTCTCAGGCGCGCTTAGGGTGGCACGCGTGTATACAATTCGAAGCAGCTGCACGTAGTTGTGCCCTCATTCATGTGAAAATGCGGGGTACTGTCCAGTCAAGGGGAAATAGGCTACAAGACGCTTCGACACAGCACTTCTCCACTTACCTGCAAGGAGTGCTGACAGGCTTGCTGCTGAACGCTGTTCTGCTGTGTGAGTGAGATCGTGCCAGCTGTGGAGCGAATCGATGCTGCAGGCGTGTGACAGGCATATTGTCGCTCTTTGCCAGGAAGGGGCTGTAAAGCCGCCTGTTACCAACAGCAGATTCGCGCAATTAGAGCTCTAAGTTCTGGTCAATAGTAGAGGAGCTGCCAGTAGACCAACGACTGGACAGAGGCCTTATCGCATATGCTGAAACTTGAAACTTTCGTCAGGAGCACAGAAAGTATCCGTCCTACAGACTCTGCTGTCAACTGAGCGACCACACCGGTGAAAGCTTCGCTTTTGTTGCTGCGGATCCCAGCGATCCGCTACAGATCGGTCAAAGCGTGCTTGGGCAGCCCAGACCTGACGAGGTGCCCAGACGGGTCTAACGGGACTTGCTGCAAAACGGTGCAGGCGTCGTAGAAGTTCGTGGGTGATTGCATAACAGTCACATCTTCATCTAGATCTACATTCACATCCACGACAACTCACAGGCGTCGTGCGGTGGCCCCACCATGCGGCATCTCTGACTACTCATCATCAAGATAGGTATTGCTGTAGTCTCATATGATGGCTGGTGCAGTGACACGGCGGAGGCTTGGGAAGACAGGCCTGGAGCTCCCTATTATCGGGTTTGGAGCATCCCCATTGGGAGGCGTATATCAGGTGAGGAGTACTTACAGAGCATGCTGTTAAGAATGTGGCCCTGCAAACATGTGGGCAGCAATTCAAACTCTGATTCAACGACTGCAGGAACCGCTGGATGAGGAGGAAGCCATCAAGGCTGTGCATGAGGCCTTCAAAAGCGGCATGAACTACTTTGACACCTCACCGTACTATGGCAACCTGCGATCAGAGAGGGTGGGTGATTCTCCCACACAGATTGCACTGCATGTTTCGCCGGCTGTGTTAAGCCAGTGCTTTGCAGTGCGCGCAGCATGCTAGGATGCAGCGCCCGCCAGTTGAGGTGTTTCTGCAGGTGCTGGGAAGAGCTTTAAAGGATCTTCCACGAGAGCAGATCATTGTAGCCACGAAAGTTGGGCGCTACGGCACTGACACCTTCGACTTCTCCGCTGAGCGGGTGACAAAGAGCGTACATGAGAGTCTTGAGCGCCTTCAGGTGAGAAGGCAGATACACAGAGCACCTACTGAAGCAAAGCAAAGCAAAGCAGCTACCAATGTCCTCCTGCAAGTGAATTGATAATAGCTTCGCTCATTGCTAATGTCCATTGGCCGCTGTGTGCAGGTGTCGTACTTAGATCTCATCCAGACACATGACATTGAGTTTGGCGACCTTGACCAGGTAAGTGTCGCTCTTGCCAGGAAGTGTGCATCTGAAAGGCTGTGCATCAGAGGTTCTCCTTATACAGAGGCAGCAGCACTGCAGGTGGTTAAGGAGACTCTGCCAGCCTTGCAAAAGCTGAAGCAGGCAGGCGTGGTGCGGCATATAGGCATCACCGGGTTGCCCCTGAAGATCTTCCCAGCTGTTTTGGATAGGTGGGCATGAGTTTCCTCTACTTGCAACACTCTTTATGTCAACAAAGCCTGCATTCCCCTTTGCAACCTGTGCGGGACCTGCATAGTGACCACACTGATAAGAGACTTGACTGCCTTGCAGAGTTGAGCCGGGAACTGTGGATGCCGTGCTGTCATATTGCCACTACAGTCTCAATGACTCTTCCCTTGAGACTCTCATACCCTACTTGAAGAGCAAGGGCGTGGGCATTATCAACGCCAGCTTGCTCAGCATGGGGCTTCTCACAGAACAGGCATTCCCTTGCGCACATCTTTTCTTCGGCTGCGCCAGCCAAAGCTAGATCCTTGATTTGTGGCTTCAAAGACTGACGCCCACCGCCCTTCTTTACTGGTGTCTCGGTATTGCAATAAGAGCATGAGTTCAATGAACGCGTCTCCAAAGCGTTGCATGCAGCCCATCAAGGTACAGCACTGTGCTGGTACAGTATGAATGCGTCCCTTGCTAAGGATTCTCTGCCTCCAGGGGCCACCCGAATGGCACCCAGCTCCGGAGGAGGTGAAAGCAGCATGCAAGCAAGCAGCAGAGTACGCCAAGGCGCATGGCTCCAACATCTCGAAGCTGGCCATCAAGTGGGCCCTGCAGCAGGACAGCATCGCGTCCCACCTCATCGGCTTCACAAAGCCCCAGCAGGCAAGCAGACTCTGCCATGCCAGAGGTCCATTTCCAGGAAGCTTTGCAGGAGTTTGCAGTTCATTCAGGCAAACCTATGCCAGACGAGAAGCTCCCAAAGGGGTGCACGTCTGTTGAATGCATGCAGCACCACCTGACAATCACTGATCCAGCAGGGCATGCCATCGGCGAGCCGCGTTTGGCCCCGAGCACTGAGATACATGAACATTGCGATGCTGCAGGTGTACATGAATGTTGAGACAGCTCAGTCACCTCTGACAGCGGAGGAGAAGGGCATTCTGGCTGAAGTGCAGAAGATACTTGCACCAGTCCACAATGTCACGTGGCCCTCAGGACGGCCGGAGAACAACTGACAGCATTGACAGCCCTTACTGGAGTGACTTTGTGCACTCAAGCTTGTGTGGAGAGCTGCTGTCATTGGAGAGGCAGGGAAGTGGGCCAGCATCACAGCTATGCTGGTACTAAAGGCACAATATATAGGGAGCACTGATGTTCACGCTCAGTGTTATGCTCCTGGTGTTGATTGGAGACGCGCTCACTAGGAGCTGGGAGGGAGCCTTTGGAATTGTCTGGCAGTCCCAGTAGCCTCTTTGGCGAACGCGCAACATGACGTTGATTGTGGCGTGCATATATATAACAGCTTAATTCTGTCTTCGTATGGCCTCAGATGGCTTTTCTGCTGCTGAAATTCCACCACCGCACGTGTGAGCACTTCACGACCTGGCCTTCATCTTGTCATATAGATCTTGAGCAGTAGCTCCCTGAGGCCGGCACCTGGCCGAGTCATAGCAAAGTTTCAGAGGTATTGAACGTAGCTCAAGGTGCGCTGTACTGTACGTCCGCAGCATTGGGGCTCTGCAGCGCAGCCTGGGCAGGTCTCGGGCTGCACGCAGTTCCCGCCACAGCGGATGTCAGCCCTCCCCTGTGCAGGGCCATAGTGTGAGCATCCCAGAAATTTGGTAGGACTGCAAGAAGTATTTGGTCGTGCTTTGATGCTTATGATCCTCGGCACGCCCTGATGTAGACTCCAGCATAAATGTGCACGTGCACGTGCACCTTCTTTCATGGCATGCATCGCAGTCCTCGTGCTAGCATTCCTACTATCAGCTTGTGCGGAAGCACAGGTGAGTTTTCACAATGTGAAATTGTCGCACGCGGCGTGTTCTGTTGCCAATCCCAGGCTGCATGTAGCATGTAGCATAACTGCTTTCCTCTCTCTGTATAGGATTCACAGAGAGAACCTTACCTTGACAAAGCCATCAACGTCACCTATGACATTGTTTACTCGGCATGCGGCACGGCCAGGAAGTCCGAATTCCTGCTCAGCCTCAAGTCACTGCAGCTCATGGCCCTGTCATCACCTGGATCACAGGACACGCTGTACCGTGTCCACATCATTACAGGTGTGCCACTCTGCTCCCATGTAGCTGTGTCACACATATGGAAGCATCAAGGACAGGAAGCAGCATGCTGTGTGCATGCCTGGCCTGGCTGTCCATGCAAGCTTGCACTATTGAGAACATGGCTGATTCTGCAGATGGAGGCCTCAAGAAGGAGGACCTACAGGGGCTTGAGAAGTCGTCTATCTTTCTGTTTATTCTGCACTCCCCAAACCCCATAGCAGCGCCTCTGTTTGCCCCATGCTCCACGCAGCGGCTGTACCTCCATGAGCATGCAGACTTTGAGGGCATCGGCGACGTAAGCCCACACAAAGTCCACCCTGCCCTCTTGCATGCCCTGCTGACTGCAAAACGCCGTTCTGGCAGCACTCAAGACATCTCTCGTCTCAAACAGTGTACTATCAAGCAGCACTGTTCTATGCTCTTCTGAGCATCCCTGCCTCTCCTATGTTTGCCGATAAGGGGAGGCCATGCTGCAGAGACAAGGCCGGAATCCTGTAAGATGGAACGTCTCCGTGATGATGGTTGCAGCACAAGGGAGTGATGGCACGGCCATGCAGGTGGTATATCTGGATGTGGACACATTGTGGATAGACAGCATGGCCAACGTCGAGCAGGAGTTCATCAAGATGAGGGAGAAGAATGCGCTGTTTGGCATGTCTATAGAGACGACAGCGCTGAATGGGAATGGATCATGGTACAAGGGAGGTAGGCCTGTCAAAAACAGTGCAAGTCTTGCAAGTGAGCTCCTCAGGCTGTGTACCATGCAATTGTCTTGCAGGGCAGACATGACGCTTCCCAAATGCTTGCATAGCCCTGCGCGACGCTCTTGTCAACTTCAGAGTAATTGCCAATCCTTACACCATTCCTGTGGAGCATCTGATGAAAGTGATGTCTGTCACTGCATTCTGCCTGACCATCGAGTTGACCGTTGATGGTGTGATGAGGCGTACAATTGCTGGTGTGCCTTGCAGGGTACAGCCGCAGCTTGCCATACTATGGTGAGTTTGGGCTCAATGCTGGCGTGCTGCTGCTGAATCTGGATCGTGTCCGGGCCACAAGCTTCAGCAGAGACAGAGACGAGATTATCAGCTTCTACTATCCCAAGAGGGCGCTCCCGCTGGGGGACCAGGACGTCCTCAATGCATATGCCCACAAGCATGGGGAGCACATACACATGATGTCCTGCAACTTCAACTTCCGCAGCGACACTGCGTGTTACGACGGCTTTCCTGTGATCCTGCACGGCAACAGGCAGCTCCGGGAGAACACCACCAGCAGCTACAGCAGCCTGTACAAGATGTTTGACCGTGTGAATCTTGGGCAAGCCCAAAGCTAGTGGAATTGCAAGGTCTTCATATGCACATATTGGCCTGAGTCAATATGGTTGGCAGTATACAGCCGAGCTTGCAAGGCAAGTCTTGTACAATGGTTGGAGGTTAAGAAGCTAGGTGGCTGAAGCAATCCAGGACACAGCTGAGTAACAATATGCACAATCCGCGGCACAAACTCTCACATGGTGGGTTGACCAAACTCAGGTCATAGAGAAGACACATGCATTTTGCAGCCAGAGCCCAATGCAAGCAGCTGCAGCCTTGTCAAACCCACCCATATGCATGCAAATTGGCAGCCGGAAGCCCTTCTCATACTGCACATGCTGCTAACCTTGCACACTGAGACTATATATATACAGTTCCAATATCTGCCGAGGCTCGAGATAGATGATTCTCTGTGCTGCTCGCACTAAGCTGTGAGCAGCTACTCCTATATGGGTACTCACTCAACTGTTTGCAGATCTGTATTCTGCCCATAGAGCAGACACACATAGCTTGCAGCCAGAGCCCAAAGTCAATGCAAGCAGATGCAGCCTTGTCAACTTGAAGCTTAGTGACTCGCATGCAACCTGAAACCTGTCTCTGAGTCCACACACCGCACCATGAATGCTCTGTGACTTTCTTACATGCTTTTACTCTCATATGTACTAGCAGGAACATGCGACGCCACATGATGTGTACGGCCATGTCACCGAGGGAGTTTGGCATGATCTGCCTCACATTCCGGGCTGGCTGTTGAGCAATGGATACATGGCTCCTTGTTCCTGCGCCATGAGATTGGCTCCATCTGGCCTGGCTCATGACGGTATCCATCCACACATCTTTCTCGTGTCTGCGTCCGCCAAGTCGCCGAGGATGACTATGTCGCTACAATCTGCCTGCAAAACTCACAGACCATCATCAGAGCGCTGCGCAGTTGAGGACTCTAACGCTTTGCAAAGATGTGCAAACTGCAGCCATTAACACTAGGCAGTCAAGCGCACTGCAGACATCCATGTGACTGTACACCTCAAACATACGCTGCCCTTGAAGGCAGACGATGATGCATCTTGCAAAGAGGATGGAAGGCCAGGCTCACATGGGCCTCCCCTTGCTGGGGAGTGTTCTCAATTTCGTGGTACATAGCTACATATGAACTAAAAGGATACAGGGCTTCCAGATACGCCTGCAGGTGACAAAATCTTCAGTATAGTTCTGAAGCTGATACATAAGGTATAGAGCTACTGCTCGTGTCACAAGCTGCTATAGGTACAGCCACATACCTCAGACATTGGCGCACTCTCCCAGGGCCTTGCATTGCCCACCACCCTCAGCGACCGCAGGTACTCTCGGTATGCCTCATTCAGATGCTCGGCCGTCCTTAGGGTTGCAATGGGCTCGCGCCGATCAGTTATAACACTCCTGATGACACCAATGTCCTGCGAAGCGAGATCCAGGATCCTGCGGTCTGTTACGCGGTGTCCGTCCCGCACAGGCCTGGCTTCCACAGCCTGCAGACAATTCCCCATACTGAGAACACCACAACATTCCCCTGCCTGGTTCCACTCGGTGACCAAGGCACAGAGGTTGAGCCCGTGGCGCAGGTAATGGATGCGCAGCAGCAGCAAGGCAGCAAGGGAGCTAGTAGGGTGCCAGCAGAGGAGGCCTCAGCCCCAGTCGCCAGTGCAAGCTCCCCTGTGGCACCCCAGCAGCCTGCCCCACTTAAGCCACAAGAATTTCAAAGCACTGAAGTAGCAGTACCCATACCCTAGCATGTATGCCTGCCTCAACCAGCCCCAGGATGAGAATTTCGACCAGATGCCAGCAACAGTTCTGAGGAAAGTGAGGGCCAGAGCAGGAGGGGACGCGTGAGGTCTGGCTGAAGGATCACAAAAAACAGCACCCATCTGAGCGTTGACACCGGAGTGCTGCAGGCTTGCCTGTTCAGGTTCAGGACGCCGGTACAAGGCCTCAAGCCTCCTGATCTCCTCAGCGGAACGGAGCATGGTTGAGGGGTCCCATTTGACCAGCCCATTGCTCCTCGGTGATGGCATGCCCCGCTCTTCTGTAGGTGGCGATGTCCTTGGGCCTCTGCAGGAGCCATAACAAGCGCTGTACAGGAGCCGAGTCTGTGAGGCTCTATCAAGACTCCTGGCAATACACTCATGCGCGCTACAATGCAACCAGGGCAGATGACTGCAGGTTTGTTGCGGAGAAGACCATACCTGAGAAATCACTGTGATACGTCAAGCAGAAGTGGGGTATGGCAACTTTGTGTCGCCAGGTAAGGAGATGCACCTCTCAGGTGTACTGCAGGGGGGCCTCCAGTCTGACTCGGGTAGGAGTCCAGTGCATAGGGCGATGTCAATGTCCGCCTGTGTGCTGATGGTGGCGGGCTGCAACACACAGAGGCCGTCATGAGAGCGCTGCACAATCCAACACAGTGGAGCTTTGCAACAACGCAAAAGCTGCGGCCATCAATACTGCCAGACAGTCAAGCACACTGCAGACGTCCCTGTGACAGGACACATTACGATGCAAAGCCCTCGAAAGCAGGCAAAGGGCCATTCTGCAAGGAGACTGGAAGGTCGGGCTCACAGATTCCGGGGACACCGCCTTGATTGTGCCCCACTGATCCACATACGTGCTGAAGAGGTACAGGGCTTTGAGGTACTCCTGCAACCAGAAAGTTCCCCGTGAAATTCTGCAACCTGTGCACGAGGTGTACGAGCTACTGCTCACGTGATAGCTGCTGTTTCACAGGGAGGCAGCCACATACCTCGCTCTCTGGCGCGTTCTCCCAGGGCCTTGGGCGTTTTCCCAAGGCCTCATCCTCAACTCTCATCAGCTGCAGGAAATCTTGGTATGCCTCATTCAGATGCTCGGCCGTCCTCAGGGCTTCAGTGGGCATCTTCCCAGAGATGACACTCTTGATCGTGCCAACGTCCTGCCAGCCGAGTTCCAGGATTCTGCGGTCTGATGATGTGTCTCGGACCCGCACAGTCCTGGCTTCCACAGCCTGCAGACAACTTTTATGCTGAGGACACCACTCTGCCATACAGACTTCAATGCGCAACACTAGCATCACCCATGCCCATGCATGTCTGTTTGCCTGGTCCGTCTCAGGGTTAGATTTCAGAGCAGATGCAAGCAATAGTTCTGAGGTGAAGTGAGGGCCACAGCGCGGGGGACGCGCAGGGTCCGGCTGCAGAATCACATAGCAACAGCGCCCATTCAGGCGGTGAAGCTGGGGTGTTGCAGGCTTGCCTGTCGCGTTCTTTCATTGAAGACCTTTTGCTCGTCTTGGGACCGGAGCCACGTTGAGGGGTCATAGGTTCTCCGCCACGGACCAACGGCTGGTGGCATGCCCCGCTCTTCCGTAGATAGCAATGTCCTAGGGTCTGTGCGGGGGCCCTGATCAGTGCTGCACAGCACTTAAGTGGTGAGGACCTGACAAGTATGGGCAATCTTTCCAGATGCGTCACAAAGCGGCCAGGGCAGATGACCGCAGCTCTGCAGCCGACCAGCCCAGCACAAGAAAAACCTGAGACACACTGAAAGCATACTTGGGGAACAGCCCGATGTGTGGCCAGGCGCGGAGGTGCACCTCTCAAGTGTCCTCCGGGGCAAGCTCTGGGGTGAGTCAGCTATGATGCCAGTGGTTGTTCTTAGGTCACTGTCCGCCTGGGGGCCGAGAGAGAAATGCTGCAACAGGCAGAGGCCGTCATTAGAGCGCACCCCAGTCGCACGATGTAAAGCTCAGCAAGGATGTCCAAGATACAGCCATCACCACCACTAGACAGTCAAGCGCCCTGCAGGCGTCCAAGCGAATGGACACATGGACATGCAATGCCCTCAAAGGCAGTCTATGGGGCGTTCTGCAAGAAGGCTGGAAGGTCGGGCTCACCCTGGGCATCCTCCAGGGATTGCTCCTTAATTTCACTGTATGCATTCACTTTTTTACTGAAGCGGTACAGCGCTCGGAGGTATTCCTGCAACCTTCAAGGGTGTCAAAACTGATTTTACAGCTGATGCATGAGGTATATGAGCTACTGCTCACGTCACGGGCTGCTATATGACAGCCGCGCACCTCTGTCTCTGGCGCATTCTCCCAGAGCCTTGGCATGTCTTCCACTATCCTCATCTTCTGCAGGAATTCTCGGTATGCTTCATTCAGATACTTAGCTGCCCTCAGGGCTCCAGTACCCACCATACCAAAGATCACTGCCAAAATTATGCCAAGGTCCTGCAGGGCGAGCTCCAGGATTTTGCGGTCTGATTTGACCAGCACATGGTTGGCCTCGGGCGCTTCGATGCGCTATTCCACAGCCTGCAGACACCTCCAATACTAAGGACACCACCCTTAGCCACAAGGACCTTCATGCAGGCAAGTGGCGGCAATCATACCGTTGCAAGCCTGCTTGCCTCAACCCTCTCAGGGTGTGAAGCAAGACCAAGTGCCAGCAACAGTTCTGAGGAAAGCAAGGGCCATAGCAGGAAGACATGTGGAGTCTGGCACAATGACATGAAAGACAACACCTGTTCGGGCGCCTGAAGCTGGGGTGTTGCAGGCTTGCCTGTTCAGGACGCGAGGTAAGTCGCTTAAACAAGGTATCATAAATGGAACGGAGCAAGGTTGAGGGCGACCAGGTGTCCTGCAGCGGAGGAGCAACTGGTGGCATGACCCGTTCTTCTGTCAACAGCGATGTCCTTGGTCCTTTGCAGGGCCCTGGATCAGCACTGCACAGCCAAAGAGTCATAAGGCTCATGAGTGCTAGGAATGTTTCCATATGCTTTACAACGCGACCAGGGCAGATAACTGCGGAAATTTTTTCCAGACCAGCCCAGCACGGGAGAACCCGAGACATGCAAAAGCAGACATGGGCCATCGCCTACTTTGTGTAGCCAGGTGAGGAGATGCACCTCTCGGGTAAGCTGCAGCGGGAGCTGCACTCTGAGTGGGGTATCCATCCTGTGATGGATCTTATGTCAAGGTCCATCTGGAAGCTAAGGCCCGTTTTCTGCAACATACAGAGGCCGTCATTGAAGTGCTAAGCAGCTGCACACCCTAAAGCTTTGCAAAGATGCGCAAGCTGCGGCGCTCAACACTGCTCGACAGTCAAGCGCACTGCTGACGTCCGTGTGACTGGACACACTTCTGTGCTGCCCTTGAAAGCAGACAATGGGGCGTTCTGCAGCAAGATTGGAAGGGCGGGCTCACATGTGACATTCCTGGGCATCTCTCCTTCAGTTCGCTGTAGTATTTCACGTGTTTGCTGAAGCGGTACAGCGCTTGGAGGTACTCCTGCAACCAGTAAAATTCTCGGTATAAAACTGCAGTCTATGCTACAAGGTATATAAGCTACTGCTCACGTCACAAGCTGCTGTGTTACAGCCACGTACCTCGGTCTCTGCCGCATTTGCCCAAGGCCTTCGTGTGGATTTGTTCCAAACCCGCACCATCTGCAGGTACTTCTGGTATGCCTCATTCAGATGCTTGGCCGTCCTCAGGGCTTCAACTGGCGTGGTCTCAGAGACTACAGCTTTGATTATGCCAATGTCCTGCAGCGCGAGCTCCAGGGTTGTGCGGTCTGATGATGTGTCTCGCTCTCGCACAGGCTCTTGTTCCACAGCCTGCAGACAACCGTCACACTCAGCCTCAAGGACCTTGATACAGAAAAGTTGCATCACCCATACCCTTGCATGTCTGCTTGCCAACACTGTCTCAGGGTAACAAGTGAAACCAGATGCCTGCAACAATTCTGAGGAGACTGAGGGCTAAAATGAGGGGCCACATGCGGGATTTCTGGCTGAAGAATCATATAAAAACAGCACCCATCTCAGCGTCGACAGCAAGGGGATGCAGGCTTGCCTGTTTAGGTTCAAGACGCATGTTCAAGGCCATAAGCGCGATATCTTCAATGGTAGGGAGCATTGAGGGTTCCCAGGGGTCCAGCCGCAAAGGACGGGCTGCTGGCATGACCATGTCTTCAGTAGATAGCGATGTCCCTGGGCCTGTGCAGGGCCCCTGGCCAGCACTGCACACGAATGGAGTTGTGAGGTCTATGGATACCTGGCAATCCTTCCGTATCTGTAACAATGCAGGGTAGGGCATGTGACTGCACCTCTGTTGCAGATCAGGCCAGCACAATGCAGAGTTGAGAAATTGCAAAGCAGACTTGGGGTATGGTCGGCTTTGTGTGGCCAGGTGAGGAGGTGCACCTCTCAGATGGATTCCCATGGGAGCTCTGAGGCAAGCTGGCTGCAGGCTCATCCTGAGCAGATGTGTAGCTTCCATTGTCTGACGAGTAGGTGTTTCTGGCACTCATGAGTCTGCCTACTCCTCACCTCCGCCTGCAGCATGAAAGCGTGCTGAGTGAATGTTGCTGCTACGTCACGCTGAGTACGTTCTGGTGGCGCTCCCTAAGGTGACCTAAGCATGTACTCATAAGTCTGAGGTCACTTAGCGGGTTTTGATTTGACAACAATGGAGGATGCTGGCTATCGGGCTCAAGGTACGCGTACCCGTATGGGTTGCGCCTGATGCTCTATGGGTGTCCCGCAGGGAAGGGGTTGCCTCTCTATCACGGTGTACCTTTATGGTTTGTGCCTCGTGCTCTGTAGGTGTCCTGCAGGGACATGTCGCTTGACAGCAAGGAGAAGCTGTGGGTAGCTGTGTGTCACGTGAGTCTCCCGTTTACGAATGCTGTGCCGGCAGGTTCGTCAGCTGACGCTGCTCTAACACAACACAGTTCCGGCACTATGGCACCCACTGACGTTCCTACTCGTGAGCTGTACATTGGTGGCAAGTGGGTGGCCCCACAGTCAAACAAGAGGCTGCCCGTCATCTGCCCTTTTACGGAAGAGCAGATCGGTACTATACCTGCAGGTGGTGCTCCTGAGGTCAAAGCCGCTGTCTCTGCTGCTACTAAGGCTTTCTACAATGGTTCCTGGAGTAAGCTCACGGGAGCTGAGAGAGCTTCGTACCTCAGAAAGATAGCAGAGAAAGTGCGACATAAACGCCATTCTCTGAATTTCCGATACTGCTCTGCACCAGAGTATTCAGATGATAGCAATTCTGTATGAAGGGCGATCAACTGCGCGTGTGAAGGAGTCACACCATCGAATTTGACCATCACACCCATGCACCTGCTGCAGGTCAAGGAGAAGAAGGATCTGCTTGCACGCCTTGAGACGCTCGACAACGGCAAGCCCATCTCCGAGGCTGCCTGGGACATCGTGAGCATCTCCTCCCTTCACCATATATCCCAGCGATTCTCTCAAGCGCGTTCATCATACATCTAGGGCCTAAGGCCCATGTAGCGGTGACACGGAGGTCCTGCTCCGCGCAGGACGATGTTGCTGGGTGCTTCGAGTACTATGCGGACCTGGCTGAGAAGCAGGACAAGCAGCTGGAGACCCCAGTGGAGCTACCCATGGCAGAGTTCACTAGCGTCATCAGGCATGAGCCTCTGGGACCCGTCGCCCTCATCAGCAGCTTCAACTATCCCATGCTCATAGCAACGGTGAGATGCGCTGCACTGTCGCCTTCATCAGCAGCTTCACCGCATGCACGCTCATAGCCACAGTGAGATGCGCTGCATTGTTGCACTCTTCAGCAGCCTCAAATATCCGGTGCACATAGCCATGGTGAGATGCGCTGCACTTTTTGACTTGCACAAGGGAATGTCCACTGTTTGGGTCGCGGAGGGAGGGAGGTTGCAGCAGACACAGTCCCTCGTTTGCTGCACTTCACTCCCTGGTTGTAGGGCCAGGTCGGTGCAGCCAAAGGGTCTCCTATGCATGCGCCTCGGATCGAATCTGCGGCTCAGGTTGCTGAGACAGGCTGTCCATGTGCAGTGGAAGATTGCTCCTGCACTGGCTGCGGGATGCACCGTGGTCTCCAAGCCCTCGGAGATGACCTCGTTGACCTGCCTGGAGATGGCTGCCATTATGGAGGAAGTCGGCCTGCCTCCCGGCGTCTTCAACCTGGTCACAGGCACCGGCCCAGATGCTGGCGCCCCGCTAGTGTAAGAGCCTGTCTCTGCCATGCATATGCCTTCCCCAGCTGGCTCGCGATGGCACTGACCTGCACATGAGTCCTCTCTCTAGCAAGCACTCACTCTCCCGCCAAGTAGTGTCCATTCCAGCCACTGGCTGAGTGGGCCAGTCGCATCCACATCAGCATGCTGTAATGCCGCTCTGGTTGGTATGGGCTGAGTAATGACCCTGAGTAATGCATAGTGAGGTGTGGGGCTGTGTGCAGCTCAAGCTCTGGTCTGGCCAAGATCAGCTTCACAGGCAGCACAACCACAGGCCGGCGCATCATGGCGGAGGCCGCCAAACAAGGCATCCCCACCTGCATGGAGCTCGGCGGCAAGAGCTGCCTCATTGTGTTCGATGACGCCAATGTAGACGACGCTGTGGAGTGGGCCATGGTGCGCGACCTGCCTCACTTCTGCACGCTCTGTTCAAACACTACATGGTAGACACGAATCAGACATGTCCACTGGCCCATCACCCTCAAAATGTTGGGGTTTGAGGAAGCAGTGTGCCGAGACACTGTTGACGAGTTATGATGCCTGCGCACAGTTCGGGTGCTTCTGGACGAACGGGCAGATCTGCAGCGCCACCTCGCGGCTGCTGGTGCAAGAGCGCATCGCCGAGAAGTTCTACGCGCGCCTGAAGCAGCGCGCCGAGTCCATCAAGATCGGCGACCCGCTGGACGAGGAGTGCCGCCTGGGGCCTGTGGTTGCAGAGAGCCAGCACTCCAAGATCACTGCCTTCATCAAGGTGAGGGTGGCGGCATGACCTAATCAGGAGACCGCACAGAAATCCTGCCTGCCTCCTGCCTAATCCTGATTGTCAAAGCTACTCGCGTCTCTAGCAGACACTATCGCCTGCACCAGCAGAGGCGGTAGATGCCGCAGCCTCCCTGCATTGTCCAGATGGTTCTGCGTTCTTCCGCGATGTGCAGAGCGGCACAAGCCTGCAGCTGGTATGACAGGCCTACTGCAGCCTGGGATGGATCTAGCCACAGAGCTTGGGTCCTTTAGGGGGTACATCTGCATCTGGTCAGTTCTCTCTTTGAGTGCTAAGGTATCCAGGCCTGTCTCTGCAGGAAGCCAAGTCAGAGGGAGCCACACTGCTGACAGGTGGGGGCAGGCCCAAGCACCTGCCCAAGGGCTACTTTGTGGAGCCGACTGTGTTCATCAATGTCAAGCCCGAGATGCGGCTGTGGCGGGAGGAGGTCTTCGGGCCTGTTCTGGCATCTGCAACCTTTAGCACAGAGGAGGAGGCTGTCACCATTGCCAACAGCTCGGAGTTTGGTCTGGCTGGTGCGGTCATAACAGAGGATGCAACTAGGTGCGTGCTCATTGATATAATGCTTGATGAAAGACTTGCATGAAGCACATGCCAGCGAGCAGGCAGGCGCTGACTATAATAGAGCTGTCTGCTTGCATAACGGCCTTGTCATAATTGGGCAACCATCATTTTAAGCTGAGAGGTTCCCACTGCCTGGCAGCAAGAAATGATGTTGGTTGCAGGTGTCAGAGAGTGGCAGAGGCTTTGGAGTGTGGCATTGTGTGGAAGAACTGCTCACAGCCCTGTTTCTGCAATGTCCCCTGGTGAGGCGCTTGCCCTCTTCCCAGCCATACCACCCTTCCTGTCGCCTGCTTGACAGTCCCTTGGCTCATCACTGAGGTGTCCAGAGCTTCCCCAGGAGGCGTCACAAGAGCTGAGGTCACAATTAGATACCCTATCGTGGCTGCTCATGGTACCCGCAAGTTGCCTGACATCAGGTCGACCTGTCTGAGTTCTGCAGCTCCAGCCCAGGCAGCCATGGGCTGGTGCAGTGTGCTGCATACAACAAGATACATGCTGTGTGATTGGTACATAAGAGTTGCTGCTGTGTGCAGGGGTGGCAAGAAGGCGTCTGGATTTGGGAGGGAGCTTGGAACATATGGCCTGTCGAGCTACCAGAACATCAAGCAGATCACCACCTATGTCTCAAAGGACAGATGGGACTGGTACCCATCAAAGTTGTGAGGTGGTTCCGGGGCTTGCTAGCCTTCTGGACAAAGAGTGTGGGCTTTTAATGAGGATTGCAATCATTACAATTGTGCTTTATGTGAAAAGCCGAGCGGTGCTGAATTTTGTTGAGAAAATAGCTGTAGAGCATCTCATGATTACACATCGTACAGCTCACCCTGAACACTGCTGGAAGAATGTTGACGGCACAGCGCTCACACACATCCACACAATCCTCTTGCTGGATCCACCCAACAAGGCAGTTCAAGTCTTGCTTGTAACCTCCTAGAGGACTCGCATAGCAGTCTAGGCCATGCAAGACAGTGCTGCAAACAGGGCTGCCTTACTGCTGAGTCACTCTGGGTCTGCCGGCATCTCGCCCCGTGCTTGCGCAAAGAGCTTCGCCTGCAGCGCAATCTGCACAGGGCCACACACGCTCAACCTGAGGCGACAGGGGCTTGCCTCTCTGAAAGTTACAGCCTTTCTCACTGCATGACGGATGGTAGCAGCTGGCTGGTGATCTACCTGCTCTTCCTCACTCATCTCTGAGCGCTTTGACTTCAGGCTAGCCTTGGTCTCTATATCTGCATGCACGCCACAAATGATCATTCGGAAGTCCTCGCAGGCTAAAGCCCTATTCCGACCTGTGAGCTCAAGAACACTCCGAGCAGTCACCCTCTCTTGAGCTCTCATGTTGTTGATGTGAGCATGCAGAGAGCAGATGCTGCACTTGAGTGGGGGCTTACATTTCTTGTCGTTCTCCTTCACCTCCTCCAGGAACTGGCTCACGTCAGTGGTGAAGGATGAGAAGCCAAGACGATCCAGCGCTTTGACCACATGCTCTGGGTTCAATGTCTTCTTCTTTTCCTCCTCTGAGATTGTGTTTGCTTCAGAGGCAATCAACTGCACAAACTCTGCACATGACACAGACATCACCTGTCAAGAGCACTGACTTACAACATCCCACTGCAGCGCTGGGCGCTGGACTGCTGTGGGTCGAAGACTAGGGAGAGCATGTGGTATCATCAGGGATACGAAATGCCTCATTTGTGCTGCAGCAGCAAGACCAACCTGAGCAGCATTCCATGAGAAGCTCCACGCATGGGCCTGACAATCGTACATTTGCGGGCAGGCAATCCTTTGCGATCTTCTCGACAGTAGCTGCTCAAGACATCAAGCCAAAGTCAGTCACATCCAAGGAGTCCCCATCTGCTCCTTCATCAACGGTGCAGGAGGCTCGCCATACCTTTGGGCAAAGAGACATCATCCATGACTTGAATACTCAGTAAAAAGAGGGAACGTGACGTAAAAGCCCCGAACCACTCCTGCAGCCGGGTGCAAGGCTTCCATCGGACCTGTACCAGGCCATCACATGTCTAGTCAAGGGAGCCCCCCTTTTCAAGCTTCGGCAGACAGATGTTTGATTGCTTATAACTGAGTGTAGGTGTGTTGGATAGAGCCCTCCAGCGCCCTCTCTCAGCTCTCTTGAGTTCTCATCCCCAGTCCAGTCATCCATGCGTAATCCGGTACTATGATGTCAACATGACAGGAGGAAGGGGTCAGATGTTCAGAGAGGCCCACTATAATCAACTCAGGAAGTCTCCAAACTGCGCTGATGGCCCAGCAGGACCGAGCATCGCTGCCAGCGTAGTTTCGAAGCATCACTGCTCATCAGCATGGGTGGTGCTCTAGTTGACTTCCTCCTCGGAGCAGCAGTCATCGCCTTGCCTCAACACCAGGTCAGCTTCTCAACATGCAATTTATCTTTGAGGGGCTCACTAAGCAAGGAGTACTGTGACACGGGCTTATTGCAAATGCAGGTTCCTGTGGCCATCGGAAGTGTAAGCATTGGCCTCGTCCGGCACCTTGTACAGAAAAGGAGGAAGCCAAAGAGAAGGAATGGACAGTCTCGTGAAAGAGATGAGGCTGGGCAGAAGCAAGTGACACTAGAATGGGATAGCATTTCCTGCACAATTACCACCAAGAAGGGAGGCACCAAGGAGGTTCTCCAGGATGTGTCTGGGGAGGCAAAGCCGGGGAGGTATGTGCTTGAACATTCCCATTCAGCGGATTGTCCATGGTGACCATGTCAAGGTCAGCACAGAATTGCTGGAAGCTCTGTGGCGTGGAGTTTGCAAAGGTCAGGCAGTACCTGGGACACTGAGGCCTGTGCACCTGTCACAGGCTTCTGGCAATCATGGGCCCATCAGGAGGGGGCAAGACCTCCTTGCTCAACGCTCTTGCTGGCCAGGTCCCAGAAACAAAGGGTAAGACGCCGAATTATGTGCTGCCCACTGGTAGTCTTCCCTGTCCTTGTCAATATCAGGTGTACAATGTATGGCTGCTGGCAGACACAGCGGTCTGCTACGCAGGCATGCAGCTACAGGGCAATGTCAGGGTCAACGGCCAGCCCCGAGGGAGAGCAGCATACAAGCAAGCCTATGTGCAGCAAGAGGATATGTTCTATGCCCAGCTGACTGTCAGGTGGGCAGAGTTGAAGTGCCTATCTGCATTGGAGCCTGCTTCAAGCACAACATCGTGAGGATCCCCTGACTTGCAGACAGCTCCTCCAGCTGTAAACTTCCTACATGAAAGCAGATTAGGGTGGCTTGCACCACATCAGTCATGGTTGCACATGGTGCAGGGAGACCCTGAACATGGCGGCCGCGCTGCGCCTGCCACGCAGCATGTCACCGCGTGAGAAGGAGGCTGCTGCCGAGGCGCTCATCAGACGACTGGGGCTCACAGGATCCGCAGACACTCCAGTAGGTAAACAAGCATGCCCTGCATGTCATTTGTGCCGGTAGGATCTATATTGGCCGGCGTTGATAGGCATTGGGCGGGCTCTGGAACATCCAGGCCAAGCAGAACTGCAGGCTGTAACTTGCTCCAAGGTAGACAAAATAAATGCTCACAGGTGATGCAAAGAAGAGGGGACTGAGCGGAGGGGAGAAGAAGCGGCTGAGCATTGGCTGCGAGCTGCTGGGCAACCCCAAGCTTCTCTTCCTGGACGAGCCCACCTCAGGGCTGGATTCATTTGCAGCAGAGAAGGTGACTCCTCCTGCAGTGGGCTGACCAGCCATGTGAGCCTGCAAGTGCGACTGCTATACACCCCTGACACCTGTGTGGCTGAAGGCCTTATGCCCGGCACACATATCATACTGGCATGCATGGTAAGAGCGCAGAGATAACGGCATGCATGTGTGTCCAGGTCATGCAGACACTGAAGGATTTGGCCAGGGAGGGGTGCACGGTGGTGTGCTCCATACACCAGCCGCGCTCCTCCATTTTCGCCATGTTTGATGACCTGCTGATCCTTTCAGAGGGCAAGCTGCTGTATGAAGGCTCTGCGGAGGCTTCCTTGAGATTCTTTGAGGCTCAGGCAAGCGTCCCTGGCAAGCTGCTGCACTCCAGACAGGGATACACATACACATTCTTGCTTGCAATCTATGTAGGCAAGCCAACAGGGGGACAAGCCCGCTTGCCTGTAACGGAAGCTTATTGCCACGCAGGGGTACCATGTCCCTGAACACTACAACCCTGCTGAATTTATTGCTGACCTCACCGCTGTCGACCCCTCCTCGCCAGATGCAGAAGCGGCATCCAGGTGACACGTTGTCCTCCTTTCTGATACAAAGGGCCTTTTCCAAGCTGACCAGATTATAGTGCTGCAGCCAAGCCTGCTGAGATGTATCTCAGTGCAGGAGGACGATCGAGAAGCTACATGCGGCCTTTGCCTCTCAGGCTGTCCCTCGCAGCATGGGCGCATCGAGTTCCAGCAGCTCTGGCGCTAACGGGATACCCTCCACAGGCAGCGAGGTCCAGTGCAGCCTCCCCGTCCAGGCCAAGCTGCTCTTCAAGCGCTCCTGGTCAGCAGCCCTGCCCCTATAAGTGACAAATAATCCAGGAACAGTGAATTATGATAGGCACAAGACCTCTGATGTCTGTGTATCCTGTAAATGTGCTGTGCTTACGCTGGCAAATTTTTCATGCGGAGCAGCTGACCGCTGCATATGCCGTTAGTGACTGGTCCAGCAGACCTTGGAGACGTTGGGAGCTACTGCTTTTCATTCATTGAGCTTGATGCTCGAGCCATTGTCATCTGCAACGCATGGGAGTAGCTAGATGGACAATCCAATGGAGAGTCCAGTCGGTGAGACTGGCAGATCGTGAGGGCTGTCAGCAATGCACGGTGCAGGCGCCAGGTGAGCCGGGACAAGGCCACCAACATCGGGCGGGCCATGAGCAACGTGTCGAGCGCCATCATCTTCGGAGGCATCTTCTGGCGCATGGGCAGATCCCAGAGCTCCGTCCAGGACCGGATGGGGCTCCTGCAGGCACGCCATGCTGCTTCATACACCTGCCCATCCTCCTTTGGCATATTTTGCAACCAGGCCTCTCATCAAGCGCTTGTCTCTGACTGGATGAAACTGCACCACCAGCTATCTACTGTACAGCTATTGTCCGGCACCGTGTGAAGGTGTTCTGGGAGAGATGAAGGATTGACACAATGCCAAAGAGCATGACAGGGGTTGGCTGCAGGTTGGCGCCATCAACGCGGCCATGAGCAGCCTGGTGAAGTGCCTGAACGTGTTCCCCAAGGAGCGCACCATCGTGCAGCGCGAGCGGGCCAAGAGCAGCTACGGCGTCGCGCCCTACTTCCTGTCCAAGCTGGCCGCTGAGTCGCCCATCGGAGCCTTCTTCCCGCTGCTGTTCGCCTCCATCGTCTACCCAGCAGCAGGCCTCCACCCAAAGCTCTCCAGGTGCTTCTGCGAGGCATCCTGCGACGGCAATCTTTGATATGCGTGATCTTGGTGACTGTGTGAATGCACGCCCGGGACGCACATGAGGTCACTGAGGCAGGGGGATTCGTGGCTGCTGCAGGTTTGCAAAGTTCTGCGGGATCCTGACGCTGGAGAGCTTTGCGTCCACGTCTCTGGGACTGGCTGTGGGATCCTTTGCTCCCAGCACAGATGCAGCGCTGGCCATTGGCCCGGGTGTCATGGTGCTTTTCATTGTCTTTGGCGGGTACGGAGCCTGCACATGCCACCAAGCCCATGCTCCTGACCTACCACTATTTCTCTGGAGATACGCTGATACAGTGCAGTGACGAATATCAAGCTTGCAGCATTTGTGACTGGCAGGCATGACCTGCGTGTCACATACCCTGAGGGTTGATGCAGTGCGGTGTCATGACATGGCAGCGCTGTGGGCGGCAGCGGAGCACAGAGGATGCATGGGACAGCTCTGACATGCTGGGCATGGTGCAGGTACTATGTGAATGCCGGCAATGTGCCCAAGGCGCTGCAGTGGGTGCCCTCAGCATCCCTCATCAAGCAGGCCTTCGAGGGGCTCTGCGACAACGAGTTCCCAGGGCTGCGATTTGATCCCCTGAGCGCTGATGGCTCGGGCGATATTGTGCAAGGGGAGCAGGTACGCTATCTTGCCCTTTCCAGTCTTGCTGCATGATCAGAAGTTCAGCGTGACACCTCTGCCGACTTAAGTATGACAGGAGACGGATTACTCTGGGAAGCATCCCCATTCCCACGAAGTCTTTTGGTACTTTGAATCTTCCAGCTGCTGTCGAGGATGCTGGCCCTGACAGCATTGCAGCGCGTCCTCATCAGCTTGTTTTCTTCTGGCCGCTGAGTAAATATGCGTTGTTGGATACAGGTGTTGCAGAGACTTGGGTTTGAGGACAGTACAGTCTTAAAGACCGTCAGGACACAGACACGGATCCTGCTGTTTAACTACTGGGCAACCTACTGCATCCTCAAGGCCAGGAAGCCTGGCTTTCAGACAATGGAGCCTGTTATAGCCTAGATATCTAGGGACTTGACACTCCTTTCAAGAATGTAACGTACTTTATCAGGACGTTGTCATTACTTGCAATGTGCACATGTAGTCACCACATCCATTTACAGAGAGTCCTCGAATGTGCAATTGCACTACGTACCTCTCCCTTGAGCCTAAAACACTACCACTGGAGTTTGTAGTGCAGCTGCATTTACAGCAAACCTAGCAAAAGCTGCATGTGCTGCATGAGACAAGCAGAAGCAAGACAGAGACGCCTTCAAAAGGCAATGTCATCATGAGCCTAACCCATTCTAAACGAGGCGGTCATCCTCGCAATCTCACTTGGGAACTGGCTTGGCAATGCCGTTCTGGATGAGGGTAGTGGCCATGTCAATGTATGTCTCCGCCAGGTCATGAAGCTTGATGCCGAGCTCCTTTTGCACCTGAACATTACACTAGCAAAGTCAGCTCTGCTCCTGCATGCTGCTCTGCTGCTGCTGCGCATGCCAGCTCTGACATGAGACGGGCAATGATGTCATCAAAAGCTGTGGCAAGGGAATAAAGATGCTGTACTTGCCACAGACTATCAGCAGGTAGGGAAAGCCTTGCTTGCATGCAAATTGGGTATCTGCTCACCTTGCTGTTGTCGATGATCTCCTTGGATGGCGTGTCCTCGCCTTCTGGGAACTTGTACTGGGGAAAGCGCTTGGACAGGATGTCTGACAGCGTCTTTGTGCTGCAGGTGGACGCGTGGGAGGTGAGGTACCTTCCATGCGCCTCAGGCAACTGCACACATCTTCAAGGCTTGACACGGGCATGCAGGTCTGCTGCAGGATAGCATGATGGCAAAGGTATATTTTGACATCTCTGGCAATGTAGACACAAAGCTAGACACAACATCATAGCCAGCATGACAGAACAGCCGCACATACAGGTATAGGCAGACAAGAAGATGAGCAGCAGATGTGTTGCAGGACGTATAGATGCCTCACCTCTGCAGCACGCACATGTGCCCTGCCAATGTCACGGACGTCAATCTGGTAGGGCATGATCTTAGTGAAGGTTCCCTCGATGAACCCCTGCGGTGCAGACAGCAGTCAGGTTGGGCATAGCAGTAGCTTTCTGCCTCTGTATCAGCAGATCACTACCCTGGTGGGTGAGGAGGCCAGTACAGCTGGCAGACAGCGTGCAAATCAGTGATGCAGACGTCAAGGACATACCTTGAAGTGCATGATGGATGTGGCGTCGACGCGCTTCGACACAACGGGCCCCAGCACAAACGTGGGGTTGATGCAGACCAGTGAGACGCCCTCCTTCTTGCTGAACTCCCACCCTGCCTTCTCTGCTTCAGTCTGCACAGCGTCACATCTCTCAGGCCCTTGGTGATGACATCTGGACAATGCATACACATGTGTTCTGTGTGTGTCTAGCATTTTCTGAGCGCTGCTCTGTGGGTGACGCTGAAGGCAGGGTGGACATTGGACAGAAGCTTACCTTGGAGTATCTGTAACCACCGTCTTTGTCTGGCTTGCTCTCGTTGTTCCAGTCCTCCTCATCATACAGCTTTCCGTTCTGTGGGCCTGCCGTTGTCTTGACAATGGCTGGACATCAAAAGACCATCATCAGCCATCACCCTCAAAATGGCTCACTGTCCTCGCCAGCGTGCTGAGGTGCAACTATGACATGTCCGATGCAGATGTGGGGCATGAGAAGCTTGCCTGCAAAGGAGGATGTCTGGATGACCCGCTTCACCGTGTCCTTGCTCTTGGCTACAGAGGACAAGACGTTCTGGGTGCCGTGCACAGCAGGCTCCACCAAGTCCCTCATGGGGTCCTCCACGTCCCTACAGGCAATAATGGCGTTATGTAATGCACCAGCTGCCAAACTCTGCATGGTAACAAGTACTCACGATCGATGCTTCAATGAAGGTGCCCAGGTCCTCACGTGAAGAAAGGGCTCGCGGTATGGAAGACGTAGTCTGCGCCTTTCACGACCTCATCGAAAGATCCCGGCTTCAGGAGGTCTGCTTCATGGAGGGTCAGCTTTCCGGGAAGCGCTGCGCTAAGCAGCTCGAGATGCTCCACCTTCTCCTTCTTCGAGAGGCTTCGCACTGTGCCGCGGACATTGTAACCCTTCTCAAGCAGCTGCTTCACAACCTCAGTGGCGACATAGCCTGATGCGCCTGCAGGATGTCACAGCTCGACCTGAGCGCGAGCAGATACAAGGTGCCTATACACCATCGGCCATACCTGATGGCCTCAAATGTATTTGATGGCTTAAAGACAATCAGATTATAGCAGGATGTAGGGAGCACCTGTGACGACTGCTGTGTACGCCATGTCGGAGCGTATGTCTTGCCGTGTGCCTTCAGTTATACAGGAGCGTAAGGTGGTGGCTGCTCTGTGGGTAATGGATTGGCAACGCTGACAAGAAGACTGCTCTTATAGACAGGAATTTACATTACGAGGAAAGCACCTTGTTAATCCTTGCGTAAAACATTATGTGATAGCTTCATGCGTCTGGGAAGCTACACATCACTACTCAGTGTGCGCCTCGCTGACCGCGTCTCTTAGCACTTACGGCCGTCAGAGAGAACCCGAGAGGCAAGTGTTTCAGAAAAATGGGCGAGGCCGAGAATGCCACGGGCCCTGTCCCCGACAACGCAAATGAACGTAAGTGTCCTGCACTTCGGGTTAAGCTATATAGCTTTAAGCTCGTCCATCTACTTACGATATCACATCTAAGAACTCCAGATACCGTGCCGTTATAGATGGCCAAATGTGCTCATGCCAGATCGTCTCCTCAGCACAAGTCTGAGAAATCACTTCTGTCAATCCCTTGAGTATCACCTAAGTCCGTTGCTGACATCACCCAGTATAGAAGTTTCTCAAGACTTAGTGACCTCCTGCATATTGCGGTCCTGCTGTGCAGATTGCCCAGGCACACAGAGTGAGCAGGCAGGCAATGCAGCCAGCTGCGCGGGGTGCCCCAATCAGGCAGCCTGTGCCTCAGCACCCAGAGGCCCCGACCCAGAGATTGCAGAAATAGAGGAGAGGCTGCGCAGCGTGCGCCACAAGATTCTGGTGCTGTCTGGAAAGGGAGGTGTTGGCAAGAGCACCTTTGCCACACAGCTGGCCTTTGCCTTGGCAGCTGCCAACAAAGAGGTCCGCTCACACCTTTGACGTTTGGTAGCTGCGTGGATGTGTCATATCCATGACAACCCTGCAGATCATCTGCGGCATGATTGTGCTCAGTTTAAAGCACTGCAGCAAGCTCTAAATACTTCTAAGGCACCTGTGCAACTGTTGCATTTAGGCCAGCCTGACCTGCCTAAGAGAATGCGTGAAGACAGCCAGCTGCTGTGCAAAGCAAAGCAGGACACTAAAGTCTATGCTCAGCCTGGCTAGGTCTCTGCAGGTGGGCTTGCTGGATGTGGATATCTGCGGGCCCAGTGTGCCCAAGCTGACCGGCCTGGAGAACCAGGAGATCCACCGGAGCAACCTTGGCTGGTCCCCAGTGTATGTGGAGGACAACCTGGCTGTCATGTCCATAGGCTTCCTGCTGCCCAACCCAGATGATGCTGTGATCTGGCGAGGGCCCCGCAAGAATGGCCTCATCAAGCAGTTCCTCAAGGTGCTTTCCCCTCGGCCAATGCATCTCCTGCTTTCCGGCAAATTGCATGGCAAAGCTTCTCAAGGATGAGCTGGGGTCCCAGGCCTGTGAGCACAAAGGAGGGACTGACATGTAGCATTCATTCTGGATGCAGGATGTCCATTGGGGCGAGCTGGATTACCTCATAGTAGACACCCCACCAGGGACCTCGGATGAACACATCTCTATAGCACAGCTCCTGAAGGGAGCGAATGTGGATGGGGCAGTGATTGTCACAACCCCACAGGAGGTGTCTATCATCGATGTACGAAAGGAAGTCAACTTCTGCAAGAAGGTAGGCGGCATGATATGCTGATCCAAGATGCATTGGAGCAACAGCACACTGTCCTCTTGCTCTGAGCGACTGGTCTGAACAGGCATGCGTGTACTGCACACGCGCAGTCTACTTCATCAGGAGCGGAAGGCGTTTCTTGCTGACCAGTGATACAGCGTTTGCATGCTGGTCAGTTGCATGCTGCACATTTCACGGGGGGGTGTGCGCTGTATTTACATGCTGTGAGCTCCTGCAGGTTGGCCTGAATATTCTCGGGGTGGTGGAAAACATGTCTGGGCTGCAGCAGCCGCTGGCCAGCATGCGCTTCATGTCGCAGTCAGCGGGGGACGACGCGCCCCGAGACGTCACGCAGGAGCTGCTGGCGCTGCTCAGCGGATCCACGCTGGATGCTGACAGCATTGTGGCCCAATCTGATGTCTTCAAGCCCACCAAGGGCGGAGCAGAGCACATGGCCGCTGACATGGGCATTCCGTTCCTGGGTCGGGTGCCTCTGGACCCTGCCCTCAGCCTGGCAGGTGTGCCTCAACTTGCCTGTCTTACATCTGCACGTGTATCATACGTGACTGCAGCAGACCCGTGCCTGGCTTCTGGTGTGTGAGTACGGCAGGTCTCTGCCTTGGAACAACATCTTTTGGCTTGTGAGAAGCAAGAGGCCTGGTGAGTGTGAGCCTTACATTCTGGCTGGTATGGCAGGTGAGCAGGGGAGGTCAGCTTTTGAGCCGGGGTCGGCTGCTGCCAAGTCCAGTGGTGTGGCGCTGCAGGGCATCATTCAGCAGATACGTGCAAAGACAGAGGGCAAAAGCAAAGCTCAGAATGGTGGAATGAATGGACATGTACATTGATAAGGGAGAGCAAGTAAGTTTACATGATGCGCCACATGAGGAGTGCTATCTACCTTAGCCTAAGGCGCGAAGCCAGATGCATGCACCCAGTGTGAATAGGCAACTATGTGTGTCTTGCCAGACACCTTCTGGGTGTAAATATGTCGATGTGCAAAAGAGTCTTGACATAGAAGAGGATTCATGCTTCACAGTGACATCGCAGTCAGATAGCACAATTTTGAAGAAGGAACATGCTGTCTTTGTGTCTCAATGCTCCTTCCCTGATGAAGGCCCACTCAAGGATGTACTCCACTGTCACAAGCACGTGCATGATGGCATGACTGCCAAAGACATCAAAGCGCCCTGGGCTCCATCTCTCTGGAATATGTGTCGCGCAAACCAGTGCAGACGTCCACAAGCAGATTGCAGTCCCTGCCGTCAACCAAGTGGCAGCCCCAGGCTCCCCTCTCGCACATTCCCTGTATGTTGCCAGCATCATTGGCGCAGTGTAACCTGCATAGGCATGCCCTTCAGAGCCCTACTATGTGCCAGGGAAACATTGCCCCTGCTTCTGTGAAATTCCAGAGCAGGATCCCCTCCTTTCGAGCCTGTATGGTAGTGCATCACCTGTGCAGATGCCAGCAATGTCCCAAACAAGCTGCTTGCGTGGTATGTGCCTGAGCCTCCTCCGCACCATGACCCGCACAAGGCAGAACAGCCAGTCCAGCAGCAGGGCTGCCATGTACAGGTTCCATCGCCTCGTGCTGAAGACATGCCAGGCTATGCCGGATCCCCGCAGCACTGCATGGCAAAGTGAGCCCGTCAACAGCCTGCTTGCCGACCTTGCAGGTTTGTCTGGAATGATACTCTGATGCAGCAGAATTTCCTCAGCATAGCACCCTGCAGCTGGCAGACTCCAATCGGCAAGCCTTCTGAGTCTGAGAGAAGTCAGAAGCAACCATTGTGACAATGGTCGTGTGCTCCAAGATATGGGTGAAAACAAAGCCTACCTGCGCAAGTGAAGATAAAGAAGATGTCCAGGCCCCGCCACAAGTTGCGGGCCTCCTCGGAGATCCCAACAAAGAGCGAGCAGCAAATGCTGAAAGGCAAGTGAATGGCAGCAGAGAGGTATAGCAGTGTGAAGGGCTCATTTGAGCCATAAGAGTGCCTGCAGGGTAACTCACGCTGTGTGCGACTCAAAAGGATAGGACAAAAGATCGTTGTTGAAAAGCTTAAGTGACCTGCTAATGCATACAAGAGCAGTATGGGCAGCCCAACCTGGATGTGAGGTAGAGGGCATTGACAATCAGAAAGGCAACAATTGTCGTCCAAACGTTGGCAGTCTCATTTGTCCACTGGAAAAGAGTTCGTGACGCCGCAGATGCGTACGAGCCACCTGTATAGGACGAGAGGCACCCCTCACACGACGGCAGGGAGGTGCTTCTTGCTATGCAGTCACAGTCTTTGTTTAGCCCTTTCGTCCTCACCGTGCAGGTATCTCGCGGTCACATGGTCCCTGTGCAGGTAGCTTGGGGCTTTTTCACGTAAGGTTAGCACGCAAGGTGGAGAGGCCATGAGCCCGTCACATCTCTTCAAGCCGAACTTTCGCCTTGGAGCAATCAAGACAGTATGATATGCCTTTCCCTACAGTCCCATGCTTGTGGTAAAGCCATGCAGCCAAGACGTCGACAGCGATGATGAACGGCCGGAGCTTGCGCAGCTTCTCTTCGAGCGGCAGCTTCCCCCAACATCCTGCATTCTTGGCACCTGGGCCTGAAGTATATATCTTGAGTTGTCTGTCGATGCAGTCTCCCAATAGTAAGACTCCTTCTCCATTTGATCATCGAGTATCGCGTTGTACAGGATGTACAGTCGTACATCTGTGTGCTGTCCTGCTACGGGAGTTGATCTGCGTGCCGTTGCTCAGGTGTGAACGTCGGGATTCTATTGAACTCCTGCAGACGAGGCCATGGTACCGCAGATCTTCCAGAGGCTTGCCGGTAAACGGCCCTCGAGACAAGATTATGAGTCTTTGCTACTAGACAAGAATTCTTTAAGCGTGATATCAGAAGAGGAGGGAGGTGCCGACGCCCAATACGCCTCGAACTCATGCGGGAGTTTACTGGCATTGCATACTGCCACGGCTCGCGGCAGAAGAGAGTGGCTCTTCTTTGACAGCACTGGCACAGCCAGGTTCCAGGATGTACGTCCATGCTGGTAACCCAGGCACCTGAGGTCTGTGACCAGCTCTGCTTACCTAATGATCAGCTCTGACGCAATGAGATGTGGCAGGTCAACAAGCACGAGCTGGTGGCACATCTAGGCATCCCCTTCAGAGATCTGCGCATACTGGACCCTTCGGTGGGATTATCATCCAATGCTGTATATGGCATTCCCTGTACCCCGTCGTCTAGTTGTGGCACATACTTCATCACTATCTCTAGGTTCTTGGTGTAGTGACTGCCTGCACTGTCCCAAGCCCTGCTATCACTGCCAGTCGAAAGCTCTCGGGGAATTGTTGCAGATCCCAACACCTTCACCATCTTCGGTATTCATTCGGGAGAATGCCATCATTTTCAACATTGAGAGCCTTCGAATGATCATCACCAAGGACGAGGTAAGCAACTGGACTCAAATGCCTCTCACTATCTCCTGGGTTGTCCAGACCCCCTTCAGCTGCTTGCCCTGCTACCTTGCGCAAGATGAAGCAGGATGGACTTCAGTTCCTGGCACTACATAGCTTCTCGCAGGCATAAGGCTGCCGTTCTGACATGGCGTATTGACACCTGCAGGTCGTCCTGCTGTCCTCTCCGATCCCCGGGCAGCCGTTGACGAACTCGTCCAACCCCTCGGTGGACGACGACTTTGTGAAGGAGATGACGGCCATCCTGAGCGGCGCTGACGCGGCGCACCGGCAGTCGCGCGTCGAGCGGGCGCTGCCCTACGAGCTGCGCGCGGTCGAGGTAGGCCTGGCCACGGCGGTGCGCGCCTGGGAGATGGAAGCCATTGTGCTGGAGCACCGCACCAAGCCCACGCTGCGTGCCTTACTCCACAAGGTGCATCTGCCTGACAGCTATTCTTGCATGAGTGGTCACTGGTCTCACATGGATACTGTGCTTGTGAGGGGCATGGGCATTGCTCCAACGGAGACAAGCCGCCGCTGGCAGATGAGTTTGAGGAGGTGTTGCGGATCTGATGGTCTGCCTGGTCTGCAAGGCAGCCAGCAGGGGCTGAGCAATGTGGCAGCTGCTGACAAGGGCATGGGTGGTGCTGCAGATGTCGCGGATAGAGCTGGGCAGGCTGCGGAGCTGCAAGGGCGCCAACCGAAAGCTGCTCAGCCGCCTCAACATTGTCAAGCGGGTGGGCCTCCGTGCTTGACCATGTGCCATGCCCTATCAGCACGTCGCAGAAAAGTCCCCTTACAGCACACATTTGCAATCGGCCTTGATGCGTACACATAGCATGAGACCCGGCGCATGCACAATTTTGAGGCCGGAACGGGCATGGGCATCTGCATGCAGCCGAGGTGCGCCTTGCAGGCACTCCAAGACATTCTGGACGATGACGACGACATCGGACAAATGTATCTCTCACGCAAGGCCCGAATCAAGAAGATGGCACAGGCTGCAAACTCTCAGCCTGAGACTGCACCCAAGCATGGTGGGGACGACGAAGTGCTTGTAGCACACGCAGAGGAGGTGTGCAATATCACACTTCATCTGTGTCAGCGACAATCCATGGACACCCTTGACCATTGCCCCTCTCATCATCCTGCCAGTGCCCCATGTCTACTGTGCTAGCAGAAGGCACTCTGTAGCTTTTCAGCTGCTAGTTGTGGGCTCAACACATGTGAGTCTCTCTAAGACTCACGGACAATAGCAGGGCTGAAAGGCATTGTATTGGCGCAGAACACCAACGGCCAACATGGCAGCGATGCAGCACCTGCACAGGACCCCCAGCCGCTGACGCTGGGCGGTGCAGCTGGGCGCACCAGCTCCGCTCCCCCCGGGCCTCTCGACAGCATGGCGGCAGCCATGCCGCGCTCTGTAAGCTCCCGAATATGGTACCCAGCCTGTGGCTCCACTGTGTGTGCTCAACGCTGCTTGATTGCCTGCAAACACAATGAGACGTGGCTGGGCAACCTCAGCTTTTCTCATGATAACCGCTTACCTAAGTTATCGCTGCGGCCATTGCATAGGTGCGTAGGCACCCTCTTAGTCAGCGTAAGAGCATTCATGCAGTGCGTGATGGGATGCAGGCCTTTGAAAACAGTAGTGAGTCCGCTGGGCAGCTGCGTAGCGCCCCCACAGCGCCTCCTTCCGAGTTCCCGTCTCAGCAGGAGGTACCCCATCCCGCAGCCTTGACGCTGATCATGACCCGTGCTTCTCAAACTTAGGCTCCAGAATTAGCTGTGAGAAACAGCCTGCATGAGGAATGGGTTGTGTGGGTCACTTTTGCACCTCTTCCTGCTGCAGGCTATTGCAAATCGGCCCTGAAAAGAGCATTGGAAGACAAAACTTCAGGAGACATCTGACGAGGTCAACAGAAAGATTTAACCTGTGCAGGAGAAGGCTGGCCGGCCAAAGAGGACAGGCACATGGGCACGGCACGTCAACCAGATCAAGCTGGCGCAGACCCTGATCCGCCTGATGAGCAAGGACAACGCAGGCACTGACACAGGCGATGCCGACGGGGAGGACGACGATGACTGTGCAGACATCTCACAAGCTGAGAACCTGCTAGAATCCTACTTTGCAATGGTGATGTCCTGCCTCAAACTGCCGGCAAGCCCTGCGTGACATGCGATATGTCTTGCGAGCAGCTTGCTGATCAGGAATGATGTCAGCAAGCGGATGCAGAAAGTCTACGCAGTGTTTGGCAGCACCGTTTTGTGGGACCCGCTCCCTTCATTTCAATGCCTGATTTTCATGGGGCGCAGGTGGACTTTCTCATCAACCGCTTGAACGCCTTGGAAGAGCACATGAAGGCGGTTGAAGAGCAGATGGCGCTTGAACTGGATCACAGGCAAGCCTCTGTAGAAATCTGAATATCTGCCTTGAATACTGACATCCACCACGGCGTATTTATTTGACGTATGCACACAGTGTTTTGCTGTGTGCCTGCTTGAACGTTTCAGTGTTGGCTTGCTGATGACTGTTGTGCTGGCTTACAGGCGCAATGAGCTAGTCGCTCTGGACCTGATCTTGACAGCTGTCGCCACTGCTTTCGCCTTTGTCAGCATGGTGGGCGGGATCTATGGTGCGTGATTACATTGCTTCCCTGATTGTCGCCTGGACATTGCAGATCCTGTTCAACTTCATGCCTTGTTATTGGCTTCAGTGTTGAAGACACAATCTCACTGGCGCGCTCCCTGACTGACAAACTTGCATGTGTAGGGATGAACACACCGCTGCCGCTGTGGTTCCAGCAGTCTATGGTGAGCCTGACAGGACTTACCTCCTTTTCCTTTGAAGATAACACATCTGGCCTGTGGGTGAAATTCAAGTACAGGGAAAATTGCTTGGCACTGCCTGTCAACCAAGATGTGTACTGACACTGTCGTCCTGGCTGCGCAGTCTGCTTTCCCCATTACAGTGGCAATCACATGTATTGTTGGCGCGCTCGTCTTTGTAGGTGTGTCTTGCTCGTCCATACCTCTGCCATGCACAACTCGTCTCAAGGAACAAACATGATGGGTCTCTGCAGCATGTACGCTCCGCTACTGACAAGATGCTGGCTGTGCCTGAGTTCGGGATGGTGCATGCAGCGTTCGTTTGGTATGCAAGATGGAAGCGGCTGCTCTTCATCCCCGATGCTGCTGCCCTCACGAGGGAGCCTCCCAGCCAATCCTGACCTCCAGCTAACCGAATCTTTATATATTCATTTGATCAGGGTAGAAGACTGCTGTTAGTGACGGCCTCTGCGGTAGCATTGCCACAGATACAGGCATGGCAGCACATTGCGGCCACGGTGATGCAGAGGTGACGTACAGATAGATTAGACAGCACTACCAAGGTCATTATAGCTATAGAGCTCTCGCACCAAGATTTTCGAGAAATCCGGATCTGTTTTACCATGCTTGCCTCATGTGCTCCAATGATTGACCATGATGTATCTACAGCTATGCCAGGCGCAGCTCACTCCTGGTCAGGTCAAATGCACGAGTCCTAGGCGAGATATGAAAAAGGGAAAGGTGCTGAGGGGCAAGGTACATGGCCTTTTTGGCTGTGGCTCTGTAAAAGGAATTATGCTACATCAAACACACTGCTCTGAGTTGGGCTCAAAGCCCAGCTCAGCTGAATTAATAGACCTGAAAGTCCTCCAGTCTTAAACTCTCAGCTACAACTTCATGACACTCTAAGGCTAAGCAGACAAGTACATCACTCCTCACAAAGATCAGGATCCGGACGACAAGCAAAGCTGCCTCTGGCTAAGTCAACAATTCTCGCTGTATCTTACACAGAGATTACCACAGCAGGATCTTAGATTACAAGACACGTCTTCTGGCCCAGGTCTACCTGCCACTCTCAGGTCTGGAAGACACGGATTGGCCGGGAGCGCCTGCGGCAGATGGGGCAGGCCTGCAGGCCTGCAGCACACAGCTCACACACGCACATGTGCCCGCACAGGAACACCGTGTCGGCGCGGCTCTCTATGCACACCACGCACAGCCCCTCCTCGCGCGCATCGTCCACCCCGGGCGCCTGCTGCTGGCGGGGCGCTGGCTCCACGCCTGCGGGGCTCTGTGCGCGCCGCTGCTGCGCTTCTAAGCGCCTCTGCTGCGACCTCTCCATGGCTCGCTTCCTGCACAGAGCAAGGCTCCATGAGCTTCGACCCTCTATCTGCCAGTTGGCTGCACACCCTGCAGATGCGATTAAGCTCATGCTGGTTACACCTGATAGCGCTTAGGTCCCGTCTGTTTGCAGCCTTGCAGCTCGAGGCTTTCACTGTCCATTTCACGACAGAGTGTCAGGTGCTGCTCAGGATGCAAGCAGGTACCTGGCGCGCTGCCGCTTGATGAGCGAGAAGGTGGCCTGGATGGCTTTGAAGGTGATAATGGCTACGCCGACGCCGATGAAGCAGTTGGCAATGAGACTTGCCGCACGAGTCTTGCTGTTGAGGGATTCCAGCAGCTGAGGCAGGGTCTGGTTGGTCAGGATGAAGGGACCTCCATCCTGCGGCGCCTGCGCAATACCACCCTCCATCTCTCATTTCCCCTCTTCTCCTCTTCCATGAAGCACTACGACCTGGCCACTCCCAACAGATGTCACATCATTGAAACCGCTGTTAGACCGCAATCCCTGGCAGAATCATTGGGGGGTCGTCAGCACGGCATCTGGGGCGACTGGCGTCGTACACTACGCTGAGCAATGCCTTGGGGGCGAGCAGGGTGCATCACCCGCAGCGCCAGGACCTGGCCGTCGCGGCAGCGGATGGAGCCAACGGCGACCGCAGCGTCGCGGCTGGTGCTGTGAAGCTCCCCAATGGCCGTAAGCTGCGTGTGCAGCGGCAGAGCCAGCTCAGCCTCGGTGCGCCCCTGCACGTAGACGCCCGCCAGCATGTCCAGCGCCCTCTGCGCCACGCCCCTCTCCTCCTGTGTGTGGAGCACTGCATGTGCACGATCCCCATCTGGTCAACTGGACAGGGGTTGTACTGATTGCAGACTGGCGGTGACCGCCCCACAGCAAGGCCTGAAAGCAGGAAAGGCTGACTGTGCTTTGTGTTACTTCAGCAACCATTTACAGCACATGCTCTGCTTGTCATCACCCACTCCCAGAAATGCAGCTGTGGCTCATAGACAGTGTTGCAGAAGCTCACTAGTAGGCTCCCACGGGAGGTGCTTGGCTGTCCAGCCATCAATGATGGGCAGGCGTGTTGACTTGGAGGGGTCTGCAAGGCACCATGCAGTATCTCGATGCAGGCTGTGCAGCCTTTCTGTTTCTGGTGTCCGGACACGGGCTCCCCTCCTGTCAACGGTCCGGACAACATGCCGATCTGTCCACCCCTGCACCAGCAGAGACCAGCCCCTGATGACTGCCTTCATCTGTCCATCACCCACACCACCGCGCTGAAGGGTGACGTCTCTGTAAAGCCATATACAGGGAGCCTAGAACATCATGGTAAATTTCAGGGGTGCACCTTAGGTGTGTCGTTCAGGTGATCATTTCGCACCCATGGTCATTGAGAAGATATCCAGAGAAGCTCTGCATCTGTTACCTCAGTGAGGACTGCCTGCCTGTCAGAGAGCTCGCATTTTAAGGGTTTCTCCGCCCATGCAGCACCAGACACTGCCACGAGCTCAGGTATATTTGATCGTTCCCTCTTCAAGTCTGCATATACCACAAAATCATTGTAAACAATGTAGCGCACGTCCGCACAGTCAATTGGAGGGTCCCTGCTACTCGGCTTACTATCATGTGCCATGGGTTCAAAGGACACCTGAAAGGCTGTCGATCTTCTTAGCTGATGCAATCTGAGAGGCCTCTTTGTTGAGTGACCAGGCAATAATGCGAACTACGCCGCCTACGGCGCAGGTCAAGACTCCTGGCAGGGAGACGAAGCTGACGTCCGCCATGGTCTGGGAGGAGTCATGTCACTGCGCCCAGCACCCGTATCTGATGCATCACGGCCACTGGCAAGGCTGATAAGCAGAAAGATGTGCGAGTTTCAGACGATGCTGCAGCGTGCCGAAGGGGCGCAATGCTGGCGTTTGTCCTGTGCCTGCCCAGGCTGCCCATTCCAGCCCAACACTCGCATCGCATGCAGGGGGAATAGAAGCAACCGATCTGATCTGCTGGGTGCAGACGCTGTAGGTCTACAAGCTCGCAAGACACAGTCTGATTGGCCAGCACTCTACATGGTGCATGGTCAGATGTGCCTTTGGGCGAGGTCAAGCGCCTGGTCAATTGCAGCTTGCACTTCAGCTGACGTCTCCAGCTGGAATGATTACCTATAAAATGGTACATTTGCAGATTCAATACAATATCACGATCTGGAGGGCAGGCTACAACCTCAACCTGAGCAAACAGAGTAGACAGTGTGCTGCTGGGCATAAAGCTGAGACAACTCGGTCCTGTACAGCATGTTGGACACCTACTGGTATTGTCGACACATGATCTGAACACTTCACTCTAGGGTTCAGTGATCCTGGCCTGGATCCTGGCTGTGTTAAAATCAGAGCCCGTCTTCCTGGTGTCTTCCCAGCGCTGACTACGGGCAGACCAACAACGGCTGATTTCATTCACTCCAGTGATCAGAAGCAGCCATCAATTCCGCACACTGCATACTCCGCATCGTCCCTTGTCACTGGGACGGCCCATCTGCCCAAGTGCGCTGTGAAGTTCGTGCACTGTATGACGCCTTTGTGCATTGTGTCTGCTTGTGCTACACCTGCAGGCAAGAGCAACAGGTCATCCCTCAGCTGAAAACCTCGTGCACTCCGTTACAAGGCAACACCCGCCCAGACAAGCTTGGCCATGCGGCACTCACAATCACGACACCATACAGGGCCCCATAGTTTGCGGGAAAATAGGTGAGTCATGCATGCTGGGCGGAACCCATCGCTTGCAAGCAGTCATGACAGCGGGTAGATGTTGACAAAGTACCTGGGAAACCAATGAGCGTGATGCTGCCGCCGCCGGTTCTGAAGAGGGACAGGTCTGCAGGGCCCATCTCGAGGCTGCGGCAGAGGATGCCCGAGATGACGGAGGAGTGCGTGACCACGGCCACGGTCTTGCCGCCGTCCTCGTGCGCAGCCGCCTGCAGCATGCTCCACGCCCGCCCGCAGCGCTCCCAGAACGCATCCACCGGCTCTGCAGCGCCGCTCGCGTCTGCTGACACCTGCAGACATGCAGCACCACTGTGATGACTTCATGCCCAGCAATGGCAGCGTAGCAGCGAATGCCATAGAGTCAGCCATAAAGCGTAGTATCTGTGGATTGGCGGCTGCATGTTAACGGGAACAGGAAGCCATGAGCAAAATTGCAGCGGCAGCGTCATTCCTAGAGGCACACCTCTGAAGCATCTCTACCCTCCAGTGAGCCCCAGTCGCGGTTGTTGAGGTCGTCACAATCGCTGACAGATGGCCTTGAGAAGCCTGCCAGACTCTGAAGGTCTGCGATGCTCTGTGCTGTCTCCTTTGCTCTGGTGAGCGGGCTACTGTAGATCTCATCGACCTGCAAGCCAACTCTCACGGCTTCGTATAGGAGCTAGCAAGACTGTAGATCTTGCACCTATCAAGAAAGTACATCTGGCGTGGCATGACGGGGGAGCAGCACTTCTTCAATTAAGTGAAACACTGATTAGCAAGACCAGGTGATGCTCACCTTGACTTCCATCATGAGCTCTGCTGCCTTGGACCCTTGCACCCGGCCAAGGGTGCTCAGGGGGTCATCCCGCACTCCCAGCAGCAACCCCTCCCTGTGACCCTCAGCAGCCCCCGTCCTCACCAGGACAATGCGCCCGCTGCCAGGCTTGGGTGTGCCGAAAGGGCTCCCTGGCGACTGCAGCAAGATGCCTCATTCAGCCCGCAAAGATCATGTACAAGGGCAAGCACATGTCTCCCAACAACAGGATTCAGTGTATTGCATGCATACTTCCCTGCAGGCACTGGCTCCGCAATGAAGCAGATCTGCACAGGTGCCAGATCCACTGCCATTGAATGCGTACCTGGTTAATGCGGTCAATGGTGCGGGTGGGTGGACCATCCCCGTTTGGCTGGAAGTCAATGACGCTGGTGGCTCCGTTGGACTGCAGAAGCCGCCTGAAGAAGGTCGGCGGCAGGCCCAGGGCTGTGTTCAGGAGTGCCTGGTTCACAGCGTTGTGCGCCACCACCAGAGCGCTCTTGATGCCCGGCGCGCCCAAGATGTCCTGCCAGGCCATTGACCCTCTGTACCACAGCTCCCTGCGCCAGCAGGCGTGGCTTTAGGGCGTCGACAGCGTGACGCCAGGCATGTTATTGTGGTGCATCCCCTATCATACCTTTGCTTGGGCAATGCAAGGGACGCGAATGGTCTCGGGCGCTGCAAGTCAGGGCAGAGGGCAGGGCAGGTGGGCTGGCCACTCACCTGATAGGTGCCTGGTTATCAATCTCAAAGCCTGCAGGATCCTGCTGCCACTTCTTGTACTGATCCCCATACCTTGCTTTGCCCTCATCTTTGAGCAACCCCTGCGCAAAGCACGAGAGCATTAACACCTCTGCGCTTCACTCAAGCTTTCATGCCTTCTGCCTTCAAAGGATCTCTGGGTGACCTTACCTGGAAAGAGTACAGGTCAACCTCCCGCAGAGATGGCAGCACTGACACGTCTCCCTGTCGGCTGCCCCAGATGATCTGTGCTGTCTGATCTGCGCGCTTCAAGGGGCTGTGGAAGAGCATGTCAAACTTGTCGTCCTTCAGCTGCACAGAGTAAGCACCCTACTGAGCACAGGTGTTTGGACGCAACACTTTATTCTCCGCTTTGCGCTCACATGCTCAAGGTATGACACAGAGCCATCCACAGATTGGCAAGGCATTGCACAGCGTATAGCACAGCCATGACATAAGGTGACCGGCCACTTGCGTGAGGCCTACCAATTGGCCGGTTGTCTCAGCTTGAGACTCCCCCTTCTTGGTCAGATATGATAGGTTGGAGCTGCCCTGCACCCGTCCCTGGGCATTCCATGTACTCTGCCCATGCCGTACTAGTGCCACCCGTCTCGCTTCTCTAATGGAAGGTAGCGGTAGGGGTGGAGCATCCCTTCTGTCGTTTAAGCTGTCGAATTCGTCCTCGCCTGTCCAGGTGTAAGTGTCGTCTGCAACCTCAGTGGATATAGCCGGTGCTGCACACATTTTGCCCGAAAATGCCCTCTTATGCGGGCCCTTCGCGTTGCCTGTGTATTTCAAGACTCTAGGTGCACCGTTGGATGCTGAACTATGCAGAGCACAGGCCACAGGGCTACGCGCGGGCAATGCTGTGATGGGCATTGTCTCGCCAACAATCACCAAAAGGGGGCTTTGATCTGGGCTAGTCTCTTGCAGCGATGCTCTACGACAAACTCCAACAACACGACGCGCGCTGTTCAGATTGATAGCAATGGCAAGTCGCAGATTGATCAGCGACTAGGATCTGGCTGGAATGCCAATATAGGCCCTTACAGTAGCATATCTTGGGGTATTTGCAAGCAAACTTTGGCTGTCAAAGCAATGTTTGCAAGGTCAATGGCGGCTGTCCCTACAGAGTACAGGACCGGTGGGCTGTACAAGGCGTACCCAGTCTCTCCAGGTCAAGGAGCACGGGCCAATGTGGCATGAATGCGGTCTATATTTCACAAACTGCGCTAACGTCATGAGTATCGTGCTTTTATTCGCATTGTGAACGCTCATACAGGACAGTCCCCTCATCATCAGCTACTGTGGCTTGCTTTCAATCTTTGTGATGATGGCCCTGTTGATGTAGTACGATGGCCAGAGATCTCCCCACTTGGAGTCTCTTGCCAATGCATACCCCGCGGGTCCAAGCCAGGTCTTCTTGTCCGCTGCTGCCAGCACCTGCCGCACAAGAACGCCCTCTTCCGTCTTTCCCTCATGCTCTGCAAGATCCTTGTCACCTGCGCAAAGAAGAGATAGCATATGAGGAGGTGTAGCAAGCAATGCACTCTTCTAATGCCCCTTTCTGGCAGGGTATCAGCTGAGAGAGATACTGGGCTCAGTGACGAAAGTTTGCTCGCATGAATGCTGCCTGAGTGCCGACCGCAACCATGCAAAGGCCCTAACTCACCCTCAGCGCCCGAGGGAGCGGGGCGTGAGGCAGACAGCTCAGCCTGGCGGTGCTGGGGCAGCGCAGAGAGGGGTGTGCAGAGGTCCAGGATCACATGGCGCCCCTTCTTGCGGGGCGGCCGGATGATGCGCCCCCAGGTGCTGCTCTGGCGGGCTGTCGCCAGCGCTAACTGCGCTACTTGCTCCTCGCTTAGCTCTGGGCCCACATCTATGTCAAGCTGCTCACTGCTATAGCTGTCATGTTGCTCTGCCTCTTCTGCTTGTGAACGCCTGGCCCAAATTGTAGCATCTATTGGGGCAGGCTCGCTCTTTGTGGCATGGTCTCCTGACATTGCTGGCTCTCTGCTCTCCCATAGCGCCTCGCTCGCTGTGCATTCTGCATCGTGGCCCATAGCTGGTGCTGAACGATTCGAGGCAACACCGCTCTCGGGCAGTCTGTGGCCCTCCAACTGTGCAGCTGCTGAAACAGGGGTGAATGTTTGCGCCTGCTCGATTGGGGAGTCCAAGTCGTCTTCCTCGTCATCTCCTAGTCTGATAGCTTGCTGTATCAGGTACTCAGTTGCCTCCTCCAACACCTCGCTCTCTCCCTCAGGATTCTTGAATTGCCCCATCTCTGCACGGAAGAAACGTGCGGACTTAGCCAATGCGGATCTGGGTTTAATAGCAAAGGTTGATCACAAAGCAAGGGATGATGCTTGTGGTGTGGATTGAGGGTGGCTGTGAATCATGCGCAGGCCATAAAGATCAATTATGTCAGCCAATGTAAGAATTGAAACCTTGTGAAGCAGGAGTGGCACAAAGCCTGTGACATGACTGCTCTGCTGCAAGGCCCAGTAGTTATACCTTCCATGAGACTCTCCAGAGCAAGCGCTCGCTGGTAGCGGGCCTCGCTCTTCCTCCAGGAGCGCGGCTGCGCATCAACGTATGGTTGCGGATCATGCATCTCTGCGGCATCAGAGCTGTGCCGGGAGATCGCCTGTGACGCCCCCACCTTGCGGCCCCCACGGCGGAGCACCACATACGAGAAGCGCTCGTCCTGCATGCGCACCAAGGCTAGCTTCTGGGCGTGCCACTTGTCACCTCACAACAAGTGCCCCAGCTCATGGCGATTCCGGAGACTTAGCGCATGCATGCGCCATGCAATCAGTCTCTGCTACACAACAGATGTCTCAGTCTGTGGGTTTGGATGCTCTCTGCCCAGACGTGCCAAGGCCTAGCAAACACAAGGCGGCAGCAGACCTGGTAGGTGCGTGCCAGGCCGCCGTCCTGGCGGACCTTGGTGACGCGCTGCAGGCTGCTGCGCTCAAAGCGCTGCACAAAGTGGCACCAGCTGGGGGTGCCCTGCATGGGGCAGGCCCCGTCATGGGGGCAGGGGGCCACCACTGAGGACTCCCGCAGGCCTGTCTCCTCATCCAAGCCTGCCTGGAGCACCTGCAAACAAGCACCATGTCCGCCTCACGCTTGATTCACCCTTATGTGCAGCCCATTCAAGGCCTGTAAAAGACACCGGCCTTCACTGCATTGCAGTCGGCCCCACCGTGATTGTTTAATGTCAGATAAGAAGGGCATGTCCTGAGACTTTAAGCTGCGCTTCACCTTCCGACAAAGGGTGATAGGGTACACCTCAACTGCAAAAGCTAGCAGGCCTCACATGCGCCACACCTGTTCACGCGCATTGATGATGTACTGGTAGCCGCTGGGCGTGCCCGGTTCGACCAGCACAAGGATGCCCTTGGTGCTGCCCCACAACTCCTGTATAATCTGCTGCCTCTCCCCATCACTTGCTAACTCGCTCAGCACATATGCTGCAGTGACCAGATCATACTGCTGCCGTGCCCTGTGAGGCCTGCACATGACAATATATTGCATCCAAACTAATGTGTCTAACCCAATCAAGGAGTCCACTTGTGTGCTCAGCATCAGGCGTCTAGCAAAGGACATGATCCATGCTCCCATTGCGAGACTGGGCATTCTTGAGCTTGTTTGTAGCATCTTGATTGTCATGACACAGTTCAGCAGCAACCCTGTACCTTGACTGTTGCGGTTTTCTGGACCTGGTCGACCGCGTGTTTGGCAGAGATGAGGCCCAGCGTATGTCTGCTGTAGGCTGCGCAGATGCGCCTGCAACGCCTGACTTGCTCGACACCTGCGCCCTGGCTGCTTGGATTTGTTGGCCCAGCCTGGACATCCCAAGCGATGGCTCCACCGCCATCACACTGCCAGGCTGGCCCCCATAGACCTGGGAAATAGCTAAAGCAGTCAAGCTTCCTGGGGTACAGATGGCTGCCGCAGGAGTGCTATACAGATTGCCCTTTGGACGCTGATTGATCACCTCTGCGGCAGTCATACAAGATGCAACGCAGGTGGTCTCAGCCAGGTCACAGGCATATAGCATACAGCTGCTCTGCAGGACAGGCTGCCAAGGAGCATGCTAAATATGTATGCTTCAAGGCTGCGGACCTCGTGAGCAGCCCAGATGGCGGTGCCTGGGCCGGATCCAAAGTCCAGCATGCTCTCGGGCGCAAAGGCCGGCAGGCGCATGCTCACCTCCTCCAGCACCTTGTACACAGAAGCGTAGCATGCCGGCATGCGCGCAGCCATGTATGCTGCTGCCTACACCAGCACCGCAGCTCATCACCTCCTCACAACACCTCATAGCTCCTCTCTATCACGCACCGGCCTTGTCCATGGTCGTGTGCTTCAGAGGCTGCACAGCAGAGCACCCCAAGCCATTAGACACGCTTGCGCTAGATATGCTATATCTGTGCAGAAGCAAGAGCAGCTGCTCTGTGCAAGGCAGTCGACCTGTTGGGCATCATACTGAGGGGCAGCCTGCTCTTGCACAGGTACATCCTCGACCCACACGTCCCCCTCCTCATCACTTGCAGCGCCAGCCGCGCTGCCATGCTCTGCTATGTTGACGGTCTCTGCCAGGCCGCGCGCCTGTCCGGGCAGAGTCAGCAGCTGCACCTTGTCCTGCCATCTGGACTGCCTCTTCCTTCGTACCTGCGAAGATCATCGGCCCGCCCTGTGAAGCCTCGGAAGAGGGTTTGTGGGAGCAAGGCAGCAGTCGCTTGATCAGAATGGTGGCATGCTGCTGCATCCGCTCATGGCAGGCACATCCTGAGAATAATGAGTCAGACCTTCTTCTGGGGAAGCTGTGGCTGTCCAGCCTCCTGGGATGACTGTGTCAGTTGCAGGTCATTCACTCCTCCGCGTGCTGTGCTGCGCGATCTGGACCGAAGCTCCTGGAGGAGCGCCTGGCTGTCTGCCCTGAGCCCCTTCTTGCTGCCTCCGCCTAGATGCTTGCCTAAAACCTGCTCTACCTCCTCAGGGAGCTGGACCACGCTGTGCGTTCTCTGGCTGATGGCTGCCACTATCTCAATGGGTACAGCATGCTGGACAGCCTGCACAGGCCAGAAGACACTTCATTGCCTATTGCCAAATCACCGACATCCTGTGCTGTTATCATACATTGAGTATAAAAGCATGGATGGCCAGGTGAGACATGTCTCGACACACCTCTACAGTGTTGGCTGCTACTGTCATGCATCTCTGCTGCGCCAACAAAGATCCAGACTGCCAAGCAAGACGGCGCATGGATCGATCTCTCCTAGCTCAAATATTGTGCTGATGAGGACCCGTGATACTTGCAAGAACCACCTCATGCCCTGGAGCAGTTTAAGGATGAGCAGTGGTGTCGGAACTCCGGAAGTCCGTCTCGGAGATCACATGGCACCTTCCCCCAGCTTCTCGTTCAGTAAAAACTGGCTGTGCTGGTTCATTATCCATCTGAAGGCCTACGGTCTTTGAGCGGCGTGTTGAAATTTACATCCATGGCTCACACTGGGTTACAGACGCAAGACGTTGACTCCATCGCCGAAAGACTGAAAGACATCCCTCTAAAGCTTCCTCGTAGCCTGGGGGAGGATCCTAATTCAGAAGCAAAGGCGTCATACCTACGGAATCTTTTGAGGCGTGACCCTGACGTTTTCCTTGAGCGACACGGACCAAACTTGAACAGTGAGGAGAGAGCGCTCTTTGAGCCACTGAGGCCTAACTCGTTCGAAGTTGACTTCTACATGCGACAACTTGAAGACGATAAGTCCGGCAACAGCGCACCTACTCCGGCTGTAGTGAGGAATAGACGGCTAGCAAAGCTCAACAGACTCAGCGCTGATGACTTTTTCTCAGAGGTAAGAAGACTGCTGGGAGCGCCTATTGCACACATGCGTGACTGCAACAGGTGGGTGATTCTGATGCATCATAGCTGGGCCAGCCTTTGGTGATGGGCCACATGGCGCTTGCAGGCATCCATGAGGAAGAGAGCTCCAATTCTGGCAGACCAATATATTGGTGTTAGCACGCAGCCTGAGCTTGTGGCAAACAGTGCTGGCGAGGGTGACATGCTAGACAGGTGCAACACTTTGCCACATGCATCTCACCCCTACACCTTCAGCAGCGCCTGACCTGCTGACGTGTGCATGACCTGACTTAGCCCATCTTGACATCACGCATCTGCAGAGAGCTCATGCTGGGCGTGCTGACATGGACACTCATCAGGCGTCATGGCGTTATGTCATTGCTGCAGGCTGGAGAATCAAGTCATGTTGCAAGAGAAGCAGAATGAAGCTGTGCGGCAGCAGCAAGCAATGCGGGAGCAGCAGGAAGAGGAAGAAGAGGACGATGAGGAGGAGGAGGATGATAAAGCAGTTGCAGGTATGTATCTGCACCCGCAATACAAGTGGACTCTCCCATGGTGAGTGGATACATCTCTCTAAGCTCAATCTGCAAGCAGACACTGCCTAGGGTGTCCCTCAGGCTTGCAGTGCAAGAGTATCCTCTGATAGCAAGATGGGTCTGTACACTGCAGGTCAAGCAGCAGGGCAGCCACAAGGGCAGCCATCAGAAGAGGACATGGCAGCCACCCAGGAGAATGAAGAGACTCTGATCAGCATCATGCGTGCGCGCTTCCTGAGCGGCGAGGACTCGGCAGTGAATTACAAGGACATAGACAATGATGCGAGCCTGGATGATGACTGGGCTGCACAGGCTGAGAATGATGCTCAAGACAGATATTTTGATGACGACTAGCTAGCAGGATATGGCAAACAAGCTCAGTCATTGCTGCATGATCGCTTAGAATAGTAGACATCATTGTTGCGCAATAGCCGGCATGTCATGGACAGACGTAAGCAGTACTCCGGCTGAACCACAATAGCGTCTCCAGAGCGGGTATTTGTATCTTCCAAAATCCTCTCTGGTCCCATCTATAAAGTTGCACACATCTCCAGGGCAGACGCATGTCATTTGGCGGCTGCAGCTCTTGTCATTTCCACAATGATGTCCTTGATGTCCTTCCTATTCCCTGCTGGCCGTACAAAGGGTACTCGGCAGCTGAAAGCCTTCCCGTCGGCTTTGCACTCCACGGCAAGACCCAGCCTGCATAAATGCCCTCATCTCTGTCCTTGATATGCGGGGCACTCCTTAGCTGATCAGTGTGGGTGTCAGGCACTAAGTTGTCTCAAGATGAGGCAAGATGAGGGGAGGAGTCTGCTTTTACCTGTCCAGGCTCAAGATGCTGGCTGACTCTACATTCACACCAACATAATGCCTAACCATGGCCGCGGTGGAGTCTGCATGGTCTGCATTCATGTGCTGCGCAATGGGGCCTGCGAATTGTGCGACTGGGTCGGACTTAGCCGCTGCAAATTCCTCTGCAGAGATCTGCGGACAGGTAAGCACCGAGTCACTCTTGTGTGTTCGCCATCAGCTGCATTGCAAAGCTGCCAACGCAGCATGACATCCTGGATGATCACATATTGAGGAGGAGGAGAGGTAGGAAGCACCTGTTTGATGCGACCAAAGCCTCCCACAAGCCTGGCAGTGGCGACGCTGTCCATTCTAAACCAGGCGAAATCACCGAATTCAACCCAGAAGGAATTAGGATTCTTGGCAAGGAACGCTTTCTTTGCGTCAGCAGCATCAGCTCCTTCTAACAATGCCATCTTGCCAGCAACTGTCACACGCCCACTCGACATGCCCTGCAGCAGAGGTATATGCACCCATCAAGCGCCTGTGGCTCAGATAGGACAGGGTGTGAGCTGGTGCTTTCCGGTGATCCATGAATGCCATGCAATAGTGTTCTCCCACTCTTTCTTGAGAAAGCTCTTGAGGCACGAGACATTACCTGGAAGTCCTGTGCCGTGACGGTGAGCGAACACCTCGGGTCGGCCTTGATGTCGGGCGTGTGGCTGGACAGTGAGCTGAACGCAAACACTGGCTTCCCGCCGCCATCCATTGCATACTCCACCACAGTCCCCACTGGGAACCCTGTCCATGCTCCAAAGCTGCCTATTGTTGAGAGTACACCGGTCCTGCATGTGCAGTGTGCCAGGCATGAGGGTGACATGTCCTCGACGTTGACACCCCTTTGGAGAGCAGAGGTGAGCAATGTACTTTTGATGAGATGAGGCAGCTCACCCGGCACTGTCAAGGAGCAATCTTGCTTCCTCTGCATGGGACAACCTGGGGGTCTGTCGCTGATGTGCATCGAAGGCTTCCCAATCTACTGTGCTGCTATTGGAAGCGCTAGTCTGCTCAGAGGATGCCGCTTCTGACTGCTGCACTGCTGCTGAAGTCACAAAGGTCCGTCTAGTCCTCTGGCATGCCTGAGGATCGATCGGCAAAATTCGAGCCGCATTCTGCACCAGCCTGACATTGGAACCACGTAACGTGACCTGCAAATGCAGCACTGGTATTAACAATTTCTGATGATGTATTTAATGGAATTTTACTCGTCATCATTGAAGCCAGTCTCAAATTCGCAGGAGGTCCCCTACCAGCTGAGAAGCTCGAAAGCTGCAGGAAAGCATCATCTGCTCGGGTCTGTGTATTCTTCACAGGCACTGCTGTGCAGAGCAAGCTCATCTTCAGACTCTCTTGCATCTCGCACCCCGTGGCATAGCATCGACCGGCACATGCGGTCACATGGCTCGATGGGGGTGACAAAGCAGCGCGTCCCTGCGATAGTGAATTTACTGGGGCAGAATCCAACTTTGGAGCGTTTCATCTAGGCCATGAGTGTTCTTGATAGGCGCATCAGACCATCATTGGCTGGGAAGAAGTCAGGATTCTAACGCTCAACCTAGAGGTCGTCATTGAGAGGTCCGTAGGGTTTTCCTCGCCTCAATCGGGAAGCTATGTCGCCCAGGTACACAGCAGGTCCAATAGAATGGATAGAAGGTGATATCTACCACATCGCATAGACTGCCTCGCACGTTGGACCCCCCGTCCAAGGTAGGACCTTCTCACTAGCATGGCTGTTGCCGGGCGGATTGTATTCTGGTGTGTCATACAAGCAAGATAATGTAGCAGCACTTGATTACACTGGCACCTCTATCTGCGGCACGGGTTCAGGCAGAACCGTTGCTACTTTTGGTTCACTGGATATACCAAGTGGTGAAAACGTCACCTCGTGTAACCGCTTGCGAGACCTGTCATAAGGCCCTCACTTCGCTTTGAAACTTTCAATCGCTACCAGCAGGCAGGCTTCGCTTCATATCAGCAACAGGTCTCGGTACTATGGATGAGTGGGAGTGCATGCTGAGCGAAATCTTCGACTGTGTCCTACGCTATCTCGATACCGAGGACATCAAGCAGTCGAGGCTGGTCTGCACCACATGGCGTGAGGAGGTGGACAGCCTCATCAGCAGCATGGCCCTGAAGACAGCGCTGCATGTGCCCCAGATGGTGTCCCGCTTCCAGGTGATGCCCCGGCACTGAGCATTGATGACATCCAATCAGTAGAACAGGCTCATTGTGTAGCATAATGATCAGAGATCTGTCCTCTCTCATTCTTCATATATTGCTCATAGCGGTGTCATACAATCAAGGCGTTGCAAAAGCCAGGGCGCAGAACATGGTGAGGGTCAGGCAACTTATCAGCTGCACGTTGATCCTTCATTTGGCATTGTAGGGCCTGAATGATGTCACGCTGAGCTTTGCAAGCGAGACGGAGTTCACGCCCGGGCTGCTGCGCCCGCTGCAAGACCTGAAGCGCCTGCAGAGCCTGACCCTGGACAACAGGGGAGCTGTGCAGCCGACCATCCTGGGCCTGGAGGCTTTTCAGGCCACCAGCATGACCATGCTCCGCTTGAAGGGCTGCCTGCTTTGTGCGGCCTGCGGCCTGAGCCGGCTGACCCAGCTCCGCAGCATTGAAATGTACCACTGCATCCTCATGCTGGTATGCCCAAGCTTTCTCATCCTGGCTGACGGCTGGCAACAATGTTCAGCCTAAACTGTTTGCAACCGGTTGTAAGCCAATGCCTGCATGAGGGAAAAGTGGTGTGCTGTGATGCAGGTTAATCACGTGTGCCCTCTGTCTTCAAACGTGTCCATCGTCTGTGCAGGGAAGGGATCACAGCCTGCCATCAGAGCTCCGGGGCATGCAGGGCCTTCAGACCCTGGTGTGCGAGGGCTGCAGCAGCCTGAGTGGGACGCCCCTGGCTGGGCTGCCAGCCCTGACAACACTGAGGGTCTGCCGCCTGAATAGGCTGACCTATGTGTGTGATGACACCTGCCGGGACCTGGCACTCCTACCTAAGGTGTGGCACGCAGAAGGCTTGCAACCCGTGTGCCTGGTACATGTCCATGCTTGCCTGCATCAGCAGCCCTGGCTGCTATCAGACTCGCGCGCTTAGATATCAAGCCAAGGTTCTAGCAGGCTGAGAGGCCATCACAGGGCGTGTCACTTGTCATGGCAGCTCTCATGATGGAAACATCTCCTGCAGGTGGAGGAGGTCCAGCTTGCATGTGCACACAAGACAGGATGTGCAGAGCGGAGGTGCATCACCCGGGCTGGTGTGGCGCATCTGTGCCGCATGACTCAGCTGACTCACCTGGATCTCAGTCGTCATGAGACGCTCTCGGACAGCTCCATCAAGCTCATAGCAGAGTGCCTGTCAAAGCTCTCTCACCTGGACATCAGGGCGCATGGCTTATCGCAACCCACGCGCCGAGCGCTGATGCGCACAGATGAGGGCATTGCAACACTGAGCAAGCTGCAGCATCTCCAATCTTTGTTCATCAGCAATGCTCAGGTATGTTTGCTCCCTCTTCCACAGTGTTGTTAGCGCTCATGCAACCAAGCGTCACAGTCATCAGGCGGGCTTTGCAATGCGCTCATTGCCGAGATTGTCTAAATGCAACCATGCACCCTTCATGGAAATGGCTTGTCGGGCTACTTGCATCTGTGCCTAGTACAGGTCTGAGGGAGGTTCACTTTAGAGTGCTCATTGCTGCCTGGTTGTGTGCAGGTGCAGCAGTTGGGGTGTGCAGCCATCGCCTCCCTGCCCAAGCTGCAGTGTCTGGAGATTTCGCAGTGCCAGTCCCTGACTGACACAGCAGCCTGCGAGCTAATGCGCCTGACGGCCCTGAAGGAGCTCTGCCTCAGCAACAGCAGCCGCGTCACAGACATCGCGCTGAGCACGCTGGTGAGGGCCATGCCGCAGCTGACCCTGCTGGACCTCAGCGGGTGCCACCTCCACGTCAGCGACGTCAGCCTCTGCGCCATTGCAGGCCTGAGCAAGCTGCAGGTGAGGCCCGCTGCCCTGTCCAAATCACATGAGCCCTCATGAGGCGCTGCACTCTGCCTGCGCTGTACTATCTGCAGCCAGACAAGATAGCGTGACTTCTTGCTTGTGAGTCAGGGTGTGTCCTCCTGTATGGTGGGACATTTGAAAGAGCATCATCAGGCTCCTCATGGAATTCTCTTCTGTCACTGTGCAGACACTGAGCCTGCGAGATTGCGAGCGCATCACGGACAAGGGCATATGGGCCCTGTGCAAGGGCGCAGCAGCCAGCAGCCTGCTGCACCTTACCCTCAACGCCTGCGACCGGCTCACGGATGCTGCAGCGCTGCACATGGCCGCATCGCTGCAGCAGCTCAGCACCCTCAGCCTGGAGCACTGCAGACACTTCACATCCAGGTCTGCACAGGGATCAGTCTCAGCTCTTGGTTCTGGATCCTTGAGATCTTAAAGAGTAGCGTCAAGATCGCTCGGCAAGCTGACTGGGTACTTTTGCTACAATGGCTGACAGCATCTGGCGTGCAATGTCATAAATACTATGATCTGCTGCCACAGGGCTGATGCATGGCTTTCCCACGTGATTGTGCGGCCAGCAGATGCCCAGCCATCTGCAGACCCATATTGATTGATGCATGATGCTGCAGGGGAATTGGCGCTCTGCAAGGCCTGGCGTCGCTGCAGACACTGCGCGCTGGCGGCATGGCAGACAGCGCTGTGGCCGCTGCACGCGGGCTGCGCCCCAAAGTGACTGTCAACACCTTCGAGAATAGGCGCATCTGGTGGATGCCCGCGCTTCCGGCCAGCCTGGCAGTGGCCTAGGATTTCCTCAGCACTGGGGAAAGGGTTCATTCCGACAAACGTGCTTATGCGGCAGCTGCCAAAATTTCTTAGCATTGCTTCTCAATTCGACAAGCCCTCGTTGTGAGCTGAAAGCCCGGCATGCCAAATGTCCCCAATGCGCATTGAGGGCATCTGGCACAACCCAAATGCAGGCCGTCAAAAGTGTGTGCACTTTTGCTGCAGCCTCAGCCAAAGCCATGAAGCGGCAGCAAAAGGTCCCGTGGCGTGCTGTATAATGCTAGCGGTGCGCGCTTTGCAGCATTGTGGCACTCTGTTTCATCAGGGTCCTAGGACTTCGATGTGAGTGCAGATTGACTGTTGTAGTTCTTACGCTTGGCAAATTTAAGGGAGGCAACTGAGGCCATGAGGTTAGTTCCATCAGACAGGTGGCTCCCTCGAGGTGATGTTGAACTGTCAGAGCTGATATTGAGTAGTTTTGTGGCGGTGTTGGGATATCCTGGGGTGCATTTATTGGAATCAGAGACTACCAAGAAGTGTAGACAACTCATGCTTGCTTGAAAGCCCACTCGAAATGGAGTCAGTGAAGCATATACGGCCGATGATCAGATCCCAGATTTCTTCGTCATTCCTGAGGCACCACGATGCCATCATGGAGGGCACATCGCATGAGTGTGTCCCTTGTCATCATCAGAATTGCATTGGGCAGGAGAGGGAATACAGGGATCATCGGAGTGGCTGGAAGAAACTCATGAGCCGGTTATCTGTTCTGTAGGGGCACAGACAAAGTGAGATGGTCCACTTTGTCATCACAGGATTTGGCGACTTTGCTGGTGTCCATGACAACCCCACAGAGTACATCGCAAAGAACATTGAAGACTTCTTACACAGCCGAAAGTCCGACGAAGTCAAGATATATAGCTGCACGCCTCTGAAGGTCTCTGCGGATGCCGTACGGCAATGGCTTGTACATAAAGCTGATGACGTCCATAGCGATTTATCAGACACAGCAGAGGTCATTTGGGTGAGCGTGGCACCCAGGTGGCATTGCTGATGCCGACTGCAGCTCATCATGACGAGAGCACCCTCTGCTTTGCTTACGTCCTCAAACATTACCTGACATGATGCAGGTCCATTTCGGGGTTGATGTGAATGCCACTCACTTCAAGGTCGAGGTAAACACTCCTGCACATTGATGTGTCCTGTTTCTCAGCTGCACATGTAGCATGCAGCACCTCCGCCACGGCATGTGCCCTGATGAGTGCGCTATGACATGGTGCCCAGATGAGGCTGGAGCAGGAGGTCACCTTGATGCCTGTGATGTGTCACAGGCAAGGGCAAAGAATGAGGCTACCTTTCGGGTGGAGGACCAGGGTGGGTGGCAGCCAGACCATGTACCCATAGACGCCCAGCAGCCCTTGAACACCTACCTCTGCACAGACCTTCCTGTGAGCACAATTGCAGGTAACGTCCTCTCTGCTCCTCGCTATAGGACCAATCTGTGCTCTTCTCAGCCTCTGCAGCGGAGAGAGTCTTGAAGCCGGACAGAGAATGTTGACCTACAATTACTACAGGGGATGCTGCAGGTGGCACTATCAAGCCTGTGACGAGCCAAGCTCATAGTGCCTGTCAGATATGGCTGCATGCTATATATACTATCCTGGCTGTGCAGTTGCAGCAGAACACCAGGAGGGGGAGCAGGTGGCCATCTCAGAGGATGCAGGGCTCTTTGTCTGCAACTACACATTCTACAAGTCACTCCAGCAGAGCCAGCGCAACAGCAAGCAGAAGTGGCACTCCCTCTTCGTCCATGTGCCACCCTTCGAGGTTCTGGGGCCGGAGCAGCAGCTGAGCATGGCAGCGGCTGTGTTGGACAGCATTGCTGCTGCCGTGTCGCCAGTGCGGGGGCTGCCTGTCGTTCTTGGCCAGGAGGCAGCCTCACCTGTGGGCGCTGGGCCCGGCCTGGGCAGAAAGATGCTCAGCTGCCTCAGCTGTTGCCATACCTAGCTGCAGTGCTATCAGATACCTCTCTGCCGAGGCGCTCGCTTCAGGTGTTGCGCTTGGATTGTACCATATGATTGCAAAAACCCCGCTGTGGAACAGCCAGGTGGAGCAGTGGGTGCCCAGTTTCCTGCTCTTGAGAAGTTCGGTTCAGGGGGATGTTGCAACAGTTCCACAATTTTGCATGGCGCCATGCAGACAGGGCTGGTGTGCCTGGTCAATGAGGGCAAGAAGTCTACAGAGTCTGGGTTGACACTCCGCTTGCACTACTGTCCTAGCAAACTGCCCTTTGGCACTCAGGGTATACACATGCCGCTCATATGGGGCGCATACGATCTCCTTCTCAGTCGGCCTGCACGAAAATCAGAACGCCGTGGGAATGTTGCTCAGACTGCTTAAGCGTGCTGTTGGTCTTGTCTATGATGGCTGGACGTGAGCTGTGCAATTGCGCAGCAAGGCAATACAAAAGCAGGCTGTCCAAGGAGGCTGTCCAGGAAAATCAGCGGCAGACTCGCAGTTGTGAGACCTGAGGGCAGCTTAGGCAATGGTATAGTATACAAAGGGCTGTGCACAGGACATGTCATGATGAGCTTGCCATGTGGACAGCATGATTTGATTGATGGTACGTTGAGGCAAATCGAGCGTGGGTCTCAAGGAACTGTCGCTTAGTTGAGGTTTGTACTGTGAGGATCAAAAGAAAGGCAGCAAAAAAAGTTCCATGGATATAGAGGGCGCATGGCTACACCAGTACTTGGTAGCTTGGCAATTCTTACAGCACACATATCTGATACGGCTTGCTGCCATTATGCATCAGTGTATAAATCAAGAGCCGTCTCCAAGGCTTGTAAGGTCAATATTGAATTTAATTGAAGGGCACAGACGCGCTCCCAGGTCCATATATCCCATCACACACGCTTGTGATTGCCTCTCACTTTCTTGGAGCTTGGACTCTACCAGCAACTCTGAGTCAATATACTGCGGGTGCATCAGTCTGTGAAGGCAGTGGCGGCGGGGGCGGTGGTGCGCTGTCTTCAGCTGGTGTGACCTCTTTGCTTTGCTCGATCGCCGGCCCTCCAGCCTGGCTTGAAGCAGCATTCCAGGCGCCTGCAGCAGGCTTGGCGAATATCAGAATGTTGTTCTTCACAGTGCTTCACATTCTCCCAGGCTCATCTCGTAGCAGGGCTTGCTGCATGGTGAGCTGACTTGAGATTTCCGCATGACGGCGAGCAGAGTGCCATCGGCACTCTTACCTTGGTTCATTGCCCAGCCCTGGTGGTTCCATCCGCCCATCTGTGGCGGGAAGTTCTGGGGCAGCGGTGCATGCCATGCAGATGCGCCAGGCGGGGGCCCTGGGGGAGGGCGCGCCTGCAGCAGCACAATATGGCCCCTTGAATGCAGATATGTCAGTCGCCATGCTATGTACAGCTGGCTTGCTTGAGATAGTGTGCATTTGGGAGCAGACAGGTGAGTGTGATCTGTGGCCGCCAGACATTGAGTGCAGTGCATCTCAACCAAGCATCTTCACCAGAGCAACAACGCGGGAGGGTCAAGGGCAGGGGTGGCTCACATGAAGATTTGGGGGGTACTGTGGATAGTGCTGTGGCGGGGGGTGCGCAGGAGGTGCTCCAGGGGGAGGCCTGGGTCCTGGCGGGGGCGGCCTGGGTGGGGGGACCTGTGGATGCCCTGGCGGAGGGCCTCGCGGCGGCTGCGGGGCCCTCTGCTGCGCTGCAGACCCACCTCCCTCCCATGCCCCAGGCACTGGCCCCTGCGGAGGTGGCGGGAGCGCAGGCTGGCTGGCGTGACTTTCTGGCTGCTTGGCTACTGGAGGCGGCAGTGATAGACTGCCTGAATGGGGCTGGGCAGACATGGGCCTGACTGCTTGAGGCAGGGGCAGCGCTGGGGCTGGTGGGATAGGAGGCAGGTTATGGAAGGGATCGCTGTCGTCTTCAAATTCAGACTCAGCAGACGCTCCTGCTGTGCCAGGCTGCTTAGCCGCAGACCCCTGAGAGCTGTCACCAGTGGGTAGCGGTGCTGGCAAAGAGTTCTGCATTGCACTGGCTGCGAACCGGGCTGCTATGGCCTGTGCTCTGTCACGCATGCTCTCTTGGCTCTCCCGGCTGATATTACTTTGCAGCTGCGGCTGCGGCTGCGGCGGCGGCTGCGGTGGTGGGCCGGGCAACTGCTCTGGCAGCTGCGGTGGCGGCGGCAGCTGCGCCTCCACAGCAGGTGCGTCAAACATTGAGGGTCTGCGGCGCCTCGGTATCTCTGCAGCTGCTGACTGCGGAGCGCTTGAGGTGTCCTGCTTAGCCTGCTGCTCTGCTGTCGAGACTCCAGGAATGCCAGCTGCTACAGGCAAGGAAGCAGGCTCTGCCGCTAGGCCGTTTGCGCGGGCCTGCTCTGGATCGCCATCTACTGTCGCGAGCGCTTCTGCTGGGGTGCCGTTTGCCAGGCCGCCAGCCGAGGCAGCAAGCCTGTTCGCTATGGCCTGGGCGCGGGCAACGCTACCGCTCTGCTCAGCTGTCTCCTTTGCAGCAGCGCGTGGTGACATCCTCAGCCTTTTGGGCGATGGCTCCAGCTGAGGTGTGTCCTCCAAATGATCATTGCCTGGAGCCTGCATCGTCCTCTCTGTGTCAAGCTCCCAGCACTCACAGGGCTATAAGTCTTGCTTTGTTAGCTGACAGGCGAAGCATGGCACATCTACCGGGTCTATTTCCAATGCTGCCGCCGTCTTGGAAGCAGACACAGAATTTAGCAGAGAGTCACAGGGTATGCTGCATACCAGGGGCGGAGGTCCTGGGAGGTCAACGTCATCTGGCATCGGGGGATCTTCCAGGGATGTCTGGAAGGGGTCGTAGGTGTCTGGCGAGAGCTCTGGCGCCTGAGCAGCCCTCTCCTCTGCTGGCAACTCCTTGATGGCTGATAAATGCGCCTGAGAAGCTGCTCCTGCCTTCCCTTTTGCCTCTGCCAAGATTTGCTGCACAGGGCAACATCCTGAGGGTACTGCCAAAGCTGTTCAGGGTAGACTCTGAAATCAGATCTTGGGGGTGCAGTACTAGGGGTTAGTGGGTAGGGAAGATTACCTCATACTCACTGAGGGTGTCTGGTGCAAAGAGACCCTCACGTCTCCATGTGCTTAGGACCTTCTCCGCTTGGACCTGCATGACCGTGCCCATGGGCGACTCAGAACCCTTCTGCAAGATGCGACATGGTGCGGAGAGCGCACAAGGAAAAGCTGAACAACGCAAAGAAGCTGCCGAGCGCTCACCACATGGTGTACAGGAGCTGCATCGAGCCTTTGAAGCACTACAGGAAGCAACTTCTGGAAGCGCGCTCCTGCACGGGGCACAATCTCAGAAGGCCCCTCCCATCATTGCCGCCACGCACTGGGAGCAGAAGCAGAGGACTGACGTACCATATTTGTCTTTGGAGGCCAGACGAGACTTGCTCTTTCGGCAAATGTCCGAGATGATGTATAGGACATTCAGCCTCTGTTTCTTGTGAACCCTCTTAGCCGCCTTCTCCAGATCAAAGCACACGCTCTTGTAGCACTGCAGAGGACTTGTTCAAGTGGTACACAGCATCACTTCACAACAGTGGCATGACATCATGAGGGGGCCAGGCACATGCATGGGCTCATGATGTGATGGGCCTACCCATTTCTCATCTCTCACGGCAACATCAGTAACCGCGGTCAAAGACCCCTTTGAAGGCTTCAAAAGAGCTTTCTGCAGGAGAGGCTTAAAATCCTCTTCGCCGCTCCACATTGTAGTGCACCTTGTGGGTGTACCTTCATATAGCAGCGATGGGCTTTCCGTCACAACACGTAGGCCAGATAACCATCTTCACTTTGATGTGCAGTGACAGTCTCGTAACTTCCTCGCAAGGGTCCCTCGAAGACTTCCGGAGATGTAAGAGTCTCAGAACCAAAACCCTTGGGCCAGCTGGCAGGGTTTCTCATGAGAAGCTGTGAGACCATTGCAGGAACACTCATGTCCTATATGCGGGAGAAGGACTTCATTTGACCTGCCAAGGAAAGCATTGAGTGCATAGAAGGCGCAGGCATACACGGCATAGGGACCCTTTGACGCTATTTCACAGTCAAGACTGTGCCATGGTGGAACCTTGGAGTCCCTCGTGGGCATGATAGCAAGACAGACAGGACTGGACATGTATTTTGGATCGCCTCGGAGCCACTCGCCGTAAGGCGCAGCATCTGTTCGCAAAGTAGCATGAGCACTGGCACAGTTGGTGCAACCCGCAACAGAACAGACCTCTTCCTTAAGTACCGGAAACATGCAAGGGGTGCTTCGAGGACGCTTGGATCACCAGCAGGAGACAGGTGATCTCCCTCTTACTAGGCACCCAGCTGTGTTTTGATTTCCTGATTGCAGCATCTTCTTGTGTGCACCCATCACTTGGCACCGTAATCATTGCAGGCCAACACAGCTCTGGAACTGCGTGAGAGGATATTGATCAGCTCAACAGCTACGTGCCAGGCACAGGAGAGAGCATAAGTAGTTTGCTGAGGACAGCCTGCAATGTGCTCTGGTGCTCTGCAGGGGGACCCAGAGGCTTCTGGATGCAGCCCTGTCCTCGTCCGCAGAGAATGGCAGCGCAGCCGAGATGGGGTCCGCGGGCGTGGCATCAGCACTGCCGCCGCGCTATGTGGACTTCAAGGAGGCCATCCGGTCCGAGATGCTGACCATCAAGCAGAAGATGGGCGAGCTGCGCGCCCTGCATGGCAAGGCAGCCCTGACGTCCTTCGACGACAGTGGGAACCACGAGATGGACATAGAGGTGCTCACGCAGGACATCACCCGGCTGTTCAGGAAGGCAGAGGTGCGGCTACAGCAGTTTGGCCAGGGCGGCAGCACCAGCGAACCAGATGAGAAGGTGAGCGTGCCCTGCGTTGACCACTCGCTCCATCAACATCAGTATGCCTCGCCAATTCTGCATCAGGGCTTCCTGTTCATTGCTCTGCGAGGTTAGATGTCAGCGCAACTGCAAAATGAGCGCATTGATGTAGAATGTACTCACACAGAGTAGCTCTTAAGACGGGCTCCCATGCACTGCAGGTGAAGCAGAACGTGCAGAGGACACTAGCAATCGAGCTGCAGAAGCTATCGGTGCAGTTCAGGAAGCAGCAGAAAGCATACCTGAACAAGCTCCGGAAGACGAGTGCAGCCTCCAGCAGCTTCTCCCTACTGGATGAGACTGGGCCCACAGCACGTGTGGATGAGGAATACGACCCGGGCTTCTCAGAGATCCAGGTCTGCATCCCCTCTGCAGCCCTGAACTGCCAGCCTGTATTTTGGACGCGAGAGACTGAGAGTTGATGTTAATGTGTTGCGGCGTACGATACACTACATTGTTGAAGGATTTGAAGGATGCCCATGTGTATGCCGCAAAGCCCTACAAGCCCCAGATGTGGGCTGCTCCATGCAAGGCTGCCTGCACCCAGCAGTGCTACTACGCCTGCTATCACTGAAGGTTTGTGTCATGTGCAGACGTTGAGGGTGGACACCATGGACGCTTTCGCACAGGAGCGCGATCGGGAAGTGCGCAACATCCTGCAGTCCATCAACGATCTGGCGCAGATCATGAAGGACCTCTCAGTCCTTGTCATTGACCAGGGCACCATTGTAGACAGAATAGACTACAACATGGAGCAGGTAGGGCTGTAAGCCACCTCACCACATTTAGCCCTTTAGAGCCCCTTGCTGAATGCTGGAGTGGCAAGAGAGCTGGCTAATCGATGCAGTGCTGCGGATGGAGACTGAAAAGGTTCCACATGGGTGCAGGTTGCTACCAAGGTGGACGAAGGCGTGAAGCAGCTGCTCAAGGCAGAGAAGTACCAGAAGCAGACGGGCATGGCGATGTGCATCATGTTCCTAGTGTGCGCGGTCATCGTCATGCTCATAATTTACATCTTCAAAATCATCCTGTTGCGGTAGTGCTGCACGATGTTGATGCACCTGTTGAGGGTGTGCACATTCCAATATCTGAGTTCCAAGCGATCCTGCGCGGACCTCAAATGACAGAAATGCAGTACAGAATGCTGTCAGGTATAGCTGCAGGGAAGGCAGCTGGCTTTGCCAAGCAGATCTTGTAAGATGGGAGCCTGTGCTCATCCTATTGCACTTGCAGCAGACACATTGCCAGGTAGGCAAGTACAGCAGGATTGTACATTGAGCAACAACCTGACGGCTTAATCTAGAGGGAAAGTACACCTGGGGACATTGTAGCAACACCTGCATGACTGTCCTTATGTGCACGCTTTTGTATACTTGAGGGCTGATGATTGGGTGCTCTCTATCAGCCAATCAGTCGTGCAATGCTTTGTTCCTGCTGCCTCCATGACAGTTTCATCACCTCGAGGGGAACCGTGTCTGCAGCTGCGGAAGCATGGTCTCTTTCATGCTAGTGTGCTCTGTATGAGAAGCTGCACGGAAGTGTCTGTCTTGATGCATGTGTTGACCAGAGCGCAAGCAGCCATCCATGACATTGCTGATAGACCAACAACCCTGCATGCCCAGCGACCTGTCAGTAGTCCAGGGCTTCAAGGAGAGGGGCAGTCCACTAAGCCAACTTCATGCTCACCAGACCAAGGTGCGGCGGTCAATCTCCATTTCTTCTTCAAAGGTACCCCCTGCCATCGTAGTCTCCCTGCCACTTCGCTGGAAGCCCATCTACTTATATACAATGACAGAGGGACATGCTGCTGTGCGCTGTCGTCTGTTAAGCAAGTACGGCAAGCGACTCAAATTAATGCTGAGCCCTTGTCCTGGCGTGCTCATTGGGCAGTGCCGCAACGATGCGAGCGGTCGCTCGATCAATTTGAATCTAGCTGCAGCTGGCGCCAATTGGTGTCGGAACTCCTAGGTGTCGGAAATTTCCGACATCGATTGGGCTCCCCTCTCCCATCCCTGATTCACCGCGCAATTCTTCTCCTGCAGGCCATGAACGTAGGAAAGGGCGTAATATTATAATTCTCATCGCTCGCACAAACTCATGCATGCTGATGCCTGAACAGGGCAGACCTTTGCTAGGAAGGGCACAGAAAACAGAGCCCATTTTGGGGACTGATGGCCACGCAAGCCTTTCAGGCTCTTTTACAGACCTGTAAGCACGTTGTGGTCCTGACAGGTCGATACACACCCGTCCCTCTCATGACTTACTTGTATCTCGACATCAGTCTTTGCGCTGCTCTCACAATAGAGGACACAACTGATAGTATGCATGATGTGCAGGCGCTGGTGTCTCGGCGGAGTCAGGTGTTCCCACTTTTCGTGGGAGTGGAGGCCTGTGGAGGACGTGGAATGCCACAGATCTGGGTGGGTACATGCACAAGGCTGTGGAGATTGGAACTTCACAGGGAGCCGTATCTTGCGCCTGTGGGCTGCCAAATATATTGCAACATCGTTGCTGCGGTGATGAGTTTAATTGATTACCTTGCAGCAACACCTGGCGCCTTTGTTCGGGACCCATCGCTTGTCTGGGAGTTCTACAATTACAGACGAGAGGTGTGATGCACTCCTTTGACCAGTGTGTCAAGTACATACGTCTCTGTATACACACGTGCCTGTTTTCACTTGTTGCCTTCCTGTGCAGCTTGTCCAGAGGTGTCGGCCCAATCCTGCACATCTGGCCCTCGCTGCATTTGAAAGGAAGGTCACTGAGGATGGTCGGAGATTTACATTGATAACACAGGTACTGAAGACACTGCTGCTTGCACTCCAAAGCTTTTTCTTCATCATGTCTAAAGTACTATGATGAAATGTTGCTTGAACCTGTGCACCCCATGCTATGCACCGTTCCTGCTTCAGTAGGGCTTCCATGAGGGACACTGCATCAAACACCAGCAATGGAAGGCTTCTGAGCACTTCTGAACTTGGCAGAATATTGATGGGCTACATGCAGCTGCTGGGTCGAGGAACGTCGTCCTGCTGCATGGCTCCCTGTGGGACGTCTGTAGGGCTGACAGGTATGTCACCAGTGTCAGATACCATTAAAGTCGGGTCTGATCAACCTGCTTGGATGCCTGAGTGTCAGGCCCAGTAGCACGTTAACTGTACGATCAGTTGGCTTATCGTAGGAATGGATGGACTGTTTGAGCTAAGGTCATCATTTGCCGACGAGTCGGGTCTGATCCACCTGTTTGCACGCCTGGATACCAGCCCCAGCAGCGCAGCGAATGCATGATGTGTTGGCTAATTCTAAGGATGGATGGAGAGTGTGAGCTTAGGTTGGCTCCCCTGCAGGCATGGCATGAAGGCTAGCAAGCCATGTGAGAATCGCAAGCAGCCCCTGGTAAGCACGGGCTCTACACCAACAATACTTTGAGGGCTGTGCCCTTCTGACGTCTCTCCTAATGATTGGGCCCAGACGACGTGAGGCTACGTTGCCCCTGGTTGTGCGCTGCTGCAGTCCAATCTTGGCCTCTTCCATACAGGTCCCGGCGCTGGAAGGCAAAGGAGCACCAGACCCTGCCACAATGGCTGCAGACATTCCCAGAGAGGCACTGCCCCGTGACGATAAAGGACATCTGCTGCGGCCCGGCGTTGTATGGTGTGTGACCTCATCACTGAACACCTGCATGTGCTCAAGCCTTCGTGGATAGGTAATGTCATGTGCCAGCAAGGCCTCCCTCATGCTGATCAGCACTCCTGTTCGCAGGTTTGGGGAGAACCTTGATCCTGATGTGCTGAGCAGAGCTCAGCAGGCTGTGGATGATGCAGACCTCTTCATCACTGTGGGGACCTCTTCAGTGGTGTATCCAGCAGCCGGCTTTGTCTCACAGGTGACTCCTGGACTCTGCCTGCAGCTCCTGTGCTATTGGATGTACAGTGATATGGATGTGCTGCTTGTCTGGCTATGAACAGCTCTGTTTCACCAGCTTGGGGCAAGTGCACCTGGGCGCCTATAATGTCCAAGATCACCATGATGGTTGCAATTGGGGCTGAAACACATTATCATGCAGGTAGCAGCGCGAGGAGTGCCTTGCGCGGAGGTCAATTTAGAGAGTTCTGGAGCGACAGCTTCATGCAAGTACACCTTCCAGGGACGAGCTGGGGAGATCTTGCCAGACCTGCTGGAAGTGTCGAATGTGTAGGTGGCAGTCTCCGAGGCACACGTCTTGCTGGGCTCTGATGCCTGCTGTCATACTGCATGCTCCTGAAGATCATGCCCTTGAACATTATGAGTCATGTACAATAGCTAGACTGCTCAAGCTTTGGTTCTGGGTGCCCAGCTGCTCATGCTGCATTGCAGCAACTTATATGACCTTGTAAGACATGTATCACTGCTTATGCAACACTGGCAATATGGGGTTTTGTGTATCAGACCTTACGCTCAAGAAAATTGATGATCATGTTGATGGATTACACAGCAAAATACTTGTGAACACTCACAGAACTTCACCCTCTTCTGGCCACTGGCACTCATAAGCATACCTTCTACTGCGCATAGCATGATTATGAGTCATCCCCAGAAGATATTGCCGAGTCAGGCTTGGTCTTCCAAGAAAAAACCCTCTGAAGCAGAAACGGCCACTGCGTGCAGTGTCTAGCAACACTCAGCAACATGGCTCCCCAGCAGGTCTCTGCGAAGTCATTGCTGCACACATTCCTTGACAGAGCAGAGAAGGGGTCGAGACCAACCTATACCACCTCCGAGGGCAAGAATGCTTTGGGGAACTATGACTGCATTTGCACCCTTCCCACAGTGTCCACAGCGACAGGAAGCTTTGACAAGCAGCATTTCACTGGTGAGGGCGCATCAAGAAGCATGGCATCTGCAAAGGCGGCAGAAGCAGCCTGGGCCTTTGTGCAAGGCACAAAGGCAAATGAGGCATTCACGTTCAAGCGGTTCAAGCAGGATCTCTGGACTGCAATATGCAGCAGCTTCACACCCGAGGTGAGTCCTGGTTTTCTGTATCTGTGCTCACCACTGTATGCACCATCTGCCCCAGATAGCAGCTGCAGAGGCCCTGCTCAAGGAGAGCCACCCCTCCTATGGCTGTGAGGCCATCTCTGGCTGGCCTGAAGAAAAGGGGGCGTGTCTGCTGGTGCAGGGCATGCTGAGGGATGCTGACCTGAGAGGCCATGTGTGGCTGGCGCTGCTGTACAGCGATGGTCAGCTCCCGGCAACCACGCTGTGCAATGCCAAGGCAGTGTCAAGGTGGTATCGCAACTACGATCTGCACAATGTGGGCTCCATGGCCGCCATCTGGAAGAGGCTTTCCAGCGAGCTGCAGTCACACCTGGGAAGGGGTGAGACTTGCAGCAGCATGCTTATGAAATCCGCTGTTCTTTGTGCCTATGGAATCAGAGGTAAATGCGTGATGCCCGACTCGGATTCCTGGCATGACAATGCTTCAGTAATAGTGTGCCATCTGAGCAATCTCTGGTGTATGCGAATCATGTCGACCATCACTGTGAGGCAAGACCTCACATCCATGAAAGGCTGCTTTTAGGCAAGTTCTGCGTTTTGCAGATGACATGATAGACCTGAAGACAATCTTGAGCCAGATCCCAGAGGAGCTGCGAAGTGGCCCGGAGGAAGCACTGGCCGACGCTCTGAGCCTTCCCAAGGGTGAGGACGAGAAGAACCTCAAATCGCTGCAGGCCACTGTCGACCTCGGCAATGAGCACACCTACACAGCTGTGGTGCTGCCAGCAGACCACAGGTATGTGAGGGTTTGCATGATCATCAGAAGAGTTCACTGCTGGGTATTAGATGTCCAGGCCAAATAATCCTCACAGGATCATCCTATGATAGAGGCGCACCGCCTTGGGGTCCTGCCGTTTTGCAGCAGGGCTGTGCCAACTTGCCAGCCATGAGCGGTAGCTTTGACATGTATTTCCTGGTGCAGTTGCGAGCCGTACGAGGTCAGTGTGGAGGGAGGAGGCCTATTCGCAGCGAAACTTCTGGACGCCTTTGGAGGCGCAAGCATGCAGCTCCTGAACCATGGGAAGGTGCACCTCCTCATCCTGCCGTGGCAAGTTATATCTAATTGCGCTGTTGCACAGGGGAAGTGTACATCCCTTCCAGTCGCCTGATAGGGCTGACTTGATGCCTGAACGCCGTCCGGGTCAGTACCACAATATGCGCCAAGACAATTGTGACACTTATCAATGTTGCACGGAACTTCTTGAAGAGAGTATAACGTTTGGTTAAAAACAGTGGTTCAATGCAGGTGGGACCTGCAGTAGACAGGCTTGTGCTTCCTGGGGAGGAAAACACTGACCCAGAGAATGACAAGGAGCTGCATGTAAATACCGACATATACCTCTTAGCCTACAAATTCTGTGCATCTGTCCTGTCACTTGAGCTCAAGCTGCGTACGCGATAAGCCATGGCTGCCTTGTGTCACAGACAGCCCACATCCAGGCACTCTTCCACATGTGGGTGATGGATGTATCCAGCTGTAAGGCCCCTGCACATGGCGCTCATCAAGACTTGTGATCGCAGCAGACGTCATGCAGCGCGCTTGAGATGCCGTGTCTACTTGTGCAGGCAGTGCTGCAGCAGTTCTATGGGCCGCTGCCTTCGCGCAAGCGTAGGCACACAGCCGAGACAGCAGCTGTGCAGATGCTGCGCGAGGAGGTTGCGCAGGTGCAGTGTGGAGTCTCTAGTGTGGAGCTGACGGGTCACGAGTCACTTCTGAAGGGCCTCATGGAAGAGCTGTTTGGATGAGCGCCTGTGATGGAGTGCCTGTGTGGGATTGGCAGTAGAGCATGACAGATGGCTGCTGATCCATGTTGCAGGTGACAGAGACTGGAGCGGACTTGGGGCCAGGGCTGCAGGCAGCTCTGAGGTCCTTTGGCAATGCCCTGGACAAGCTTCCCACCATCCAGATCCGCAACCCCAATATGTACTCCTTGGCACACAGCAGCGAGGTGAGGGAACATCTACACAGAGACATAGCATTATGGGCACCGCCCACCTCACTTTGCTGCCTTGCCCCTGAATTTGGTGCCCCTCAATTGAGATGACACACATGTCAAAGTTTATGCAGGATGAGGTACCCCTGAATCTGAGGGCCAGCTGGCTGGCGGGGCACCCAGTCAGGGGCGATGCCCTGCTGTCTAAGATCAGGCTGCGGCCGCATGAGTGGAGGCAGCCCTCTGTGCGCTGGGGCAGCTACACCCTGGATCTCCTCCAGGCAGGACCCTTGCTCCTGTGACACCGAGTTACCAGCTGCACACCCGTCAACAGCCTACGTTACTCTGAATGCGCATTCGTAAGCACAGAATGGGATTTACCCCCCGGTCCTTTGCTGCAGGAGTGGCTGCACTGGCAGATGGTCCCCAGGGTGTTTGGGCGCCAGCAGGGGATGCGCCTCGTCACTGGGATACCTGATCGCTTCCAGTAAGTAGTCAGCCTTCCTGCGTGTAGGATTCCTGGCTGTGCAACTTTAATGGTCGACCCAGCTCGTGTCCGCCTTGCTTGCCTCCCTCCTCCATATGCATGAAGTTTCCAGGGGCGCTGAAGGGAATGATGATGTCACTCATGCATGGTTTCAGGAGCATCAAGCAGTGGAAGGGGCCCCTGCCTGAGGACATGCTGGCCAAGCTGTGGACTCCCGGTCTCATGCATGAGCGTGCGATGCCAGACATGCAGTGCGAGGTGGGCCTTTTCTCAATGCTGTCCAATTCCATGTCACGCACAGTGCCAACACTGCAGTTTTTGCCAGTGGAGATCCAGGGTGCATCGACTCGTGCAACCATAGGGCAAGGCAGATGGTTGACTCACCTGCAATGCAAGGCCTTGTCTTGTGCAGATAGTGGAGACACCGCAAGGCAGGGGGCATGTGGCCACTCTGGACTTCCAGCCACTGGGCAGTGCTACTAAGAGGAGGTGTGACACAAGACAAAGCAACTTTCTCAGCACCCGTGATCTTATGTCAAGCCAACCCTGTCACCTCTTTATGGCTGCATATCTGCTAGCATGTGCAATCAGCTGCAGAAAGCAGCATTTGCAGGTAAACAAGTAACTCAGTACTGAAGAGGATTATCATGGCACATGGCGCAATGATGTCCCGGTACAAGCCTTGGGAGTACGCACAGGGTGAGCAGCGCGCTGATGGCTAATGAGGCTTCGGCGCGCCAGGATGCTGCGCTGGGCGCGCTGCGCCTGCTGGACGCCTACATCCGCAGCATTGCCTTCCATGCCGAGTCCCCACATGCCCGCAGCACTGCCCCGCTGCCCCCTCACTTCCTGCCTGTCGAGCCACCCACAGCAGTATCGCCCTCTGTCCTGCACGATGCTGCTGGACACCGTATGATGTGAAGAGCTCAGGATGCATGTCATGTGGTCAGGAATAAGCAGTGCCCCATCTTATGTCCATGCCACGTGGGCTTGTGACACAAGCACACCCCGTCTTATGGTCAGCTTGTGATACACTCTGCTTGTGGATGGCTTGTGTACTCGTTGTGATGTTCATCGTGGGACTGAATTGCTCTCCATACAAGGACAGATCACAACTTGTGCATCGTCCCAGCAGATTTCCAACTTTAAACTCCCTAGTAGGTGACCTCACAGCCTTCTGACAGATGACTGAGACGCGGTCAGGATGGTTGCATGGGTCCTTGCAAAACGCAGTGTGTGTTTGATGCAGCTGGAGGTCTTTGTCATGGAGCCTGGAGGAGGGCCAGAGCCCAACGCCCCCAAGCCAGCCGGCAGCGCGGTGGAGTTCAACTACAGCCTGCGCGCGCCTGCCTTCGAGAACAAGCTGGTAGAGGCGGGCGCTGCCTGCAAGGCCACGCTCAAGACGGGGGCGCTGGCGCCTGAGCTGGATGCCCTGCTGGACGCTGTCGGCACTAAGGGAAAGGCCCGCTGCAAGGTAGGTATTCCTTGGCTGGGCCCTGCAGCCCCGCCAATCTGCTAGCAACAGTATGGCAGAAAGCGCGGTTGCCAGGATTGCTGCCAGCGCATCTGCAGGGCGTATGGCATTGGCCACCACTGTGGCGGTCCATAGCAGAGATTTGTGGCATGCAACCTATGCCTCCAGGAGGTGCAGTGCAACCTCTGGCATGAGAGTGTGTATGTCTGCCTTAATACTTGCTTGAGGACATCATGCGACATAGGCAAGTGTCTTGCGTATGAGGATGCCTGGAGTGGCTTTTATTCAGGGTACAGACATTAATTTGCAGGGGCTGTGGAGGCCAGAGGCATGGGGTGAAGTGGATGTGGAGGTGGAGCTGCTGGACTGGAAGGCGCCCACGGTGCAGGCGCTGGACGTGAAGCTTTTTGACGTCCCCATGGCGCAGCAGCGCTACGCCTACGTGCTGGGCTTGATCAAGCAGCACAGCGCGCAGAGCGTGGTGGACCTGGGCTGCGGGGACGGCAGGCTTCTGGAGTACCTCCTGCAACAGGTGATGTTGCTGGGGAGCTGCTTGCAATTGCAGGCGCATCATATTTCATGGAACACCTGCAGTTTGAGATAAGAGCTGCAGCCTCCAAGTCAGCTTCATGAGCGGATTGTATCCCAATCGAAAGGCTCTCTTTTGTATGTAGGACGTCCAGCTGAAGGCGCTGACGGGAGTGGACCACAATACAGAGCTGGCTCAGAAGGCACAGCGTAGGCTGGAGAGCCTGGCCGCAGAACAGAAGCAGCAGGGCACAGCGCAGCACAACGGTCAGACACCAGCGCCCGAGCCAGCAAAGCCGGCAGCTGCTGTGCTACTCTCTGACATCGTTGCGGGAGCTGACATCTCGAGTGTGCTCCAAGAGACCTATGCTCAATGTCTCTTCACCCTCTCTCAAGGCGCATTTGCCTGCTATGCTGTTTGAGCCTAGTCCCAAGACCCTAGCAGCTGGGTGTGGGAATGTGAGAAGCACCAGGTGTGCAGGCACATGGGGATCCCTGCGGGTGCCTGATCTGGCTACCATGATCGAAGTCATCGAGCACATGGACCCTCACATTCTGGGGTGAGCCCCTCCCCTGAGTATCTGCACTGCTCACAAAGCATCTGGCAGCGCGATAAGGTGTCATAGGGAGTCTTTGGCTACATCGCTATCAGAGAAAGACTGCCCAGTGTTCCTGCAGCACACACTGTTGTACTTTCTGTATAGATGTTAGCCCAGATACACAATGAACATCACAAGGAGTACTTAGGACAGACACAACCCCAGAAACATAATGAGTATCACGAGGTGGCCACACTGAGTATCACAAGGAGCACACAAGCCCAGATACACAATGAGTATCACAAGGTGGCCACAATGAGTATCACAAGGAGCACATAGGACAGACACAAGCCCAGATGCACAATGAATATCACAAGGTGGCCACAACGAGTAGCACAAGGAGCACATAGGACAGAAACAAGCATCAGAGTAACACAAGCTGTACATAAGGTGGGGTGTTCTGCAGTACTATATGCTCTGTGTTACACAAGCGAGGGCAGGCTATGCAGCACAGGCTTGGAGCCTGACTACGTGGTGCTGCCATGGTGCCTGACGTGGATTTGGGATGACACATGCAGGCAGGTTGGGCAGGCCGTGCTGGGCAGCCTGAAGCCCAAGGTGCTGGTGGTCACAACTCCCAACCGAGAATACAACCCCGTCCTGCAGCACCTGGGCAACAGCCTCATCCCACCCAACAACACCCGCAACTCTGACCACCGCTTCGAGTGGTATCCCCCTCTACCACCCCTTTCCCTGTTGACCATGGCAAAACCAGGGGCGTACAGCTGGTCAGCATTGGCTTGCAGTAGATTGGACGTGTTTTCCAGGCCTGATGTGCTCTGCTTGAAAGAACAGCCTGGGACACATTCCGCTGCTGGCTGCCGCAGGACTCGCGCAGAATTCCAGACGTGGGCAGAGGAGCTGGCAAGCACACACAGCTATGCAGTGGCTTTTGACGGCATCGGCCGGGCTCTGGAGGAGCAGAAGGCGCTGCAGGACCCCAGCTGGCCAGCTGGCATCACAGACATTGGCACTGCCACCCAGGTGCTTCCTTCTCTCTTGCTACACTTCCTGCTTCTCTGTAGTACCTCAGTGAGGATGTGAAGCGGCTCCATCATTCACAGCTCTTAGCCCGCTTTCTACTTGCCTTGCACATAGGCTATCCATTCGCCAGGATCCCCATGGGTGTTTAAATAAGACCTTCGTGTGGGCAGGATTGCTATGGCCCCAACAGTCTGTGGATACATACTATGCGTCACGCGCTGTAGCTACTGGACTGGCTGAAGTCTTACAGACTGGCCCTGGAGCAAATCAACCTATTCGATATGCATGCAGGTGGCAATCTTCACCAGCAAGGATCAGGAAATGTCGACACCAGAAGCATGACTGGCTTAGTGATTGATGTTGCAGCACCTCTTGAACCCAGCAAATGCCATTGTGGTTTCGGGCATGGGCCCTGCATGGCACTCTGAGTGCTCAGTCCACACGCTTTCAGATGGTGACAGAAGTGAGGCGTCTGGGTGTGATCTGGTGTTGCCTCAGCATCTGCAAGATTTGAACAATTGCTGAATCTGCCGGAAGCTGGTGCTTTCATGCGCACTGTGCAATAAAGATGCTTGGTGAAGTCCGCAGGACATAAGCAAGATGAGAGCTGTGACTGCCTTGATGCTCTGACAGGATGCCTCCTTGGGAGTTGCTTTGCAGTGCCTCTGTGTGATCTCTGCAGTACACTGGGTATGGAGTTGATTTGGCAAGGGCGCGCGAGTGTAACATGCCATGATGACTGTATTGTGAGACATTGATAGCAGATAGCAGTGGCCTGCTTGTGCCTGCATAGGACTCAACAGAGTGCTTGAACCTGTGATCTTCCCTGCGACTGTGTAAAAGTGAGAGGAACAGCAGACAGTCTTGAAGGCATGCAGTGGGCAGCTCCCTGGGCACTGTTGGGCATAAGGGCCCTTCACGTTCTCCTGTGTGTCAAGCCGATGAGGCTCTGCTGCTCCTGCTAAGTAGAAGCGTTGTGAGCATTACGCAGTCTATGACTGGCTATGCACCGGTCAGATGGCGTCTACACCAAAGGCACCTGCGAAGAAGTATGACAGACAGCTTCGCATCTGGGGGGCCCATGGACAGCAGGCCCTAGAGACTGCCCGTGCGTGTGTGCTGGGAAGCGGCTGTACTGCTACTGAGGCTCTGAAAAACCTCGTGCTAGGAGGCATTGCTGGTTTCACAGTTGTCGACAATGTCATCGTGCAACCATCTGATCTGGGTGCCAACTTTCTGCTTGAGAGTGCTTCGCTGGGCAAATCGCGTGCAGCTGCAGTCACCGAACTTCTAGCAGAGCTGAACGAGGGTGTGGCGAGCTCCTATATAGAGGAAGCCCCCAGCAATGTCATTGACAGCAATCCTGCCCTCTTCTCGGAATTTCAGCTTGTACTGGCGACACAGGTGATCACAGGCCCTCGGAAACATCGAATCATGCACTCCCATCACTTCCAAGGCTGCATACTTACACTGCTCGCCCATGCAGATGAGGGAGCAAGACCTCATACGGCTTGATGAGGTCTGCAGGAAGTACAATGTTCCCCTCCTCATTGCCAGGTCATATGGCTTGGTGGGCTACCTGCGGGTGAGTGTGGCACATCTCACCCACCTCTCAGTCCCTCTGCATGTTCACATGTCTGGCAGTGCACTCACCTCCTCCTATATGCAGGCCAGCCTCCCAGAGCACACTGTGATTGAGTCAAAGCCGGACAATGCCCTGGAAGATCTGAGGTATGCCTGGAAGCCCTCCCTCACCCAAAATCTCTACGCACAGCACTTACATTGGCGTCGCACCTGGCACTGTTGCACCCTGTTCATGTGGCATGGCGAGTTCACAATTTAACCATGGCGTGCAGGCTTCACAATCCTTGGCCTCAGCTGCAGGAGCTTGCAGACTCCATCGATCTCGATGCTATCGATGACGTCACGCATCGCCACATTCCCTATGGTGAGGCTTGCAAGCAAGTGCCTCATCTTGCTACACTTCCCACCCACTGATATCTCTGATGGCTTCTGGCAAGAAGATCCTTTGAGGATACTCTCTACTTATGGACGCTATATCGTGTTGCAGCTCTCATCTTGCTGAAAGGGGCACAGAAGTGGTGCTCTGAGCACAGCAGCAAGCTCCCACAGAATGCGAAGGAGAAAGCCGCCTTCAAGCAGATGCTCAAGTCCTGGCAGCGATCGGCTGAAGGCTTCCCTGCTGATGTAGGCACCTGCAGCCCTAATCGAGCTCCCAAAAAACTTTCATCCTCGCACGTGTCCAGTCTTCCCCCCAGGGAGCGGCAAGTCCTCATGAGTGCATAACGCTGAGCAGTGGGCATTGCTGTTGCAGGAGGAGAACTTTGACGAGGCCCTCAGCAATGCACACAAGCTCTTCAGCCCACCCTCGATACGTGCGCGCCCTTCTGCAAACTCCCAATACTAATGTGGCATGAGTCAGCTGTTCTCAACACACACCGCTCCTGCATGTTGGAGAGTGCAAAAGGCACCTCCTATGCCATCACTGCAGACAATGCCTGGAGTGAGCTCTTGGTGTGTGTGCAGCCTCTGAGGTGAGGTCTGTCCTGGAAGATGATGCTACAAGTGTGGGGCCTCACTCAACAGACTTCTGGATCCTGGCGGCAGCTCTGAAGCGCTTCATAGATGGGGAGGGCCAGGGGTCTCTGCCTCTGGAGGTGATCAATCTTGTCAGACCTTGCACTTGCTGTAAAATTGAGACATGGCCGTTGGTGCAACACATCAACGCAAGGTTCACGTGGGGAGTGAGAATGAAGGTGGTGTCATTACTGGAGCGTCTGTGGCCATACCTTGGGGTGCTGGATGCTTAGTGAAGCTTCCTATGAGGTGGACAACCTCCCAGCATGAGTATGACTGCTTGCATGTGATGCAGGGATCAATACCGGACATGACCTCCACCACAGACATGTACCTGCAGCTGCAGCGCACGTACTGGAGGAAAGCAGAGGCTGACGCTGCTGCAGTGGAGGGCCATGTGCAGGCCCTGCTCACCAGCATTGGCCGAGATGTGCAGTCCATTCCTCACTCGACCATCCTCCACTTCATGAAGAATGCCCGCAACCTCAGGCATTGCCCTTTGCACCCCAAACAACAGTACTATCTACTTGAAGAGCCGTCAATGCCAGTACTTCAGCTGCACAGCTTCTCATGCAGCTGCACCCTGCCTTGGGCAGTCTACGTCCGTCAATGTTCTCTGCACAGATGACATGCACATTGTACTTCTTTGAGGAGGCTGTTGATGCTTGCGTAGGGTGGTGAGGTACTGCACGCTGGAGGAGGAGGTGGCGCCGGAGCGCGCAAAGCGCGGCGTCATACGCCAGGCGCTGGCGGCGGAGGACCAGTCTGTGAATGCCTCCCTCTACATCCTGCTGCGCGCAGTGGACCGCTTCCAGGCCACCTGCGGCCGCTTTCCTGGCGCCCTCACAGGGTATGCAACCTCCCTTGCTGGACAGGCATGGGCTTTCTATAGATCAGCAGACTCGCCGGCATGATGCGTAGCACATGCTTGATCTCTAATGCTCGCAAAGGCTTGCACTCTGCCCTGTGACCATGGGGCAATGCTACTCAGCTGACAGGCAGCAGGTTGTCTTGGTCAAAGAGGTGGTCTTCAAGCCATTGGGGAGCAGTGGACAAGCCCGCGATTCCCTTAGGACTGTGCAGCTCTGCATGAGACTGCACAGTCCATTCTAGGGGAAGCATGGTAGTGCTGGGTGTATCAGCCAGCTGCTGAGGGATTGATAGGGAAGCATGCAGTGCTGTATATAACAGCCACCCCTTCGTCTTCTGAGGCGCTGCTGGCTGAACGTGTAATACAGACCGCGATTCGGTTGCTTTCAGAGATTGCTGTTATGGAGCGTGAAGAGGTGTACACAGTGCAGGATATGAGATATTGTGGTGACTCATGCTTACATACTCAGACGTCTTACAGGGAGCTGGAGGAGGACACAGCGGTGCTGAAGGCGCGCATGGCCAGCGTGGCGGCCGACTGCGGCGCCAGCGCGGCGCAGGTGCCGGACGACTACGTGGAGGAGATGGTGCGCTGCGGCGCGGCCGAGCTGCACGTCATGGGCGCCATCATGGGCGGCATCGCGGCCCAGGAGATCATCAAGTTCGTCACGCACCAGTTCGTGCCCGTGCCGGGCGTCCTCATCTACAACGCCATGGCCAGCACCTCTTCGGTCTTTGTGCCCTGAAGCCGCTGCTACCTGCCAGTAGCAAAGCTGTGCAGATGTAATCGCCGCTATAGCACTGTGCTGACCATAATAACAAGAAGGCTCGAGCAGCCAAGTTCTTGCAGTGTGGTGCCAAATTTGCAATGTATTGTCATCTTGCAGGCTCAGAAGCTGGGTCGCGAACATGCAGATCCAGATGGACAGAATACTTCTATACACAGCAATGTGGCAGCATTTTCGGCCTATGCATAGCAGCATTTGCCATGTGTGCCTGGTACATTCATGTATACTGATATGTGAAATAGGACCCAGAACAAGGAATGTTCACAGGGTGCGCCATCTTCAAAGCTTACAATGCCTGGTCACAAAAGCCCTCACACTCCTCACTACTTTATCACGTCAGCATGCTCTGGCGTTGATGCATGCAGACGTCAGCACCATAGCTGCAGCCTCGGCTAGCCTTCTTCATCCTAAACTTGGATTGCTCATCCTCTTGGATCCTCTCACAGCATGGAAACAATGGGCAGGGGATCAGGGCGACTCTCCTTCACCAGTGCAGAGACCTGCTTGAAAGCTGGGTGCTGCACACAGAAGTGGCAAGCTTTTATGATATTTGTCAGAGTGTGCTTGCTAAAGCGCATCAATGCAGCTCAGACAAGGTGGCAGGTCAGCGCAGCAGCACAGCGACACACCTTTGAGCTGCAAGACAGCTGGAACAGTATCATCTCAGCAGTCGCCAAGAAACCGCCGCACTGAGCAATCCTCTGTAGGGGAAATTACACTGTCAGCTTCCCTGTCACTGGTCACCATGCTGCACCATTGCAGTGCGTGCTGCATCTGCTCTACTGCTGCATGGGAACTCACTTCAACAAATGTGAAGTAGCAGGAGATGTGGCACCTGAATCCCAACAGTCCGGTCATGCCATTTCGAGGATGAGACACCATCTGTCACTATGTGCACATCAAATTTCCGCTCTGCACATCAGCAGCAGCCGTGCCATAAGCACAGATCGCAAGGTTTATTAAGCTTGACTGTCCACTTTAGAAATTCTCGTGAGCATGTGCAGGATGCTCACCAAGGAGGTCCAGGGCTGTCTGCAGTACACAGACATGACCCTCAATGCCGCACAGCACTATGCTCTGGATTTCAGGATACTGCCGGAGCTGCTCCTGAATCTCGGGGACTGCAAGGAAACAGCTGTGACTGAGAATTCCTTCATGCCACAACATCAAAGAATACCTTCTGCCATCATGTCACAGCTGAGCTGCAGGCCGGGAACCATCTCACCATACATGGTAAAATCCGTTTTGGGGACTGGAACGCATGACTTTGGCAAGACGTCCCTGATCTCTTGGACTGTGCTGCCCAAGCGTGCCGGATACTGCTCTGTCACAAAGACAGGGATCTCAAACGCAGCTGCCCCTCTCACCTGTCATGCAGTCTGGATGTCGAGAGTTGCAATATGTACTGGAGGATTTCATAACATGACAGGCGATACGCTAGAAGTGCGTACCAGCCTTCTGGCACAGTCAATGACTGCATCGTAGCCTTGGATAAGACTCTTCTCTCGGAAGACTTCCTGCACAGAAGAACGCAAACGAAGATTGCTCTATTCTACGGGAGTGCCTTACAGGTGTTGACAGGCAAGCAAGTGTCCAGATATAGTGGTGGTCAGCAAAAAATAAGGCGCACCTGTACGTCGCAGACAAAAAGCCCCGTCTTACGGGGGTCCAGCTTTCCTACAGACATCTCCTCTAAAGAGGTATCGCTCTCTGCCAAGACAGCTGCGAGGACAGACCCGGCGCTGCGGAATCGGCTTGCAAACCCAGTTTGGGCAGCCCGTGTGCCCAGCCTGCCCATCGCAGAATGCAGAGTGTCATGGGCCCCTTCTGCCGCGCCTAAAGGCGAGCCTTCTTGCTGATATGCCTCGCACTCTTTCCAGTCTCCCTGTCATCTGGTCGTCTTGGTCACAAATCTCCTTCCGTGCCAGTCATAGACAGATCCCACGCGAGACCTGACACTCGCATCAGCGCTATGGGTACAAAACGAGTCAGCAACGAGGCAACACTCATGTCGCTCCCAGACGACATCCTAGAGGCCATAGCAGTCCAGAGCGGGCCAGGATTTGCATGCATGGTGTAAGCTGGCAACCACATGCAAACGACTCTGGACGGCGCAGTTACCTTCTTCCGTCCACGGTCATAGAGTGACTTTTGGAAAGCGGGAAAAGACGGCAGCCATGCAACTTCAACGTGCGTATTAGCTTCTACATGGGGTTCCAAGACGGTATCACTTGAATGCCATGTGATGCTGCGTGCTGAATCAAGGGCAACACCTAATCGTTCTGCCGCGCTGCTCTCAGGCATGGCATGGAAGTTGCAACGAGTCACGCTTGCAACCCACCTTTACATCCATACCAATTTTGCACCCCGCCCTGATCGAAACCCTGATAAGGAGGGTTCTGCCAGGCTACTGCCAGAGCTGCGGGCAGTCATTTCGGCTTCACAGCACCTTCCAGACCTCACGGCTTTGGTGCGCTGCTCAGCTCCCCTGTCAGGGGACTCTAAAGTATGCCTGTGATGAGGATGAAGCTCTTAGAATCAGTCATGCACGCAATCTCGAGTTCCAGCTTGAGCATATTGCCATGCAATGCTTGCCTTGGAGCTGCACAAGGGGGGCCAGTATCACAGCAGGGGCTCCTACAGACATGGCATTTCATGCCTTCAAACACCTGTGCAGAAGTGGGACGTGTGGCTTCCGGCACCAACAGGCTCGGACTGGAGCGAGACTCATCAGAAGTATGTGCCGCATTGCCTCATGTGGCAGGACAGGCTGCTGCTCAATGCATCCAACATCACCGTTCTGTCCCTGGGGAACGTGCTTCGGCCCCCAAGGCTGGGGCATCTCCCACTGCAGCACCTGGAATTATCAGTGGAGGAGGAAGAGCAGCCATGGGTTCTGGACTTCCTTAGTGACTTGCGCCAAATCACCTCCCTAAAGTCATCGAGGTTCCTCTCTCCCGAGGATTGCAGGTCTTTGCCAAATCTCCAGCTCGCTGATATGAGACATCTCAAGCATGTCAAGCTGCAGGCTCGGCTTCCCATAGGGGCATGCTCCTTACCAGAGCATTGCCTGCTAAACCTGGATGTCAAAGCTCACAAGGGGTGCCAGTGGGAGGAGCATAGCCAGGAACTTGAGCGGCACACTACTGTGCTGTGCATGCATGTGAGGCATCTGAACACCTGGCCAGCAGGTATAACGCAGCTTTGCAACCTGCAGTGTCTCACAATAGTGGTTGAGTCTTGCCGGGCGTCCTTCACAGACGGTCTTGATCTGTCTGCACAGCCCCTAGACATTGCAGATCTGCGCCAAATCCCGCATGTAAGGCTGATAGGGGATGCCAGCATTCGTATGAGAAAGCTCAGAATCACAGCTGGTTCCTGGCAGACCCTTGACATCCGTGGGTTTGGTTATGTTGCCTTCACAGACATCCATGCATTTGTCAATGGCACCAAAAGCTTCAGTTTCAACTTTCATAGCCAAGGAGGGGCACCACAGGCCACATTGGGGTCCATTCGCAGCGCTTGCCAGAAGAATGGTGTGCAGTGCCACGAATATTCTGCGCACTATAAGTATGGTTATGCCACTGCAATCAGCACAAATGAGGGCATAATCGAAGCTTTCGCTGAGCATGTGATGGGATTGTGCCATTGCCCATACTTCTACCCAGAGAGGTACTGCCGTGTGCACGAGGAAGCGTGCTTATGGGCTGAGGACACCATCTGGCCTGAAAATCCATTTGCAGCACTCAGCTGACAGAGGCTGACCATGCGTTCTCCTAGGCCACTGGAATTGGGCAGCTTTGGCACAAGAGACCATGTGAGAATGTTTACAAAACGAAATCGCCAGTACCGGCTCATGTGTATGACCAGATACGAGAAAGGGTAAGTCATGTATCGCAGTTGCCATCACAAGGAGGGTGAAGGCTGGTATGGTGGGCATCAGGTAGACAAAGTATGCCTTGAGCTAGCCTAGTAGGTGTTGTGTCACACAGTCATACACGCTCTCAAAGCAAATGCCAATTGCCTCATTCTGGCAGGCCATGCAAGCCGAAGCTGAGCTGTCTTGACCACACAGAGATTGTGGGTGTGCTGTAAGGCAGTATATGTCCAGTACACTACCCTCTGAAAACATCTGATCTCATTGAGGATACTTATGCGCATGCACCCCACAATTTTGCCCAATGGGCATGCTGCGCCTTCAAGGACGCCCAAATGCATCTTGCTTGGTACAGCCAATTGATAAATGCAGCAGACCGCCTGCCTTATAGATTCATACTTTTGTCAAGTCACCTAGCTAGTTGCATTCTGATTGGGACGCCTGCTGTAGCGATTCAAGTTACGCTTGAGGTTTGGTGACTCACGAAAAGACGACGATGCGTCCAGTGCCAGCTGGACAGCACCACTAGTGTGAAGTGGTGCCCTGCGGCGCTGAGAGAAATGGCTTGGGCAGCCCTTATGCCCAATCTGCCCAGGCCAGCTTGCAGAGATATGCCCTGCATGCTTGCGCTGGTTAGGCAGTCGCGTCCTTGACTCTTCGTGCTGTGTGCTCTTTCGTCTTGTGGAGACATAGCTCCCTATGTCAGGGTCCAGCTTCTGCTTGCACTCGAAACCTCAGCGCTGATGCCGCAGGTTGCCCTGTTGATGGAACAGATCACTGGAGAGAAACTCGCTGAGCTGCCAGTCCTGGTGTTGGATGCCATAGCATCACAGTGTATTGGCGAGGATTTGCGTGCATGGTGTAGGCTTGCTACCACATGCAAGCGTCTGTGGACGCTGCAGCTACCTTCCTCAATGCACGACAAAACCATCGACGTCAACCCTCAGCGAGAGAAGACGTCAGCCATGCTATTTCAACGTGCGTAAGACCAACAGCTGCATGCCAAATGCAGCTTTCAAGATCTTGCAGCAGTACATGGATTGTAGCGACTCAGGTCACAACCTGACTTTGTACTGTCTTCCTCCTCCAGGCATGGCATGGCTGTTGCGACGGGTAGATCCCGCGACACAGCTGCGCATTTCCATGATCAATGCCCCCGTCGCGGATGATTCCCACGATGATACAGAAGATTGGGAGAGCCTCATGTCAGACCTGCACGCCGTCATCAAGGCGTCACAACATCTTCCCCACATGAAGGCATTGGTGTGCTGCTCAGCTTCCCAGTCACTAGATGGGCTGTGATGAGGGTGACACTGTCATCAATGCCAGCATGCACTGCATTACCATGCTTGATCTGGAAGGGCTAATGAGAGGGCTGCACCATAGAGCTCGCAGGTTTGACATTGTCTCCACACCACTAGACTACGCGCGATGCATGTGCAGAAGTGGGACGTGCAGCTTCCAGATCTAGATGACGGGAGCGGCAGCTGGAGACAAAGAAGTGCAGAGTATGTGCTGCAATGCCAGAGGTGGCAGGATCAGCTGCTGCTCAGCGCTCCCAGCATGACAGCGTTGTCCCTGGGACCCAATGTACTTCATCCCCCTGTGCTAGGGAGGCTCCCGCTGCGCCACCTTGAGCTGCAAGTGAAGGCGAAGCAGCCATGGCTCGCAGGTGTTCTTAAGGACTTGCGCCACATCACCACCTTGGAATCCTTGACCATTGTCTCCAGAGCGCCTCTGCCAGAAGTTCAGTTAGAAAGTTTGAAGAGTCTCAGGCATGTCAAGCTGCACAGTGCCCTTCCCACAAAAATGCTGTCTCTTCCAGAAGGGTGCCTGCTGCACCTCCACGCCTATTGTTGTCGCCGCGTTGAGTGGGAGGCCCACAGTCAGGGTATCGAGAAGCACACCTTTGTGCTTCACTTAAACGCGCAGCAGCTGAAGGCCTTGCCATCTGTTGGGCTACTCCCAAACCTGCAATGCCTCACAATAGAGCTGCCCTTTGGATTTTGGGCAGCGTTTAGCTGCACTCCTATAGCTCCGCTGGACTTGGCGACTTTGCAGCATGTTCCGCATGTGAGACTGATCAGCTTTCGGGGGAGCATGAAGCTCAAAGTCACTAGCGGCTCCTGGCAGACCCTCGACATCCGTGGGCTTGGTTGTCCTACACTCACAGAGATTGATGCTCTTCTCAAAAGCGCCAAAATGTTTACCTTTGACTTCTGTGACGGAGTCAGTGAGATACAGGCCAAATTGGCTGCAGTGTGCAGGCCTTGCCATAAGAGTTGGGGGCATCATGAGTATTATAAGGATCGTGGCTATGCCATCATCAGCACAGCTGAGGACATGGTCCAAGATTACGCTAGTCATGCAGATAGGTCATGCCAATGCAGCTCAGACACAAGTGCCTGTGAATTAGATAGGAACAAGTGCTTATGGGATGAGGACACAATGTGGCCCAGGGATCCCTGCGCAAAGTCATGCTGACAGGATATTGCATGAGCCCCTCCAGTGCCAGACTTGTGAAGCGATGTAATAGGGAATTCACTGACTGGCGCCGCCGGCGGCCACATGCGAGAGACTTTGCAAGTGACACATCAGGTAGGCCCGCACTGCATTCATAGGTAGGCAGCAGTCAATAAGCCAGATGATGGGTAGCACCAACCTATACTTGCCTTAGTGCGTCTTCACGGAAGGTGTCACAAGGAGATGAGTCCTGAGATGCTTAATTTGACAGTAAAATCAATCTGTCTTGAACAGGTCTGTGGGCATGTCAGGGAAAACTGCTTCTGAAGCAAATCACTCAGAGCGCATGGGTCATCAAAAAGCTACTGCCTGCATGGTCACAGGGAGCGAACATGGCGGGCATAGGCTTGCAGGTTCCCTACATGTCTAGCTGCTTGCTGTGTGAGGGCTGGCTTGGGGCATGTGTGTCAAATATCATTACGGATCCAATGGCACTGCAGTCAACTCGGTGCGACGATTCTGAGGTGTCACCCCACATACCATGTAGTACTAGAGCTCAGACCAGCATGTGGGAAGAGATCAACACAAGACCTACTGCAGTGGTTCACGAACTTCTATTCATGAAATCAGAGATGTACATCTGGCTGTATGGCGATCTGGCTGCGCGGCAGTGCATAAATGTTATATTCAATATTCTTTCCCTACCTAGGAAAGCTGCAACAGCACAGAGCAGAAGTGGTTTCGACCTGCGCATTGCAAATCATGAACGGCGTCTTCCTGGGATCCAGGTGTCTACGAAACAGCGCCCAGCTGGTAGGCAAGACAAAGCAAAGCTTGAGCCTGGTCGGGCAGCCCACGTGCCCGAGGTGCCCATGTCAGGGTTTGGCGGGACTTTGTCCCTGCACTGATTGATAAGCGCCACGCTCATCCTCTACGAATCTCAGATGCTGTCCGCCTCGTGCATGCGGAGGCCTTCTCATATCGCTTCTGACAGCTTTCTCGCAGGTGGTAAGCATCGATTGCTGCTACTGCCATGAAGAGCAAGAGGATCAGGGATGAACAGATCACGGCGCTCCCAGACGAGCTCTTGGAAGTCATCTTAAGAGAAGCTGCAGGCCTGGATCTGCGCGCATGCTGTAGGCTGGCAACCACATGCAAGCGACTGTGGACTATGCAGCTACCTTCCTTCGTGCAAAGTCGGAGCACAGGAGGCAACGCTGAGAGGAAGGGGAAGTCAGCCAGACTGTTTCAACGTGAGTGAGAGTAGCAGCTGCTTGGCGATTGCAATCCTTCCAACCATCGATATATGTACATGCAGCACGTCGACTTGAAAGCCCCACACCCTACCGTTGCTGTGGGTCCTGCAGGCATAGCATGGACGTTGCGGCGCACCAAGGCTGCAACGCGGCTTTGCATCAGCATCCATACCCCACCAGTCCTCTCATACAGCCTTCATGAACGGGAGGACTGGGCTACGATACTCCCAGAGATGCAAGCAGCCATGAAGGCGTCACAGGACTTGCCAAACATACAGGCATTGGTGTGCTGCTTAGCTCCCCTGATCAAATCTCTGGCTGTGATGAAAGGCCCATGCTGTATGCATGTTTGACCACTCCGGGCGTGTGCGCCACCCAAGCACCACTGTTTCAGAAGAGCACAGGATCCTGCAGCATCAGAGAGATGATGCGTCTGAACACATGTGCCATTGATGCGCAGAAGTGGGATGTGCACCTGCCGGCGCATGTCGACTACCAAGCTGTACGTCCAGAGTATGTGCCGCAGTGCCAGATGTGGCAGAAGCAGCTGCTGCTTGCCGCTCCCAACATCACCGTCCTGTCCCTGGGTCCCCATGTGTCCCGGGCCCCAGCGCTCGGGAACCTGCCTCTGCGCCACCTTGAGCTGGTGATCGAGAAGGAGCAGCCATGGCTTGTGGGTTTCCTTCAGGACTTGCGCCACGTCACCACCCTCGAGTCCCTGACGGTCCTGTCTCAAGCGTCCCAAGGAGCAGTGCCAAACCTGCGGTTGAGGAGCAGTCTCAAGAACCTCAGGCACATCAGGCTGCAGAACCTGCTGCCCACACAGGAGTTCTCACTGCCAGAGGACTGCCTGCTGCACCTCAAAGCCCACTATTACTCTCCACAGTGGAGCCAGGGAATTGCAAGGCATACTGCAGTCATTGACCTGAGACCATTCAGTCTGTCAGCGTGGCCAGCAGACATCTGGTATTTCTCCAAGCTGCAGTGCCTGATGATGGAGATGCCCAGCATGCAATTGACAAAAAGTGATAGTGTACGGAACTTAGATGTAGGAGAGTTGCAGCACATTCCACATGTGAGGCTGATCAATTGTGGGGGCGGGAGAGTCAAATGTTCAGCTGGCTCATGGCAGAGCCTGGACATCCGTGGGATTGGCTGTCTTGTATTCACAGACATCAATGCCTTCCTCAGGGGCACCAAAGCCTTTACCTTTGATTTCATCAGCAGAGACGGGGAAGCAGAGGCTGTGAGCGCATCAGGGGTCGTCCGCAGTGCATGCCAGAAGAACGATGTGCAGTACTTTGATTGCTCAGCCACTGCAGTCAGCACATCTGAGCAGGCAGTCCAAGCATACACCAAGCATGCGGACAAGCTGTGCAGGTGCACCACAGGTGCAATCCGAGAACTGGAGTACTGCCCAGTGCTGAGAAGCGCATGCTTATGGGCTGCAGGCACATTCTGGCCCAAAGACCCATGCACAGCCCTGTTCTAAATGACATACTTCAGGCTGGTTGCTCAAAGTATGATGTAGGGATGCCCGGACATACTTAGGGAGCATGTGCTTCTCGCAAGATACGCCTGCAGGAGCCCATCCCCTGCCCAGCTGGGGATGGCTCGAGTGATGTTTGCAGACCGGCGTGAGCAGAATGTCAGGATGAGGACATGATCCGGCCCAGAAGTCCGTGTGCAGCCCTATGCTGAATTCTTCAAAGAGCAAATGCACAGAACCCTCATGCTGTAAGGATCTGCGGAGAATGATGTAAGACAGGAAGACATGGCGTCTCTCCGCAAATGATTCAGTGCAACTGCTCTACAGAAGGAGGTCCAGAGGAGCGTCAGAGGTCCAAAATGCCTGTCATGCATCATGCAGAGCAGAAATGGGGCGCATTGGGAAGGGTCTACAGATGTGGAGAGGCTGAATTAGAGGGGAAAGGTGTCAATGCAGCTGCTCCTCTCACCTGTCATGTATCGCTGCTGTCATCAGGATATACAGGAGGCTCTGATAAGGAAAAGTAAGCAGTGTGCCGGTACCGGTGTCTGCCGACTAGGCAGTGCCGTCATGATAGCCATTATTCGCAATTGAGCTCTTTCTTCGGAGTTTGCGCAATGTGCAGCGATGTAGAGCTGCCTTGCTCCCCCAGTTGAGGGAGCAGGGTGCCTTTACGTCAGGTAAATCAGCAGGAGCAAGGCTTCTGTCCACCTGTACATCGCAAACCATAGATAACGTCATCCTGGATGCAGATGTCTACATATATGACAACTCTACTTGAGTGACGTCTGACAAAGCAATGCCAGAGATTTCACGCTGCAAGAGCTTGCGTGGGCAGCCCACGTGCCCGACATGCCCCCGTGTCAGTGGCGGGAAATTGGGCCTGCATGAGTCCGTCAATGACGGACTGCCATGCTTTATTGATTGGTGTCTGTAATTGCCTGTTCCTCAGCTCTTGTCAAGTCTTGAGCACGACGAGATTCCTTTGCTTGAGCGCAGACACCTTCTAGCGACTCCTGAGGATTGCTTGCTGCTCAGCGGCTAGTAGCGCTATGACAGGGACGCGGTTCAGGGCTGCAAGTATCACAGCGCTCCCAGAAGAGATCTTAGAGGTCATAGCAGTACAGAGTTTTGGCCAGGATCTGCGTGCATGGTGTAGGCTTGCAACCACATGCAAGCGACTGTGGACACTGCGGCTGCCTTCCTCCCTGCATGGTCATCGCATAGGGAGCGATGCTGAGCGGAAGGAGACGTCAGCCATGCTGTTCCAACGTGCGTGAGAGCAGCAGCTGCACGCCAGTTTTGTCATTAACGTCTACTTGTATGCTGCATGTCCATATGAAGGTGTTATCTCCACTTTCATGTGTTTCGTTTCAGGCATAGGCTGGATACTGCGACGCGCCAAGGACGCCACCAGGTTCACGATCAGCATCCACACTGCACCAGTCCTGTCTTACAACCTCCATGAACGGGAGGATTGGGCTACGATACTTCCAGAGATACAGGCTGTGATCAAGGCGTCACAGAGTCTTCCCAAATTACAGGCATTGGTGTGCTGCTGAGCTTACATGTCACCAAACTCCAAGCAATGGCTGTCATGAGGATACCTATTCTATTCCACCCTTTTGGGGCACACATGCCAAACATGCACTGCCTGTCACTTTTCTGATGCGATTTGCTTGTGATGGAATGGCAAAGGAGAGGGCAGCATCATGAAAATGATACCTCTGAGTATACCGTGCATGGATGTGCAGAAGTGGGATGTGGACCTTGCAACGCTCATCAACTACCAAGCTGTGCTTCCAGATTATGTGCCGCACTGCCAGATGTGGCAGGATCAGCTGCTGCTCGGCGCTCCCAACATCACCATTCTATCCCTGGGACCCAATGTGTCCTGCTATCCAGTGCTGGGCATTCTGCCCCTGCGTCATCTTGAGCTGGTGGTAGAGAAGGAGCAGCCATGGCTTGCAGAATTCCTCAGGACCATTCATGCTAAGGTCACCCTTGAGTCCCTGACAATCCTCTCACAAGCGTTCCGAGGGGCTCTGCCAGACATGAACTTGAGCAGGATCATCAACCTCAGGCATCTCAAGCTGCAGAACCTGCTGCCCACAGGGACATGCTATCTGCCAGAAGGCTGCCTGCTGCACTACACTGCTGATGGCGGTTACTCTCGAGAGTGGCAGAAGCACGGCAGGGGTCTCACAAAGCACACCTCTGTGCTTGACATAAGTATGCATCACCTAGAAGCCTGGCCAGCAGGAAGTGGGCGATACTCCAACTTGCAATGCCTGACAGTAGAGATGCCTTTCATGCTGTCAGGCCTTTCTGGTAAGGAGCGTACACAAACTCTAGACATAGCGGATCTGCAGCATATTCCGCATGTGAGGCTGATCAACTTGGGGCAGAGGAAAGTGAAACTCACAGCGGGCTCTTGGCAGAGCCTGGACATCCGTAGGGTAAAATGTCTTGCATTCACAGATATCAGTGCCTTCCTCAAGGGCACTAAGAACTTCACCTTTGACTTCTATGACAGCGACTGGGAAGTAGAGGCTGTGAGTGCATCAGCAGTCATCCGCAGCGCTTGTCAAAACAATGATGTGCAGTACTATGAGTGTTCAGCCACTGCAGTTAGCACAGCTGAGCAGGTTGCTCAAGCATACACCAAGCATGCAAAGAAGTTGTGCGGGTGCCCGACAGATTCAATCCGAGAGGTGCGGTATTGTGAAGTACTGAGAGGTGCATGCTTGTGGGCTGCAGATGCACTATGGCCCAAAGACCCATGCACAGGCTGGGGTTGAATTTATGCAGCCCCCTGTATAAGGTGAATATGATATAAGGCAGTCACGAACGGTGTGGGTGCTTTCTGCAGCACATGAGTGGTCATCGGCTCGATTCAGCATATGCAAATGGTTCATAACAACAGCATCACTTTGAGAAAGGCTTCTCAACATTGGGAGGATGCCAGACGGATGGATAGCAGTGAACATGTGCATCGTTCAAGCAAGCTTAAGTGCCACAGCCCATTTGCTGTAGATTCAAACATATATGATATGGAGAGCCCACTTCTATTCCTTACTCTGCCACCTAAAATGTGCACGGTGACCAAGGTCCCGGATGTCTGTGGCAGGAGAACTGCCATGAGACTTTCAAGGAATGATTAAGTGTAGGTTTGCTGAAGTTCACGCAGGCTGTGATGGTTCCACGGACATCCTGGGTCATGCTGATCAGCTGTGGGGTTGCACATCATGTGCGTGTTCACATCAGTACAAATTGCAAGCCCTCTGGAATGCTTCTATACACCTGCCGCAGCTTCCATTGAGGGAGCACATAATATCCAGATATCTACTTAGCCTGTGATGTAGCACACTGTCTGCCTCATGATCACAATTTTATCAGTCCATTGTGGCATTTCTGATCCGTCTAAGTCTGGGCTTCTGGTCATCTGACGCCTGCTGGAGCGCCATGAACTCTGTCTGGCGGTTGGCAAACAAGCGGCGGATGTTGTACACTGCCAGCTCAGACAGGGACACCACTGACAGATCAGCTGTCTGCAGGTGGCGCCCTTGCACCGCCACAGCCTGCACAGCACAAGCAGCACTCCATATTTGCAGCCGCTCCTCATGCTCACTTCACACATAAGCCTGCTTGTGCATGTGAGATGCACGCAAGCGCACATAAGTCATGTTGCACTGACACGTAGCACTGCGTGGCAATGAAAGCGGCTATCTGCAAGTGTAATGCCTTTTTATTAGTAACAGGCCACCGAAAATCGAGTGTGTGGCTTGCTTGGCATGATGACAGGAGCAGAATGTGCGGTTTAGATAGAGCCACCTTCATGGTGCAGTTGTGGGCTGCAGTGATGCCAGCGAGGCAGGAGTCAAAGACGACGCAATGATTTGGCGGCCGCCCCATCTTGATGGCGGCGGACAGGAAGCGCTGGCTCTTGGTCTCCATGCCATCCTCTGCTGTCACCATGGCGATGAAGAACTCCAGCAGCCCCAGCCGCTCCAGCGTGGGCCTCACAGAGTTCCTGCGCACCGCAGCAGCCTCGGTGTGCGTCTCAAGGAGTCGCCAGGCAAGCCTGGCATGCGACAGTGCCCAAAGAGACTAGCGCCTAGACTGGACTGCTGCTCAAAGGGTCACCAGGCAAGCCTGGTGTGCAACAGTGCCCAAAGAGACTGGCGCCTGGACTAATATGCTGCTCTGGATCACCTCTGCCTGTCAGCCGAGACTCACGATTCATCATCTAGGTCCACGAAAGCACACATGGCGTAAGCGGCCGCTTCCTACCTGTCAAAAGCAGTGACGATGGCACAAGGGACGTTGGACTTGGACAGCGCATGCAGCCACTCCCTGATGCCAGGCTGGGGCTCTGAGATGGCAGTGAAGTTGCTGCCATAAGCAGCGGCCACCTGCCATGCCAATTCCTTAGCCTTACCCCAGTCTCGTGTCCATCTCAAGACCTGCACAGAAATAAACTGTCAAAGGACACAGATGTCTTCACCCCCACGTGCACCTGTATTTACACATATCACCCGACAATGAGGGCAGGTGCTGCAGAAGTGCTGTGCACTCATCACGCTGCTGAGCAGAGCGATACCAAAGGATGTGTCTGGCAAAGGCTTATGTTGGCACCTCAGTGATGGCTCTCTCTAATCGCATGTCCATGATAAGGGTAAGCTGGTGATCAGTAGGCTCATTGAAGCCCTGTTGTCGAGCAACCTCATGCCATGCCTGCTTCTTTATGTGCTTGGTATCTGTTATCACTCCTGCAATCAGCCAACGGTCTAAATTGCCTACGTGTTGACGACCGTGTTGGTGCAGTGATTGATGGTAGGCTGCTTAGAGAGGGGTGCACACCCTCAAGATCGAAAATCATGCCGAAAGCCTCGTCAGGCTTCATGGACGTTCTCATCCTCGCAGCTCCCTTTATTTGTAGCTGCTCGTTGAGTGTGTCGACGTCTAGCCTGTGAGGCTCTCCTGAGCATCTGTATTGTATGTATCCCTGCACAAAAAGACAAGCTTAGAACCTTGGAAAGCAGCTGTGTGGTGCAGTAATTCAGTATTGCTCCGACAGATATGCTATTACCTCTCCATATTCTGAGCCGATCTTTTGCCCGGTCTCAAGCTGCCTAAGCCAACGTGCAGCTTCAGAACTGCCTTCGCTGTCTGCTCGGCATAGTAAACTTCTGGCTCTGTCCCTCTTCTGCCGTGTGCTAGTAAGCTTACACGGCACGGATTGTAATGGATGCTGTCGTCTGGAGAATGTACGAGGACAGAAGGCAATGCTATGGCTTGCTTCATGCAGTGTTGAGGAGTACGAGCAACTTGCTTGCATATCTGCTGTCAGCATCGTAACTCAGCTCTTGCTCACACTCACGGACCTCGTTGTCAGCTTTCAAATTTCCACAGCGCAGGAAGACACTGCTACAGCTTGCAGAACAGCACGCTGCAGTGGATTACCCAGGGAAGCTGCCATGAAGCAGCTGACTTGACAACAGCCATTTCAGGCCCAAGCGGTGAGTACAGGGGGTTCCTCATTTCTAGGCCGTCGGCCGATGTCAGATGTAAAAGGCACACTGCACGACAGTCACTGGTGCATATGCATGTGTGCAGTGTAAGACCACGGTCGGCTGAGATTGGTACATGGCTGCAAGTGCTTCACTTCCAAATCTGAGCGAGAGTCACAGCGCTGTCAGTGACAAGAGTCCTATTTATAAATTAATTACATTTGACAGCAGCTGTTGTCACTCACTGAAAGGGTTCCCCAAACCATGTTCCCAATGTGTGTCTGTATCTTCTGAACACGTTTCTAGGTGCAAAGACCCCGCAGTAATAAGGAGCCTGAGCAGACACGTGTCCCGGTGCACCGCCAGCTGGAAAAATTACATCTGTTCCAGTGCCAGCAATTTGGATCCTTCCCGCTCAGAGGCCAAAGCAGGCTTGAAGCGGCTCTCTACGTTTTCAGGCCGGGTGTCACAATGGCGCCGCGCTGCACTGTACATATGACTGCGCTCCCTCTCTGCACCCGTCCCAGCTTGACGACAGCAACTGCTCCCATTTTCCTGAGAGTCTGTCAAACTGCACAAAAGAGCTCACAGGCCATAAGAGCGCTTGGGAGTTGCTCTCGGCGTCTTGAGCCCGGGCGTCGCAATGGCGCTGCGCTGCGCCGTGCGCAGGGCGCTCGACTTGTCCTCCCGCTCCGCATCTGCCTTGGCCTTGGCGATGGCGGCTGCGCCCATCTCGACCTCCATGGCGGCCTTGTTGGCCTTCTGCTTGGCGCGCGCCTCCAGGCGGGAGCTGTGGCTCTCCTTGATGGTGAAGAACCTGGGGCCCAGCTCCGCCAGCCACTCCGGCTCCACAGCCGTCACGCACTGCATGTACTCCTGCGCACATTATCGCATCTTGAGAAAGCTGCGTCTGCGCTACATGTCCTGCTCACACCTGACATAACAAGCACCACATGCCAGTGCACCTGGCATGACCCTGCTGATGCTCCTGTGCAGGGCTTGACTGAATGCAGTGCTGCGTAAGCATTTTGATGCCATGTACAGCAGATAGCCAATTGGGTCTCTTCTTGCTGTGGTTAGGTGCTCCACTCAATCATACAGCAGCCTTAATGAGAATGGAGACATCCATAGACAAGCAGGCCTTGACAAGCCTCAGGGACTCATGCCATTCCTAGGAGGTGATGCTACAAGGGAGAGCTGCAGGTTGCCGCAGCAGTAATGAGATAGTGGGAGGTCTCCCACCTTGGTGGTGTAGACGAGCTCGTGGTACACAATGTAGTCTGGGGTGTAGCCCAGGCCGTAGAGGGCGGAGGAGGGGTGCAGGAAGCAGGGGATGCCCGAGCGGCAGTTGACGTACTCGCCGATGCCCTTGAGCTTGGCGGCGTTGTGGAAGTAGGAGGAGCAGATGGCCTTGCGCACGACGTCCCAGTCGGGGCCGGCCGAGCGCAGCGGAATCTTCTGCTGCTCCATGATGTCCGCCAGCTGCTGCCGCACCTCCTTCGCCTTCCGCAGCACTGCAATTGCAGCAGTCACACAGTTGGGACCCGCCTCCTATACATGGCTTCCCTCACAATGTGCAGGCCTCTCTCTGATGATTCACCCCCAATGAAGCATATTGCATCCTTGGTTTATTACAGGGAGCCGCAGAAGCTACCACTTGACAATCCGCTCAGGGAATCATAAAGCCTCACATGTCACTGAATTGTTGGACAACAGAGCCGCACAGCGGATCCTTACAGCACTGCAGATAGTATATGACAAGCAGCAGGGGGCTGGGCGGGCACCTTTGGCCTGCAGGAAGTGGTCGGAGCACCAGTCGGCGCGGTACCCGGACTTTTTCCACTGCTGGTATATGTGCAGCATGGTGAGGTGGTCGGACTCGGGGACGAAGAACTTCTCGCGCGCGGCGTCGCTCTCCTCGGCGCGGTCGGGGGGCCGGAAGAAGCAGCTGGGTACGCTGAGCATGCTGACGATGATGAGAACCTCGTCCGCGCAGCCCAGCTCCGCACCCACCAGCAGCATCTTGGCCAGAGGCGGATCCAGCGGGAACTCCACCATCTTGCGCCCTGCGCACAGAGCCTGCTCGCTGACGCTACAATTCCGACTAAATGTACTGACGTTGTCATTCTTGGCAATGGGATTTTGTCACCTCCAAGGCACACTGTCTGAGAAGCCTGACTATAGAAGTCTGACACAACACTCCTCGACCCCAGCCTGGATGTGACCCATCGTGTTCTCGACTCTGGGGACTCCAGACAGGTCACAATCAGTTTTAGTGTGAGGAGTGTTGTGTCAGCACGCAGCGTTGATGAAATTCAAGCTCTTAAGGACCTCACCGATGGGAGTGAGGCCGCCGGTGTTGTCCAGGGCGCCCAGCACCCAGAGCTGGAACATGGAGTTGAGGAGGTTCTCCCGGGGCGGGGGGTCCATGAAGCCAAAGTCCAGCAGGTTGTCCACGTTCAGGCTCTTCAGCAGCAGCACCACATTTCCAAGGTTGGTCCGCTGGATCTCTGGCACTGACACCGCCAGCAGCTCCTACGCAGTCAGCCCATCCCTTCACTGGCTGTTGAATCCAACAACAGGATGCTTTTTGAACTGCGTCGTATCATCCCCTCACTGGCTGTTGAGCCCAACACCAGTATACTATGTGGGTTATTTGCACCCACATTCTGACCGGCAAGGCAGAAGCCGGCTCAAGGTGCTGTCCAGGCGGACAGCCTACACTTCGGCATGGCACACCTCTCCCTCATGCAATGTAGCACCCGCCTAAACGCGTATAATGCATTTGGCTATTAGCATAAGTAGCAGACTGGTAGCAGGGTGCAGGGGCCGGACCTGTCTGTAGGCGTTCTCAGTGAAGAGGCGCCAGCAGGTGCCCGGGCCGGTGCGCCCGGCGCGCCCAGAGCGCTGATTGGCCGCCGCCTGGCTCTCCGGGAACACTTGCAGCGCGTCCATGCCCATCTTGGGGTTGTACACCTGCACCCAAAGCAGAGTCAAGACTAGGCCTCTGCTGCAGTCCCAGCCCTTGATGGGTTGTCCCACGTCACCGCATGCATAGAAGATGGCCATCGCTGCAAAATCTACAGATGTACCGCAGACAGGCACAGGGTCTTGACAGTTCCTGATAACGGGAATGACCACCCGGGATCTGCTGATCTGCAGCGACTCCCTGCCTGCATGCTGAATGAGGATCAAGAAGCTTTGCAGGCTACCTTCATCTTGACATAGCCCGTGTCGATGACGTAGAGGATGCCGTCCACAGTCAGCGAGGTCTCAGCGATGTTGGTGGACACGATGCACTTGCGGGAGCCGTCGGGGGCCTTGTCGAAGATCTTGGCCTGCAGGTCCGAGGGCAGCTGCGAGTAGATGGGCAGGATGAGCAGCGGCGGCACCTTCTCGCCCATGTGGTCTATGCGCTCCTGCGCCACACAAGATCATGTCTGTCAGGATCTGCCAGCCACACCTATCCAGCTGTTGCTATAGGGCAGGATGCAAGTCTCTTGCAGAACACTCTCCTCTCATGCATCACCTCTAGCTGACTGTAGGTCTGCTTTGATCCTTGCTGTCTGTGAGGCACAACTCAACAGGAGGACGAAGATCCCCAAGTCATACCTATGCGCATGTGCAATTGCAGCAGGGTGTTGCAGGTTGTCTAGGCAGCCCGGACTTCGGCACCCACCTGAAGGGAGAAGCATGTGGCCTCAATTTCCTCCTGCCCAGTCATAAAGATGAGGATGTCGCCCGGGTCGTGGCTCAGGTGCACTGCAATTGCCTGCTTCACTGCCGCCTCCACATAGTCCTCCTGCAGCGAGCACCATCACAATGAAATTCCATTCGTGTCCTAGCAACCCTATGCTGGGCCGCATGCAGGAGGCAGCGCTTATTCTCAACTCACAGAGATAGCTGTGCAATGACTTTGGCAACCATGCAGGTGAGGGTCCTGCAGCAGGCGACATTCAACTCCTGCAAATGCTTGCAGCAGGCCCTATCAAGTGTATTCTCACTCTGGGATCTCCCGCAGCCTTCTACACCAGACCTGACGCTGAGCATAAGCTACCAGGCTTTCACTGCTAAGAAAGGATGCATGCATGGCTCTGTGAGCTTGCCTGAGGGGTCTTGGAGAACATGACGTTCACAGGGAAGGTGCGGCCGGGAATCTGGAAGACGGGCACGCCCCCAAAGAAGTCAGAGAACTTCTTGGAGTCCAACGTGGCAGAGGTGACCACCAGATGGAAGTCCCTCCTCCTGGCAACCACCTGCATGGCAAATCTCTCATGGCTCAGCCTCTTTGTATCGGCTCATCAGCCCTTGAGTATCCACAACGTTTTGAGGGGTGCCTGAGTCTGCAAGTTCTTCAGGGATCATCTGCAGTGTCTTCTGAAACAAAGATGATTGAGCCACTTCCGACCAGCTCATTGGCCTTGAACTGCTCAGAGGGTCTAAAGGACTCATCTGATCCCGAAGAGCCTTATGCAAGGCGTAGCTTGCACAGCTGAATCATGGGTGGCATGTGACAAAGATGGAACAGCATGCTTGGGACGGGGCGGGCGGACCTGGCGGAGGATGCCGAAGAGGACGTCGGTGTTGAGGGAGCGCTCGTGGGCCTCGTCCATGATGATGGCGCTGTAGTTGTCGAGGTCGCCCTCCCGCAGCGTCTCCCGCAGCAGCACCCCGTCCGTCATGTACTTGATCACCGTGTTTTCGCTTGTGCAGTCCTCAAACCGGATCGCATACCCCACCTGTATACACCACGTTCTCTTACAACTGACAATCGTGACATGCATTGCTCTCCTTCGGAGCACCCAGAAACAGCACTTGTATCATTCAAGCAATGAGGTAAAGATCCATGAAGACATGCACAGGCAGCATGACGTGCGGCTGGCAGGTGGGGACAAACCTCCTGGCCGAGCTCAATGCCCATCTCCTCGCTGACTCGCTTGGCCACACTCATGGCGGCCACTCGCCTGGGCTGGGTGCACCCCACCAGCCCAAACTCGGTGTAGCCATCCTCATGCAGGTACTGGGTCATCTGCAGGGCGCATTTGGCATGATCAGCATATGAACACATACACCTACTGCCAAACCACACTCTCAACAAGATATGCCAGCAATGTCAAATCTGCTCCTTGCCAATGCAGGCCTGCCTTGAGAAGGTAGGGTCGACCTGGAGGCAGGCCATTTTGAGGGGGTTTCTCACACATGAGGGGCGCTTGACCAGGACCTCACCTGAGTGGTCTTGCCAGAGCCAGTCTCTCCGACAACAACCACAACCTGGTTCTCCCGAATCACCTGCAGCAGCTCATCGCGGCAGCCATACACTGGCAGAAAGCGCCGCTGCTCCGATATTGTCTTGTCCCTGGCAAAGTCACTGGCAGCCTGCACACAGCCTCCCTCATCACCATGGGAACCCTTTCCATGCTGGTGTTGCAATGGGACAATTGAGCCCCTGAGCAGACATAGAGGCAGTGAATCTCATAGTAGCAAGGATGCAGGGCTCTGAGCCCTCCCAGAAGGAACTGCAGGGCCAGGCTGTGCCAGCACTGGGCTGCAGCCATTGCTAGCGAGGGGTGCCGCACCTCTGACTTCTTGAGGTGGGTGAAGAACTGGGACTTCCCCTTGTAATTCCCGCCCTCCCCATCCTCACCATCCCCGCCAGCCTCCACCTCCAGCGCTTCTTTGGCTTTTCTGCCCTCCTCCTTTTCCTCCTCAGTCAGCCCTGGCACACCATAGATCCCTCACACCAAGCAGCCAGCGTCCGCATAAGCTGACACATGTGCAAGCTGCCACACAGCGCATCACTCAGCCCTGTCACCAGAAGGGGTCATTGTGCCTGAGCCCTGACTGTTCTACAATTTAGAACATTCTCACGCAGAAATTACCAGTGCTTGCCAATCCAGGGCGCATGATGCAGGGCACATATCCTTATGCAGGGAACCGCTCCACTCTCAGGCTCGAGTGCACAGTGGCATCAGATACGCCCACAAGCAGAGAGGTGGCGCCCACCTGTGATCTTGCCAATCTTGGAGCCGGCCATCTCCCAGAAGCGCGCCCGGCTCTTGTTCTTCTCCTTCTTCTCGCGCACCTCCTTGACCAGGTGGGAGCCGTTGCGGGCAATGACGGCCATGTCGGAAGTGGGGTCCCGGATGGGCATCACCGCCTGGCTCTGCTTGGTGAAGGACACTCGCCCGTCCAGGAAGGGCGGCTTGGTGTCGTGCACGATGAGCACGGCGCGCACGTCGTTGTCATTGCTGAAGTCTGTGTCCACCTGCACAGCATGTGATTGCTTGAGGTGTGCTAGATTACGATGAAACTAGAGCAGCGTTTTCAGGAAGCTCGTAGCGATCGGGCTCCATACGGCAAGCGGAGACTTGTGAGGGTGATGGCAGCAGTAGCATGTCCATATCCCTGTGAGCATCCGCAGTCTACCACAAGGAGGGCCTGATCCCAACAAGCTGTTCCCTATATGAGCTGAGGTTCTCTGATACACATAACATGGAAGCTACAGGTTGGCAGAGTCAAGGGTGCACCTCGCGCAGGGAGACGACCCCGGAGCGGAACAGGCGGTTCTCCTCCCAGGCGGTGATGTCGCGCTGCAGCTCGCTGGCGCGCTTGGACTGCGCCAGCGTCATGGTGGTGCCGTCGCGCCGCGTCATCTTCTTCTGCATCTCCGCCGCCCGCTTCTCAAACAGCGCATCGTCCCCCACAAAGGCGTCGTGGGTCTCGTCTATGCCACCGCCCTCCTCCTGGTCGTACCTGCAGTACAGACCTCCCATCAGCCACCAGCCATGCTGCGCAGTGGGGCAGTTCTACTTTGTATCCCCTGTGGCAGGGCTCATAGTCTCCTGAGAGACAAAGACTGACAGTCGCTTACATTGAGCGGTGTCACAGCATGGGAGCAGATGAGAGAAGCTGTTGCAGGTCCCAGTTAGCTTCCATGCCGCAGACTGCTCCACCTAAGCTACTGCAGGCATGCACCAGGGCCACAGAAGTGGTCTCAAAAATTACCATTCTCTGTCTGCTTGCGTCTCTGCTTGCTCCCACTCAGAGTCTGCCGGGACGGCGTCGCTGCCCGGGCGCAGGTCGGGGGAGCGCTCCACGTCCTGCCCGGCCGAGCGCGCCTGCGGCTTCCTGTTCCAGGCGGCCGACTTCCAGCTGGGCGTCAGCACCGGCGAGTCCTCCACAAAGCGCACATTTGTCCGCTTCCTGGGAGCAGCAGCCCCTGCAAAGCATGACTTGAAATGATCACCCATAAATAGAAGCCAATTGAACTGCATGTCTTTTTGCCTCAAGGTCTTTGAACCAAAGATAATGTGCCACTCTCCAACAAAAGTCTCTCCCCAGGACCCCTCTTGCTACATGAATTGAACCTGATTAAAGGAAAATTGCGCCCACTCTCAGGCTGGGGGTGTAGACAGACCTCCAGTGCTGCCTGCTCTGACAGGGGCGGGGGATGCTAAGTAATCCAGAGAGGCGCCTGTATCCGGGCGCCGCACGCTGCTGCCTGGGCGGGCGCTGCCTGCCCGCACCGGTGTGGCCTCCCACTCGTCCTCTGATGCAGCATATCTCCTGGGCGTCTCCTCCCACTCCCCTCTGCTTGAGCTTCTGCTCCTATTCCTGTCCCTGTCCCTGTCTCTGTCCCTCTCCCTGCAACAGTGACCATTGCTACTCTCACTGTCGGTCCAGCACTGTGAATTCGTCAATCTCAATACATGGATAAGCTGGTGACGCAGAATGTGATGTACTGATGAGAAGGGGCTAATGCAGCCCAATTGCTATGGAAAACTGAGTTCCTCGCAGATTGGGGTCAGGTAGAAAGCCACACCCTCTTCTTGATGCTGAGTCAGAGCGGTGGCCATCTCTATGGTCGTCTCTGCTTCGATGCCTGTCTCTTTCTCTGTCATGCCGCTGTCCACCGTCCCTGTCTCTGCCATTCTCGCGGGTATGCCTGTCCCCATCACGACCTGATGTGGAGGCGTACAGACCCTCCCTGCCTCTGTCCCTTTTCCGCTCACTGATCTCATCCCTTACCCTCTCGTTTACACCTCCTGCATAGGAGTCCTCACCTTTGAGAAAAGCTGCAAGGGGCCTTGTGGCTCAAGTCTGTCACACAGTTTGCATTCTGTAAGTGCGAAGAGGTCAGAGGGTTTAGGCGGTACCGGGGTATGAGGGGGTTTCAACACGCTGGCCCCTGTAGTGCCTTGCTTGGACTCCGTTGCTATCAAGCTTGTCAGGGAGTTCGGCTGCTGCTTCTCCATCCTCCTCACGCAGGCGTTTCCCTGGGACAGCAGAAACGTTTGACTGGAACTTCCTTTATGAGCCGAAGGGCTCAGAGGTCTGCAAAGCTAGGGATCAAAATTCCTTACCGAGTGCACTTGCTGGCTCTCCCTTTTCTTCTCGTTTCTGTTTGGCAAGTTTGTCCAGCCCTGGCACACAGCAATTGTAAGGTTCAGTTATGTTCCTGTAGGCGACTGTAATATTTGCGCCTTGGACGCAAGTCAGCTTCGCCTGAGGCATTACCCAACAGTGACGTCCGTGGCGCGGGCGCTTTGAACCCGTTTTCCTCCTTCTTAGGTCGTATCAACAGACCTCCAGCCATACTGCCAGGGTCCGCATCGCGGTGTTCCCCTGCCATTGGGTGTCCCCAAACACCAGGCGAGTCTCACTTCGTACTTGCCAGCCTGTGGCTCAGCTCTAGAGCATATGTTACATCATCTCTATATCATCTGCTTGGGTCCAGCTACAAGCGAATATATAGGCCTGCGGAAGGCCACTGCCAAACTGTATACCTCTGGGCAGAGTGGGCACCACAGGCAGCAGTGGGCAGCTATACTGATTTCCCAGCGAGTTTTGCGTGCAGATCTGCTGGTGGACTGCTACGACATCATGACAGAAGAGCTGTGAGAAGGCTGTGATGGAGTAGCAAGTGAGTGAGACCGAGCGTCCCTCAACGCAACACTTGTGACGGGCATGGGTTCTGAGAAGAAGCTCTCTGAGATCTCGAACTCCCTTTCGGAGACACTCCAAAGAATAGACACATTGCAGAAACAAAGCAAGACTTCCTGGCTGACCAGATTCCGGCAGCACCTTGCCAAGAACAACCAGCACTTGCACAGCATCATTTTGGCCGGCTGTGTCTTTGCTGTAGCGGCCGGTAGATTGCAGCAGAAGTCCGAGTACGAGGTGATATATCTTTACGTGTCATTTTAATGTCTATCGTGGGACGTACGGACAGGTGCACGGTCCACATTGCCATATAGGTCCCCACCTTACCCTGCTCTCCCTTCGTGTAGGCTGAGAAGGGAAAGTGGGAGAAGGAACAGGCAGACCTGATGTCCAGGATTGAAAGGTACGTCATCCACACTTGTCCATCCTATTCCAAGGCAGCTCTCCTTATCATGCATATTGGCACCATTGCCTGTCTATGCAGAGCATGAGCGTGCTTAGATTTGGTTACAGAATGATACCAAAGAACTAGGCACACAAATCGGTGTGTTTCTGGCGATGCACAAGACATGCAGATGCTTGCATGACGGTAGGGAGGAGAGGACTGAGGTGCTAGCTGGTTTTCATGAATGCAATATCAACGTCCAGGGGAGGTAACTGAGGCCGTGAGGCCGGGCCCATCAACCAGCCATTGACAGCTTTCATCTCTGACCATGTTTCTTCGTTCATGCAGGATCCAGCAGAGCTGCAGGCAGCAGGAGGCTGCAAGGGAGCAGCTACAGTACAGCATCCGCTCTGAGCTTGATACCAGGGGCTGGAGCATGTGGCCCTCAGGCTCCCTGTCATCGCGGATACACAGAGCCCTTCAGGATGACATCCTGCAGGAAGAGAGGATGTCACCAGGCGGAGGTCCAGAACAGGTGGATCAGCAGAGATGAGGAGCATTGCTAAAAATTCTGGAAACAGCAGCATCTTTTGTTGTCATGATGGTGCGAGACCTGTGGTCAAGAGCTTCGTCTTGCTCAAAGCAGGACTGTCAGTACGGTCTGGCAAGCTTCAAGGGTCCTTTGATTCATTTGACATCAGCGTCACGTGGCAGCTCAGCCCCTGGATATGACCAGGCCCATACTATTAACTCAGACGTGACATCTTCAGACTTGTATATTACAGAGGTTAGATGGCACATCTCAATAGCAATGTAAAGCAGCTTCATGTTGTACAACACCACACACCTTTTGTACAATGTTGAGGCAGCAACTATCCTATGCAGCGCTACTGTGCCTGACAAGACTTCAGTGCTGTCCTGATAGTCCCACAGGTACCTTGCAGTTCAGAGTAGAGACCAGAGCAGATAGCCCAATGCCAGATTCCAAGATATGCCAGGCCCAGCACAGTGCTGCAGTGCTGGGCCTCACCATTCAGCTCTACAGGATTCGCCGCCTTCTTGTGTAGGAGTACAAGGCATAGAATACCCAGAAGCAGCACAGGACAATGCCGGCGGTGGTGCCCCAGAAGCCGATGATGCTGTCCTCCAGGGTGGACTTCAGATTCATTCCGAAGATGCCTGCCACCATGGCCCCCAGGGCAGCTGAGAAGCTGCCGATGCTCAGGGTCAGCTCCAAGCGATTGACCTGCGCAGCACAGGGTTGTTTGTGGATGCTGCAAGCCTCCCAGCTGTGCTGTGCAAGGCATGTGCATACAAGGCCTTGACGGGTCCTTACTGTAGGGTACATGTGCTGAGGTCGCAAAGCTCATGCAGATCAAGCCTGCGTACAATGTTGTGGTGCATCCAGTGTTTGCATCGACTAAAGATTGGGCGAAGAAGCATTGTGACAGTCTGACTCTTTCCATGATGGGGGCCAAGGACATACTTCGAAGCGTCGAGCTGACAGCGAGACGCCAATGGATTCCTCCAGGTCACGTGCGCCTGCCAGCAGCCGCTCGGCCTCGCTCTGCGTGTTGGCAGCGCGCTGCAGGTAGTACTCGAGCAGGTCCTCGGTCTCCTCCAGTTCCCTCTCCTCCATCTCAGCATCGTCCATCTCCTCCAGTGCTGCCTCTGCCTCGGCTTCATACTCATGCTCACCATCCGGGCTCCTGTATCAATGACACACCTGGCTCCTGTGACAAAGCCTAGCGGAGAGACGGCTGCGATACCTCAAGAAGCCACAGGATGATGACACACCTTTTGAGAAGCAGAGAAGGATTACCTTGATTCCAAACTGCGGCTCTTGCCGGACCTGCTGCTGCTGCTGCTGCTGTAATCTGTGCTGGGGCTACCAATGCCATCATGCTGCTCTTCTGAATAGCCGTTGTCCATGCTTGTCATGCCAGATGATCTCATGATGTCTCTCTCACGCTCTCTCTCCCTGCATCCACCCATCAGGAAATGAGCCAGCATTGTCACAAACCAGACTGCAGTCTCCTTCAAGTGAGATCAGGGCAATTGCTTGACCCTGAGAGCCACAATGCAATGGACTGCAGGAGCAGCCAGGGGGTTTCCAGGTCCAAGCCAGCATGTCAATGGGGATGCAGCAGTCCGAGTGGTACCCACCTCTCCATGCCTCTCTCAATCTTTTCTCTCTCCCGCACTCGCCGCCTCTCCTCCCGCGACGGTCTGCTGCTCAGGTTCATGTCGCGCACCTCGTCCTCATCATCCATCAGCTCTTCCAGCATGTCTCTGCACAGAGCTGCCTGGCTGAGCAGGTGCCTACTTAATGCTACGCAATGGCGATGAGGCATGTCCAGACATGATGAAGGGCAGCATAGACTGGTGAGGAGCCCAGTGCAGGAGGTTGCAATGTTGTGAATTGCATCCTTGCTGAAGTCTGCCATGATACACCAGACTGTGGGTGCACATGCTGTTGGCGGTGCACCTGAGGTTGTCTGCTTTGGACTCCAGCTCGACCAAGCACTGCTTGACGCGCCGGAGCTCCTCCAGGTTGACTGGCGTGATGTCCCGAGGCAGGTTGAGGAGGACCCCGCTGACTCGCCGCGACACAGCTGCCAGCTCTGCATCAAGTCGCCCTGCGCCACAGACCCCTGTCAAACTTCTAGTACTAGACAGGAAGGCAGCTGCTGCAGTAAAGAGCTGCAAGGTGGAGACAGCGCATGGGGTGGAGATTTCCACCTGTGGCAACCATGAGAGCTGCCTCGAGGACCTCCAGCTCAAAGGGGGGCGGCTTCTCCTCTGTGGGGAATGGGATGTCGTCATCAGAGGAGAGGCCGTGCCCTGGGCGGGGGGCGCCCTCCTGGCGCAAGCGGTCGCACAGGATGTCCAGAAACTTGCGCGAGCTTGCGCTGCTGGGCTCAAACAGCAGGCACTTGTCTGCATGGATGACAGCCCTGCACGCATCAAGCACCACACTATTGTGAGACATGGCACAGCATCACGCTCTCACAGGGATGTGGCCCAAAGAATTGCAAGTCGCGCTGCGCTCTCAGAGTCGCCATGCATGAGCTACATACATGGGCTCACGCCTCTCACCGGACGCCACCGAGATTGATGACCAGAACATGCTCCTTGATGGTGATGTTTGGTGATGTCTTGGTGACGCCCTGTGAAGGGTCAATGCGCCTCAGATCTCGAGGCTGCAGACCGTTGGCTCGCAGCAGGTCCCTCCGCTTGACGTAGATGCGTCTTGTCTTCCCGGCTGTGTTGAGCCTCAGCATCTGCAGCAACAGCTTGCTGGTTGCTGGGTGTCTTCATTGGGGGAGAGGCAAAATGTGCTGAGCAGCACTGGTTCAGCAATCACTGTCTTTTGGGGCATGCCTGCCATTGCAATGACCATTCAGATGATTTACCTCATAGATAGCTCTCCCGACCGTGGCCGCAGTCTGGCCTTGCTGAACAGCAATGTCATCAGGATCGTCAATGACCTCGGACTTTACTGATGCTGCTGGATGGTAGAGATCTAGAGCGCTCAATGCTGACTGAAAGAGGTCTGCTGGTGCCGGTATTGTGTCGGTATCCTGGACATTCTGCCGGCTGTCCAAGGCTGCCCTCTGGGATGATGGCACGCTGGCCTCCTCCCGTGCTCTGCCCCACACGGCTTGTCTCGATCTTAGCTTAAGTGTGCACTCTTGCGGTGGGCAGCTCAACCAGGAGGGCTGCTGCCAGGCAGAGAAGGCACAGCAAGGCTGGGGGTGTTGAAGATGGTGTCTTGCCGATGTAATCCTGCCTCCTGGGACAAGGCCGATGCCCATACCAGAGATGCCCTCTGTTGGATGCTCTGCTTCCCTCGTACCCCTCTGCAGGCATCAAATGTCAGTAAAAGGGAGCAGCTTTGTATCTCGTTAGGGTAAGGGTCGTTTTGAAAAAGGGGACGACTTTAGCCTAAAAAGGTTCGTGAGGTTTGCCTGGAGCGAAACAAGGCGCGCCTCCTAAGCATTGCGTCAATCTCCTTCCGAAGTTTCTCGCTCAGCAGTTTACGCAGCCTCTCAAGCCTGAGACATTTGCGCAGCAAGGAATATGACGGCGGAGAAGACAGTGGAGAAGAAGATGGACGGCTACAAGAGGCTGGGATTCGTCTCCGACTACAGCACACTCGCCTGGAACAAGTCCACGGGCGTCGCCTCAGGCGTGTACGGCTACAGCAAGGGCTTCGTTCCAAAGAGCCTCAACCCCACCGTAGAGTTCTGGGAGAAAAAGGTGTCAGAGATTGGCTCGCCCGTCCTGGCCAAGCTGCATGACAACAGCGACTATGTGCTTCACGCCGTGGACAACACGGTAAACCCCTGACGCCTGCACCCTTCGGATATGCTCAATTGCGATGCAATATTATTGATAGCATCGTTGCAGGTCGGGGGTTGGCGAGCCCACGCTGCAGAGACTTGGGGAGTCGATGAAGGGGTACATATTCGAGGTCAGGCAGCAGAGCTGGCGCATGTCGCCCCTGACGTGAGAATTGGCTACGTGCACACAGGTGGACTCCACCATGAAGAAGGGTGGAGAGTATGTGGACGGCGGCAGCAAGATGTGGGACAAGAAGGTCAACTCTCAGGATGGTCTTCATGGGGGCAACGTCCATCACTTCCAGGATGCACGCTTCAAGTGGGTCTCATCAATTGAGAGTGCCATTGACTACATCAAGAAGGAGGGCATCCAGGGCACCGCTCAGACCGCTGTGGGCTTGGTCGCCAATGCTCTGGAAGATGCGAAGCAGCTGCCATCATACCTCGGGAAGGAGTCTCAGGTGCGCTTAGCGGTGAAGTCACAGAAGATCTGTGTATTTGGAAACACACAATGGCGGTGTGCACCACTTCCGGATCCTACTCCTGAGGCCTGTTCGCGCGTACGCAGGTAGTGATGCACCGCCTGGGCGAAGCGTTCGACAAGCTGAAAACCTACCCTGCTGGTAAGCCACCTGCAAACACACTGTCATTGCTTTATTACATATATTTAGATGATAAGCGAAATCTGAGCAATTTCAGCGCGCTCACAGCCCCGATTTTCGAGTTGTGATTGCAGTGCAAAAGCTCTTGGCAACCTTCCAGCCCAGCGTGGACTACGCAAAGGACCGCTACAGCAAGGCACACGGTGCAGTGGTGGTACGCCTCCTTGGCTGTTTGACGACCAGTGTGCTATGTTTTGCAAGCTCTGTTCTAGGGAGCCCCTCTACAGGCCCTATATATAAGGCCCCCAGATTGTGGCTCACTGTGTGTATCTGTGCTTGCAGAGCAACCCCAGGTATGCTGGCGTCTACAAGAACCTGGCCAACACTGTGGACAAGGTCTCCACCACTGTGAGCCCTCTCAATACCCACGCCCTCCTGACCTGTACACCATCAACCTGACAGGCTGCGCCAGGCCAGCCGTTGATGCGCTGTAGACGCTGTACCAGGCATGCCTGAGTGAGACTCTGCGTTGGCAGTATGTGCTGCAGACTGTCAGCGCTGTGCTTGGCAAGGGCATGAACCTTGGAAGCAGAGGATTGTGAGTGACGCTGCTGAAGCATGCGGTGGGGCGCAGGTGAAGGACAACAAGTACTACCAGGCCACATACAGCCGCATCTCCCCCTATGCTGACCCCGCCTACGAGCAGATCGAGCCTTACGTCGAGGCAGCTCACAGCCACCTGAAGCCTGTCAGCGTGAACGGCAAGGCCTAGGTGCCAGTCTTCAGACGGCTCAGCTGGCCTGATCAGGTGCCTCTGGGCCTGTCATCAGTGCTTCACACCACACCAGGGCATCCACGTGTCTCTGTGTATGTCAAGACGCGTAGGCGCCCCTTTTCCCGCGTCGCTGCATCTACCAGCATTAGTCAGTGCGCGGCTTACTGCCATCATCTTCTCCTATTTGGCCTCTTCCAACCCCAGGAATGACTTGGTGCCCTGAGGCACTGCTGATCTTCCTCACGGGCTCTGTAGGGGTTGGTGAATCTTGCTTCATGGCACTCAGCTGAGGAGTGCCGAACCTTTGGTACAGCTTTCTTGAAGCTAGCTAGACTACAGTGCAGGAGACACAGGAGGGCAGGGATGTGTCTTGAGTGTCAACTGCACGGGCAGCTGTCTGTGACAGGTTTGCCAGGGATCTATTGGGGGGAGCAGGGTTATGTCTTTGTGAGTGTTAGCGACAGAGATATTGACAGAGTAACGTACACAGTAGGAACGGCTGATGTGTGTAGGATTAGGTGTGTTAGGGACGCCCCTTAGGGTGCCATGCTAGGAATGGCTCATTGGTCTCTGTATCCTGTAAAGTAGGCTGAGTCTGTGCCCATTTATCATGCGTTAGCGTCGCCCCATTCAGGAAAAAGATTTCATGCAGCCTGTCGTTGACATCGACTCTGCAGCTTATGAACAGGGGTCAAAGTAGTCCAGCTGATGCATCATCTCGCTAGCCTGCACTGGCAGTCACTTGTATCAGGGCAACCTAGATCTAGAAGCAATAAGCAAGTCTGGAGCTCCTCGCAAGGGCTCCACTGCACTCCTACAGGCTGAGACAGTGGCACATCTGCAATGTTCAGGGAGGGTGTCTGACAGGAGACTAGACTAGACTTGCACTCCTTTGTTGAAACCTCTGGGTTGCTATGCATTGGCGATGAGTTTGGTATGGAGGCGCTTTATGCTCACATGAGGCTGGGCCATTGACTGTCACCAACGGGAGTAAGGTACTGTGATCTGAGTTGAAGGGCACCAGGCAAGCTTCATGGCCCAGGCCTGATGCATGCTTGGGTCCGGTGCTTCACATGTAAGTGCATCAGACATTTGGGATGCCTCTCATTGTTGTTCTCACCTTGCAGAGACTACACACGACCTGGCCATATTTGCTACATTGCTCAGGAGCATGAAATGTCAGATGCTACCATGCTGTTCAGGCACGAAGTAAGCAAAGCGCAGAGTTATGACAGCACACTACAATCCTTGACCTCAAGGATGTGCAACATGGAGCTACAACTCCTCAACAAGCTCTGTCAGTTTGCATCGCTGAAAACCCCACCTTGACTCTTGAGGACTCCTTTTAAAAACTGACCTGAAGCCCAGCCGTCAGACACATGTGTGTTCGCCAAATTGTCACCAACAGTGTGGCTGCCCCTTTAAGAAAGTGGTACACATTGACTTGCCTGCTTTAGATACATTTGTCTTGCACAGGTCAATGCTTGGGATAGGAGACACTACAGTCTGTATTGACATCAGGGCTCGCTCCCATGAGATGAACTGCACTTGAGCCATGAGTACTAGCTTGACCCTCTTCTCAGCGCTAAGTGCTCTCTGACTATGTATTTTGAGCGCTGACACAGAATGGGCTGGACTGATTGCAGGCACAGCTTCCCTCATTGCTCTGAGCTGTTGCAGGGATCCTGCTTCCTTGGCAGTTGCATGTCGTCTGAAGGCGTGATGAGCTCTCACAGACCTTCGCTCACCAAAGAACTACACCTCAGTGCACCTGGGGGCGTCAAATGTACGCTATGCTTGTGTGAGTGGTCACCACTTCATTTCTCTAGGAGGTGCCAGCTGTATGCGGCTTTCTGAAGCGACTCCGATCGATTGATGCGCTGGTCTGGTCATCAACAGACCTGTTCCCTCTTGCCAAAACAGGGATGCTCACGGCCTGCTCGTTTGCCGGTGGCGCGCTGGGTACTGCAGTGTACGCCGCCTGCGCAGAAATGCAGTACATCAGCATTCTGCAGGGCTGAGCCACTCTGCCCAGCTGACAGCCAGAGCTGCAAGAGAGCACAGGCTGCATCTAGGTGGCCTTTGATGCAGAGGCAGTGGATTTTCACAAGTCACGCCGATGAAGCGGCAGTGATCAGATCAGATCAGATCAAATTACATCTCTTCCAGCCACACCAGGCTGATCAGATGCTGACCCCCCCGAGAGAGGGGGTTCACCCTATTGAGACAAGGCATAGACAAATGTTGCAACGCCAATCAGATTGTTCTGCCGCGTGAGTGAGTTGCATAAAGGAGGGGCACTCACTGCAGCCCTCTGCTGGGAATCCCTGTAGGAGAAGTATGCATAGAGGATGCCCCCGGTCAGGCCCACGCTGACTCCTATCACATTCTTTGGCTCAAACGTCACATCCCCAAAGATAAACATGCCCAGCCCAGTTGTCAAAATGTCCTTCATCTGGCCTGCGCAGGGGAGGGTGTGACCTTCAGCTGGGTCATCACAGACCAATTGCGTACCAGGCTCATTGAGTCTGTCCACATGCCAGCTCACTGAGCGAGCATGGATTCTGAGCGCATCACAGGCCGCACCTGTGACTGTCGTCGCCAAGGGAGAGTTGACTGTGGTGCACCAGAAGATGCACAGGTTGAGCAGGAACGCCTGTGACGCCGAGAGCAACAAGAATAACTGCAGCATGCACATCATGGGAGTTACATGCACCTGACGGCAGACGGTGTTCACTGATAATCTGTGTTGACCCTGAAACAACACAAGGGAGAGCGATCTTGCCATGCGGCACCCTTACAGAGGCGCTATCAGCAGCATTTGCACTAGAGACACGCTCTGCCGCTTTGGCTTCAGGCATCCTGGAGGATGGAGGGGGGTTTGCGGACCTGAAAGCTGCTATCATGGATCTGGGGATAGTGGGCAACGTCCCGGATCTCATTGGTGGTCATGAGCATGAAGCTGGTCATGACCGGAAGTGCAAGCACGTTGTTGTAGAAGAGCAGCGCTGACTGTGAAAGACCTGCGGCCACACCAGGCTCACGTGCAGCAAGGACTGAGGTCAGTATCTGCGCGAGCAGCTGATAGCTCGTCAATGTGAATCTCTGTGTCCTAAGACCTGCCGCTTCTTATGTTTCGCATTGCACGCTGGAGCTGCAGAGAGTGCACACACGTGAAGGCATCCGGGTCTCACCAGTCTTGTCTTTCAGCAATCGGATCAGCAGGAGGTAGACGGCTGTGGATACTGCGCAGATGGCAACCCAAATGTACCCTGGAAGGCTGAAGGTCAGATCCGTGGCTCCAGCAATGACCGCCCCTGTCACCATCACCATGATGGCAAACTGCACACAACAGGGCTCTCAGGCTCTGAGCTCATCATGCGGGTGCCAACAGGGTCCCCTCGCAGGCTTCAAATACGCTCTCCTCACTGCCACATGCCGCGCATATGCTTACTCCACATCTCCTGTCCATTGCCAGCAGAAGAGCAGGGCTGTGTATCGGCCTGCACAGGTCCTGGGCATGTGCACATCTTGGCATGGCTAGCACCGCATACAGCCAGCAGAGGTGCTCACAAATCCCTGTGGCGTCGGCTTCTTGGACAGGAGCAGCCACTCTCCTAGCACGACAAGCAGTGTGGTACTCCTCCGGAAGCAGCTGCAGCCCAAACCATATATTTCAGGGCATCACCACAGAATCATGGGTACACAGATGTGTCGAGGAAGAAGAGGATGGGCCAAGTCCCAGCGTTGATCAAGGCATAGCGCGCATTGCGGCTATCTGGCAACATCACGAATGCCAGAAGAACAAAGCTGGCATTGCATTGTAGACTGAGCAATGACCTAAATCAGCTCGTGTACAAGTGCTTGATGCGCTCACCTGAACATGGGTACAGTCAGGTATCTCAAAGCTGTGACCCCTGACACCACATACAGCCACCAGAAAAAGGTGAGAGGAAACACCTGCAGGACACCTCAGATACTACCCTACCCATCTGTTGCAGCACAGCAAGGCTGTCGAGATATGTATGCATGCTATTATTGGACATGAGCAGGGGGATGGAAGCACTCGCCATCGTAGCGGTCTTCAGAGAGATCGACTCTATTTCAAGGCACTTGAAGTACTCCAGTATAAGCATGTACACGATTGACACTATAATCTGTAGGGTCGTCACTGCACACAGCATTGTGATGTGGTCAGATGGCCCAACCTATTGAGGTTGTTCGACAACATCGAAAGGGGGATGAGATTGGGCTGAACTCACCAAAGCTCGGATAATTGAATTGATAGATTGAGAACACTGCCTTGTTGAACAGTGTCATTGACACTGAGACTGTCCCATAGCTCAAGCATGCTGTCAGCTTCCTTACGGCCTGCTTATCGAGGCCCATGACACTGCGAATCTCGCCACTTCAGAGGAATGTGAAGATCGGCATCACAGCCACGCTGTGAGGTGGCCAAGATCATCCGTTGCTGGGTTTCGCGCCAGTCTTGCTCCCTCTCCAGGGGTCATGTGGAGCACTGCGATGTGCCCTTAGACAGATCGGTCACCACGCAACACTCTCTCACAAGCCAGAGTTGATGCTTACACGCCCAGTGACGCCTTCTCCACTCCCCCCCTCCCATGACCAATGGGGAATCCTATTCGGGCAGCCGTTGGGCAGCTGCCGAGCACTCTCACGTGAGAGGTTCCGACACCATGGCTCTTCACACACACGCAAGGCAAGCCCGGCGATTATTGGCCTACTGCTACATGTGCACGGCCCCTCGCCAGCCCACTGGTTGGTCCATGCTGGAACTTATTGCGTTGAGAGGTCTACTGGGTGTCCCCTTCTATCGATGTCATTAGCCTTCTGTCTGATTTTGCTGCTTTGACCCATACCAGTTTGAATTGAACAGTCATACTTTGGTACCATTAGTCAAGGCCCCATGCAGCACCGCCAACCCAAGACATCAAGGGGCAGCGTTGCAGCAACAGCCGGCCATAGAATGTACACAACAGCATATCATGACCAGAAACGGACATTCACAAGCCGAAACGACCTGTGGCTTCACCTGCCAGGGGTGTTTAGTGCACGCAGCACAGTACTGTCAGGAGTAGCCTCACTGGCAGTCAAGGATCAGAAGTCCTTAAATAAGCCTGTGGAAACATAGCGCTTATTGCTCTTGCCAGCTGGATGCGAGTCCTCTGAGCCTCCACTGAAGTTGCGGCGGTCCTCTGCATGCGCCACCTGTGCCAGGCCACACGGCATGTCAGATGCTTTAGGCCTGCGAAGTGGATTCTGTGACATCTCGAAGTCCTTGCGACCTGCATCCCAGGCAATGCCTCCATCCAGACGCGCCTACAGGAAAGGCCACACAGCAGAGCTCTCAAGAAGACCTCTGCTGGCTTGCCTCCTGGCTTCACAGCTGGCCGAGTGGCAGTTGTTTCCCTTGTCGTCAGAAAGACCTCGAAGCACCAACATAAACCTTGCGCTTAGGCTCATGGAAAAGACGAGGATCACACCGGACTTTCTTATGTTCCTCTGTGGCAAACAGGTCAATGCATTAACGGCTTAACCTCATGCCGCACGCTCTCTAGCAGAATCCTGCTTGCCTCCTGCCTTCACAGCCTGCCGAGTGGTAGCTGTTTCTTATTTTCTCAGAAAGACCTCTAAGCACAGACCTGGGGGACGTATGGAGCCTTCAGCTGGCGCTTGCCGAAGCCGGCCCAGTCAAAGTTGGTGAACCAGGGATGCATCTTCACATCTGCTGCTCCACCCTTCAACGCCCCCAGCCGCTGATTGGGATTCTGGACCAGAAACCTCCTGATGATGTCCCTAAGCTCCTGCACTCAGCCTTGACACTTCACAGATGTGGTCCCGAAGTGCAAACCCTTTCGACTGGGGCCCGGCACTTCTGCTGCGCTCTGCTGCAGGAGTCCAGGAAGCTGACAGCCATCTCAGAGTGACCTAATGTGGCCGTGAAAAGAGGAAGAATGTGTCGTCTCACTCCAAGATGCTGTGAAGTGCTAAGACAATGGGTGAACGGCACAGCTGCCGCTGGTTGGGATGGCGCACCTTGGAGAAGTGTGAGGGGACGGTGTACTTCACTTGGCAGATGTTTCTGAACATTGCCACGCGGTCCTCGTCATAGAAGGGCGGGTACCCAGCGACCATCTCATACATCAGAACGCCCACTGCCCACCTATTAAAAATCACCTGCCTCAATTTTCATTCTCCCCGCATACCGCACATCTACAGGCAGGCTGCACACTCATGGCTTGAAGATCCAGAAAAAATGTGTAAGCATGCCACCTTACCACCAAACGAGGTCTCCAACATCTCAGATCTCTTGCAGGGTGGACAAGAGTGAATTGCCTGCTACGGTGCTGCTGAGAGGTCTATATCCACGTGTAAGCGAGGCTGCTCACCAGTCAACAGCTCTTGTGTGGCCCGACTGCGTCACCAGCTCTGGGGCCAGGTACTCGGGCGTTCCACAGAGCGTGTTGGTCTTCTGTCCAGTGGGTAGCTTCTTGGCGAAGCCGAAGTCTGCCATCTTCACGTACCCAGCAGTGTCTATGAGAAGGTTCTCCGGCTTGAGATCCCTGCAAGGGACACTTCCCAGGACACCAGCTTGGGTAATACCCAGCCTGACGCTCTATGCACTCTCTACATTACTTCACGAGGCTGCAGGGCAGCAATGATGGGGGCTCAAAAGCTTCGCCGGTGTTTGGCCCCCATAAATGTGTCAGGCTTTCAAGACAAGCACTGTGGCATGCTAACGCACCAGAGGATGGTCCGTCCTCTGTGGCAGTGCGGTCTGGGAACCACTCAGTACAACGCTCGACAGCAGGCTGCGCTGTTCTCTACAGTACAGGCACCGCTATATTACACTCGGTGAGGGGCAAGGGGCTGCTGCACTCGCCTCCAGAGCAGATTTCGCTCCTGCATGTACTCCAGGCCCAGGACGACAGAGGCGGTGTAGAAGCGGGCGTGGTCCTCTTTAAGAGGCCCCGGGCGGGACTGCAGGTAGGTGAAGAGCTCGCCGCCCATGACGCACTCCATGAGCATGTACAGATGGGCCGCGTCCTTGAAGCTGGTCACCAGGTTCACCATGAAGGGGCAGTCGCACTCCGCCATGATCTGCTTCTCGCGCTTCACATGCTCCTGCAGGCCACATGGCTCTCACGGCAGGCGCCTCCACCTGCCAGCACATGAGTGCACATGGGTGTGCCCTGACTGATGATCCCCAGACTGCAAGAATGCCTACCCACCCTCAAAAAATCGTCTCACTGGAGTGAGCTATTGCTGCACAGCACAGTGTGTTTGTGCTTGTGAAGGTGCCTTAGGTCTGGAGTAGGCCCATGCGGGCAAGAAGGCAGGCAGGAACAGCTTGCCTGAAGGCCCATCTCAATGATCTGCTGCTTGCTGAGGGTTTTGAGAGCCATGTACTGGCCCTCATACTTCACAAGCATGACCTGGCCAAACGCGCCAGAGCCCAGCACGCCAATCTTTTCCAGGTCTGAGAGCTTGATATCCTGCAAGCCGCTATGCCTGTCCTCAAATCACAGAGCCCATAAATTATATTACCTTCATGCCAAGATTAGTCAGCAGACATCATCTGGTGCTCTTAAATACATGACGCAAGGCTGAGCCATGCACTCAGCGTCTGCTGTGATGTATCTGTGGGCCTCCACTGTCAAGCATGACGTGGCTGACATGGCGCATGCCACCAGGCATGTCGTCATGCAGCGGCTGCCGGGGGCGCGCGCCTTTTTGGCACTGAAGTTGAGGCCGTAGCGGGCGGTGTGCGCCTCGAGCGCCTTGGCGAGCGGCCCCATGAGCGCCATAAAGTCGGCGCGCCCCAGCTCCAGCAGGTCGCAGTCCGTGAGCGCCGTCACTGTGGCGGCGCGCGGCTCGCTGCGCAGCAGCGCCAGCTCCCCGAAGTACATCGTCGCCCCCAGCCGCCCCACCTCCTGCAATGCATGAATGTGACATTGTCTCGAGGCCATTCGGTGAGGACTGTGGCGTAAGCTGGTGACTGTCACATCAGAGTGCATCCCAGCCCACCTCCTAACATGCATGCATGAGCGCTTTGTGTTTGCCCTCATGCAATTCAGCAAAGCCTTTGGCGCAATGTCATGACACATGGGAGATGGAAGTGACTGTGCCATACGAAATTCTGCAGTGCACATCTGAGCATGCCTCTTCCTCTAATGTGACAAAGGGCAATGTGTCAACTCAGATGGCAGCATAGACTGACCTGGCCTTGAGCGCTGTGCACTACGCAGGTGCCCGCCTCCACCACGTAGAAGGTGTTCCCGGCATCTCCTGCTCGCACCACTGCTGTGCCAGCCTTCACGTGCAGCGGCCGCAGCGCAGTACAGAGCTGCGACTTTTGTGAGGGCGACAGGGATGTGAACAAGGGGACCTGCACATCAGGCATTCAACGGCCTCATGTCCAGATAGAGGGGGTGAGCCAAGAATTTATAGCTGTACAAGGGACGCATAGTGAGAGGGTGCTGGTGCAGACCTTGCGCAGGGCTTCAAAGCGCCACATATGCCGGATGTGCGTCAGACTGCCCAAGATGGCGTTGAAGTCGTCGCGATGCAGCGCAAGCAGGGCGCCATCTGTCAGCGCCTTCACATTGGCTGCCCTTACATCCTGCACAGCCACAGGCTCTCAAGGACAGGGAGGCATCCATCATCTCTGCTCCAGAGCCTGGACCGCCACTATCCTGGTGCATGCTTAGCGCCACATGAGCCCCCAGAGCATGAATGGTACATGACTCGAGAGCAAAATGCATGCTCACCTGGTGGAGCAGGGCCAGCTCACCAAAGCAGGAGCCCTTGCTGACACGCGCCAGCTCCCTTCCAGAGTTGTCAAAGATGGTGAAGGTACCCTCCTCAATCACATAGAAGACATCCCCTGTGACACACACATATCCATCCCTTCACCCTAATTGCTGCTGCAGACTGCCAACAGATTACAAGCACACCAAGTTGACACTGCTACCAGAGACAAAGAAACTCTCATCCTTGATGGGAGCTATCAATTACACGTGTCCTGTTAGCACACCAGGGTCGCCCTGGCGGAACACCATCTGGCCGGCTGCAATTGCATGGTTCTTCATGCAGTGCGCCAGCTCAAAGAGCTGCTGCTCCGACAGCGCAAACAGCACGGGGACCTTGCGCAGCGCCTCAAAGCGCCACACGTCCTCGATCGGCCCCAGCAGCGCATCAAACTCCTTGCGCCCCAGTGAGTAGCACACTGTGTACAGGTCTGCAGTGACGTCCGCGGCCCTACAGCCATGCTGTGAGCTTTACTACACTCCGCATGCCCAGCAAACACAAGGCGCTCCCGCATCTGCCTCACAAGCTCGTGCGCAGGATCCTGACAGGTTTGCACGCTACATGCTCCCTGCGGCATTGTCGGAGGTTGCAGAGCCCATGAAGGGACAGTGTCGGACTTGCCTGACATCGTCCTTGATGAGCGCGCGCTCGCCAAAGTAGGCGCCCTCGCCCAGCTTGGCGAGCATGGTGCGCTCCCCATTGCTGGTCTTGGAGACGGTGACGGCGCCCTCCTGCACGATGTAGAAGCGCTCCCCGCGCTCGCCCTGCCGGAAGATGCTCTGCCCCGCCCGGAACTCTACCGGCTCCAGCGCGCTCGCGATCAGCTCCCTGTTGTCCTGTCAAGACATGGAGCTCTCCTCAAGGCCGTCACTGTTGCAGCGGTTGTTGAGGCTGTCACCATGATTGTGTCTCTTCTGACAAGAGAATGTAAGCTGGTCTTTTGGGCCCTGTCTCAAACTTAAGGCATCCAATGATATGATCGATGTCACGGCCTGATACGGATGCGCGGTTGGGAGTTCACACAGGAGGCGACAGCAGGACGCTACTGAGAGGCTGCGTGACCCATGACGGCCGCCAGGTGCAGAGCTGTCAGCCCTTCAGCTACTTTGCACGCACCCACGCAGGATGTAGGGGTGAGACGTACCTCGGACAGGACGGCCAGGATGGGCACGGAGGCGACCATCTTGCGCTTGAGGGCGGCCAGCTGCTCCTGGTAGGTGCGCTTGATGGCCAGGTACACCGTGCGCTCCATCACCCACAGCTTGCAGTCCGTGATTGCCAGCACCGAGGCCGCCCTGGGCGAGCTGTACAGCAGCGCCAGCTCCCCAAACCCGCTGCAAAGTCGCACACAATGGGTCGGAGAGAGTATCCCCTGACAGTAAAGCAGAGCCCTTCTGGGATCCAGGCAAGTCCCTATCAGCAGGATGCTCTCACAAAACAGGTCATAGTGCATCATGCTGCGACAATGCATTGAAATATACAAAAGGTACTCAAAGGATACTGCAGGAGACATCAAGCATGGAAAGCATGGCCTGCAGCATAGCAGCTGAGCTTCCCCACCTCGGGCCTGTGAATAGTGTCTGCGCCTGAGCAGAGTCTATGGCCAAGTGAAGCCTTGCAGACACCAGATTGCCGCACCTGCCAGAGGTGTAGGTGTGTACTTTCTTGGGCACATTGCCGGTGGCATCGCTGCTGATGAGGACATCGCATGTGCCCTTCTCCAGGACGTAGAACTTTGTGGCATCTGTGTCGCCCTGGCTGATGATGGTGGTTCCCCCGCTGACCATCTGCAGCGACATGCTGCGGAAGATGGCCTGCCTGGCCGGCAGCGACAGCATGTCAAAGAGCAGATTGCCCTCAACAGCGCGCTCTGCATGCCGACATAATCAGTCACGCACATTTCACCTTTCCTCTGTCAAAGGTGGCTTTCAGCTTCAGCCTTAGTACCAGACGGACGAGCAATGCCTGTGCGTGAGATGCATGTGACACAGGCTTAAATGCTCACCAAGGACACGCAGCACGGCCTCTGTCTTTGGTATGTTGGGGATTTTGACATCGGAGGCGCTTGATAAGGCTTCTGCAGCGATGGCAATACGCTTTCTAGCTACTTTCTGCTTCTGAGCCTCTTCATTGTCCGTCCCGTTGTCCATCAGGTGACTTTCCTGCGATGCACTCAGGTACTCAAGGCCACGCGGTGATCTGTGTCCTGCAGACGCGCACATAGTGTGCTCTCGCCACCCCCTTCTTCACGAGGCATGCATCACGCTGACCTTCAACTTGTGCGTGCTATTTGACTTTATCGACCGTCTGGATGCCCCCTTGCCATGGCAGATGCCCATCACGCCCTAGTAGCCTTGCTTGTCGTCATCCAAGGCTGCGCTACGAACGGCAACGCGTTCTGCTGCGCATTGAAGCCGGAGGCTGTTTAGAACGAGAAGAATTGCAGAAAATGTCGGGGTGTTAATGTAGCGCTGCGGGGATCCAGGCTCATCATTGCACTGAGGAGTGCAACATGCATGCGTTTCATCTGGATGGCGAATAAGATGCTACAGAGCTGTTGCATACAAAAATTCCTGTAACGGACAGGGCTGCTGATCGATGAAAGCTAGATGTCAGTGCTGGCTTTGGCGCCAAGCGGGTCGCACTTGCCGGTTCACATATCTCTCGATCTAAAATTAGCGGCCTACGACAGCGTTCCCTCAGAGGCACTTGCAGGCAACACTGCTGTTTAACAGAGGTAGGTGGCAGAGTTGCACGAACAGCGCCTCGAAGTCTTGACAGAACGGGAGCAGGAACCAGGTGATTTGACAGGAGCCTATGCCGCAGGCTGCTCAGGCTTGTGCGTCAGCCGACAACCATGCATGAGAGTATCCATGGCATCTATTGCACTGCTGCTGTCTGCACTGGAGAAAGAAGTTTACATTTAAAAACCATAGAATAGAGCACACAGGGATACCCCTAGTCAAGCCAGAGCTAGCCCGCATTGGCACGAGCAGGATGTTGTATGCTGCAGCTGTTGTAGGTAGCTACCTACAGTGACCCAGGACATCTCGGATATCTCAACATGTGATGCTTAAGAAGTTTCCTCCACAAACTAGGAGTCTGTGCTGTCAGGCCCATAGGACCGCCTAGCGCTTCCTCCATACCTGCAATTGGGTCTTAAGCAAAAAGAGAGCTTCTTGTATAAACATTCTTCCTTCAGTAACCACACACTACCACTGGCAGCTGCGCGGCATTGCAATGCCCTTGCATGCGCTCACAGCTTGCTCTGCGTACCACAGCTGTCACAGCCAGAGCCTGTCTGGTGCTCCCTGCTGGTCTTGTTGGGGCCAGGCGGGAGGTTGATGCCCGGGTTGCCATCAAAGAAGTTGGCGGGCTTCAGGTGGAAGCCCACCGACTCCTTGGGCATGACCGGCCAGTCCTCAATGCGGGGCACGTGCGTCACCCCGAAGGAGTGCCAGATGACCACATCCTCGTTCTTGATGCGGCGGTCCTGCAGTCATCATGCACACTCTTCATTTCCACTCTTCCCCTGACCCAATCAGACTCACAGTTCCAGTGTTGTACTGCTCTAGAGGCTATGTCATGACCTCACTCAAGCATCTAGGTGGTAAGATATGACTTTGAGGAACACTGGACCAGTCAAGCACATGGGTAGTAGACCAGGCGGTAAGGAAGACTGGACCAGAGCTGTCCGGGCATAGAAAGAGGGGCTTCAGACTGCATATCAGGAAGGGGCGTACCAGGCTGGTCCAGGCCTCAAGGCCGGCCATGTCGCCTCCCAGGGGGTACTTGCCAGCCGGCCACCTCTCGTCGTCCGAGTAGGGCGTCACCCACAGCTGCTTGGTGGCAAAGGCGCCGCGGCGAGTGTGCTCGTTGGTTGGGTGCGCGTACATCGGGGGAGTGGGCGCCGGAGCCAGCTTGAAGCCCACGGGCACGCCTGCACAGACATACCCGCTCTTTAGCACATTCCCCAGGAGCTCTTGAGCATCTGTTGGATATGCAGCACCCCTACACTGTGTTCTCATCAAAGCGCAGTGCTATGGACGGCTCTGCATGCATGGCCCACAAGAGCTTCTGGGACGGAACATGTCTCTAGTAGGAGGATGGGAGGCTCACCAGTCACAGAGTTGCGGGAGTGGGGGTTCTTGATCTTCCACACCCGGGAACTGCGCGGGTCAACCTCGCGGATGGCCTCCTGCTCCGTCTCAAACTCAGTCTCAGTGGCAACAAAGCCCACACCTGCAAACATGAACACCCTTGTTAGAGGCAGCCCACGTTTGACCTCCTTCCCTTGTCAGCAGCGGTCAAGAAGAACTTTCACAATCACAACAGAAAGAACTTAAATCCAGGCACTAAGCTGATAAATACTCACCATAGGGGTTGTCTGGGCCCAGGGGCATTGTGCCGCAGTTGACCTGCACAGCAGCAGAGCAGATCCTTAGCAATGCGCTCATGGATAAGCACGTACTCCTGAAGTTATGCCCAGGCTCATGGAGGACTTTGCCGCAGCAGGGGAGAGGATGTGTGAAGGTGTACCTCAGAGACGGTGAGGCCCTGGCCGCCTCTATTGTCATCAACCGCCATGTCCAGCCGGCAGCAAAAGAAGTGCTGGTGCACCTGCGCCACATAATCAGGTCAGCAGACGCCTACAACAATCATATGCACCACCCTCCTGTTGCCAAATGAATTGCAGCAGGCCTTTCAAAAAAGTTCAAGTCAAGGGTGTTATGCTGCAAAGACGTCTTCGGCATGACACTCTTACAGCTTACACTCTTGACTCAAGAGGAAGAAGTTTGAGGGCACCTTGCAAATTGGGTTGAGTTGTCGCACAAACATGATCAGGCACACTAAATTTACCTGGGCATTGAGGCCAGGGGCCATGAGGGTGCCATGAGTGGGGTTGAGGCCTTCGCCAGGGCTCAGCAGGTTGGTGGACAGGCAGCCTGTCAGCTTCACCTCGTGCTCAATGTGGCCATCGTTGTAGAAGTACCAGTAGAAGCCATACCTGCAAAAAGGAAGTCCCTTGTACCCTTGCATCCCTCTTCACTACCATGCAACAGTCTGCCAGGGCAACATGATCAGCTTGCATTGTCAAGCAAGAAAATTCAGACTCAAAAGCAGGTGAATTTCCAAAAGCCAGGTAGAAGCACTCTGATGGCGCCAGTAAGAAGGTATTCCAGGTGACATCTGTGGACTCACTCATAGTTGGCTATCTGCACAAGAATAAGAACTTCTCAGCATCTATACAATGTGTCGCACGGAGGGCAGAGCAACATAGCTGTTGAAAGACTGACAGGAAATGTGAACAAAGGCATGAGGGGGCAGCCGGAGCTCACCGTGGCAATGAAGGAGAGGACGAGGCGGCGGCTGCGGCGCACTTCGCTGTGGTTGGTGCGGTACTCCACGTGCTTCCACAGCAGCCCTGCGTCCTCCTCGTGCATGCACACCGCCTTCTCTATCAGCATTGGCTCCCCTGCACGCGCGCCAGGCTGCCTCTCAGCCTCCACACCCAAACGTCTTTCAACCGTTCTCTCCAGGAAATCTTGCAGAATTGGCTATCTCTGGAGAGACATCAGGATAGCCTTGAGAAGATTAAGGCCAATTGACATAGCCAGGCATCAGGAAAGCAAGCAATTGCAGACATAGGCAGCTGGGCGGGCTGACGCTCCTACCTTGGTTGGTGTTGAGGACAGCAGGGAAGTACTTGATGTGTCCCAGGCAGTCGCAGCCCAGAGCCAGGCTTGAGCAGGAGAAGCCCAGTCCATAGTCCTGCCAATCACACATTGGCTCAGCATGCTCCAGGCTCATCGATACACCTCCTTAGGATATAAACATTGGAAGCTTGTGTGGTGTTAATGCTCATGCTCCTCTTGTGAGCTCCTCACTCAACATCGAACGTTGGAAGCTTGCCAGGAGGATGAGCAGAGATGATGTCACACAGGTCAGAGCAGGGCTTACCACAACATCAAAGGCACACTTCTTGTGGAAGGGCGAGCGGGGGTCGCCATAGGGCACAATGATCTCCACAGTGCTGGCACGGTGGATGATGGGCCTGATGCGGCCCTGATCCTCATACCTGAAATGCATCAGCGCAATTAGAACCCCATGCATGCATCGATGCAGTCAGAGCAGTGTGCTGCTGGTGTGCCGAGCATTGGCTCAAGATGTGCGACAATGTGCAGCCATGCATGCTGACCTGCATCACCAGAGGTGCAGACGTAATGAAAGGAAAGGCAAGCTCACCCGACGTTGTGGAAGACCAGCCCCTCGCGGTGGTTGAAGGAGATGCGCATGTTCCAGTTGAGCCAGCTGATCTCGTTGCCGTTCACCTCAAAGCTTGGGCCCTGAGGCTGGACAACATTGATGGGCTTCTCTCCTGCAAATGCCAGATGACATTCAGAATTGACGTGGTACTTGTGGCCTCCCTCAGCGCCCATCTGCAACGTGCTGTCCATCGCACAGCAGCAAGACCTGTGCATGACTGAGGAGACCAATCTCAGATGCTCTTAGCGCGCTGCCAACTTAGTGCCGAGATGTCTTGAATCTATATTAGCACTCATAAGCTCAGATCCTGTCACATCAGGATGCCAGACAGGGCCAGTCACCTGTGCGGAAGCCCTTCTCCTTCTGCACCAGCGGGGCGATGTAGTTGGCCTTCATCTGGGGAATTGCTGGCGGCTCAGGATACATCCAGGTGTCCAGGATGCGGCCAGTGTTCATGTCCACGTACACCAGCAGGTCCAGAGGGTGGGCGTAGTGGTTGTCTTGGACTGACCCCACACGCAGGTACATGAAGCACTGGATGATGCGGCCCTCCTGGTACTTGCTGTCCTCAGCTGTATGGACACACCAACATGTCAAGCATCATCAGCCAGAATTCATCTCATGCATTGAAGTTTTCTAGATTTGCCTTCAGGGTGCACAGGACCAAGCAGGCACTCCACTGTTCTGAGAAAGGTGGAGTGCATAAAAATTTGCACATACTTGTCATTCTCATGTCTATGCCACCTTGACTTTCCATCGTGCACTGCACGACAAACAGGGTGCATGGCTTGAGGCAAGAAAGCTAGTGTTCAAGGTTGTGGAACAAAGCTGAGGTGCAAATAGGCTCCGCCAATCCAATGGCCGAGAATCAGCACATACAGATAGTTCTAATCATGGTCCTACGCCTCAGCCTTCAGGCCTTTGTCCAAGCACCTGCTCGGAGAGCTGCACAACCGCACGTGCACTGCTAATGACAGTATATGGCAGATGGCAGGCTGGGAGCTCACCAAAGCGGTCGCCGTAGAACCAGGGGTCAGCAGCCACCATGGACATGTCGGTGATGCCGTAGCGCTCCCTGAGCAGCGCCTGAATGCCCTTGTCGGCCTTCACCAGCTCCTCGGCCTCCACGCAGTCCTCGATGGTGACCATGGGCTGCACACCCTCCACCTACCGGCAGCACTCTAAGAGTCAGCATCAACAGCAGCAGCTGCCAGTATAGACTTCCAAAGTTTGTGCCAGCGACAATGGCGTGCACCCAAGCAGCAGCACTCACACTGGCGCATGGTCACCAAATCCGATATGCATGCAAGACGTGCAGCGTAGTACCGGCATTGTGTAGTAAGCTGCGCATGAATGAGTTTGCTGCATCTGGCAAGGCGCCACCTCATGAACTGGGGCTAGTGCCCACCATGATGACAAAGTGGCCACGTCGTCATGGAGCAGCAGGCAGGGAGGGGCAATGCAGCATCAGAGCTCACCCTGTCCCATGTGACGATGGTGGGAGAGGGGCTGGAGAGGTCGACAGTGGTCTCCACCACAGCTGCGCCCGGTTCAGCTGGGAGCTGGATGATGCAGGCTGCTTGGCGAGCGGGCTTGGGGCCTTGGCGGCCGCTGGCCTCGTACTCAAGCAAAGCAGCCTTGGGCGGCTCCTGCACGGCTGATACAGCATGAGGCTGAGGAACATGACATTCACAAGGGAGGACGAGCCCATAACAGCAAACCCAGCACTTTGAGGAGGGCACAATGTGCGTGCATTGCCTGCCACTAGGTGCTTGTGCATACGGAAGGCAAGGCATGCCCGCAAAAGGGTGTGCTTGTAGACGCTGAGCTGTCCGAGCCTTCCGAGGTACGGCGTAGGGGGTGTATTTAGAACGGCGGCAGCAGCTGCTCGCCCATGCATGGCTTAGAATCGACCATCAAACGTCAACAGGCATCTATGAAGGCTGTACCTGGAGTCCGATAGAGTTGAACCTCAGCTTGGTGAGGCCAATCTTCTCGGCATACTGCCGGCACGCCTTCCCGGCAGCCGAGACTTCCGCTGCTGTCAGCGGGTCCAAGGGATGCGCTCCTTGCGGGGCGATCGAGGAGATGAAGGTCGCTTGGGGCCGGGTGATCAACCCCATGACCTTCGTGAGGGTATTATTCGCCTTTGTGGCTGCCATGATGATTGGAGGAACTGTGTGAAGCTACTCTGGGTGATTTGAGGCGAGGTCTAGTTGGGATTGCGGATCCCAAAGGGCGATGAAGGCTCTCTCTTGATGCTGCAGACCTTTTAGCAAAGGCACTCGTCGCTTAGCGTAGGGGCACTCTATCATACCGAGTACGAGGCTGCGTGAGAACAGACGCCTGCTTGCATTAGTCGGAGGTTGAGGGGAAGCTTAATGGTCGAGATTTGCGAGCGGCTGTGTCAGGGAGACGATATTACGCATACGTCTGATACATTAAATCCCCTGATCACGTTGCATTAGCATTTTCCAGCCACGTCAGGCCCCGCCAATCTTGGAAATCCACGAGGGCTCAGGATTTCGTCATTGCCCACCGGATGGGTATCGAACCCTCCTACATACACTCCGCTGGTATTCGCTGGATCCTCGTCTAGCAAAGACGTCTTACAGGTGCCTGTGTTCTGAAGGAGACTGCAATTGCAGACTTCAAGATGCCGAGAGCCTGGCTGAGTCACCGACTTCCTTCATCATCTGCTCGTACCACCCGCTGATCCTGGAATTGTGCATCAGGTCCATGAAAGTGTCTGTACATGTCACACTCCGGATGACCCCAAATACAGAAAGGTCCGCCAGGTCCGGCTTGTTGCCACCATGGAACCTGCATTGACAAGCCCGCGTCACACACAGCGCTGCCATCTGAATGGGAAGCGGATACTTTGCAGGTATGGAGCGTGCTCTCTGTCTCACAAGAACACGCAAGCTTTGCAAGGCAAGGCGACATGTAATGGTGTCATCAGCTGATCCATCAGGTGTCTACGGTTCGAAAGGCTGCTCAAAGAGTCCTTACGTGTTGGAGCCTACAGCGTCCACCCAGGAGTCAGCAGCCTTGTAGAGCTCCTCTCTGACGTCCCCATGGATGTCATACTTCTTTCTGAGCCGCCCCGAGATGCCCCACATCATGGACGCGCCCACAACGCGGGCCGCCTCTGCCTCAAAGAAGCCAAAGTTGCAGCTGCTGTCTGTGATGTACTTGAAGGTCTGCCACGACTCCCCAGCTGTGCGGTAGATATTGACGGTCAGTATTCTCACGAACCTCTCATCAACCCATTTTCTCCACTGCTCCTCATCGCTGTCAATGGCTGGGCCCATCTGCATGAGAGCAGGCAGCTTTGCATAGCAACCTCAGGGCAGCTGGGCTAGAAGGTGGTGTACCGGCTCAGCAAGCTCGACCCTTTGCGCTGAGACTAATTCCCGCTCCTTTCTATCTGCCATGCCCTTCATGCAGCCCTGTATGCGCATGTCGCCGCTCCAGACGCAGGTGCACATTGTAGGTCCTCACTCAATGGTGAAGTGTCGCACACAGTGGTTGCTTGCATCAGCTAGGCTCTACAGTTACACGTACCAGTACATCGGCAGTGCTTCCGCCGCCGCCGCTGCTGCTGCTGCTGCTGAAGGGCCAGAACCCGCGAGATGGGCGGCTCTGCTGCGCTTTGCTCACGCCCTGCTGCTCTGCCCCAAGCTCAGCCGCAAGCCGTGTGATGACTGCAGTGCTGTCACCGAACGCCTCCCCGTCCATGACCACGACAGGCACCTTCTTGTAGTCTGCCCACTTTAGCTGCTTCTTGGTGAGCGGGCTGACCTCCACAGTCCGGTACGCTATCTGCGCCAGAGCAGCGTGCTCACACTTATTTATTATCACAAGGGAAGCAATCCGTAGCCTAGGGCCATAGGGCATGCATGCGGGAGTCTAGCAGCCTCAACCATGGGACCAGCGCAGTCACCATGCAATCAGTCTGCAGCCCAGCTTGCATGACGTTGGGATAGCATGCACGGCACTCCCGGGCACTTTAGCATGGGTAAAGTAGAACTGGTGTCCCCGCACCCAGGCACCCATACTCCAGCCCCACACAGCCCAACTCTACAAACAACTGATGATGCTTACGCAGAGCTCAGGCTTGGAATAAATGAAGACCGTCACAGCAATGAGACACGAAGGGCTCACCTTGTGGTAGTCCAGAAAGGCCTTCAGCTTGCAGCAGAATGGGCAGACTTCGTATTGGTACAGAATGATGTCTCGGGGCATGCCTCTCGGATCTGTGGGCTGGCTGTATGGATCCGAGATGGTGACATGAGTTTTCACCTGCGCCGATCAGGCCCATGCTTGCTTTTGCTGGTTAAGGAGTCGCTACAGCAGGTGGGAACCACACGCACGGATATACAGTAGTGATGCAGAGCATTGAGAGGACTGTACCTCTGCTTCTGCATGAGCAACTTGGCTGCCAGCGATGCCTGCTATAAGTGCACCAGCTGCTGCGTAGCCCCACGGCATTGCCGATCTATGCTGCTCTGGCATGTCATGAGATGGTGGCGTCGAAGCAGCTCTGCATGTACAAGCCATGCTTGACCCTTCTCATTGACCGCAAAATCCATAGCCCTGCGCGCTTATCACGCAGGCTTACCCTGCTCGTACAATTTGTTCCGAAGGTATTCCGCTGGATGCGCTCCTTGTGGCGAGGTATCTCCATTGCCTTAGACACTGCTGTGATCGCAGCAGCGATCTCATACTTCAGAAACCCTCCTCTCCACGTCTCCCTACCAAATCTGGTATCCTACGTGATCCGTGATTTTACTATCAAAAATTGCCGTCTGGTAAGGTGTGCACAGTGGTACTTCTACAGGAAAGAAGTGACCACCCCGCTTAGGTCACTGACTCCGTGCAATAGGTGATAGGTGCACCAGATGCCAGCGTCTGCTTACTATGGATTTCAAGGCTTCAGGCACTGTTCCATCGTCTTGTGCTGCTAGTGACCGACGCTGGAGATGCAGGCTCTTCTGCTGAGCACGCTGTGACGTGGCGATCAAGGTGTTCCTCATATGTTTTTCATCATGACAGCTACAGGCGCCACCCTGCTCATTGATCGACGGTCTGCATCTTTCTCGAGATATACCTGCCTGCAAGACTAAGCAAGTGCCCGCATAAGTCACTCCACAACAGCATTGGGGCATGGCATTTTTAGCCACAGCATTCAGCCGTTGTGGTGGCAGAGCAGGCACGTCAGCCCCAAAAAGTCCGAATGGCTGATGCTAGGAACAGAGGCACAGCTGCTGCACTGCTCCCTCTGCATCCAGAATCTGGCGCTCCAGGGAGTGAAGGCGCCTCTCGACTTCCGCATTGGAGTGCTGCACCTGACTCAGCCTGCGCAGACAGGTGAAATTCAATTAACAAGTTGTCAAGGCTGCGTCAGGGGAGGTATACCCATCTGCAAGTTGCACAAGCACTGACATGCAGAGCTAAGGAGTGCTGGCGGCCACCTTGCAAGTGTAGCATCCCTGCGTCCTTGGGCCTCGCGCAAGTCTCCATCTTCAGTCTCCCTCACCTTGGACTGCACAAAGCAGCCCTCTTCAACCATAGCCAGCCCCATTGATGGTGCTTGCTGCTTGTCCCATATGGACTGCCCCTACCAAGCTTCACCATCTCAAAAGGCATGGCGGGACTGCATACATCTCTTCATCCACTACCAGAACTGCCATACATAAGTGGGTCAGGAAATCGCCTTATTCTGGGCCCTCTTGATAGCATATCCTTTCAGCTTGCAGATGTCTTGCTCAAGGCTCTTGTTAAGCTCCACCACACGGCTGAGCTCCTTCTGTAGGCCCTCACACTCCTCTGCATGGGCGTGCTTCTCTGCGATGCCGCGGGCTAAGGCTGCTCCTGCCTGGCGGGTCTGCTCCTCAGTGCTCCTGGTGCAAGCTATCACCTGATGGCAGATTCTCAGTAGTTTAGACTTGAAGTACATCAGCTCACAGACCTGTGCTTAAGAACAGCAGGCGCAACTACTGAAAACAGCGTGGCATGATACCACACCAGTGCTGGCATGCAATAGACCCCTGATGCAAGACTCTGAGACAGAAGCACCTGATCCAGCTCTTGCTGCTTCCTGAGGTTTGCCTCTCTGGCGTCAGCATGTGCCTGGTCAGCAAGCATGTCATATGCTGCCATCTGCGCCTTCTCCTTACTGATGACACGGTCCAGCCTCTCAGCAGCGGCATTGGGATTGCTTTGATGACAGGACCTGGACAGGTCCTGCTTTATGTAAGCAACATTAGAGCCTTGTAGCAGCCTCGAAGACCCTTTATGCCTGTATCTGGCAGTCAACGCCAGCACATCTACTGGCAGATACACAAGCGGCTTGAAGCAATCTCCATGCATGTAGGCACATGACACCGTCTTGCCCATTCTTGAGTCCTCTCACCTGTCTGCTACAGATAGGCAGTATCTGCTGTTGCTTAGGCTGGGAGTCTCTGAGCGAGCTAACAGCACCTTTTGAGCCAACTGCGCTCTCTGAAGGGATAGATCACAGAGGTACTTGCTGCTGTTAGCCTGCACACATACAAGCTCCGTTCGACACCCTTCGTGATGTGTGGCCTCATTGCAAGCGCGTATATACAATGCAGTTGGCCATCTTGCCAGAAGGTGCTGGTCTTCTTGTGCAGCGGCCTTGAGGTCAAGGTTGCCGTTGCGAATCTTGTTCAACTCCGCCCGTTTTCTGGACACTTCCGCACTGAAATGTTCAACACGGACAAGCCAGGCTTGTACGAGGTTCTCCATGAGGTAGTCTGGACGGGACTAATCCCGGATCACCGAGGAGGGCAGCACCTTCCTTTACAGGTCTGCATCAACAATTCAAGTCGCCACCGTCCCACTAGGGCTGGAAATTTCCCGTCTGTGCAAAGTTAATGAGTCTACCCCGTAATATTCAGTCCTTTCTCCTGAAGAACCCTCGATGACGTCAACAGTTGACTTTGACTTTGGCAGTGTGATGAAAAGCAGGGACATTTCCTGCCTAGACTGCTGCTCTTCTGTCCTAGGAAGTACAAGGTGCTCTCACTCTGGCCGAACAAACCTCCTGCCCCACAAATCACCTGTTCAGTTATTGCCCCGGGCAAACACCCCAGCAATGTGAGGAGAAAATGGCAAACATAAGGCGTCCGTTCAGCCATGCGTGTTCTTCATGGCCAGTGTCATCCATCCTACATACGCATGACCGCGTTGCTGCTGTTCTTCATGCTGCTGGTCATGCGCCCTGCTGCCCAGCCATTGCTCCACACAGCCGTTGCGGGTGCTTTCTGAGCTGAGCCCTTCTCCGAGCTCTGAGACCTCTGCTCCTCCAGACGCTCCTCCTTGTCCTTCCTGAGCCACCTGTAAAGAGCAGACTAGCTCTGCACAAGCTCCCAAACTGTTGTGCTGTGGCCTGGTCGACAGATTGTAAAGTGCGCTCATGGCATGACCTTTTGCTGCAGTGCTGCCTGCATCATTAGCGTGAAGCCAGCGAAAGCGCTCACCCTTCCACCAGCTCTAGGAGGCGGTCATCAGCCAGCTCTGGAATCTCATGGGCCTCCTTGGCCACCTGAAGGCGGCCTTTGGATAGGTACATGAGTTGCGTCGGCCATTGCTCTAGTCCATCGAAGATGTGCGTAGCCTGCAAAGCCAGCAGGCTCAGAGATGACACTACTCCCTGCTTCTGCAATGGATGGGTGACAGTGCGTGCGCTACATGTTGCCGATGTGCACGAACAAGATGGGTTTGCAGCATCATGATTGGTCAAGGCTGAGAACTTACATAGACTACAGTCATGCCGCGAGTCTCGCAATCCTCTATGAGAAACTTCAGGAAGTCTGCCCTTGCCAGCACATCCAGGTCCACCGTGATCTCATCCAGCAAAAGCACCTGCATGCAAAGCAGACACCTTAGCTCCCTGCTTCATCTGCAGACAGAGCCTGCCAACCTGTTCCTGAGCAGGCACATTGCACAAGATACTTGTTCTCAGAGGGTCAAGGGTTAAGGGTTTGTTTGCATGGAGTCTCGCTAGGGTGCTGTACCTCTGGAGGCTTCAGCAGGCCCATGCAGATCTGCACCCGGCGCCTCTGGCCGTCGGAGACCCTGTGCATTCGCCACTCCGGATCTATGTCCAGCACCTGCATCACCTTCGCCCGCCTGGCCGGATCCACCCCGGGCAGGCTCTCTACCATCTGCCTGGCAGGGATGTCGCCCTGCAGCACACAGTTTATCTTATTCTTGCAGCTATCTCAGCCTTGAACAGCGCCTGCTCAAGCACTTGTGGTTACAAGTGTGTCGGCATGACACCTCACATGGAGTAGAATTGCAATAACAGAGACATGCAGGCACAGTCACACTGTGCATGCCAAAGAAAGCGCAGATGCGTAGTGAATGTTGGGGCAGTAACAGACCTGAAGGGGTATGCTGTAGCCAGCAAATGCTATGTCGCGGTCCCAGTTGCCTCCCAGATAGGACAGGCGCCCGGACGCTGTCAGGTCGGTGTCATGGAAGGGGGGCTGGCCCAGGACTGTCACAGCAGACTTGGGCACCATGTGCTTTCCGCCCAAGATCTTCAGCAGGGTGGTTTTCCCTGCTCCATTGCCACCAATGAGGAGGCATCTAGACCCCCTTGGCAGGGCGACTGTCATGCCCTGTACCACGGGTGGGATACCTGGTATAGGCCTGCCATCTGCACAGAGGCACAGTTGATTACACTCAGAGACCTTCTGCGCCATCAGTCTCATCTCATGAGGGGAGTGTGCTGAGCAGCTGAAAGTAGCGGGAAGTGGGCCATCTATGATGAAGGCGATCGTCATGCAGTTGAGGACGACGACATACCTATGTCTGGGTAAGAAAAGTCCAAGTCATGAGTCTCTAGGACTGGACATGCTGACTTCTCCATTCCTGAAGCGCTCTGGCGCTCTTTGTTAGCAGTAGGGAGTAGCAGTAAGGGCGGGCTCAATGTCGGCTTGGTAAGGGGGGAGGGAATTGTTGAATCTCGCCTGTAGAGAGGTAAGAAAGAATGCAGGGAAAGCCAGCACGGCGCAGTTACAGGAACCACACACAGCACGCTAAGCGTGCCCGGCAATAGTGCGCCCACGCCGAAGCTTCTTCGGATGCGGAAGCGACCATAGCTGCGGAAGCTGGTCAACGGGGACGACCTCAAAGTTGCCTCTGCCAACGCGCGAACTCAACAGTAACGTTGTAAGAAATGCTTCCTGGTGTTGGCCAGGTTGCAGGTGCACTTGTTCCACCTGTTGGTGTGACAGAGAACCCTAGGTCTTCATTCACTGTCTGCCCGCAACGTGGTCAGGTCTTGTATAGAGCTTGAAAAGGACATGCAACTGCAGTAGATGCACAGAATACGATACAGCTCGTCAAGCCTGCCTTTGCAGATCATTTGCATGACATAATATTCACCAATGCTGTCGACATTGAAAGTTGTTTGATCCGTACAGACGCCCCAACAAAGAGCCTTTTGAAGACTGACAACTGCGGGCGCTGTTGCTGATTGCTATGCATTGCTTGAATGCTATGCGCCTCCCCTGGACCGCCTCTTTAGTCCTGCTTCTGACTCTGTGGAACATACGCTATGATGGGGCTGCTGCCACTTCAGTCCTGAGTAAGGTAGATGTCAGATACAGGTGAGGGCCACTGCTTTGCATGGCAATCATGTGATTCCCACGAGTGCTGTGAGAAGCACCCAGTACTGGTACTGCTGTTCCAGGTGGGTCTATAGGAATCCAACAACAGGAGCCGCAAGCTGGATGAATCCAATTGCAGAGCCGGCGCCATTGCTGTACTCCCACATGGGGATGCTGACAGTTCTTCCCAACGGGTCGCTGGCAGCTGCCTGGCAGGTGCGCGTGGCAGGGACTTCAACCAGTGCAAATGCAGACGGGCCGCTCTTGCCTACGTACCTTCAGGCAAAGGTCATGACTTGACCGCCGCATATATGGTGAGGTGCAGGGCTCTGAGAAGTTCTGGGAAGGCAGTGACGAGCAAGGCATACACTGGGCAATCTCTGATGATGGCGGTGCATCGTGGGGCGCCCAGGAGAGCCTAGTGCCAGCTCCAGACAGCCTGCCAGCCTGGGGCCCAGTGCTGCACACAGAAGTACGCTCATCAGCAATTGTGCGGCGCAGCTTGCACGCGATTGATGCCCAGCTACCATGCTTGCACTGACCACTCAGCTTTCCCTGCAACATGCAACACCCAGATATCACTGACTGGTAGTGTGTCGAGTGCATCGCCTCATGCAGTGATGTGGGTGCAGGGCAGAGAGGTGCAGTGACTCATGCAGTGATGTGGGTGCAGGGCAGAGAGGTGCATCTCTTCTATGCGGTGTCAAAGCGGCAGTGCTGGTGGGTGGGGGAGGGCGGCATGCACTGGGCCTGTGGCGGAGACCTCATGATGCAGAGCTCCTCAGACAGCGGAGCCACCTGGTCGAACCCCAAGGTCAGCCGTCCTAGATAAAGCCCTGCCGCCACATTCGACCGTGCCTCTGATATGGATTAGGAGCGCTACCGCCTTCTCACATGTACCTGCAAATCCTGCATCATGAGAGAAAGACATCCTCTTCGGAAGGGTGTGTGTGATGGTGCTAAAGCATAGTCACAGCCGGAACTATAGCTGAGTCAGGGAGCTGTGCTGCAGGTGATCTACTCATACAGCGACGAGGGTGGCATATCAAAGATGCTGGCCAACCACCTGGGCACCACATCCGGCGGCGATTGGGTGCTGCCAGTGTGGCGGGAGATGGGCGGCCAGCAAGCATGCAACATGCACCCGGAGCTGCACGGCGCGGCAGGAGTTCTGCTCTCCAGCGACCAGGCAGGAATGCCGCTCCTGCCTGAAGCCTGGCTTCAGCCCAGCATAGTCCGGAAATCCCATGCTGCATGCTCGTTGATGCCCTGCTGCGGGCAGTGTCGATGCTTCCCATTGTGGTGCAGGGCATGACTACTCTGATTCAAGAAATTGTGCAGTGTGCACAATGTACTGAGATTGTGTGCTGCTGGACAGGGAAGGTCCTGGGCGGTTTACAATGCGAGCTTGGCTCAGGCCGCCAAGCCCACCTGGCTGATAGAGGGGGCCATGGCCAGCATTGGCAAGATGTCCTGGCTCCAGGTCTTCAGAACTTCTGTGGGCTTCGTGTACAGTAGCAGGTCCAATGACGATGGCATGACCTGGACGCCAGCAAGGCCGACACATGTCAAGAATCCTAACAGCAAGGCAAGTTCCCTCTTCTGATGGGACTTGAGGTACGAATGGGCTTCATGTGCGCCCATGAGCGCCTTGGTAGCAGGTGCCTTGCATCCTTCGGCACACAGATATTGCAGTACATGAGAGCAACCACATGGCATCCTGCTTGTCCGGCAGAAGAAGGGAGGATTCAAAAGTCACAGGGTGACAGTACTGCAGTGCCTGCTGCAGGTCGATATATTGGCATTGCCACACAACACCCTCCTTCTGGCGTACAACGACGACTCAGAGGCTTCTAGGAGCACATTGCTGCTGGCAATGTCTACCAATGAGGGGCACTCCTGGCACGATATTGCTGTGCTAGAGGCAGATCCCAGAGGCAGCTTCCACTACCCAACACTGCTGTACCACGAAGAGCAGGCATGCCTCTAGAAATCTGTCAGCAAAGCAGATGCAAGCCCTTGTTGAAGGTGCTCATAGCAAGATTGGATGTGTGATGCCTGACTTCTCTGCATCCTGAGGATGCTGTACTGACGCTTTTGCCTTTCTGCAGGATACTGTGCTGGTAATTTATTCTGTGGACTATCTACCAGATGCATCCGCACCAGGCACATTTGTAACTATAGATGGAGGGAGCATTGAAGCGCAATGGAAGTGCTTGTCTGCAGAGCCTGGAGCGGCTCAGCCCAACAATAGCGAGGGAGCCGAGGAGTTGCAGTCAAGCCAGTGCAGACCTGCCAATGCATGGGGAAAGGAGTCATGGGGCATGCGCCTTGCCAGTGTGCAAGGCGTAGCAATACGGCGCATTGCTTCTGAACTGCGGGAACAGACAGTGGCTGCTGCTTAGTGCTTTATGTTTGGAAAAATTCTGCATCAAAGTGCACTCCTAACGGTCTCATGTAGTCCCAGCCAATCCCAGGCCACTGTGCCCTGCGGTCCGTCCATCACGACCATCTACACATGTGCCTGCTGCCCATCCCAGGACCATTCTGTGGCATAGCTGCTGGTATTCTGCATGAGGACAAAAGGGCAACAAGTAAAAGCTACTGCATCTGCTGAAGGAGGGCGCCCACTGCTAGCCCTATGGGGGTGCCCACTGAGTAGCCCAATGAGCCCGTCAGGAGGGCAGGGGTGACCTGCGAGGCCCACCCCCTGCCCGAAGCCATTGCTGCCGCTGTTCCCGGGCCCCCAATAGCTGCATTGGATGCTGTCAGGAGCGCCTGCAGCCAAGGACATCTGACTTAGCACAATGCAGGTCTCCAGGGAATGGGAGGGAGCGTCCACGACTCCCTTACTGCAAAGGCCTCTGCAGTTTACCGTCCCAAACAGGTCCTCAACCTCAATGGCATGCTTCCTTGGATGTTGCAAGTGCTTCACCTGCATGGGCAGGCCGGCTGCCCGTCCCACGCCCAGCACAATACCAAGGTGCACAGCCAGCTGCACAATCATGAAGATTGCCAGCCACCCGCACCCCAGTATCGACCTGGGCGACCCTGCTGCCGCTCCAATTGTGACAAAGAAGAGGAGCATGAGTGCCCCTCCCAAGACCTCAGCTCCTGCGTTGTGCAGCACTGGTCTTCAGGAGGTAGCCCATGTCGGAGAGTCTGTACACTTCAACAGTGGGCTCATAGGCTGCCTGGCTGTGTTTTGGCTGCACACAAAGTTGTACAGAGCGGATCTGCTTACCCGAAAAGATGCTGGAGAACTTTCCCTGATTCCCAGTCCACATCCCGGCTAAGGATGCCATGCCCGAGGCACAGAGGGCTGCAAAGCCGAGGCTGCTCCCTGTCAGGCCCAGGAAGTTTGCCAAGAATATGCCAGCGCAGCAAGCCAGCATGGCCGCAGCCAAGCTCGTTGCCATGGTCTCACTCGTTGCCGCTGCCTTCACCTCTGCAGGGGATTAGTCGATTGAATCCATTCAATGCTCTCCACTTGAGCTGGCTGCAACAGACTTGTCAATGGGCAGATGTAAATATGCGTCCTTTCTTGTACCCCTTTCAAGGATCCCAATGGTGTTCATGCATCCGCTTTGCTGGGTATACATCAGTCTCCTAATCCAGAAAGGAGCTGCAGTACCTGGTGTTGTGTTGATTGCTGCTGCTGGTCGGAGTGGTACATTCTCCGCTGGACAAAAGCTGATCACTGCCAGATAACAAGCCATTGCTATATTGTCTGCATACACAGGACACTTGCTTGTGGGGAGCTCTCCGCTGAGGCTGCCTACCGACACTGCAACATGGCAAGACCACCATTGATTTGACAAAGTAACTAGGATCTGTGTGTTGGCGGGCCACCTGCCGCCATTGCAGCGGCCACCTGTGGCCCTGGCGCTGCCAGTGAGGCAGAGACAGCTGCAAAATTGATGCTTCCTCCGATGTAGGATGCGGTAAGCGCTGCAGCCAGCTGCAGGGCATCCCCAGCACATCATGGCAAGGCTAGTCAATGCAAGATGGGCTAAGGGTAGGGCTGGCCTTGCTTAGTGGGCTGGTATCCTGAAATTTAGGGATCTAAGAATGTGAACTACAGCGCGGTGGTCTCAAATTGTTGTTGCCTCTCCACGCGCAGGGGTCTGGAAGTGCAAGAAGAGCGCTGTGCATTCTTGAGGGCCGCACCTGCCATCCTCCCGGCCCCAGGCGCTGGGACAGAAGGAGCCAGGCCACTGCTGTCCCTACCAATGTGCCCACAGATGCGAGAATGAAGGCAATCGTCGTGTCTCGCGCACTGCTGAAGAGCCTGAGCATGAGCATCATCGCACAGTGTCAGCTGCCGGCAAACCTTCCCGGCACCTGATATACCGGCTGTCAAGTGGGCCTGTGTAGAGCTGAGCGCACACAGAAGCTCACCCTCTGAGATCTGCCTCCAGCAGAAAGAGCGCTGCGGCCAAAGGCATCATGCTCTGCCAAACAATGTCATACACACCGCTCTCAATGGGCAACAATCCTGTAGGCACACACCAGAGCTCTAGTACTGGCAATCAAGCACCATGTGACATGAGGCCTGGCCCCTAGGAGAAGCCCAGACTCTGGTTGCCTGCTCATGAGCATGCTCACCTAGCATACTACAGAGCAGGCCAGCAGCAATTGCCAGAACTGGGCTTCCTATGGCGCTGCCTATCCTGGTCCTGCCCTGCAAAGCCTGTGGTAGGGGATAGGTCAACAATCATGTGAGGCGTCGTGCCGGTATCAAGCATTCTTGCAAGTATTGCGATCTAGAAATGGCACCTGTGCTGCAGCAGCGCAGACAGCGAGGCTGGTCCACACTGCCAGATCACTGGGCTGGCTTGCTGCTAGTGCTCTGGTCTTGCAGCAACCCCTCTTTCTATGGCCATTCGATCCGATACGCTGAAAGGGGGCCTTATGCTGCTTCGCTTGGACTGGGACCTTGTGCTGAGCATTTGCCACCTTTCCTTCATTTTCTGCTGCCTTGTGGTACACACAAACCGTTCTGTGTAAAGAAAATGTCGATTGATAGCTCGATCTCGGCCCTCTCGTAGTACTTGTGCATAGTGCATGTCTGCACTCAGCATGCCAATGCTGCCTGTTGCAATGTCCTAGCATTGCCTGCATTATTGTTGGTCCGAGGTATCGGAAACCTCGCAAGTCCTATGCGTATGGTGAACGCCCCTCTTCCCGCAACATCATTCCCTTCAAATTATGAGGCACCTCCTCCAGCCCTCCGACACGCTGGGATGAGACGCTCACAGCTTTCTAGCGTGCAATAATATGCCCCCAGGCTTCCCGCAGCAGAAAAGTGGTCCTTGGGCAGGTGCCGGAGACCCGTTTCGGAGACTGTCGGGCAGATGCGCTAGGCGACCTGCCCTATGACTGACCCCCGATCACGAACTGATCACGCTATCAAGACCTGATGCATGAGATCCTGCTGCAGCAATATATTCCATTTCACATCACTACCACACCTCGCAACACCAGCATCCGCCGCATTTCAGCTGATCAGCCTCCCCTCTACGGACCGTGACGGCACCAGCAGCACTTTCGCTCCTCAATCGAAAGGTAGGGCACCTGGCTGTCAGACTGTCACGACGCCCTGAGGGCGTGCGACCACCCTTGCGCGTGAGCTTGGGGACTCTCTTTGCCAATTTTCCGCTTCTTGAGAAGATAAGGGGCACTTTCAACCGCTGCTCAAGCCGGTTTGTTCATTCCAGGAACCCTGACACTATTCCAGAAGGCAGGATGAGGCAATCGGCGGCAGCACTCTGCGGCGCTCTCACAGCGGTCCTATCCCTGTCGGCACATGGACGTGTTCTTCTGGTCGATGATGGTAAGCGCCAGCACCTCGGGCTCCAACCGCGTTTGATTGCAGGGGCCGGTTGGCGCCAGTCAGACAGACGGATGTGCCTTCATCCCGGCTGCCGGTCAGCAGCAGGTTGTTGTATTGAGTCTTGGCATCGCGCTTGCCTGTTTCTCAAGGCGCTGCCCCAGTGTAGCGCGCTGGGGGGGCTGGCGAACGACTTGGGTGACGTTGCCGTCCTTCCAGGCCGTCATCGACACTCTTTGTCGGACGGCATGCGCTTCCCGCCGTGAAGAGCCACTACAGCAAAGATACGTGCTTCTCTTACTGGTTTTGTTTGCCTGCAGTCAGCCAGAGCTCCCTGAGCAGAGCCACAGCCCAGGACTGGGTGCTTTCTGGGCCAGGCTCGACCTGCGCCTCAGTCTGCCCCACGTCTGCAGCTGTCCTCTTCCGCACATTCTCTGGCGACACAGCGCGCGACACAGCCCTCTGCTCGGCCACCACCCCCTCTGGAGTCCAGGTCATTGGCTTTGAGGAGGGCTCTGGGTGTGTTGTGAACGCCAACAACGGGTCAGTGGTGACTTCAGAGACCTACATGTGCCGCTGCACGGAGCCCAACCAGCGACAGGGGCTGGCTCTGCCCTCGGCAGAAGGCACATGCGAGACAGCCTGCAGTGAGGTGCGCCACTGCCCAGCGCGCCTTTAAGCCTCACCTTACCTGTTTAAAAGCGCATGACTCGTGGATGTTTCTTCAGCACTGTTTGGCTGCTGGACATTCCTCCAGTCCGCGCACAGCATGTACTACAGGTTGCAGCATCCGCATGTGCTGATGCAGAAAGGGTGCCATGCCCTAGTACAAGGCCTTACATATGCCTGCATCTGTTGCAGGGCTTTGAGGGAAAGCGGGGGATTACGATCACGCCCAGCCAGTCCAGCAACAGCTCCGCCTGCATGGCGCAGTCTGCCATCGGCAACTCCAACCACTTTGGGTACACAAGCAGGAAGGGCTCCTGTCTCTCTGTGGAGAGCGGCTCTGCCCTGGCTAGCGAGAGCTTTTCGTGCGTATGCCTGTTCAGCAGCACAACCAGTGCTGTCGCAGCGGGCACAGTGTCTTCATCGTCACTGGGTTGAAAGCACACAACATCTCAGCAAGCACAGGACAGCCTACCGGCCAAGCTCTGGTAGGCAGCAGAAGCCAGAATAGGAGCTCACCAGCTTCGCAGCGCTTGCCTCCTAAGGAGGGGCAGCATCCTTTGGTGGACATTTGATTGGCCCCATTCCGTGGGTCTGGCATAGCAGTCAGGGTGCAGCTTTGCGCTGTGGCCTCATTGTTTGCTGGTCGCACAACACAACTCTTGTTCGATGGGGTGGCACAACACGCAGAGACATGTTTTGCTGAATTGTCTCTGCTTCATCTCACAGGGGTGAGGAAGCAGCTGCATGCAGCATGGCTAAAATGCTTTCTGACAGACATGCAACGTCATTGTACAGCACTGACTAGACTCAACCATTGCAGCCTTGGATCTCTGTTGTCCTTGTGTATGCCTGCTGATGCATGTGAGCCTGCCATTCTTCCTGGCATCAGGGAGGGGGTTTGGTTTGCTAGCTCTGCTGGTTACATGCTGGAACACAGATTGGGGTACAGCAGGGATGAATAAGGGATTACTCCCTCAACTGATGCAGACTGAAACATATGCTCCTGTCATTATCCTGCAATCTGCAGCACATACTTTATATAGGGCAGCCAGGATCTTGAATGACCATGCCGCCTGTGGGAGTGGAAGACTAAACCATCCATCCTTCTTCGGGGGGGTTGTTACTCATATCTTCAGGTTCCGACAGAAATCTCATCTTGGGCTGCACGACTGCTTTGTGAAGCAGAATGCAAGCACTGCTGTCAGCCATGCTTGCCTTGCTGCAAGGGAGACACTAAATCTTTCCAGGGTTGCAAATTCATGAGAGATGTCCTGTAGGCGCCGTAGCAGCAACAGAGATTGGTATTTTGCGGGATCCTCCCATTTGCCCTGCCGGAGGCAGCCTGACCAGCTGGTCTATAGGCAGGCAGCCGTGTCATTGGACATACAATGAGAGCACTGAAGGGAAAACATGTCTTGGGTATTCTGAGGGTCACCGTAGCCTTTGTCCTTGGGATAGCTAGTTGAGTAGCTTCTCCAGATCTGCTCCAAGATGTGGACTTACAGTGGAGATGCATGTGAAGAGGCAAGGCAGTACAGAAGCCGGTATGTGTTGCCCTGTGTGATATTCTGGTGCTGTCCTTAGAGTACGTACTGTTTACTTTGGTAGTTGCCATTGTCGGCGTACCCCCAGTCAGAAGAGTGCCACCGTGTTACTAGAATAGTACGTGATAAGCAGAAAAGCACCCACGCATGCACACTTTGCATTGCAAAGTGTGTAATCATTGTCCCTGACTCCTGTGAGTGTCTTCATCATTTGCAAACTGGCCCACGTTTGGACTGCTGGGCTTCACATGGGAGGCTGACTGTCTACCTCCTCTTGCAAGGTGCGAGCTCTGTCATCTGACTGTCTCTGAATATGTACCAGCGCGTAGGCAGCGCTGCTTGCCAGCTCTGACTTCAAGAAAGGGAGCAAGCCTGAGCATTGATGCTAGCTAGCTATCGCCTGAGAATGCTGCACTTCTGTCTTCCTCCTCCGCTAACATCACTCAGAGTACTGTCACACAGCTCTGGCAACGCTCAGCCAATCAGTATCCCAGGGCAGGGCCCCTTAGCAATGTGCTCACGCTCACACTGTCAGCATATCAGGCATCAAGTCATCTACAAAGAAGTTCCTGTAGAACCGCAGGCCCTCGGGCCCGTCATCCCGGCACAGCGAGCCATGGCTCTCTGCTGCCAGCAGATGCTCTGAGGCAATGGCAAGCGGCACACTCAGCGCGGCTGCCACATCGCTGGCCGTCAATGACCTGCCAAGCCCGCTCGAGCCGGTCAGCTCCCGAAGCCGCTGACGCACCTACAGCCGCAACCACAAAGCTTTCAAGAGTCAGCGGTTGCGAGTGTCCCTGCTGAAGGCACTGATATCGGCACCTAGGATGCACCTTACAGCTGGTGTTGGCCATGGTAACATTAGTAGCAATGAAAGGCTTCCCCGCATGAGCACTCTGGCCATTCTTGCAATGCAGTGCGGAGCGCCTGAGCAAGGCAGGCAGCCATGACTGATGAGCCTGGACCTGGGGCCCACCTTCTCATCGGAGTGCGCTGCAGACTGCACCACCAGCACCCCAGACGCAAACTGCCGGAAAGTCAGGCGCGCGCCAGTCGCTGAGAGCAGCTTGGCTGCTGTGAGCAGGTCGTCTGGCGATATGAGCTCTGCCCCGCGCGCTCTGTTGAAGAGGCAATACACATCGGGCAGCGGCATCATGCCTCCCGCCTTGTCGATGCGCAGCGCCAAGAAATCCGCCAGCTGCAGAGCACAGCTTCCTCTTAGCTGCTGTGTTTGCTTCTTGTGTTCAGTCAAAGACTCAAAGATTCTGTGAGCAGACTTGGCACTCTCTTTGGAAGCCACCTGCACAACGTGGGCGGTAGGGTACGCTCCTGGGAATTATCATGCAAGACTTGCTGCACCATGCCAAGGCGCTATGCGCTCAGTGTAGGTCACTGTCTGACCTGCCGTGAAAGCTCTCGGTGGTACAGAGCGCCAGAGGTGGCCTTGGTGACGGGCGACGAGATGCCCATGCTGATGAGGTCAGCCTCCATGCTGGCGTCCATGGCGTCCTCGGGCGCTCCCTCCCCCGCGCGCGCCCGCTCCGCCAGAGCTTCCCGGAAGCGCTCCGCCAGCTGGACCATGTCCCCCGCCAGCGCCATGAGGCCCCTCAGATCCGCAAATGCCTGCTCCATGGTCCTGCAGCAGGCCACCCTGTCAGCATCTGGGCTCTGACCATGATGGAAATGCAAATACGCTGAAATTCCTCCAATGCAGCTGCTGATTGTTTCCTTGCTGATCCACAGTCACCAGGGCACAAGCTGAGTGATTGATATCCCGCAAGCTATGCGCTGCCTCAACACCTTGCGTGCAGCAGCTTTGCTTGGGCATATGATCTTCTACGAATTCAGTGCGCATCACCTCATACTGGCTGATTTTGGGATGACCGTACACGCTATCGGAGGTGCAGCACAGTGCAGGAGGGTGTCCAGGTTATCCCCCTCACCTGTCCGTGGTGGCAGCCTGCTGCTGTTCTCGCCAGAGGATGCCAGCCACGCCCGCGGCCCGCGTCGAGAAGTTCTGCTCCTGGGGCAGGCTGCCCGAGGCGCTGATATCCCCGTCGTCCAGGCTGGTCAGCGGATGCGCAGCCGGCCCCTCGCTGGCGTTCGCGCCAGCATCATGCTCCATGAGCCAATTCACGGCCTCTCCAGTGCCTGCGAGATTCTCTCCCATCAGGCAAAGCTTGTCACATGGGAGCGCAACAGTCATGGGATCTTCACAGGCCCCAAAGCTTGGGGACAGAGTGATGACCCTGGGCCTCTGGCTGCAGGAGCACTGGGCGCCAGCGCATCCATGCAATGTTTACAGGGACTTGATGGGGGCGATGTGCAGACCGGCATTGCTGACGGCTAGTGCAGCGCGAGCAGCCCTGTCGCGGGGGAAGCCCATGCCCTGCAGCTCCTGCACGATGTGGCGATGCGCCTGGGTCTCCACAGCATCACTCAGGGGAGAAAAGGTGGTTCCCTGGGCGGCAGGCGCAGCCGACCCCTGTGGCATTCAAGGGAGGCTCGGTGCAGGCTTTACATGGGCAAGTGACTGGACTACGGTCTCAATGCCCATGCGGCCATCCTCTAATTATACATGACTCTGGATTTCCAAGGTGGTGCCAATGGCAGCTATTGCTCCTTTACTGTACCTCTGCAAGCCAGAGGCTGAAGCTCAGAACATGCACGGCTGCATACCATACCTCTCCTGTCCACAGGATGTGCCATCCACCCAGACGCAAGGCGCTCAGCAAACACTCGCTTCAGAGATGGCATGAGCACTGATTGTGTTGCTTGCAGGGGAGGAAAGACCTGGTCAACCGGCGGATATCTGGGTGGAGGGTCTCCCCTGCGCTGCCACAAGGCCTGGGACAGGGACTTCTGCAGCTCATCATGCAGAGGCTGGAGGTGCTTTGTCACCAGCTTCACCTGCAATGAAACCATGATGTACTCTTGCCACGGTTGAAGTCCCAGAGGCAAAGCAACATCCCGCAGGGTGGTGTGCATGCTTGAATAATGGTAATGCTTGCAGAGCCTGACCTCTGTACTTTGTTGGCCATCATGTGATGGTCTGCCCTGCCAGTCCGTAGACACTTGCACACAGAGCTTTGCTTGGGCCAGCATGTGCGAGGCCCGCAATGCAGCCGAGGTGATGGCTTGCAGAGGCAGCATGCAGGATCTGCCAGGCTGCGGGCCGGCTGCAGCATCCAGCCAGACAAGGTTGTGTGTTGTCAGAACCACATATCCGCCCGTGTATCTCTGAGACAGCTGGCCCTGGACTCCCCCTCTGCCATGGAATTGAAGGTCCACCTGCATATGCAAGGCTTGTCCCTATCCTACCTCATACAACATGATTTTGGCTGCGAGACCATTGAGCCAGAGCTCACCCCCTCATACAGAAATCGCTCAACTTCCTGACTGCTGCTCAAAATGGGTCGGCCTGAGTCGGTCAGTCGAGGCGGTTCAAGAATGAGGTCGTGCATATGACTGGCTGGCACCCCTGCGCTGCCTTGACAATCAGCCTACTCACACAGCGCCAAGGGCAGTGCGATGCCAAGGTCCTCTTACATGCAATCGCAGCGGCCTATCCTTTAGCAGCAATACTCCTCCATGTGCGTCACCTTGTGACATCTGTGCAAGAGACGGTGCCTACAGTTGTATACATCTGAGTACCTGAGCTGGGCAGGTCGGGCAATCGCCCAGCTATGCCACCCGACATTCGCAGGGCAGGGTGCATGAGAACTTGGGCAAGGGACTAAAGCCTTCTTTGTATATTGTCATCCCCTGCATAGCGTGTGCTCATGGAGGCTCAGCTGAACCACGATGTGTCCCTGGAAGGCAGGACGGTCCTGCTGGTAGGCAGCCTCGCTGCGTCTAGCTCTGGCATTGACGCATGTTGGCAGATGTTGAAGATACTAACCCGCTTTTTGTTTTTGTGCAGCCAGCTGTCAGTGCCGGAAACGTCGGCCAGTTAGCAGTAAGAGCCCATCTCCCTTACTAGGCTACATGTCATATCTAAAAGCAATGTGAGAGGCGTCAAGGACACGTGTTCCTGTTCCAGGTGGATCTGCTGATAGCAACATGCGGCCTTGCATCGGCTGGACATGTGAGAGACTCTGCAAATGTCCTGCCATGTGTTGGCAACAATCCCTACATAGAGGGCGGTGCAGAGTGCTCAACAGAGATGCAGTTCTACTCTGGATTCAAGGACGACATCATTGTATTGCAACAGCGCGCACCTCCCATGCTGGGCAGGTATGCCTACCGATGCTTGATGTTGGCTAACCTACTCAATCTGTATGCCTGATGCGGGCATTTGTCCCCAGGATTTCAGATCCATCCAACTTGCCCGCACACGCAGGCAGGAACAGGCCGCGCAAGCTCTTGCATCATTCTTCCGGCAGCACGGAGTTGAGAAGGTGGGTGATCCCCAGAGCCTTTAGATTGACGCTGCGTTCATGATGTGCATGCCAGGCCGCATGCACAGCGATACATCTACAACATCAGTGTAGCCGGCAGGATGGAGCTGTAGTACGCAATGGCTTAGCTGCGAAGCAGGTGGTGGTGTTGGGCAGCTACAGCAACGCTCTGCCTGGTCAGGATTCGTCCTCGGGACCGGCGCTGCCCAGATATCGTGTCTCAGACGAAAGCGCCTTTGGCAGCATGCCAAATGTCGAGTGGCAGCAGCTCGAGGTGCGCCCTGCTCCGGCACTACAAGTGTTCATGCAGGCCGTTGTGTCTCTGTTCCTGAGCAAGAGAGGAGCTTTCACGCACATACATGCATTCACATGCCAAGGACCTGTCCAAAATCCAGCTCTGAAGACAGTGTGGCTTCAGGAGATTGACCCCCTGACAGACAAGGCATACACGGACCTCATCCTTCCTCCCTGGCCGTTCTGGCGAGCATGCGAGGCTGTCGGTCTGCCGGTGATGCTGCTCATGCTTGCAGTCAGCGAGGTATGCAGGCCCAGGCCACCTGTCTATCATTACCAGATCTACCAGGGCAGGCAAATTCCTCCACACCCCACCTTAAGACCACATTTGCGGTCGCTCGCTTGCGTGTACTACACTTGGTGTGCCCACCCTGTAATCTGTACAGGGAATCACAACACTACTTACATCACATCTGACTGTCGTGCGCCCGGCCACTGCAGGGTGATAACAGAGGGGATGCCATGCGGCTAGCGTCTTGTGCCCTGGAGGCTCTCGATACTAAGGAGAAGGGCAGCGAGCCTCCATCACGCTGGGTAGTGCCGCCCTCCTGGATTGTCTTCGGGCGACAGAGTGCTATCTACTGAGATCGTTGACTCGTCATGCCCAGCGACGCGTGTATTGCCCGATAGTGTTGCAGACGATCCCGTTTCAGATTAGGCTGAGCATGAGGACAGTGCACTCCGGAGTGTGTACATCGACATATGTACGCGTGCATGCATGCATGTTTACACAGATAAAGCTGGGTTTGGGTGTGGAGAGTGAACAACTGCAATGCATGCCTTTATCTATGCATGCGCATGATGACATGTTGGTATAGGGGTATTGCTGAAGCCTGTGAGCACACCTCACGCCTGAGCAGATCGCACCGCTGGCTGAACTACGTTCATCTCTGAGCGCACAGCTTCGAATGTTTACAGTCGCATACCCAGACCCCTTATTCTGCCCATTCTTCATTTGTTTATTAGGCTCACACAGCAAGTGGCGACCACTTGCAGCTGGGGCTTGTCTTGGGCTGTCTAACTGCAACGCCTCTCTGCCAGAGTGCATATCCATAACAAGTCCTCTTATTCTGGGTTGACCATAATAACGCTGTTTGACTCCAAATCTTTCTGATGCCTGGTGGAGGAAGGAAAGGGCAGCTGAGGAAGCACCACCACTCACCAGACGGAATGCACAAGTGCATACATGAATACGGCATTAAAGATAACCCAAGCAATCCTTTCTGCTCTGAGCCCTTGAAATCTACCCAACTTACACTGCCTGCCCACAAGGATCTGATTATCGCTGAAGAATGGCAATGCTGTGCCAACCACATTCCCTCTGTAGAATTAGCAATACCAAAGTCACCATGCCGCTCATTCTCAGATCCATTCAGTAGCTTGCAAACGCGCTCTTAGCCCCTGCACATGGTGCGAAAAGCATGCGCAATGAAAGGAAGCAGCGTCGGCAAGCTGATAGCATATCTGTAATGAGGGCTGAACCAGAGCCGAGACCAGGGTGCTGCAGAATCTTATGTAATAGCTCCCCTGCATCAACTCAGCAGCGCTGCAGACCTCCTTTGTTGCAGCACCCTGGATCTTCTGTCTTCAGATGCTGGCGATGTTTGTCTGCGTCGGATTGATGATCCTCATTTAAACAAGTCATAAGACCATGCCGACCCAGCCCAAGCAGGCAATCTGCCTGTGCTACTTTGGCGAGTCCCCCAACATCTGAAGTATGCAGATCTTTCCTATGCATCAGAGCTTCTCATGGCTCCTTGTTTCACCATAGCAATGTGCATGATCTTGCACAGCCCATCAGCCTGCAAGCAAGCTGCCGCTTGAGAGTGACTGCATGTGCTGTGCGCAGCAGCTGCATGCATACACTTCCAAAAATGGGCGTCAATTTACTAGTACACAAACAGTTGTGGGCTTAGGGCCGGTGGGATGTGAATTCAGCGCCCATGTCTGTGCTTGTCAGGCTGATAGCTGCCTGGCTATCTGCAGCTTCACTTGAGAAGTTGTGCTCCCGTCCTGATAGCACCAGAAGGTACTCGCAGTCCCTGATGCAGCACTAAACCTTTGGACTGGGACTGACCAGCCTGCCATGCACGGGATGATCCTGCTTCCGCACATCCAGATGCGTCCAAGACGACGCACAAGGGGTCCAAGAAGCGCTCTCTGATGGCACAGACCTTCCGACAGGAGGTCTGCACCTACACTTCACTTCACTACCAATTGATAATGGGATCTCGGCCCGGGACTCTCTGGCATTTTAAGCACTTAGATGGAAGAGGGAGAAAGCCCTACAAGGAATATGTACGGGGGCTGCCACGCAGAACGTCCATGAAAGGCTACGGAATGATGGCCGATGGACCGAAGAGCTTCCACTTGGGTACTAAAGAATTCAGCATTGTTCTGGGTCAAATCAGCCGTCTCTGAAGCCTATCACTCCTGAGGAATAGCATCGTGCGGCAGAGCCGCATGCTACCAGAGCATCTCGTCTGGGTGCAGCAAAGGGGCCTCCTGGGGAGCACTGATCGGGGCACTCATGTGTGGGCTCAGCGGCTGTAGCATGTCGAGGAGGCCATCGCTGCTGGGGTGGACGCTCAGGTAGAAGGACTGGGGCGGCAGATCCGGGTTGAACTCGAGCGGCGTCAGCGCCAGCGGCGAGATGGTGCACCCCTGCGACAGCGGCATCTCCGGCCCCTGCTGCGCTTTGGCCCGAGACCGCGTCGTCATCGCCGCAGCATCCCCTGTGCAACCACCCCATGTTCTGCCTCAACACGCTGCATCCCCTCTCTTTGCATTACCTCAAACAGCATGGGACCATTTCATGCGCTGCAGACCAATATATGAACCACTTTCAGGAGTATATTGATAAAACAGGGATGCATCGAGGCTTGGAGCACGCACCTGAGGATGTAGGCATGGCAGGAGGCTGGTCGCCTGAGCAGGGGCCTTGAGGGGGCCCCCACTCGGTGCGCAGGGTTTCGCCCGAGCCGTCGCTGCGGCTGGAGCCCTCGCGGTGCAGGCGCGCCAGCTGGCGCCGCGGCCAGCGCGTAATGCCATGGCGGCGGCACGCGCGCTTCAGCGTCGTGGGGCAGATGCGTAGGTTGGCTGCGGCCTCCCGCAGGCCCACCCCAAATTGCGCCTGCAGGGTGTGCGCTGACCTTTGAAACACAGCTGATATGCTGGAGAGACCCCTCATACAAAGGCACAGCAGTCTCAAAGCATATTCCTTGACTGACATTCAACATGTCATGCCAATGGTGAGTAGATGCCCCACCTGGAGCTCGGGCAGCGACAGGCGCTTGCCGGCGCCCCCGCCCACGCGGTTGTTGACGTCCTGGCCATTGCTGTCCAGCACCATCCGCATGTCATCGTCGTCGTGGCAGAAGGGCAGGCCAGCTGGCATCGCTGCCCCCTCCCAGGGAAGACCCTCCATCTGGTGCTCCATCATCCCCATGTCCTGTACAGGCAACCCGCACCAGGTGAACGAACGGCCTCTCCACATCATCCAGCTCAGTGCTGCCAGCACGCAATGACGAGCGTGTCTCATGGGAGCAAGCATGCTCTTCCCAAGACATTTCAGGTCCCGTTATGCAATCAAGCACAATGGAAGAGCAGTACCTGGGGATGCAGGCCCTGGTAGGGGTGGTGCTTGTAGTCCATCCCGGGCTGGGGAAGGCACTGCCGCTTCTGGGGGCCCATGTCATCGTGGCTGAGCGCTCCAGAGCCCCGCCTGAGCTGGCAATGGTCCGAGCTGAGGGCCCCGCTGCCCTGGCGCGCGCTCTCCATGTGCCCAGGGTCAGACATCCTGCACATCGCTCTCGCTCTCACTGCGCTGCCGTAGGTGTCAGGTCACACGAGCATGTGCTGGATTATTTGCACTTTGGCATCTCTGGGACAACTCTGAAGTGCTGGTCATGGCAACCCCGGACAGCCGCATGTTGCTACATACAGCTAAGAGTCCACATCAATGTGCAGCTGCTATCCGCCTGCAGCATGGGCAGTGGATGTCCACTTTCATGCTGCTCATAATGGGCATGGCAAGGCACTCTAGGTGCGCCGCAGGCAAGCAGCGCTCGGTACCTGGGGTGGAGGTGGTGCCTGAGATGTCCCTGAGGCTCCAGATCCAGCTGAAGCCTGTTCCCAATGCTCACAAGTCTGGCTGGGCCTGCACTGACTGCTGGGGCTTCCGGTCCTGCGAGATGATGGCACTTATAAGCCTGATGTGCCTCTAGGCACCACAGTTGCTTCAGCAATAGGAGAGAGTACACAACTTACAGCTTGCATACAGTGCATCCCCTGTTCTCTTGTTAGCACGCAGAATCATCGGCAATGCTGGGGTTTCCCGTGCGGCTTGTCAAGGATGGGACAGGAGCACTCACCCATGATGTCCAGATGCTGATGCAGTGATGGAGGGCCTGAATGGGCAGACAGCTCCATCATCGCGGGCTGCTGAGCTGTGGGCAGCTGGTGCTGGTGCTGCTGCTGCTGAGACTGGAATGGCGAGTATATCTGTGATGGATGGTCTGTAGGGATCCTGAGGGGCTGGGGGCTGGATGAACTGGGAGCGGAACTGAAAGCAGCAGCTGTCATGCCTCTCATCTCCTCGCTGTCAGCGGTCTTCTCTGCTTTGACCTGTGCGAGCAACAGACCTGTTTGACAGAATATAGCATGCCTTCCCTTGTCGAGGATTGCTCTGCTCTGCTGACGTCTTTGACGACAGAAATCCCCTCTGCAATGCCGACTGTGGTCTCTGCAGCAAGCTGCTACACAGGTGTCGGCAACTGAGCCTGCAGAGCATGCACTCGACTGGAGTTGTACCTGTGGGATGCTGGCGTGATAGGCATCCTCCGGGGGGCTCTCGCTGTCGGCCGCCGCCACAGCGGCGGCCCCGCCCTTGTGCAGGCTGTCCGCGCTGCAGTGCATCTCCCCGTCCGGTGCGCCCGCGGCCTCGTGCGCGTAGGTGGCAATGCTGGCGGAGCAGTCCTTGCCGTTGTTGTAGTCCTGGTTGGTGGGCCAGCACCGCAGGCCAACCCCCATGGAATGCTTCTCGATGTCTACAGTGTAAAAGCCTGCGGCCTGCGCACAACATTTCTCCAATTTCCAACACAGCCAAATGCAACATGCATGTGGAAGTAGCCTTCCCGAAGGGAACAGAGGACCAAAAGCGTCACACAGCGGGAGGCAAAGTACATCTGAACTGGCCTTCCCAAAGTAAATTGAGACCAAAATGGGCGGTCAGCAACTGCCTGCCTGGTGACGAGGGATCATGACATGGGCTTGGCAGGTGCAAGGTAAATTCCTGTGGCTCGAGAGACAGGGGCGGACCTCCAGACACCGTTGCAGGAGATCCACAAGGGAGGGAAACATGACGTTCTTCTCAGACTGGCACACTTCGAAGACTGCAAAGGGATGGTCGCGCTGCGGGGTCATGTAGAGGGGGAGCAGCATGGTGCTGTGTATCCGGCAGCGCTGCGCATCTTGTACTCGCAGGTACACACTCTTGTCATAAGTCTGCACGTTGTGGCTGAACTCCGGCTGCGCCAGCACTGACTCTGTCAGTTGCGCAGACACAAGCTCGAAAAGGCACCCTAGACATCCGGTGCCTCATGTGGTGCACATGCATCACATGGGCATACCATGTTCAAAGAGATTTTGGTGGCTTTGGGCTGCCTTCTGTCCATAACACCGCCACAGCTGACTATCTATGCAAGGGCCAAGACCAGGGGCGCACCTCTCCAGAGGCAAAGACTCTTCCCACCACACCCTGCAATTTTCAATTTTGCATTTCTCAGCTCTGCAGGACTGCTCAACGTAGAGAGGGGCAGCTATGATGTTCCATCATGGCACAAGAGTCCCACCATTTCGCTCGGCTTCGTCACGTCTGTGGTGAACTTGAAGCGGCAAGATATACATCTGTACAGGGCGAGCAGGTCCGGTCCTGTACAGCTGTATGGTATACCCTGCATCGGAGCACGCCACATGCCGATTATTTGTTTTACGCACGATACACATAGGCTGCGCATTGCACATCGGCTTTCAGCAGCGCCGCAACAGACTCGGGCTGCCAGGGAGAAGGTCGGCCGTGGGACTTGTAATCACCTGCGTCGAGAGGATCACTCCCCCGTCATCCGCTACTGAAGGTGCCCATATCTGCGCCAGGCACCCTGTGCCGTTTGTGGTCAGGGAGGCGACGAAGCGCACGACCAGGTTTGACAAGCTCTGATAGAGCTGAGCCGGTGTCAGGGGGTCCCGCTGAGCTGGGAGAGGCTGTGAGGCCGCTGTAACGGGCATATAACACCGCATATCCCACAAGGATGTCGTAGGGCTCGCTTGCAACATCTACAGACAGTTTCAGACTCTGACATCTGGAGCACCACTATCAGCAACAGCACCAGCTGAGACACCCCGCTCTAGCTGCATGCTACCTCTCCAATGCACGAACGGTGCAGAACCTGCGGCAGGCGTGCCCAACTGTGGCGCTTTTGCCTGCTTTGCACTCCAAATCTTCTCAGGCTGGAGCTGACGTTTGCGGCGACTCACCTCATGTATCATTATGACTCACCCCGCTCCACTTTCCTTCTTTCGATCACGATCCGCGGCAGCATGCGATGATTTGCAAGCTGGAAGTGCTGTTGAGGCTCTGACTACTGGTCTCGTGAGGATCCACCTCCGTGATGAAGCTTTCAGGGGCTTCTTTCGGGGATCACAACACACCTAGCAGATTTCCATGTTCCAAGCTGAAGCTGGACAACCTGTTCCTGCATTGGTTGTCTCTCCAAGAGACTCAGAAGCTGGTAAGTGGCGCAGCAGCATTCTACAGCCTGGCTATGGGCGAGCTACACCCTGCTGTGTCTGCAGCCCATAAGTCAAGTCAGTTGGAGGTGTTCGTAAAGTCAACTGATCTTCATCGGCATAAGGAATAGCTAGAATACTTTCATCGTATGCCAAGGGGTACTGCAGGAGCCTTTGACGCGGTGTCCTTATAACTCCAGGTCCTGACACTATTGGAAGAGGCCAAGAATGGAAGGGTTGGAGTCTGCAACCCTCCCTCAATGCCTGTGCCCAGCTCACCGCTTTCGCCGCAGTCAGCAACAGCCTTGTTCGCAATCTCGATCGTGAGGCCTTTCTCTTCCCTCTCCTCGAGTTGCCACTCTGTGAGTATCAATACTAAGCTCTCTGGAGGTGCCACAAGTCATGGCAGATCATTCTTGTCAGCAGAGCGCTTGTCCAAAGTGTCTCCAGCGCAATGTCACCATGGGAGGGGTTGTAGCAACCTCATGACTTGTATTTGCAGCCGCCGCTGTCCCCACAAAAGCCCCAGTCGCCCCGATCGGAGAGCTCCCCAACGCAGCCGCGCTCAAACTCACTAGTACTGAAGCAGGTAACACCTTTCACAGCATGCAGCCTCCCTGCAGACCGCCCTTGCATAGAAACTACCCTTGAGTGTCTCCAGATCTGCTTTGAGGCCTGCCCGGGCAACGCAGCAATGAGACAGAGTTGGGAATGTGCAGGCAAAGAATTCGGCAACAATACCCCGATTCTTTTTTCCCGGCGGAGCGCCAGTACCCGAAGCAGTTCAGCGAGCCATGCAGTCCAAGCTAGATCAGTGCTTCACATCGCATCCAGAGGGGCTTACTGTTCCTGCAGTCAAGGACCTGGTCAAGGAGGTGCTGCCATGCCTCACATCTGCATGATCTGAGCGTCATCATTGCTTTCAGTGTCTTGTGTGGCATCCTGTGGGTACGCATTGCCATGGGAATGTGATGATGCACCGTGTGCCTCCGCTGACTTGAAGAGGCAGACAAGAAGAGGCAGACAATGCGTCACTCAGCTCCCTTCTTGCTGCATGCATTTGTCATCCGTCATGAAGCTAGGTGGCGCATAGGAGAGCTGTCTCCTGCCTGCCCTTTTCTTGTGGCTGAGATACTCTGTGAAAATCTGCAGGTGTTCCAATTGCCCACGGCGCTGGCGTACCCTCTTTTCTACAAGCTAGCGCAGCCAGGAGCATCCACCGTCAGCTTGCAAGCGGTCCAGAGCTGGATAGTACAGCAGAAGGTCATGCAGGTGGGGCAGCTCATCAAATTGTGTGTGAGCATTGATTGCTGAGGTGTGCTTCAGGAAATGCTCGAGCCAGGGTCAGCCCTGAAGAAATGTGTCAGCAGAGGCTGTGTGTGGTGCAGGTAGAACCAGTCGTTCGCATGTTTGACATCCTCCGGTCAGAGGGGCGGAACTATGTGGTTCAGGGAGACCTGAAGTCCATGCTGGCAGGCATTCTGCTGAGCCATCCTGGCCTGGAGTTCCTGCAGGACACTCCCGAGTTCCAGGATAGATATGCAGAGACTGTCATCCTCAGAATCTTCTATAGCCTAGATAGGTCCGGCCTGGGGCGCATCACCCTGAGAGACCTAAAAAGGTAACCTTTGACTCCACACTGCATTTTGACGTCCCTGCACAATGCATGTACGCCCATCTTGCACCTGCATGCAGCTCTGTCTGGGGTGATGTGTTAGCCTTCTGCCCCATGCACCTGGTATCATGGAGTGATCAGTCTGCATGGGCATGAAGTTGTGCTTGCTGTCTACAGGGGAGACCTCTTGAGTGCTCTACTGCAGCTAGACAAGGAGGATGATGTCAACAAAGTTCTCCGCTACTTCTCTTACGAGCACTTCTATGTAATATACTGCAAGGTGCGTCTCCCTAGCACATCTGCTTCTGCGATGTATTTGTGGCTGCTATAGCAGAAAGTCTTCTAAAATTCTGCATTGAGAATTCCAGGCCTCCACACATTGAAAGAGAACCTGCGTGAAAGTGATGCCTGGACTCATCACAGTCTGTATGTCATGCAGTTTTGGGAGCTTGACACAGATCATGACTTCTACATATGTAAAGAGGATTTACTGCGATACGGCAACCACTCTCTGACATATCGCATTGTAGACCGCATCTTCTCTCAGGTAAGCTGGCCACATGCACAACCTTTGACATGTTTCCAACACGCTTGGACCCTGCATACTAAATGGAATGGAGCCTGTACTGCAAAATGGACACAAGCCCATGCCTTCTGATGTACAGCATCGGCCGGAGTGCCTGGATGTGCCATCTCACACAATCCTGAGTGATCATAAAGAACAGCCTGCCTGCCTGCAATTACCAGGCAGTCCAAAGCGTTGATTGCGGTATAAATGCCTGAGTCCACTTCTGCGAGCTTGTTGCAGGCTGCCAGGCCGTTTGCCAGCAAGACGGATGGCAAAATGGGCTACGAGGACTTTGTGTATTTCATTCTGAGCGAGGAGGACAAGACCAACAACATCAGCCTGGACTATTGGTTCAAGTGCATCGACCTGGACTGCGACGGCAGCTTGCGCGCCAATGAGATGCTGGTGAGTAGCTTGGCTTACCTACCCTGCATGTGAAGTTGCGCTGTTGGGAAGCAGCCTCTCGATCCACAGAGTGCTGCTGCAATACCCAGTCTCTTTGCAATCCTCTGTTGTCAGAGTATGGGTTCATGCACAGTGACAAGGGAGGTGCCTGCTGCTGATATGTAGCCAGGATTTGAGCCGGTTGTGAGCAGGCAGGCTGGGTCCCACTCGGCAGCTCATAAGTGTGGGCTTACTCTGGTTCATGGCCAGGATTTGACTGCTCCAGCATGCGTTGCAGTACTTCTATGAGGAGCAGCTGCACCGCATGGAGTGCCTGAGCCAGGAGCCGGTGCTGTTCGAGGATGTGCTGTGCCAGATCCACGACATGGTGCAGCCGGCCGAGGAGGGCATCTTCACGCTGCAGGACCTCAAGCGCCAGAAGAGCCTGGCGGGCATCCTGTTCAACATCCTGTTCAACCTGAACAAGTTCATCGCCTTTGAGACGCGGGACCCCTTTGTTGTGCGCCAGGTACGCAGCAATGCATTGTCAGGAAGCCTGCCAACCCAGTGTGCGCGGCAGAACCTCAGAGCCAACGGCAGAACGCTTCTGCCATGTGGCAGAACTCTTGGCAGAACACCTTCCACTTTGTCACTCGAACCGGGAAAGCCGGCAATCGGCTTCTTTTCACAAGCTACAACTTTGCCGGAGTTGCTGAGCATGTCAGAGAAGCGAGGGAAGACATGACAAATGGCAGAACCTCGCTGAGATGGTTCTGCCACAAACACTGTGCCAACCCCCACCGAGGGTCTTTTACCCATACGCATGCTCAGCTCCAGCATTACATCAAAGACGCTGTCCCTCACGAGTGCTGATCTTGCACCCAAAAAGCCTTGTTCTGGGAGCTTCGTGGGGTTGCAGACTTGGATAGGATGAGTAGCCTTGCGGGTCCTGTAGCAGAAGCCGTGCTTAGGCGGTTGTACCATGCGTTCAGGTGCAAGGGGATGCCTGGTCTGGGGTGGTGAGGCGAGGAGTACTCACGTGTTGAGTATGTGCAGGAGCGAGAAGACCCCACGCTGACAGACTGGGACAGGTTTGCGCGGGCAGAGTATGTGCGCCTGGCCATGGAAGAGGAGGGCGAGTTCAGAGCCAGCGACAACCAGAACGAGATCTGGGTGAACCAGAACCTGGACGGCCAGTTTGCATGAAAGGCGGGCTGGACATCTGATCACCAGAGTCTGGCCCTTTCTTGCGTGATAGAGCTTTAGAGGGAGCGATATGGATGCTGCACCATTGCAGCCTGCCGAAGCACGTGCAAAGGCCCGGTCCCATCCTGTGATACCGGCTGCCGTAGATGCACAGGCCTTCTTGTACCCTGGTCCAGTCTCTTGTACTTGTGTGACCGCATATTCGTGGTCAGCTTCGCCGAGTGAGAGAGAGCAAAGCTGCGTCCTTTCCAGCCATCTGAGGCCGGACTGATGCCTGCACCCCTCAGTTTGTAGGACATGTCCAGACAGTCTGTGACAATATAAGCGACCTTCTGCAACTTCAGCCTGCCATATGACTTGCACAGCTGTGCATGCCTGGTTGCCAGCACCATTCTGGGAGTTTGTCAATCTGGTGCTATAGGCCCTATACTCAGGACAGGTGGTGCGACTTTTCTGGCTTCCCATTGTTGAATAGTGGGCGGAAGTTCTCTGACCTAGGGCTCCCAGCTTCTGCATGCAACGCAGCCCATATCATGACAGCTCATCCCGACAATGTGGGTCGTAATGCACCTGTATAAAGTTGCTCCAAAGATCATATCGCAGCAAAGTGTTGACACGGCCCAGAAGTCAAGTCTTATTTTCTGTGTGCACCTTATAAGGCAGGCTGTCTTGTGGGCAGTTTCTCAGGCAGAGAGGAGTTCTGCGGATTTGTGATGAGCATATACCACAGGTCATGAAGGAGGCTGCATCATAGGAGCACTTGGATCGGGCGAGTGTGATCCAAAGGTTCTTGGAGGCGGGTCTTCCATCTGCATATACATGGCGATGACACGACCAATCCAGTGTGCACAGCACATGCTGCATGTACAGCTGTCCTGTCAAAAAATCCGATGATTGTCGAAGCCAATCTTACACATAAACACGGTTGCATTCATCTGCAGTCACAAGCGACTTTGGTGCAGTCACACGAGAGTGTTATGTGCATCTGACAATGGTCACAGGACAACCCTCGAGTCACTCTGGGCCTTAATCCTGATGATTGAAAAGAGGTCACCGCAGCTGCCTGTTAAGGTCAGAGAGGAACTTCCCTCACGAATGGGGACAGGTGGTCATGGTGAATCAACAGGTAAGTCATGAGCGGTCAGGGACATGCCAGAGCTGCTGTATACAGGTGGTGCGGTTCTCTCATCAAGCTCTGCAGTCACATCCTTCCCACTGTGGTGGCCCCTATGTGACTGCTGCTACATCAAGCCTTGATCCCAAACCGCTCAGCTCGTGCCTGCAAGAGCAGCCCAAGCCTTGCAGCGCCCATCACATCCAGGTTGACGGAGCCCTTGCTCCTGCTCATTTCAGCCGTTCGGTCACTGACCACATCGCATGGTGAAACAGCGAAGGCATATGTCGCACCTTCTTCTTGGCCTCAAGGTCAGAAGCCCCTGCTGCCGTAGGCTTAGAGTTGCCGGTGGTGGACGTTGGCAGCTTGGTCAGCTGGTCCTTGAAGCGCTCCTGGCGGGCTTTCAACCGCAGCTTCTCCTGAACACATATTTGGACAGCCTCAATGTGTGTGCCCGATATCTAGGCTCGACTGGTGCTGCTGATCTCTGAAGTGCAGAAATGTGCGAAGGCAGGACTCACAATCTGTTGCTGCGCGGAGTCAGGATCACACCTCATCTGCATTGGTCTTCACGGGCACATTGAAGCGCGCTGCCCGAGCCTTCTTCTTCTGTAATTCGGCCTCCAGCTCTGCCTGCAGGAGCATTGCCACATTCAGGGTGTGAATATAACTGCTGTGCTCCTGACTTTTGTTTGAATGTTGCAGGGGAAACAAGAGATGATGCAGAAGCGGATGCACACCGTGGAGGGCTGCTTCTTGGCAGGCTCCGGTGCTTTTGCTTCAGTCTTTCTCTTGTCCCCAGCTTTGGCCTCTAGGCCAAACCTGACATCAGCACGTTTGTCCGTCAACCAACACGCATCACAGGCAGGTGTTTGCACGCCACAGTGGTGAAGCCTCTGCCTTCAAGAAGCAGCAGTACGATGCGCCGCACACTCAAGCAAGCTACGCTTGGATTCAATCAGGCGTCCAAAATATCAACGCACCTCTGAGCGCGCATGGCTGCCTTCTTGTCTTCCGACATGTTGAGCGGCATCCCGAATCGCGCAGCACGGGCCTTCTTCTTAGCTAGCTCCTCTTCTGCTGGATCCTTGTAAACGATTTTGCCTGCGTCTGTCTCTGCCGCTGCCGCTGGAGCAGCATCCTCCTTCTGCAAAGACTTCCGGCTCAGCCTGCTTCAACCGAAAGTGCTTCCACAACTCTTTCACAAGCTGGAGAGGCTGCACGCATACCAGCTCGCCATTTGCAGCTGCTGTGGGAGCAGCAGCGGCTTCTGAAGGTTGTGCAGCATCAGCAAGTGGTGCCTGTGCACCACCGTCCGCCTGACCATTCTCCTCGGCCTTAATGCTCTCTTCCAAGCGCTCTGCCAGGGCTGCCTTCAAGCCAGTGCTGTCCAAGCCACGTTTTGTTAGCTCATCACGGAGTTCCTGCAAAAGAGAAGGGGGCCCCTGAAAGCATTGAAAACCATACAGGCAACAATTTGGAGCCGCTTGAGAGCGGGATACACAAGCATGTTCTGATCATACGCCTGGGGTATGTCTGAGGATGTGATGGCAAACATCTCAAACACCGTATACGCGGAGATAGAGCTCTGATGTGACATGCAAATTGCACCTGGACTTTCATCTTTTTGACGTCTTCTGCCGTGATCGCCATGTCTGCGTCCTGTACCGATTGAAGACCGTCCTGATGTGCTGATCGGTCTGCAGGAAATAGCACGCTTGCGGTGTGTCGTGTGATGACGAGGATCCTCTCACCTAATTACTCACTGCATTTGTATGTTGCTGGATACCTGTCACGCATATTGGAAGCCCTCCAAATCTTCTGCGGAGGCTGGAGGAAGGCAGCTTCGCAGCAAGGGGGAAGCTATCATGCTTCCTACTTGCAGATGCAATTTGTAATCTATCACCTGCTGAGAAGTGCGGCTGAGCAGTTCCAGTCTAGCAATCTTCTCTTAAGCTGCTATATCCCCATGTGAAGCCGGACTCTCAAAACTGTCTCTTGTGATGTGCGCTTTACCATACACCCTATTGCAATCATGATCAGTGTTGATGACACAGCTTCACAATGCTGCACCTTGCAGGTGGCACTTGGGCTCTGTAAACTGTAGTGTCACAGTCCCAAGTTGTCAAGCTACCAAGCAACAATGTCAATATCGCTCACAAGATAACAATGCCTGTTACCAGCCATGCATGACATGCGGCTGGCTTCAAAGCTACTCGTACGACTTCACTTGCCACACATCCATGATTCCTGAAGGAACAGATGAGTCTGTGGCGGCCGCAATAGCTGCGCGGCCCACAGCTGCTGCGCTGACTGGCGGCACGAATCCCAGCCCAAGGATGGGCACCCCCGCAAGGGACTTGGTAGGGAGAATCCCGAGAGCCTTGTCCAGAGGGTAGCCTGCAATGAAGATTTAAGCTCATCGGATCACGCAAGGCAGTGCAATGGCTCTGCTGCAGGCCTCAGCAAAGCTCACATCAACCATGCTGACAAGTCTGTACCAAGCCAAGACGGAGAAGACAGGGAAGGAGCCTCTGGCTATGCAAGGGACCACAGCGGGTTGTCTAAAGGGTATATCTGATTCTCGAGCAGATGGTCGTCTCTGATGAACCATCCAAGCGGCCAATGCCAAAACTGGACAAGTGCAGCCGCGCACCTATGGCGCCCAGGGGGATCCCCACGCCGCCAACCTGGCGCGTGCCGTATATGAAGCCCGGCCGGAGCGCGCACCCCGCTCCGGGAAACGCTGAGGCCAGCGCCTCCTCTGCCCTCCTCTTGCCCTGGAAGTACCCTGGCAAGAACCCGCCTGCATTGCACACTCCAATAGCTCAGACACCTGTCAGCAAGTTGCCCATGTCTACCGGGTGCATTGTGGCGCTCTTGAGGTTGTTGAGGAATGGACACAGCCGCAGAAGCGCATGAAAGTGATGCACACTCAGGAAGGCTTGAGGGCAGAGATGTGGGGCCTGCTTGCCTGGAAGGTTGTAGTCATGCACGGAGATGAAGGCTGCTCTCGACACGCCAGCCTTGGCGGCCTCGTTGAACACTGTGATGTTTGAGTCGCCGCAGATCTTCTGCATGAAGTCGTTTGAGCCGAAAGCTCCCAGGCAGCTGATCACGCCGACTGCGCCCTGCAGCTGATCCCGCCATGATGCCACGTCAAACACATCCGCCTGCATGCGCATTGACCTGCTGTCCCACATTGCAAGACCAGATATTGAGAGATGAAGGGGTGGGAAATACTGGAATCATCAAGGGCAGCATGGCCTGCAATTGGAGATTTTCAACAGGTGAAAGCCTCAACTACCCTGAGCTCGATCAATGATGATAGTGTTGCCTGAATGGGTACCTGGATCCACTCCACACTGCTGACCCAATCTGCTGACAGCTTGGGGGGCCCTGATCTGTTGACGCTGACAACCGCCAGACCTGTTTTGAGAGCCTCCTCGCACACGCGTGTGCCCACAAAGCCACTGCCCCCAAACACCAACAGCTTTGGCTGCCCCATGTATGTCTCCTGCAGGATAACCTGCGCTTAGAGCAGTCCGAGAGGGCCATGGGCCATTCATGCAGGGGCACACTGCCTTGAAAGCAGATGCAAGTACAGGTCAGAGGTCATACCTGCTCTGCTGAGGCACCCGCTGATGCTGAGGCTGATGCAGCGCTGGGATTATCCCTAGTGAACTCTAGCGATGTTGCGAATCCCCTAAGACCTTGGCCTGGCCACGTCGATTGCTTTGATGAACTCTGAGCAGCTGATGACCGCGAAACTCTCGCGGATATGTTTAACGCTGTACTGCGGTGGTCATACAGGCGTCTGAGGCTGCCGTAGCTACTGGTCAGCAGCCTGGACATGCCTTGAGTGATAGGGCTGAGAGCGTTATCTAAAACTGTTGCAGGTGGTCTTGGTGTTGTTACATGAATTTATTCACCTATATATACAGAACGAGCCTGCTGGGCAACTTCAGTATGATTCACATGCAAGCCTTAAAGTACATACCAGACACTGATTGCAGATGTGCAGCTTAGAAATAGCACGAACTTGGGCCAATGCTGCCACGAGGACTTTCAATTCTCTATCATTCCCTTTCACAGATACAAGGCAGAACGGCCTACTGAGATCGGTGCTCGCTTCAGGAGATCTTGGGCAGGTCTAATTTGGGCCCTGTCTGAAACCCTCCATCAGCCCAGGGGCGTATAACGTAGCAAACTGTAACCGGTCAGCCTTGCCTCCCCACTTTCACCCTGCAGGATGGCCCCGCCGCCCTGGGATCCTTAGGTGGTTTGCAGTGTTACCATCCGTCCAGGACAGCGCTCCGCGATGGAGATGGCCCCGGCGCCATCTCTGGCGCAAGCGCCGAAGTTGGGCGACTTCGCGGATCAATATCCGCCCGAGGCAGGAGCTGGCCTGGCAGCTGGCGCCTCGCTGGCGTCGCTGATGCCTTCCATAAGCTCTCATGGGGAGGACTATTCTGCGGCTGCGAGGAGTGGCCAGCCAGCCACGCCAGGGCGTGGGACAAGCGCCTTAGCACTTTCGCCCCGGACAAAGGGCTATGCGGGAGGTGTCACGAAGTCAGGGAAGCGGCGCCGAAGGCATCCAGTTGCAGAGATCAAGGGAGGCTGGACGCTTGAGGAGGATGCCCGCCTGAAACAGTGCGCTGACAAGCCGACCCTTACCTCATTTACCTGTGCTGGGTTGTGCCGTGTTCCGCATGTCCTGCCCTCTGGCCGGACTCTGGCTGAAGACAGGAAGGGAGATCGGCTATCTTTGTGCTGGTGAATGCATGCTCAGGCCTTGATAGCCCGTGCAAGCATGGAAATGTTTGTTACGTATTTGCGCCAGCATCTCCCTTTAAACCTCGCTGGGCGCTCGCAGTCCTGCGTTCGTTGTGCATGACATCTCGCTGTCTGATTGAACGCATATGATATGTCGTATACAGCATCCTAAAGCTCTGCAGCCTTCAAGCTTGGTATGCATGCATGCCAGGCAGGGCCTCCCCTGCATGCCCTGCACACAGCATGTACAGGCAGAGCTGACGACCAATACCACATTCCACTTTGCAGCAGTACGTTATACAGCATTGAAACCCATTTGCAGCAGTACGTTATACAGCATTGAAACCCCCTTTGATCTCTGTGATACTGGTGGGACTGTGCCGCCATCTACGAAAGCCCCGCTCAGTCCTGTGACATCCATACAGGCTTGTGGAAACCTATGGCGAGGGCTCCTGGTCAAAGCTGGTGCCATACTTCAGCGGACGCATTGGGAAGCAGCTGCGCGAGCGCTGGAATCACGAGCTGCGGCCCGATATCCAGAAGGGTGCTTGGACTGAGGATGAGGAGAGAGCCCTCGTGGAGCAGCACAGGATCCACAGGAATGCCTGGGCTGACATTGCGCGGGTGAGTCCGACACTCCTTTCGGAGCCTGCCTGCGCAGGCAGAGGTGTATGAAGAAAAATAACGCTGTCCGTCAGCACATCATTGTCATGAACAGCAAGAACATGCGATTTGGGTGTCCTGTGAGGTTGCACACGCATTAAATTTGAATTGGAAGTTTTGCATAATGCTAAGGATAGCAGGATACCTGTAAGGATGCATGACGTGTTTCACTTTGCAGGCATTGCCAGGCCGGACGTGCAATGCAGTTAAGAACCACTGGAATGCGACGCTCAGACGTGTGAATCGCGGGGGCCAGCGCACCTTACAGAGCCCCGTGGAGATCTACATGGATGAGCTAGGGCTCATTGACACAAGGAACAGGAACCGGCCCTTGCACCGTAAGTCTTCCTGCCATCTTGATATTTTGCCGCTCCAGCTCAGCAGGCCCCATAGCTGCTGGACATTCGAAAGCACAGGAAAGGATCCCAGCATTGACGGCTCTGTGTAGAGTGCAGCCTTGCAGTAGGTCATGAGGGATGAACAGCATCAGGCCTACGCACAAAAATACGGGGGGTGGCATTGTCTAGTTTACAAGGATCATTGGCCTGCAGGAACGCACAATTTCCACGGCAATTCGAGGGCCACAGGGTCCGGCAGCATAGGCCCGGGTGGCAGAGACAACGCCATTCGCTGGCTGCCTGAGCTCCCGCCTCCCATGAAGGTCCCTTCAGCTGCTGCTGAGCCTGGCGCCATCAGTCATCCCCAAGTAAGCCGAATCCTCCATCACGCAACAGATCCTAAGGCGATGCTGATTGAAAAGACATGCTAGATGCAGCACCCTTCAGAGCTTGCCATGGAAATGCTTTTGCCTTATGGGAAGCTGCAGGGCAGCAAGCGCGCAGAGGGGATGCCCAGCAACAGCTGGGGTCAGGCGTGCATAGCACCTTGGGGACCTGCTATGCATTCCTCACAGGATGCTCGACATGCAGGTGCCTCTCGCGATGGCGACAGAGGGACTGAACTTGCCTGCGACACCTGGCATGGCCCTGAGCACTCCCGTCATGTCTGCACCAGCGGTGATTCTGCCCGCAGCTTCCACAGCGCTGTCAGTGAATGCTGCGCAGCCTGCCATCCAGCTGAACGCCGACCAGATCGCTGAGAAGTGGGGCCACCCCAATGGCTTGGCCAATCACCCTGAGCCTAAGCAGGTGATTGCCACTCCCTGCCAGTGCTGCAGCCTTATGATCACCAGCAGTGATTGTTCTGTGTCCTAAGACAGCATGCAGGACCAGACCTCAACTTGGTTGATGATGGCCTGCTTGAAGCCTCCTCTACTGCTGTAGGAAGCTCCAGAGCGCATGCACAATGGGACAAGCGGCGCTCATGATGCGCCAAGCAATGAAGCTCCTACTGAGCCTCCAATGCGGGTTCGCGCCCGCCACATGCCCTCGCCCACAGCCTTTTCCTTCCTGCTCACATGACACGCATTAGCATGTGCTGATGCACATCTGAGGGCAGGCTGCTTGCAGTGTGCTGTCTGTAAAGAGCTGGCACAGCCCACCAGGCATGACCATCTGATCTGTGTGCAGGAACCCTCGCCTGTGAGGAACGGCGTTGAGGCTGACAGGGAAGCTGCCAGCGCTGGGCCTGCAGGAGGCTCCAGATCAAAGTCCCCCTTTCCTGAGCCGCGTACTTTGGCAATGAGCAGAGGCGAGGACACCGATTCGGACAGCGACGAGAGCAATGGCAATGCAGAGACGTTCAGAAGTACGAGTCTGACGCTGATTCTCTCACTTCAGTTGTGGTATGCACATCTGCTTCATCGACTTTGGTTTATTAGCACCCAGGGGCTTGTGCATCAAGCCTGGTTGGGATATGTCAGGGACACTCAGGGCCATTTCCGAGCTCTTATGAGGTATGCAGGCAATCGGGACCATGGCAAAAGGAGCAGGCGGGGAACCACAACAAGCAGAGGCCAGTCCACAGATCCTGACCTGGACGAGCCAGGTCTCAGAAGAAGTGAGTCACCCTGCATGCATCTGATTCGAAACTGCACTTGGGGATGCAGTCCCTGGACATCACCAGGCTGAGGTTCAAGTAGCTGCCGAGCTGGCTGCAGGGCTTTGCTTGCTGGACAAGTGTATGGGTGTCAGCTCGTGGTCTGTTGGACATAGCAAGTTCGTTACTTGGCAGACGTGTGCAACACTTCCAAAAGACAGAATGCCAATCCGGCCAGGCTCACAGCTGCGCTGCTGCAGGCAAGCGCCAGCGCGTGTCGCCACAGGACGATGCATTCCACTTCTTCAACCGCACAGACGCTGACAAGGAGGGCCAGCGCAAGCCCCACCTGGAAGAAGCTGCTATGGCTCTGCTGCTGCTGGACGTCCACTCTGCCCCCGGAAAGGTGACCAGCCTGGATGCATGCAGTACCCGCAGACTTGCAGAGACACGTGCCCTGTCTCGATCTGCAGCAGCTCCGCTCGACATGCCTGCCGCAGACCTGCATGGCTTGCGCTGTCTCAAGGCTGCAGGCAGTGATGTTATCACAGCAGCCACAGCCAGGGCCACTGCGCTTCTGAGGGCCGTCTGCATGATGGCGCATGTCATCTATAGTTCTGTATCCTGAATGTAATGTTGAAGCAGGGTGATGAGGATGGGGATGGTCTGCCGCGCTCGGCCAGGGGCCGGCGCATGAGGCCCCCCTCACACCGCATGGACACCGACAGTAGCGAGGACGATGAACCGCCTTCTCCCACTGTCAATATCCCCAGGTGCGGCTTCTTGACTGGGAATCATCGTGCATGTGATATAATAGTGTGCAAAGCCCCCGCGCCGCATGGGCCCAAGCTGGCTGGATGTGTCAGTAGCAAAGCTGCTTCTGCATGCTCCTGTTGTGCTACGCGTGGCGCCCATGCCCAAACTCGAGCGGGTGGTGCAGGAATGCGCGGAGAAGAAGGACTGGCTGGGAGGGACCTTTGAGGGGGCAGAGGTCGTCTGCAGGCCACCCATCCTCTGCTGATGCCACACCAAAGGAGCACCCCCCAAAGCTGCGCCAGGTAAAGAGCCCCCTCACCTGTCTCTGGGCGCAGATTGCATCATTCTGTGCAAGCCCCTTTTCACCATCTTGCGTGGGACCCAACAGCATGCTCTGCCTAGTGGCTGAGCAACCGTGGCTTCACTGGTGAGTGCAGCAAGGATGCACAGTGTTAAAGGTCATCGTTCAGGCTATACGCATAAGTTATGCTGTCCAACGTCATGTCTTTGACTGATAGTCCCCAGTCTGTTATGCCAATGCCGGGTGCCGTGTGACGCACAGGTTGCAGACATGGCGACGCAGACGCCGCCCCTGCCGCAGCCTCCATTGCCTCCCCCGCTGCCGCCCCTGCGCACCAGCAGCGGCCCGGATGCCAAGGACGCCCAGACCACCCTGTATGGCGTCAACGCCGCAGTGGCCAGCAGCAGAGGCGCCAACGGTGTGCTCTCCAATGCCTTGTACTAGTCAGTGAAGATGTTCCTGACCTTCGTTGGGTTGTGCCGGGCTCTCTGCGTCGTGCCTGCACTGAGAATGTACCTGCAACCCCCAGAGGCACTCAGATGTGCCTTAAGCAGGCTGAGCTCCTCGGGGCTGGGCATGAAAGCGGCATCAATGATGTCATGCATGCGATACGGACAGCCGTGAGAAGTGGCATCGGCGGTGCACAGGCAAGACGGTGTATGCGTCGACGGTGAACGTGCGGGACAAGGTGGCGGGCTTCATCGTGGGCCTGGCGGGCATGTCGGACCGCTGGGACAAAGACGCCTCGCCCGCGCTGCTGCGCTGCCGCAGCGGCCTCGGGCGCTCCAGCGACCCCAAGGTGGTCGCGCTGCGCCAGGCCGTCCTGGAGAAGTGCATGGCCTTCAAGGGCCCCTCTCCCAACCTAGGTAATCTCTTGACAGGCCAGGCAGCCTGTGTCTTCCAATATGCTCCTGATGTGACAGCTACGCCTCCTTTGCCTGGCAGTCATGCGATGTTTGTGGCCTCCATGGGCCCTTCCCCCAAACCAGGCACCTTATTGCCCTCCCCGCAGTGCTGTATGGTCATTTGCTCTCCTTTGCATCTGATCTGGCGGTCTTGCCATTGATGCATTGCACCATTCAAAGATGTGTGGGCCTTCCAGGACCTGGTTCCCTAGCTATGCATGCTTCCCATCCCGCTTGCTCATCACTCGCTGCGCATCTGTGATGCGCTATCGACTGTACGGTTCTGCTTTACATATTCTTGGCAGGTACTGGATCTTACCCTTCTGTTACCCAGCATGACGTCTATGACTTCTGCAGCTGTGGCTGCCATGGCTGCGCTGCTGGCAGAGATGGAGCCTATTGTGGCCGCTGCCCAAGAAGCTGCCACAGCAGAGGACTCTGGGTAAGATTCTTTATCCCTGCTTTAGCTGGCATCCCTATGGTACATGCTCCTGGCTCTCCGGAGACCTGCTGACCTGCATGTGTGAGCTATAAATACATGATGTAATGCCGTGGTTGCAATTGTGTGTAAACACTGGCTGGCATGGTGCAGGCAGGGCAGGTACGCAGGCCCCGGCAGCATCATGGGCAGCAGCAGCCGGCCCCTTGCTCCGGCCACGCGGCCAGTGCAGAGGGCCACCACTCACCACTTCAAGTCGGTGAGAGCACTGACCTCCCCTCTCTGCATCAGCTGCACTCACAAGTATCTTTGTAGGCTTACATGGCACTTTGCCAGTCGGCCCAAGCAAGACTCACAAATGCCGCTCGTCATTCTGATGCTCATGGTATGCCACTCTTGTGCCCTCCCCTCAATTCTAGGGCACTGGGCCCTTGCAACTGTCTGTTGTCGATCTTCCTGAGGCACTGTGCTCCCCGCTAGTAGCAAGGCTAGGAGATAACCCCTTCATGTTCAGTCTGCAAACATGAAGAGAGTGCCCGTCTGAGATAGTGCGCTTTGCAGAATCCCCCGATTGCGTCGGTGCCGCCGCCGGCGGCCAGCGTGCAGGCGCCGCCGCCGGGCCTAAACCGCGCGCAGATGGAGGCGGCCATGCGCGCGCTCTCCAACTTCCCTGGGCTGCCCCTGCGCCCGGAGATGCTCGTGCAGGCCATGGCCAACAAAGGCCCCCCTCGCATCGTCACCGGCCACGCCGCCAGCCCCCGAGCCCCCACCATGACTGGTGCTCACGTACGTTGCAGCTTCGTCCATGTGACGCACCACTGAACCTCCTGACAGTGAAGCACTAGAGTGCTCATTCAGCAGACCGTATGCAAAGGGGAGTATCACGGGCCAGAGAGGATGTCTGTCAGTGATATGGCTGAGATGAGGGTATCTGCGTTGCAGACCCCCAGGAGTATGCAAGGCAGCGCGAGTCCGCTCACAGCGCTGATCCTGCCCGGCCTGGGCGGTGAGAAGCCAGGCACGCCCACAGCCGCAGCCTCTGCAGCCAATCCGACGCTGGCGGCAGCCATGGCAGGCATGCCCCTGGCGCAGATGCTGCACATGGGACCGGGCATGCCCGGCCGCCACTCAGGGCACCTCGGCCCGCCCGGGCCCAGCCGGCTGGGCTCGGGGCTGCCCGCATCCTCCTCCGTGCCCCTGCCCTCCTCCACCACATCACTGAGCTTACCAGGTACTGAGGCTCCCTGGACGCTTTTCCCACCCGCTAGCTAGTACTATGCTTGAGTTGTCGGTAGTGTTCTGCAAGCAGTGCTATTTGGAAGGCGACCCAGGTCTCATGACCATCCCAATGCGGCCTGTTGACCTTCACAAGGCGCAGCGTAATCACTCTGAGGATTGGAGCGGCATCTCGAAGCTGCATCCTGAGACAGCAGGGCTCTGTTTGCAGTTCCCGCGGGAGGGAGCGGCCTGACAATCCGGACGACTATCGCACCTGGGCCACCACCCCCGGTGGCCTCTCCTGTGATGCCGGTCAGCACCCCCAGCCAGGGCCTGGGCCCCGGCTATTCTATAACACCCCCTGGGCAGCCCAGCACCGTTTCCAGCTCCCCTGCGCTGCAGTCCTTTCTGGCCGCCATGACTCACCCTGACGTGCCTCCCATGCCTCAGGCAGCCATGCAGCCAGTGCAGCCGTTGCGGGCCGCTACTGCCACAGCTCCCATGGCGCTGCCCGCTCAAGCTTTCCCGCAGGCCATGGCTGCAGCTCCCCAGCAGAGCGTGCTTGTTGTGCAGTCCTCAGCTGTGCAGTCCCCAGCTCAGGCAGCCACGCCCAGCAATGCAGCGCCTGCTGGACACTGAGGTGGCGTGAGCAACTCATGTAGCAATTTCTGGTTGTAACCATCAGATGTGATGTGGAAAGAGACTGTCCAACATTGTCATGGCATTTGCAGAGCAAAGCCAGAATTGCCAGCAACCTGACCTGCCTGTGGTGCTTGCCTAAGTATGGTGCATAGTGTGACATCTGAGCAGCAGGTTTTCTGGACCAGTGCCCTTTTGTATGTAGAACTTTATGAATGAAGTAATATTTTCTAGTGAAGAGGAGCTGCGCTACACAAGAGATCCTGGGGCCTGTGGGCCCTGTGTTGCAGGAATGTAGCTGACAGAGATGGCAGGATGCAGAGTCAAGTAACAGACCAGCGCTACCCAGTACAGTCATGCTTTGATGTGTTGCGGCTTTTGAAGACCAAGCGGAGCCAGGTTCCCAAAGCCAAGGTCTTATCTTCTGTATGATTTTGTAGAAGAGCCAAAGCTTGGGCAGACAGGTGTGTTGTGATGAAGACCAGTGAGAAATGTTGTCCATAAGCACGGACAGCACAAGCAATGTGCTTTTACGCAAATCTCGCGATTTACGATAGAGTGTGATATGGATCCTGCACCGGTGCATGCCTGTCCAGCATCCTCGAGGAGCTCACTTTCATCTGCTCTCATGAAGCGTGGTGCTGCATGTACAGTGCCCCTTCTTTCATGTGGCGACGTTGGTGTGCCTTGCGACACACCACATCATGGAGTGGATAAGCATAGTCAGACCTTCTGCCCTCAGCCTTACATCATGGACTTGCCACTGCGCAAGGCTTTAGCTAATGCCTGTTGTTCCCCAAGTGAGAAGCCGCAAGCCTCAGCCAAGTATGTTCTAGGGTTCCCATATTTGTGCCGTATGTGCTGTAGGGTCGCATGCATCACATGTGCTGGAGCCTGTGAAAATATTCGGGCATCAAAGCCAACCAGCTTTTTCAAGCTCCGGTCCTTGTTCAGATCTGGAATGTTCCTCGACCTGCACCCAGGGAGTCCTCAACATGCCTGCTATATGGCTTATCTTTGGCTTGAGTTCTGCAAACCCAGCACTCTGCTCGCCATGCACAGGCAGAGACACAAACTTTGCAGGTATTAAGGGAGAGAAAGCAACGACGTGGCACCTGACATAGTCAGACACAATCTCATCCTCTGTGGCCCCACAGCATGACAACATGAGCATGCTGATAAGCCCCGTCCTGTCTTTGCCCAGCTTGCAGAAGAATGCTGTGGGCTCCCCTCTCTGCACTGCCTGTAGAATCACCTGCACACAGCGTTCGCCTGAGAGGGCTTCTGAGCAGTTCCCGATGCAGGCACATCACCTCATGAGATGCCAGGACGTCAAACTTGGGCAGAATGCAATCTTGCATTGAGGTCATGGCAGTGAGGAGCTGCACTTTCAACCGGTCAGGTCATGTGCAGCCTCACCCTGAGGGTGCATGCTATCTCGCCCTTGAACCCATCAAGGACGGTGATGTACATGCCCAACAATCCTTCCCTGTTGGACTCCCTGCAAGTCATCCATCGCCTTCATGCTTTCAATCCAATGCTGCACTCTGCAGGCTGCTTCATCTCCAAAAAGCCCAATGTATGTAGGGGGAAGCTCTGGGAGGTACCTGATCACACGATTGCGTACTTGCGGTACTGGAGGCTTCCATCTGAGCAGCCTGGCCAGCAAGAGCCAGAATAGGATGGGCAGACTCCTGTGGTAGGGTAGTCGTCGCACAAAGGCCCTCGTGTACTTTGTCCTGTGATGATACTCCCTAGTCAGCAATTCCAAAGAGAGTATACATTGAAGCAGGCAGACAGAGTATTATGAGTGCAGCATCAAGAAGGCAAAGTCACACCTTGTGGTAACGAGAAAGCATACCAGGCCTGAAGAGATATCCTGTATATACTGAGGCCGTCTGCTTTCCCCTCAGCTAGCTTCTCCATCTGTGACATTTGTAGGGTACTCTCTTCAGGCTAAGGGTACGAAGCCTGCTTTTTGATTGCCCTCACACCCAGGAGGTCCATAGGCATAATGCAGTATACAGGAAGCTCACAAGAGAGTGCCATGGGTATGGCAATATGTCACCTCATAGATATTCTTGTCTACTCGCTTTGCTTTCCACACAGTAGCACCTGAGACAGTCTGAGATGGGGCATCCTCCTTCCACTCATACTCTGTTCGCAAATCCACCTGCAGCCATGATTAAGCTTTTTCTTGATCACTCTGTGAATTTAGTCCGGGTCTCAGTCTTGTCAAGGCATCTGCTTTGGCAAGATGACCTTCCCGCATGAAGTGTTGTGGAGAAGAACGCACTCACCAGAGTCTGCACGCCCAGCCTGCTGTGGAAGATATCAAGATCATCGCTGTCTGCTTGATACGGACAGGCACATCGGTATAGTATGCCTGTACAGAACATCTTGCAATATATAGTTGCAACAGGACAGCTAGCTTCATAGTCCACTGGTGGGCAGTGACTGATATGTGCCATGAGCAGGTACGTCAAACATGTAGTGATGCGTGAGTCTATCACCTGGCCTGATACTTGCACACGCACTGGCGAGATCACGGACATTCCGTACGCTGCTCAGCTGCTGCGAGCTGTCATCGCTTGGCGTGCTGATGGGAGCAACTGCATATAAATAAGAGCTGTAAAAGGATAGGTCATGCATGCACACGCAACCAACTTAACTGTGATAGTCTTTGATGCCGGCCAGGTCTTTTCTGATGGTGGCAACTGTAACATGCTGAAGACGAGGCTAGCGCCTGCGGGGAGCAAGCCACCTTCACTGAAAGATACTGCAGGCGCTGGCACTGCAAGGCTTGCATCCTGTCCGAAACCAAGCGCTTGCTGCAGAAGCCACATAGAGGTCTAAGGAAGCACGAGGGTGTCCAAAGCGGGCGACAAGCTGACACAACGCTTTCACTCGATGCTAGCTTTCCATGTGCCTATTTACAGCACGACGACATGCGCCTGCTTCTATACTGTACGGCACATGTCATGTCGATGCCAGCATGGCATTGCTATAATCCCCTAGTATTGAGCACGCAGCTTCCTGACTATTGCAGGCTTCAAGGTAGTCACGTCCACCCGGTACATTTCCATCCATTCTGTACCAAAAGGCTGCTATATCAGCAATGTTGCGAGCTAGCTAGCTAGCTGGTCAAATGACCAGCAGGCTGATCCTAAACCTCCTGTAATGGCCATCACTTTGTCTACTTAAGTAGTACAAGCTTGTATGAGCAAGAGCACGTTGCTGCTGTACACTGCAATGCTCTGTAGCAACATCTGCTGGTACATGAGCAAGCCAGGATGATTGATGAGGGGGGTCAAACACCTCATGTCATAATGCCCATGTGCACTGTACACGGTACAGGGGTTGCAAATTCGAAGGCCTGCTGAAGCTTGTAAACAGCATAGCCCTACAAGAACCCAAAAATGCCATACTTCATGTACGGGCTTGTCAGTGCAGAAGCGTATGAACGACAGCCCTGTGTATGCGTTGTTAGCTGCTGAATCCTGCAGGGCCCCGAATCCCTAGGGCTACCCTGGCAGGAAGCCCCCTTCTGGCTCTGCCTCCTGCCTCTGCATCTGCATTAGCACCACTCACTCAGCATATGAAGAGGCATTGGACAGAGAACCCACGCATCACCTATCACACCTTGTAGAACACCTCAGAAGATGCACCAGCAGTTGAAACAGCTTGGACAGCCATGCCAGCCAGGGCGGCTTTTTAGCAAGAGGCGATCTGTGTGACTACCTGCTTCTCCATACGCTCTGCGTACTCGGCCTCTGCCGCGAGAGTGATCTCCAGGATGGCAATGGCAGCATCCTTGTGCAGCACAGCGTTGTACTCGTCGCAGCTCATGCTCTGGATGCAGGCCGGGCAGCCGCTGGTGGAGCGGCAGGTGCAGCCCCGCACCAGCTCCAGCGCCTTGGTCAGCAGCTGCGGGAAAAGCGGCTGCGCCTGCGCCCATGTGCATTGTGTGAGGCTCAAAGACTCTCAGCATGAGGATCTGACCTCTGCCCAGTGGTGTGGACACAAAGATCCCATACACAAGCTTTCTATCGGCCCTGCTGCCCTGATCTGGGAGAAATAGCATGAATGACAGCCATAGTCACCCTTACATGCATCCTGCTGGCACCATTGCAATTGCTGCCAAGGACGTCAAAGCCTGCCAGCAACGCACACAGCTACTTCACAGCTACAGCAATGTGTCCAAGAACATCACCCTGTCGGGCACAGCGATATTCCTCAGTAAACAATAATAGGGTGCAAAGGGCCACCGTACCTGTCGGGCGAGCCCGATGCCGCCAGGGTGCTTGTCGAAGAGGAGGAGGCGCTCGGGGCGGAAGCGCGTGTCGTAGGGGTTGTCGCACTCCGCGCCCAGGTCGGTGGAGTTGCATAGCAGGAAGAGGGGCACCACGTTGATCAGCGCGTGGCTGGCCGCATGCAGGCCCTCTCTGAAGGGCAGCTGGCGCTCGGCCATCGCCCGCCTAGCCGACTGAGGCACCCTGATGTACGCCGCCTGCAGGCATGCATGCACCCATGACATACAATGTTCTGTACACCTGTTATGCAGAAGCAGCTCGTAGCATACACTCTCGTCAATGGGCAGCCCACACCTTATGCGGCTTGCGACATCCATGTGACCTCAGACCGCTGCAGCTTTGTGAATCCACAGTTTGGAAGGCATTCGGATTCCCTGAGCTGGATGCCCGTTTGCACAGCAACAGGCATGAGGGTATGTTACCTGAGTGTTGAATTGGACATCTGGCAGGAACAGGTCCACAGTGTCAAAGACCTCCCCGCTGCCCTGCCAGACGCGGTAGAAGCCCAGCCAGCGCGTGGTCACCTCGCACTCGTCGCAGCGCGCCGCCGTCAGCGTCTCGCCATCACCATGTGCCTGCATGTGCATCCACCTTGCTCTGCACCTCCGCTTTCCAAACAAGCTGAATCCTGGGCAGCACGTTGCATCTGCCACAGTCTGCGCCCAGTCACTGACGCTTTTCATGCTGCGCCTATGAGAGATGCTGGGGTCCCTCAGGGAGCCAGGCAGAGGTGCATGGTAGAGTTTGATGATATGTCAGGAATGGAGTAGGCTGCAGCACGCCATACCTTGGGCTTCTGATACGCTGTCTTGCCCCCGACGACATACACATCTGTGAAGTCGCGCGTCTTGGTGTAGTACTTCAGGTCTGCCGGCCGCACCACAGCCACCTTGGAGCTCAGGTCCAGCTTCTTACACAGATATGTTCGTCCCTGCACATGTACTCCCTTTCAAAAGCTATATCGAGAATGAGGATGGGAGGGCATATGACTCAGGTGATCCGTACCTTTGCCAGCACTTCTGCATGGACATGCGGCCGCTTACTGGCCACATAGTCCACAGATGACTTTGCGCTCTAGGTTTTCAGGGGCAGGAAATAGTTCTTACCTGATATAGGTATACAGCGCCATCATACACCTCCCAGAAGGCATTGCTTTCCTCAATCTCCTCCAACACTTCGCCATTGTTGGCCTCATTGACGATGGTGTACCGCTCAGGATCAATTGCTCGGAGGTTGATCTGGCGGGCGGGGTCGTCTTTGGCACCGGTGTAGTGCAGGACGTTGCGGTCGCTGACCTGAGGGTGCCTGTTCAGGAGCTCTGCATACAAGGGCAGCCAATCAGCAACAGGCTACACAGCTATGGAAGCATATGCTGCAAATCCAATGGCTGCCAGGGATCGAATAAGTGACAGAACGGGATCTGTGGTGGTGCAGACTCTTGGCACTCAGTCTGCACCACCTGAGAACACGCCTCGTACCTCTAAGACCCCGTTTCAGGGAAGAAGGGGTGAAGGGGTGAAGAGCCTCACCAACTGATTGAAGGAAGCTTGCAACCTCAGGCAGGCGGTGCCCAAAGAATTGCCTGTCGTACTGGAGGTGTAGCGGCATCTCTGCAGCTGCACATGCCAAATGCTGCTGTAGCAGCTGCTCATTCTCTGGATCAATCTGCAGAGCAACACAGCCCCTTCATGCCGGCTCTTAAGCATGCCTCTGCAAGGTCACCAGGGTGCCTTAAATGTCCAGTGCTCTGCACTGTCCAAATGACATCACATGCATCACATCAAGCCATCATCATCAAGTCGCCGCAGATCATACGCAGACCACATGATCATGACATCACGTCCATGCACATGTAATGCACCTGGGCAGTCTCGATGGGCCGGGTGAATAGATTCTCGGGCTGGTGCATGAAGAACTGGTCCAGGGGCCCATCAAAGCCAATGTAGATGGACAGAGAGGGTTGCTCTCTGCGGCCTGCTCGGCCAGCCTGCTGCCACAGAGACGCCACAGAGCCTGCAGCGGCCCACACAGGTCATGACTGTGCTGCCCCCAGGCAGAGTATATCCACTCCTCAAGCTGCCATATGCAGAGAATCTCACTGCATCGTCTCGTGTCCAACTTGCCACATTTGAGGCAGACCAGAGCGTGCAGCCTCTCATGCACAGCCTGACCCTGCCCCCAAATGCAAAATCTCTCCCAAGCCAGCATCTGCGTGGAGTTCCCAGAATAGCTATGCTGTGTAATACACATCCTTGAACTGTAGCCCCAGACAGAACTCATCTTTCTTCAGAGCTGGCACATGCAGAGAATCCTGCCGGTTGACTTGCGTCTGATGGTCCATATACGAGACGGGCCAGAGCGTGCACCCCCACATGCACAGCCTGGCCCTCTGCAAGTCTGCTTCCGAGCCAGCACACATATACAATCCCATGATAGGCGGAAGACTCTTGGTGTGCCATAGATGGTGCAGGCAGGAGATGCTGCTCGCGGACCAGGGAAGCCCAAGTGCAGGGTGGCGTCCAGGGATCCCACGTCCACGCCCAGCTCCAGCGCATTGGTGGCCGCCACCGCCCACAGCTTCCCCTCAAACAGCGCCCGCTCTATCTGGCGCCGCTCCTGCTCGCATGCACACCTCCTCTCAGCACCGGTTGCCAGGCTGAGACACACTTGCTGCTGTGTGCCGAAAGGAAGCCTCCCAGCATCCACGCTGGGCACTGATGCAAACTGGTGACACTATTCCTCCTAGGCTGTTCAATGGTCAACGCTCCAGGCAGCACACATGCCTGTCCAAGCTGGGACACTTCCCCTGGCACAGCAGCATGCTGCCACTTCTGCTAAAGGCAATGTAGGAGCTCCTGAACCCTAAATGCAATGTCAAAGAGCGGGGCCGACGGAATGAACACCCAGAGCTCACCTCAGGGCTGTAGCCTGCGCGGTACACGGAGATGGAGGAGGACAGGTGAGGGGCGGAGGACTTGAGGGTCTCCCGGGTGTAGGCGGTCACCAGCTCGCACAGCTTCCGGGTGTGGCAGAAGGCGATGGTGCGCAGGCCATGCTGTATGCACTCCGCCTGCACAGCAGGCAGGTGTCTATCGGCAACCCATCAAAAGCCATGCACGCTGACTCATCCAGGACCATGGGTGCAACAGCAGCGTCACAAGCATGCTGCAGAACTCAACCCCTGCATGCAAACTGTGCTGCACAGCAAGCATGACGATCAAGGTTTCAATCGAGGTGTCAGCCGAGTTGGGACCAGGGCAATTGCAACACATGACCCGCAACATGGCAAGATCGGACAAGGTTTGTTAGCAGGGGAGGCGGCATGGGCCTCACCAGTAGGAGGCTGAGCTCAACAATGGGGCTGACACGGCGCTGCTCAGAAGGCACCCCTGCTGCGCCATGCCTCTCCTTTGCCTCCCTGACATTGTCCCGCCAATCCTTGGCGCTAGGCAGGCGCTTCTGTGGGCACACATCCAGAGCTCGACTACTGACCTGGCACATGGCGCTCAGACAACAACCAGGCTGCTCTGCTTGTAAGCCGCTGATCCTCAAAATGATGTCTTAGCAAGGCATGATGGATGTGCCTGTGGCTCAGCATACCTGAACTTCTTCTCTGTGCTCCCTCTGTGCTTTGCTCTCATTGGCAATCATCTGCGACTGTTTCTGGCCTCGCCTGATACTCGCCTCCTTCCTCCTGTGCAAAGACAGTCATCGCCTCTCAGGTCAGACTCCCGCTACCTCAAGCCTCGTGCTGAGTCACATGTTGAGATGGGAAGTTGCAGCACTGAAGGCTCAAGGGACCTTGCACCACCCCCTTTGAACTTGTGGGATACAGGTCAGGGTTGGAGTCAGTACTTACTCTGCAAGCTCCTTCTGTGACATCTTGCCAGTCTTGCCGTCCGGGATCTCCAGCATGCCCGCGGTGCGCCGCTTGATGAGCGCCCTCGGAAAGATGTCCGGCCCATGCATGTACTCTTCTTGCTTCCGGAGCTCCTGCTGCTCATTCACCTGCAAAGTAGCAACGTATGACGATTGTGCAATCAACATACACCACATACACAATCAATCAATCACGATCAATCATGTGATTCTAGGATGGGAGGTGTCAGTGCCATGACAGGGAGCGCACCTGAACAGGCAGCATGGTGCTCCTGACGACCGCCTCTGCTGCCCTGACATCTTGTGCCTCTGGCAGTGAGGAGCCGGGCTCAGCTGCTGATGCCTGTGAAGCTGTCTTCTGAGCCTCGGCTGAGTGCATGCCAGCTGCAGATGCTTGCGGAGCCGCATTCCGAGCTTTGGGTGAGGTTGGACCTCCCGCCGCAGGCTGCGAAGCGTGCTTGAGAGCTGCAGCTGAGCGGGGTCTGGCTGCTGCAACTTGTACACTTTTTGCTTTACTGGCCAAGCCATCCTTTCCAGGATGCTGCTTCTGGCTGCTACCGCCGCTGACACCATTGGCGGGCTTTGCAGCATCCTGCTCGACAGCGTAAGGCTCCAGGTGGGCTTCAGCATCACTCTCAGAGTCGGACCCAGACCTGCTGCCTGTGCCCAGCTCCGGCGGACTCAGCAGCTTGTTCATGGTGATGAGCTGTGTGTCCTTGGCAGAATCCACAGCCAGCTTGGCAGCCTCCAGATCCATGCCCTGATCAACATCAAGTGCAACGGTGATAATGGGCAGGCCCGCAATCTGGGCACGTCTCAGCAACAGATAAAGACAGGTTCTGTGATAATCCAGACCACGTGGAGTTACAGCTCAATGCAAGTCTGAATGGGACCATGAGGCTACCAGCATGCAGGGACACAGGATTGAAGGGTGGCAGTGACAGGACTTGCAAAGTGGGGCAGATGGCTCACAGTGATGTCCGAGAGGGTTTCCGCGCCCACAGCGCGCCGCTTGCGCCCCAGGCGCACGGCCGCCATCCAGTCAGCCTCCGTGCCGGTCGCTCCCAGGCGCGTGCCCGAGCGCCGCGCCTGCTCCGCCTCCTGCAGCTTGGACCGCATCCACTCCGCCTGCTTCCTGCAGTGTCATTGCCAGGCGCTCACCAGGCTGACTATGAATGGCCCTGTTGTTGTAGACACTGTCTCATTTCCGGCACATTGATACTAGGTGTCATGCTGGGTGTCATTGTGTCAAATGCCCCCTAAAACCTCCCTGTAAGAAGCAGGTGACACGGACTCATAGCTGGCAGCCCGTCTGAAGAAGCATTACTCCAAAAGCAGGAAAGCATAGCTTCAGTGCAGGGAGCGGTCAAGTGAGTCACCTCTTGGCACCGCCTCTCTTGCGACCCTCAGTGTGCGACATGTTGAGCCCCTTGCCGCCGGAGCCCCTGCCGATCGGGGCTGCAAAGGGCGGATTCCACAGCACAAAGCTCTTGGGCCCATGCGGGGAACCGTCCTCAGACACCACATGAACATGGTCCACACCTGTGCGTCCCAAAACCTTCAGGGGGAATACCCTATCTACATAGTGCTGTGCACGCAGGCCTTGGCTTCCTTTGCATATGGCTCATGCTCCTTCTTCTGTTGTACACGCTTTAGACTCCTTTATGGTACAAAGTGCTTTCCCTGCTGTTCTGCAGAAGCTGCTGTTCAGGCCTGAAGGGTGAGAGTATGTGGTGCCCTGCATGGCCGAGGGGTCCAGGATGGCAGATCCCTACCCAGCAGCTGCTGGATGTGCTCCTGAGGATTTGCAATGGTGGCGCTGGCCACAATGAACTGCGGGCAGCGCCGGTACTCGCGCTGGCAGATGCGGCGCAGGCGCCGCAACACTAACGCAGCGTGGCAGCCAAAGACGCCCCGGTACGCGTGCCCCTCGTCCACCACTACGTAGCGCAGGTTGGCCAGGAAGTGCCCGAACTGCCGGTGCACGGGCAGCATGCTGCAGTGCAGCATGTCCGGGTTGGTGATGAGCAGGTGCGCTCTGTCCCGAATGGCTCCTCTGTCCACCTGCAGGGTGTAGAAGCTTTGATGTTGGATTGCAATGGAAAGGGTTCTCCATGGCATCAGAGATGGAGGCGTTGCACTGTCAATAAATCAGCACAGGCTTTGGTCTGTGCTTTGCACAGTCTAACACTCATTTGCTGGCTCTGCAGAGCCCCCCCGTGTGTATATGTCAGACCATGCGGCGTCTGTCACTGATGTGGGAGACTGTGGGCATCTGTTGGAAGCCTGTCTGCGTGCCTTGGGAGTGTCCCCGTCGTAGATGTCCACGAAGGGGGCCTCCTTGCCGAAGGTCCAATCACAGAGCTCCCGCAGAGCGCGCAGCTGGTCCTGCGCCAAGGCCTTGGTGGGAAACATGTACAGGGCGGTCGCCTTCGGGTCCTGTGCCAGCGCCTCCATGATGGGCAGGTTGTAGCAGAGGGACTTGCCGCTGGCTGTTGCTGTGCACACCACCACATGCTTGCCTGCACCACAGGACACCCTGCTGTCAGCTGAGCTGAAGCATCCACATCAGCAAAAGGACTGTGCCTGCTCAGCTTGTGTCATGATGCAATCCTGCATGCACCCAATTGGCTGTCGAGACAGTTCCTCCCACAGCTTGGTTCCAGAACACCAGTATGGGGGCGGTTTGATGCCGATGCAATCTCCAAGGGAGGGAGGGCCATTCAAAGCAGCGAGACCCGAACGCACCGGCTGCAACAGCATTGAGGGCCTCAGCCTGGTGGCAAAAGAGGTTTTTGATGCCCTTGCGCTCCAGCGTGGCTGTGACGCGCTCTGGCAGCGGGTGATTTGGCTTGCCAAACTTAGCGGCCCTTGCTGGAATGATTTCCACATGGGCGATCTTGCATGGATAAAGAACACAGGTCAGGGTAACACTGACAATAGCAAGTGTTTCTGTCACCCGGACAGAGAGTACGAGGAAACACTGCAACTGGTAAGCGCTGAAGTGGTCCAATGTTGCAGCTGGCTGGAGCTCATCTGCGGAGGTGGACGTGTGACATGCGCTGGAGGGGCCGCACCTGCTGCTTGTACCAGCTGATGGTCTTGAGGTGCTCCACAAAGTCGGGCGGGGACAGCGGGTTGGTCATCGTGCAAGGCTCGTGGCGGCGGTGCAGCTGCGGCGGCCGCGGCGCAGCGCCCTTGCGCTGCGTCTCTCCCCACCTCCCAGTCGCCAGGCCTGCTCAGCATTTCGAGCCTCCACATCTTGAGCAACTAAGGTGGTGTGATGTGACGTGACGCGTGTTTGGGGTGCAAAGCCACATAACAGTTGTAGGAGCAAATTCTAGGGTGTAGGGCGGTGCATCGTCACAGATATCGCAGCTACAAGGACACCATGCAGGGTAGCCGTGAGATCCCTGAGACTCCCAATACGGTGACGACGTGCACCCTCAAGTAAGCGCTTTGGCGGGAGCATGAGAGCAGGGCAGCTTGCCTGTCTGGATGGGATCAGCCTCATCAGCGCTGCCGCTGCCGCGCTCAGCAGCGCGCCTTGCCTCAGCTTCCTGGACCGCCAGCTTGGCGCCTGCTACTGTCATGCTGTCCACCACAAAGTCAGGATGCCAGGACCCTTCCTTCAGCGGATTCCACTCCCAGTGCTTGCTAGCCTTCTTGCTCCTTCCAGCCTTATCCCGCCCCTTTGGACCCTGCACATCAGACACCCTTCAGTCCATGCAGGTGATTCCAGTGTCTCTAAGATGTCCTCACATGCTCCGTGAGCGCAGCAGTGTACACAGTAGTATGGTATTGTTACGCCAAATAAACGATGCCCTCAGTGTAAAGTCAGGAGCACCTTCTCGGCAGCCCCATCTTTGTCATCTGGAGTTGCAGCCTTCTCAATTGCACAGCTCCGCTGCAGCCCCTGGAGGAAGCGGTCGTGCAGAAGCGCCACCGCCCGGACCAGGCCCGCTCTGAAGGCGCGCGAGCGGCGCGAGTTGGCGTTGTTGACGCCCTTCTCGGTCTGCGTCTGCTTCAGGGGCAGCCTCTTGCTGCCCAGGCTGGGGCCGCCCATCACGCTCTCCACGCTGCGCATTGCAGCCACACATTCCTCCTGCTGTTCCAGATTGCTACTGAACAGCCAGCAAACATGCACAATTGCACTGGCTAGGTTCCAAGCTCCACAATGTACATCAAAGGGTGAAGCCCTCCAGGAGCCCAGATTGCCAAGCTATGACAAGATGCACGTCGGAGCTCTTTGGCAATGAGCTGGTGTGCACCTGTTCAAGATGTTGTCCAGAAGGTCATCTCCGGGTGCGACATGCATCTGCTCCAGGGATGTGGCAGGCGGCGTGTTCTTCTGGCCGGGGTCCATGATCTCGATGATGAAGCTGGAGTGCTCTCCCTTGAGAGTGGTCCCGGAGCCGTCCGTGCGAATCTCTCCTGGGTTGAACTTGTTGACGGGGATGGGGTCGTCGCTGCTGCTGCTGTCGCCACTGCCCTTGCGCTCAGCGCTCATCATGTGGCGCACCGACCTCGGCGAGTCAAATCTGCATCCCCCAGTATATGCTTTAGCAGCCACAGACTGCGCCCTTCACTTCATGCAGGCACCATGGTAGCAGCATGGCCCACAAGTCTTTGCAGGCTTTCCAGCACGACAGGCTGCTACAGGGGGCGCTGAGCACCTGTGGCGGTTGCGCACAATGACCACGCTGGGGCACAGGTCGGCCATGGCCTCCACGTCAGACAGCTGGGCGCTCTCAGCGCCCGGTATGTTGCGCACTGCCTTGCGCACGTTCCTCCAGGTTGCCTGCAAGAGTCAACCATGGATGGGGCGTGTAGTGTTCCCTACAATCCACCCACATTATATCCTCCTAAACGGCCAGAAGTGCCAGATCTGCACTGAGCAACCCATCCTGGCTTGAATTTCATGTATCTTGTATCATAGGCAGCACGACATGATTCTTGAATATATCAGGAACCTCATATAGGCCATGCAGGAGGCCCACCTGTATGTGGGCTGAGAGGAGAAAGGAGTGGACAGCATTTAAGGCCTGAAAAGTTTGCTCCAGCCTCTGCATCTCTGGTGGCAGTGGGAGCTCTGCCACAACTGCAGCCTCCTGGACATTTCAGTAAGCTCGCTGATTGCCAGTCACTACGCAGCTTGCATGCAGGCAGAGCACCGTCCCAATACAGCCAGTCAGTCTTGCACCTGTGAGTGCTGTGATAGCACCTGCTTTCGAGAGGCATTTGGGGGTACCTTGGCAGTGAGCTTGGTGACGGGCTGCGCAAGGCGGCTGAGCATGAGGTGAGGATCAAAGCCTGAAGCCTGCGTCTTGGTCTGCTTCCCGGCCGGCCTGCGTCGCTTTGCGGGCGCCTTCAGGTCTGCCTCGAGCCCCTCTGCTGCTTGCGAGCCTCTCACCCTCTCCTCTGCGGCTGCATTGGCCTCCTCACGGCCTGCTGCCCGTCTGAGGCTCTGCAGAAGTCCCTTTTGGGCATCGGCCTCCAACATGCCCTGAACGCTCTCCTCAGGCAACTCAGGTATCTGCCGCAGCTCCTCTGCGAGCTCTCTCCAGACAGCATTCTCCCCGTCCTGGTCTGCCTGGTCAGCTGCGCTCGTCTCTGGGGCATCATCATGCATTTCCTGCTGATGCACGGCTGTCGGTGCCTTGCTGGCCCGCGTGGCTGGTCTGCTGACATCACCAGGAACAAGAAAGCCACCTGCATACCCAAGGTCTCCCATCTGTAAGATGAATGAACACTATCATGGCTGGGATGAGTGTTTACACATAGCATACTGTGCTGCGCACCTGGGTTTCTTGGGGGAGAGGAACGCCTGGGTTTCTTCATAGGAGAGGGCCCTGGGCGGGAGTCATAGCCGGGAAGCAGTGTGAAGGTGTTCTCCGAGCTGTCGGCAGGGGTGTGTCCCGCCGAGGCAATCAGGGGTGTGTCTGCAGGGGAGACGCCCTGTGGCGTCCTGTAGGGTGAGCTCCAGGGTGAAATTGCTGGGCTGCTCTGCTGGTAGGGCTCCATGGGCAGGCCCGGGGCTTTCGGCTGCCTCCCGGCTTCATCCAGCAGGCTGGCCGGCGCAGAGGTTTCTGGGACAGCTGCAGCTGCGCTGGAGGCTGCAGCTGGGCCCTCTGCTTGGCCAGGTGCAGAGCGCGGTCCTGGCTGTCGCTTTTTCTTTGTTTCCAGGGCCACCTGTAATGTATACCACGTGTTTACAGGCACAAATGACACGGAGGAGCATCTGAGTGTATAATACAGAGGAAAATAGCATACCAGGAACTCTCCAGGTCGCAGCTGCAGCTCTGACAGGGGTGTCTTGTCTTTGAGAGCTGTACCCTGCAAGGAAGCAGTGCCTTCTGATGTACGTGTTCACAGACGATATGCGCTAGCCAAAGAAATTGATGAATGTGTAGCAGATGGCTGAGGTGCTCGTACCCGCAAGTGCAGCCTCAGGATACATGTGCTGCTCCATTGATCTTGGACAGATCTCCTGATGGAGCCCACTGTTTCAGACAACTCTGCAGTCACGCTCGCTGAGCTTCCTGTCAGATTGCGTACGGTGACTTCCATACGTCTTCCTCTGGTCCTGGTACTACATCCTCTTTAGTGCTCTCATTAACACAAAGCTTCACAAGGCTTCCCCCACGCACAACACCCCGTCTGCTTACAGCTAGGGGTCAGAGGGAGGCCTGCCTACTACTAGAGCAACCTTTTGCGTGTCACCTGAGCAAATGTTGCAGCATCTGCCAACCGTGTACTGCATGCTGTGCACGAAATGGGGAGCAGCTTCTCCCTTGGGTGAAGCTGGTTTTCCAAGCTGGCTCGCTCTTCGTCGCCTTGCTTCTCCTCCAGTGTCTAGGAAAGTGCGGGATCTCTTGCAGGGTTTATGACTGTCTTATCCACCTGTGGCCGGCATGCGTCTTGGGCTCTCTGAAGTCTGCATGAAGGACAGGTCATGAGGGACTACGAGAGAAGGCGATCCAGGTCAGCAGAAGGGAACCACCTAGCGAGGTACACACTAAAGATTGCAGCAGCAGTTGTCGTGCCAACAACGACCTCATGCAACGCACAGGGACAGGGATAGGGATCGGGACAGGGACAGGGACAGTAGACATGAGAGAAGGGAGAGAGACGACAGGGATGAAAGGCGGTATCGAGACAGGTCCCACAGCATGGAGAGAGACAGACACAGAAGGAGCAGTCACAGGGACGATGCTCGTGATAGCAGGGGAAGATGGGGTGATGAGGCAGACAGGGACAGACGGCACTCTAGAGATGAACATCGTGACCAGAGGTGAGCTGACTACATGTGATGCCATGCTAAAGAACATTGAAATACCGTGTAGGGGGACTGGCTGACACATGCTCTGTTCCAGCAGGGATGAACGAGGACAGGGCAGGTCTTCTGCTAGAGGTGAGGCATGCAGCCTTGGGCATAGAACTGCTGAGCACCGCAAAGTATCCTGCGCTCCGAGCTGTGCTTGTGCATCACGAGGGACTGACACGTAGGTTGTGTGATTGGTGATTGCAGATGCCTACATGGGCAACTTTGCGAAGGGGGGCAAGCTCTTCGAGGACAATGGCGGGCTGCCTGTGTTCAATGCCGGAGAGACAGCATCCCAGCAGGCGCAAAGCATGCAGCTGCAAACTCAGGACGCCCAGAACTCCTCTCAGCCATGGCATCAGCAACAGGCAGGCTGCATGGAAGGGCCCCGCCCCAGCCAGGGCATGAGCTTCAGAGCAGGAGGACCATCACACTGAATCTGACAAAGGCGAACCTCAATTCGGGCTGTATCCTGTGCAACTCAGGCACATGTGAATTGAGATGGGACATTTTGGCCTGCACAGGCAGCGGCCAGCTACGGGCAACAAGACAGATGGGATGATGGGAATCAGCAGGCTTATCAAGCTCGTGAGCAGTACAATTCCCATGGCAATGGGCAGCACCAGTATGCTGCAAGCCCACCAGGTCAGTACACAGGTGACAGCTGTTGATAGCTGAACCGTGCGCAGTCAGCTTGGTATGGCTATGTGGATCTGTTCTGACTCCAACCATCATTGCAATTGCATAAGGTTGGCTCCTGGTGATTGCAGATGCATATGCTGCGTATGGGTCAAATCTAGAAGCTGGACTGGATGGCGATCTGGAGGCTCAGGACAACGCAGCAGCTACTTTCAATGACTATTATCGCTCAGCGCGAGCAGAAATGTACGGGGAAGAGTACGACCCCTTGCGCGACGATGACTCGGACGATGACCGAGGCAGGGGAAGTGGCCAGCAGACTAGCTGGCAGGAAACCCCATCCAGCACCATCTATATCAGGGTATGCAGATCCCCTGTGGCATCTTGGAGCGCCATCTACCACATTCACCTTTGAAACTGATCCTGGATGCCCAAATGATGTGCACTCGTGCCTGCAGGGAGTGCCAGATGATGCTACAGAGGCAGATTTCTATACCCTTCTCGCAGGTGAGACCCTGGTCCTCACCATGAATACCTTTGTAAAGTTCGTAGAGAATGCTCAGACTGTAATTGACGCTTTTCTGGTGTGATGTGCGTGCTGTTGGCATGATGGGTGATAGAGGTGAGAGCAGAAGCATGATGTGAAAGGTATCACTGTGAAAGTTTTGCCTGGCTGCTGCAGCGTATCCGGGGCTGGTGCAAGTACGCATCGCCAGCAACTCCAGAACAGGCGCGAGCAAGGGATTTGCATTCGTGGTGAGCTCGCAGCCCGTAGCTAGAAGGCTTGCAGAAAAGCATGTGTGGCCGTGACCATCATGGCCAACCCACTGCTCCATATAGTGGCCTGGCTAGAACAGAAGCACTGTGTATTTGCATGAGAGGTGTTGTGAAGACACATGCGTGTGTGCATGCCGGCTCAAGGGCATTGCTGGTCTATTTGTGGGCTGATGGGCAACATGCTGTACAGGAGTTCAACACCGTTGAGGCGGCGCAAGCTCTCATGGAGTCAGATGCCCGGGACAGGCTGTCCATCAATGGCAGGGCGCTGACGCTAGACTACAGTATCTCGCAGTATGGCTCACGTGATGCACAAGCAGGCAATCTTGCTGACTGGATCTGCACCATGTGCCAGGCTGTCAACTTTGCCAGGTGAGTCACCAACTTCAGCTCGGCTCGTGTGTTAGTACGGGATGGCGCTGACTGACCTCTCCTACCCTGCTGAATTCCAGTCTTAGTATGGTCTCTGCTGCAAGGCACCGCATGATGTGCACGGTTCACCCCTTGGAATACATATGTATAGGCCTGCGTGGGTGTGCAATTGTGTTCTGGCAGCTGGCACAAGGAGTGCTGTATGCGCAGGCGATTAGAGTGCCACCAGTGCAGCACAAAGCGTGCGGCTGATGCATTGCGGGTAGATCCTCAGCGTGCGGGGCCCTCTGACGTTCTGAAGGTGTCTGGCATCGAGCCACAAACCACGTGAGCTCGTACTGAACCTCACATGTCACCTTGCTTTCACGGTGGCATTTGCAGGTCAGCCCTGGTTGCATATGCATCTGCATTTGCACCTCATGGCCATCTGCAGATGACGCCTTGACCCCTGCAAGTGGTGTTTCTATATACCAACAGTATGTGCGTGAAGTTTGCGTCGTCAACCTCCTTCCATGAGCATGCATGCTTGTTACACAGAGCGGAGACGCTGCAGAGCCTGGTAGCGCACGTTGTGGCGGTGAAGGAAGTGCGCCTCATCAGGGACAAGTTCACAGGGCAGCCGCGCGGCTTTGGCTTCATGGAGTTCAACTCCGTCCAAGACGCAGCCCGAGCTCTGCAGCTGCTGCAGGTGCAGAAACCATGGGTCACGACTTGTCCATCACCTCCTAGACCCTCACGTAGGGTAAAGAGTACCAGCTGAAAGCTGCTGTCGCTGAAGCATGCCGTGTCAGCCCAGGGTGTCCAGCTGTGTGCGTCAGTGTGCTGCCAGTTTCCATGTGTGAGGTGTGCTTGGTGCTGCAGAACGCCAGGGTGGAAGGACAGCAGAGTCTTCTGAAGCCCTCCTATGCAAAGCAGAGAGCAGTGGCAGCTGGCCCTGTGCCAGCAGCAGTGGAGGTGCGTCCTGCTACTCAATAGATGTTTTTCAGTGATGTATGGCATTGCACCATCTGTGTTGCAGCTCGAGCAAATACACAATCACAGGTAAATTTCGACGTCAGCATCATGCTGTGTACAGAAATTTCAGCACGCAGGACGGCAAAGGCACCTCGTGCCATCTCAGAGCTTGAGCTTCACTCCTCATCATGCTGACAGAACTGTCTCAAGAGGTATAGCACTGTGCATATCTATAGGACTGCATTGTTGCACATGCAGGCAGCACAGGCGATGTCAGCCTACTCGGACTGGGCCCCTCCGCAGTACCAGGAGGATGAGCAGCAGGCGCAGCCAGCAGCTTTTGCCGCCCTAGGCTTCCAGCAGGCGACAGATGCAGCACACGCCAGTGCAGCCCCTGCAGCTGAGAGGCCGGCTGCTGCAGAGAACGGCAACGCTGCCACATCTGGCTTCACCTATGACAGCAACTCTGGTAAGCTGCCTGAGCAAAACCTCCGCCTGATCGTCATAAGGCTCTGGGGTTTCTGAAGGTGTCTGCATTTGTGGGAGCAGATCGTCTACAGTGTGCTGATGTGGCATGCATGTGCAGGATACTACTATGACCCAGGATCTGGGTACTACTATGATGCCAACACCGGGCTGTACTTTGACAGCAACTCGCAGCAATGGCTGGCGCTCGACCCTGACACAGGGCAGTTCAGCGTTCCTCAGCCAGAAAATGTTGTCAGCAGTGCTGCAGAGAGCACCATTGGTGAGTCAACGACCTTTCTGCCCTGGAAACCCTTTAGATGGAGATCACTGACGATGGAGCCCTTTCTGCCGTGAGAGGCGATTGGAAACAATACTTATTGAGAGTTTCCCTGTGTGCAGCCGCAACCAATGCAGCAGTTGAGCAGGCATGGGTTCAGCAGCACTCCCTCGCAGACTTGCAAGCCCCAGAGATTGCATACCAGGTCAAAGCAGCCCCTGCCAAGAAGAGGGGCGCTGTCATTGGTTCTGCAGCCAAGCTCAGCTCAGAGGGGCTCATGGCTGCTGCCAAGCTGGCCAAAGAGAAGGAAGAGCAAAGGCGTGCTCAGGTGCAAAGCTGCTTAGGTTTTTCTACACACATGCATCAGATCACCCCTGCCATGCAACGTAGGACTCATTGCTGCCATGTATGAATGACTCAAGCTGGCCATCTCTGGGTGTGCCGTCTTGCTTCAACAAATTTTTGTGCGCAGAGCAAGCAGCAAGAGGACCAGAAGAGGAGAGAGGCCAGGCAGGCAGCAAAGAAGCAGCAGCAGCAACTGCTGCAACAGAGGCAGCAGCAGTTGCGGCAAATGGAGCCCGGCAGTGCGGCTGGGCAGCAGCCTGCAGTCGCTGCAGCTGCTGCTCCGAGTGGCGTTGTGAGAGGCGTCATACGAAGCAGTGGCAAATGGACGAAACCCGCAGATGCGTAGAGTATTTAGCAGTAAATGTGGCCCCAAGGAGGGGCAATTGATATGCTGTAGCAGCAAAATGTTCGGTACATATGCATACGTATATTGCTCAAAGCAACACTCTGATCTGCCTATAGGCCAGCTAGCTAGATGAAGGCATGCGAGGACAGCAGGGTACAGCGAATGATAGCACAAGAGCTGCGCCAGTGAGGAGATGAAGCCTATTGCCAAGTTGAAGCTGGTAGAACCCACTGCGTCTTTTACAGGATTGAGCCATTTGGGCATGAGCCATTTGGGCGTGAGCCTCACGTGCCAGGCCCATGTATCAAGATTCTACCGCACATTCCCCATTTTCAGCCCCACTCGTACTCCTCATCAATATCAGCAGGCGCTGACACCTTCTTGTCAAGTTTTTGCACCTTTGGGGGCCTCTTTCCCGCTTTGCCTTTGCCTGTGATTGGCTGCAATGGTGCATCATCCTGCAGCATGTCCTCAAAATCCTCGACTGGGGCGAACACATCTTCACCTGCTGCCTTTGCCTTTTTGCTCTTCTTTGGCTTCTTCTGCAGATCAGGGAAGGCAGTGGGTTCACTGCTATTCTCATCGAGGCTGTCAGACTGCTTTGTTCCCTTCCTGGTTTTTCGAGACCCCTCTGCTGCAGAAGTGTCCTGCTTCCGGTCTGCTGTGTCTACCTTTCCTTTATGCTTTGCTTTCTTCGCTGCTGGCTTCCTTTCGTGCTCATCTGCTCCCTTCGGCTTTCTCTTCTTCTGGCTTTTCCCATTCGCCAAAGCTTCTGCTGCTGCTTTGCCTGCTGTGCTGGGCTCATGCATGACCCAGTTGCCCTCTGAGGAGTCACTGTCATCATCGCTACTGCCAGTGATATCAGACCCACTGGCTTCTGGCAGCTCCAGCACATTCAGGTCATCAAAATCTGAGTCCACAGCCTCTGCACCGCAGCAAGCATGTCTCACTGGTCTTGCCATGGAGCAGGTCTCAGAACTTCACCTTGTCAGCACAGACAAGCTGCAGCAGAAAGGTTTCACCACACATTGCCGCCCAGACAGACTCAGTAGTGTCAACGCACTGTGAAGCGCGCAAGCGATCTCATCTGCGATTGGGTAAAGCTAGCAGAGCATCTCTACCCTTACCTTTCTGCTTTTGTTGTTTGCCCTTGGTAGCAGACTTGAAGGGTCCATTGCCACCATCTTCATCCTCAGACATGCTCTCAGCATCAGATGTGTCTGACTGGGACAGCCCATCAAAGCCGCCCTGATCGAATGCCGCTGCCAGGTCCTTGTAGTCATACGCGCTCTTGTCAGCATCCTCGTCCTCCTCAGACTCCTCAGCATCCAGAAAGGTGTCTGCAGCAGCATGACAGCAGCTGTCACGGCACATGACACATTTCTGATCACCTGCTAATCAAGTTGAGGCTGCTGGGCATCACGGAAGCTTACGGCCCAGGACCTAAATTTTACCAGAAACTCACTCTGAACCAGCCGGAGACAGCGGGGGATGACACAACACGCAACTGCAGCAGTGCAAGTGCACAGGCTCATGGCAGACAGTGCCGCATTTGCTCTTACGATAGACACAGAATGCATGATGAAGGGCGCACCAACAGCGTCGTCGCTGTCGGACATCTCGTCCGCAGAGCTCGCTTCCTCGTCTTCATCGGTACGCTTGCGCTTCTTCTTGCCCTGCTGCTGAGACGCCCGCTCTGCTCTCAGAGCCTGCATTCAAAGTACACGCCTGTCTGCCCAATTCCAGCTTCCGTACAAGCTGTCCAAATTGCAAGATGCAGCATAGGTCTGGGAATGTACCATGGGACAGCCCCAAATCTGGGAAGAGCACAGTATGCACTGCGCCAGATGTGTGGATCCAGGTATCGTCTGCAGCACAGAACGAAGACATGACAACATGATGACAGGACGAAGTGCAGAGCATGCCTGGTACTTCTGGAAAAAGTCAGCCTCGGGTGCAACATCCGCTGCGGCCAATGCCTGGAAGGCAGCGCTGCCCAGGGCGCCCAGCGAGGGCTGGGCAGCCTGGGGCCGCAGCGGCTGCATCAGCGAGCTCCCCTTCGCATGGGCCTGTGCAAGACGATGCCTTGCGTTAGCTCAGCCAACATGTGTGTGCTTCATCTTGCATGCCTTCCCGTTCAATGCCTTGATGATGAAATGACCTGCATGCTGGATGTCATGCATCCCTCTCTGACAATGCAACCTGCTGAGGAACCTAGCTGGAGATGGCACCCGGTCGGTTGCTATAGCACATGCATTCCTCTCCTCCCTCATATATGACCCCCATCAGGGGATCAGACACTCTGGGGTAGGAAGTGAGGGTGGAATAGGCCAGGCTGGCTGAGTTGAGAAGGCGCACCTTTGGCTTGCGCTGCACGAAGGCGTCCAGGAAGGTGCCAAGGGAGAGGTCCCGCAGGGGGTCGCCATTGTAGACGACAGGCGCTCCGGCCAGCAGCTGCCGCGCCATGGCGGCCACGCTGGGGTGCACATGTGACGCCAGCGGGATCAGCTCCCACCAGGGCACCCTGTCCGCGCCGGCATGCAGCGGCTCCCTGCGCCACACATGAGGTTCCCTCATGATCTCTTTGGCAAGAGTATGCAGAGCCAAATGGACAGTTGATGCTCAGCACAAATTACGAGCTCAGTCACGAGATGCGGGGTGGCCGCAGGTCAGCTTTTTAGCCAGAGCTAGCAATGACTGCAGGACTGTACAGGGCCTGTCTAGGCACCTACAGCAGTAGAGCATTGATCTGGGGCTAAGCACTATCAGTGTAACTCAGGCCAACCATCACAGCCCACCGTGTGGTGCAGAGCATCTGCGCAGATGCAGTGATGAGTGCATCGCAGGGTGAAGGGCTTCCATGGCAGGGCCTAAGTCACACTGATGATGTGTTCTTATGATTTGGTCGCACAGCAGCTCATGTGCCTGAGCAATACACCTGTCACCAGCGACTGTAGATTGGCACGGGCTATACAAGGCAAGGAAGCAGCAGCCCACCTCTTGGCCATGTCATAGCCTTGGAGCAGCCTCTGGCCGCCACTGTCTCCCTTTGCAGGCGCTGCCTCATCAGCCTGTACAGACTTGTCTGCATCCTGTTGAGCTGCCTCCGCATCTGTACCTGGCACCTCCACAGGTGCCTCGTCGGGAGCTGGAGCATCCACAAAGCGCTCCACCTCATCCTCATCAGCCTCATTGGCTTCCAGAATCTGGGCCCACAAAGCCGGCTTCTCCTGTGAGCACCAAGCACCTCCTGTTAGCTGTCCTGTAGCATCGGCTGCTGTGGCATTGGCCCCTTTTTAAACAGGATGTCAGGTGGCCCCCTAACTGTCTGAGGTCTGTCTCCACATCTGCCTTTGACATGCAGACTAAGGCACAAGAGTGATGTTCCGATGCAGAGTCGTAAGATGTCTCGGGCATTTCTTCCAAATGATCATCGCCTGCTCACAAATGGAATAGGTATATCCCGATGCTCCTCTACCGCAGCTCTATATAAGGACCCCATCATGCATTGATAAGCAGTGTGGGGGCTGGATTTGCGGACTAACAAGGTCATTTGCTGAATACATGACCAAAGATCCCCTGCCTAAATGCAGCATGACTTTAATGTACTGCCCTCAGGATTAGACGAGCATGCTGCAAACCTGGACCACATTTGATGACCACCTAACCCGGCTTTGAACAGGTGAAGGCACCACACTAGAAGCAGGAGCCATAGGCATATAGCAAACACTATTATTGGGTGTATGAGTGCTTCCTGACCATCAGGGCAAGGGGAGTCCAAGACTAACGATTGGTGTAATTGAGCAGCACCTGGAGGAGCTGCGAGGTGATCATGAGGCAGCCGCAGGCGAAGTTGGGCTGCTGGTGCAGGGCGACCTGCAGCAGGCGCTTGACAAAGGCGCACACGCGCGCGAGGCTGACGTCCGCCTGCATCGCCTTGAACAGCAGGCTCAGGAACATGGCCGCCTTGTTGGTGTGCCCCACATCCGCCACCGCCAGCACCGAGTACAGCGCCCTGCAGTACACAGCACCAAGGTAAGGCTCTGCCTGGAAGAGGCTTTTTCAAGGGTCATCAGTCTCTCTTCTCCTGAAGGAAGAGAGCTCCCAAGCATGCACCAAGATGTGGCATGCTGATGTTTCGGCCGTTATGGCTTGCCAGATTGCCACATAAGGGTGCATGCTCAGAGGTCCTCTCCCTCCGTAATGTGCAATGGCATGCATGGAAGCTGTTCTTGCTGGAGCCTGTTATGGCATCGCATTGAGCCAGCACAACAGGAGACACCTGTAGAATCTGTCAGAGACAGCCGAGCGGGCCGAGAGCAGCTGGAAGAGGAGCGCGAGCGCCTGGACGGCGACGCCGAAGGGCGCTGTGTGCAGGATGCGAAACAGGGCGTCCGCGTGCTGCGTGGCCACCTCCTCAGCCTTGCTGCTCTCCACAAATGGAAACGCCCGCCGCACGCCTGTAAGCAGCGCCCCCAGCATGCGTGCATCCACCTCCGCTGCCTGAAACACCTCAGCATGTAAGTTCATTGCGCGGTCTGCAGTCTGCAGGTGCAGGTGCTTTCATGAAGTCTTTGTCCATGCATCCACCAGGTTGCTTGCTGATGTACAGTACTGTGCCTGAGCAGGATCTGATCTTCTCCCGGGCGTGTACCCAGTCCTGCCAGATGCTGTCATCTGACAGGCTGGAGAGATAACAGCACAACCCAGCTCAGCTGTAATGAAAGGCAGACAAAGCACTGCTGGCTTTGGCAGGTAAGTCAGTGCCACAGGTGGATCACCTGCTCTATGGAGCTGGGAGGCCTCTGACCCTTGCCAGTGGGCAGGCTGCTCTTGCTGCCCTTGCTCTTTGCGCCCTTGTCGCCATGCTTGGTGCCCTTCTTGACAGGCTGGCTGGCCTTCTCTTCCTTGGCAGCTGCCAGCTGCCCGGCATGGCCCAGCTTGCCTTCCAGGATCAGCTTGAAGAGGGTGAAGTAGGTCTCCACCAGCTTCTCTGCAAGCGCCCCACCACCTGCGCAGTGCGGGTAGCACGGATGTTAGGACTGCACACAACACTGCATGACACACACGTCGCATTGTAGATGTGTCACTACTGTCTGAAGGGCCAAAGCACATGGTCTTGAACACATAGCCGTGCAATGACCTTCATATGGCTGCTGGGAGGAAACAGAAGGATGCATGTAGGGGAACCCTCTCGATAAAGCATAGAGATGCTCTTTCTGATGGGTCCAGCCCAGGGCTGAGATTGTGCATACACAGGGGACGCCCTTTCATTGAGATCGAAGCGTGTGGCGTACCTTGAGCAGGGTTGTGGGACAGGGGCATCTGGTTGAGGAAGATGACGCCGTAGTAGCGTGCACGCTCCTGCAGGCCCGGCCGGAACAGAAACTTCTCCACCTCCCGCGTGATGATCACCTTCATGGCCGGATGCGCTTCCAGCACCTCTCGCAGCAGGTACCCTGCCTGCAGCAGGATGCATGCATCTTGAAGCAGGCACATTCAGTAGACGTTCTACCACAGTCCATGCTGCAATACCTACAAGATACTCTGAATTCACCGTCAAGGAACTTGCTATCATTCTGAGGTAAGTGCAGCCAGGCAGTGCACTTTGCAATGCAGGCCTTTATACTGTACTTGCTTGACTACACGCCCAGACTGGTATCTGATGCGTCACTTCCAAAAGACATGTATGCTCACGCATGCTCCACAGGAATTGTCTTCGCTGAGTGAAGAAATAAGCATGGCATCTCACAGGGGTTGTACCTTGGAAGCCAGCTTGCGGGAGGGGTCACCCAGCTTGTTGACCAGCGCAGACAGCAGGCGCGCCTCCTGTTCAGGCTTAGTCAGCAGCAGCTGCGCAATGGCCTTCAAAGCCTTCTCCTTCAGGAACTCAAGATTGTCCCGGCTGGCCTCCTCTAGCATGCCTATGAAAGCAGCATACCTGCAGCACACACATATATACCTTCATTCCCTTCGGTGCATCAGAGCCGCAGGCACAAGCATGCATGTGGTCATACGTGTAAGTGCTGCTACCACTGCTGTGCCCATAGATTTCTTGTGACGTGTGACAGCTGCATCACTAAAGGCACAATGAAGCATGCAGGATTGGACTGAGAGACACTGCCGCTGTGAAACCTTGCATGAGCCCACGCTTGCAAACTGGACATGCTTTGTGTATCCCTGCATGGCAGACCCACAGGCCTGTGCTTCTGCGCTGGTATGCCCAGTCGACCCTCCAAGACCTGGAAAAGTGTGAGTCGGTACCTCTTCTTGAGCTGGTCCTCAAAGTGGAAGTACAGGAGGCAGCGGAGGCCCTCCTTGCCAGAGGGCACGGCAGACAGAGGCTGGTCCTCAAAGGACACCAGCTTCCTATCTGGCAGCAGCGCCACTGTGAAGACCTCCCTCAGAGCGTCAATTGCCTGCATGCCATGGGTTAAGTCACGTAGAAAGAATTCTGTGATATCTGCAGAAGAAGCAATTTAACGTGGGCTGAGCTGTCCTTGGGACCTCAGCCCAGTGAGATGCTATTGCTGAACTGCTCGATGCAAGTTAGATGAGCCGGGGAGGAGAACCACTGCCGCATTGAGATCAGTGTGGCAATTGAGCAGATATTGACACTTCTCACTTTTCAGAGCCCATGCCAGTCTGGCCAGGCGCTGTCGCAGTGGACCTTGTAGCGCAGGCAGCTCGGCTGTGGAATCTTGATAAATCTAGGCTTTGGGTGCTACTGCGGCTGCCTGCCTCAGCAGGAGGCTACGCTTGGTGCGCACCTGGCCGGCGACTGCGCGGGCGCCGCTGCGCTTCGACACCCAGCGCAATAGCTCGTCCAGGGAGCGCAAATTGCTAATAGCGCTCTCCTGCAGCAGCAGCGTCAGAGCGGCCACCTTGTCGGCTGTCGTGCCCATGCGCCGCACCTCCTGCAGCCACTTCATGTCCTGCCCATTTCTCCTCCCTGCAAAGCACGCCAACCTCTGGCACATCAGCTGCTCCGGATGCACAGGGCAGGGCGCTACCGACATCATTATAAGACACTGCGTGGGCTGCTGCCTTGGACGGTGTCTGCTTGGCACAGAGCGGTACCTCAGAATACCTTGGGCGAGAGCTGTCTGCAGTGCAGCATCCCATGCACTTGGCACACTAATACTGACAGTGGGCAGAGGACGCAGATTGCAGGGTGGTAGGGCGAGCAGCTCACCAAAGGCCTTCTCAAAGGCTGCAGCCTCCCCGTCCATGGCATCCTCTGCTGCAAGCCGCCTTTCCTCCACCTCATCCTGACTGAGAGGCTGCTGGACAGAGGCCTCCAAAGGGGGCAGAGCTGCGGCTGCCTCATACCACAGTGATGGCTCATCTGCGCCCAGCAGGGACTTGCCCTGCTTCTCGCCTACGCGCAGCATGGCAGGTATCTTCAGAGAGCAGGCAAGCAGCCACCGCACGCCCTCTTTCGCTCTGTCTCTGCAGCAAGCTATGACGCAAGCACCCTTAAGGTTGCATTGCTTGACGGGTTTGACTTGTCACCTGGCCTTGGCCCCACCCCCGCTTTCCAAGTCCGTCCTGTTGCCTTCTTCTGGACCTCTCCTCCTGTGTCCTGAGCCCCATGTCTTGGACGGCCTGTTGCACCTTGCCCAGCTTTGACTGCCTTGGGCGCCGTCTCGCGTGCAGTGCGCTGTGTTTGTGCATTTTCTTTGGCAGTTCTGTTCAGACTGGCTGCTTTCTTTGACGGTCTGAAGTCTGTGTCGTCAAAGCCTGCATCCTCTCCCGTGCTGGCTGCCAGGCCAAGTTGTGATGCAAGAGCTGCAACTTCCGACCTAAGGTCCTGATCAGATTCTGCATTCTTTCTGCCAGTCTTATTCTCTGGCATTCTATGCGGCCTCCACCTTCACCTCTACAGATCGCCAGATCAACTTTCTGCTTCACAGGTGGCCCGCCCTATACTGCTAGCGCCCATCTGAAACAGAGCGTATAGGCGGTCTGGGCACGCCAAAGTCTGCTGTGTGAGCTTAAATGCGGGGTGCGGCTTGCATATGCGAAAAGGAGTATGGGGGCTGCCCAGAGGCGATATGAATTATTTCACGACAGCTTGAGCACTCGACGAATAGATCTTGCAAACTCGTCGTGGAACACTCTCACGTCTTGATCGTGCTCTTACGTCCCATCTTGTTCCGCAGGGCTCGCTCACAGCTGTCTGCTCACATGCTTGGCTACACTTGGTGCCCTGTTCAAACACGACCTTAGTGTGTCAGTAGAGGCAAGCCATGCAGCAGTCAACAAAAGACTTGTACAACATGCTTCACAGGGCTTCAGCTTGCTATTGTACAGGCATCAGTCTCTGGGCCTTATGCAGGAGGTGAATTTGCCTGACAGCCCATCACAGGCAATCCTGACTAAAGCACATGTGCTCTGTACAAGTAGAATTAGCCATCTTAAGCTTTAAAGAGCGCTTGTAGGGCTTCAGATTGTCAAATTGTGGGGCTGACAGCGCTAATCTCAGGAACTGATACACCCATGGGATTGAGCCAGGACAGATCAACAGTCCACGGCTTTCTGCTTCTGTCGCGAGCTATGCCGTCAATGTACTGCAGGTATGCTTCTGCTTCCATGATGGTCCAGCTGCAGAGAATCTTCCACTCAGTGCTATGCCATGCTCCTCAATGATATCTCAATGTTACAGTGAGCAGCTGAAAGCTCAAAAAACCCGACATGCCACAATCAGCAACCAGGGCGCGAAAGGCCTTTGGACACAAGGTGTCAGTTGGATTATCACTGCAGGTTGAGTGGGTGCATGCTTACTCATTCAGTGCTTGCAGTGTCCACATGGCTGTCTGCCTTGTGTTGTCGTCCAGCTGGCGCAGCAGCCTTTTCGCCAAGTAGATCTCAGAGCACACGGCCTGCAAGCCTACGAGACGCATCTCTGCTCTGTCGTCATCAAATGCCCACACCTCCTGACACTGCACGGGGTTCTGGCTGTCAGGATTGCACCCCCCAGAGATTTGGCACCTGCAAGCATCCAAGCAGCTTATTGATTGCAGCCACATTATCAGCCTTCATACTGCAGTTCAGCTGACAATTGTGTGAATTGTGCATGTAAGGAGATACCGTACTTAGTTCTCACAGGCTATGCAGACGCCATAGAGCCCCAATACATAGATGGACAGCATAGGGCAGAGCCTCAAGGCTGTGTCAGGAGCGACCTGTAGTTTGCAGCTCGGGCTGTGGTCCGGCACAGGTTGTCCCAGTCCTCCTTGCTCAGCAGATTCGACAGGTTTGCGTAGGGCAGGACATTCTCTGGAATGGCGTCAACCGTAAGAGGAACAAGCGTAGGCCTCACAGCCACCTGCAGACATGACAGCGTCTGAGAACAAAGACAGCCCGCTCTGACTTCAGCGTCTAGCTACACAGTATAATCAACTCATGACATCATCAATGCACATGCTTGGCTGTGGATCCACAGCCAAGCATGTGCATTATAAGGGCAGAAAGGGGATCACCAGTGCTCCCCACACGCCGCTCTCAGGGACCTGCCCCACATTGTGGATGTGGCCAAAGGTGACGTCATGGGGGAAGCGGACAGTCAAGTCTTTCGGCACAAAGCCCAGGTCCTCTCCGCTGAGCCTTCTCACTCTGATGGCATGGGGGTCAAACTCATTCTTCGGATCTTTCTCCAGCATCACAGCTTCATCTGCATGATGGCACAGCATATTCTCATGCTGCAACAACTTTGAGAGAACTCTCGAGATATCTGAAAGTACTGAGAAGTATCTGCATCCTCTGCTGTCAGAAACGAATGTGGCGTCGTCACTCAGAGAGGAGTGTCCTTTCTAGCGACAGAGAGGCATGCTGAAATGCCTTACCTGCCTGGAGTTTCTGGACAACCTCCTGGCGCCCTTCGAATGTGACGCCAGCAATGCGGTGGGCCTCGGGCTCCACGGCGCTGCGCATCCGCTCCCTGGCCTCCAGGACTGTGAGGGTTCTTTGTGGGGTCTGCACATGTTGGGCGCTGGTATTGAAAGCGTTTTCCTCGGCGCTCGTGGCTTCAACGTGAGGTGTGGAAGCTGTATGATCCATCTGCGGTCGTCCACGCCCGTGGAATGCGTGGAATGCTTTCGTTCCTCTGGCAGGCAGTTCAGCATGCCTTGACGTGAAAGCATGAGCGGATCTCGGAAGTAGCATCTCATGGCGCAGATTGGAAAGCTGTCTTTGCATCATTGCAAAGGCTGTCTGAGCCCTACAAAGCATGCGAGGCGACTTCGTCGCCTCATACACTCATCACGACGGGCATCGATTCAACGGCCTCGAAACTCAACTGGCCCAGGCAAGATGGACAGGCTCTATAAGGCCTATGCTTACTACAACAGTCGTTCCGTTCAGGGGGCTCTAGGCTGGGAGAAGCGGTCAACAGGAGACAGCGACGCTTCAGCTTAGCTAATATGACTGTCATCTTACTGGTGTCGGAAGCTGTCGGAGACATCTCGGTGCTTCAAAACGGCGAGCCAACTCGCGCCTGACGTTGTTGTGACTGCGTCAAGATGTCTCCCGTCGGTGCAAGGGGTGGCAGTCATGCAGGAGATGATGCTCTTGCGTTTGAACACCAGTCGCAGCCGAACGAAACCTTGAAGCCTGCGCACCTAGCCAAACGAAAGCAGCGGAACAAGGCACTAGAAATCACATTCAACCCTGAGGAGCACAGGTACACGCAATCATTGATCTATACTGTCCATGCCGCATCTGTACAGCATTAGTTCTGCTCACTCAGCCTGTATTTGATGCAGGGAATTTGTCACTGGTTTCCACAAGCGGAAGCTGCAAAGACGTAAGGATGCGCAGAGGTAAGAGCGTCCTGCCAAATTGTGTCTGGCAACCCAACAATGCCAAGGACATCCCAGATGAAGAGCAGTAGCCTGGACACAGGATACTGGATGAAAAGGCAAAGAAGCAACGCCTCGAAGAACGAGCACAGGTGCGTCTTGCAGCCACAGGAGGGTACATACCCCATAATCAAAGCTCATGTGCAGGGCTCCTACTTGCTTATACCAACCATGCACACTGTGTCAACAAGCTGGGGGCGGGTGCAGAAAAGAGCAGACCTAAAGAAAAGACTGGATCTGGATCGGTACATGACCTCGTCCGAGGAGTCAGGCGGTGAGGACGAAAAGGTCCAGAAGCCCAGAGATGTGAGGGCCTTCGCCAACAATGGCATGAGAGCCACCGTCACAGTCAAGCCCTTCTCCATCCACACAGACAGGTGGGCCCTGTTCACACTCAGAGAGCAACGCTGCATAAGGATGAGTCAGCTCTGGGCGATCAGCGCGGCGTAGCCTGCCTGTCAGCTACCATGCACTCTGGCGCCGGCAGCTGCAAAGGCTGGTAGTAAACATGCTGGCAACAACAGAGAGCTCTGTCTGTTCGGGATAGGCAATGCAAGAAGGGAATCAGCTCAGCGAGCACAGCTGCACAATGCAGAGGCGCAACTGCTGTACTGCTGCTTGGTCCAGCCTGTCTGCCAGTTGTCAGAGCAGCTCACTGCCCTCATGGGCAATCACTGATACCCTGACATTGTGCTGCTCAGTGAGGATGACGAAGAGGCCAAAGCTGCAGCAGCTGCAGCTCCACAGGAGAATAGAGTAGAGGTTCCAAAGGACCCACAGCCTGACTCAAAACCAAAGGCGAAGCAGAAGGGTACATTCTCAAGTCTGCTGAGCAAGCAGAACATGCACAGAAAAGGGTCCTCAGGCAAGAGCTCTGCTGTAAAAGGTGAGAAGCCCCTGCGCTGGTGTGCCTTGCTTTGTCATCAAAGCGTGCTGCCATCCTTGCGATGCGATGATGACGCTTGTACGTGAGGTGCACTGATATACTGACCTGTGATGGCAGGGGCCAAGCACAGCAAGAAGAAGAGGAAGCGATGACATCATGATGAGGAGCACATGAGGATTTAGGTTGCAGTCTCAATCTTAGGGGCAGGCATTATCTGCGTTGGAAGTCTCCTGCTTGTCTGGCATCGCAAGAGTAATGTGCAATAAGCTTGTTTTTGGCAGGCATTCTGTCCAAGCACTTAATGGACCTAGAAGCCTGTAAATTTTTGAAAGGAAGCAGTCCTCTGGCCAGCACGATGTTGTTACATGGTCTGTAGACATGCGGTATAAGCGCAAGCTTCGCACTACCTTGCTAGGACCATTGCCGCAACTGCACACCTCCTCTACAAGTGCTGCCTGACAAGCTCTACAACTTCCTCTGCACAGCCCCAATGCAGAGTCACGCCTCCTCCTCCATGCCCTGTATGAGATATTCAGCCCTGAGAAGCTCCCCAACAGCTGCAACATACCCTGTCGTCCAGCAGCCCTGACAGTTAACTCCTATTGCCTGGTTCGGGGCCAGGCCAACAGTGGCGGACTGGCCAAGCAGGAAGGGGTGATGTCAGATCAGATAAGATCAGATTACATCTCTTCCAGTCACACCAGGCTGATCAGATGTTTGACCCTCAATGGATGGTCTTATCTTATGCAACGCATCGACAGACTTGGCAATCCCAATCCAGTCCTCTTGCCACATGACTGCCTGATGTGGGCTTACCATAGTTGTGTACAACCCGCACTGTGCCTGCAGAGCTGCCTTCACCCCCAATCTGAGCCTCTTCATACTCCAGGCGCACAGAGCGCCTGCCGGGCCGCAGCCCCACCCACTCGCGCTCAGGCTGCAGTGCACAGGAATCATCTCTATGCCATTGCAAGTACTCAGCTGAGCCGCCTCTCTGATACGCGCTCTGTCAAAATGCCTGACAGGCCTGATGTCCAGGAAAACCAGCTTGACAGGGACACCTGCGGCCAGGGTTGTGGACACTAACAATCTCTGACAGCTCATCAGCAACGTCAGGAATGTGGACGGAACCCCTCTGCAGTGTGCCTGGGAAACCGACCTTAGCGGCCGCCAGGCTGGGCGCCATCTTGAGGCAGCCTTGCCAGATGTGCGCTCTGTCCTCTTCTCGGGGCGTCAGGTCAGTGTCCCCGCGCTGTGCAGTCCCGCCCAAGACCTGCCATGCATTGGCCTGCCTTGGTGCTTGTGCCTTGAGAGAACTCAATGCGGTGCCTTATTTCCCTAAGCTGTGAGGGAATCAAGAAGATGGCAGCATGGACAGGGCAGTCCCGCCCAAGTCCTGCCATGCATTGGCCTGCCTTGAGGCGGAATATGCTTGTGCCTTGAGAGAGCTCAAAATGAGGTGCCGTAATTCCCCAAGCTGTGAGGGACTCAAGAAAATAACAGCACGGACAGGGTACCTTCCAGGCACGCACTTTCTATGCAGTGTTCTGGAAGTATGACACCCTCACCACAGTGTTGGTCTGAGGGATGATATAATTCGCCTCGTCCATGAACATGTTGCACCTGCAGTCGCAGGCAGCTGCTCTAAGTACAGGCATGGCAAAGGCCTCGTCACAGAAAGCAGAATCAATGGAGTGTTGTGGAGCTCACTTGATCCAGGGCGCTCTGACCCGGATGACATGGCCCCTGACGGGATACATCTCTGGGTCCTTGAACAGCTTGGCCGCCCCCAGGCCTGAGCAGTTCACCACCATGCCATACCCTTCCAGCTCCTGCAGCCACTCACAGCACTCATCCTACCATCCTCTTGGCTGCAGAGTCCGTCCGCCTCACTAGATACCTTTTGGGAGGCGGCCCTGCAAACGCAAACTTCAGGGGAGGGGATGCGCAGCTAAAGAAGGTAGTGCTTGCCTGGAGGGATGTGATGCTGCGCTGCTGGAGGATGACGCCGGCCCGTAGGACCCTGTCCTGTAGCCAGTACAGGTAGGGGCGCTGCTCGCATATGATGGTTGTGAAACACCATCCAAGCGCATACTTGCATCCGCCTGCACACCACATGTTCTGATGTCGCATTGGAGAGAGCCAGTGCGGAGGATGTGCTTGCATGTAGAGAGGTGGATCTTGGCTGGGGTTGTGCTGTCCAGGCTTGCCTGCCTTATCAAAGGGCTGTAGCTCCTGTGAAGAGAGGTGCCGGAAGTGAGGGACAACATCTCGCCAGACTGGGTCCTCTCGGGCCTCTGACCAGAGCTGGTACGCCGCCACAGTTGTGACGCCCGCTGCAGCAGCGGCTTCGGAGAAATATAGGTCCTGCAGCACAGGTCTGGTATCTGCGCTGGATCAGCTTCATGAGCAGAGCGAGCCAAGCACTGCATGCACTGCAGTGTACCAAGTCGGGCGGATGTACCTCGAGGTACTTGTATGTTGCTTCTCCCCAGGTGTTTATTCTTTCGGCAGGCGTCTCATCAAGCTTGTAGGGCTGCGCAGCATGACATTTCATGAAGGGCCCTGATTGGTGTTGGTAGCATGTCCATCAAGCACAAGGATGCTTTGGCTCAGCAGGCAGGAGCATTTACCCACCTCCCAGAGCCCTGCAGCTCCATCACTGGTTGTATCACTGATCCACCTGTCTGCTACAAGCGTGACAGCCACATCTGGCAGCTCCTGTGCAGGCAAGGTGGTACTTAGGGTTTAGCACCTTGCAACTCCTCACGCTCTAGTCGAAGCAGCTAATGCGTGAAAGGTGTGATGTCTTTGTGACGTCTTTAGTGGCTGACAGCGTGCCCTGATAGAGCCATGAGCCTCTGGACGCCTGGCTCGCACCTGCCGTAATCTCAAGGCTACGGACAGCCCCATGACACCAGCTCCCAATACACACACATTTCTGTCGTCTACTGTCGCAGATTGGGCGACCAAAGGTGGTGATCGACGCCTCCTCTGCGTGCTGTGAGGGGCATGGAATCCAAAAGCAGGCCGGCAGTGGCAACTCTTACTCGTGGGGAAATCAGGAAAATGTTTCATAGATGACCTGATCTTGATATTCATTCAATTGTTCCATTAATACTGACGGGAATGAGTGACATCAGAGGATCTGCTCCCGGATGCGCTCACAAATCGCGGCCGGCACCATCGCATATGCTCTGGCTAGTACCGTGTGTAGACTGCATGTGGCTCATATTCTTCTGCGTCTGCTCCGGGGCTGTAGAGACGTTGACATGCCAATACAAAGTTTGGACCTCCACATTGACCCTGAGGACCGTCAAATACACCCTTTGCCGGAACGTTGGACGCTCTCGTTATTACGGCTGAATGGGTGCTCTGGAACGCTCTGCCAATTCATTAAGGCACTCAATGAGACATTTGCAGCCATGAATGGCGGCATCTACGATCGCATTACGGGTCTGAAGATAGGCTTATCAGAGACCGGCACCCGATCAGAGGCAAGCAGTCAGCAGGCAAGACAGGGGCTTTCAATTCTCCACGTTATCAGAGACATTAAATGCATGCCGTGCCACAAGCTTGATGGTTCTGTCATTGCCAATTCCTGTACTGTCGGAGGATGTGCACAGTAAGCAAGATTGCTCGTCGATGTAAGGGGGTAGTCTGCAACAACGCGATTCTTCCAATTGATACTTACTTTAACATTGACGATGTGCTGCAGGGGCAGACATATTGCCTACATGAGATACTCAACGAAGACATTTTCAGACAGGTGAATGTGCCATACAGCTTTGCCTGGGTCATGTATTTGTATCGGAGTGCAGAGTCGATCAGGAACGTCTGCTGTCAAAGCCAGGCGTGTCCTGCATCCCTGGCTGAGGTGCACACGTGTACAGTGCACTAATCACGATTTGGATTGCAGGTCTTGCAGCACTTTCCAAGTGTCAGGAGCCGCGTGCTCCTTTCCCATGTCTGCCATTCGTGGAGGCACTATGTGGGTATCAGCTGGAGCTGTGTGGAGTTGGTTGGCCCAGATTTGCCCAGACAGCTTTCCTGGATCCGGAAACAGCCCTGTCAAGACATCTTACAGGTGAGGGTACCCAGCACATGGCCTGTCGTATCAGCCACAGCTTGATGCTTCTCCCCCGAGCTTGCAAGGTCTTACGTGCTATTGCAGGAGACTTCAGCTTGAGCCGAGGTGCCCTCTGTAGCAGGCTCCCAGGAATTGCAGCACTGGAATGCAATATTGATCAGTATCCTCAGGAAGGGTGGAATTATGAGCCTTTGATGCACTGCAGGAGCTCAGGATAGCTGGCAGAAGGAGCGGCAATGTCCAGCCCTTGAGGCTGGATCTGGCCCAGACTCTAGGGCATTTCACCCAGTTGAAGGCGCTGGTTCTCTGTCCCAAGGGAGGCTTTGCAGTCACCCAGCAGCATGTCAGGGCCATGGCTGACCTGGCAGAGCTCACGTCTCTCCAGACGCAGTACACACTGCCAAATGTGCATCAGGATGCCGACTTGGAGGAGTTTGCCGCCCTTACAGGTGCTGACCAATCCTCTCTGAACCATCTGCATGAGCCGTTGCAATGCTTTGTGTCACTCTGGCATTGCAAGGATTGACAAGCTGGTGCCCGTTTGGAGTGATGCGTCATCACTGCAAGGGAGTGCACCACCCTCTTACGCAATGTCAGGGTGCAACAGAGGATATTGTCGTGTTTCTGAAAGACTCTCATGCTGTCAATGGTCCTCGAATTGAGGAAAGCCTGAACGATAAGTCCAGCCAGCCCTTTTCTCAAACAGGGTGCATGATGATCCAGGCCTGAAGCATCTTGACATAGCCTTCGTCCAGCCAGCCGCTGCTTCCCTGTCCAGCAGCTTGTCCGCCCTCACAGGCCTCAGCTTCCTTGGCCTCGACAGGCTGCTCAGCCTCAAGCAGCAGGAAGGCTGCTCTGGCGGCGCCTTGAGCAGTCTCCTCCAGCACCTGCGTCACCTAAATCTCCAGGTAATTTTTGCTTGGAACCTATGCCAGACTTGCTCCATGCAAGAGCTTGGCTTGCAGCTGGAAGGTCTAGACATTAGCCAGCCTGACATTCCAGCTGCCAGGGGTTCACTACAAGGAGAGCCACTCCCGCATCATGCAAGACTAGTTTGATCAGCTTACTTTCCGGCAGATAGATGGAAAGTCCGATGAGGGGAGAGGCTTCTCTCCAGCGTATCAAATCAGCACGCAACCACGACGGCATGCTGATAATGTGACTCTGGATCAGCTGTATGCAGAGGCTAATGAGACATGGATGCGACAGGTAGCAGGGGACCTTGACTTGGAGATGCGCGCACCTTGCCTGAAGAGCCTGAGGCTGACATGTGGGCAAGCAGCCTGCAGAGAGCCTGCACAGCTACCGCAGCTGCGCTGCCTGTACCAGGAGTCGCCGCGCCTGAGAGCTGCTGACTTGCTGAGCTGCAGGAATCTTCAGCGGGTTGAGACAGGGACATTCTGCACGGTAGCACATCCTTCCTCTTATTGCTGAATACAAGCTGCGATTTAGCTGTGGTCACCACACCTTCTTGCAGATCCTTTATATGGGGTGCACCACTTACTCATGCCATGCAGAGTCTGGGATGGCATGTGGGAATGATGTGGCGTTCAATTTTGCAGGTGACCAGATCTCACATAGAGGCTTTTGGCCGATCGGCTGCGCTGGAAAATCTTTCAGTCAGTCACTATGTGCCCGAGGCTGGACCATTCTCTCTGGAAGAATTCGCCTGCCTGACAGGGCTTAGAAGCCTGGACTTGAAGTTCACAGCCCATGGCAACAAGTAAGCCCCTCTTTCGCAGTCACACAAGAGCGGTATCGGTCATCACACTGTCTTCAGCTCTGCTTTCCAGACCGCTCCCAGCACTTGTGGCAGTTTAAGCGCCACCAGGACTGCCAGCAAGGAGCCTCCTGTTGTGGTGAAGGGTGCTTGAAAAAGGGGGGTCCCCATGCTGGAACTACCACCCGCTTGCCCACAGTCTACCACAGCTATTAGACAGCAAGCAAGCCAGGCTGATGAAGAAAATTTCTCTGCAGGTACTACATGGCGCCAGGGCTGTGTGCGCTGGAGCACCTGACCAGCCTCTCCCTGTGCCCATCCACGGACTCCAGCCTCTGCGGCAGCATTGAGCACGCACCCAACCTGAAGAGGCTCAAGCTGACCTCCACATCCCGGAGCTCCCTCCTGCACTCCAAAACCCTGACCTCCCTCACCATCGGGTCTCACAACGTAAATCCCCAGCCTCATCACCGCCTGCACACCCCTCTTCTCACGATTTCTAACACTGAGCCGAAGGACCTCTGAGGCATGACTTTCTGGTGTAAATGGCTGTCATACAGCACTCGTTGTGCTAAGTTATTGTTCGAGGTAGAAGCAGTATAGTGCATGCCACTGAGACGCAGCAGAGCATGCTGAGGGTAGACTGGGTTTATGATCATGCCATGAGATGCCTTTGCAGGGGTATGGGTATGCGCCGGAGGAGGTCATCTCTTTAGGGGCGTTTCCAGCGCTGGAGGAGCTGCACCTGTCAGACATGCTGGAGGTGGACGCTGGCCCGGGAGTGGCTGCCAGATCTCGCTTCCACATGCCACACAGCCTCACCAACCTAAAGGTGAAATTCTGGGGCAGAAAACATATCATTCATTGAGGCACCCTTGCGTGCTGTCCCATGCTGCCCGCTTTGGACATATGGCTCAACATTGGAAAGTAGGAAGAACTTACTTCCGCTTCCAAATGTGGAAGTACTTACTGGCAGGGCCAGCCCTTACAAAATGCATGCCATCACACTAGATGTCTATCAATGAGATGCTTTGAGCTGACAACACTGTCTGAGGTGTATGACCTCACAAACGCAGGTGCTGACCGTGGATCTGGCGTATCACAAAGCAGCAGATCCGCTGACTACCCACACGCCTCGAGACTCGGACGACATCACGCGCTTCCTTGCCGGCATCACCAGCATGTGCACGCGCCTCAGAGTGCTCAAGGTCACAGCCATACGCAGAGCGGTGTCCGTCGATCTTGCCCAGATGGCCGTGCAGCATCTGGCCCTGGCGTGCAAAGAGCTGACCCTCGTAACAGCGACCGACAGCCCCAGCCACAGCAGAAGCTCAGGCCCCTGCAACATCCCTGCGTCCCTGCACTTCCTCTTTGCGGCGGCGCCCCATCCAACAGTGAGTCCCAAGGCGATGACTCGCCGCTCAGTCATGAATCAAGTCCTCATGCCATCATATCGCTTGCCAACCAAAAGCGAGCTTATGGATGCCTTCAGCTGCGCCACTACGGAGCTTGTCAAGATGTCCTGCTGCCCAGCACATGATCCGATCTGCATGCCAGCCATTCCAAGTGTCCAATCACAGACATGTGCCGCATCTGATGCCTCGAGACATCCCTCAAGAGCGGCTGCATGGCATGCAAGCAGAAGTTGCAGGTACTTTGTATGCTTGTGCAGTTGAGGCAGCTCGCAGACTGGGAAGCGCACAGGAGCTTCATATCCTCGGGGGATCTGTATCTCAATCAGGAGCTTCAGGAGTGGAAGCTGGGGAAGCCTCACCCACATGACCTTGCAACACATGCAGCCTTTGGCAGCCTGCAGACAGTGTATGACAACGGCTTCTACCTCTGAACATAATCAGGCTGGTTGGTCAGGACGGCCATTCTCTGGAGCCAGTACAAGCACTCCCTCGAGGATTGAGAAGCTTCTCATATGCATCCTCGCGTGTTTTCATAGAGGCACTTGCTTGTTGGCTAGCATTGTCTAACAACATGTAAGGTAATCTGTGCACTCCTAGAACTATCAGTGTCCCCTGAAGTTCATTTGACTGTGGATCTCAATTGGCAAGATGTGCGCACTGTTGACTACAAAGTACCTGCCGCCCGGGCTCGCCAATTGCCTGAGTCTCTCAGGGTCAGTCCAGTATTGCACTTCAGAACCGTAGCGAAATATGATGGCAGATTCTATGCGACTCTTCACCCGCAAGACCCCTGCCACACTGGGCAGACTGGGCACCTTAAGGGCACAAGCCTGCCCGTGGGACCCCATCGATCACTCTGAGCCTTAGATGCGCAAAGTGCAGGTCAGCTATGATGCCATGCCCGAAAAGGAAAGCTCTCGTCCAGGCTTAAGCGTTCTAACCGTCTCTCTAGAGACTTATCACGAGCAGATCAAGGCTGCCAAGCAAAGCCAAACACTGCTTCTTGGAACTATAGACGACATACTCACAGGCAGGCTCCTGAATTTTATAGCAAGCGATGCTGCCGCCATCCTTTCACGTTTATAGAGCATGCTATCATTGACACTGAAGGACTTACCGTCTATGCAGGTCTTGAGAAAGTAAAGGACCTCTCGTCCTCTTGTGAGAGCCTCCGTGATCTGGAAAGGATCAGCGCGCTCCACCAACGGGCAATAAAAGCGAGCAAGGACCTGCAGGCGGTGGAGGTGCTGTCCATGACCACCTGCTCAGAGCTAGTATTCTATCTCAGCTATGACCTGGTAAGAGTACCTGAGGACGTCCGCTCCTGTGCAGGCAAGACTGCAGCAAGCCAGGACGAGAGCTGAGCCAATGGCAGCTTCCCAGTCATGAGAGTGAGCCAGCCAAGTTTGGGAGTGTTCCGCACACTGCGGGAGCTGCTCCGGAGTGCCCGGACACATGGCGACACTGTGAGCAACATCACCTTTTAAAGCGCATCCCTGCGCGCACTGATACTCAGGCAGATCTGCGTCATGTCCTAGGTCTGCGGGAAGACTAAATACCATCCCATGGCAGTAGCTGTCACTGTCACTTGTGATGATATTTGAAGGCCACAGGAGTGCGGGAAGCTGGTTGCAAGGGCCCCGGCTATAGTTTTGCGCATCAGCTGTGACATTCAAAGGGTAGCTGATGTCTGCATGGAGCAGCTGTGGCTGCTGCAATCACCGATCAACGTGTACTAGCATGCCATCACTGGTCAACATCATACCAACATGCAATCACCGGGTGACGTGATACAGTATAATGCCGGAGCTGCAGCAGCTGCAACCCATTCATCAATATAATGCCACCATGGCAATGCCTAGGTACCAATATACCAGGCATGAAATCACCAGGTGACGTGAGATCTGCATGGCTGCATGCAGGAGTTGGAGCAGCTTCGCGCAGCAGCGCAGGCGCTGAAGGCGGACGTGGACCTGCTGCAGGCCAATCAGGAGAGCCAGCGGAAGCAGGAGGAGACGGTGCTGCTGGGGCAGCTGAGGAAGACTGTGCAGGCGCTGCAGGCAGAGAGCGGCGCCATCTCGGATCAGCAGCACGCTGTACGTCTCATCCCTTGTCCGTACATGTGAAGCACAAGCACGCTTCTTGCTTGCTATGGCACCTCATAGGCATGAAAGTAAGCTGCATACACATGCAGCACAAGCATGCTTCTTGCTTGCTGTGGCACCTTGTGGGCAGGGAAGTAAGCTGCAGGTTCTGCCACAAGCCACTGATGGCATGGGTGTAGCTCCAGCGCCGCTACGGTAGCCTTGCAGACAGCTGCTGCTTCTGCTGGGGCTGCAAGGCTGAGCTGTGCAAAATACTTGGCTGCGCTGTATCCATCTCTCGAAGTGCTGATGCCATCTCTTGATGCGTCATTCCTGTCAGACCTACAACTCTGGTAGACCTGCCTGGGCTGCTTCTGCAACTCAGGAGTATGCTTTGTGCAGGTGGAGAAGGCCTTTGATGTGCTCAAAGAGAAGGCAGAGGGGGAGATACTAGAGGCTGCCAAGGTCCAGGTGGCGCAGCGCACTGAGAAGCTGCTCAGTGCAGTGGATGTGGACAAGTTCCTTCAAGGCGCGCCTCAGCTCTCCTCATCCCGCATGCCAGCAAATGCCCCAGAAGCGGTGCCAGCCAATATGAAATTTGACTTTGTGATGCACAGCATCATTCAAAGCTTGGGCAACCGTCAGCACTGCAAGAATGCGTTCCCTGTCGCTGTGCAGGGGCACCGCTCGAGGAGTGTGTGAAGCCAGGGCAGAAGCTTCCCGACAAGATGGCAGCAAGCCTTGAAGATGTGGTGAAGAACAGGGCCACATGAGCTTTCAGACAATGCCATACAGTGCCACAATGGCCCATGACTTGGAGAAGCAGTCACCTCCCAGAACAAGACGCCTAGTGCAGCCGAAGGAGATCCAGATGGCTGGAGGCACATGGCTGATGAATACAACATTCTTTGCTGCAACAACGTAATTGTGTTGTCTGAGCATAAGTGCCATACATTTACAGGAGAGGTGCCCCGCAGGACATACGCTTCTTCCTGTGTGTCGTCTGAGAAAGGAGCAGATTGACTGATAGTACTAACTGGGTGGTCCAGTGTTCCTCGCAGATGGCAAGGTGCTATGCAACTATGACTTGGACATCAGATGCAGAGTCAGGATTGAGTGTCACTGTGATTGTGGAAAAGAAAAGACACTGATAGAGGCACTCAGATAGCCAGCTGTAGTGCTATAGTGCAACCTCCAACTGCCAGCACAGCCATTGTGGTGCTAAAGCACTGCTCCTCAGTACTCGCATAGCTGTGAGGCCTCAGATAAACAAAGACAGCATGGCTTCGTTCTGCAGATTGTGCCTGAGGTCCGAATTGGCAGAGAAAAGGAGTTCTGCAGCTTCTGGATCCCTTCCATCACGCTTGCTCCCGGCGGTCAGCTGTTTGTACAGCATGTCTATGACGGCGAGCCGCCGTAGCGGTAGAAGCATGGGACGTAAGCATAAGCGCATGGATCATTGCAGCGATTAGCGGCCCCTCCTGGATCTGTGTGCCCGTGGACCTTGCACTGGGCGGCCGCAGCAGAATTGCGCTATCATGGATCGGCACAGGGGTGAGGCGAGACAGAGCTGATGGCGCTCGAAACGACGAACCTCGGCGACCTCGATGTCGAGTCCACCAGACTTGTAAGCCTCACCTTCATTTCAGCGCTTCCAGGCGCTACATCGCATCAGATGTGCCCCGCTTGCTTGGACCGTGATCACCCGTAAACCCTGCCATGCTCAAGTAGCAGGCAAATGCATGTCGACCTCCGTGTCTGCTGTGGGCATGACATGCATCCAATAAGATACTGATACCATCACATTGCACTTTAGCTTTTGAGATGAGGCCGATTTCCCCTGGGTGAAGGCAACCGCAGACACTTGGAAGTGTGCCCTTAATGTCATCTCGGCCAGCAGGTACGATGATGGGACCGCGGCTCAAGTATTGTCCAAGTTAGGGCACCTTTGATGGGTCTTGATGCCGGTGTGGCCGCAGCCAACCGCGACACACCTTGACGTCCCAAGCTGCCTGTGCAGGTCCTTAACCTGCTATTTCCGAAGGACCTATGCTGCGTCGCTTCGACGTGCCGCTACTTTTACCGCGCGATCTTTGATGGCCCCTTCACGGAGCGGCTATGGTGCGCTTCTTATGCTGACGTAATATGCACCTGTCTGTCAGGGCAGCTCAAGAGCGCTGTCGAGAGTCGCATTTCCGGATGCATGCACCGGCAACACCGGCAATTGAGATCAGCACTCTGAGAGTATCACATTGTTGCGACGTGCAGGAAGTCCCACTGTGTTGAGCTTCTTGGAGAGGGGGTGGTGGCTCTGCACAGTGCAGCCATTCCCCCTGGCTACAAGGCTGGGGCCATCTTCTGGCGAGATCTCTGGCTGGCCGGAAAGGGCCTGGACAATGTGCGGTGGTGGCGGACTGGAGCCAACCAACTGAAGGCCAGCGTTGACAGGGTGCGTCCCACTTTCTTGCATCCTTCAAGCCTTCTGCTGCAGGGCCATGCATGCATGCATGCAATGATGACCACCCAATGCTATTGGCGCTGAGGGACTGCAACTGCATGCTGCAGATTGACAGCGCCAAGGAAGCAGAAGAGACAGAGATTGCGCAGCAGCAGGCGGACGCCATCGCAGCTGACAATGCAGACGGCTTGGGCGAGGATCGCCGCAAGGCTGTTCTGGCAGAAGCCGAGGCTGCCACAGCAGGTTGCTCATGCCAAGCCCTGTTAATTCCCCGTCACGGCATATGAGTGTACCTTGTTTCCCTGTCCGTTGCGGTTGCCATCTTGACGTGACCATGTTGAGGAATGGAGACTGCCTGAATCTGCAGGCCTCTGTGTTGAAGATGCGCATGTCGCATTTGCCATACTGCACTTACTATCTCTCAAGTGCAAAGAGGATTCAGCTGTGTCATGAGGGTGGCCGGCGTGACATCCCAGGCGGTGCATGAATTGGTATATGTTGGTGTACAGGGCAATCCACCCTGAAGGCCAAGTTGGCCCGCAGCGGGCATGCTGCAACTGTGGTAGGCACGAGGATCGTCATCACAGGTGGCATCCTACGCGATGGCTCGCTCATTGTGGACGTTGTCATCATCGACCTGCCAACCATGTCCGTCATCAGGTGTGGCCATGGGAAGTGCTCCGATAGGAGTGCCCTTTGCACTGATGTCTCCTGGTGCATCGGAAGCCTCAACTCTGCAAGCATGCAGCTGGCCAGTGTGAGAGTTACTTCCAAGGTATGAGAGCCAACATTGGCCTGACAGGCAGACCGTGCCCTGCAGACCTCCCTATGAAGGCGAGGCTCCCTCAACAAGATTTCGGCATACCATGGTGCCCATAAACCCTTCTCCTAGGACGCCGCTGTACGAGATGGTGTCAGAGGCCCTGGGCGCAAAGGATACCATCCACGCAGGGCAGCTGCTGCTAATCTTTGGCGGCTACAACACAATTGGAGAGGAGTTTGGGGCCAACAGCACTTTTGTAAGTCCCCGACTGACCACGCTGGTGCAGAGCTGTTGCCATGGTCATGCTTTACTTCTTGGTGCTTCTGTCGTGGCCATGTGTGAGATGGTATGTCTGTTCAGGTGCTGTGGGCAGCCACTGACGGCTCCCGCTACGTCTGGAGGGAGATCACGACACAGGGAACGCCTCCAACCCCTCGATTTCACCACAGCTGCGACAGCTTTGATGGTGAGCAGCGACAGCTTCCTTAAAATCCCCCGGTTGACTTGACACGGATGCCCCTGCGCGGCTTTCATCACTCTCAGAAGCTGCTGCCACATTGCCTTCATCCCACCTCAGAGGCACTCCATGAGAGGGACCTTGGTCAAGGGTTTTCAATGTGGGTGATGGCTGACGTGGACATCAATGTACTTCAAGTAGCAGAGGTTCTGCCTGGTCGGCTCACAGCAGAGTCATGTCCGTAGGCAATCGCAAGGCAGTCATCTTTGGGGGCGAAGGCTACATGCTAGACGACACTGGCGAAAGCTCCTCGCCCTGCGTGTACGTGTTTGATGCGGACCTGCTCACATGGACGCGCTGCGCGACTCAAGCCCCCGGAGAAGAGCACAATCCCGGCGCGCGATCCCTGCACGTCACCACGGTCGGTCTTAGGTTCACCTGTTGCATTGACTGGGACGTGTCGTCACAGTGCGAGTGCTGTGCTGCAATGTCAACCTGCCCCTGATACAGTTCAGTGGGATTGAGTCTATCACTGAAGCCTTGCAGCCGGCCTCGGGTTCCTGGGAGACTCAGTGGTGGTTTTTATAACACAGTCTGGACATTTTGAGCAGACAGCATCCTGAGCTTCTACACTATCAAAGCACCATACATGTGCTGAGGTTTTCTCCTTTGAATGATGCAGATCAGGGAATCGCCAAGCACGGGGCATGAGGAGCTGGTGGTAGCAGGCGGCTACTTTACAAGCGTGCTGGCCGAGATGAAGCCCTACACCCTGGACCTAGAGACCCTGGAGTGGCGCTGCTGGGAGGGCAGGAACCCAAACTTGCCCGACGCGCCCGAGCTGCCCGAGCCGCGCCAGCGCATGGCTGCCATGCGCATCTCCAAGGATTGGCTCCTCATCAGCGGAGGCAGCCCAGCCTCGGTATGCCACTACCGTCCAGAGCTGCTCTGCGTGTGAAGCTATTGCCCCATCACAAGTGCTTGCGCCTGTCTTGCGCAACAGACGATTGGTGCATGGATAGCAATGACGGATGCACCACTGCATGCACTGATGTTGCGCTTGTCTCAGAGCACTATTCCCTCCTACCCACAAGCTTCCAGGATCCTGCTGTCAATGAGTTGACGGCCGGGTGCCTGAAGCAGCTTTGCTGGTGATGTTGAAGCTCTTACAAGTGCTTAGCATGGTACAGGGCAGTGCTGGAGGCCTTTGCAGGCTCCTTAGGCACGGCTGCTGGGCAATGTGGCTGCTCATCGAGCTGTGCTGTGCGCAGGGGAGCTTCCTGGATGACCTGCAGCGGCTGCACGTGCCCAGCCTGACCTGGGGGAAGGCTCCGGAGGTGTCCGGGCGACCCTCGAGGGCGCTGCGCCGCATTGCCGGCCACACCTTTGCGGGCCTGCTCGCATTTGGAGGCTGCATCCCCACCATCATGGGCATCATGCCTGTGGAGAAGCTAGATCTGCTGCTTCTTGGTGCGAATGCAGGATCTATCATAGCAAGATTGCACGAGAGCCTGCCCTTAAAGAGGTGGCAGACATGCGTATGGTTAAGTCACTCATTGTGCTTTCCTCTGGAAGCATGCACAGCTTCTGGTTTCTCACACCTAGTCAAAGACAGGCCAGGTCATGCTGGGCCAGGTCAGCCTTCTTGATGATTATGGACTCTCCGAAGCAAAGCCAAGGGCGTTCACGTGATGTGGAGTATGTCCTGCAGGGCACGGCAATGCAGGTCTTCTGCCTGCTGCTGATCCGGGTGGCGAAGCACTGAGATGTGCCGGGAATGCTCCTCTGCGGGAGGGCACGCTGGGTGTTCAGCGTAACAGCTCAGCAGTGCTTAGCACAAAGGCAGAGAAGAAACCGCAGGCCCTATCAGCAATTACAACCAAGAGGGCCGTCCCTGCTGGTATGCCCAGTCCCCTGCCCATGGCGGAATGACCACTTCTGCTGTACCTTATTATCGATATCTGCGCTCGTCCTTTGCATGTCAGAATGTGCGTCTTTTCACGACCTCCCAAGCCAGCTGTATGCCATTGCCAGAGCCAATAATAGGCCCTGAATGTCTATAAAACCTCTGCTCGGCTTGTCAAGGCATGAGAAGCATGCTGCTGTATCTGCAGAGGAGGCTCCCGAAAGCAGCACGGTGCAGAAAGAGCAGGCTCAGGAGCAGCACACTGCCAGCGATCCAGACAGCCCCATGCTGGACCCAAACAAGAAAGATGGGCCTGTGGATCTGGAGACTGCTGCCCATGATGGCGTCTTCAATCAGTTCGTTGCTGATCAGCTGCTCAGCAAGGGTCAGCGCATCAACATCGGGAGCCCCGACACCTACTTCCGCCCAGCCTATGCAACTGCGGCTGGCGTCAAGAGCGCGCCTGACGCTGACGACCCCTCCCAGTTTGCAAAAGGGCGCTTGCAGGTGTGCATGTGTGACCCCTGATTTAGTAAGGGCGCAGCCAATAAGCCCCAGCTCTTCATGTAATCAGGGTCTTGGTCTCGGTCTAAAACTGATGTCTGGCCTTCTTGCGCCCTCTGCACTCGTTGCCAGCTCGCTGATGCACTCGCATCGTGCTGCTGCGCAGGTGATCAACACCTCGCTCCTGAGCGACGCGCAACACATAGAGCAGATGAATCGGCAATTCCACCCCTCGCAGCGCGGGCAATCCGTGCCCGAGCCCACTCCGGATGCTGACGGCCTGAGCCACGTGCACTCCGGCAGCGGCTCCCTGTCAGCCGGCGATCCTCTGACGGGTACGCCCCTGAAGACTGAGGTTTCCTGTCACTGCCAGCTGGCTTCTGTGCTGCAGTAGCCAGCTTGCTTTGACATGGAAATTCTGGCTGTATGTCCATGGTGGCAAGGCAGCTTCACAGGCTGTGGTCGTGTTGTGAAGAGGGCATTTGCCGCAGGAATAAGTGTCCCAATGCATCGGTTATCATCATTCCACAGTGTATGTGTCTCATGTGCTGTCAAGGGCCATCATGAGGTGTTTATGGGTGACTCGTGGCAGGTAGTGATTCCCATAACCTGTATCACATTGTGCAGGGCCACCGAAAGATCGCGATGCTGCAGCTGAGGCAAGTGTGAGGCAGAGCATGCTTGTCCAAACGCCCACAGCTGCTGAGCTGGCCGCCCAGCTATCCTCCATGGCCCTGCAGCAGCCCGCCATCACCCTTCCACCTGCAGGTTGCTTGCTCGCTCCGTCTACCACTCTCCTAAATGCAAGCCCAAGAAGCTCCTGTCTGCCATTGATGTCAAGGTGACACAGTTAGCAGGACGAGACTTGCACAGGCTGATAAGGAGGTTGCTATGAGCAGTGCACTGAAGGGTGCTCAGGCGTGCTCCCGAACACAGGTGGGAGCTCGACACGGCGGCAACAGGCCCAGGGCGCACCGGTGCAATACACGGCAGAGGAGAAGGGCAAGCAGAAGGCGGCACCCCAGGCTTTGTACCAGCCCATCGGTGACAGCCAGGAAGCCCGTGAGCTGGAAGAGAGCCTGCTGCTGTCCCGGCTGCAGGTGGCGGGGTCATCCTCGCGCAAAGTGCTGGCCACCAACGACCCCAACATGCCCGGCGGTGAGGATGCACGCTGCTCTTCTCTGAGATAGAAACACGGTCCATGGTGCCTGGGCTTCGCTCACTGCCTGTAATTTCGCAGCCTTTGATAGAGCTTCTATCACTGCAACATCATGTATCTGTGTGTCTGGCATAATTGCATGATGGCGTCCTTTCCCCATGCCCCTCACATACCTTGCACCTGGAGTGAGAGTTGCGTGCCAGCAATCTGTGGTTAGCTAGGCCCAGAAGCATCGCACTCATGGTGCATGCTCAAACCTCAGTCTGGACTGCTGCCGCAGTGTATGACAGACAGCTTTGAGATTCTACTCAGCTCCACGAAAGACCTCTGCAAACACTGATGTGACGTCATGGTGGTGCAGGTCCTGTGCAAACTTCACAGATGCAGACCACCATGTACTTCACCGACATGCCGGGATCACACATGCCACAGATGTCCCTGCCACCCCACTCAGCGCCTCATGCGGTGCCTGTGCAACAAATGGATGGCAGCACGTACTTCAGCACGGCCTCAACACCCTACCCGATGCCTGCCACCATCCCGGGCGTCGACTTGCAGCAGCTCTTAGCCTCTGCGCAGAGCAATGCGGATGCGCACCGAATATTCCAGGTGTCCAGCGTGCGCAACGACGAGATAGCGTCTCGCGGGCCCAACCCTTTTGCCACCGACTGCAGCCGGCCTTGGGGAGGGAATCCCGGCATGAAGCCGTACATGGTGCCCCCCACCATGCAGCAGCCTAGCATGCGTCCAATGCCGGACCCCCAAATGATACTCCCCACCATGCCCCAGGCTCCTGGCCGCTCTCAAGGTGAGGGACATTCTCCAACAATAGCAAGAGTCGTATGTGTGTTCTACAGATGGTATCATGGGGCCTTGACAGTGCAATGCAATACAGTGCAACGCAGAGCTCCATGAAGGGCAGCCTGTGCCAGAGTGCCTGTTGCCAGTCCTGTGGGCAATGACAAAAGTCTCGTGTAGGCGCTAGAGCACCAAAATCTCCTTTCCTTGTTAAGGAGGCTGAGCATGTGTTCTCTGGGCCTGTGCCTTACATGATAGCAGAGTTGACGCTGCTCTTCGTGATATGTTAGCCCATGCAGCTTGGAGCTGCCTATGCAGGCTATCTGAAGCTGACATATATTCTCAGACCCTCTTGCTTCCTGCAGGCCGGACCATGGCTGTGCGCTCATCGCCAGCACAGCCAGAGCCAGAGGCGGCCTCTAACGTTCCGCCTGCCTCAGCCAAGGGAGAGAATGTGCTGAAGGGCAGCGATGGACTCTGGAGCAGGAGCCCCTCTGCTGCCAACCTCTCGGATTCGGGCAGCTTTGCATCTGCAGAGTCCCAGGACCTGGATGATGCTCTGCTGGAGGATGACAGTCTTGGTAGGACTTCCCTTTCCTTAGTTGCAAACAGGACCGCTTCGCAAGGCTTACCTACGAGACGCTTCAGGGATGCTCTTCAGGACATGCTCCTGTGAGCCGGCATATAGGGCAGCGCAGTCGTAAGAGCTGTCACCCCAAGGTCGCCTGCATCCGGAGCATGAGGATCTAATGCGAGAAAGGAGCAGCGTACTGATGTTTGAGATGTCCTGCAGAGCCACAGCGCAGGCTGGCGCAGGAGTTTCAGTGGGCGCAGCACGACAGGCATCCAGGCCTGGTTCTGCCACCCAGCCGGGTTCCTGGCCCGCTGAAACAAATCATAGACACGCGCTCCAACTCGTCCCAAGGCGAGGACAGATCACAGCCCAAGGCTGCTGAAAGTGTCGGCCCTGCTAGCGCCAGCAAGCTTCCCGAAGACAAGGGCCCTCCTTATGAGGGTCACAGGAACTTGCGCGGCCCATACCAAAGCCCTGGCAGCGAGGACGGAAACCCTCCCAAGACCATGCAGCTGTGGCGAGACGTGGTACGTTTCTAGCCGCTGATTTGTCTTCTCACAAATGTACCGCACTTCTCCATCATGCATGGGCGATGTCCCTTCCTTCCCGCTCCAGATGGTACAACAAGTGTTTCACGAGTGTGATTGTCAGGCGCTGCCCTTCATGTCGCAATTGTTAAGCATGATTCCTGACACGGAGGTGTGCGCGCAGAGAACGGGCCAGTATTATCGCCTCATCCCCACCACTGCTGCAACCCATGAGCAGGACAATCCAGTGCAACTTCCCTCATGGCAGAAGACCAATTCCCGGCACGCCCGACAATCACACCCCGGCCAGACAATTGCTTTGGAGGACTCAAGTAGCAACTTGGATGATTCCGCCTGGTCCACAGACCCAGTGCGTTCCACTTGCTGCCTTCAGTAGTAACAACCTCTCTCAAGGCCTTCTGTCCGCAGGGATCACCGAAGTCCCAGTGTCTGAGCATTGTATGCCAGCACGGCCAAGTATGCTGATGGTCTTTCCCAACAGCCTCATCAATGATCTTGGAAAGCCTCTGTAGCAGAAGCAATCAGATGCTTCAAAGCTCATGCAATATCACAGCATTTGGCAGTTGCCACATTTCGGCTCGGAACTGACACCTTTTGAGGCAGCCCAGAGCCATGATACTTTCTGATTACACACTGCAAGCTGAGGGTTGCTACTCGGATTCTTATTTGCAGCACAGCTGTTGTCAACATCAGTCAGGCTATGCACGGCTACTGGCGACGTTGAGCGCCTTTATTTGGATTGTTAAGGCCGGCCTGCACAGCAGGGTGAACCACAACACAGCAGGCAAGGGAGGTCCAGAGACTCCTTAGAATAGCAGAATGTTGCGAGACGGCCCAGGGCATGTCCTTTGCCACAGAGTCCTGTAAGCCACATTTCCCAGTCACACCAGACTGTCTATGGGCAGAAGTCTGAGCATGGGGCGTCTTCGACAGCACAAAGCACAGTCTTTGCTGGACGGTGTGGCTGTAATACTGGGCGCAGGTTCCCTGTTGCCCCAAATAGCTAGGCAGGCCTGACGGCGGCGCGCAAGACTCTGAGTGAGACTTGGCGCATCTAAGCAACACTACCTTGCGAGAGTCAGCCTACCATATGAGGGATGCTCTCTACAGACAGGCCAGAAGCATACCTGTCCATAAAGCTCAACCACCTCCACACCAGCCCTTCACCTGTGCTTTTGCACAGCCCTGACTGCACGGCCGCTCCTTTAGTCAGATTCAAGAGACATGCGTGGTCGGCTCAAGGCGCTCTGTGCTCTGGTTCCAGAGCTGTCTGCTGATGGGGACAGCGCAAGGCTGTCATTTCCCCATAAACAGTTGCAGGATTACTCCTGGTTGCAATGTCGCCCTGCTGAAGGGGTTGCGCATGGACTCTCATCACAAGAAAGCTTTAAAGATGATTCAGGGTGTGCAATAGTTGTTATAGTTGGTGACTTGCACTTGATGAAGAGGCTCCTACTACCCGGTCCCTTGCACATTGCTGCAACACTCCTAGAGTTCTTGCAGAGACTTGTTACTGTGAAGCCGTGCAAGGCATTCTGCAAGCACTGATATATATGCCATGAACAACACCTGCCTAGGCCTGGATGCAGCCCGTGCTGCATGCAGCTGATGTTGTCTGCCTGGCTGGCGTGAGAACTTCATAGCGGTTTTCTTTTTGGCTTTCTTTGTTGCAAAGGTTTGGGGGCCATGAGGCCTGTCAGAACTTGTATAGTGATTGCGATAGGTCAATCAGTCTGACAGGGCCTGCTCGAGGGTGCTGAAGTCAATACACCATTGAAACTGTTTTCGTCTTGACTCACTTTTGAGTGCTTACTCTGTAAATGCTGCCGTATGGACACCCTCTGCCGTTTCTAGAGAGTCAAGTGCACCAGGCACGATCATGCGCATGCCCGACAGCACACCAATGTGCACTCTCCAAGATCAAGGTGTATATAATCAGCGTTGGTACTATGTGCTGATTGCATGTGGCCTGTTGTTGGCTCCTATCAGTCTTGTAGCCTTTTTTGGTCTTAGGACTAGGATTAGGTTGACAGTGGATGATTCCACTGTTCACATCCTATCGCCACAGCGGAAGCACGGCATCTACTGAATGAAATACCCTGCCAAGAACAAGAAGAAGAAAGCCAGAAGTGACCCAAAGATAAGAAGACTCTTCTGTCCTCCGGTGAGCGAATTGGTCCCCAGCCCATACCTCTGGTTCTCTGCAAACCCTGCTATCTCCTTCGCCTTGGACTGGAATTTGTTCTTGTCAGCTCCACAGATCGGACAGTACCAGTCCTCTGGTAGAGACTGCACCACACGAAGCCCGTCATGTGTAGGGGTAGCCACGACTCGCATTGGCAGTGAGATCTGTTACCCAGAGCTGTGCCCGGGCCTGGTGCTGCCCAATCTCATGCCATCACTCAGCTTTTTTCCATGACAAATCAATTCTTAAGGGACAATGCTCTCCTGTGTTGGAGGCACCTTGAGATGTAGCAATCATCACTGGCAAGTTCAGGCCGCACAGCCTGCTCTGAAGGAGACATCCAGCATCAGAGGCAGATCTCACCGTGAAGTATGTGCCTGGCGTGATGGGGTATTCCGGGTCCCCATTCTTGGGTGAGTATTCATATCCACAGCCCATGCACGTTGCTTCGCCAGTTCCCACCACCATGAACTTCTCTGCTTGCCTCAGCCGCTCAATCTCTGCCAACTTCTGCGCTGATTCTGAGTCTTCATCCTGCACACCAGCAGGCTGCTCTTGACAGCCGGTCACTATATGGTGCTGCCCAGAGAGAGACAGGCGCCTGAACATTGAACATGACTGTTGCCTCTCCAGCTTGACGTGGTGCCTTGGCTACTTTCTTACAGGACTTAAGAACGTGTGTCATGAGCAAGGCTAGCAATCACCAGATCCATGTCATCGCCCTGCTCCTCAGCCGGTGCAGCACTTTCAGCGCTGGCTTCCTTAGTGCCGGGCTCTGCATGCAACCTGACCGAGCTTCTGCAGCGGACCCTCCGCATGTCAGGTTGCAGCGCTCTAGAGCTGCAGCATGCCACAACCTGCAGGGACCATAAGCCATGTCTTTATGGGCCTGATTCAGACACACGGTGAGGAAGAAGCATTGCTGCCTGCAGCACAGAGCTGATACACTCCTCTGACTGGCCTGCCTCGCTTGGCTCGCCATGATACCATGAGAAAGGGTCGCAAGGACGGCTCTCGCTTATGCCTATGCACATAGCTAGCCCCTTTGTGCTCCTTTGCCTGAAGGTGCTATGAGACCCAGTCCAAAGCACCATGATTCGATTATGCAGAACACGCAGCCGTTGCAGGGCTAGCTGCATGCTTGAAAGCTGTGACAGGACAGGCATTGCAGGTACAGATGTGAGCTGACGTCTTACATTGCTTCCATTGGGGGCCTTCCTGCTACACCGGATCTGTGCCTTCAGTTTGGGCCTCGAAGCCTGCACGAGATGTGGACAATTCAGAAAGTGGCTTGGCGTAAATGAGCTCTCTCAGTACACAATGAAAGTTCTGACAATGGTTTTGAAGATGCCTCATGCAGAGTCATGCGCACCTGCTTGAAGAGCTGGCTGTGCGCAATCCCATAATGAACCACGGCCGCCATCAGATTCTTATCCCTGGCCGTTCCAGCGCAAAAGGGGCCTTCTATACTGTAGGAGCTATGGTGCTGTGCTTAGAACCGGACACGAACGAACCTCGGAACCCGGACAGGGGATATGATCAAACCCCACAATTATGAGGGAAAACCCTACCAGTCCAACCTCAGCCAGAGGCCATGGCCCCTGCACGGTGCGGACTTAATCCGAAATATAGCATGTTGCGATGGATACGACCGAATCTGTTCACTGTAGAACAGGGTGGATATTCTGTGGCCTCCGGATTCTATCGGCACCCTGGTACAGCAATACTGAACAAGTAATCGATTGAAGTGTGTGACAGTTGACTTAGTATTGTCCTTGATGCAGACATCGACTCTATATCTCACACTTAAGGGCGCTGTCTAACAGCTTTACAGCGCAAGGTCGCAGCACCTAGACAGGATTGACCGTCATGACTGTATATGCTCCGACACCAAGACTTAGTGGGCTACAGTGTCATATACACGCCACCTGCAATTGGCCCGCTGTCCCTCCATCGATCAGAGGCCAAGTACACAAAGCAACCCACTTGCTGGTCAGGGGACAGAGCAGACAGGCTAGTGCAGCCAGCAGCCTCCTAACAGAGCAGGCTTGCAGCCAGCAAGGCAGCAGCACAGCCACCCCCGCACATGGGTCAAACAAGCAAGCCTCCTCATGGGCTCAGCTGCCCGGACATCCTAGAGGCTATCGCTGCCGTCTGTGCTTCGAGACAGACTTCTCCACAAGAGGACATCTGGCCGAGCACCTGGTGAGCAGTCACACTATCCCGGGCAGGACGACATTGTCTGCATAATGACAGTGCTCATGCTGCATCTGACAAAACTAACAGCTGACAGCGCTGCAACAACATGCTTTTGTTCAGGGGCTTAAGCTGGACCTGCAGGTTGGGAGGAGACATGCAGAAGCTTGGGCCGGGCCGCAGCATATATGCCCCTATTGTGGCAAGGCGCACACCGACGCAGGGAGCCTGCGAGAGCATGTGCGCTCAACCTGTCCATGCATAGAGGATGACTACATCCCGGCCCGCTACACGCGCTATGCCAAGCAGCGAAACTTCGACATGGACCCTCGCTATGAGGCTCTCCTGGATGTAAGCTTTTGGTCTTCTCATCATTTGATCTGTACACAGCATGACCTCCGTCACACTGTAGTGCTTACAAGCCACATGGCCGTCACACACGACCTGGAGGTGGACAATTGTTGAAGCGGTATTCATGCAGGTAGAGACAGACGTTGGCCGGATTGTGGTCCGTCCCATGCACCGGCAGCACATCTTTGAGACGGCGCTTGTCGCAACAGAAGCATTTCTTGTGGACAGGAATCCTCCAGAATTCCAGTGGATGCTGTAAGTCACTCTTCTACTCTACCACCAGCTAACCTCTCTGTTTCAGAGGGCATTCCATGTCCTATGTGCGCTTGAGATCTAGCTTCTCCATTCAAGCGGATGCTGAACCTGCAGTCGCTAATGTAGCATGAGTGAACTGTGCAATGACACGCTGCAGGGACGACCTAGAGCGCACATGCGCGGAGTACGAGCGCGATCCTGCCCCAATCCTGCGGCATGACCCGAACATTTCTGGGCACTTCACAACGTCCCTGGCGGCTCCCAGCGGCCTGAGCTACAAGGACAAGGCTGAGCTGTACCGGATCCAGACAGAGGAGGCCTGGGGGCGCTGGCTGTGGCTTGTGGCTGAACTCATACCCCATGGTGGGCGCTGTCAAGCCTTTTGGTCAGGCGATGCCAGCAAATTTGTGTTTGTTCGGCTTTACCAGCAATGCGCCACCTGCCCAGCTCTGTTGGCAATACACCTGTGGCTTGTGGCTTGTAGCTGAGCTCATACCCTGTGGCGAGGGTCATATGTCCAATCCCATGGTACACCTGTTGCTTGCAGCTGTGGGTGCACCGGATGCCACCTCAGCTACGGAGTCCACCGCCTGCGTATGTGAAGCAGTCAGAGCTGCATTGTGCCGTGGAAGGCACTCCTAGAGCCTTTGGCAAAGGTGATGCCAAAGGTCTTGCGGGAATTCCAAACAGCATGTCTGATCAGTGTGTGAACGGTGGATGCAAATGCGTGCAGATGCCAGTCTGCTGCCAAAAGGCCAGGATACGCGGGTGGTGGGCGCTACAGCCCTCATGTTCCATGACAGGAGAGCCACACTGTCCAAGATGAAGAGGCTGAGCCCCCCGCTACAGACATCACAGGTGGACTACAGCCTCTGGCTGTCACGAACCCCACCTGAAGGCCTGGAGCACCAGAGAGCAGCCTTCATCTGGTGGACAAGCACCCACTACAAGATGCGCAGGTGTGCACTGTCAGCAGGATCCCTGAGTTTCTGACCTAGGCTTGCTGGCTGACAATGACACACACATGAGAGCTCAGCTCCTGAGAGAAGATTGTGGCGTTTTCCTGGCATCAGTCCATTGTGACAGCTTTCTTTTTGTTGTTCAAGTAGCCTCTGCCCACATTGTGAGTAGTTTAGAGTCTAATCTCTTGAGATTTTTATGGCAGGAAAGGAGTGGCACAGGCCCTGGTCAGGGCATGTGAAGGAGTGGCAGCAGCAGCAAGTTTCATGGACATATACATTCAAGCAGCTGTCATCAGCAGAGATAACAGCTCTTTATTAGGTGGCTGGCTTAGCCAAGATTATCAGGTGGGCACAATACAACAATCATGTGTTCATGTCGCGCTCGAATGGCTCTTGGTTGGGTAAGGAAGTGACCCATGCCTCATATCTGGCTCAATAGAATGCTGCAAGCATGCTGCTACCCAATCACCTAGGATGTCTGTGACACATACACTGTCTGCTGCAGGCAGCTAGAGAGACGTATGCGCGGGCAGGCTACGTGAGATGGAGCCCGGGAAAGTCCAATCGCATGGTTCCATGGGCCACTGATGTGGACACAAGCGCGGAACTGATGTACAAGCAGCTGCATCTGGACTCTGTGCGCTGAACAACTGTACCACCAAAGAGGTTCAGGCTGCCCAGATGTACGGAGCTCTGCCACCTAGTGCTTGGCATCAGACTTGGATGCGCCCGGAGCTGCTGTGGAGGCAAAGTTGGTCGGCTTTGACAATAGCTCTGCGTCCTCCTTCTTGTTGGGCTTTGCGACGCGCGTCTGCTGCCCTGCGCATTGTGGAAAACATGAAGATCTGTCGGAGCAGGAATGGGATACTCTTGAACTGAGCCGACCAGTATCTGTGCTTCGGGCGACATGACCCTGCAATCCTCTTGAGCAATCTGTGCACATCATGGTGGTGCTGGCTATCCTCTTGAGAGTATGGTACAGAGCCTGCTCACCGTCGCAGTGAGGACATTCGCATGAAGGGCCACACTCACAGTTGTTGGCGCACTGGCAGGCTGTGTTGCACCTGCAGAATGCAGCCAGGTGCAACAATTTACAAGGCAGAGGCTAGTCTTGTAACGCTTGCGCTCATATGTCCTTAGTAGAGATGCTAACGTGGGTATTATTATGATGCGTACATCAGAGTCATTCCACTATTAACGTGATGAACTCTGACATGCTGAGAATACGCGGATGTTTACGGCGTTGTCAAGAAACATCTTTCTTCACCAATATGCGCCCAATATACCCAATGGAATATCTTCAGAGACATGGCAGCCACCCAGCGAGCATGTCGCCCTGCTGCTTAATCACCTGCCTCGGCGTGGGCGACCACAGGGCGAAAACCTTGTGCTGACTTACGCGAATGATGAGCTCAAGGAATCGGCACAGATCCAATAGTGAGTTCTCAAACTGCGATGCAAGGGAGGGCCCACCTTTCACAGCCTCGGTCCGCAGACTCAGGGCTTTGAGCGGCGGTCTTGGCCACCTGCTTAGCAATGGAGGACGACATGATGAGACGAGTACGCGTAGGCTTGAAATTAAGTCCCAATGAGGACGCTTCTGGCAGGGATGCAGCCGTGTAAGCACAGCAAGGCCCTCAGAGAAAGGAGCGAGCACAGTGCCCAGACATGAGTCATGCCCACTGCCCGATTTGGCTGGAATCAAAAAAGCTTGAAATCAGCTATATTCTCACTGGCTGGGTGCCGCTCTCCATCGTACACTGAAGAGGATGCTGTGCTTAGCATTCATTATACCATTGATTTAATACAGGCTTGGCACATCCGAGCTTATCTCTGGAATGCAGTACCTAGGTTCCTCGGCAATTGCTCATCAGATTCTCGGTGTAGCCTTCGCTATGAAGGCAGCCGCAATGCAATAAATTTTGAGCAATTCTCACACCTTTGCTGGGCAGGGTGCAGGCGCCCGTCAAGGTTTAGTCAGCAGGAGGACCCCTAGGGACACCTGCACAAGCCCATTTGCGCGCACGGGACCACACAGAACTCACTGCAGCGGAGCCTCCACACGTAAAGCTCGTTGCATCACTGTTCGGGTAGACGCCTTGCGCTGGGCGCTGCTGGCTGAGCTGGAGAGCCAGTGTATTGAGCAGCTGGCTGGCAGGCTGAAGTGGGCACAGCAAGGCCCCACAGCCAAGCGTTGCGCGCTCAGGCAGCCTCGGGGTTAGCCTCACAGCGCAGCGATGCAGGCTCCCAGTGCCTTCCCTGCTCCAGGCCTTGCGCCGGCGCCATCTCCACTGGATGCTGTAGCACCAGGCCCAGACAATGGCACCGTCCCTTTTGAGCCTGTCACGGTGCCCTGGTGTCAGAAGGGCAAGTTTGACTGCCTCAACACCCAGCTGTCGGACAATGCTATCCTCACAGCGTAAGCTCCCAGCACCGTCCACCCTTCCGCATACATGTCACACACATTGCATACTGGGATGTGCGGGATAGTCGTTCAGTCAACACATAACACCGTATCACCACTTACGCCTTGCATGCCCATGCAGATTGATCTTGTCCATCAGCGCCGGAACATTCTTTCTCCTGGTATTTGCAATCTTCAGGGGCAAGATCCAGGTGTTCAGGACCAGACTGGTGAGTACCCCTCTCGTTGCAGGCCATGCATGCCGTGGAAGGAGTGAGTGTAAAACCTGTATAAGCTCATCATGTGGCTACGCTTGGACTCAACTCTGGCTCGCATGAAATGCAGGACTTGCCTAGCGTCTGGCAGAAACCGCCGTACTTGCCAGTGGGAGGGCTCAACCATCTCTGGTAGGCACCCGTCGCCCCGGGACTTATCTTTGCTCTTACACCTGTCTTGCAACAACCTCAGCGGGAGCGCACACCCTCTCACCTACCATACTGCATGTTGGCCTTCCCATCAGACAAGCTCGATGATTGCCCGTGACGCCATTGCCGCGCTGTCGCAGGTCATGGCTCGTCCCGGTCATCACGTGCTCAGACATGGATTTGATGCGGACGGCGGGTATGGACTCGCTCATGCTGAATTGGCAGAACACTTTGGGCATCCAGATATTCTTCCCACTCACCATCGTGGGGCTTGCAGTCTGTGAGCGCCCCTCCCATTGCGACGTGTGACGTTCTGCCTTTTCTGCATGCACCATGTGATATTGTGCTGCTTCAGCTGCTCGGGAGAGGATGCATGCATGCATCTGGAGGCCTCAGGAAGCACTCAGGTCCTGCATAGAGGCTGGGTTGTCAAGGGTGCCATTTGCTGAAGTGCTAGAGCTGCTCCGGAGTGGGGAGTTTTTATGCATGCATGCTAAGGCCTCAGGAAGCGCTTAGGTCCTGCTGTCTTCCAGTGCTACCGGTCAATCTTGCCGGTGACCGCATTGCGCCAGAAGCAAGCACGAGGCTCCCCGGGCCTCTTCCCTTGCGAGCATCTTCCTCGACCTTTGCAAGGCTCACCATCTCAAACCTCCAGAAGGGCTCCAGCCGCTATTGGTAAGACCCACTCACTCTCAGCCAGGCAAGAGGTCTTGCATCGGCGCACACCGCAGCCGTATCAGCTCTGGTGTGCCAGCCGTCTGAAATGTGTGTGCACGTGTGCAGGTTTGCGTTTGGATTCCTGATCTTTGTGATGGCGTATGTATGCTGGCTGCTGGTGAAGTACTACCAGAGCTATGTCATTCTGAGGCAGCACTACCTGATGGGTGGCGAGAAGCAGATCAATGAGTGGCATCAGCAGTTCCTGGACAGCCAGAAAGCAGAGGAAAGTGACAAGCTCACATCTCGCGCCCGCAGCAGACGCACACTCTTTGGCGATATAAATAGGGTCTTCAACCCGAATATCCAGGTGAGGGCCTAGGCCGCTCCACTACACCGATCACAGTGCAGTACTGCAGACTGACACTTGAGGCAACCTGTGATGTGTTAATATCAAGTCAAGTGTCTGTTAGGGCTGAGAGTCGATATGCAAATGTGCAGATGAACCAGATCCGAGACGCCTTTGATGACACGGCTGCACTGTCCTCAGGCTCACGCAGAGACGCCCTGTCCTCCTTTTCCCAGCGGCACCTGAACGGGCAAGTCCTGCCCCCTCTGCTGTTCCAATGATCAGGAATCACTCTGCAGTCATGTGGGGTTGACTGCTCTGTGAAGGGCTTGCCTTCGGCATTCAGATGTGCCAGACCCACAGCAAAGCCTGGAGTCTCGTCCTGGGTGCAGGCTGGGCCTGAGGAACAGGCAGAGGCCGCCAACCCCAGCAGTCAGGTTTCCCGGAGCGCAGACTGGCGGGCACGTCCCCACGCCCTTCCCACACCACCAGAGCGCGTTCAGGGACAGCCGAGACAGGCCCCGGCTGAATAGCTCTCCTACCAGTGAGTGCCAAGCAAGCATATGTGTGCTTCCCAAAGCCTTATATAAAGAGTGTGTCTGCCCTGTGGAGAGCACTATGTGCCACACAGACAAAAAGTGCTCTACCATACAGATGTGTACCATGCAGCCACTGCATTCTCATGCTGCGTCGTGCTCTGACGTGACAAATGCAGGCATGTGTGATGCAAGGTATGTTACTAGGTGTTGAGAGGGCAGATTTGTGTGGTCTCCTGCAGGCTCTGCAGCGCTTCCAGGAACTGAGAGCTGCGTGCTGGCGTCTGAAGTAGCGCGGCCCTCTCTGGATGCTGAGGAGTTGCAGAGGCTGCGCATCTCATGCCCTGCCGAAGTTGGTACGCTGCGAATCAGAGACCCTAGACCAGCAGATGTGCATCGTATGCCTTGCATGTGTGCAGAGACGTGCGTTTATGCATTTGCGTTTGCGCTGATATGTGCCTGCCTGAGCTCCCCACCACTCTCTTTCTGCGGGGGTAGGCTTGACATTGACCCCAGCCTATTGCCTCTCCCGTTGAAGGATGCCTGTATTGGTGAACGCAAAGATGGGTGACTGACGTGAACACCTTGACAGCTGAAACAAGCTCTGCGTTGCTGCAGATGCAAGGCTGGAGCCCCTGCCGACGCCCCTGGGGGGGTCTGACGCAATGTCGCCCAGCGCGCTCAGCGCCGCAGCCGCCGCCAGCCTGTCGGGGCAGCGCCTGACCAAGCGCCAGTCTTGGCGAGGCGATGAGCTTGACAGCTCAGCAGCAAAGGAGCTCCAGGTGAATCAGCAAGCTGATCAGTCCACCTAGTGAAGAGTTTGTCATCTCAATGACGATATCACAGAGCCTCAGCGCTTGAGAGCTTTGTGACCTGGCCGTCACTGCAGAATTCTGTTGACCAAGGCACTCCTTCCTCAGCAGGGTATACTCTGGCACAGAGCAGTACGTCTGACTCTTGCTGCTGCCCAAGCGCCTTGCCTCGAGGTAGGGGTGCAAGCCGGGCTCGGGAAAAGCGCTGGCGTGTATGCAGGCTCCGCAGACAGCGTCCATGACAGACGAGGGCGGCAAGTCGCGCAGCTCCAGCCTGGAAAGGCAACGCAGATTCCTGGGGAGGGACCGCTACATGGGCTTCCACGACGAGCCCCTGCACGGCTCTGACAGCGCAGGGCGGCCTGAACAGGCACAGCGAGCAGGCAGCGGCATCGCCTTGGAGGTAAGAGCCGAAGGCCACTGCACTTCACACCATCTTTTGTGCTCGTGCAAAATCATGCCTAACGAAGCTCTGTGAATTTCAGACCAGATTCTATCTGGAAGTCAGGCTTTGGTTTTTGGGGCCTCATCCTTACTATGCTGGGTCACGTGCAGGATCTCTCAGTCGTGTCCCCAGGAGCTCTGTCCATGGTTTCGGAGGAATCAGAGTCTGCCCTGGGGCGCTCCTCTGTCGCATCTCCGACATCGCCTTACCGCGTCAGCGGTGCGACTTCTCCTGTGTGTGAACGACAGGGCTGACGCTGAAATCAGAGTTACGCTGCTGATTCCCAGTGCATGGTGTTGCAATCGAGAAGCCATACAAGAGCAGCCGTACTGGTTTGCCACATGAGGGGGCTGTAGAACATTGCAATAAGCCTGCTATTGTAAAGACTTCCAATTGTTGTATGCAGGGATCGCAAGGGAGGGCAGCGGAGCTGCAGGCATAAGTGCCCATCCGAGCATGGGCATGCCAGCATCGCCCATACTGGAGCAGTTGTCCACATACTCCATCTCAACAGAGCTTGGTCAGTCTGACTGGCGCATCAGCACCTACGAGACAAACCCTCCCAGCGATGCTGAAGAAAGAAGTGAGCATTCATCCCAGCCAATTGCTCGTTGAGAGCAGGAACACACCCTCCTATGGATGTCTTTCAGCAGTCCTTCCTTCACATGGCACGGTTAGCACAGCCCTAGCTTGGACCAACTCCAGAGCTCGGCAGGATGCTGCACCGCACAGTGTCCTCTCTGAGCGCTATTCTTAATGTTGTGCAACAAGATCAACAGCCCGTGCCCAGCCGAGGAGCTCCCTGTAGCGGTTTTCGGCAGCACTTTGCTGCTGGCTTCAGGTGCCTGGCCTGCGCAGGGCTCTGATGTCTGTGCATGGGTTGTAATATTCAGGTCTAGTTGCTCTTAGAAGCACTGGCGTCTGAAAATAAAAATCTAACAAGGCAAGAGGAACGCCAGTGCCGACAGGTCTGGCGGGGTAGACTCCAAAGCAAACCTGCCCATGAGGGTCAGGCTGCGTAGCAAGCAAGGGACACTGTAAGCTGTAGGGTAGACTACAGTTTGGTCATACCTAAATAAGGGGTAATATGTCGTATGGGTGCAGGGCGGGAGAAAGTGCACCGCTGGTGGCACACCAAGCAGCTGGCCGACAGCAGAATCATCATGGGAAAGCCCAGCGTCCTCTTCCGCAAGGTCGTCAACACGCGCGTCGGGGACGAGATCGTCGCCGTCAACGCGCAGCAGTATGCCGTGCTGGTCATGGACGTGCCTGACCTGCATAAGGAGAGCGCAAAGTGCGCCTCCCCCGCCCTTCAGCCACCCACAAGACAGTATATGCCATCATGCCTCAGCCATGCGTACCGCACCGACGGCTTGTCACGCGCTGAAGTGTCAGGCTCTGGAGTGAAATTCGAAAACGGGCATGCGCCTGGAATCAGCATCGCTCAATGTGCGAGGTCGTGCATGTGTGCAGGCTGATGAAGCAGGCAAAGAAGCAGAAGTGGTGGTGGAGTGTCTGGTGGAGCATCTGGGTCTGCCTGCAGAAACATGTGTGCCCTGCTCCCCACACCTTTGGCCCTTGGGTATCCTGATGAGCCTCCCCTTGCTTGCACCCCAGGCTGACTTCAGCTGGACGCCCCATGTTACCAGGCACCTATGCTGTGTAGACAGGGCATGAGGCAGTGTATGGCGCGTCTGGGAAATTGCTGGCTTCAGTCTTCAGGAGTTTCAGAAGGGTGTGACATAAAGACTTCGAGACCAAGTTTGAGAATCAGCCTTGCTTCTGTGCAGTTGCTGATGCGGGGGCCTAATGTGCCGGATCCTCGGGACCCTGACACCATCAGGAAGTCCCACAGCACGGTTGCCCTGACACGGCAGGCAATCCATGACGGGTCTGTCCCCCGCCTGGCGCCCCGGTCGACTGGGAAAACAGCGCAGCTGCATGACACCGCAGCGCCTGTGGCTGACATCAAGGTGGATGCTCCAGGTGAGACGCCTCCAAGTCACCTTCCCTTAAACGCATGTGCATGCCTGCATCACATGCACGCAAGCTCACGCACGCAGCCGCGCAGAGTGGTTGAGAGATGTAGCATGCGCTTTCGCAATCAGTGCTCAGGCTGCCAGCCAGTAGCGGGGCTGTGGCAATCTGCCCAACATCCCTTGCACCTCAGCTGTCACATTCTGTTGCGATAGTTGACGCGCATGCAGGGCGGCCCCCAGTGAGCCATCCCATTGACGAGCACGTCATAGAGATGGGGGAGGTGACGCGGGCGCCCAAGGCGGCCCTGAGCGCCCGCCACGGCAGCCAGGACATCCCCCTGCTGAATGCACCGGTGCGCAGGACCCTGCTTGGCTTCTCCGCTCACCTTCTAAATGCTTGTTCAGGGCGCACTCTGGCTACATGGAGGAGCGACATGCATCTCAGCACGTTCTTCACTATAGGCATGTGCATTGCAATGTGTGCACAGTCAGCATTCGCACCTGCTCAGATTGACCAGGCTGCATGAGCTGTCCGTGTATGCGAGAGGAGCAGCGAGACCACAGAAAGGCATCAAGGAATGCCCTGAGACTCCCTGTGCATGTACGCAGGGGTCAGATGTGCCTGTAGAGGCTCCTGTCTCCCAACCGCTCCCCAAGAGCCCCTTCCAGAAGCCTTCTGTGCAGATCATCAGCCTCTCAGATGACGGCTCTGAGGCGCCCACCACCGTGAGACACCCGATTCACACTGAGACGTCCTCAACTCCAGTACCTCAACTTGATTATGCACATGCATTGCATGTCCGCCGTGCCGGCATGTGTGAGCAGAGCCTGAACAGGGCGTGCGACGTGATATGCTGGGAGCGCTGAAGGGTGTGTCGTCACAGGGGGACATCTTGTCGCAGCAGCAGCTGCCGGGCAGCTGGCACAGCGACGAGCTGCCAGACGCAGAGGCGCTGGTGTCCCTGACCTTCAAGCTGCTCTTCCCGGAAACCTTCCAGCACATCCTCCCTGTGCACAAGCACAAGGTCAATTGACCTCCCTATCTTGTTCAGTGTCCCTCCCTTCCTTCTGAATTGCCAGGAATTCAACACAAAAGTCCTGTCTAGGTGTTGAGTCAAGCAACCCTGAAGTCGTCTATAGGCAGAGTGGTGGAGTGTATAGCGCCGCAGATACATAGAGCCATGTGTGCTGCATCCAACAACTTACTGAGTTTTTTGGGGGTGAATGCAGGAGGTGGACCTGCTGCTGGCTAAGTGGGATGTTTCCTGGGCTGCCCTGGCGCGGGCAGAGGCGAAGTTCGAGTTCAGCAAGTGCCAGATCAGGCCCAAGCACAAGCTCGGTCACCGCTTCTGCCCAGGTGACCGATCTGCTCAAGCCAGCTTCATCTATATTCGTCAAGGAATTCTGTCGAGCACATTGCGCATGGCTGAGTGCATGTATGCAAGGTGGCATTACTGTGGAATGCAACATAAGTCTGAAGGAAGTTTGGCTAGGATGTAGGGAGCAATGCCCAAGTCCAATACAGGCCCTTTTCACAAACCGCATGTTTCTGCAGCAGCCGACATATGGATGCCAATTGAAATAATACTCGCCACTGCTTGCTGCTGCAGGCGAGCAGGTAGACAGCATCGACTACTGGGCTGGGGAGGTGCGGCGGCTGGAGCACGAGATTGTGGACGCCCGCAAGCGCGCGCTGGCGTCTCCGCCCTGCGCCTCCTACTTTGTGTTCTTCAGCAGCCAGAAGGCCGCCGCCATCGCCGCGCAGACCAACATCCACCCCGAGGACGGCCGCTCCTTCCGCGTCGTCGAAGCGCCCGGCCCCGAGGAGGTCCGGCACTGGTCTCGTCTTGCATTGTGGGCGCCCTGCACGACGCAACTGAGTCAAGTAGTATGAACGGGGAGTCAAGCCTTCCTCGCAGAGAGCTCTGAAATGGAGGTGACGCCTTTGTCATAGTGACGGCTGACATTCAGGTGTGAGGCTTGTGAGACAGGCCCATCGCCCCCAAGAATTGCGAATTGGCAGTGCGCTAAGCTCCAATGACAAGGCATGATTTGGGAGCTAAGAGTGTGTCTGGTGCATGAAGTGGACAGCTCGGGCCGCCTGATGCTAAGGGCTGAGTAAGGTGCAGGTGAACTGGCCAACCCTGTGGATGAGCTGGCGGGAGCGCGAGCTGCGCGAGATCATCGTGCTGCCCATCATTGTTCTCATCATGCTCGTGCCTGTGGGCGCGTTCTCAGGTGCGGCGCTTGGCACCTGTCGGGGGACTCTGTTTCCTCTCAGCAACGCCTTTCCTCTGCCCGCCATGGCCTCTTTGCACCGTCTATCCTTAGACCCTAACCGCCAGACGGCGGGCTGTGCTACATCCAAGTGATGTTGTATCAATCACCTCATCAATGACTTCATGAGTGCACACACAGAAGTTCAGAGAGTAGAAGGCGCTTGGATGCGGAGGTTCCAGCAGGGGAAGTCTGCTGGCAAGCGCGAGATTCTAATGAGGATTATGTGATGCTGGCAGGCGTGGTGGCGCAAGTGACGGTGGCCATCTGCGGCAACAACTCGGCCTCCAACCGCTTCTACAGTGAATGGTACTGCCAGCGCCAGTCCATGAGCCGCTCTCTGATCACCAGCATCCTCCCCACCGTCCTCCTCATGCTCTGGCAGAACCTCTTCCTGCCCAACGCCCTCTACCGGTGCGCCCCCTGTCACACGCCAGAGCTGGTTGTCATGACTGACCAGCCATGTTAGTATGCGTGCTGAGATGGCAATGGACTCAGGAGCCTGAGATTCCCTGTGGCCGGACCCAGCTCCCTGAGGACAGAGACAGCTCAGTTGGCAAGGATGCAACTGTGGCCATTATGGCAGCAAAGCAGGCTGAAGGCTTGAAGCCCCAGTGTAGGCCTGCCAGCTGATGGTTGCGGCTATCTCAGGCGTGGCAGTAGTGACCTATGATGTGTTCAGGGTTGGAGTGTTCAGGGCGGTCTGCACATGTCCACAGGGGAAATGACCAGGGTTTTGCGCATGCAGGCTGGCTCAGATGGAGGGCAAGTGGCCATCGCTGTCCAGCCTAGACAGGCGCATCTGCAGCCTTTTCTTCTACTGGTCCACCTGGAACGTGTTCCTGGGCGCCATGTTGGGCGGCTCGGCCTTCAGCCAGCTGGGCATCATTGTGAACAATCCTGGCAGCATCCCCAAAATCATCGGAACTGCCCTTCCAGCATCCTCCAACTTCTTCATCAATTATGTCATCATCCAGGTCAGCCTGCCTCCTGCCTGACAACCTGCATCTCACCTCTCCACTGGCACTGCCAAGTTTCGTGGGGCCGGCATCTACCAGAGTATGCTGCACACTGCTGACAACATCATGAAGCACTGTATCAGAGGATTTGCCGGCATGTAGAAGTACTACATTGTGGCTGACTGTTGTGAATGGCTGCAGGGGCTGGCGTTCCAGACATTCCGGCTCATGTACCCCCACATTGGCTCTCTGATTGGCCTTTTCCGTCTCTGCGGCTACTGCAGTGAGCCCCAAGCTGTCCCTGCATTCCTCCCTTCCATTGTCCCACAGATGCACACAGCATACATGCTATTTCGCTCCAGGCTCTACCTCCAGCCCCAGGGGCTCTGGGTTTAGCATGAGACAATGCTCTACGTGTATGCAGCACGGGTAGGGCAGCTAGAAAAGATCCAGTGTTGGTCTTTGCCTTGCGTTGTCTGGAGCTTCCCAAGACACTCGCCAGCCAGTACTGGATGTCTTTGAGAGTCTGATGTGTGGGGAAATTCAACTGGGATCTTAAAAGTTTGCACTCACAATGTGTGGGCGCTGCAGAGCCGGCGCACAAGCGGGAGGAGATGGCGGCAGTGTGGCCGCACAGCATCCGCTACGGGCGCGAGGTCGGCACGACCATGCTCATCTTCATCATGGCCATGGCCTACGCGGCCACCTCCCCCCTCATCCTCCCCTTCGCCCTCACCTACTTCATCGTCACCTGGTCCGCCCCCTTCCCCTCTCACCCCTGCCTGTGCCTCTCTGCCAGCTGCACTCCCAGAGCATCTGCAGGACCGTTTTTGGGACACACCAGTACGTCTTGTTGTTCCATGAGAAGATGTGATGCAGAGCCTGCAGCTGACGTCTGCTTGTCTAGTGGATCAATTGTCGAAGCACCAACTCTCCTAGGCGGATTATCTGTGGTGTGCTGGCAGGGCGTTGCTCGCATGCCATCCCTTGAGTGCGGGACGTCCTCTCACCTTTTCTTGAAGCCAAGGGGCTGTTCCTGCAAGCTTCTGAGATGAATATTGGGCGCCTGCAGGATTTTCTGGAGGTATAACATCCTCTATGTCAGCGAGCGCTGCTTTGAGAGCGGGGGCCGCATCTGGGACCACATCTTCGATGAGGTCTGCTGGTGCCTCTGGATTCTCAGCACCTTCACAGGTGCAGCCCCCGAGCAGCATGCCTCCCACAAGCTGCGTGGCACCCTGAGTCCTTAGGCCTGCAATGCCTCCTGTACCTAAGACCGTTAGGATGACCTGTCAGGCCCAGCATGTACTCAAACAAAGGCAGCATGTCTGTGCCGGCTGCAAATCCTACTCAGTGCAATGCAAGAGTGACAGGTACCCCAAGGGGTTGATTGCTGACATGCGTGAGAGACATCAGGCCATACACTTGACCAAAGAGACCTGGCTGTGTCTGCAGGGTGCATCTTCTTGGCCAATAAGGCGTACGTCCAGGCAACATTGACCTGGATGCTCATCACACCCTTCCTATACAAGGTGTGCTGTCCTTGAGATCACCAGTCCAGCAAGTGCCAGGCAATGCGGGTGCTGGCCTTCATCAAAATGGTGTCCTGGCTGCTCAGTGCCAGTATGTGCAGGCTATGGGCCAGTCTGTCATAGCTGACTCGTGATCTGTAGCAGCTTCTCAAAACAGAGGTGTGGAGTTGCCGCCCCTGTACGCATGCAAACAAGCAATGCCCTGCTAGGGTCCAGCATCCTCATCTTCTGATGCATTGTGCAAGGAGCAACTGCCTCTGAAAGGGCTTGCGCTGCGCAGTTCAACAAGCACTGCCACCTGCGCTATGGCAAGGCGGTGCACAAGATGCCGCTGGAGATGGCTGCCACAGCGCCGGCAGCCACCGTGGACCCTTCCGTGTACCTCCCTCCTGCGCTCAGGTCTCTCCTCTGCTCTGAAGCGCCCCTGAGTGGGCAGCGCCTCTGAGGCAGCAAGAATATGAAAGCATGAGCTCGCTATACTGATATGAGGCTGGGCTCTGGGAAGGCTGGGAAGCCCTGCAGAGTGCGAAAAGTAGAACGTCTTGCCAGCCTCAGGGTACCTGCCCGGTGCAAATGAATGTTGTGCAGAGTGGTGAGCACACTCACAAGCTTGGACAGACTTCTTGTGTGCCTGCTCTATGGCGACAAGGGTTGCTCATGGATCAGGCTGAAGGGCTTTTGGTAGTACTGCTGACATGCTGTGCTGGCTTGCAGGCCTGGAGCTGCCGGATGGTATCCTGAGTATGGCAAAGCCTGGGAGCACTGGTGAGTCCCAGCCACTTTAGTGTTCCCTCTCAGGCACCCTTGCAAGCACCATGTACTGCCACTCACTTGGGGAAAGATGTTAGGGCCTTCCGTCTTCAGCAATTCTCCTGATCCTTTGCAGAGACAAATTTAAAGCGCACTCCCTCAGACCTGAGAGTGAGACTTGCACCTGCAGGAATGCACCAACCTACACGCTATGAGTTGGGGAATGATCTTGTCAAGTCGGCAGTACGGGCTGGGCAGGCTGCGTTCCTGTGGGTACTCTCTGTTCACGGTGAATCGCCCCCATCATAGGATGGGAATTATCCCTGAGGAGGCCAGACGCATTGTCCTGGTTGACAACAGCATCTGCAGGACAGGATATGTTGCAACATGCGCAGCCGCATGCAGCGGCAGGTCGGTGTCTTCTATTTCATTCACAGTCACAGATTGGTGTCTAGACAGTGCAGCAGAGGTCACGGTACAAGGGCCTTCTTGCGCATAGCAGAGTGTCAAGACAGATCTTGCAGGTGGCATTCAGAGACAAGTCAGTCAAGCTCTTCAAGTCAGGCAGGAGTCTCTGTGAGTATCAGAACATTTGGCAGGAGTAGCATATTACAGTGGTCAAGAAACAACTACAAGTAGTATGGCATCTCAATGAAGTTGCTCTAGGACTGAATTGAAACATTATGGAGGTGCGGGCAGGTATACATTTTTGTGCTGGTTCTCCTAGTACTAGTCAGCTACCTCAGTGCAGACGATCTTGATGGATCCGCAAAGAAGTAGTTCCTGAGAAACTTGCAGACTGAAGTAGTCACTGACAGCCACACACATGTGCGTATGTCTGCCCAGATCATAGAAGTTGAGTGGCCCATTATGTGTTGGGCATATTGTGCCACCCATGAAATGAAAATAGACCCCTAGTCCATGTCTCGCTTAAGTTGTAATGAGGTAGAAGCCTACTGGTAGGGTACACATCACACCTTGCCCGCCAGGCCTGTGCTGGCTAGATGTGAGACCTTGCTCACCCTTCGCAGGCCTGGGACTAGGACTAGTGACCTATCTGTATATCCTACACTGTTCTTACCTGATCCTAGCAGGTCGCATAGAATGTATACGTATACACTTTGCCTGAAGTGTACCTGGGCAAAACCGACAGGTCTGATACAAGACATACAAGCAGCCTGAACTGGACCTAGGCAATCCGGATCCTAGCAGGGCTGTACACAGAATGTGCAGAGCAGCAGCGAGGAACTGCACAGATACCTGCCTCACCTGGCGTGAAAGCAAATCAGGTTGTATTAGTGCTGCTTCAGCTGAAAGCAGCCTGCGGCAGGCCACTGGGAAATGGCTTGCTCATCAGCTGTGCCACCACAGCCTTGGCCTCCCCCAGCACCGTCTCTGCAATGCTGTTGTCTCGGAGAGGATTTGCGCATGTAAACCTGCATGGCCATGCTCCAGCTGTCTCTCTATGGCCATGCTCACGCAACTTCATGTCTCTGTCTGCAGGTGCTCTCGCGACAGCAGGGAGTGCGCAGCACTGCAACAAGGCAGTGCACGCTGACGCGTGCGCCTGGCACCGTGTGCATGAGTCCACATCAAGACCGCAGTCCATGTCATGCACTGGTGGAGAAAGATGCATACCGGTAGACTCGCCCCTCAAACTGGCCATCCCTGACAAAGTGGTTCCACAGCGCGTCATCATCAGGTAGGGCAGCCAGGTCAGCACTTTTGGACCGGTACAGGTCAAAGTCAAAGCAGGCACGGCCCCTGATCAGCATTGCGATGGTCTTGCTCAGGCGGTAGCTGGACTTCCTGTCCTTGTACTCATTGCTATTCACCTCCCTGTCTCCATCCTGCGGCAACGCAGAACACAGTGCCGCCTGAATGTCTGTGATCTCTCTGGGGCCCCCTCTGGAGTGAAGTGCTGCTGTGTAGGGCAACGACTATTTGCATCAACCAACAATGTCATATGCAAGTTGCAGAAGGGTGTTGAACATTGCAGGCTTTTGTTGCCCGGTATATGTCTAGCATCAAACTCGGCGTGCTTCTGTACAGGGAGAATGAAATTCTGGTAAAGCCAGATTACCTGGGAGAGCCAACGGTCGTATGTGGTCGCCATCATGGCCGACATCCAGTCAGTCTGCACCTGGAATGCCTTGAGCTTCACAAAGAGCACCTCCAGAGGGTTGAGCAGGAGACCGTCGTATGCAAACTCTGCATATGGATTCAGCCTGCAAACCTCATACGCACGTGTTTGTCCCACAGCAGGCTTTCCGAGTCTTTGCAATGCAGTGCGGCTCAGCAGGCCAGGCAGATGCAGAGCAAGGCCTCTGTCCTAGCTGTGCCATGTCATGCCTAGAAGGAAGCGCTCTCGTGCAGGCAGTCGTCAGCGCTGAATCACTACATGACAGCCTGGCGTACCCGGCATTGCAGTCCCAATTGCTCTGGTTGCGCCAGTCGGTGCCCTGGTAGCGCAGCATGAGGGAGTCGATGGTGTATCCCTGATTTAGGATGGCCGCGGACGCTCCCAGCTCCGCATGGAAGATCACATCGCTCATGTCCTCATAGCAGGCCAGCACCCGGCCGTCCTCCCGCAGGACCTTCAACCCCACCTGTCGCAGCACACAGCCAGCTGGCGTGTTTGCTCTTCACAGGCCATCTCTTTGTACTCCTCAGCCCCACACGGTGCAAGACACACAGTGCTGGCGTGAATCTTGTCACAGGCCATCCTCCCAAAGTACCCTCAACCCCACCTGGTCCATCTCACATGCAGCCAGTGTCATCCTTTTCTGAACGCAAAAGACAGTAAAGCCTCATTTGAGTAGGGCCTGATCTCCCATAGGGGTCCGCAAGCCATTTGAGACACAAAGGCTTGCCTTGGTTGCGCGAAAACATCCTACTGTACAGAGCTGCTGCTGGGTGCTGAGCGATGCTATGAGAAGCCCAGACTCTTTAGCAGTTATCTACGCTGCTGCCGCAGAGTAGAAACGAGAAGCAGATATTGAGACAACGCACGCAGTACCTGGTCTGTAGCCATGACGTAGGACTGCACATGAGCATTGTGGCGGGCCTCATTGCCAGGTTTGCCTCCCATGTAGGCGGTCTCGCAGCTGATAGTGCTGCCCACCAGCTTCACATCCTCGCTCAGCCGCGCCGTGAACACCCTGCTCCAGTGCAGTCCCTTCTGCATGTGACGCACCACCGTCGATCAGCCACAAACACTGCACAACCATAATCCCAGCCATGATCACCACGTTTCTGCATGTGAAGCCCTACTGTCCACGTCCACCAGCCACAGACATGCAGAGGCACTGTGTGAATGATGGGTCAGGGTACTGCCGCATGTAGGGCATTCAGGCTACTGCCAAATATAGGGCATGTGATGAGAAGGTCTGCCTGCTGCACAGTGCACACCCAGATGCTCATATTCTAAAATCCCCTCCCCAAGGATTTGCCTCCAGAGCTCTCAACATGTATGCTTAGGCCATCACAGTGCCACATGCACCAAGGGGCAGCATGGAGATCGTATCTAATATACATGAGCACATTCCCAATCTGAGACAGAAGGGGGAAGTGGCTTACAGGGAAGTAGTTGGGGAGGAAGGGGCCCCTGACTGAGGAGTTCATGAAGATGATGTGGCGGTACAGCGATGCGTCCACCTTCCCGCTCTCAATCGCCCAGCCAATAGTCCCCCAGTCGTAGCACCTGTTCTCATGAAGGATGTAGCGCGCGTTTGATGGCAGCTCTGGCAGCTTGGCCGGCCCAAACAGCTTGTCGTCCTGACACGCAGCGCCTCAGCATCAGTGTCACGCTCAGGCCCAGATACAGATCTCTTTCATGCCAGCTGCTCGCTCTCACTGGAAGGCAATGCATTGGACAGCCTGAGGTCGCTCTGGGCGGCAGGGCTCGTCAGTGAGGGTCACAGAAAGACACACAAGGGAGCATGGGTGTAGAAGCAGAAGCGCATTGACTGATGGGCACTGTCAGCAGGTAGGAAAGCTGCTGTGCGCCCTTTGGTGAAAGTGTGCATCACCTGCTGAACAATGATGGCATAGTCGCAGCCGTCACCCTCCCACATGCCATGCTGGACGAAGAATTGCAGGTTGCGCTCGTACTCTGGGTCTGTCTTGGAGTACACATAGATGACCAGGGTGCTGGGTCTCATAATTTGAATGACATCGCTGTCCAGACTCTCGTACAGGCCACGCATGCGCATGCTTGTCCTGGGCACCCTGCAGCTCAGGCAGATGGGACACCTCAGCAGCTGTTGCCTGCCGCGTAGGCACTTAGCAACATGTAGCAGAAAAGGTCAGTGCAAGCGCATTTCCGCAATGTCACACTGGTAAGTGCAGAAAGGACGACATAGACCTATTCATGCTGCAAGGGTCCCGCGCCTTCTCTGCTCTGTATGATGGAAAGCAAGGGAGTCTTCTAGCAGAGCCCGGGACGCTTACTTGGCTGGTACAAAGAGGGATCCGCATATCATGACTGCGGCAATGCATGCTGACAGGACCAGTAGACGCGCGAGCATTGTGCTATTAGCTCCAGGGACATGCTTGTCAAGTCCTGAGCCTGATGACCCTGATCTCCTCAGGTGCTGGCGAGTCAACAGCGGTGCCGACTCCGACCTCATGGGGCTGCTCATGTTTTGCCCCAGCCAAAAGGGCCTTTGGAGTTTTCTCGCCCCCTCCTGTGAGCGGAACAGGGCTTTGAGTGCCCTCCTGCAAAGAGCAGGTACAAGCTGCAGCTTACCGTTATGGCTGCTGATATACAACCTTGGAGCCGCTGGAAAGGCTCCTGAGGTCTAATACTGGTGATGCCAAAGCGTGTGTACGGCTGTACGGTTATAGCATCATAATATATTGTAGGTTGAGTAACAAACGGGATCGCACGCTTACCTCAGATTACGAGACAGGAGACACACATTCGCCGTAACAATGACCTTAATGGAGTCTCGTACTCAATTGTGACACACGATGAGCTCGCCGAGGAGCTGCATGCAGCGAGCACCTCCCTCATGCTTGCAGTAGCGATTCATGGGACATGGCGTTACAGCACGAGCATGACATTAGGTACTGATAGGGACCGCATTGTATGCTATCAATTGCCGGAGGAGGTATGGCTGGCAGTCTGCGCAGAATGAAATTCCCATGTGATTTTTGTCTAGATGTGACTTGATGGACCTACCTAGACTTTGCGCCTATTCTTCCCTTGGACAACTCGCAGTCCCTCCACCTGTGTGATGAATGTGTCAAGCACTGCTGTGGAGAACAGCCTTGGGATAGGACGATGTAGTCTGCGCGTCCCTGCTAAATGGCTTTATCAAGTATAGCGAGGCTGGGTAGACCACTCGGATGCATTCACAGTTCTTCAAAAGCCCTCATCCGTGCAGCGGCTGCTCTTCATGTAGATCTGAAGGTTTGAGGCCTTGATAATAATTGTTTTCTACGGGCAAGGTGTTGCCGCGCTGTTGTGCAACCTGCAAATGCTGTTATTAAGTCTGCAGTGATCTGAATGCTTAGCATCGTTTCAGCGCTGCTGCGGCGACACGTAGGAGCTTCTCATCACTGTGGCACCCTTTCCCCAGCAGCCGGCTATCGTACTCTAGCGTCAGCAGCTGCGAGAGCATTGCATGGTCCCCTTCCAGAGAACCAGGTGCACCTCAAGAGACATCCTTCCCTTACCATCTGCACAGTCAGAAAGCACAAATTAATACTAGCTATGATGTTGAAACATTGCCATGTGCCTATGCATCCTCCCTGATGAAAGCCTATGCCCATGCCCTCTGCATACTGAATGGACCAAAAAATTCCGCAATGCCTCCTGTTGCGCAGGTGATCCTGCAGAGCTTGAAACCTTGGGGACATCGTAGCTTGGCGTATGCAGCAGCACTACTTCCCGTTCCCAATGCAGCGTCATTGTGCGCTGTTTCAGGCAGCAGATCCGCTGGGTGCTGTGACTTGACGAGGGGCTTTGCAGCCACCAGCAAGCTCCGGCCCAAGCACAGAGGCGGCAAGATAAAGACCTCTGGGGGCTACAAAGAGCGCTTCAAGCTGACTGCCACAGGTACATCCTCTATTCGCCCATCAGGAATGCAGCATTCTCACGGGCAGCACGCTGTTGTCAAAAGCATGCTTTGTGGACTGGCAGCTTAATGAGTCACTGCTGAGTGTTGGGTACATTGCGCTGCTGTGGCGCGCTCAGGGAGTGCAGAAAGTGTGCGCAGGTAAAGTCAGGCATATGAGGACGGGACACAGGCATAAGAGATGGGCTAAGACCAGCGATCAGAACAGGAAGCTACGGAGGGGCAGGAACCTGTTCGACACCTATGCAACCACTCTCAAAAAGCTGGGCTTCACAAGACGGACATTCTAGCAGGAACTGAGTCCTAGCTTTACAGCGTGGCTTCCTGACAACATTGTTGTTCCTGCTCAACAATTGTAGAGCGCTGACGACGGCTATCACAGCACTCGTGGGTTGGCAGCTTGCAGCCCAAGGTGCTGAAGCGCTCGTCCCTGCTAACAAAGGGGCAAACATGCTCTGGGCCCTGTAGGAGAGCTTGCACAGCCGTGGTATAGCTAGCACTCTGCACTACCCATTGAAGTCTCTCAAAGCCTGGCGCGAGCTGCTATGTCCGGGTAGAGAGACATATTTGAATGGGAAGTCCCACAGTTCCGGGTGCTGGTAGAGAAGGGGCTGGATGGGATATAATGCTACATGGCAACTCTTGCATGTATTCTGCTACAGGGATGTTTGGCTCAGGCATCTGTTGAAGATGATCATGAACAGCATCAATGAATGGTGCTCGTATGTTGCACACATGTGCATCTTGGAGCAACATCAGGCACTGCCTTGGCGAGGCTCTTCATGCGCTCTGTCCCTAATCCCGTCTCGCCCTCATCCGAATCTCTTCCAAGTACGATTTACCTGGCAAAGAAGATGGGCTACATGCTCGAAATTGCATAAAACGGGAAGGGTTTTGGTGAGCTTCAGGGGTCGAGTTATAATGAAACGCCTGCAGCCTTCTTTGTCATCCATCGTTGGCCCTTGCTTTCTCGGGCCTCAATTCCTCCCAAATGTCGACAATACAGTCCCAACACCTGTCTTATCGCGTCATCAAGATTCAGAAGGGGCCCACAGACACCAGGCCCCTTGCAGCGGACACCACATGACGGAGGAGCCAGAGCCAGCACCCACATGCACAGCAGGCCATGTCTCCGAAGATCGCCCCTGCACCGATCCCTGCGGTTGATATGGAACACGGAGTGTTACCGGTAGCAGAAACAGACCCATATGGTCTCAATCCCATATACACCCAGAGCTCCTCAGTGCGCTTGACTGCTTTCGGTAGTGTTGCTCAGTCAGCCCTGCCACAGGAAAAGAGCAGGAGGAGCTTCTTCTCTCAAGATGGTGCGGCTGGTGCTTTGTATTTCGACGCAGCACCACCCAGACTCTCTTACCTGCAAAGCATGGGATCAGCAAGCAGCGACCAGCCTCTCATTGAGAGTCCTGGCTACCCTGCCATTGAGTCCCATCGTTCTGCAGCGAGCGAGAGGCCACCCTCACCAAGCCATTCCAATGACAGCAGGTCAGCCCCCGAATCTTCGTCTGGGTACCCAATACCTGGGCAGTCCTGTAAGCAATACCTTTTGCTGCTTGGGATGGCATCTGCTTGTCTGCAGTAGAGTTCAGCCTCACGTATACTCATGTTGGTCTGAGAGAGCACCAGGCTGCAAGCCTTGTCCAGTATGATACTACCAGAATGCATCTGCACATATGCTATACAAGCCCGGTGTGTGCAGGAGCAGCCGCTTTAGGCCCACCATGGCCATTGTGCGCAAGGCCAAGTACCGGTTTTCCACATTGCGCTCACGCGTGATGCACCGCAGCGCGTCGGGCAGCCAGATTGGCGGTCTTCAGCGCCAGGAGTCCAGTCTCTCTGTGCAGCTATCTGGTCAGCCTGTCTCCCTCAAACTGCCTTGACAATGGACAAGCGCGCGCTTGCATGTGGATGCTTTCCTGATTCACTCCTCTCCATGCTCTGGCTTAGCCTCTTGGATCTGCACTCCTCACGTACAGATAAGGGTCGATAGCTAGGGCAGGGACACATACCACACAGGAGCGTGTTGAGCGCTTGCAGAGGCTGTAAGCTGGCATTGGAAGCCACGGGCAGCAGCGTGCACACAGAGTGGTGCAGATGAGGTCATACACAGCTGGACGCGGGCTGTTTGCTGCAGGCGGCTCGATCTTTGACATGCTCAATATGGACGACAGGGCCTCCTGGAGGGCCAAGGCATCACACTCCCTGGAAGGCATCTATGCAACCATTGCCATCACGGTGGTCACATTTGTTGCCCTCTTCATGGACGACTTCCGCCTGGCTGTCCTGCCCACGCAGCTGGATGTCAGCTGCGAGTATCTCTCTGGCCTTATATTGGTAGGCCTCTCAGCCCCTCACCAAGCGATGACGGCCTCTTGTGGAATGGTGTATCTCAGAGGACGACAGCAGAGATGCAGATCCGTGTGAGACAGGGTGTCTAGAAGAGTGGTGAGTTAAGCCTAATGCAGTGACTGGTATCGGAGCAATCCTAGCTTTCAAAAGGACACACAAAGGGCTAGATTTGCCGAGTACAGGTCCTGCATTGCAGAACAGACAGGGCATGCCCCTGAACTGCAATTCTGTCCCAGCTGCAAGGCAGCACATCAGCGGGCCAATTATTGCAAGCGCTCAGCATGCGGGCGACGTGCAGGTGTTGTTCTGTTTTGAGCTGACAGTAGCGTCGATGGTGCGCACGGGGTACTTTGCCAGCCTGTACTTCTGGATCGACCTGGCCGCCACGCTGTCCATGCTCCTCGACATCACCCGCCTCATGGACCTTATCTTCAACCAGTCCACCATGGCCGGCTCCCCTGCGCTCACCCGCCTGGTCCAGAACAGGGTGAGTGCCCTGACTTGAAATGCATCCACTTCCCTTGCGCCCCGACATGCCGTGAGGCTCCTTGTCGAGACGCACTAGCTCTATTGGTGAGAATCAAGCAGCAGATATCGCTGTGCTGCCAACAGAAGACATACTACTGCCAGTGGGCATGATCCTTTTGCCATCATGTGTCATGAGTGTGTTGATCCCACATTTGTGTCATGAGTGTGTTGATCCCACATTAGAGTCCATTTGCGCACACACCTGGCATGGGGACTGCAGGTGCTTGTGCGGCTGAGGCAGATTCTCAGGGTGACGCGGATATTCAGGCTCATGCGAGTGTTGAAGCTCTTTCAGCAATACCTGGTCAGTCCCACCCCCAGTCCTCCTGGCCCTACAGCAGCAGCCTGGCTCTACTCCTTTTGGCCGGCATGTTGCTCACTTCCAATTGGAAGCTTCACCTGAGCTGCTATGGGCCTGACCCGTGATCTTCCTTCCAGATTCACAGGGAGAATGTCAAGTTTGAGGAGGAGAGTGGCATAGTCAAGAGCAGCAAGCTGAAGAGCCTCCCATGGTGATCGCTGGGGCCTCTCCATCAAGCTTTCTGCACACTGCAACAATGCTGGAGCATCATGACAAGCTTGCACTGCTGGCTTGCCTTCTGCGACTACTGCAGCACACCAGCAGTCTGAAGGCAACTTGGACACCATCTATACACACGAGCGCAGAAGTTCAAGAGGCCAGACACTCGTTCCTCCAAGACAGGCATATCTCTGATTCGCGCAGGTGGGACCCACACGCGAGGCGCAGCCGCGTGGGTCAAAAGCTGTCCGACCTGACCTCCCAGCGAGTCATCGTGCTCATCCTGGCCATGCTCATCATGATTCCAGGCTTCAACTGGAACTCTGGGCTCTACGGAGACTACAACTCCAACTTCTTTGGCGGCCTCAGCATTCTCCATGATGCATTCCTGGCCAGCGGCAACACCACTGGGTTTCAGCAGGCGAGTCACTTTGCACATGCAGCTCACGTCCTGGCGTTCTGCATGGCAGCAGGAAGACCACTTTTTAAGGGAAGCCAAGCATGTACTGCACCCTCTCAAGCTCAGGCTTCCCTACCTCATGCGATTTTCAGCCAGCAGCAGCTGCACAGGCTTTAGAAGGTTGCTCCTACTTTGCACTCACAGAAGCTCTTGACGAGCCCAGCACGGCTCGATAAACTGGGGTTTCTACGGGTCTTCGAGCAACGCTGTGCGCTCATGACTCGCTCTGACTGTATGCCGTAATTTTGCAGGGAATTGTGGACTATGTGCAGTATGACAGATACGCTCTAGTGAATCGAGAGACAGGGTTTATCATGATACTAATAATCTGCAATAGCACTATTGGCTACCCTGGAGGCTATGAGAGGAGCTACTGGCTGCGTACGCCTGAGCTCGCTATTAGAAGGTGCTGCCAACCCTCTGCATGTGCCAGGCTTCCTGAATACTTCTCCTATCCGCAGCAAACCATACGTGGCATTCATGAGGCTGCCTTAGCATGTCGGGCATGCATGGCATGCTCGGGAGCTTCTGGCATGCTCTGCATCCAGCAGGCTTCCAGTGAGGCCGACAGTACTTGCACACAGGATGTCTGCTGCTGAGATGCTCCCTGCTGACATGCTGCATGGAGTGCGAGATAGCGCTGTTGCATGCAGGGTGTACACACCAGAGTGCGGGACAGTGGATTGGGAGCAGTGCGCCCAGTCGGTGGCGGTGATGGACGTAAAGTGGTACAGCCAATTCAACTCGCTGCTCAACATGCTGCGCACAATCTTCATCTGCGCCGTTTTAGCGGCCGGCGTGTTTGTGTTCAACCGGGACGCCAGCCGCCTGGTGCTGGAGCCCATCGAGCGCATGCTCAAGAAGGTCAAGGACGTCAGCGAGAACCCTCTCGCTATGAGGCAGGTCCGTCTCCGTAAATGATCTCACATCTCAGCACACGGATATTCAGCGACTTTGCCGATGACACACCTGAGAGCGTCAGGCCGCCCACACGCATGCAAGCTTGCTATGCATGCGGATAAAGCACCCTCACGTTGTGATTCTCGGCGCAAGACCGTGAGTTGTGTTGGGTATCCTCTCCTCGTGTATGGGATGCGCGCCGCATTGGCATGCCCCGTGCAACAATGCTCACGGGCTGGCACCGTGACGTGACGTGACGTCGTGGGTGCGCAGGGGAACAAGTTTGCAAAGGACCTTCGCGAGGGGGAGCCGCAGATGGAGACGCGCATTCTGGAGAGCAGCATCAACAAGATCTGCAGCCTCCTTGCTGTGGGCTTTGGGGACGCTGGTGCGGAGGTGCTCACCTGCAACCTGAAGCTGTCGGCCATCCCTGCCTGTGAGCGCACCCCTTGTCAGCACGCCTTATCAGCAGCACGTCATCCTGCAAGTGAGGAGAACAATGAGCTTTGTGTGCGCAGGTGATAGCAGAGAACATCAAGAATGGGGGTGACCTCAACGCCATGGTTCCAGGGCAGAAGGTACTCTGCCTCAACCTCCAGGCATCTCGCTGACGTCTGCGCATACCATAAGAGATTGAGAGTGTTGCCAATACAGCATGCCATAGTCTGCAGCAGTGCGATGAGCATATCTAGATTGCTGACAATTGGAGGGTCCTCTGCTGCAGGTGTATGCGGTGTTCGGCTTCTGTGACATCAGGCAGTTCACGGATGCCACAGAGGTGTTGCAGGAGGAAGTGATGGAATTTGTCAACTCTATCGCCAAGATCGTGCATATGGAGGTCTCCCTACATGGGGGGTTCCCCAACAAGAACATTGGAGACGCCTTCCTGCTGGTGCCCTCCCTTGCCGTATGCCCTCGATATGTGCTTCATGCACATCGTGATCAGCGTGCGCTTTCAGGAATGTTCTGTCTAAGAAGGCTGGATAAGACAGCCACGGGCCTTGGCCACCTGCTCTGGCCTTGGCACCTGCGTGTGTTAAGCAGTTCTGCTAAGGTAGCTATTTCGGTAGGTTTAATCTAACATGCCTACAAGCGCTCAGACCTATTGAGAGGTGCATGAGTGGTAGGCATGCGCTGCTCACCTCAGGTACAAGGTCCAAAATGTGCTGTTTTAGGTTGGCACATACACCGGGTGTGCCTGCAGTGTTGGAAGCTCCCCAAGGGCATCAACGCGCGGGACCTAAAGGCTCGCCTAGCTGAGAGCAGGCAGGCGGAAACCCTAGGGCTTGCAGAGGAGGCGCTGCCACAAGAGGGGACACCTGTGGCATCCATTAGTGCAGCCGCTGAGAAGGGGCTCCCAGCACTGCAGCCAGGCAACAAAGGGAAGTTCAGGCAAAGCCTGCTGGTCCCAGGGAGAGAGTCTCCAAGATGGCTCAGTCTACAGCAGGTGACCATCACAAATATGCCACTCTTGCATGGTGATATTCTCTTGGACCTTTTTCTCTTGGCCTAGGGGTAATCACGCATTCTCTTGTCCAGTGTGCAGAAGCGTTGGGACCCGCGCAACCCTAGACGCAGATCATGGGAAAGGCTGGACGCAGGTGAGATGGCTATGGAAGGCTGGCTGAATAGCCGTCGTGGCACGCAGGCGCGGGACCTGGCAGACAAGGCGCTAGCGTCATTCGTGGTGATACAGGCCGCGCTTAAGCGCAGCAGGCGGCTGTGGGCCTACTGCCAGCGCGAGGACCTCAACCAGCGCATGCCCAATTTTGCCGTAAGCCTTCCCAAAGCTTCTGTGGCAGCTGTCCATCTGTACATGTACACACACCACCATACAGCTGTTTGCAAATCCTCTGCAGCGGCTCGCGCAAGCACAAGTCCTATCGGTCTGCCCTCTACTCTGATATGTGATGCCTGTTGACCTCCGAGCCCAAACCCATGAAGTTTATCAAAGGCTGTGGGACTGGGGTGCACCTCGAGTGACAGATCCACACCTGCCAAAGTTACAGCACGCAGTGCAATGCTGCAGGTCAGAATGGGCTTCGGCCTGCATGTGGGATGGGCCATTGAGGGCGCCATTGGGTCAGAGTACAAGATTGACGCTAGTTACCTGTCCCCCAATGTCAACATGGCGTCCAGGCTGGAGGCTGCCACCAAGCAATTTGGGACCTCCATCCTCATGTCTGAAGACTTTGCCTGCATGCTATCTCCCCAGGTAAATACATTCTCTCATGAAGCATCCAGGAAACATGCTGGCAGACTATGCACCCCAATGCTTGAGCAGAGAACCACTCTTTTAGATATACACCGGCGGACCTGAGGCTGTTCGTGGCTTCTGGCGCCCTCTTACGATGTGCCTGAGCTCGGACTGTACAGAATCTGTGGGCGAGCTTGTGTCCCGCAGCACATGTGTGATCCGCGCTGTGCTGTAGTCATAACAATTTAAATGCCTTAAGGTTATGCAGGTACGGCGGCGGGTGCGGCAGATAGACTATGTCACAGTGAAGGGCAGTCAGCAGCCCATGGGGCTCTTCACCTACGACGTGACTCTCGAGAGGGTGCCCACGCCCAGCCAGGGCACCTACCCCGTGCTCAATGCGCCCACGCTGACCCACCGGGACTCCAACATTTCGCAGTTCAGTGTCGCTGCGTCCTCAGCTGACTTTGCGCGCGGTCCAAACGCGCCCGAGCTTCTGGATGACGACATCGTGTCGTACTCCATGTCAGCCTATAACTGGGAGTACAGCGACCACCCGGACCTGGCAAACACCTGGGCTGTGGACGATGCCTTCCTCGATCTTTTTTCGCAGGTGCGCCCTGGGTGTGATCATGAGCCTGGATGTTGCCAGTCTTAGATGGCAGAAAGGAATGCGCATCCTTGTCTGTGCATGCTAATTGAAATGCATAGCGCGAGCTTCCTTCAGGAGTAGCCATGGTCGTAGCATGTGAGGGACAGGTGGCTTCCGAGCTGTGCAGCTGGCAAATTCATCATCTCTGTGGTGCATTGCAGGGATTCACAGCCTATCGGGAAGGGTCCTGGCTGCAAGCGCGGCATGTTCTGGAGCAGACGAAATTCATGCGGCGCACCCTTCTGGGGCAGCCCTTGCTGGATGGCCCCAGTGCGACGCTGCTCAACTTCATGGCCGCGCACGAGTACACAGCGCCCTTCAGCTGGAAGGGCTACAGAGAGCTCACAGACAAGTGATGTTGTCTCAAGCCTTGATATGTAGAATCCCATGTGCGCACCCCAGCTGCACAAGCTATGGCGGTGGATATTGCACAGCTCTATGGCCATGGCTTCCGTGCCTCTGGCAAGGTTCACAGAATCACTACCAGGGCATTCGACTGGTTTCACTTCTTCACTACCATGTATGAGGCTAAAGTTGCAAGGACATGGCTTCTACAGTTCGGTTTGCAGTAGAACTCTGACGGTTCAGCAAGCAGACTCCGACTGACCCAATGTGGATGCAGAGATAGGAAGCACCAGCATGGTAGCATAGCAATTCTCCCAGGATGTTCAATACTTGACTGTTCTGCCGTTCACTCTAAGCAGGTCTTTGCTAGTAGCCTCACTGTGGCAGAACACTCCAGAGAGAACCCTTGCCCGCCAGCTACTGCCGGTAGCGCTGCATGTACTAGCGCTCTCTGATGACACATTGCACAGATGTGGGGGGGCATCTGTAAAGAATGAGGGACTAACATGACTCCTGTGCAGCACTTGCACAAATTCCCAGCCTCCTCGCTGAGACGCTCTGTCAGAGTGCCATGCGCCTCCTGACATGCAAGAATACCTGCTTGCTGCTGCCATCCAAGTACTGGATGCGCTGCTTGTCAAGGCTGACAGAGCATCTAATCAGTGTGTAGTATACCTTCCACAAGGACTGAAGTGTCGCTCCACCTGGCAGCACTGGCTCAGACCTGCAGCTTCTTGCTGAGACTCTGTCGGACTGCCATGCGCCTCCTGTTTGCTGCTGCTATTCAGTGCTGAATGCGCGGCTTGTCAAGGCTGACACAGCATCTGATGTTCTGTGTATCTGAGAGGACCGGAGGATCATGCCACCTGGCAGCACAGTCTCAGACCTGAAGCTTCTTGCTACCGGAGGTCACCCTGTTGATGCTGATGATGTGGGGCGGCCTCTTCTGGCTCACCGGGAACATGAACGCCACAGCGCTTGCTACCAGGCATATGCAGGCCAGGAGCAGCACTGCAGAAGCGTAATTCCCTGTCTCCTCCTGTACGCATAGCAACCCGCCTTGCTCTCTGGGCCATCTGAACACACACTGTGCGATCATGGTATCACCCACTGAAAGCCAGTACATCTGTGGAGCTGCGTCTAATGCGGGATGCGCATGCTGTCTAGTAGAAGTCAGGACAGGGTAGATGCGAGAGCCCATGCAGGGTGGCAGCGCGCAAGCGTGGATGCTGACTGACCTTCATGTGGCCCACAAGCACAGGCCCTATTCCGCCGCAGGCCCCGAAGGTGTTCACTAGCGCAATCCCCACAGCAGCTGCCGGCCCCTGCAGCATTGGCACCTCCCATCTGTATCAAACTCTCTCACCAGCGTGCCCAAACAGCAGAGCAGGCAAAGCTCCTCAGCTGTGCATGTCCAGGCAGCTGCTGGAAGCCAGGCAGCTGCACGCATGAGCTGCCACCTCTGCGCTTCAGCCGAGACGCGTCTCTACTGCGCTGATTGTGTGCTCTGCTGAGCATGCGCTTGGTCATGCATGACGAATGTGACCAGAAGCTGGCTCCCACCGACAAGAAGGTGGCCGGCAGGCTATACACGACGCCACCGGAGCCCCAGATGATGGTTGCTCCCAGCAGGGACACGAAGGCGGCGGAGGGGTTGTGGTCCAGGAAGAAGGCCATGGACAGCAGCGCCACAGATCCCAGCAGGAAGGGGACGCTAGAATGCAGCCGCGTCTCGCCTGCAGCAGCGTTGGCCACGTTTAGGACCCGACTCTCATGGCACAGTGTGCAATAAGCCAGCTGTCTTGAGCCTACAGGTTGTGGCCACACTGGCAATCTGTGCCAAAAGCAGGAGCATGTGCAGGCTCCCAAGCCCCTTGAGAATGTAAAGCATGACCGTAATGATAACCTCGTCATAGTCACACGAGCAGCGCATGCATTTCTTGGGAGCATCTCCAGTGTTATGGGACACACTGCAGTAGTTGAAGAGAAGAAGCAGCAAGAGCGCACCCATGCGCTGGGAGCTCTTGGCCACCAGCAGCATCCACCCAGCCGCCACGCCGAAGGGCAGAGCTGTCATCAACGCCACCATGGCGGCCTTCCCCTCGCTCTCCACAGCTTCGCCTGGCAGCTGCAGCTGCAGCTCAGCCAGCTCCCTGGACACCCCTCTGCTGCTCGGAGCATCCACCTGCGTGCGCCAGTACAGGCTCATCAAGGCTGCGTGTAGGACCATGCAGCGTGGTGCCCACCCAGCCTGGTGTCACAGTGACTGCTGCGCTAATACAAGACGTCCTTCACTGAAGCTGGCAGTCCTGCATTAATCAGCAACCGTGTCCGCTGAGACTCTGTGCCTCTGCTACCACTCCCACCAGCTGGTATACTAGAATTTGTCCCGCAGAGCAGGATTCTGCATGCTGTCATGTTCTAAGCCCAGGGAACCCTGCCAGCTTGCCACTGGGCGCACACATATGGCGGTGGCAGTGCATGCAGAGTAGGGTGCCTGGAACGCACCAGGGAGTGGATGATGAGCGGGCACCAGTACAGGAGGGCGTTCTTCACAGTGCCCTCCAGCATGGCTATCAGCGCCACATGGTACGTGCGCCAGTCCAGAAACGCCCTCAGATGCCCTCCCTCCCCTCTCTGCATGTCCGCCTTCTCCTGCACATGTCACATTTACCGTATTGAACACCTCTGCTGCGTTTGATCTCTGTATGTGACTGCCATGCCTTGAAGTATTAAGAATGGCTAATGCCCTTGATGCGAGTGGCCTAGCCGATTCTGAGACACCCCGCATGTTAGGATGATCCTGCAGCCCTGATGACTGGGACAGAATGTAGGTCAAGTGCGGGTGAGGGCAAGCTTGCCTGCAGGCTTTGCGCCTTCCTGTGTATCACTGTTTCCCGCTCTTCAGGTGTCAAGAACGCAGCCTTGGCGGGCCCATCGACCAGTATGTGGTGGATGTACATTCCCAGCACCACTGTGGGCAGGCCCTCCACCACAAACAGCCACTGCCAGCCCTTCAGGCCCCAGAGGCCGTCCAGGGACAGCAGACCGGCCGCCAAGGGCGATCCTATGACCTGCACCGCCCATACAAACTCTCAGCTGCACCTGCACAGATGTGGATGTCGCATTGCATGTGCGGCTCCCCAGCGGGAAATGTCACACCAGGGAGGTCCAGTCTGGAGTGGAGCCCTCTGCTTTGTCCTGTGCGCATAGAGCAGCTTGGACGCGTAATTACATTCTAGCGCCAGGTATGGTCTCACCTGTGAGAACGCTGTGCCCACGCTGACCCAGGAGTAGGCCATGCCAAGGTCCTTGTCGCAGTAGAACAGGGACAGGTAGTACCACATGCCTGCACTTGGCAGCACCTTCAGACCCACACACTCCTGCATTTGTCATTGCATTGCATTTAAAGCACTGCTGTTGGACAGCTTCGGGCTGCGCATGTCTGAGAAATCCTGAAAGTGCCGCTGAAGGGAGTGAAGGGAAGAGGAGATGCGAGACTGTACCTGGGAAGGATCCGCTTTCCGCTACTCCTAACAGCAGCCGCAGGACATAAAAGTCTGTAGCGCTCTTCAGACCAGCAAACAGGGTTGCCACAACGCCCCATGCGACAATGATGATGGGCAGCCAGACGCGCGGGCCCAGGCGTATCATGACTATGTTGCTGGGCACCTGCGACACCTCAACTCTGACAAACGTCTCAGGGGAAAGCACAGCTTTGAGCACAAGTCTCATGACACCAGGACATGCCCTCAGAGCTTCAAACAAGATTGGCACCTGCTGCGTACCTGAAAGAGGGCATAGCCTATAAAGAAGATGCTAGACCCAATGCCATACACCTTCTCTGTGAAGCCCAGGCTGCACCCAAAACACACCTCACATCAGTCTAGGCCACTTTCAGAGCTGAGTGGTGGGGTGAAGCCTTGAAGGTAGAGAGACTCAAGACAGATGTTCACCTCTGGTTGAGCTGCAGGGCTGCAAATGCTAGATTACTTCTGTCTATGTAGTTGAGAAGGGTGATCAGCACAAGAGGCGGCAAGAGGTGCCGGTTGAGCTTCCGCAAGATGACAGATTCATCCTGCTCCTTGTATGGTTTGGATTTCTTTTGTGTCCTTTCAGCATCATCCTTCATTTTAGACATGCTGAACTTATTGCTACAGCCTGATCACTGGAGCATGCCTATGCTAAGCTCGGCCCAGGTCCACCAATGTGGGCTGTCGCGGCTACACACACGTATGCCTGTACTGTACCCTGTACAAGCTGCTATTGTTGCGTCCTTCTCAACGCAAGCAAGCCTGCATCGAAGTCAACGGAACCATGAATGAAGAGATGCGCCCTGTGCACCTCTATACTCGCAATGATCACCTTAGACACATGCGGAATGTGGTACAGCGACCTTCCTAGAAATGGGCGCCAGCAATGCCACCTGGTGCGCTAACATTCAAAGAAGTGGCGCTCAAGGGGTTTCGAGTTATCGAATGCCCGATTGGGTCGAAGCTGCCCATCTAGATAGCACGCATCTTTATCATTTGCAGCTTAAGAGTGTGAATGCACATTTCCGAGAGCTTTCAGAATCGAAACTGTGGACAGTGCATAGCATAGGCGAGTTGCTGGTAATTCTAGCATGGTACACAGGATGTTGCAGGGGCAGATGTCGACGTTACACCGCACATCCCACCCAGCTTTCGCACTGCCTGCTGGCCCCCATCGAAGGCAGCATTTCTCAAGGCCCGATGTGCGGAGAAGGGCAGCCGGTCCAACACCTGAACAGGCTGCAGAGATGCAGAAGGCTATGCAAGCCGCAATGAAAGACCCGCAGGTCAGCTGATGCTTGCAGATAGACTGCACACGCATTAAGATGTTGTATGCAACCAGAAGCCAAGGGGCAGTTGTCAGAGCTTGAAATTGGGCTATGTGCGCAGATGGCACAGCAGATGTCTGCGCTTCAAGACGCAATGAAAGACCCAACTGTGCAGCAGCAAATGGCAGAGATGCAATCTGCCATGCAGAACAAAGGCCTACAGGAGAAAATGGCAACGCTGAAGGCAAGCCCTTTGCTGTATGGCATGAGGACTCTGCTTTTACAGGCTATCAGATGTAGACACTACAGTTGTGCTGTCGGCTGTCTGCATCAAACTGATTGGCAAGGTTGGTAGTGTGCAGGACGACCCTGAGTTGGCTCCCATGTTTGAGGATATCCAGAAGAATGGCATGCAAGCAATGATGAAATACTGGAATGACCCGAAAGTGCTGGCCAAGATTGGCGAGCGCATGGGAGACGTCTCAGCAGCTGCTGGGTCCGGCGCAGCCCCAGCTGCATCCGCACCACCTGTACCAGAGATCGACAACCTTCTAGATGCAGCCAAGTGAGACATCAACATCAATCTGCATAGCTGCTGCGATGGGCCGGCCGTAAGGGTGGTCATGCTCGTTGCAGGTTCCAGGCTGTGCAGAAAGGCCTCTAGACAGCTGCAATCCAACACAATATCACCGATACTCTCAACAAGCGCTACTTGGGTACCAAGGAACATGTACTTGCGCTTAGCTGTGGGAATATCTTGAACCACAGCTCGCTCAGAGGCAGCCTTTTGACTGCAGGCATGGTGACCTGGAAGCAGTGGAGGATTTCATCGCAGTTGGGAAGGATGTCAATGAGAGCGATGAGGAAAACAGAACGCCGCTGCATTATGCGGTAGCCTACAACCATGCTGAGATTGTGGATGAGCTAGTCGCCAATGGCGCCAACCTGGAAGCCCAGGTGCAGCTCCTCTGTAAAACTGCTTCCCGCTGACAATACTACTCTCCTCAAACATGGAGCAAACTGTTTTGGTGCATGAAGGATGACCTTCACGTAGATTAAATATGCTCCGACTACCGGCTCAGTTTCTTGGCATGCTTTCGTAAGCTTGACAGCATGTTAGGGCCGCTGCATAGAGGAGCTCTCAGCAGCGGGTGAGCCATTGTCTGTCTGAGCAGGACGGAAAGCAGAACACAGTCTTGCACTATGCCTGTGGATACGGGCGAAGCCAGCTGGTGCAGCTCCTGCTGGAGAAGGGCGCCAGCTCGACAGTAGAAAATGGTTCTGGGCAGACCCCTCTAGACCTGGTCACGTAAGCAGCCCCACTTTCACCCTGATCCCTTTCAACACATTGCCTGTCAGAATGCAACGGGCAGTGTGCTTGTGCCCAGTGGTTGAGTGGAGTCTGGCTCTTGTAGACGATGTCAGGGCTGTGGTCTGACTGATGTGGTGTGTGTTCTGCAGATCTGAGCCAAAAAATCCCATCAACAAGGATGCAGAGACACTCAAGATGTTGGAACATGCGGTAACTAGTGCTCTGCAGGCATGAGGCTAGGCAGCCATATGTCCCTCTCAGCTTCATGCTTCTGAAGAATTGTGGGGAATTGTGGCTATTGGATTGGGTAAAATTGCGTCATGTGACAGATCCTCGGATGCGTCAGGCACGCCCATACATTGACTCAGCACATTAAGTTCCTGCTGCAATCAGCAGGATTTTCTGAGCTGCACGACTACCTGCAGCGTACATCAGATCACATTTCCAATCTGCTCCTGGTGTACCTCACACCTTTGCTGTCAGCTCTGATCTGACCTGTTGGTCAACTGCACTTTGTGCGCACGCTATGATATGTCTTTGCAACAGATTCAATGTTGTCCAGCAGACCTGCAAATGCGCCTTGCTCGCAGTCTCCAGAGCTGACATCCCTCTTGAGCTGCCATGCAAAGAGTTCCATGGCTTCCATCATCAGACCCAGCACTCTGTCAGGGCGATGCGCACAGGAAGCGTCCCTCTGCTCCAGAGGTGCCTCTGCCTCTCCTTCGTCCTGTCCAGAGCTGTTGTGGGTCTCCTCCTCACGGACTTCTTGCTCTGGCTGCCCTATCTGAGCTGGCTGTTCCTGGGCAACTATCTGCGGTGCTGCTAGGGGTGCAGGTGCGGCAGCCTGCTGTTCAGGGCGAAGGAACATGTCGCAGCTGACGCAGAACAGCTCACGATCTCGATTGCGGACAAGTATTGTGCTGCACCTACAATACAGCAACACGGTGCCTCAGCAGTGTCAGATGAGGATGGGATGTGCATGTAGCCCGTGCTCCTTAGCAACTGTGGGAATGGTGCCAGACACGGTCAGCAGCTGGGACCATTCACCCCCATCAACAGGACCAGTGTAATGAAGAACTATCAAGGTACCTAGATGCGGAGCACGACATCGTGCTAGAACACCTACCTGGGGCATGTATCACCCAGCAGCGTCCAGCCCTGCAGCATTTTCTCACCCAGCAATCCAGACACCTCCCTTCGCTGCGAAGATTGAGCTGATGAGCTTGCTTGCTGCTGCATTTCCATCTCGAGCCTTTCCTCTACATCCGAGTCTGTGCCGTGATCTGCAAGGCTGCCATGACCACCGTTCACCAATGGCCGTCTCTCCATACAAGATAGAGACTTCTCGATTGCAGATGCAGATGTATCACGCCAACCTGAGAGAGGAACTCAGCGGGTCTTGTCCTGTTCTCATGCTTTGGCTCCTGGTCACTGCCCACTCAGCAACTTCCTGTAGGAGAGAAGCTACTCATGTTCACAGCCAGATTCACGAAGATGCGGCACCTAGAAGGCGTTCATGTACACAACGGTGACAGATAAAGAGTCCATGCCTGCTGCAAACCCAGCAGTCACTCTGCATGCTGCAAGCTTCTGCTCAGCGGGGGTTTAGGAAAGACTGAGTCTGAGCCCAGGTGGACTAGAGGTCTCTTGCTTGGGGGCTATTGAAACCAACACGCATGCATAGCTGGTAAAGTTCTTTCTGAGTGGCCCTCAGGGCATGTTGTTCCGGGAGAGCTGTGGTGGCACGCTATGTCCTGCACCGACCCGCAAGGGCAGGCATGTACCGGCATATCGGCATCCGCTGACCAACGAAGTGTAAGATGAGACGTTACTTCGACATGCTGGCGCCAGCCAAGCTTTCACCCTCCTGCATGTGAGGCGTTCCTTCAGTATCATAAAACCTTGGACTCATGTGCCCCCAACCACCTCTCCATGCAAACCGATTACTGCCTCCAGAAGGGCTAGTGATATACCCCCCTGGGGTGTGGAATGGAAGCAACCCCATGTTAGCGCACCTTTTATTTGGGGTTGTCTCAGATTCCTTTGTAACATGAAAACTGAGCACTCTTGCTTCCTGCAGGTGTGACGCGGCCCTGTGCTGCGCGCTGGCAGTCACAGACTTCTCCATGACATACATGGGGCCCGTGTATGTCCTCGTGGGCATGGCCCTGATCCTCGGGGTGTCCTGTCTATACCTCATGGCTATCTTCATGCCTGTGTACGCGTCCCAGGGCTTGCCAGTAGCAGCTGCGCACCTGGCGCTAGGCGGCTTCCTGTTGGGGAATATACTCTTCAACTATGTTCTGTGCATCGTGACTCCCCCAGGCACAACAGCAAAGTCGGTGAGAGAGGTGAGTGCACTGCGGGCTCACACATCTGTGCTGGCCTGTAGCTGAGAAGGAAATCACTGGCGAACAACACTTGTGTCCTCGCCTTCAGCTTAACATGAATATGACTGAAGAAGTACTACAGCAAAGCTCCCAGGTGAATAAAATAGGGTCAGCGCAGAGGAGGGCGCTGACGTTTTGCCGCCTGTTGCAGGGGTACCATCTCGCTGCAGGGATGAATGTGCGGTTCTGCAAGACCTGCAGGCGGGCAAAGCCTTCCCTGACCCACCACTGCCACATATGCAAGCAGTGAGTCCCTCTACCGCATGAGGCTGTTTAGAGCCCTAGCACAATCTGCTCATGTCCCACAGTCAGCCACCGCCTTTTATAGGGGTTTGGTGTTTCACATCAAGGCGTAACCAGCATCTGAGTACATCGCCTGGTGTGTAGGTGTGTGCTCAGGATGGACCACCATTGTCCATGGGTGCACAACTGCGTTGGCTTCTATAACCACCGATATTTTGTTCTCTTCATCTTCTACCTGTGCTTGGGGAGCCTATATGCGGTATGTCCTGCTTTCCATGATGCCTACATTCCATCACGTGGCAAAGTCCTGGCCTCAAGCAGATCCACTGCATGTTCGTTTGCATTGACATTGCGGTGATGTGCAGGCTGTCTCAATGTGGAATCGCCTTGTGGGGCCATATCCGCTTATGCAGCCACGAGTAGGGGAGGCCATGATTCTAGCATTCGCCATCAGCGCCTCTGCAGCGTTTGCGCTGGGCGTCCTGTTTCTGTGGCACTGCTACCTGATCCTCACTGCCCAAGTGAGCATCCCACTCTTGGCCTGCGGAAGATGCTTCTGCAATATGCTATCACTGTAACAAAGGATGTTGTGCCTCTCAGGGAGCTATCAGGGTCACTATAGAGCTCGGCAAGGGTCTGCTTCACCTGCTTCACAAGAGCACCTCGAAGGCATGCGTGTACTTGCAGAGCACAATAGATTTCCTCGACAATTGGAAGGAGAGGAGGCTCTGTGCAAAGGAGGGCCTGAGGTGGCATAACCCTCATGACCATGGGTTGCTGGCAAACTGGAAGGTAGGGCCTGTGCGGTTGGTCCTTTGACATCGCAGACAAGAAACATGCCCTGAATGCTCCACCATGATTACGGCATGTGCATGCATGTCAGGACTCCATCTCTCCATCACAGCAGCCATGAGATAGGTTCCTTGATGTCACAGTGGAATGCTTGAGAATCTTGAATCAATATGTGAATTCTGCATCTTTTCCAGGAGGCGTTTGACGCACAAGGGAGGTTCTGGTGGATTGCTTGGGGCCTGCCAAGCCTGCGCAAGAAGCAGGGCAATGCAGTTCAGTTTGTAGGGAGTCCGACACCGCCGCTCTACAGAGGCCTGCCTGTGAGCAGCAGCGCGCGATCTGACGACATTGATTCCATGGTGTAGAATTTCTACAGTAGACTAACTTCATTATATACAGGAGCACAGGCCCCAGTAGCCGTGGCTCGTAGCAAGATCTGTGGTGAGATTGCATAGCGCATGCCCGGCATTGTTCCAAGGAGCTTTTGGGATAGAGCAGAGCAGTACTCTGTGGCTGGATGATCCTCATGTGCAGCGATACAACGCGGTAGAGAGGCTACAGTATTGCAGAGCGTGACACTGACCTTCAAGCATGCCCCAACTGGGATGCAACTCGCCAGCTCAGCAGACATGCAGAGCTTAAGAGAGCGCTCTGCAGAGCTGCGTCAGAAATTCGACTGTCATTAAAGGCAGAGAACAGGTGCTTTGGAAGATGAGAACGTGGGCGACCAGGAATGACGACAGGAATCGCAACAATGGCCAGAGTGGGCCAGCTTGCCTTTGCACCTTTTAGCAGAGGAATCATACTTCCCATTTGCAGGAAACATTACGTTCAGCACACACCCTAGAGAGGATGCCAATATTCACTACTCAGTGCACTGGCTGTCCGTATCCTGAGGCGCTCTAACTGTTGGATTGTGCAGACGAGCAATGTGTAAATGGGGCATCTCGGAATGCATGCACAAGGAAACCTGTTCTATCATCATGAGGTTTATCTGATGCACCTCCAAGATATACACAATCTGATGTACACCTTGCATGTGAGCGCAGTGCAACAAAGCTGGCATGGCGCAAATGTACAGTATACATGCTTGCTCAGGAGCGGGTCCAGTCAAGGATGCAGTGCTGCCGCAGTCTGTACAGAGGCAGCCTCCTGCTCACTAGCCTGCCGCCTTGGGGGAGGGCCATTCAGCGTGTCGGGTACTGTTGGCGCTCTTTGCCTGGGCGCCACTCTCAACTGCTGTTGTTGCCACAGCTCCTGCTCCCTCAGCCCTCCCTGCTGTGCTGGCGCTGCTCTGGCGGTGCTGTGCTGGGAGGGTGCCTGAACAGGCTGTCCGAGGGGTGCCTCTTGTGAGGCAGGTGGCTCAGGAGGGACTGGCTGCGGCTTCAGGCGCTCCCAGCCTTTCACTTGGCCGCCGTAGCATATGGTGAACATGAGGCTTGGCATGAACAATATGTCCGAACCTGGCTCCACATGTATCCTGCAAAACATGTTTTTAAGAGGACGGCATGTAGTGACCCTTGCACTGCAGGACCTCATATCCTCCAGATTGCCTGCCTGTGTTTTGTCAAAGCTGAAGAAGACATCAGGCACCAGAGCATGTGACAGGCGAGCTGCAAGCAGAGGCACCGGCGCTCTGACATCGTCAAAGATGTCACTATCAGCAACTGGACATAGCAACAGCATACCTGGCACTTGCAGCACATGGCACGAAGGTCATGTCCTTGCGGGCGGTCGAAGTGATAAAGTCGGGCGCCAGAGACAGGCTGCTGGCGCTGCTGCTGTTGCGGAGATGGTAGCTGGTGGGGGAGTTTCGCGAGGGGCTGCTACCAAGCCTGGCAAGGGACTTGATGGAGCCGTTCATCAAGCCCAGCGAGGTGCTGCTTGCCCTCTGGCTGTCTAGCTGGGGATGGGAATGTGCTGCAGCCAGATCTGGCTCCCTGCACGAGGCAGCCAGAAGTCAGCATTGCCTGTATGTCCGTCTCTTTCTCGGAAGCGCACATATTCCAAAGGGGCTGAGCAGGCTGTACAGATCTCACCGGCAGCAAAAGCTTGTAGAATTAGGTCGAAGTTGTACAGCCTGCGCTCTGAGTCGACAGGTCATGCGGCTCCTTCTTAAAGTCACAGGTGCGGTCAGGAGGCGTCCCTCACCTGCTTGTAGGCTGGAGGGCAGGCTGCTCTGAGATCCTGACATCCCACATGCAGATGTGGCAGTCCTGGCCGAGAGCGGCCACGCGGTATGTTCTGTCTGAGGGAGCTGCTTCTTCCATCGCTGAAGCTGCAGAAGCACTGTCCTCCTCCATGTCTGTGCTGCTTGTTGACATCTCCATGGCGCTCTCCGCCTTCAGCTGATCAGCCCTGCTCAGAGCAGTCCAGCTCACTATGCAGAAGGTACTATCTTTGTCACGCGATGCTCCAGACAACTCTCGCAAGGCCCTCCTGCTTTGCGGTCAGTGCTCAGCTGCCGAGTTTGCACTGGGCATGCGAGCATGGAGTGGAAGCACCAGGGTTCCAAGCCCTCCTGCTTTGCGGTCAGTGCTCAGCTGCTTAGTTTGCAATGGGCATGTGAGCATGGAGTGGACTCACCAGGGATCAAAGCGCACAGCAGTCACCCAGGAGGTGTGCCCCTCGCACCACGCCACCACTCGCTGCTCTGCCATGCTGAACACCGTGACCAGATCATCCTCGCCGCCAGCCGCCAGGCAGGCTCCGTCGGCGCTCCACGTGCAGCACGTCGGGTTGCCGTAATACAACTGCATCCCCAAGCAAGCCATCAAACCCTTGCATGACCATCACATGCCCTCCACCCTACACTCCCCTCTCCTTGACCCCCATAGAGAAGATTTGCATATCTCATTTCAAGCGTGACAAAGCTGTGGCACAAGCCGGCCAAACACCCAACGGGGGCAAATATCTCACAGCACACGCCAGAGGAAGCTTCTGCAACACAATACAGTGATACGTGGACACAGGGCGTGATAGGCAAGATGTGTATGGTCCGGCCTTCCTCCAGCCTATGCTCAATGCCGGACCCAAACATGTGAGTGGTGTGTTGAAGCAAGGCGCACCCTGAAGCCTGACAGCAAGGCCCCAGAGGTGAGGTCGTGTATGCGCACGATGCCGTCCCGGGCAGCAGTGGCAAGCCTGGTCCCGTCCGGGGACACAGCCAGGGCGTTCAGGCCCCGCCTGCTGATGTCGAACACTGCTGACGGCATCGCGCCGCCACTGCTGCTGCCAGACTCGCTCTGGCTGTCATCCTCTGCCATGGCACTTGCCTACAGCAGAACAAGCCTGTCTCACATTGAGGACCAAGACTGATATCTTCCAGAGAGTACCGGTATCTGACCCCATATCTGCAGGTATGGGTCTCCTTATTCCACAGGCTACATAAGAGACACAGACCATCTTGCAGAGTGGGGCTGCTTGAGTTAGACAGGAAGACCCTCAGGGATACAATACCGTTTGCGCCACTGACATAAAGAGGAGAGTCCCGGCGGGGCTCTCGTGAAGGTCTTCATTTGCGCACCTTGCTATACAGGTACACCCTTCCACTGAAGTGGCCCACCACGAAGTACATGCCATTCTGCTGAGGCACCCACTCCGCGCCCACGACTCGCGTGCTGTCCACCTCGCTGTTGACATTGATGCGCTTGGCCCCGACCACCTTTGTGTTGGTGTGGGATGCCATCAGCTGCTTGTGGATGGACGCCAGCACCACTTCACATAGCATCAAATCTTTGGGCACACGGGCTTGCAAGCTTTGGTCCAGCAAGGGACATGCCAACGCAACTGCACAGTGGGTAAAGCTTGAGGCACACAGGCTTGCAAGCCTTTATTAAGCAAGGGACATGCCGAGCACACACGCTTCCAGGCTGTCATCCAGCAGAGAATGTGCAAGCTTTCAGCGAGCTCTGCTGGATTTGCTTGGCCTACAGCTGTCCCTGTGCAAAGGTCCAATGGTCAACAAGGAGGGTGACCCACCATCTCCTGTGGATAGGCCAATCAGGAGGTCGTAGCCATCCCTGGGGGACACTGGGGTGAATGAGTGGCAGGTCGGGTACACCGAGTTGCCGCCTGGTGTCACTCCAAAGGCAAGTACTCGTAGAGCTTGCTGCAGAAAAGGACAGAAGTCAGCGCTTCAAGCTTGTTGATTGCTCATTTGCTGCCAGGGTTCGAGGTTTGTCTGCCAGATGTGTCATGAGTAGCAAGGCACGCCTAGAATGAGCAGAAGCCTGACCTTGCCGGTATCTGCGTAATTGCAGATGTGTAGGGAGTCCATGATGTTGAAGATGATGTATCTCCCGGCATCCATGCCCATCGTGAGGGTGGCCAGAGAGAGTGTGGGCGCTCTGGCGGGGCTGAAATGACAGCTCAGAGGCCTCTCAGTGCACTGACTGAACCTCCCCTCAGGGGTCTTGAAGGTCCGCTTGATCATCCTGGCTTGAGCCTGGGCCATTTTGCGACTGTCTGGCTTCCCGGCGATCAGGAGCCTAGAGCTTTCAGCTTCCAGGCATTGTGCGTTTTGCTGCTAAGTGTAGACAATTGGACCTGCCTGTGGACTTCTCATTCTACGCACGTGGTCCCTCGGAGTATTGCGATATTGCATTTTATGCATCTACGCCATGCCCAGAGAACAACAGGCTTGTTGGTAAGAATGGGAGCTGAAGGCACCAGGTGTTCAGTTGTCACAAGGGGAGCCCTAGCTTTCGATTATCTTCCGAGAAACAATTTACAACTCGGTTCTCCTTCTACACAGACCATCGAAAGACTGCCTCAATTCAGAAAAACAGACCTGCTGACCAATGCCCTGTTCTCTGAGGGGAAGGGTTTAAGGGGATCATACTACCCATCCTGCTGCTTGGGCCTCTGGCCTGTTGGCGCTGCTCATGATCTTGAGCACCTCTGTCAATCATCATTGCTTGTGTCGTGCCTTTGTAGCGTTCTCTGCCGCATCGCAGGCTCCTGGCTACTCGGCCTTCTGGGTATCATTGACGTGCAACTCTCAGCAAATCTTGGCCGACCTCAGCTTGGCAGGCATTGCGTTTTGGGCACTCTCTGATACCACTGTTAGTTCCTGGTGACCGGTAGCGTGAGTGGCAGGCTGGTGCATAGACTTGGCCTTAGAGCTCCCATCTGCAGTTTCAGTCTAGCACTCTCATCAGGGTCTGAGGGACAGCCACCGGCTGAGCCTACTTCCAAAACGCAGAAAGTATCACTTGCTTGAAGTGTCCAGCGAACGAGAGCGTGAACACTTGCTCCTATCCTTATGCTCTAGCCTTGCTAGATACCGCCCATGCCAGACGATGACGACGCATTGCCAGCATTTGCACCTCAGTGGCTGAGGTCGGGACAGACATCCAAGCCGGCCTTTGGGGCTGGCGCAGGCAGCGCTGCACAAGCAAAGTCAGGTGAAGCATGCCTCTCAAGCATGCCTGCTGCTGCTATCTTTGATTTAGCCTGCCCTTCATGGCGATGGTCCGAGACAATGTGCCTTTTGAACTGTGACACCTCCGAGCTCTAAACCTCCTGGGCTTTCGCAGAGACAAAGGGCCCTGCACGTCCGGGATTGAGTCCCAAAGGTGACAGAGACTTGACCAGGAAACCAGCTGATCGATCAGGCAGCTGGGGTCCCAATCCCAGTGGGAGCAACTCCAGTAGAGCACCCAATACCTCATCAGCCCGGCCATCATACAGGGCTGGCAGCGCCGACACAGCAAGAGACCGCACCACTTACAGGTCAGCACGCCAGCATGCTGCCCAGAGCCCTTTCCTTCTAGATCTGTGCTCACCTTTCCATTTCCCTGACCCGACCCACTACAAGGCTGCCCTTGCATTGATGCCTCCGTCTTTACTAGAGGCTCAAGGTACATTGCTGTAAATGCGGTACCATGCAGGGATGCCGAGGAGGAGAGGTACACCTTCAGCAGCCGGCTTGTAGGACAGACCACCCCGAAGCGGACCAACAGCCTAGACTCACCAGTAAAGGGCACAGCCAGAGAGTGGGAGGACAAGGGGCCGCGCTCTGGTGGGGAGCGCCGCACCGACAATGGCCCTGTGCGCCGTGCGCTGGATGTGAACCGCCCTGGACAAGGCAGGGTAAGCATGCGGTCTCTATGCCCTTGCCCAGCTGGGGCTTAAGTCAACAACTGTGCCAGTGCCATGTCATGCATGTGCATTGTGCGCTATGGTTTATGCACTCAGTATTCATGATGCAGGCTAGGCTGAGATCGCTGAGTAGGCTTCTCCCGCCTGGGTGAATTCACTGAGTAGATTTCTGTCCGGTCTGCATCTGGGTGCTGTGTGCATCCAAATTCAGTGTTGCGGTAGCTTCATAAGTGGCAATGGTGAGAGCTCGCTTGGCAATGCAGGGCAACGACAGGGGCTATGGCGGCAATGCGGCTCGCGTGGCGCCCGGGAGGGACAGCTGGCAGCCGCTGTCCCCCGAGCTGGGCCGGAGCCGCCCGGAGACCGAGCAGTCGTGGACGTCCCGCCTGGCAGATGTATCGCCCAGCAGGGTGGCGGCCGCCAACCCCTTGTTGCCTGTTCTGGGCGCAGCTGCGTCCGCCCCTGTAACCCAGTCTGCGCCCCAGACTCCCCGCATGGCTGATGCACTGCAGCAGGTCAGACCTCTTGCGTAAATTGCCTTTGACCGGCTACTCACTATAGCTTGCATGTCAAGGCACCATCTGCGTCGCCTGGATGTGGCAGCATGCTGTCCAATATACAGGCAAGGCAGCTGCACCTGGGTTTGCAAGTATTGTTGAGCAGTCTTGATTGTGTTGCTCCCATAGATGAACCCTTGCCAAGGCACCTCGCTCAGGCCGCACGCCTTATGTGTATGATTTCGTTCCGGTCTTGCTCTGCGCAGGTAAGCAGGGAGACGGCAGCATCAGCGGCTGCAGACCAGCTGCGGCGTGATCAGCTGGCGCTGAAGCAGTCCAAGCAGCTGATCCCCATTCTGGCTCCGGCCAGCAAGGGCAAGCCCTACAAGAGTCCTGCAGCCGCACACAGCACCGCCACTGCACATGCTAATGGCATCAAGACCTCGGCCCTGCTGAATGGTGGCCTGCCCAGGAAGAGCAGCCTTGAGTCCCTGGGCCGCATGAGCAGCCAGGTGAACATGCTGTCATGCAGTCCATCTGCATCTGGCCTTCACAGCTGAATCCTGCTTGATATCATGTGCTCAGGCACCACATTGCAATGCTGATGATATTACAGTTTCGGGCCTACCATCCAAAGAGTTATTGAGGTGGCTGACACACAGTCTATGTGTGCAGGGGACGAAGGGTGAGGAGGGAGCAGTGCTGGGCAATGGGCACGGCTCTGGGCCCTCTCTGGTGGAGCTGGGCATGGCTCTGGAGCGGCCGGCGTCTGGCGTAAACAGCGGCTCTGCTCAGAAAGCAGCAGCTGCAGCAGCAGGACAGGGGCCGCAGACAGGGACTCAGAAGAGCCCAAAGTCTGCAGGTGTACAACCTTCTTGCTGCAGCCCTGCAGTTTTATACTGCGCTTGTCTGAAGATACCGATATGATCACTCCCTTAGGGGAAGGTCTGAGGGCATGTACTGCGTACCAAATGCAGATGAGGGTTTGCTTTAGTGCATTTGCTTTTCCTAAAACTCTGAAGCAGAGCAGGCAATCAAGATGCTGTAGCGTTGCTCCTTCTCAAGGCTGACTTCTTTTGCATGTATTGTGCAGGGGCGTCAAAGGAGCGCGAGCGCAACAGCTTTTTTGACTCGCTGCGCCGCAAGAGCCGCTCGCCCAGCCTGGCACCCCTGGGCGAGGGCGAGGACGCAGATGCAGACGTAGCAGAGGCAGCAGATGCTGAGACACCGTCAGGAGCCACGGCTGCTGAGCCTGCCTCCCCTGTCACCAATGCACGAGCGGTCCCGGACTCAGCCGCTGTCACGCCTGAGCCGGCTGAGAGGCAGCAGCACACACCTCCTGCTTCCTTGGCAGCCGTGGGAGAGCCTGATCCAGCAGAGACCCCGCCAGCCAAGCCTGGCGGGCAGCCGGACGTTGCGCCCAAGCCCAGCAGCTCAGGCAGCCTGGGCGAGCGGCTGCTCATTCCTGCGGAGGAGGAGGCGTTCCTGCGCTCCCTGGGCTGGGAAGGAGATGACATGGATGATGACGACGAAGAAGGTGAGAATTCAATGCTGCATGTCACCTGGGAAGGTCTCTACTGTGTCAAGCATCTGTGAGGGAGGTGTTGTGCCTAGGATGAGCCAGGCTGCCCCTCACCTGAGAATGGCCACCATTACATGGATGAGTACTGACATCTATGAAGCCTCCCAGCACTGCTATATTGGAACGTCTGCACTTGAAGCTTTTGACTGCCAGGAGCCCCGTCTGATGCTATGGACCTGTACCTACTGAGGGGTTGTGCTGGGTTGTACAGGGGGCCTTACAGAAGAGGAGATCGCTGCCTTCCAGGCCAAGGCGCAAGCAGCCCAGTTCACAAGGGGCGTTGCCAGGCTGAACTTTGGCAAGCAGCCATGAAGCCAGCCGGCATGACTTGCCATGCATCTCAGTTGCCAGAGAGTAGCCTCAGAATGTGATCAAGAGGCTGGCGCCATGTCTAGGCAAATTGCAGCAGCTTCAACTTGTGCTGCTCCAACCCCCAACATGCATCAGGACAGGCTTGAGGAGAGGAGTGGTGAGCTGGTCGCAAGGGGATATGACAGGAGGTGGAGGTTCACATCAATGATGTGTTGTTCTGTAATGCACAGCGAGGAGAGTAGTGCAGACCTTGTCCTGCAGCACTGCCCTGCAATGCTGCGTGCTGCAGCAGCTGTGAACCTCTGTGCGAGCTTCAAGCTGACTGCATACCACAAGCAAGCACTGTGGTGAGACAGTGCGGGCGCAGATACTATATGCTATGCCACTGTGGCCCTACTTGCCATGGCCTGTATGAAGTAAGCCTGGTTGTAAGAGAGACTCTGGTGTGTAATGAGGATTCAGCACTGATGCTGCGTAGTGGCAGTCCCCACAGATCACTGAGTGTGGCACATAACAGTGTACCTAAGAGAATCTCAGGCTTTGATGGAATTCTTACAATGGCAAGACGATTTGCAAAGTTTCTTCCGTGCCTGATCTGCGTTAGATGGGCCAGAATGCCAGGCCATTACATGGAGCCGTACGGGGCGCCGCACCCTTCAGCTTTCTCTATTGTGACATATAGCTCCTAGCGAGTATCTGCAGCGCTGACGGTATCTCTGGTGGTGATATACATCGGGTTCCTACCCTGTCACTGCCTCAGCAAGGCAGGCGTCAGCCCAGGTCTTGGACGGTGACTTCCTGTTTGCAAAGCGAGATAGAGCATTGCGAAGAGCTGGCGTTCGCTTGCTACGTGGTGGATATGGTACCGAAGCCTTTACTCAACACAGGAATCCTCCTCATAGGGGATCCTGATCTGGCAACAAACACTGACTAACTGTACAGTTGGTATACGCGACAGCCCGTTCAGATGTAGCGAGCTTTGGGCTTGTAAAGGTCATGCAGATTATCTCTGGTGGGCTAGGAGACATGAGAGTCTTGGGTTCGCTTGTCTGATGCTTTCTGTCTTCCTGATGTCCATCATGTAGCACCTTATGAGATACCCTTGATGTAATCGTCTTTGTACAATGGATGCAACAGATGTGTCGGATGGTCTTCACTCCCTGCGAAGGAGGGCAGGGGAGATCGAGGATACACTAAGAGCCGTATGCCACATTCCGACTGCCCTGCGCGTGCTGCCCATGAGGAATACGCTCCTATATGATGTGCCTTGGCTTGACCAAGGACGTGATCTCTGATTACCCTGACATTTGCGCTTTCAGGATGCCGCGACACGGCTCGCAGAATGGTCAAAGGAGGAGACTCAAGTCAAGGACTACATCAAGGCTTTGGCAGACTCGCGCAACATCATGCGCAAGGAACATACCAGGCTACAGGCAGAGCAGGCAGCGAGCCTCGCAGCTGCGGAGAAGAAGGCAGCAGCCTTAGCAAAAGAGGAGGCAGCACCAGGCATTCCATTGGGCTTCAACCCCATCAGGTCTGCCTGCCAGTTACACCTTCGTTCATCTGGGGGCGCGGTTGACTGTATTTAATTGCGAATTACTGATTCGAGGCTTCACAGACAGCATCTCCGCTATATGCATATACTCCTGAAGGTGCATCTGTGCCAACTGCAGAGCAGTGAAGGGCAAGGATGGGGAGGCAGTGCATCAGACAGAGCTGCACAGCGAGCTGCAGCGCCTGAAGGCGCAGATGAAGGCCATCGATGCCTCTATAGCGGCCGCCCGCTCACAGCTGGAGAACCTGAAGAACGAGGATGAGCGCACTGTGTGGGAAACAAACATCGTCATTCTGAAGGCAAGTCAGCCGCATGCAGCGCTGCTGCTGTACCTTTACTCATGCTTGCCCTCCTCCAAAATGCCCGCTGGACTCTTTTGATTCCGTAAAGCCACGAGCTTTCTTCACACTATCCAAAAAGCTGCATGCTAGTCAGAACCTCGAGCAGTTCCCGCAGCAGCAAGTTGCCGGGGCGGCGCTAGTGCAGGCAGTTCACGAGGAGTTGCATGGGTGCAGGATACACGGCGCATGCATGCGGAGGAAGCAGGACTGATAGAGCTAGAGCTGGCGGGGCGCGAACGCATGCGCAAGGACGCAGAGGAGCGCGCCAAGGCGGAGGACAGCGGGGCGGTGGCGGCCGCGCAAATGGCGCAGCAGATAGCGGCGATAGAAGCCCGCCTGGATGCCCTGAAGCAGCGCCTCTACTTCCCGCCAATCAAGGGCTTCAGGTTGGTGCCCACTGTCTGCTGCTCTAGGGGCGTGCTCACACCAGCCATGAGTCATCACGGCCTCAGAGAGAGCTGGGACTGCCAATGACTTGTGCAGGTGAAAGGATACATTGAGCTAAAGCTGACGTCAGGAGAGGCAAAAGCGTTACGCAGCATCAGTACGGAATGGTGGAAGGCGCAGGTGTTAAATTTGGCACTGACAATGTGACAGCATGTGCAGCTTTGCGCAAGGCAGCAACGGCATCTACTTTGGAGGCAAAGACTTCATGCTGTCTGAGCTCTCCGGGAGCTTTGGCCTCTCAGCAGAGGTCGTTCCCAGCACAGTGAAGGGCGAGGAGGGCCAGCAAGTGGCCAGGCTCAGCCTTCGAGTAGGCTCATCTGCAGCTGCACCCGCCAAGTGCGCTCCTCCTGCATCTTTAGTGCCAGACAATGCCCTTACATCAAGCGGATGTTCCCTGTGCCACCTGTCCACATTGCCTCATGTCTGCACACCGGGGAGGTCCCAGCCCACGGCCACCATGTCTGTACAGGACAAGGTCCCAGAGAATTTGCTGCCTTAATGACCGCACTGATGAAAGCTTCACCTGACGCTCTCCCGTCGACCTGCAGGGGCAGCGAGGGGTCAGCAAAGCCTGGAAAGGCGTCCTTCCTGCGCCGCAGCCGTCGCAGCAAAGCATCTGCAGGCAGCAAAGCAGCCCCTCCCCAGAGCCAGAGTTCAGAGCTGAAGGCCACCCAGCTTCAAGACCCCCAAGCCACACCAGAGCCTTTGCCCATGCCCCAGAGCATATCCCCAGCACAGCCCCTCAAGCAGGCGAATGCTCTGCACCAGCAGCAGCGCCGGCACACAGAAGGCTCGCAAACAGAAGCAGCTCATGCTCTTGACGGCATCAAAAGCGGCGCTCAGGGGTACGGGAGGTCAGGCAGCTTCTCAGCAGCCAGCAGGCAGGCTCTGCAAGCAGACGAGCAGAAGCCGCAGATGACGCCAGACCGAGCTGGCAGCTTGGGCATGAGCTCCATTGTACTTGCGGGGAGCCAGCGCAGAAGCCTCTCAGCCAATGGGGACTCCCAGGCTCCCGTGGATCAGTGGTGCGCAGCCTCATCCCATGTGCATGCTGTTCAATACCCTGACCCACAGCCCATGCTACACTTTCTGGCAAATTGACGGACCACATTGTGATAATCCCCAGGCGGTCATTCAGAGCCCATCTCCTGCATCATGCTCAGGCCTTGCTTATGCTTGCAGGAAGGGTGATGGCGAGGATGACTACATGAGGCCAAAGCCTTCCCAGGGCAAGAAGCTGGCCTTCGGATTCCTGAGCAGAGTGGGCAGCAGGGACAAGTATGCCAAGAGGCTGGACAAGCTCAAGCAGGGCGTTCTGCAGGGCAACAGCGACCTCAATGGCTCCATGCAGCATGGTAAGGCTCATGCAGCCATAGATACTCCCAGCAAAGCATCATAGCGCTAAGTAAAACCCTGAGGTGATGGGTTTTAATGGTCACATAGTGCGATAGCCTGATTGTGGGCCTGGACTTGTGAGGACTGCTTATCTCTTGAGGCGTATTGGGTCTCAGAGGTCCAAACTTCTCACCTGGTTGGTCCCATAGTCAAGCTGACGCACTTGTTCCAGGTCTTGAGGCCTTGACACATGTCTGTCTGAAGTCAGTTATGCTTCAGCCAGTGATGCCTATGCAGGAGGCGGCCAGACAGAGCAAAAGCGGCCAAATCTGGCAGCAAGACTGCTGCCGAAGAGGGCTCAAAGCATGGAGCTGTCCTTTGGGAAGCACCATCTCAGGTCATCTGGTCGAATAGAGAAGTCTCAGCAGAGGTAACTGTGTCATTGCTACTCAAAGTTCTGGATGACTTTGCAATGCCTCATCCATGATTTGATCTAGCATCTACTGCCTCAACAACTGTCTTGTCTATCCCACTTGGCAATCCACCAACACCTGGTGCCAAAGAACATCACGGACAACAGAGGCGTCATCCCATCTGTTTGAAGCTTGATGGAGCTTTCCTGGTGCAGGGAGATGCAGCCACCTCCAACAGTCCTGGAAGAGGATGCACAGCACTACTCGGAAGCATCTCGCGAGAGTCTGATCATCAGCTCCAACCCGCACTCCTGCTCCAGCCGGGCGCGGCCCCTGCCCAGCGGGCAGGGCGCCAATGCTGGCAACCTCCTCTTTCGCAGCCCCTTCGACCGAGATCCTGAGCCTGCGGCATCAGGTCATGGGGGACCCCTGACTGAGCAGGTCACCTCATCTCCAGGCGCCGTGCCTTCCCAGCAGACAGGAGACGGTCAGCAGCAAAGAGTTGCTGGAAAGCCAAAGGCACCCTGGAAGAATCATTTTGAGGTGCCAGAGATGGCCGAGTACAGCTCAGCGGCCCCTCAGCAGTCTGGCGGTGACGTGGCAGGCCCCTTCCCGCATGCGCCACGCAGCCCTCACATACCCTCCTCAAACCCCTTTGGAGAACCGCCTGATCAGGAGCCGGCCCCAGATGATGAGTCAGAAGAGGAGCTTGAGCCCGAATTGGCAACGGGCGTCGGTGAGAATGAGGGAGATGACACAGATGCTGACTCAGTGCACGAGGTGACGCTGGATCCAGGCATGGGCCATCTCATTGCGGGGGGCTTTGGCGGCTCTGACAGTATAGGCGTCTCCTCCTCCAGTCCCATGCCCACACCCAAGAAGCCGCCTCCGGGTATGCAGACACCCACATCACATACTGTACTGGCCAATGACCTCCTGCGTGAGATCGTGTGCATTCTGCTGCTAGTCCTGAGACATCACTGGGCGCCCAAACGGCGCCCACACCTACACCGGTAGTCCTCTCATTGCATGTGTGAAACTCAGCGGCACCAGCATGGTGCTTTTGCATGCTAGCATATGGCAAGGTATATGTATGCCAATTGCAGATGCGAGGACCACGGCTAGCGTCAGGACAGGCACGAGCCAGGGCTCTGGCGCCATGGACTCGGCCAGCACATCCGCCTCTGGGAGGGCAGGCCTGTGGGTGGTCCTGCGGCTCTCAGATGTGGGCCTGGTGGGCGAGCGCGGCAGCAAAGTGCCCAACGCCTCTATTGGCGAGCTGTCTCTGGAGATTGAACTTGCCCTGGCGCTGACTTTTGAGTATGCCAGGTACATGGTTCTTCCACTATACCCTTGCATACAAGAGCACATTCTCATTGCATGCCTCCCATGGCTTGTTTGACCCACATCTGACTTGGCAACCACTTGGCAACCACTGAGCATGTCTTGGCGACTCACTACTTGCAAAGATCCTAGCACTCCTTCTTGTCGCATTGCTGTGTGCTACTCACTCCACTTGATGCTCCACAATGCTCTCGCTCTCCTTTTGGGCCCTCCTCTTGGGTTCCACCTCACTTGCCCCTGACACTCAGCCAGCCATAACACCAGCCAGCTTTTACCCTGGTGGCTTGGCATTTGGCCTCCGGGATCCATCCAATCGTGCGCGTTGCTGCAGCAACTGTCCCTTCCTGAGAGAGAAGCATGTGCCCACCTCCCCTTCATGCCGTGCGATTCCAAGCATGCAAAGCCTTATCCACTTCTGGCAGCCTTCCTGCTGCAGAGGCATGTAAGTGTGATTCATGCATTGTGCAGCGCGGCAGGATGGCGGCCAGCTGGCAAGCCCAGGTTTGAGGTGGTGAACCTGCAGAGGTCCCTGAAGAACAGCTCAGTGCCCATGCCCAAGACGCTGCTGCGCATGATCCTCAATGCCACGCTGCCACGCTTGATTCAGCGAGCGCTCCTTGTGGCTCTGCCCCCTGAGCTGGGCCAATACCTCCTCGCGTGCAAGCAGGGCATTCACATCGCAGGTGCTGCTGCTATGCATGCTCTGCCTGAGGGGTTCTGACGTGCTCGCACTGGATCCTTTCTGGAGATCCCACTTGATACCCAATTTGGGATGTGAGGCTGGGGGCAATGTTGGCTTGAATTCTGCAGCAGCCAGCATGTATGACATAGCAAGAGCGCACAGCACTCATATCAACATGCTGCTTGCGTACAAAAGCACATGATAGCGGAAACACGGTGTTGAACTGTCCTGCAGGGGAGGCAGGGATAGTAGGGCCCGCGCTGAGCTGCTTCGACGTGGACCTGTCTGCGGCATTTCAGCCTGGCGCTGCACCCAAGAGCTCTTCTGAGGCCAAGCGCGTGGCGCAGCAGCAGGCCACCGCCCAAGAGGCTCGCAGCATGCTGGGTATGTCAGCCCTTGCACTGTACACGTCACACCAGCTCGATGCTCGTTGGATAGGGATGGCTCCAGCATCACAACTCACAGGGCCCTTCCCCCCTGCATGACAGCCTTGTGATGCCCAAACACCTGTCAGTCTCCTCCACTGTCATCCGCCTTGATTTGCTATCCTGCTGCATTTTCACCTGTTGAAAATGGCGGAGGCTGCAAGAGGGAGTGACCAGGTGAGAGGGCTGCTGCTCTTGCAGGCATCAGTGCAGAGCAGGCAGGGCTGCTAAATGCGCTCTTTGCCGGGCCGGAGGCCCTTGTGGAGCCGGCCCGGCCCTGCAGCATCAGCGAGCTGCAGACGCTGTACATGCGCTGCGCCCACCTGCCCGCTGCCTGGGAGGCCCTGTGCGCGGTCTGGGATGTCGGCTTGGTATGCTTACCCTGTCCTTTGTGCACTGTCAACGGCAAAAGGAGCTCAAGATGGATAGCATGTGGCGCCGGTGCATGCCCAGTATCTAGACTGTGGACCTACATGTATAAATGGCACTCTTTGTGGGTCTGTGCTGCACAGGATATGCCGGTTTTGAATGCGTTGGCGGGCCTGCAGAGAGACTCAAGGCCTAAAATTTAGTATTTGTGCAGCGTACAATGGGGAAGTTCAGGAGAGTGCCTGCTCCAAGCTTCATTGCGCTCATGGACAGCGTGGCGATGCTGCAACGCAAGCCTGTGCGTGCAAGGTACAGCCCTCCCTCATTCCCACGACCCCCTACATACCTGTCCCAATGTAGATAACCATGTGGGCACAAACATCCTCCTGTACACTGAGGTCAGCAAAGTGGAGAGGAAGAGCTTCTGTGCAGGCTGACGCTGACAAGGGTGGATGTGGCGGTGGGGGTGGATTCAGCGCTGCTGGCGATGCGCAATTACTGCGAGCGGGCTGCAAAAGAGCTGCACGCGGCGGGCGGGCGCATCCTGCCCAAGGACGGCCGCGCCCCGCCCAGCCTGCAGCAGCAGCTGGAGGGCCTCCAGGCCTGGCATGCTTTCCTCACAACCCGCCTCCAGGTCTTCAAGGTGTGCTTTGCTTACATGCCAGCCGCAAGGAACTTCAGAGAGGAGCTGCTGGGGAGCTAAACTGTGGTCACATGCAATCAAATGCATGGCTCCTTAGCAAATTCTCTCTCCGAGAGATGCTATCTTGAGGATGGCGCAAATCTGGCAAGCAGAGTGTGTTGCGTGTTCTGCTAGTTGCCTTTTCCATGTGTCTCCTTGAGTCTCACAGAAGCCTCGGGGCTCAGCGACATTCTGGAGTGCAGTGTCACAAGGGCAGCAAGGCCATAAGGTCCCCACCTAAGGCTTTGCATACTGCTGCACAGAGCAAATTCAGGAAGGCGTCTGTGGGGATAGTGGCCGCAGCAGATTGCAACAGCATCAGCGTGGGCATGGACAGCGGCCACTACGAGGGCCCGCTGCGCATCCGCCTGCCCGTCAAGCTGTCGCCGGGCGCGTCTGCAGAGGGCGCCTGGTCCTTTGAGATCCCCCTTCCAGACCCTACCAGCCAGAAGCTTCTTAGCAGGTTCGTCCACGTTGCCTTCCTCTGCAGCATCTCTGGCAGCTTTGCAGCTGTGCAGCTCTCTGCTTTTAACGTCCAGAGCCCTGCTCAGTGATTGGGCGCAGAAAGAGGAGGAGACGCAGTGTTTGTGCGAGCGAATATGGTAAAGTGTGTGGTCCCTCTGCAGGCTGATTGGAGGTCTGAAGGCAGCCCTAAACTCCCCTGCAGCACTGGTCCGCTCCCCAACAAGTGTACCCCTACCCCATCAGCGTCACAAGGCCTCAGAGGCCGAGGTGTGCAGTCCTTCACAATGTGTAACGCCGCTGCTTGTGCCTCTCGTGCGCAGCCTGCAGATGACATCAAACAGCCCTCCACGGCATTGAGAGGACCAGCCACAGGCATGCAGAACAGCACGACAGTGTTCCAGCCCTGATGTCAGAGTTTGCGGTAGGCAATGCCCTCATGCATCAGTCACAGACCTGGCAATCTCTGCATGCAGGGCCGCAGGCTGAAGGTTTCGCATGTGGTGGGCTTGAACAACGCTGCTGAGCCGCCCAGCTCATCGCAGCGCTCCCAGGAGGTGCTCAACGCCAGCAGCAGCAATGGCGCTGAGCGTGATAGCTCTCCTGAGGGACGAAGCACAGCTGCAGAGCATCCGCTGCTGCAGCAGCCGCCCCTGGAGTGGTTCGGGCCCCTCGCAGAGGAGCTGCTGGCGCTGCAGCCGCAGAAGCTCGGAAAGGTGCTCCCCGGGCCTGGCACTGTCAATTGCATACTGCATGTGTTTCCGGTGTGTTCATGGGCCTGTCACGGAGCTTTGCTGAAGGTGTGAAGAAAGCAGGGTCCTTCTACAGAAAAACTACAGAACTTCGCACAGAAACATCAGGGCGCAGTGCATGTCAAGATGTTGGGGCAAGAAGGATACTGTCTGTGAAGGTCACAGTGAATGGCCTGAGGATACGGGTGCGGCTGGATGAGGGGCGCATCACTGAGCTGCTGAAGGGCCTGGACGGGCACGCCACCACCACAGCGGGGCTCCTCAACTGCATCGGCGACCTGGCCACCATCTCTTTTGCTCCCCACATGGCAGGTCAGAAATCTTCCGGATTCTCTGCTGTTGTGCTTGCTGATCTATGATGCTTACCCCTGTGCATGCCCCACATTTCAAGGCCTGATGTTTGAGCTCATTCATTGTATCGAGACCCAAAACACTGTCCCAGGAGCAAATCGGCTGGCAACTGTCAAATCTCGCTGCACAGGAGGTATGTTCGGACATGTATGATGACAGAGATGTATCTGGTGTGAGTAGACAGTGATGGTGGTGCAGAGGAGGAGGGTCAGGACGAGTACCTGCTGGCGCTGGAGTCCAGCGACATGGCAAACCTGTGCGCTGACGTGGCCGCGCTGGGCTTCCTGGGCGGACTTGGGGTCACACCTGGGCGGCTGCTGCGCGTCGCGCATGCTCTCACACGTGTAGCTGTGATGACCCTCTCGGGCGAGTAAACCCTTCTGCGAGCCTGTGACTTTCCTGTATTGTTTCAGCTGGCAAGACGGACTCTTTGAGGGCCTACAGTGGCTTCAGCCCTTCTCTATCATCCCAGTGACGGGAGGCAGACCTTTTGACAGACTGTCATGCATCCTATGTCCATGCAGGGGACCTGGGGCTTTTGCAGCGAGCGGACAAGGAGTTCAATGCGGTGTACGAGCACTTAATACGGGAGGCGCTGGACGCCTCTCTGTGCATCGAGGCGTCAGCGGCCACTGACAAGGAGTCAAAGGAGATGGTGGTTCATGTGAAGAGCGGCAGCGAAGATGCATGGCCTCTGGCTCTCACGAATGAGGTCGATCTGGCATCACTCCTTGCGAGCCCCTGAATTTTGAGGGAGAACTTGCATCCTGCAGCTGAGGAAGGTCCCACATTCACAGCCTCGGATTGGCAAGCAGCAGTACATCAGAATGAGGCACTGTACATAAATGTACATGTTTTGCAGAAGGCACTGCTTTTGCGCAGTCGCACATATTTTGAAGTGGGCATGCATACCCACTTTGATGCGCATGTCGTAGGACAATGTGGCTGGGCTAGTACAAACTGCAGTGTGTAGTCTATGCACAGTCATGCAATTTGTGAGGTCGAGCTGTGCTAGTCTGGGTGCTCATATGGGTTACATCAGCAAAGCGTCACAGCAATATACACCCGACACAATGGCAAAGCGGCAACCTATCGTAAAGAATTGAAGAACAGGATGGCAATGACTGTGCCGGCAATCAGCACAGGGATGACCGACACAAAGTACAGGAATCCATAGCCGACCCAGTCCGGCAGCATGTCTGTAATGCTCTGCGGCGCCTCAGTTCTATCCCTGCCCATCATCTTTGGCCGCGCCTGCGTGTTCCTCCACCCTGCTGACTTTGATCCTGCGTCAATATAGCCCGCTCAAGTCCTCTTTCAAACCTACCTCTATATGCTGATGAATGTGACGCATGCTATCCTGAGATCCGTGGTACCAACAGTGGCCGCTACATGATGCAAAGTGTGTCAGAGCCATCATAGATTGGGCTAATGAAAGACACATCAAATCTAAGCACTTCCATAGCTGGAGTAGACATAAAGCTGAACAGTAAAGGGGCAGTTTCTACACATAAAGTCCACCAAAATTGCAGCAGGACTGGCCCCACAGATACACCTCCGTCCCAATGCACGTTTGGGGCTTCCAGCACCCACCTTCTGCGCCTGTAGGGGTGATGGCTTCGTAGGGCGAGGACGTCGACGCTCCATTCTCCTCCTCCTCATCAGGGGCAGCCTCCACAAAGGGCCACTCCATGATTTCCCTGTACAGCTCCCGCAGCGCTATCCGGTCCTTGGGCACACGGCCCTCTGCCACCTCCACCAGCGCAGCTGCTATCTCGTCCCTGGATGCCCCGCCCTCGTCCTGCAGCATGCACGTCCTCTGTTTAGCCAGCACACAACTCTGGATCCATGTGAGTAGCAATGGTCTCAGATCAGCGATCGGAGATGCAAGTCAATATGGTCTGCCCGGAAAGTTGTAGTGGTGTCATGTGCAGTATCACCGATGTAAGAGTGCCTCCACAGAGCAAGGAAACAAGCCTCAGCCATTATGGGAGTGCGCTACTGATGTTGGCTGTTGGGGAACATGAGTTGGTAGCTACCTCGACGCCCATGAACTCTTTCTGCTCGCGCTTGATGGGGTCCTCTATGGCCACCGTCAGCTTCACCTCATTCAGCGACATGTCGCGCTTCTCTTTCAGCGATCTCAGCACTCGCACCACCTCTCTGCAATACCGCTTTGCTTCCTGCGGACGACAGCAGCAGCTCAGTGAGCGTGAGGAAGTCCTGGGCAAGCAACTGAGGTGCAGCGCATGGGGCGAGAGGGGGACGGTCACTTTGCTTGCCACACTTGCAAGCAAGCTCCTCTTCCGCACAATCTGATGGGAGGGCGCACGCCCATGCCTTCTACAGGAGATGGCTGGGAAGCTCTAAGAAGGCAAGATCGTGCGACGTACCCATCAAGGGCAGCAGAGAAAGGGAAGCAAGGGAGCGCAGTCAGGCAAGAAAACCAGCCCCGCTTGCCCAGCGCATCATGCATAATTGCTTCTACCTTGGTATATCGACTAGGAAAACATGGACAGACCAACAAAAGGGGTCCTCAATAGCTGCTTCAGCCCACACAGCAGCAGCGTCAAGACAGTAAGGAGCGCCAACCTGTTCTGACACTGCTTCTGCGCCCACCACTTCAGTTACAGGCTCTGGAGGCTGCGCCAACAAGGTTCCTGCACAAGCAAAACAGTGAATACACGACAGAATCAGTACGGGTAATCACCACATTGACAGGCTACATGAAGTCATTCCTGTCAGTCCATGAGTATGTTGGACCGTGGGGTGAGCAGAGGGTGCCCACCGCTCTCCTTCTCTTGCTGAGCTTTTAGAAACTCCTCCATGGCCTTTTCCAGGTCTTCATCGCTCTCTATGTGCTGCTCCACGCCATCTGCTACCCGCACTTGTATCCTCCTGCATTGCCCACAAGCGACATCAGCATCTGCACAAACTGAGTAATGCAAGGATAACGTATACTACCAAACACATACCTGGCAGCTGAAGTCCCGTTCCTGGAAGCTCTTCTAGCTATATGCCTATATGTCTGAAGAGTCCTTGTGAATGGACGTGCTTGTGGCGAGCACGCCACCCTGCCGTTGCACACCTGCATGCTGGAGTATCAACTTTTGTATGTGTTCACTGGAACGGGCTTCAACTAGGGAGAAAATGGATCTGTGCTGAATGGGCCGATCTCATCTATGATGGCAGGGTTTCGTGAGGGTTTGGCAAGGGTCGATGATTTTGAAGCCTCGCAACAGCTACAAGCTTTGTAAAATCGACATGCCCGTAATACAGCATCACTACGAAAAGTGTGCTCTACCTTCGCATCTCTAATGACTACCGTGACAGCCATGCAGTTTCCTTGAGCGTTGGTCCTCAAGGATGGACATTTCAGCGGCTATTGGGGTGCTGCAAGGCCTGGTGCAGGCAGAAGGAGGCAGCTCAGGGAATGCCAGTCGCAGCGAGGTTTCGAACATTTCAGCTACTCTACTGAGCGCTGAAGAAATGTCAGCGAACGGAGAGTCGTTCTGGCAGGCTAGTGCCGATGCCAACGTCAGCATCAATGCCCTGAGTAGGTGCGGGCGTCTTCCTTGGAGATTGGGAGCTGCAAGATACTTGCTGTACATTCAAATGACTTAAGCCTTCCGTGTATATGCAGGAGCCTTGCAGGCACGCTGGGGAGCACTGACCACACTCAGGCTTGGAATGCAGCTGCTGTGCTCACCTCACTGCTGGCCATCCCAGGAGCACCTGTGAGGCCCTACTTCTCACGCAGGACAGAACCCATATTAATGTCGGAGCACGCCCCGTGTGGGGCTCTGTTGTTGCATCATGCTCCGACTACCACTGTGGCTGCAGGTGGCAAGCCTGCTGAGCAGTGCAGCACTCAGTGCTGTCCTTGGGCTTGTACAGAAGTGCTGCGCAGCAGCCAGATCCTCGAAGAACACAGAGGAAGATGCCCCAGGCCAGGAGGCTTCAGGGCAAAATGCACTGCAGTGCACCTTTGTGCTCAGGAAACTGGCTGTGCTGCTGTCATCACATGGCCTGGCCAAGCAGCTCGACATGCTGCTGCCCCTCATGGACACCTTGGGCGAAGCCGCTCGCTCGAGCTGTGCAACAGGTGTTCACACTCCATCCGACGCTGCTGTGCATGAGCTCAGGGGGCAAGTCCAGGCACAACAGAATGCTGAAGCGGTGGATGTTGCCATACCCTTTGACAGGTCGAAAGCAGTGTACGATGAAGCATCCTGCAGATCACAAGAGGCTGGTGCTGTGCAGAGGACATTGCAGGGGCGGCGTTCCAGGCCTTGGCGCAGATCCTGCAGCCCATGCATGGCTCGGTTGAGGACCACAGCGCATACATTCTGCGGCAGCTCATGGCCGGGCTGCTGGGCCTGTCCGAGAGCTCCACTGACAGCAAGGACACCAATTACCAGCGTAGCGCAGCCGCCGTCCGAGGCAGGATCATTGCCTTCGCCACGCAATGCTGCGGGTGCGGCACCTGCAACATCTGAGACAAACAAGGCAAGATATGCAATGCTGCAGGCATGAATACTTCAAGCATCCCAGACAAGCAAGGCAAGTATGGAGCAGCTCTGCGTCTCAGGCTTATCAGTGGCATGGATGGCGGTGGTAGGCTCTCTGAAAGGATTACTTACGCATGGAAGGGTAAGGATGCAATGTCAAGAGTAAGCTTACTGTGATCGTCTCCGGTGCAGTATCAGCGAGGGGTGCAGAGAGGCAGTGGCGGCCCTGGCGCGCTATGTCCTGCTGAAGTGCCCGGACAAGGCTGATTTCAGGAGCAGAGCTGTGGAGTGTGCTGTCAAGCTCACGAGCGGCCTGCCCCAAAGGGACCGAAATGATTTCGTCATCTTCACAGCGCGCCTGTCACGCACCGCCAAGGTATGCACATCCCAGCGCTGTGCTATCGTGCTTCCCCAGCAGGACGTTCTGTGAGGGTGCTGCTTTATGGTCTGTGAATGAGCCATTACAGGGGAATATCTCAGGTAATCTACACCAATTGCAGTCTTCTGTGATGCCACATTTATGGCCTGTGCAAGTGCAGGTGGCGCAGCGCACGCTTGCAGTGGAGCTGGCAGCCACTCTGCTGCAGACATATCCAGACCCTTTCAATCCTGAAAATGCGATTACAGCATCATCCAGAATCAGCAGGCGCTCGGTAGGGACTCCCCACAGCAATATATTTTCCTTGCGCAAGCCCAGGACGAAAGGAAAACACGTCCTCTCTATCCTTCTGATCTGCGCCAAGGCTTGCATGAATCTGCTGCGAGGAGCTCAGGACTTCAGTCTCAGGCGCTGATGGTTGTGCAGAGGGAGAGCAGCATGGGCACGCCCTCAGCCTTTGGCATGTCGCCCGCCGTATCCACCCCAGCTCACAGCGAAGCCACATCAGTGGATACGGCCAGCGGCCTTGACACAGCAGCCACAGCTGCGACGGCAGTGGATGGGCCCAGCAGCAGCGCTCACCCAGCGCCCTGGGGCACCGTCTGCCTGGGCCTGCTGCTGCAGCGCTGCTCCGACAAGAGCGCGGCGGTGCGCGCCAAGGCGCTGCACCACCTGGCCGAGGCCGTCCACGGCATGCTAGCCGACATGGGCGCCATGGATGCAAAGCGCGCAGAGCAGTGCCGCCGGGTGCGTCACCTCTATATTGCGCATGTGCATACCTGCTGATGCCCCAGACTTACTGACTACGGCAGCTTGCATGCTTCTGAAAGGACTTTCCGATCAGCTGTGCCACAGCTGTGGGAAAGCTCTGTTGCAGGGATGAACCCTTGTCCAAAGCCCCTATCCATGTATGGGGTGACTGAGAGTGTTTTACATGCTTCTGCATTTGCTTCGATGCTGTGGCAGATTACATGTGTCCACTGACAAGTGCCGTGGTCGACTTGCAGGCGCTTGTACTGGCGTCCTCTGTCCAGATGGCACACAGCGCTCTGGGCAACACCCCTGCAATCATCACACCGCCCCTTATGTCACCTGCCACCCCCAATGAACCAGGAGCAACCCCCATGCAGGTATGCTGATCAATGCGAGAGGCTATCAAGTCCGGTATGGCCAAACGCTGACCGTTTGGTCTGGAGATTCATGCAGTATTCTTCAGAGCATGCACCATAGGCACTTGTACCTCCTGCACAGGCACCAAGGCTGCAAATGTGGTATTGATTTGAAGTGACAAGTGAACCACAAAGGCTTCAGCAGGCGTCGATCTGGTGCAGGACACTCCCAGCGCAGTGGATGGCGTCAGCGCATCTGGAGCGCCATTTGTGCAGAAGAAACGCGGCAACTTGCGCCATGCGCTCCTGGACAACGCATACCGCGAGGCTGCTGCCCGAGTTGCTCACATTGACCTGGTGGGCACGCAGCCCAATGGTCCGCCAAATCATGCATTCTCAACACGATAGTATTGCAATCGCATACATCCCACTGCTTGCCCGCATTGCTGTCCAAGCAAGCATCAGTAGGCTCCATGAAAGCTGGGCAATTAGGAAACAATGGCACCGGCCTGCGCTCGAGACGGGCTGGCCTTTCAACCATATGGGCATTCTATACTCATGGTGTGACATGCAGGATGTGGGCGCGCTGGTGGGGCTGGCGCGCAGGCGCTGCACGGACAGCAAGGCAGGCGTGCGCAAGGCGGCCGTGCAGCTGCTGGAGGCGCTGCTGCTGCTGCGCGCATCTGGCGCCGCGGCCGCTGACGTCATACTGCCATCTGAGCCAGACTTGGAAGCCATCCAGCATGCTGCTGCAGACCCCATGGTACCCTATTTCCACCAACTCAGACACGACCTGAGTGCCACCAGAATGATACCTGTCAATAGAGTATTCCATACTGCCAGATCTTGCAAAGCAGTAAGGTATGCAAGCTGGCTTTCATATCCAGGCTCAGTGCTGGCTTGCAAAAGCCATTTACTGGGTTCATGAGGGGAAGCTGAAGGTAAAGGTTTGTGATGCAGGTGTCAGTGAGAAAGGCTGCTCTAGGAGTGATCGCAGCGCTCTTGAAGGCCCTGCCAGGGCAGGCGGCGCCAGCTCAGCTGTGGGTGACGTCAGCGCTGCCCATGGTGCGCGATGTGGAGGCCAGCCTGCAGGAGCAGCTTCTCGACCATGTGCACACCTTCCTCATGGTGCCTGCAGGTCTGTGCTTGCCTCAGCCCATTCCTGTCCTTCTCATCATCTGGAAAATGCAGCTGCCCCCTTGTCGCGAGTTGCAGTCGATACATTCTATTGCTAGGACCTAGAGGCAGACACAGCACATGCCAACTGGTGCTGGGCAATGACAGCAGTGAGTGCAGAAATGCGAATTCTTGCGTATCATCTGCCTCACGGAGGCTGAATGACAAGCTGTCTCTGGATGCAGGAGCTGTGCATCCGGGGAAGAGGAGTGCTGCAGGGGCATCTGAGGAGGCTTTGGCTAGGGTGCTGCCGCTGCTGGCTGCCATCTCCGAGAGCGCCGGGGCTGCAGCGCCCTGCCTGGCGCGGGCCTGCCTACAGCTAAAGGCCAAGTCCCGGCTGGCGGCCGGCAAGATCGCTGCCGGACTGCAGGACGTCATCGCTGCCGACGGTAAGCTCCGCACAGCACATCCAGCTGATACTGTGCAAGACACCTACCATGCCCCCGTTTTTCCACAGTATCAGCGGCGTATCGGCTCATGAGAGGTGTCACTTAAACATTGAGCGCAGTCGCTGCGCTCTGGTCTGGGTGCAAGAGCCTGCATTGGCTCTGATTGTGGGTGCGGGCATGCATGCAGGTGCTGATACGGAGCGGGGTGCAGAGGTGTCCGGGGCCTGGCTTGTGCTGGCCCAGGTGGCTGCCCTGGATCCCAGCGCTCCCTCCTGGGAATTCCTCCAGGTGCTCATCCTTTCACCATGCATCCCACTGAAAGACAGACCTCTGTCTTGCGATATCCTGGCACACTGTCATAGGCCCTTGTGCAGCTCAGGGAAGGGTTTGAGATTCTGGGTAAGCAGGGGCTGTACACATAGCACTGAAAGGGCTTTGTGGCATGCTGCAGGAGCACTGGCAGAAGGTGAGGGCTGCGGAGGGATGGAACGGTGGCGCAGGAGACGGGGGCGCTAATGTGCTCCGCGTCATCGGCCATGCAGCTGCGCGCTTCCCGGCCAGCGAGGCGGCCTCCCTCTGCAAGGACCTCCTCAAGGTATTGCTGACGCTGTGCATGCAACTTCTCTTTGTCCTGACACATCCTGTCTCTTCACGTGACTGGCCCCTGCCACAAATGCCTTAAGCTCAGAAGCTGTTACTCACACTGAAATCAGCGCAATATCAGAGGCTGCTTGGACATGCCGAGAGATGAGGCAACTACTTATACAGGCAATTGTATGGAGGCACAGCAAGGGTCAATGGTTTTATTTGTGATTATGCAGGCTGTGCGCGCATTCACGCTGCCACCCGCGGCGGCCGCTGCGCATGTGTCGGCCATACACCGGCTGAGCGCTGCGTGCGGGGACGGCGCTTGGGCGCCAACGCTCCAGAGGGACTGCGAGGCGCACCTGGGGCGCTATGTGGATGCAGCCTCCAAGGGGACTCTGGCCGGAGATGCAGCAAAGGCGGAGTGGCAAGCATGCACTGCCGCCTTCACTGCCGGCGAGGTAAACACATCGCCATAATGCCACCATTTGATAAAACCAGAAAGTGCGTCACGAAATCTTCAAGCTCGGCCACAGTACTGTTGTAAAAGGGCAGGGTACTGTGGAAAGTGACAGGGGATGTGTGCCATGTGTTGAATCCTGCTCAATAGCAGTTCAGGAGAGGAAGGTTGGTAATTACATTTGTGGTGTGCAGGTGGCGCTGCTGCAGGGCATGAAGGCGACAGGGCGGCTGCTGGTGCTGGTGCAGGCGCTGACCTCCCCGAAGCTGGCTGCAGTTGATGACTCATCAGGCGCCGTCCCAGCGCCACTGCAGGTGAGGAACCTCTCTCTGGGCGGCTACCCTTATTGACAAATTTCGCTGCTTAAAAGCCCTTGCTGCTTTGACGTTTGTGTTCAGGTCGCATGTCAAAGTTTCACTTGAAGAGGTGAGGGATAGGGTAATGAAATGGGTGCATCGCAGGCGCATGCGTGGGTGGCACTTGGCAAGTTTTGCCTGGTGGATGAGGCCACGGCGAAGAAGAGCGTCCCGCTGTTTGTACAAGAGCTCGGACGTGCCACCAACCCTGCAGTGCGCACCCCCTTGTCCCATTGCTCACCCTCTGAAGCTCAGATCAGTTCTCTCTCTGCCAGACATATAGAGGCCAATGCCCCGTGCCCGGGCATTGTCCATTCTGCAACAAGCCTTGGCGCGCGCATAGCGCAGACAAGTGTTAGGGTATGCTGTGAACCTGCACCTTGAGCAAATGGGCGTGTCCTGCAGGTGCGCAACAACATCATGGTGGCGCTCACAGACATGACGGTGCAGTACACAGTGCTGGTGGACGCGCACATCCCGCGCCTGGCCGCCTGCCTGGCTGACCCCAACGAGCTCGTCCGCCGCCAGGCGCTCGCCCTGCTGGCCACGCTGCTGTCCAGGGTAAGTATGCGATCGCCTGATCAGACTGCCTGCAGTCCATGCCCACCTGTGGAAGCTGTTTTGAGGTTGCGTCCCTTGATCTCCGCCCGCAGCCGGCAGGACTTTGACGTCCCTACCAAGAAGCATCCAGGGCCCTTTATAACCATAGTAGGGCAGTCGATGCGAGTTTGTGCATCGTGGGATTCATGGCATTGTGTCGTTGCAGGACTACGTGAAGTGGCGGGGGCAGCTGTTCCACCAATTCATGCGCGCGCTGGTGGACGACAGCCACGAAGTGCGCAGCCTGGCCAACTACCTCCTGGCTGACGCCCTCAGCTCCAAGGTCTGCTTCACACATCAGCAATGCTGCTCTGCCTCTATCAGACGTGCTCTGCTGCTGGTCTTTCTGAAGTGCATTGCTGTGAAATGTCACATGGCCTTTCTGCATGTTGTACATCTTCAATGCAACCTGGCGAGAGAGCAATTTAGCTGAAGGAATTCAGGGAGGCAAGCAGACGCTCACTGTCTTGCATTGTCCCGCAGGCGCCTCTGCTGGCGTACAACCACTTTGTGGAGGCGGTGTTTGTGCTGAATGAGTGCCGCCCAGGCCTGCAAGCTGCAGCAGCTGAGGACGACCCAATTTCCCTGACCCAGCTGATGGCAGGCCCTGTTGCAGCGGGCGCCTGCAGGCTGACAGGCCCAGAAGAAGCCACCAGAGCCAAGCGGGACACCATCTACAGGTAGGCCTGTCATCCCTACTTCAGGGAAGCCCTTGCTGTTGTGCTGGCATATCTGCTGCAGCTGTGACTCTCCTCCAGGCAGAAGCGTGCTCCATCCTCGCAAAGTATATTTCTGTCAAGGGCACTTGTCACGAGTTGCAGTGTTCCCTCCAGCATTGCAGGCGTCTTTGCTTCGCGGCATCCCATGATGTTGTAGGCATGAGGGTGCGCATGTGCGCAGGACGCTGCTGAGGCGGATGGCCCCGGAGCACAAGTTCGCGACCTCGGCGCGGCTGTGCAGCGAGGTGCTGGCCGGATTTGCGGACGGTGCGCTGCCCCTGGACTCCGCTGCAGAGGTCTTGCGGGACGCCCTCCACATTCTTGCCTCCAAGGATGTCAAGGTGTGCCCTCCCTGATATGTCTCGGCTTTGCAAGCGCCCTCTTTTAACTGCTGATTTTGCAGCTAACAAAGTGAAGTCTTGAGTTTAAGCTTGAACAGGCCTGTAGAACTTAGCTAGCCAAGTAAGGTCATATCAAAGCTGTGTGGAGGCAAGGAGAGCAGACTTAGCTGCTTGCTGCCAGCTCCTTTCAGATGATTGCTGGTACAATCTTGCAGAGGATTCTGCAATCGTATGCACAGCGCCGCAGCACATGTGTAGACAGCGTGGGCTAGACTTGGAAGCTCGTGCACAAGGTGCAGCCACTGCGTCCAGGTCGTGGCCAGCAAGGGCGCAGCCGATGAGGATGAGGTCGCGACGGCTGGGTCGGTGGCGAGCGCGGCCAAGGGGAAGCTGGTGAGCAGCATGATGAAGAAGTACCTGGCGGAGGCCATGGTGCCCATGCTGCTGGAGCTGCGGCGCGCCCTGGAAGCTGCCCGCCACCCGCTGCTGGGGCAGCTCCTGGCCACGCTGGCCTCCCTTCTGAAGGAGCACAAACACGAGGTAGGGGCCCAATATGCCGGCTGTCTTTCACCCCTCTTGACACACCAAATAGCCATAGGGTTTTTCCCAGCGCGAGTGCTTGACTACTGGTAAGCCACCTGCTGCTGGGGCAGCTCCTGGCCACGCTTGCCTCCCTACTCAAGGAGCACAAGCACGAGGTGTGCTGTCTGTCTCTCACCCGTCTCGACACATCAACAATGCCACAGAAATCTGTCCAGCTTGTGTGCTCGACTCACCTGTGAGCCACACACTATTGAGGTGGGGCCCCCAGCAGGTTTTGGGCCTCTGTCTTACTGTGTGGCGACCAAAGCTTGATGGATAGCAATCACATTGGTGCCCCAGCTGGGCTGGGAGGACTCTACAGAGTGACGTGAGCTCTTCAGTGGTGGTGATGCTTTGGTGAGCAGACTGCCTGGCTGCGCGCAGATGCACGACATCCTGGGCGGGGACAAGCAGCTGGTGCAGGAGCTGCTGCATGACATGAAGCAGGAGGCGGCCTCCCAGAGACATGCTGCCACCGCCCCTGCTGCAGCCGTGTCCTCCACAGAAGCAGGTGCGAGCCACAAAGCTCATGACATGCCAGCGAAGAGGCAGCTCGCCCTGCTCCCCTTGCCTGTGATGGAACCCCAGCAGCGTGCTGTGTCACGCTAGCCCTGCTATGAGTGCAGGCGCCCCTGACCTGCCGGCCGCAGCGCAGCAGATGGCACAGGGCGGCAGCCGCAGGCCATCCAGGCTGCAGCTCGAGACCCACCGCAGCGCATCACCGCATGGTGAGCTCGTGAGAGCAGTGCTGCATGACCCATCAGGCACCCATCATGCATGGCTGATAGCGCCAGGATCAGAGGTGGCCATTGCATGCACCTTTAGACACCCTTGGAATCAGGAATCACCAGGGCCGGGGAGCATAGCAGAGCAGCCATGTGTTATGTGCATGCACAGGGGTGGATGCAGGCACTCCTGTCGCTGCCAGGGTGTTGGCTGAGTCAGCAGCAGGAGAAGCCGATCAGCGGACCAGAGGGGTTGCCGCCTCGCCGGGCGCGCTCACACCTGCGCGCATGGCGTCTCCCGCCATCGCAAAGACTCCCGGAACTGGCCTGACAAGAGCAGCACAGGCATGCCAGCAGCCCAACAATCTGTCGCATGGATGTAGCCCTGCCTTCCTGCTGCTCAGGCCATTCTTGGAAGAACCTGCTGTGAAAGACTGGGCTGAGCCTGTCCTGTTGCTCTCAGGTGGCAAAGACACCAGCAGCGCGCGGAGCCTTGAGCCCGTATGACTTCCAGACGCCTGGAACCTCACGACGGACTTCCCAGGTGCGCTCCCCTTTCAGTGGGTCAGATACTGACATGTTTGTCATGCCTTCATGTCCCTGACTGCCTATGCATCCACTGCGCCAGTTCCATCCTCCTAGCACCTTGTGCATGCCATGTGAAGTAGATTGCAACTTGATGTTGCCGGTAGCAGGGGTCCATGAGCAGAGAGCGCTCTTACTATAGATGAAATGCGCTGCCACTGAGCATCACTGTGACATGCAGGGCAACGGAATGGCAGAGGTACACACACCCAGCATGTCTGTGCCACGCATCAAGGCCTCTGCGTCAAAGGCATCAAGGCTCATCCAGGCCAGCATAAAGAAGGTAAGTCTTCCTGCTGAAGCTGTTGAGGTCCAAGGAGCCATATTGTGGATGAGACCATACTCTGCTCACAAGGCTCCATCTGGCATATTGAAGTTGCTTGCTGCCTTGGGTCAAGGAGCAGCACCATAGTCTTCAGAACAGGCGTTCTGCTCTGCACCTGGCTTGCGGTCTAATCTGAGCCGACTTGCAGGAGGCCAAGGCAGTGCTAGAGGAGGACGACGAGGAGAACTGGGATGCCAACAGGCCGGCTGACGTGTACCTGCCCAGCCCGGACCGGGCAGACAAGGCGCCCAAGCAGTGGAACATCCCTGCAGACGCCTGCCAGGGCAGCGCTGACAGAACCAGGAAGGGCTCCCGCCTAGCTGTCTCCTCGCTGGCAGAGGTCACCCAGGTAGGCCTCAGCAGCCTGGGCCTGGCAGAAGCGCCAGTGCTGGCAGGAGGTGTTGGGCCCAGCAACAGGGCAGGCCGCAAGCGCAAGGGTGTGAACTAGGACGATGGATCTCGGCTGGGCCTCACTTTGATTGGGAGAGCAAGCGATATGAGCCAAGTTTTATCTGCTTAAACTTCATGATTTGTGCACTCCAAGCCGGGCTGACTATGGATATAACGCATGCTTGCCTGATCAGCTGACATGCAGCAACATGGCTGGATTGCACCTCTGTGACATCAGCCCTCAGAGGAAGCTGCATGCCGGTATGCATGTACATGAACAAGCCTTCAGGTGAGTGTACGTGCGCTACTATATCAAGGTGGCTGCCTGCTGTATGCTCTGCGACGGTCTTAGTGTGTTGGTGTAAAAGCCGTGTCTTGGCTGCCCTGTTCTTTGAAGCTAGAACACGCTCTTCAGGGTGCATGCTCGAATTGCATCTGGTGCACATATGTAATGAAGGCAACCCTAAGGCAGGTGCTGCGAGCTCAGCCAGGAATTTGACCGGCATCAGCACGTGCTCGCCAGAAGAAATATGGAATGCATATGCATGAATGACACTATAGACCTGCTGGAGAGAGGCAGGTGGCCTAGATGCTTGCAGCAGCAAGTGCAGGTCTCATACCATAGTGCATCTTACAGGGAGCTGCAATCTCTTGCAATTATTTAGATCATTTTCAGGACTCATCAAGGCCTCAGCCAAGCCGGCAAACCTGGCAACTCACGCAAGCTGTTTCTTCAGCACATTGAAGCTGCACGTGCACATGGGACGCATGATACATCCCCGTTAGCTGCGCTCCTAGAGCTCTCCTCATGGCTCAAGTCTATGAATCACGTTCAGCATTGAAAGCAAAAGTCCGACACACTGGACCGGCAAACTCCAAGTCTATGGTACATTGTGGCATGACTTCTCACTGGACCTCTTCCATTGGCTCAGCACCGTCAGCTTCTCCATCAGCTGGCGTCACCTCCAGATCAAACTCGTACTCCTGCATGAGCAGCATCATCTGTCTGTCTATGGCCATACGAGTTAGTGAGCTACTCAGTGCGGCTCTTCTCCTAGGAAAGAGACATCTGGTTGACAGGATTGCAGACAGGGATGACAGCGCATGCAGCAAGGCCTGTCCTGGTGTGGCACATGCCATGATGAGGCAACATCAAGACACGTGTCGTGGCGGGTGCTCCCACAGAGTAGGGGCACCCGGGCGGAACAGACTGACTACGCCTGAAGCAGCATGGTCTCCCTGGGCATGGCCAAAGCAGTGGAAGGCATTTGACTGTGTGGACGAGGGCTGGGCAGAAAGGCGCACCTGGTCACAGCCCATGTAGGAGTCGCACATGAAGAAGAGGGTGAGGTGGTGGGTGCCGGGCTCGGAGGGCGCCGTGATGTCCAGTTTGGCGCGGCCCTTCTTCTGCAGCGCCTGGCGCTTGATGGCCAGCAGCGTGTTCTTCTTGGGGTCGCCCACCACCAGCCACCAGTTCTCCTCCTTGCGCCCGGGGAACCTGCGCGCAGCTAAGGGCCTCAGCATGCAGCTTCTCTGTCTTGACGTACACCCATTTGGTAGATCCAGACTGTAGTGCTTAGGCATAGAGAGTCAACAACTCCAGGGACGACGCCCTATCCGGGTGCTACCCTACACACGCAATGTCGCTTTTAAGGATGCACACAGCAGGCTGCGCAGCCTCTCGGGCATCTCGAGACGACAGCCCGAGTAGCAGGCTGCAGTGCCTGCTCAGCTGGGCCCACCCAGATCTATGCAGTGCCGGCTTACCTGGGCGCATCTACGGGGCGCAAGTCGCCCTCGAGCTCGCGCTCCATCTGCGCGGTGAGCGTGACCTGGCCGCCGGCTTCCACCGAGTTGCCGCCCTCCAGCTGGTAGGTGAGCTGGATGTCGGGGTAGCGATTGCACACGCGCGCCACGTCCTCCAGCTGCCCGTCTGTCATCCCCAGCAGCTCTCTCCGGGGCTCCTCCTGCACATTGCACAGCTTGCTTTATTGAAGGCCTTCACGACACCAGGAATCCACCCATGCAGTCCAGGGTAGAACAAATGGGCATGCAAGCAGGCCTCTTCATTCAAGGGGCCCATCTGTGCCGTTGTCAGAGTGCTGGCATACAGGCAGGGAACTCTGCACAGCAGAGTCATGACATATACAGCCGGCATTGGGATGAGGGAGAGGGACAGTGGCGCACGTCCATCTCCTGTATGTCAAAGATGGACTCCACGCCGGCCTCCTTGCAGCGCGCGGCCAGGTCCTTGGTGACGTGGGGCAGCTGCAGCAGGACGCTGTCGCGCTCCCACAGGCCCTGCGCCACCATCTGGCTCATCTCCATGGCCGCCAGCGCCGGGTTCAGCCAGCCGCTGCTGCTGATCACGTCCACCGTGGCCTGCACTCACCATGCCAAAGTCAGCACTGCAACAGTGCTGTCAGTGAATATGGCCCATCCAAGGATAGAGCGCTCCTAAGAGTCTGCAGCAGATGCTAATGCTTGCACTTTTGCAGCGGGAGCCTCTCTGGCGTGTAATGTGCAGACTAGCAGAGTTTGGAAGCAGGGCAGGTCGCTGAGCCGTCCTCTGACCGCCATCCTGTCTTCAGCAATGTAGTGCATTGGCAAGATCGGCACAAGCAGGGCGTGACTGTGGCATGCTGCACTGACCATGATCCGAGAAAGCCATTTTCTAAAGTGCTCCCAGTCGAACAATCACAACATGGCACACCTGCAGGAGGCGGGTGGTCTGCTGGAGGACAGTGCGCTGGTCTGCGGCCAGGTCTCCCGAGGGTATCGTGGTGCGGGAGAAGTGGGACTGCAGCAGCGCATTGACCTTGGTGTGGGGGTCCGTCCACTTGGGCGAGTCGACGGCCAGCGGCGCATGAAGCAGCAGCTTCCGCACCTGCTCGTCCTCGCCTGCATCATTCATAAGATTGTATCAGATACATGATGACCCATCAGTGCATGCCAAATGTCAGGTGGGACTGTCGTGTCTTGTTTCAAGCAAGCTAATCTAGGGAGATACCAACGTATATCAAGCGTACTCCAGGCGACTCCATGTGTTGTGCACATCAGGCTGGAGTGCTTTGCCTGCCTGAGCAGCTTATCAGCAGTTCATGTAGCTGCAAGGCTCTGCTCACCTGGCCGCATGGGCAGATCATCAAACTCGCTGGCGCTGGAGACAATCTCCAGGAGGCCCTTCAGCTTGGTCTTGGCAGTGAGGGAGGAGGCTAGGAGCTCAATGGTGGTGTACTGGATGTAGTAGTAGGCCGCGATGATGCCCAGGTTCAGGGCCTCAATCTCGTCCTCTTCCTCATCCACACTCACAATCTGCGGCAGCCGCTCCATCTCACTCTCAGTCTCAAGGCATGTTTCTGGATTACGCCGAAGGCTGTGCTGGTGCAGATTGTCTTCATGATATGCGCCAAGCCATCTGGAAGTGCAGGCGATTGCAGAATATGATTTGCCCGTTCAACCCAGCAGGAAAGCTTGGCTAGGTCAGCAGGGTTGTTGGGCAATGTAAGTAGAAGTCACCTTGCTGCCCTCTAGGTCCGAGAGGGTGGTCTCCACCAGCTCAGACAGGTGATCGCTGATATGCCGGTGGCTCACTCCCTGCAGCACATCCACATCAATCAGGTGCTCCCTCATGAAGGATGGGATCTCAGTGTCAACTGTTGAAAGCCTTGGTACCCCAAAACAGAGCTGGCACAGGATGATGTAGACATGAGTCGGTGTGGCTTGACTCACAGCCTCAGACCCTAAGCACTCTCAAGGCTACAGAATATGTACATATCTCTTTCCGCAGGCTGCACCTCTGCACATACCCTACACTAGCTCCACACTTCCAGAATAGTATGCATGCAGCAACCCACCGGCATGTTGTAGTAGTTGGGGTTCTGGGCGAGCCGGCGGTAGTAGAAGGTCCAGGTCAAGAAGTCCATGGCCGCCTGCTGGCTGGTCACATTGCGCGAGACGATCTCGGCGTTCATGTGATCTGCCAAGCTGTGGTCCAGGTGGCTCTCCACGGGGAACGCCTCGTACAGGAACTTCTTGTAGTACTCCTTGCGCGGCGTGTGGCACATCAGCACGCACCTGCAGCAGTACACTTACCCTCACTCACCCTGCAAAGACCTGCAAGCCCTCCCAGGCAAGAATTTGCCAGCCCTCAGACACTCTCAGGACTGAGTTCACATCTAGATGCATTGCTCTGGCAGATGTCCTGACACCAATGGCGTGTGACACACAGACAGGGGACCTCCTGCAGCTTCTTTTCTCTTGCAGTACGCTCGTGCTGCTGCATCATGGCAGTCTCGCAAGACATATCCAGGTCTGGAAACTGTTGACCAGGCATGACGGGCTTGCCTGCCGCTCTCGTCCTTGTCGGGGCGGGAGGCGCGGCCCATCATCTGCAGGAGGTCGGTGACGGGGTAGTCCTGGCCGCCGGTGGCGCCGCTGCCGTCAAAGTACTGCGTGCCCATGATGACCACCAGCGAGGCCGCCGCGGCCATGCCCCAGCATGTGGGCGCCGTCGCCACCAGCACCTGCCACCGCATGAGAATTCTGAGCCTGCCAATCAAGTGTGCTCCTTTTCCCCATGAGTATAGCTCTCTACGTGTACATGTTGACTGTGCAACCAGCACATGAGCGCCGTAGCGCCCACGGCTGCTAGAAGGACGCGGTGCACAACCTTGTGTTCATGGCTGAGCGCTGATGTGACACTCCAACATACAGCGGCAATCAAGATGCAGATCAGATGATTTGCGTCCAAGAGTGCTCCTGTATGTCAAAAGGTCACCCCACGTTGAAGTGGGAGAATAGGACAGAGACACAGCCAATAGCAGAGCATTAGATGTAGCAGAGCACTGGGAGTCCACCTGGATGGCGCCATTGTTGAAGAGGCGGTTGACAATCTCCTGCTCTCCTGCTGACATGGTCTCGTGCAGGAAGCCCACGCCATATTGCAGGGAGTGCTTCAGGGCCTTGTCATGCACATTGGTCAGGTATGGCTCCAGGTCAGAGGCCTCCAGCTGCACAGAGTACCAAATTTCATGCTTTTGTAGCCTACTGTCAAGGGCACTGCCCATGCCAGAGAAGCCCCAGGCACACAGGCACACAGGTCAGGAGTTAACAGCGTAAAGCATGCTGCTTCAGCCCAAACCTTTGATGTTGTGGGTCAGCTTGTTGAGTGCAGACAGCATGATCATCGCCAGGCTTGAATCACCATGGACCTTTTGGACACGCATCAGGCGCTGGTAAGAGAGGCAAGGCCTACCTGCAGGAACTTCTCGGCCTCGCCGTCAGCTGCGGCGTAGGTGAGCAGGTCGAGGGCCGTCAGGCGCGCCTGCTTGCGCGTGGGCACGAATAGGATGGCCGACTTGGCGTCCGCGGGCGTGGGCGCCTCCTTGAGCATGTTGGAGACGGCCGTGTACGCTGGACGCGCCATGGCGCTCATGCGCGCCTCCAGGTTGGCGATGTCGAAGGACTGGATCACAATCTCCAGCGGCACAGGCCGCACGCCTGCATGTTGTCTTACTGTTCTGAGACCCTGTGCTTGGTCAGCACAATGGATAGGACTGTGGAGAGGAGAGCTGGCATGCTAGATTAGTGATTTGCAATGCGCAAGGCTGTGATTAGTTGCTTGATCAACGCACGTAGCTATTGCGATCACCCGACTCTGGGATTGTCGCTCTCATCTGCAGAGTACTGCAGAGTGGACCAATTTGGACTTGACAGGGTAAAGATGGGTGTTCAGACATATTTTGGGCAGTGGTGTTCACTGTAATGTGGCATTTGACTGTGCACACCTGGAGGGAAATTGAAGAGGCCATGGCTGGTGGCGCCAATCCACTCGCCCACGTCCCGGGCGTTGGCCAGCGAGGTGCTGAGGCCCACGATGCGCAGCGGCGTCTCCAGCTGGCTGCTCATGAAGCGCATGCGCGACGTGATCATCTGCGGGGCAGTGAAACACTCGTCTCTCTGGCACATAATGCATCAGCAGACCCAGAGGAGCTCAGGTACGCTCTCTGGTGTTTGTTCCCCAATCCACAACATTAGCTTTCCTTGTGAGTGCTCTTAGGGTGTTCTGAGCCCTTCCACTTCAAAGTCACAAGCTTTCGTGCTGTGCCCAATTGGACGGCCTGCCCAATAGGCTGTCCTCGGAAGGGAAAGGGCGGGTCACCTCGATGACAGGGCCGTTGCGGCCGCCCAGTAGGTGCAGCTCGTCCACGATGAACAGCGCCACATTCTGGACGGGCTTGCGCTGCTTCCAGCGCCGGCTGAGCATGTCCCACTTCTCCGGGGTGGATATGACTATGTTGCCCTTGTCCAGCAGCTTCACATCAGCTGTCGCCTCCCCGGTCAGCTCCACCACATTCAGCCCCAGCCCGCCTGCCCCGAACTGCACGACAGCAGAGCTTTCTCAGTACCGCACTCTTTGCTGGCATCCCAAAGTGTCATTGCTGCCTTCGTCACGATGTCTGCTGTGTTGACAGACTCCAGTGCCCTTTTTACTCAATGCTGCCTTCATCACAGTCAATGCTGAATAAAAAAGGCACAGCAGTCCAACATACAGCAGGCAGGGTGAGGCTCTTGACATCAGCTGGCAAGTCTTTGCAGGATGTCAAAAAGGGCAGATGTAAGGACACAGTCTGAGAAGCAGGAGGATGCTTACCTTGGCGCTCCAGTCAGCAAAGCGCTCCTTGGCGAGGCCGGGCAGGGGCGCAATGTAGACGCAGCGCGCGGCGCCCTTGTCCTGGGACGCCTTCTGGATCATGCGCAGCACCGCAAACTCTGCGCAGGCCGTCTTGCCAGAGCCTGTCGGTGCGGCCACAAGGCAGTTGTCGTCCGTGTTGTACATCGCTGTGAACACCTGTACGGCATTGTATTGCATGTGAGAGGAATCTTCGGCATTCTCGCACTGTAAAACGCCGTCCATGTACAGCGCTCGATGAAAAACGCCAACTTGCAGCACCGTAATGTCATGTAGGATATGTATTGGCAGCAAAGACACTGGCAGAAGTGATGAGAGATGTAGGTCCAAAAGGTGCTCAGGGTAGGGCATATTGCCATAGATTGTGTGCAGGGCATAATGGACGACCTGGGTCTGGATGGGGTTGAAGGTCTTGAAGCCCTTGTACAGGGCCTCAAAGGCGGGGTTCCTCAGGGCAGTGATAGGCAGCGGTTGCAGGTCCAGCAGCTCTGTGGGCGGAGGATACTTCTCAGGCAGCAGCAGGTGCCTGAAGGACACTGGCAGCGTCGACTCGCACTGCAGCCACCTGTCTGATACCACCTGCGCACAGCACATCTTGAGTGGAAAAGGGATCTCTCTCGCCAGGGTGTCATTCCGCCTGTCGCCACCACAGCGCTCAAATTCCTTTGGGTTGGCCCCTTCTAAATTAGCAGGAGGAACTCTTCCTCAATCTTAGGCAGACCCTGTGATGGATGAGCAAGGGATAACCCTGATAGTGTGCGAGAGAGAAAAAGGCACCTTGACAAAGTACTGGGGCGGGAGAGGCTCTGTGACAGGCACAGTGAAGGTCACGGTGTGCTCGTCCTTGGCGTAGGCCTTCTTGAGCAGGAAGTACTGGTGGTGCAGGATGTACTCGCTGTCGCTGTCCTCCACAATGATCCAGAAGGGCTCCACAAAGCCGTGCACCTTCTCGTCCCACTGGAAGTCCGGCGTGATGGTCAGGTCCATCTGCAAGCGTTCACAGTGTATGTCAGAGCGCTCGCTCTGTTAGTACGGACAATGGGCAGGCAGTTATCAATACATTGGTGTCTGCAATTGTGAGCACACTCCTGACTAGAGATGGCTAACATGCAGCAGCTCACGGACTGGGGGCAATGCAAGGCGTAGCCCTAGGTCAAAGCTGCAACATTAGCGGCATCTCAGGTCAGGAGTGTCCTGGAGTGGGGTTTTGCTGCTTCAGCACTGGGGACATTGCCATACAGAGATACCAGTCCAAAACAATTAGTGGCCATGTCATCCCCGTCTTTGCTGGGCATGATGCACATTGCTGACCGGCAGGAACTGATTTGTCAGATCACAGGCAGCAGATTCACTCAACAAGAATCTTGAGGACGAAGCAGAAGATGACCTGCATCATATGTTGGATCATTAGCCAGAAGCACTTCAACCAAATGGCATGATGTGGAAGGCACCTTGAGGACGGAGCGGGTGATGGGCTGCACATGGGCGCCCAGCTCCAGGCGGGGGAACTGGTGCACGAAGCGGTGCAGGGTCTTGCCCATCTTGGGCAGCCGGATGAGCTCGCCCAGCTCCTGCGCGCTGAGGTCGTAGTAGCGCTCCCAGGCCAGCTCCTTCTTCTCGATGCGCTCCAGCACCTCCTTCGGGATCCCCTTGAACTGCCGCAGCGGCGTCTGCGCCGGCAGCGCACACAGCGTGAGCGCCACACCTCTTGGCTTTGCACCTCTGAACCCTAAAGCGCGGTAAGCAACACATGCAGCACCACAAAGCGGGAGCCAGTTGCACACACGACACGTTGGTGACATGGTGAATGCAAAGCACTGTCCTCATGCCCTCAAAGGGGGTCTGCTCGAGCCACTCATGCAGAAGGGTAACAGAGTCTCTGTCTAGCGCAAGGGACAGGATTGCACATGCAAGGGGGCAGTGCAGAGCTGCCGAGCTGTGCCCAGGGGCGCACCTGGCTGCCCCACATGCGCTTGGAGACCATCTTGCAGAGCGCCATGGACTTGTCGGTCAGATTGGCCCAGCCGCGCTTGAGGCAGATCTCGAACAGGCAGCGCATGAGGCGGCCCGCGCTATCGCGGATGTACTGCATGTCGCTGCCCAGCGCCAGCCCCTCCAGCTTCAGCCTCGAGATGAAGGACTGCATATATAAATGCCAGCGTCAGTACCCTCCTCACTATTCTTCAATGAATAATGTTGAGATCACCATCTTCCACCTACCTATGGTTGGACAGCCACAAAGCCAGCGTTTACACTCAACGCCGAAGAAGCCTAATGCTGGAATCCAGCTGTCAGATAAGTTGGCAGAAGAGAGCATCCCAAGGGTGAAAGCAGGTGCGGAGTGCACGCTGCGGACATAATGGTACTGCGATCCTATTTTGTGATTGGAAAAAGAGAGCTTGTTGGGCACCACCAGCAGGACATTGACTTTGGCAGTGGTGTCATTAGCAGCCTCCTTGTCAGGGGTGTCTTGAGTGCGGGTCTACGCAGCAGCGCAAGGAGCAGAGGGGACTGGAGAGATGCACCTGCAGCAGGACGTTGACTTTGGCGGTGGGGTCGTCGATGGCCTCCTTGACAGGGATGGGGACGCGGTCCATGAGCTTGACCAGCTCCAGCTTCTCCTCCTCGCGCACCACCAGGAAGCGGAACTCGTCGCTCATGGAGAACAGGCGCAGCAGCTCGATGTCGCCCATCGTCTGCTTCAGGTGCTCGTTGTAGGTGGCCAGCGAGTGGTGCTTCACGTAGTAGTGGCTGGCGATCCTGCCCAGATCGGTGGCCTGCATGGCCATTGTCATGTTGTTGCTAACAGCATTCTGTGAACATGCTGATTACACAGACATGGCCCTCCATGAAGCATGCCTGGTGCGCTCAAACCAACCCGTCAGGAGAATGCAGGGAAGACAGAACGCATTTAGAGATAGGTCTAGTGACATGAATCTTGGTTGGTACCTGGAAGTTGCCGCTGCGCCTGTCATACTTGATGAGGTTGTTCTTGTCCAGCACCACAGCCGCTGAGTGGGCCAGGTCCAGGCGCCTCTCCAGCAGGCGCGTGTCAGTGGCCGCCACGTCCTTGGGCACCCCATACAGCTGCAGCACACCATCCTTGGCTTGGGAGAGTGGGCATTTAACACAGCCGCAGCATAAAGCAAGGCTCAGAAGTCGAAAGAATGCATCTAGCATATGACAGGTGGAAGACAGTCAAGCCCAATAAGACAAGGTGCTGCTCTTCAGATTGAATGAACAGGCAGAGAGCCATTGAGATAATTCCTTTGTGCAGAGGACCAGCTTGAAGACTTGAAATACTTGAAGGCAAGCCTGGCTGCGATAGAGCTGTCAATATGCCTAAAGTCCTTGACCATCCTTGAGGCATCATCATACAATGAATCTGCTGTATCAGCATCATCACTTCAAGATGATGCCAGCAATAAGTCCAGGGGACTTCCGGGGTATTGATGGCTCCGTCGCAGCAGTCTCCCCTTCCAGGGTGACTTGCGCAAAGTGACACCAGCCTGGTTGAGCCCGTCAGTTAGATGGCAAGGATGACGTCTCACCTCTGGGGCGCAGAGCATGCGCACGTACAGGTAGGTGTAGCCCAGCCAGGTGGCGGCATCCTGGAGGTTCTGCACCGACCCCAGCACGATCTCTGCGTTGAGGTTGTCCGCAATGGTGTTGACGTACTGGCTCTCGATGGGCAGCTGCGCGTTGAAGAGCGACAGGTAGAACTGCAGCTCGCTGTGCCCTGCAGCATGGCAACACATGTGTCCGAGTGAGCTGCGGAGTGCGTCTACTCTCTAAAAGAGAACCATCATGGCTGTGTGCCTGTCTGGCAAAGGACAGCCCCAGCACCAGCAATATCCTCAAGAGCAGTCCCAGAAAGGGCAAACAGCAGGGCCGAGGGGGATCCACAGCAGCTCAGCTAGGTGAGTCCCAATGATGACAGACTGCAGTATGCTCAGGCATCCCAGAACGCGAGCAGTGCATCTGTGTCATGTGACAGACCACCCAGCCAACCCGCTGTGAAGCCCAGGCACTTCTGGGCCTAACCAACAGCTCGCAAAGCATCAGGAGCCCCAGGATGTCAGCAACGCACCTGTGATGATGATACCCTCGCCCTGGGAGTCATACTGGGGGCGGCCCGCGCGCCCAAACATCTGCATGACGTCCAGCGGGGACAGCTCGCCCCAGGCGCCCTTCTCAGGGTTGTACACCTGGGTGCCCTTGATGATGACAGTGTGCGCCGGCAGATTCACTCCCCATGCAAGCGTGGCGGTTGACACCAGCACCTATGAGCAGTTCACACGACATATAAGAGCCTCAGTCAAGGCCTGTAGCAAAGCTTGCAGCAGACAGGCTCCTGCTCTCCGGCTAGCCGGCATACCCTCACTTTGATGCAAGCCTGAGTCCATAGGGCCTTGCAAATATTCAACGGCCCATGGCAACTCATGATAGTGTAGCAGAGCCAAAGATGTGACATGGCAGGTCCAGAGATGGGCCCACCTGGACGTGACCGTCTGCAAACAGGTCTTCAACAAGGGTCCTGTCGGCCCTGGCCATGCCAGCATGGTGGATGGCGAAGCCGAAGGGAAGCAGGTCACGCAGGTCTGTGTTCTTGCAGGACTCCGCCTCTGTCTGCAAAATCTCCCTGCTGGCTTGGCCCTCCTGTGACATGTACGAAACTCTTCTCAGGCACAGTTTCCAAGGATGGCCCAGGACTCCTGTGACAGCACTGCTGCAAACGGCTATTGGGCACATCTAAGAGGAACATGACCTTCAAAGTCAACAAGCGCTCATCTCCAGGAGGACAACCTCTCTGAAAACTGCAAAAGGTGATACATCAGGAAGGTGCGGTCAGGTGAAGGTGTGCAGTACCCTCATGAACTGGGCCAGGCGGTCTTCCCGCAGGGCCTCCTCCTTGAGGTAGCGCGCCGTCTTGGCCGTCTCCTTCCGGCTGTGCACAAAGATGAGCACCTGGTGCTTCCCAGCACAGTCCAGTGTCTGCACATGACCATCACCATTTCAAGCTCCGCTTCTGACCGTCAGTAAAGTTGCATCCTCAAGACATAGTTCCCCACTGCAGCTCCCAATATGCATGCTAGTACTGCACACTTACAGCTCACTGTGGATGCCCTCTATGCATGGTACATATTGACTGCTTTTCAAGCACCTGGCATGCACGTGAGGATATCTTCAGAGAGCGCTGCACACCTTCTTGTAGCAGATCTCGTTCATGAGCTGGAAGCGCTGCAAGGGCTTCTTGACAGTGATGCCCACATACTGCTGCGCCAGGGGGCAGGGCCGGTAGGAGGTGTCGAAGTAGAATAGCCCGACCTTCTCCTTCACCCGCAGGAAGGAGGCCACGTCCTCATAGTTGGGCAGCGTGGCGCTGAGCCCCACCAGCCGGGTCATCTCCTGGGTGTTCTGCGTGCCACGCAAACCCATTTGGAAGCTTGTTTACATAATGATTTGGCTCCTACCATTAGCAGTTATGAAGAAACCTGCTTTGGGCTACAGAAACGAGCATCAGCAGCCGGGTCGTCTCTTGAATATTCCACATGCGGCACAGCCACCGGTGAAAGCTTGCTGAAGCAAGTCAGCGCGAGGCTACCAAAGGGGGCACGGTGCGGCCATGACACAAGCGTACATCAGAGCTTGTCATGAGCATTCACCCTTTTTACGCTCATGTCTTGCTCCTGACCTATGCTTGTAACATGGCTGCGCAAGGAGAGAGATGCCGAAAATTGAGATGCTGCCTAGAATACAGCACATTAGACAGAGAAGCTTTCAGGCAACCGCACCTCAATTTGGCGCACAGTACGAGCCACAATAGACTCGATGACGGGCCCACGGCTGTCGTGCAGCAGGTGGATCTCATCAATGATGAGCAGGCGCACGAGCTGGGTGTAGGTGCGGTCGCCACTCTTGCGCGTGATGATGTCCCACTTCTCGGGCGTTGTGACGATGATCTGAGTGGCGTCAATCTCGCTCTTGGTCATGTTCATGTCACCGGTCAGCTCCCGGACCTGCGCACAATGCAATGTCAGCTTATTGCTTCCTGGTTCAGGCTCACCTGAGTCACATTCAAGCAGCCCTAGGCTCTGGACCACACCAGACGTCGAGAAAGCCAATCACAACCAGCCTTCAAGTCATCTGATGACAGATGAGGCACTGAAGGTAAGACAGCACTTGCAGAGGACGCGTTGAGCTCCTGTGCACGGGCAAAATGACGACTCACCTGCATGCCGAACTTCTTGAGGCGCTGGCTGAAGTTGCCGACCATCTCGGCCACCAGGGCCTTCATGGGCGCCACATACACAATCTTGAAGGAGCCAGTGTCCACTGTCCCATCGCTGCGCAAGTGGTGCCCCATCTGCATACACAAGGAAATGCGTGAGACTATGCCCTCAGAATGGACAACTGATACAGAGACGGACGCAGCAGCCATGGCAGTGCTGACTCGTGGAAGCAGCAACCAAAGCTTAATTTCCTGTACTCTGTAGGCAGCTCCCACACTCAGCCTGTCCACCTTGGGATCTGTAACAGAAGCTTGCTCATGCTCATGATATAGGACAGAATCCAAAAGAGGAGAAGAGACTGTACCTCCTGGAGGATGGTCAGCATGGCCACATTGGTCTTGCCGGCGCCTGTGGGAGCGCACATGAGGATGTTCTCGCTAGTGTACAGAGCGGTCTGGCTGACGCGGCTCTGGATGCGGTTGAGCTCCTTCATGCCCTCGAAGGCCGGGTGCATCCACTCTGGCAGCTCGGTGATCTTGATCAGCCGCTCGCCCTCCTTGAAGGCTGGTGGCTTGCTGGCTGGCACCAGGATCTCCTCATACTCCTGTACACCACCACATGACCCTCAGAAATAAGTTGTGATGACAGGCACCTGAATTACTCAGCAGCATCCAGAAACGTCCAGAAAGCACCTCAACAGGAGGTGAGGTGAGCAGGCCACATCCAACGCTGATCAGCAGCATCTGCTTGAGAGCTTGTATGCTGCTCTGCAGTGCTCTGCCACTCAGCTGCTGGGCGCCTTGTATACCGTCAGCAGGTACATCACCCACTTGATGCAACCACATGCATGTGTGTGGAGCAGAGGTGGAGAGAGAGCGCACCTTGAAGCTATTCCGCTGAGAGCCTGGAGGCAGGTTGACCTTGCGGTTGGACATGAAGTGGCCGTCCCCAGAGAAGGCCAGGTCCTCAAAGTCCACCTGCGTCCTCCCCTGAGACGCAGCGCCGTTCATCTCCTGCCCAGCATCTGCACGCCACGGCCACACTCACATGACAGGTCAGCAAAGCCGCCTTGGTTCATGCACACCCCTCTTGAGCCCTGCTACCATCTCATGATAGTGAGACATCTGGGCATATACTCGCGAGTGTCTGACAGACAGCATTAAGACGTGTTGCTAAGAATCTCCGTCGCACTCACCTGCAGCATCGCCCTGCCTGAGCTTCCGAGCCTCTGCCCTGATCTTGCGCTCGATCTCCCCTTGCCGCTCACGGGCGCTGGCCCTGGTGGCGTTCAGCATCTCCAGGATGGGCGCCAGATCAGGGCTGCCGGCCATCTCTGCCTGCAAAACACGGCACGCCTCGCATGCAATATCCTCCTGTGGCACCCATGGCGAGCAAACTCGTGACCACGCAAGAAGCTTCAGTCAGCTTGCAGGCTGATGGTGAGGGACACAGGCCTTCAATGGCAGACTCCCTGTCGCCACAATGTCTTGCAGCAACTAGAGCAAGCCATCAGAGAGCTGGTGTCCAGGCCAACATCCTACAATGGGTATGGGCAACTGCCATGACTAGAAGACCAAGGCTGACCTCTATACGCTGGCGCTCGTCATCTGCTTGGGCGCGCTGCAGCCGCGTACACCACACAATGGTGAAGCGGTTCTGCAGGAGCTCTCTGACAAGCTCAAAGTGCTCGAAGTCTAGCAGGTGCATGAGCTGCGCCTCCACGTCCCTATCTGTCCCTTTCTGCACATGCAACACACCCGCTTTCAGCCTCCCCTACAAGCCACAATTGCTCCTGCACTTCATTGCCATTAAGGCATTCCAGGGTGACACCACAGTAGCTCCTGCACTTCATTGCCATTGAGGCATTCGAGATCAATGCCACTGTAGACTCTTATGCCAGCATGCATGCTAGTATGTTGATGTGGGGTTGGTGCTCCTGTCAGAGAAGGACTGGTGTGCTTAAGTGAAGACTCACCGCTAAAGCACTGAGCACATCCTCTGCGAGCTTTTGGCTCCTGTCTGCATCTATGTCTGTGAAGGCAGCTGCCACCCGCCGCTGCAGCCAGTAGGCATCTATGTCCTGGGGGTGCAGGGCGTTCTTGTCATCGTCATCGGCAGCCTCGTCCATCTCGGCCTGCCTCTGCTCCTCTGCTGCGGCCTCAGCTGCAGCATCCTCCTCATCACCCTCTTCCTCCTGCAACAGATCACAAGGATGCTTCAGTCAGCCCTGGACTTTCATGGCTTCATAGAGTCAGTGCACCGAATGATGCCCAAATTCTGAACAGCATCATCATCATGTCCACGTTGCAGGCTCTACCTACAGAGCTGCGCTCCCTTCAAGAGCACACCATGATAGGTGCTGTGCTCTACTTCTCTTACGCAGAGGACGTTGCAGTGTGCAGAGGCGCATGTAAATTGTCAGAATACACAACATGGTGTCAGAAAAGGGAAACCCACCGCTATCTCATCGACGTTCTCATCCTCGTCGTCTTCGTCCTCTCCCTCAAACTCCACAGCGACGCCGATGTCGTCATCCAGCATGTCTCCAGCCGTGGCGTCCTCGGTTGTCGGCTCGGTTGTGAAGTCCGTCATGCGCTTGCCCAGCTCCACCAGATCGGCAAACCTCTCGTCAGAGACCTCTCCCAGCAAGCCCATGACCTCCTTCTTCCTCTCAGGATCCTGCAGCCAGCTCATCCCGTCAATTGGCGCAGCAGGCTGGCGTTCTACTATTAGAGCTGCAGCAGGGAAAAAACCTCTGCTCGGCCTTGTCACCTGGACCATTATGCGGAGGCCACCTTGAAGCTGGCCATTCAGTCAGTGTTGTTCCTTACTACACACGGGACTATCAGCGAGCAATCAAGAGCTGAGACTTCAGACAGGATGAAGCATGTCTCCAGAGATATTTGGCCACATACTGAGCAGGGCCTGACAAATGTGGATGGAAAATTCCCAGCAGCTCAGGGCAAGCTCACCTTCAGGCGGTCGTTCTTGAGCACAGCCATGACCTCGTCTGCAGCTCCTCTGAGCACGTCAGCAGGCTGGTCCCCGAACTGTCCCCGGATGATGGATAAGAGGGTCTCATAAGCTGCCCTGGTCTCCCGCGTCTTGGGCTGGTAGACTCCCTCTGAGTCTAGCTCCAGCACAGTTCCACCCATCTGCATCAGTGATGACTTGTGATCACCAGCTGCAAGTCTGAGCATGGCACAGTACAGGGCACCATGCTACCTTATGGGAGCAGCATGTTGATTGTCTGGCTTGTACGTATTAAGGTTCCTGCCTGCTACTCAGATAGGCGCAGGTATCTCAGTGTTAAAGCCCCGCAGTGTGAACAAATGCGTGAGAGGCTCACCTTTCGCCTTTTGGCCATCTCCATCTCCGCATCTTGGGCAAGCAGAGCATCTCGCCTGCAAAAGAGCGAATGTGAGATGATAGCTTGTGACATTCGTGACTCTGTCTCCTTTCCAATAAAGCTTTGAACCCTGAAGCACAGTTTGAGAGTGTGAGGCCAGAGAGCTGTGCATCAACTGAAGGTTGAGAAGCATGTCAGAGAAGAAGCAGTGGTCAATATTGAGATACTTACTTCTTCTTCTGCTTTGCTTTGCGCTCCTCCAAGCCTTCAGGCTTTGTGTACTGGACGCGGTCGCCCATCTTCCCTTTCATGCGTCCCCATAGCGAGTCTGGCTCGCCACTGGGCTCCGCTGCCTCCCTCGTACGGGTCTCAGCCGTGAGCACCAAGTTGGAGTTCTGCAAGGCAACAAGCAAAAGGTTGGGCCGTGAGACACGTCGAGCAGACATGCACGCAGGCTAGGGCTGCTCTGGAACGCTGTACATCACGGATTGTGACACAGACCACTGCCCATGCCCTTCGCAGGGCAGCAGCAGGGAAGCAGCCAGGAGCAGATCGCCAGAGATGTCCATCGAGACATTAAATCACTAATGCATGGCATATCTGCGGGCTGCGCTCAGAAGACGCATGCGAAATAATTCAGGATACTCATGGAGGATGGCACTGCTGGTTTGTAAAGGCAGCATACGGGCAACTTACAGCTCTGTAGTCATACTGGCGAGACCGGGCGTAGGCCTCAGCACCGCTGCCCTGCGCCTGGCGTGCGGGCCTGTCAGCCATGATGTATCTCTTTGTACCAAGCCTCTTGTTTCCTCAAATGTCACTGATATTTAGAGAAGTGATCCTCTTAGTTCGGACGGTCAGGCCAATGCACGGTGAAGGGTGCTCAACACCTCTGCTACCTTCTAATGACCTTGTATTACAAGCAGCGCAGTGCTGCCGACCGTCAGCCTGGAGGACCTGCCTGCAGCAGATGCAGGCTCCATGATGCCACGGTCTCAGCCGACGTGCCCTACCAGCTTCATACCGAGGAGGAGCTAAGCAGGGCATCAAAGTCTCACGGTGCCATGTCAATTTATGAGGAGAGCCTTTCATCATTTGTATCAAAGCTGACATATGGCAGATAGACATTGAGGTTTTTGGGGGTGACATGGAGACCCTTCGCTCTCGAGCAAAGCTACTCAAGGGACATTCCAGCCCTTGCATCATGAGGCAAAGAACGATGCTGTCGTATTTGTAGTGTAAGGAGTTGAAAGAACCATGGGTAAGCAACAAGGAGCGTTTGCCATCAGATTTTGCTCCTTTCGACGACATACAGTCAGCCGAGCTGATGGTCTCACGCTTCTGACGTTCGATCCGTCTGCTGCAGCCCATAAAGCTGCAACAAAGGCTGATGGTCGCTTTTGGTCAGCAACCAGCCCTGGGAAGCGATGGACAGAAGTCTTCTTCCTGCTCTACAGCCCCTTCTGGATCATTTGGGCCCTCTGCATCCTTGTGCCGTTCAAGCTATATGACGTAAACGCCCGAGCCCATAAAGCTCACGCTCACGCACCATACACAATAGTATCCTGGATACCCGGTGCGCCTGAGCTGCGCTGGTGCTGCAGCTGTGTGTAATGTATTGCTGAGTGTCGTGAGGCTTCCCATGCATTGTGGCCACCTTGCAAGCAGAGTCCATACTGTGAGAGAGGCAGCCTGTCACATGATGAAGAGGTCTAATGCGCATCCACTGCATGCTGCAGAAGCTGGATGAGGCAGGCTACATAGCAGTGGGACTGGCAGCAGCGCTGCCATGCGTTGCGCTGCCAGCGCTGCTGCATGGGAGCCATGAGAAGGGCAAGCCCTGGCACCAGCAGTACTGGGTGAAGGCCAACGTCTGGATCGCCATTTTCTCCTTCATTGGCAACTACTTCTGGACGCACTACTTCTATCAGCTGCTGGGGGCCGAGTACACATTCCCCTCCTGGCAACTCAACAAGGTGAGCAGCCTCCTCAATCTGCACCAGAGTCATACTGTTGTAGTGTGAACGCCATTGACTCTATCAAAACTGTGTGTCTGTTGATCCCTCACGTGTCAGGCTTTCATTGTTTCACCCGATTGCTAGACGTCTGACAAGCCTTGTACAGTGACTTGTCTACCTGAACGCTCACGTGACCCTGCAGGTGCCGATCCCACTGTACTTCATGACGCACGCCTACTTCTGCTTCTACCATGCCATTTCCAATGTGGCGATGCGAGTCACACGGCATGCTACAGCCAGGTTCGGGCCTGTAGTGCAGCACCTGAGCACAGCAATCACGGTCTTCCTTCTGTCCTATGCGACAGCATACATGGAGACCCTCACCATAGCCCACTTCCCATACTACAAGTTCAAGGTGCATCCCCCTAGCTCCTGTTCATGCTCTCCCAGCCTTGCCGTTGCTTTCCCGATCAACCAGCTGCAATGCACTTCAAGAGCTTGCACCACGACTCACTGTACCCTCCTATTCAGCTTTCCTGTGATTGTTCAGCTTTCCTAGAACCGCTCGGGTGGCAGATTGAGATACAAAGGCGGCTAGCATGACAAAGGCTGATGCGTGATGTGCAGGACAGGGATAGGATGTACAGCCTGGGGAGCCTGTTCTATGCAATCTATTTCTTTGTGTCCTTCCCAGCCTTCTATGTGATGGATGAGTTCCCTCGTCACAAGTGGAGCCTTGTCAGGGCTGCTTCAGATGCTCTGGCAGCTGGGATGCTGGTCACGATCCTCCTGGACTTCTGGAGGCTGGGCGTTGGTCCTTTGCAGGCTGACCCAATCATTGAGACGGTGAAGAAAACAGAAGCCAAGGTGCTTGATGCTTTGTCCAACCATGCAAAGACTAGGCTGCCTTGGATGTAAGGGGATCTGAGGGGAGCTCCCCTCTCGAGAGCTCCTTAATTTTGCAAGGTCTAGAACTAGCTGAAGAGTAGGACACTACAGTGCAGCGCAATTGATAGCAAGTTATGCCTTTCCTGGTGCACCAGCAGCAGAAACTCTGGCAGCACTGATTTAGCAGAGCCAATCAAATTTCTAGATACATAGTGCACACATGTGTAGCTTCTCCAAACTTTCATACCAGGATTTATATGCTCACAGCCTATACAGGCCTTGGCTACCCACCTGGGAACAGTAAAATGTTCGTCCTACTCAATATGCGGCCCTACGCATTGCTGCCCATGGGTGTTGACATGTTATAAGCCATCAACCCATAGAATAGTCTGTCGCAACACAGTGCTCATCAATTGGCCCCAGCTATCCGGATGCTTTACCCAAGCGTCTCAGACCCAATATACACCCATACATGGCTTCCCTCAGAGGTACACAATCTGGTCACGCCTGCGCTGTTCGCCTGGGGCTGCAGGCTTGGTCTTGGCGGCCTCGTGGTGCGCCAGCTGCGAGGGCACCTGTGCATTGCTCTCCTCCAGCAGCTTCTTCAGGTCGTAGAAGGTCTCAGTGTCCTGCGCACATTGCCACTCATCAACTCAACACACACTGCAATAGGCCTTCATGGTACCTGTATTGCTGTATCGATATGGGCGTGGCTTATCACACCAATACCATCGCATGCTGGAGTGATGAGTGGGGCCAGTGCAGATGCCACACAGCTGCAATGCTTGTCAAATGACCTACAGTGTTGGAGGTTGCATGCTCATGCAAGCAGGTGTGGGAGGCAGGGGAGGCTCACAGAGAGGGTTAGGAAGGTGACAGCATAGCCCTTCTTGCCAGCGCGCCCTGTGCGCCCAATGCGGTGAGTGTAGTTCTCAATGCTGTGGGGCATGTCATAGTTGATGACGCAGGCCACGTCTTGGACGTCAATGCCGCGCCCTGCCACGTCTGTGGCCACCAGGACGGAGTACTTGCCCTCCTTGAACCCGGCCAGACCTGCTTCACGTTGGTCCTGCAAAACAAAAGAGTAAGCAGCTTACAACCCACAGTCCACTCTTCTGCACATGGTCAGACAACTGGGTCCTGAGGCAAGCCCTCTTGTTGTCATGCGTGACATGCTCCAGGGTATGCAGGATATGCGCAAACCATGAAGCGCATTATGCTGGTCGCAGTTGGGTTATTTGCAATGATAGCAGGCTGGCATACCCTTAGCTGGATGAGATCATGAGGTCTCAAGACCTTCTGATGACTGCTCAGAAGAACAGATGACAGGCAGCTTCTGATAAGTAATCTCAGACAGATGCAGACAGAGAGGGGTGGAGACATACCTGTGTCTTTCCACCATGCAGCACGGTACAGCTGTGCTTGTTCGACTGTTCCAGCTGGCGGGAGACAGAGTCACAGTGGTTCTTGGTGTTGACAAAGACAATGACGCGCTTCTCGTCCACACGCTTCAGGTGCTCCTCCAGCAGGTGCGGCTTGTCATTGTCCTTGCACATGATGACCTCCTGCACAGCCATGCGATGCATCCTCAGGGCAGCACTGCCGCATCCATTTTGAGCCCTCAGGCTGACAAGTACTGGTTCCTGCTGGCCAATGCGGTGAGGACCGACAAGTCAAGATTCAAGCACGAGTGGAGCGCTGCTCCACACATTGGAGAGGCACAATGCCAAGCCCTCATTTCTGCATCTTCATTTGCTGCTCATGTCACCGGCTCTAGGAACAGAGTGGTAACAGGAGTGAGAGGGGTCAGAGAGGATCTGCACCTGTGCCACGTTGTCGGTGGCCTTGCCGGCGCTGCCTATGTTGACAACGACCGGGCGGCGCATGTACTTGCGGGCAAGGCGCTCCACCGCGGCCGGCATTGTGGCGCTGAACATGTATGTCGTCCTGTACACCATGTCCTTCTCCAGCTCCTCCTCCTCATTCTCGGGCTTCAGGTTTGTGCTGGGCATTGCATCCAGCACGCCCCGCACCTGCGCCGGAACATGAGCATGTCAGTGTGGGGGTGCTGCAGACCTGGGGATCTCAATACTGCCACCTGATGAGGTCTGCTAATAAGGAAACACATGCGCATGCTCGTGGTCCTGCAGCACAGATGACAGCTCGTGCCGCCCAAAAAGCCATTCCGGCAAGACCTACAATTCGCTCTGATGGTTTCCGCAGCTGGTGTGTACTTGTACATCTTGCATGAGCACCCATGATAGGCAGGCTGATGAAGGTACGCCCTTCGGCCTTGCCTTGGGACCCGACTAACCCTCCATGGACAAACCTAGTGAAGGAAGCCTTAGGGTTAAATGTTTCATATTGTCAAAAATTGTGTGTGCCGTGCAATGAGAGGGGCTGCAGGCTTCAGGGCAAGATGAGCCTGGGTGCCGCACCTGAGGCTCGAAGCCCATGTCAATCATGCGGTCGGCCTCGTCCAGGACGACGTAGTTGCACTGGTTGAGCACCGCGTAGGCCTTCTCCAGGCAGTCCAGCAGGCGCCCGGGCGTGGCGATCACGATCTCGCACCCCTTGCGCAGCTTGAAGCCCTGCTCCTCGATGTTCTGGCCGCCCACCACGCTCACCATGCGGTAGTCCGTGAACTGCGCCAGCTTCATTGTCTCCTCCTGCACAGGCCAGCAATTCAGATTAATCACCGATGACAATTCCTGGCAAGACAGTCTGTTGCAGCAGTCATGCAGGCAGATTGCCGATCAGGTAAGACTTTTCGTACACCACTACCAGCAACCAGCTGCCCTCTGGTACATCAGACAGGCTACACAAGCCAGACATGAGAAGCAGCACACCTCAATCTGCTGCGCCAGCTCGCGAGTGGGAGCCATGACCACAGCGTAGGGCCCATTCTGGGCCACCTCCTCAGTCATCTTGGGCTGGCTCATGATATAGATGAGCATGGGGAACACGAACGCGGCAGTCTTGCCGGAGCCGGTCTCGGCCACTCCGATGACATCCCGGAATTGCAGGCCCAGTGGAATGGCTGCCATCTGGATGGGCGAAGGCTTCAAGTACTTCATCTTCTCAATAGCCTGCAATTAAAAGATGCACATTCAGCCGTGTCGCCTTAAGAGGCTTCAAATAGGCCACCACTGTCTGTCCCCATCTGGCAGCTTTGCCGCTGTGACACCAGGCACTGCCGCAGTCAGCTTGGTCCCTGCAATGAGCTCACTGGTTGTTCCATGTCTTAATCTTCTCTGGCTGCTTGCATGCTGGGAAGCTCCACTCTGACAGGCTAGCATCCTCACGCACACAGTCTCAAGCCCCATGGGCGTTGTTACGGTGTACTTCTGTCTCATTGGGGGTCGCCACAATGACAACATTCTGCAGTGAGCCCCCAGCAGCGTCGATAAGGTGATACAAAGCACGTAGGCGAGAGGTGTGCAGACCTTCATGATGCTGTCGGGGAAGTTGGCCTCCTCCCAGTTGCGCAGCGGCAGGGTGCCGCCGGTGTTGCCCTTGTAGGAGATGGAGAAGTCCTCGCGGAAGATGCGCCAGTCTCGCTCCGTCATCTCCTCCCGCGCCTTCTCGTTCCAGTGCCGGTCCGCCTTGCGGTTGTCCTTCTCCTCGTAGTCGTTTGCCAGCCTGTTGCGCTCCCGATCCCGTGCCCTGTCCTCATGCGTCTCGACAATGCCCTGCGTGACCGTCACGACCATTTGAGCAGCCCCATCTCTGGCATGCAAAAGAGATTCCAAACAGGGTATGCAGGCAACCACTGGGAGACTACAATTGCAAATGCAGGTGAAGTCATGCGCAGCATTCGATGGCAAAGCACTCTGTATGACCGCTTTGCCAGCAATCTGCGAGGGCGACTACCCGCACCTGCAAACTTGTCAAGCATCTTGCACCCGTAAGATCAAGCTGCACAGACCTGCTTCTGGTGGTGAGCAAGGCAAGGCCTGTTAGGCAGGATTGACAGAGGCAGATGTGGAGTGGGGATTATTTGCTGGGAGAGGCAGCGCACCGCAGTTTCGCGCATCTTACGCAGGATCTCCTGCTCGTGCATGGCGGCGGCCTTCTTCTGCTCGCGCCGGTCCACGCCGGCGCGCATGCCGCGCCCAAACAGCAGCGCGGCCTCGGTGGTCTCCTTGGTGAGGGGGTTGAGGTCGCGGGAGGTGTCCTCGGCCGCCTCCCAGTCGAAGTTGAAGCGGAACTTCTCCGTGGGCCGCATCACCTTCTTCTTCTGCTTCTCAGCGCCCAGGTACTGCTGCTTGATCAGCTCCAGCGTCCTGTCCTTCTCCTTCTCCTGCACATATTTTGACGAGGTAAGTACACTCCTGTGCGGCTAGAAAGAGACCTGCTCAGCCATATTGCCCTGCTGGCGGTAAGGCCAGGCCATGGGAAAAGCCAGGAATGAGGCTCAATAAGGAAGCAGGGGTTGTCCATGCACTGTGTTGCACCATCCAGGGCTGACAGGCTATGGCGGTGAACTGCCTAAAGCACAGAGTAGGGTTGGGGCTGGGCAGCATATAAGGCTGACAGCCCACATGGCGGTGTTGACTGGGGGACATTAATCAGGGTGAAGAGACAGGGTACCTCCACTCTGCGCTGGCGCTCCATCTCTGCCTTCCGCTCAGCCTCGCGGCGCTTCTCCTTGTCAAAGGTGGATTGAAACACTGTGTGCGCCGTTCTCAGCTCGTCCTCCCTGCATGTCAACCATGTTGGGTTGGATATAAAATACACGACCTCATGCATGTCAGCATGGTAATGCAATGATGAACCTGCTGCCATGCCAAGCCAGGAGCTTCCACCACTCTGCTAGGGAACTTGCCAGGATCTTGGAAGCCAAGGCCACGTCTGGCAGCAGGTCCACCACCAAACAGGCTCAACATTGGTTCAGTGCTGGGCAAACTTGCATGCAAGAGTATTGGGGTTGCAAAGGCCTTACTTGGCTTTCTGGAGCGCCACCTCCTCTTCCCTCCGCTTGATTGCCAGCTCCGCCCTCTGCTTCTTGGTCAAAAATTTGGGCTGCACGCAAAGCAACCTTTCAGCAGCACATCATTGGTAGGATATGTGGGACCTTCTGTCACTGCGGATGACACCAGGCGCAGCAGCAAATGACTGAACCTCAAGTGACTCAACAGCATCCGTATGCGGCGTGATGTCTCACCTTGGCTAAGTCTTCCTGCTCAGCTTTTCTCTTCTTCAGCAGCTCCTCCAGTGACAGCGGCTGCATGGGGAAGAGACTTTGTCAGCATTCCTGAATCCTGCTGGACATGAGACACGGAGCGGGGTAGATGATGGTGCACCCAGCAAGGCATTGGCTGGCAGGGGGCACACACCTCTGCCTTCTTGGCGCCATTCGTCTGAGCACCATGCCCATCCATGAGGTCTGGCCTCCCATTTGCTGTAGGGGCTGTACCGCTGCTCTCCTGCCTGCCATTCTCCCTTGCATCGCCATTGGCAGTGGCCCTCTCAGATGCATGCATGTCCCCATTTCTGTCTGATCTGTTATCTCTGTCCCTGTCCCTCCCTCTGTCCCTCTCCCTGTCTCTGTCATGGTCTCTGCTTCTGTCATGGTCTCTGTTGCTGTCCCTGTCCCTGTCTCTCTCCTTCTCCCTTCTGTCGTCCCTGGCCCTGTCTGGGTCTCTAGGCCGATCCCTGCTCTCGTGACGCCGGTGGGAGTCCCTGTCTCTGCTCTTGCTGCGCACCCTGGATGGCTTGGCATCCCTGTCACGATCTCTGCTGTGACTCCTGCGCCTCTTTGCCTCCCTGCTGGGCTCTCTGGGGACCCTGCCAGCTGGACTGCGCTCCCTCTTGCGTGTCTCGCGATCCCTGTCCCTGTCACGGTCCCTCACTCTTTCCCGACTTCGTTCCCTGTCCCGGCGTGCTTCCCGACCTGGCCCAGGACTTCTGGACCGTGGCATCACTCACCTTCTTCTGAGGCAAAGTACAAACGATGACAGGTGCTGGAGAATCACTAGCTCCAATGAGAACTTCCTTATATCCTGCCAGTCTCTGTTGGGAAGAAGAAGCACCAGGCTACAAATGTAGCTCAGGCAGGTGGCAGATCGCCTGTCTGATGGTGCACAAGCAAGTCTGTGGTGTTCTTCACGGAAGCAACAAAGCTCATAAACGGATCCTTGCAGTGGTTGTTCTGCTTGTATGGACACTGCGGGAGACACTTATGACGACCAAGTTCCTGCCATTGAATGCTGCCAGATCAGGCAACTTGATGGAGCATAGACCACAAACTGTTTGCCAATTTCGCTAAACGGATGCCCAAGTTGGCACGATTTGCTTACTTGGGTATGCAAAGGCTTTCCAACTTGCACAGCCTCACTCAGTAGCTCGTAGAATTGCAGTCCATTGCCTGTGTCTGAAAGCATCCCGCTCCAAGGATGGACATCAACTGGCAGAAGCACGGGACTGAAGCCCTTTCCTATCTGAAGGGTATTGGGAACAAAGTCAAACAAGTAGCGCTTCAGCTGACGGAAATCGAGGTGAAGGTTGAGGATGCCACAAATAACGAACCGTGGGGACCTCATGGCAAGGACATGGCAGGTGAGCAGTCACTACCTGTCGAGACCTGTCTGTCAGGACAATATGGATGTCGTAAATATAGCAAGCCAAGCTTTATGCAGCATTCCTCTGGAAATGCATTGGGTTGACTCGATTCCACTGTCCCTCTTAGCGACTGTTGTTAGAGCTCCCACCATGGCTTCACATCCTAAGGACCGGGGTCCACCGGCCATATAGAGTTATGGAGCGGTATCTCACAGTATGCTGAGCCCGATGCGGATACTTCGCAGAGATCACGAAGGCCTCGTACGAGTTGGAGAACTACAAGCAGATCATGGGCGTTATCGCCAGGCGTCTTCAGGACCAGGGGGAGGAATGGCGACATGTGTACAAGTCGCTGCTCCTGCTGGAGTACATGTCCAAGCATGGACCGCAGAAGGTGGCTCTCATCAGCTGTGCCAAACATTATATACACCTCCAGTTGACTTAGTGCTGACGCTCATCCTGCCCAGGCCATAAAGAAATGTATGCCCTGTAATCTGCAACAGGGGAACTCCCCTTCAGCAAATTGCACAGAGAGAGCATTGCACCGCAGGTTGTCGAGGAGATAGTGTCAAATGTGGGGGTCATTGAGAAGCTGACAAACTTCCAGCACAAGGATGCTAACGGCAAGGACTGGGGCCTCAACGTCCGGCAGCGTGCCAAGGAGCTGATTGCCCTTGTCACAGACACAGAGCGCGTCCGCTCAGAGCGCCACAAGGTGTATTGACTGCTGATGTCTTCTGTCAGCCATGGCAACACTCATCGTGGCCCCTTGTATGTTCATCAAGGCGCCGTGAACAGCATCAAACTTTCTCGAATTGCCCATTCTCCAATGCTGCTTACTGGCAAGCCTGGCGGATTGTATTGCACATCAGGTGTACGTCTCCAGATCTTTGGCACACTGCTTGTGAGGTGTACTGAGATCCTGCCACACAAATTGGATGCTTGAAGCCCTGCCTGTTCAGAAGCTTGAGCTTCGCCTGAACATGGCATGTCACGCAGGCCAAGGCAAACGCCTCCAAGTATACAGGAGTCTCTTCAGACGATATCAAGAGCGGCGGCTTTGGGGCCAAGGCATCGGGCTTCGGCTCGAGCGCGGCGGCCACTTTTGGCCTCCCCAGGAAGTACTCGGGCAGCCTGGGCTCCTCCGGGCTGGGCTCCAGTGGCGGCTTTGGGTCTGGCAGCCGCAGCGGTTCATACCATGACTATGACGAGCCCTATGACTCGGTGTGTCTGTGTTGCGCATGTTCTTGCACCTCAGGGCATGCTTGACACATGCTATAGCCTTCAGCTCAGCTGTGAGCAGCTCTCATAGCCGTCTTGAAGGTTATACCAAGTGCCCACCATCAATCCTTTCAACATCATTTGTAGTGCTCTGTTTCCTGCATGCAGACCGTAGGCTATCACAGGTGTGTCGCATGTCGAAAAAGCACCCTCAGAGGGGCCTCTTATGAGAAGAGTTATGATGCAGGACCCCAAGGAAGCCACACGCGAGCGCATAGAGAGGCTGAAGAAGGAGGGCGCTGTGGAGTTTGAGGAGGGCTCAGGTGACAAGGGCGCCATACCGCTGCCCAAGGTGCCCGTCCTCAAGCAGGGCCGGGCAGCTGTCTCAGAGGTCCGCGCTGACATCGTATCACAGCTGTATGCTGCACTGGCCCTTGCCTGCCGTAAGTCAATGTGGTCAGCATTGCTTAAGCCGGGCGTATGAGGTCTTAGCAGTTTGGGCTGTCTCCAGAAGCAGACTCACCACGTAAGGGCTGCGCATGTAGCCACAATGATTGCACAGGCTTTGAGTTGGATCCTCTGCATGCAGGCAAAGGCAGAGGAGCTGAAGGGGCCCAAGAAGCTGTCAGAGTTCAAGGTGAACCCCAGCATCGCAGCCACGCTGGGGCAGCTGCCAGCGAGCGGAGCATTGCAGCCGCCGCAGGCAAAGGCGGCATCCAATGGCACCATTCCCGCTGTGCACGCTCAGGCCGCCACGCCTGCAGACCTGCTGCTGGAGCTGGATGCACCTGCAGCGGCCGCCCCTGCGCCCTCAGGTGTGGGATGCTGCAGCTTCTGCGCTCTTCTTGCAGCAGCCGCTTGGCCGGTACACTCGCACGGTCACATAGAAGCTCCTATCCGTGCCCCACGATAGACCACTCTGCTAACGTGTTGTGTCAGTGGCCAGGGAGGATAGAAGCCTGGCCTGGAAGGAATCGCCTAGGAGGAACAAAGTCAAGCCCTGATCAGGATGTGGTGAATACCAATGAGGTATTTCACCTGTGCAGGGGGACACGACGACTGGGATGCTTTTGCTGGAGGCGAGAGCAGCGCTGCCAGCAAGCCCGCTGCGCACGACGACTGGATGTCCGGCTTCGATGCCAGCAGCAACGGAGCTGGCAGTGCCGCCCCTGCATCAAGTGACCCCTTCGGCCAACTTGCTGGCCCTCCGGCAACCGCCCCTGCCCCCAGACAACCAACGGTGCGTCCTCCTGCCCACTCGCCACCTGCAGCCAGTACAATCATAACATGAGCTAGCTGCTGACATTATCCTTACATGGCTGCTAAAAGGCCACTACCCTAGAGATTGGACAAGCAGGACAGCACTGAGAGCAGGACAGGCAGCGTACCTCCTGGTATGGCTACACGTCCTGCTGTGCATGCTGTGTGAGCCGAGGTAGCTCCGAGTAGTGTTGTAATTTGGAGCATCACAAAGGAGCTCGTCACGAGGCCCCCGCTCTAATCGAGAAGCTGCCTGCTGTTGCAGGCTGCCGACCCCTTTGCCCAGCTCAGCGCTCCAGGGCCGAGCGCGGCCCCGGCACAGCAGCACAGCGCAGACCCCTTCGCAGACCCCTTCTCGGCCACAAGCTCCGCCTCGGGACACGCCTCAGCCCCTGCCAGAGCCGCACCGCCTCCCCTGGCCTTGTCAGATGACTTCTTCTCCATGCCTGCGCAGCCTGGGCCCTCCATGGGTGGCATGCAGGTGTGTGACGCACTATGCCGCGCTGCCAGTCTTATTGCTGTGGGCCCATCAACACCCAGCGCAACAGGACGCATGTCTCTGCATGGCCGTGATCGGTCCAGTCTTCAAACCTGTGGTACGATCACTTAAACAATAATTGGCATTGGCGCAGCCCTGGTGGAATTGCCCTAGAAATCAAGGCAGGGTTTAGACACGTCAGTGCAACCACAGGGGCACATGGGATCTTCCAGCGCTGGAGACTTTGGCATGTTCGGTGGTCAGCCACAGGCCGCCCCTCAGCCGCAGGCGCAGAGCAGCTTCGGCGCCATGCAGCAGAGCTCTGGAGGCTTTGGCAGCTTCACGCAGCCCTTCCCTGCTCCATCTGCGCTGGGTTCCAGCGCGGCCCCCTCCGCAAGCAAGCCTACCGCAGCACAGGTGACCACAGACGCTTGATCTCGAGCAGCATCTGCCACCAGCAGCACCCAGTCATTGTAAGTGGTTGTGGCAAAAGCCCGTCCTCTGACATCACGCAAGCAGCGGATGCTGCTCTAAGAGTAGCATGGCGAGCAGGTTTTCTGAGCATGATGTGCATGCACAGGGCAACAGCTTCTCCCATGGGCCACTGAATCCTGCTGCACCTCAGTCCCTTGGCGGACCCACCAAGTCCAAGGATCCCTTTGCAGACCTCGCCAGCCTGGGTTCAGCGTTCTGAGCACAGTCTCCTGTGGGACATTGCATGGCCATTGGGTGACTCTCTGGCCATCTTCGACTGATTTCAGGAACCCACCACCTCAGTGCCGCCTGTACTGCGGCTGCTGATGTCAATAAGATTTGGCACAAGCTTCAGTCGGACTCCCTAGATGTTGCGAGCATATGCTAATTGGAGCTTGACACACACTCAATGTGGACTAGGGGAACATTACAGAGCGGGTTCAGATTTTGTTGCATGCACTGTTGTGACAAACTAGGGCAGTATGCAGACCTGATGTCCCTGATTGAAGAGCTGGCATTGTAACAATTGTAACAATATATTACGCGTGGCTATGTGGTGTACCAGTGCATGTGCAAACTCACTTGGGTGCCTGAGACTTGGTTGCCCGCACACACTTTCAGTTGTGCTATGAGGTGATATCCTAGGCCCAAGTTTGGCGAAATCATGATGGCGTTCGTGGTCACAAAGTACTTTGACGCATCCGCACCAGCACCTCCTGTGTTATGTACGCTAGCAAATCCCTCTGCTCCAAGCTACCACCCGGGCTATGTCTGAAACTGCAATTGTAAGCAACCTTCATGGATTTGCAGCTGATGCACTGCAGAGCCCTAGAGTTCCCAGACACCCAGGGTGTCAAACCATGTGCTCAGCTGTCTAGCCTATGCTCTCACTCACGTCGAGTCTCGAACCCCGGCCAGAAGTGCCCTGTACCTGTCACGCTGCGCGGCTGGCCCGTCAACAGCCACAGCTGATGCATCATTCCCCTGGGGCTCTTCAATCCCAGCTCTGAAATCCCAAGCAGAAGTTTCCCACACCTGAGCGCTGGGAGGCTGGCTTGCTAGCAGTCGAATCTAACGGGCTCACTTGCTGCAGCTCTTGAAGCTCTGCCAAAGATGTCCTATACCTGAGCGCTGCGGGGCTGGCTGGCCGGCAGCATCACCTCTGGAGCATTGGAGCGCTGCTGGCCGCCAGCGCTCGGCCTGGTAGGCGCGCCCTCGAACAGGAACAGGGGGTGCCTCTCTATGGTGCCATTCGATATGCACACACCAAGCTCCCATGTCGAGTACAGCATCCACGCTCCCACCTGCAGCACAATTCTCGGTCACTTCTGCGCATCACGATGTCGCATACCAGCAGGCGTACGCATGCACAAGACATCAGCCTGTCCAGGCGTGGCCAACCACATATGCTGACATGCACAGCCCTGACCTCAGCATCTGGTGTGCACAGCTGAAGCCACCAGCATTTGTCTTAGCGTGATTGGCATGTGAATATATTGTCAGGCCAGCAGGTCTCTTGCAGGGGTGCTCACTGCAATTGTGAGGATTGCCGTCTTTATAAAGCCCCACACAAGGAGCAGCACCGCCACAACAACTGCCAGCGTCACTGTAACCACGGCTGCAGGCTTGATGGGCATACGGCACAGCAGCATCAGATCCACCAGGATCCGCCCCCCATCCAGCGGGTATGCTGGCAGCAGCAGGTTGAACGCCATCACCCAGATGTTCAACTGCATGTACATATAGCATGGTCATGTCATCCCTTAAATACAGGCTGTGTCTGCACGGCAAGCCTGATCATCCATTTCGTGAGCCTCGGAGATGAAGTCCTCTGGACAAGTCGGCAGGAAGGTGTCATATAGCCCATGCGCACATGGGACGTTCTGCAGCAGCCTTTTGACTCCACGTCAGGATTGCATACCACAACCTTCCCTGTCTTCAGGAAGAAAAAGGTCTGGATAGGTAGACAGTAAGATGCTGGAGGAACACGGACAGGGGAACAGCTGCTCAGCCAGGTGTGTATGCCCCAGGAGTGGAGAGCCTACCTGAGCAGCGCCTGAGCACACTGCCAGCCAGAAGTGCGTCCTGATGTCTGGGACATGGAAGTCGTGCTGCCATGGATAGTGCACGATGTGCGCTGACAGCGCGAGAATGCCCACCCAAACCAGTACTTGCGGTATGTGCGTGAGAGGGCCTGCAATGGCCACAAAGAGGTCCCTCCCTGGAGAGCTGGTGTGGCCCAGGAATGCCAGCCCTCCCAGAGGCCACAGCAGTATGTAGTGCACCTCTGCGCCAACCTGCAGGCATGCATCAGATCTGTCATGGTCCTGCCAGCAGTGGTGTCCACAACAAAATGCACAGCTGTTGGACTCGTCTTCTCTATCCCGTGATGCAACATGAGGAGCAGGTCTTTTCAGAAATTAACGGACAGGCGTACCGCTTTCGATGCCAGGCAATGCCCGAGCTCGTGCAGGTAGATGGTGATGAGAAGAACGGGCCCAGCCAGCACAACAGCCCACCCGACAGCGTATCCAGACACCCAGGCCTGGGATAGTGCTGCCAAGAGCAAAGTGATGAAGAAGAGGAAGTGCAGGCGCAGTTCTATGCCGAAAGGCTTTCCCAGGGGGATTTCACCCCACATGGCTGACACAGCACTCAAAGCCTATTGCACGTCTCAACGCTCAGAAGGGGGCTATTTTAGTCTTATTCTGATCGAGTGGGCCTTTATCCAGGACTATCTGATAGAGTATGTCACAAGATGCGATTTTCCAAGAGGAGCGTTACTCTCCAATACTTGCACCTGGGGCCCCTTGTTGTTCTCTTGTCTTGTGATAATTCTGCAGCAATTGCAGATGGCACAAGTGGGAGTTTGCGTTCACTGTGGAAACCGAGGCAACATTTCCTAGTCGCCAGAATTGGCCCGCTTCATGGACACATCAGACAATCCCAAAAACACAAGTGACAGGCACCTCTCATGGGGCTGCTCAGCTTCTCAAGCATTGCGTGGGCCGCAGCAGGAGAAGGCAATCTTCAGCTGCACCTGTTCCGTCATGAATATCCATATGGCTCGCACAGTGTCAATCTTTCACATTACATGCTTTTGTCATGACCCCCAGAACTTCTAGTGCAAGCAAGCCCGCTCCAGAGTGGGATCCCCCTTTCATGCTATGCTGCTCAAGCCCATCTATACAAATATCAATTGTCTCAAACGCCTGCTGCATTAGCCTGCTGCAACAATGTAGAGCTCAGGCTTCCTGGCAGCTTCCTGCAAATGTAGGGCTTTCCAGGACTCGGAGAATGCTTCAAGCCTTTTACTGTTCTGCTTCAAGGCTTGCCAATTGGCGTTGGCTCTGAAGTGAAGTCTATCCAGCATCCCCAGATCTGATCAGTGTCATACCAGCAAGCATTTCACAGTACTGTGGCAGGCTCTGTAAGACTTAGAGCTTCGCGCAAGCATAGCAGTGGGCGGCCGTTTTGGGCCCAGCCTATACGTCACAGATATGCAGTTGTCTAGGCTCTGTGTATAGTGAGCCCACTTGGCGGGGAACACTAACGAGTCTCCAGGCTCCAGAACTGCCTCCAGTGCTGCCACCTGCAGCACAGACCCCAGATGCTTTGTGAGCGGGTATGCAAGTGGAGTTGTGGGACACTCAAACACCTTGAGCGTCTCAACACTTGAAGGAGGTGCTGCAAAGACATAGTCAGAGCTGCCTGTGGCTGCCGTACACAATGAAAGAGGAGGATGATGTACCCTTTCAAAGGCAGGGAACCTCTTGTAGTCTGGGTGAGCAGGATCTACCCGGCATCTTCTGCGCAAGATGTGCCAGTTGGGGTAGGGCTGCAAGGCCTTCAAGGCTTGCGGCCTGTAGAGGAGCAGCCGCTTGCGCCCTTTCACCTGCATGGTGATGAGCGCAAGCTGATGCAAAGCACAGCGCAGCAGGACATGTGTTCGCCCTTTCGCCTGAACATTGCCTTTCCATGGCATGTTAAGCAAGTCCCTCAGAGATCACTCAATGCCCAGAATTTATCAGGGGAGAGCAAGAGCAGATAACTACCACTGTCAAGGTCCTGGCGAGGGCAAGCACAGATGAATGCTGATGGAGGGAGGTCCGCACACGAATAATAATGTACCTGTGTGAGGATGGACATATTGTTGTCATAGTGCAAGGGGCTGACAGCGCCTTCAGGCGACAACCACATTCGCGCCACCTGCCTCTCGACCAGTCCCTCAGCTTTGCCATCATCTGCACCCAGGAATGGCTGATGAATCACATCAAAAGCTTGTAAGCAGCATCAGAGGTCGAAGGCGCGTCCTGAAGGCCTGAGTAAACATGGTGCAGGTATCACTCCCCTAGCTCACAAAGCTCTACTAAATCTCATGGTGCTCTGAACGCCAATCAGATTTAGGCCAGTGCATATGATGTTACTGACCTGGGCATGTCAAGCAGCTGAAAGGGGCGCCGGTCATGTCTACATCATGCATAATGGCCGGCCAGAGAGGGCTCTGCATGTAGCAGTACTCCCTCTCTGAATACACAAGGGGCGGGAGCTGACAGCGCTCATCCATGCGGTCCCGCAGCTCCTGCAGGGACATGGCTGGGACCAGCATGCTGGGCGCCTGCTCCGGCCTGAAGAGGAGGAGGTACAGCTGCATGAGCTTCGGATCCACATGCGTGAAGCGCAGGCTCGGGGCGATCCGCACCGCAACTGTGCAGCAGGACATCAGATTTAGAAGGCTGCAGAGCTCGTGATTGGGGATTCTTATGGGCCGATATACGTGCAAAGTTCAAGCGCCATCTTTGCCAGGGTGGTAGTAAGTATAGCATAAGGGGCAGATAAAACTAGCTTATCTTTGCCCAGGAAATTCACTGGCAAGCCACTGAAGCGACCATTTGTCCAGAGCTGGCCAGTGCTGCACAACGCTCTTCAGTAGCAGAGGACTGACGTTCCTGTTGACGTCAGGTATGAGGTAGTTCTCCAGACATAATCGGCCGGTCCGCTGCTCGTCTGTGTGATTCCACCTCAGAGTTATGACGGACCCTTCGATCCTGCATTGCATGTTGTCTTAAACAGTGACACTGCGATCGGAGATATCCTGAAGAGCAAAGGGCACCGTCCCAGTACCTTGCAGGCAGTGGTGCAGTTATCGAGCTGCCTGCCTCTACATTTGCAGACTCGTCCAGCAGCATTGCAATGGTTCGCCTGCATGCTGCTGCCCTTGTTAAGCCACAGGAAACATCAGAAGACGCCTCGCTGATATGGGGAGGAAAGTTCAGAGGTGGAGGGAGCCCAGGAAGCTAGGCATGAAAATGGCGAAGCTGCACAGAGCCGGGAAGCTGGTCACAATTGGTGGTAAAATCTGCGGTGGTGTCACTAGAGCAGTGCCCATCATAGAGCTCTAGGACATAAGTCCGGGGGAATGATCTCCTGCCACGCGTACAGGTCTTGTCAAGTGGATCGTTTGTGATGATCATTAATACAGTCTGTGCCATACTGGCAGTGGGCCAGCACCAGTGGCTGTCACTGAAAAGCTTATGGCCCAACAGAGGTTACAGCCACTGAGTGCCATTGCAATCCAGTGCGACCTTCTGGCAGTCAAAACGCGTCATGTCATAATGCTCAGCCTCTCTACTTCTGTCTCTGTCTCCGGAGCCCTGCCGTCTTGTCGCTTAGCTGAGAATGCAGCGCCCTCTGACTGCTTTGATGGCGGCAGCATCTTGTCCTGCAACACCACACTCCAATACATGATCTTTGCGCTTTTGCAGCATTATCCCTGATACACCCATCGCGTGAAGGCTGAAGTGTGTTATTCCGCTCTGGAGCTTACACAGCTTGCATCTTAGGCCAAAGCACATCCATCAGTATCCAAATCGCATGAGACCAGCTTTTGGCTTTACCTTTGGGATGACAAACAGCGCTTTGCCTGTGGCATACAGGGTGCCGCCAGGCTTATCCAGGACCTGGGCACTGACCCATGCTTTCCGGCCATCCAAAGAGTCCAGGCTCGCTGTGCATATCAACGAGGTCGAGGCAGGCACAGGCGCCTTGTACCCGACCTGCACATGCACACACCAGTCTTGCTGTCCATACTTCATTCCGAGGAGCTACATACAAGCGTGCATGATGAAGGACCGGAGTAGGCGCATCTCAGGCGCAACCCCACCTCAAGGTGTACTGTGAAGGATGGCCCGTGGGGCACAACGCCCTCCCGTTTCAGCACATAGTTGAGACCGCCAAGCGTCTCATCTATAATGGCAGCGGTCATCCCTGCACACGCCAAAGCCTTCTTAAGCTTTAGCTTAAACGTGGGACGCAGCAGCATCAGGGAGACATAGCCTGCAAGGACAGCCAGTAGTCAAAGATGCAATGAGGGGGGGATTTACCTCCGTGTGTGATGCGCGGATGCCCGCACACATTGGGACCCAGGGTTACCAGCGTGTGAAACTGCTGCCTCTGGCTGTTGTACAGACAGAGCATGTCATGCAGAAGCCCTGTGTGCAGGAGCGTGGAGAACTGCACAGTATCAACGTTTTATGTCAGCAGGCTTCATAGGATGACATAATCTTGCCCAGGACGAGCAAAAACTCTCTGGCAATTGCTGCTGGCAAAGCGCATTGATAGTCCTGTGATCTTGTGCTGTTTTGTGTGTCTCACCAGGTGGTCAGGGGGTAGCTCGCTCTCTGAGCTGACAAGTGCTCCAGCTGTGAGCACAGGTACTGTAGCGGGCTCTCGCGCGACATCTCGTGCCCAATCAAGGGACAGTAATCCAGATGTTGCAGTCAGATTGAGCGAGCCTCCGTTGTACTCTGGCAGGTCAAACCGCTCCTCTTTTCCCATTGCTATATCACCAGACAGCCACTCACAAGACCGTACCGCTCTACCAACGCTGTTGACGGATACTAGCTTGGCTGAAGGGCGTGTTGTTGTCGAAAGATGACATAAGCCGCAGGAACGTAGAAGCCAGCGCTGCTTTAAAACGACGGGTTTATGTGATGCGGATACGCATCATCAGACGAGGCGTCATCCGCGCATGACAGGGCAGGCAAGAGAGCCTTCCCTTTCGCAGAACGCCGCACACAGCTGTACAGCATATGAAGAGAAGTGGTAGACCCTTTGATCTATTGTTGACAGTGCTGGCATCATGAAGCCAAGGAGGGCTCAGTAGGTTCCTGGCGTTGACCACATGCAATGGCAAGTGCTTGCAAGAGAGTATGCAAGGGTGAACTAACAACAGCTACGGTAAGGAGTGATACGTCGGGAGCTGCAAGATGACTGCTTCAACGGCGGATGCCAAGGTAAGGGCATAGTCAGGACTTGTGTCTGCAATGACCCGAACCTCTTTGCCGACTGCATAAGTCGGAGTGTCCTCTTAACGCAGGTACAAGAGTTCAATCTCAGAGCCCCTGGACCAGACCACAGTCAGATCAACTACTTCGTCGGCAAATTTGCTGGGGTGAGGAGATCATCCAAGCATGTCCCCTGTATATTTTGCAGACTGTTTGTTTGGCTTGTCCACGCATTGAAGACATTTCTAAAGAGGCTGTGACTGTGTGTGGACGTGTTGTGAGCACTGCTGGCTGCCGCATGCAGTCCCAGCCAGACTTCTCAGCTGCAAAGGGCAGGCGCTGGAGCCTGAGCAGAGAGCCAGTCGAGGAGCAGTCAGCCGCCCCTGAAACAGCCAGGTCAGATGATGCTTCTGGTGTTCTTGCGCAAAGCATAGGAGACATACCAACAACGGCAGCTGAGTATATAGCCAGTGCAGTGCCAATCAAGTCACCTGCTCGGTATGAGTCACGATGGCACATGCATGTTCTGATGCTGTGGTGTCACAGCAACTACAAGGAACGCTGTGACATGAGGATCTTGCTTGCAGGACGCAGGCCTGGCTGCTGCAGGATGGCGCGGGCACTATCACGCACAGAGGCCACTTGGAGGGCGGCCTTGGGAGCGCAAATTCCAGCGCGGGCTACTTCGTCCTCATCAAGGAGGGCGATGGCTTCACTGCGCTGCCTGCGGAGCAGTTCTACACCTTCCGGCCAAAGCAAAAGTGCGTCCTGGGCGTTGCCTCTCAATCATTTGCTGCACGCTATTGGGACAGCCGGCGTACGTCGTGTACTCAGATGGGACCATGCAAAGCTGAGAGGCAAGAGGTAGCAAACATGCATCAGTGCTGCTCAAAGAGAAATCCTGCTGGCTCTAATCATGCAGGTTCAAGGTGAGGACGTTGGAAGAAGCCGAGCAAGAGATGGAAGGCGGCCTTCACGCTCGGCAGGCCATGGCAAACTCCAGGCTCGCTGCGCTTGTCGCCAATGGTGAGCAGGCCCCGAAGACTGCGGCATTCTGAAGGCTGCCATCCTTGTGCCGATGTCGAGTTTGCTGCGCCTGCATGCTCTGGCATTCACTCACATATTGACAGTCCCACAACATTACACTTGGAGGTCCAAGTGCATACTTGAGCGGTGGGGAAGTAGCAGTCAACACTGCAGAGGTGTTCTGTGTACAGGCTAGCATGATAGCAACGTCTCATATGCAGTTGATGAGGAGGATGCAGCTGACAACAACATGGAGGCTGAGGCCTCGGGCAGCGACAGGGGGCAGGCAGAGCAGGACGACATAGAGCAGCACGCGCCAGGCGGGCGCAGGGCAGGCCCCAACGCCAGCGCAGCAGCGACCAATGGCCACAAGCGGGAGGGCGAAGACAATGCTGATGCAGACGTTGCTGTGAGCCTCCTGCTCTGCCCTGTCCAATCTTGCACCACGCTCGAGCTGCATGATTTGTTGCCTTAAAGAGACTTGGCGTTTTATCCTGCCTGCAAGTTGAGGCTTGAGGCACTGTAGTACACTGCCAGGTCACAAGCCCGCTCACAGCACTGCTTATGCCCTAATGCAGAACAATAGAGATGGGAAGGGGGAAGATTGGGAGCATGAGGAAGAGCGCCAGGATGATGATGTGGACATGGAGGGCGAGGAAGCAGAGGACGGCACTGCATCACCCACCCCGCCAAGGTATCCTGCTCCCCATTCCCCTGCCTCGACAAAAGTGCCTGTGAGTGTCAGTCATGAAACGGCTACAACTCCAAAGGAAGCACCCCGCACTTACAGCCAGTGGTTGCATGCAGGATCAATGGCCTGCCCTTGTCAGCCTCCCTTGTCCTATTGCACAGATACCACTTTCACGCGTGTGCTGTGCCCGGGTGCCATCACTGTATTCCTGTGTGTGCAGGCCTGGAGGAGGCGGCAGAGAGGGAGGGCAGAAGACGACGCCTGAGAAGTCCCTGCAGCGCATGATCAACACGACAGGCCTGAGCTCGGAGTCAGACGCTGAGGCCGGTAGCAATGAGGAAGAGGAGGACGATGAAGACGAAGATGAGGAGGAGGAGCCTGATCTGGATGCACTGGCCACCAGGCTGTCTGCCAAGGTAGGTAGACAAGATTTCCCACTCATGAAGCATCATGTGCAGACTTATCAGCAACTCTTCACATGATGCAGGATGCTCGAGTTGATGCATTTCCCATAATTCCTTGTGCAAGGATGCAGTGGAAAGTCAGGATCTAGATCTTGTGAAGCTCTGGCAGGGAAATAGGAGCTTTGATGTAGATTTATCTGTGTATTGTGCCTTACATTGGCCAAGTGAGGAGCTGCTTGTACAGGCAGACACGGGCAAGGGCAAGAGCCGGAGCGCGACCCCCAGCGGCAATGATGGCCCAAAACGCTCAGCTGCAGCCAGTAAACGCAAAGCAGATGCCCAGCCAGCTGACGCAGCTAAGCGGGTGAGGGTTCTGCCTTACACTTGTCCGTTTGCAGAATATCAACCCGCCCATGTGACGCATTGCTTATGCCGGCGTCAATGTGCATTGGGTATTCCCTATGGCAGGGCCTTCCTGGAGGGCACTAAGTCACGATGTTCAAAGTAATGAGACCACCGTCCTACCCCATTCCGCATGGAACATCTGCCGCTGCACGTGCAGGCAAAGCCCAGCGCACCTGCAGCTGTGGCGGCTCCTGTACCTGCTGGTGATATCACGGAGGCCGAGATAGTAGAATTCATGCGGAAAGCAGGGCCCATCCCTCCCACCCAGCTCTCTGCGCAATTCAGGAGGCGCATCAAGACACAGGAGCAGAAAGCGGCCTTCACAGCCATGTGCAAGAAGCTGGTCAAGTATTCTGACCAGGAGGTGGAAGGCAAGAAGTACATTGTCCTCAGATGATGAAGCAGCATTCAGGCATGATGTATTGACATTCTGCCGGGAAGACTGTGCTCGACCTTGAGGGTAGCCAGCCCCGGAGACTGCCGCGTCTGCGGCAGTTCGTGCTAGGAAGCAGGCTGCGCTGCAGCCGGTAAGCAGCGCCTAGGTCAAGGCACTGCTTCACGAGTGAGATGCAGACGTCATCAGTACAGTGTCGTAGTGGCTGCCATGTAGGCACATTTCTCACGATTGGGACTGCCATGCAAAGGGCATCAGGAACGTGCAGAGGCAATTGCAGTCAAATGCATGCATTGCATCTCGGGTAATGACCCTCTAGAAAACAGCACGGCAAACCATCTTGCTGTACCGCATCACTCATGAAAGGGTCGTCGGCAAATGTCACCGGGTCAGGTGGCACCTCAGTGTCAGTGAGATGGCACCGGATTCCCCACCCTCAATCCTGGTGGTGAGTGTGCAGAACACTTACGTCGTCGAATCACACGACATTCGTGCTCGTCCTGGCACATTCCAGTCCTGTTGCGGCCAAGATGGTACTATGCTGTAGCAGATGCAGTGATCGAAATCTTCTCGTCCTGTAAATAAAGGCATGGCGAAAGTCGATGTGAAGGTATGTCAATTCTCGGGATGTAAGGAGCACAGGCTCGTGCTGGCCTTGCTCCATGACTCCCTCGATGCACATCACTGCCATGTATCACATGACCCAGGTCCTGTGCAGAAGAGCATGCAGAACACGCATCAATGCTCTGCAGGTAGTTCTCTTGGGACAGCAAAGCGTTGGTGAGTTCCGGGCTCTCTGTAACGGCTTTCATTGCAAGCGTCTGCTCGGTGTGGCAGTCATCAAACATGTGGGGATCTGCCTGCAGGGAAAACCTGTCTTGTCGACCGCTATATCAATAGCACCTTCGAGACTGCTCCCAAGAACACCATCGGTGTTGCATTTGCAGCCAAGAAGGTCAGCAGCTGAGATGCGCTCCCACCTGCAATGCACTTTGTTTTCCTCTCACATGTACTCTTGTTGTACGGCCCTCGCCTTTGGTGTGTTACTGTTGCAGCAAGAAAAATGACCCCGGCTCAATGCAGACTTGAAAACACTGATGCATTGCATTGCGCCCAAGCATGGCAGGACTGTCCAGGTTGCGTGCAAGAACGGCAGGGTGATCTCCCTGGGGATCTGGGACACGGCAGGGGCGGAGCGATTTGAGGCCCTCAGCCGCATGTACTATAATGGCGCCAAGGCAGCTGTTCTGGCCTTCGACCCATGCAATGCAAAGAGCTTTGAGAAGCTCAAATTTTGGGTGAGTATCACGTGTTATAATGTGTGACCCTTCTCAAGGGCCTTTCATCTACTGAACATCTCCTGGAGCATGTGTAGATGTGCCTCCACAGATCCATACCGCCACTCAGCAAGTCATCTGGGTACAGAGGGTGCGAACAGGACCAATGCATCTGATCATGCAGGTGGCAGAGGTGCGAGAGACGCAGCCAGACTGCCGGCTGTACATAGCCATCACAAAATGCGATCAGCTGGACGATCCGCCCAGCATAGCAGAGCAGGACACTGGGGAGCCAGACTCCTCATCCAGCAGCAGTGGTGACTGCCCAGACCTGCTCCAAACTTCAGCGCTCCTTTCACATGCATCAGCGTACACCAGATGCAGAGATGCTGTCTGGTGTGCTCTGCAATAGTGACCACCAGAATTCAGCCAGCCTCTTGGTCTGCCGATATGGAAGGCAGGTGAGTCAGCTGAGGCGTGAGGTGTCATTTGGGGCCTGCAGGTGACTCCTTGCACAGGCAGCAGTCCTCAGCCTCGCTAGCATCAGCCAGCGGGCGCAGAGAGGTCTCTGATGAGGACATCGCGGCCTATGCCAAGCAGCTGTCTGGGCCCCGCCATGGAGCGCCCAGGATATTTGCCACATCAGCAAAGCTAGGTGCGCTCTCTAGGCCAGTGCCCTGAGCATGCCGCTGCACGAGCGGCCGACCAACTCCAGGCATGCAGATGCGTGATCACACCTTGAGGAGCCCTTACTGCATGTGATACCAAGGCATGCATCATGCTGGGCCTGGCCTCACAAGCTATGGGAAAACCTTTGTTGGACATTCAGTATGCGAGCATCGGTGGTGATGAGGATATAATGTGTTGCAGGCACAGGGGTGAGGCGGCTGTTCCAAGCGATAGCCGATGACATGGCGGGGATACCGCAACCGCCACCTGTGCAGCCGGAAGCGCGCCAGACCTCGCCCATCCGGCTCGGCGAGTTCAAGTTCTCGGACACCTTCCTGAATTCCCCGCGCACGCCCCGCACCCGCACTGTCACCCCTCCTGGCACCCCGCGCACGAAGCCCAAGCGCAGCTCCTGCTGCTAGCAGCAGGGGAACGTCGTTCGGCCTGGAAAACTGCTGGAACTCATGCTGAATCCTTGAAAAGACAAAGTGTGCAACTCTGATCCTCACATCATATTGGTGATGACAGTCTGATCAGAATGCAAAGCCTGTGCAATGGGCTATGTGACCACAACTGGAAAGTGCAAAATTGGCCAACCTGAGTAGTTGGCATTGTGGGATGCCCGGCCATCTGTAACTTTCCTGGTGTACCTACTGAGTCTGCAGACAGATGCAGTCCTTGAATCAGCAGTGTCCATTGACACTACCTGCTGAGAAGGCGGTGTGCACATATGCAAGTTGCATAGTTTCGATAGATATCTGGGTGCGCATTGCGCATTCTGCAGACTAGACTGCCCAGCTGGGGATGTGCACCATATCGACATGCATCATGCCATGTCCATATGCACTAGCTTGGACCTCAACAGCAAACATCACCCTTGACAGCACATCAATGTCACCAGGAGAACACTCAAGGCAAGGTCATGTGCACTGCGTCCAGCTGGACCAAAGCAGGGGTACTGAAGGAGAGCCAAATTTGGCATTTGAGGTGACCTGGCAGAGCTTAAACATGACTTTGTCAGATGTGTGCCCTTGCTGAGAGCACTGTGTCGCAGCAACACCTGCGATGGCAGGGCAGGCTGAACCTACCAGAAAGTCCAGACTGTCGAGGGCATCCACTGTCTATCCAGACAGCGCAGAGACGCTGCCCCGCTCATCGGAGGGCTTCTATGTCAAGTCCTCATCAGCTGTGTGTGGGATCGTGGCCTGTGTGGCTATAGCTCTGGCTGTTCCCCACCTGTACCCGCATCCGTCTTCGCACGATGACACATTGGAGTTCATCCCAGGCAACACCAATGTTACTACAGAGGCATCTGCGTGCACAGCTCAGAGAAGAGACAATGCAACCATCGAGGCTGCGCTCGAGGCCGCTGTAAGTGGAGCATTTCTTGCCGATGCCGCAAGCCTTGGATTCCAAGGGTGGGTCCGTGTGCCTTCAGCCTTGAATAGATTTTGCATCAGATGCCACACCTCACAACAAAGCTTCGGTGGGATACCTGAGCTCTGCGCATTCATCTGGCAGCTCCAAGCATGCTTCTCATGCTCCTACAGGCTGTACGATGCGGAGAGGATGATGCGGCTACTGAGCAAGGACAATGACACAGTTTATCCGCCTGAGTTCCACAAAGCACTGAACCTGGAGTACAAGGTGAGATTCTAGGAGACACAATGTCCAAAGGTGCAATTGTTGTCCTTCCGATCACTGAAGTAGAAGCTGCAAGTCTTCATGCACACTGACATACGATTGAGCGTCACAGCATGGCCATTACAGGATTGATGGCCTTGCATGCAGGCCAAGAAAGGCAGCTTCTCAGCCTATGCCTACGAGGCGCTGCCTCTGATGCACACCCTGCTCGGCAAGAACACCATAGAAGCCGAGACCTTCAGCGCCGACACAGTTGCGTTCCTGGATGGCTACAAGGGGCACATCAGCCCCGTCATGCAAGACTTCCTAGCAAGCTCGAAGCAGGGCTTGAGCGGAGATGATGCCGCCTCGAGCAGAGGGAATGCCAACAGCCTGGTGAAGGTGTGCCCCCAATAGCCTTCCCATGTATATGGAGTTCACAAGCATACTTGTTGAGCTACACTGGTGCCCCCTCCCACCTCTATACTCTCAGCAAGCACCAATTCCTCTCTGCCAGGCCCTGCTTAGATTACCTCATACCCATTCATGTGCTGCACCCAAACCCCACTATCCTCATACAGGTGTCCAACAGGGACTGACACCTCTTTGACAGAGAGGTGGGCGCACTATGTGCAGGTGCCGCTGATAGTGGCCAGGTATGGCGGGGATCCGGCGCTCATGGGCAAGGTGGCGACTGCGGTGCAGCTGCACCAGAGCGATGCAGATGCGCTGCTGGCTGCGCACCTCTTCGCCGCCATCCTGGAGCGCTTGACTGTGTTTGGAGGCAGCCTGCAGGTCTGCTGTCTCTGATGACAGTCCTTCAAGTATTGTGTGTTGGTCATGCAGATGCGGCAACACAGAAGAGGAACCATCCCATTCTGGGGCGCTGTCTCATGTGACTGAGCATTGCGCAGGAAGCTGTGGCATGGGTTAGTACGGAGGAGACTGGGCTGTCAGGGAGGGCTAGGGAATGGATTGAGGATGTGACGAGCCGAGGGGACCTCAGCGCTGTGGATGGCGCTCGGGAGATTGGCATTGGGCCTGAGGCTGAGCAGGTGTGGATACCAGCACCCCTCAGAGACTTTCTTCCATGTACCTATATGGTGATTGCAGACTAGCCCCATACCTTGCTAATGAAATAAATCTGCGGGCTCTGTGCGGAGCACCTGCGAGCTGCAGAGCACAGATGCTCTGCTGTAGGACATGGACACCACCATGGAACTGTGGTGACACGAGCGCAGCAGGGTATCATGCAAGTGTCCTCCCAGATCTCGCATGCCTTTGCATCACACGCAACAGCTGCAACTGTGAACAGGGGAGGCTGCAGAACGTGCCGCCGCTGCAGGTGCTGAAGAGTGGACTGCAAGTGGCCCTGAAAGCCGAGGACTATGTGAGCGGAGTGAGGCAGAGCATCATGGCTGGGGGCGACACTACCAGCAGGTGCATGAGCCTCTCATGCTCATGTCCAGACCCTGTGGGCTGCTGTGTCAGGCTATGTGACGCTCAAGGCCAATTTGCCCATAGATGTGCTAAACATTACACGCTGTGTAGTGCACGCTGCCAGCACACCATGATGTGCATGGCGTAGAGATTTCACATGCAGGGATTTGTTAGGCACTGCAAGCATGCTTGTGTATTGTATGCTGCTACACGCGTCGGATACACGCTGGCGTGGATGGTGTAACATTGTGAAATCCTTGTGTAGCACATCGTTGAATTTGCCATCACCAAGTCCCACCAGTGGCCAGCCTGTGAAGCTCTGCACAATGGTTGCAGGGCGCATGTTGTCGGAGCGCTGCTGGGAGCGCTGCATGGGGATGAGGCCTTGCCAGGGGCCTGGCAGAAGAAGGCCAAGAAGTACATGGAGGTGAAGCAGATGGCGCACATCGTCATTGTGCAGAGGAAGACGTTCGTGCCCTTCCACATAAACAGGGATCCCGCTCAGCAGCCTGAGGCCAGCAAGTAGCTATAGCCACAATGTCAGATTTCTGCAGCATACGAAGGTGGCAACGCTGCTGATGGCGCTGCCCCAAGAAATTTACCTGAAGCTGAGTGTTTGAGACGCGCTGCAATGTACAGTACCACAGGAAGACATGTCCGTTGTCATATAGAGATGTGAGCGGGCGTACGCGCTTCAGATGTAAGGCTGCATGGTGTGCATGACGTTTGGCCGTTGAGCATATAAATCAAGGCATGAAAGCATCTTGTGGAAATACTGCATCCAGATCTTCCAAGGTTACACACATCTTCAGGTATGTACAGGCTGTACCAACCACAGACATGGCGCTCTAAGATTAATTGCAGAGTCCATAAAGCCTTGGCCAGTCTACGCAAGTCAATGTGACTCATCCTTTTTGCCTGTCAGACATGCTTCATGTATGCCATGCCTTGTTGCATGCACACGTAGCTGCAGGCATGCATCGGCTGTTCATCTTGAATATTGTCATGTGTGTGCTGGTCAAGTCCATGCCAAAACGCAAAGGCATACCCTCATAGCAATGCTTCCAAATGCAAGCAGATCCTAATAAGCGTATACTTCAGGGCTTTTGATTTAGCTCCATTGGTGGAGAAGCCCTTCTGCTGGTTGCCTCTGGCACATAGCCCAGCACGGCACCCAAAGGCAGTCATGAGAAAGATGTCCTACCCTATGCTATCTGCGGCTTCCCGCATTAACTTGCCAAAAGAGCAGCTTTCCATGCTTCTGCCTGCCACGTATGTCAAGTCCCACTGATGCGCAGGAGCCTGGCCCTGTGATAGAATGGGGTGCGGCTGCAGCAGCTGAGCAGGTCTCGCTCATCGGCTGTATATCAAGATTGGAGTACAGCACAAATGCAGCCAGCGCTGGGCCCCTTGCATTAGTGCTGTACCTATTTGAGCTGGTTCCTAGAAGCATGCTTCTGCTGCTTGCTATCAGCATTGCCTGCAATCTCATCTGGAGAGATTAGGGAGAGCAATGCTGCTGGCACGTGACCTCTTGCTGCCCCAATCTGCTGCTGTGCCATTGCAGTTGGTTGTTCCTCATCGCATGCGTCACCTAATGAGGCTACATGCCAGAGCTGCGCCCAGGTCAGGCATCATTGAGGTCACCCGCCTCGTCATCCTCTTCCTCGTCCACCTCATCATCCTCAAATGGCACAAACGGCAGCATGCTGTACTTGTAGCCTCCCTCGTAGTTGCAGCACCACACGCCTGTGATGTGCGCCATGCGCCGCCAGAAACCCTCAGCCGTCTCGCGCGTGGCGAAACCCCTCATCATCCCCGTCACGCGCCCCACCGTCAGCATCTACACAATGCATTCAAGGCTCCCTCAATACAGTGTTTGCCAAATTAGCCACCTGTGTGCTGAGATCTCTCTGGTAAGGTCCAGCGTCTGTATGGGTCCAAAGCGGGTAGAAGGTCGTGAGTACATGAGCTAATGGTAATGATTCTTTGCCGGAGGTCCACTAAGTCCTTTACCTCTTACGGTGTACAAGCTGTCTTAAAGGCAGGCTGTGCTGCATGATGACGCCCAATTGGGTAGTGGGGGCTGCGAATGTACACGATACTCTTCAGATGAGTGTCTGTTGGTCCAGAGCAGAGCAGCCATACCTGCACATTCTTGTACGGCTGGAGGGTCTTCAACAGATCCATGTCCGTCTCCTGCTGGGGGAAGTAGAGCTGCTTGCCGACCAGGACCGCATCGGTGCTCTCTCCCGGGCTAGGCGTCTTTGACAGCACAAGTTCCAGCTCATCCTCCTGAACAGGCCACCCAGCGTCATGCAAGGTACTCACCAAGCAACCCCAGCATCATGCAATTGCAATAAATCCTTGGGACCTGCAAGTGCGGAGCTTCACATATGCAGTGCACTGAGCTGCGTAAGCAAGGCAGGGTGGCTTACGAGGACAGAGCTTGGGACGGCAGGGTTCTCCAGGAAGGAGTGTTCCCGAACGAAGAGGGGAGGCCCAAACAAGGCCGGGTCATCCATGAAGTGGGCCTGCTGGAAGATGTGGTCCATGGGGCACACAAAGGGCAGCTCCAGGCGCCCGCCGCCCGGCGCTCTGCACCTGTCCAGCGGCGCCCTGCACGCAGCGGGAGCGCAGTCGAGCTTGGCAACGACAGGCCCACAGTTTCAGCTGTGACATCAGCCGTACCCTTGCAAGCTGTGCACACGATGGCGAGCCCAGCTCAGCCATTGCCGGCTACCTGCACCTGTCGAGCTGCGCCCTACAGTGGCTCCCAATGCAAGGCTTGACAGGAGGCACCTCAGATTGGCTGTCATGTCTGTTCTAGATGGTCTTTGTGCACGTGACGTCATGTCCTAAATGGTCCACCATGAGACACGCAGATGCGCTGCACTGCATGGGTGATGTGTCTGCATTGTTAGTGACTATATGCAGAGGAGCTCAGGCTTACCAGTGGCGGTCGCAGAAGCAGACAAACTTGGGCATGACCAGGGTGCGGTTCAGCAACATCGCCAGGGAGAATGCTGCCACCATCTGCACGCAACACTGCCCCTTAGATGTGCCACTGCATTGCCAATGCTCCTTCAGAGGAGACCATGCTGGCAAGCTTATGTCATGACAACCACTCCTTCAGTGCTGAAGTGCGCCCTGTGTCTTCAGGCAAACGGCGGAATATCCCTCACAATGCGCCTGATAGGATATTTATGAGTCAGCAAAAGGTGATGGCCCACCTGGTCCAGCTGGTGCTGCATGACCTTGAGGTGCAGCTCCACCATGTAGTCGCTGCGCAGCCGCTCGAAATTGTCCGGAACTGCCGGCACATGCAGGTCCACCTGCAGCGAAGACGTAACTCCTAAGCCCTCCGAGGCCTCCACTGCCTGAAGCCTTGACTCTGACAGTGGCACCCCTATGCCCGGCTCTGCCGTGCGGTGCAGCGAGGTGCACACATAAACGGAAGGTGATGGTACTGAGGGGCCTGCGGATTGGGGAAATCACCTGCAGGAGACGGGGAGAGGAGTAGTAGGATGGCTCGTCAAGCCAGATCTGGGCTTCGCGCAGCCGGTTGCGCTTGGCGATCAAGCCTCCAAAGATGTAGTCAGCATGGACGCCGTATGGAGACGTCCTCATCACCTGCAAGTATGAGACCCTGGCGTGTAACACTCTGACTATTTGGTCCTATGAACCCAATGCCTCTCATGATATCGCCTGATGTCTGAGGAGTCATGCATTCCAGACATCATGCCGATCTGTATGGTCTACAGGATCCCATGAAGGTGCTCAAGTCGGGATTAGTCACCTCGTGCAGACGCTGCACAAAGTATCCGTGCCCGTTAAGGAAGCCGGGCAGGGGCAGCACGCCGAACGTGGCGTCCCCGTTCATGCCGTAGAACACCCGGTAGTTGGTGGGGTGCGTCTTCAGGGGGCGCATCCCCCGGCGCACCACCGCGTTGAAGGCGCTTTGCTCCGTGGCATTGCTGCTGCGCCGCAGGGCTGCATCCCAGCTGCTGAGAAACTTCTGGGCGCCCGGTGAGCTCTTGAAGTACAAGATCCCTGCAGCACGATGGGCATTAGAGCAGTAATGCATAACAGCAGGAGCCCTGCAGCATGATGGGCATTACAGTGTTGCAGAACAGCAGAGCCTGCACCATGATGGGCATCAGAGCAGTGTTGCATAACCGCAGAGGCTGCAGCACGATGGGCATCAGAGTAGTGTTGCGCAACAGCAAGAGCTCCAAATCTAATCTGCCTGCAGGTATGCCCAGCAGGTCCTGCAGAAGTGCCCAGAGGACACCACTGGGCTGTCAACATTTCAGGTGTAAGAGCGCCTAAACAGTAACTTTCCAGCATGCAGGACCACATAAGCGCCTTGAGACAATGTGGGTATCCTCCTATAGCACGTGAAATGATTTGAGCAAAAATGGCGCACCAGTGCTGAAGGCGCTGTACAGGATCTTTTCGGGCGTCTCCAGGCCGTCGTCATCGGGGGCATTGCTCGGCCCCAGCGCGTCTGTTGCCATCAGAACATCCGCCTCAGTCACTCTGCGCCATCAACACCCTGCTCAATGCTGGCTGCATCAGCAGTTCCCGGTGACGCCCACCTTCTCTCAAGGTGCGTCTGCCAGTCCTAACATGAGAAGCAGAGCAACAACGTCCCAGCTTGAGCGCCGAGCAACTTCACACAGCAGGCTGTGCTTCCACCCACCTGGTCAAGCTAACCTCACATGAGATGCAAGCAGAGAGGAGCGTGCATGTGGGACCCCGATTACAACCCTTGCAAAGAGTGGGATGGTGAGTGGATCTCACGAAGTGCAGTAGTCTGTGGGGTCGCGCTGCCACACCACGTCAGCGTCAGACATGATGACATCCACGCCAAAGCCCGTGATAGCCCTGGCAATGCCGATCTTGTTGAAGGCCAGCGTCCTTGCTGCCTTGCTCCCTTTCTCCAGTGTGCCTGCTCGGCATGAGCCATTTCACTCGCACCTTACCGCCCATGCCGCATCAGCTTGTCATACCTATCCATGGCCAATTCATGCGAAACAAGCTTTCAACAGCATGAGGTACTTAGTCTCCTCGATGAAGTAATCAGCGCAGGCATTGAAGTAATGTCAGGTTGATGGCATGCGGGCACGTACCTTTGAGGTCTTTGTACGGCCTGCTCCCCTCGCCGAACATGCTGAAGTAGGGCAAGCCCTCCTCATGCAGGTATGCCGCTGTCACCTCGTCCATAGCCCCTGCAGGCATGCATGCCTGTCGCTGAGTGACTAGCATATCCTGTCGTCATAAGTCCTGAGACCCTCAGCTTAGACAGCTCCAGAGGTGGATATCTCAGCATCAATGTAACAGATATTAGAGTCCCAGGCTCATCATAGCTATGTACAGCATTTGACCTCACTTGCAGCTCCACCATGGCAATGCGGCTGAGTAAAGCCAGACTGGGAAGTCTCACCGATGAGGATGTTGTCCACATCCCAGCTGGTGATGTAGTGCACCCAGTTCCTGAGGAAGTCCAGGTAGGCGCTGCTGGCCCAGGTGACAATGACTGCATTGTCCTTGCTGCTGCGCTTGACCAACTCCCCTGTCAGGTCCATGAGCAGGCCTGCATGCAGTATCCCGTGCCTGATGTCGCGTGATGTACCAGCGAGGTCATCTCATCATGCAAGACATCTTGGCGCTCCCTCAGCCAGGCGATAGATCAAAGTGGCAGCACTGCAGCCCCTTGCCAGCTGTGCAAGGGTGCCACAACAATACACATGCATGCTGCAGACTCTGCGGAGTTGTGCATGTGGTAGCCCTTAGTTTGTATGGCGCTCACCTGGCTGGTCCAGCATTGTGGGCTGCCAGCTCCACCGGGTGGGATCATCAGACAGCAGCTCTGCATTGACCTCCTGCTCGGTCTCTAGCACATCCCAGGTGAGATTGTACCCCTTCAGTGCTGGGCGGACCGCAGGGGCAGCCTTCTCCTTGCGGCTTGACCCCTCTCTCCTGCCATCCTCTGCTGCAGCACTCGACCTCCCACTCACTGCAGAGCTCTTTGATAAGCCACTGCCTCTTGCTATTGTCTCTGTGGCAGCCCCTGCCTTCCCACGAGAGCTGCCAATGATGCTTTCTCTCTTCCCATCCCCCTCAGCATCTGCCTGCTGGCTGTCTCTATCCTGGCCGCCTATTGAGGATCCAGTCCTGTCTCCTGAGGCGCTGAGCCGCTGACCATGCCTCCTTCGCCTTCTGGCCTCCTCCGCATCCTGTTCCATGTCTAGTCCCTCCTCGTCCCCATCAGACCCCTGCCGATCAGGTACAGCGTCCTGAGCGCTCCCACTCGCTGTGCTGCGCTTCATCTTCAAGCGCTGGTCAGCAGTGGCGTCCCGCTCATTGTCCAGCTGGCTGCCCTGCGCTTTGCCGGCCTGGCCAGACTTCATAAGACCCACTCCGTCATCTTCATTCCCTCCAGAGCCCTTCCCGGCCTTCAGGCCGGCACCTTGTTCCCTTGGCACAGCTGCCTCCCGGCTGTCGGAGCTTCCAGCACTACTCTTGGGGCGCTCGAGCAAGCTGCCTTTTGAGACTGTGCCCAGCCTGCCCATCTCGCTCCTGTCAGAGCTCAGCGCATGCTGATCCGCCTCGTCTGCATCCCTATCAGCATCCCTGGCTGCTTTGCTGCCTCTGGTCTCCTGCTGCTTGCTAGCCCGCAGGTCGCCTGTGCTGAGCGCTGCATCAGTGTCTGCCAGCTCATTCATCCTCACGCTGCCCGCATCCACCTTCTGGCCCTTCAGCTGCATTGCTCCTGCCTGCTTGGCTGTCTGAGGCTTGGACTTCACGGCTGCTTCGTCACCCTCTCCTTGCTCACTGTCCTCGTAAATATCCTCCTCTAGCTGATTGTCATAGCGCGTGGGGATCGCCTTCCGCTGCATGTGCTTCAAAGGGTCCTCTGTCCATGTGTCCGGGTCATAGCCGGCTGCCTTGAGCCGTTCTGATGGCGTGCCCCTGTTCGACCTGGTCTTGCTGTCCCTTTTGACAACATCAGACAGGGACACATGGGCTGCTGCGTTCCGCCCAACCTCACGTGAGCCCTGCAGGCATTGCAACGGCCATCATTGTTATTTGGCATGCGCCACACAAAGGAATACACGAGCAGGAGATGCGACACGCAGGTTCTCTTTCCTTATGCTCAGGAAGGGCGGCGAGCTATAAGTGCAGGACAGTCACCTGTCTTGATGCTGCTGTCTGCTTCGCTGCAGGAAGCTCCCTTCCCTTGCTCGTTGCTGCCGTAGACTGCCCTCTGTCACTCCATATTCGCAGACGCATTGTTGCCTTTGAAAATTGCGAATCTCGAGCACCTGTACAGTATAGTGCTCATGCAAGGCAATCCAACAATGACCATGCTGTGCATCCTCAACTTCGTGTGCTGTGAAAGCTCACTACAATTAGGTACACCCTGGCTTTCTCTTTGCAAGCATATTGATTGGGAGTCCTCACCTCTGGGCAGCAGGACATCGGCCTGGGAAATGGCGTCCTCAGTAACATCTGCGCCCTGCGCAACAGACGCTAGAATGTCAGTCAAGAGTCCTTTCAGGACCTTTAGCTTTATCTGCCATCTCGCATGCACAGTTTCCAGCCTTCCTGAAGACGTCACCTGCTTGAGGTGGGAACATGCGAGTGCGACCAGAAGAAGGCAGAAGAGGCCTCCAATGCCCCTCCACAACCTCATGATGGGTCTTCGGTGCACAGCCTAGCGGCCTGCTCCGAGCATTTTCTGTCCCCTGTCAGGCCTGGGCACATGCTGTATTTGGCTCAAAATGGCACAGGCGGTACTGCAGCGGACGAGCGACGCTCACACGTGTCTGACTGAAGGATGAGTGCTCCTAGAAGTGACTTTCGGGGTACAGATTTGACAAACACCGCTTCGCAGGGCAAGACAGCTTTTGTGCCCAATTTAAAGGCGATACGCCAAATTGGGCAGCCCGCGTACAAGCCATGGCAGCTTCGCTCTGAGGCGAAGCTATATACATTCAGTAGCGCATGAGGTGTGCACAACATTTGTCCATTAAGGTGCAGCGGCGGTATAGTGCCCATTGTATGAGGTTCATAAAGCAGAGCAGAGTGTCAAATTTTCGGGCCGACCAGCAACCCCACATGGCGAGGCATGAACAGCGCTGGCTGGAGCCGTGAATGCACCATGAGATAATTCGGCACCAAGATCAAATGCAATATTGCTGACAAAACTATGTCGCTGGAAAAGCTGCACCCCTGGGAGAAGTCTGTATGGCAATGGAGGTCCGGTGGCTTGGCTGTCTACGAAGCAGGCATCGTGGGTCTTGCTGGCGCATTCTGTGCCTCTGTAATCTTCACAACTCAGCTGTCGTTTAGGAAAGCCTTTTCAGCCCTTTTTGGCCTGAGGAGTCTTGGACTCCTTCTAGTAGTATGGGCCCTGCAATTCGGGCTGATGTCAGGTGATACATCTCTCGGGCTCTGGGCCTTGCAGAGCTTCAAGAGAGCTTCGTATCGTTGCAGCACAATGTGAATGGCCGTGCCCATTCCAACCTGCTTTATTCTGACTTATGACTGTTGTCGCAGTACACACAGCACTGGTGAAGCCATGCAGCCCCATGCCACCTGCTGTGGCCTATCTGAAGCCTCTGCAGAGGTGGAAGCGACCAGTAGCCCAGCTGTCTGCTGCAATGGGCAGTCTGCGCGCCATCCAGAACACCTTTACTTACTTGCTGAGCAGTGCTGCTGTGTCCTGGGCATCAGTGTGGTGCTTCACGGTGCTGCTGCATGGGAACAGTAGGCTTCATTGGGGGCTTATCCTTCTGCCCTGTGTTACGCACTTCTGCACTTAACGACATTGCTATGCTCACAGGGCCGTCTGGCTGCGGTATGTCCTGCATAATCTTGGGAGCCCTGAACAGCATGTAAGCTTGCTGACACTGCTGCTCACAGGGCTGGGAGTGTGGGGAATGTGGTATGGCATCGCCTTGGGAGTGCTACATGGGCTACTGGTCATTGCCAGGTGCTCCTTGCGTCCTGCCGAAACCCTTTGCTAGTTCAGATGTTGCTGGACATGTGGCCAATGCTGTGTGCCTGCTCCATGCTCAGGGGCGAGGATGTCCTGCGGTTTCCCATCATTCATCGGCAGAGGCTCTTCCGAGTCAAGATGGAGTTAATGCAGCTTCAGGGCAAGTTCCCACACCATGCACTGACCTCTTGATTTGGATGCAGACCATGTGCCCCCGCTCAGTATGTGCTGAAGCTTCTGAGCATGGCCGCCATGTCAACATCTATGATGGCAGATCAGGTTCAGCTGCGCTCTTGTTGCTGCGCAGGGCTGATGGATGCTGGCATCCTGTCTGTTGCCAGCCTTGCCGCTGCAGGCTTGGCCCAAGGCCTGTCCAGGTCTGGCAAGGAGTTCCCAGGAGTATGCGCTGTTGCAGCAGCTCTGCTCTCAGGGGCCCTCACAGTGTTCTGCATGCGAATGGGTGCGAACAACATCCCCTGAGACTAGAGTGCCCAGTGATGAGCCACCTCAGCGGCCAATCAGGCCTTGCACCAGATGGGCTTGTGCTAACGTGATCACTGCAAGGCCATCTTGTAGCAGCGATGGCTAAGGTGAAGTTGTTGGCTGCCGTACAGGTCGCGCCATATCAAACATCGTCACCACAGAGCATCTGCGCTTTGCAGCAGCGGGTGATGCAGACCCAAACGTCCTGCTGTTTGCTGCACTCCAGGACAAGAAGGTAATTCTCCCTCTCCTCTCATCCCACTCAGATGACAGCACACAAACATATCAACCTGGACAGAAAAGCTATACCCGCTGAGCAGAGATGGTTGTGTGTAAGACACTGGGCCTTGTAGCTGGACTTCCTTAGCCTTCTCATGCGCATGGCAGGGGCGTCAGATCTGAGGATAATGTGGTGTGCTGTCATGCAGAGGCCTGTGTGGCAGGCTCTGGCGCTGCAGGACCTTACCCACCTGTCTCAGGGAGGCCCCTCTGAGAGGTGGCGGCGAGCAGCCTTCTTTGAGGATGAGTCTGGCGAGAGCTGGAGCACTGTGGTGCAGCACTGCCTGGGAGAGGTGTGTCTCTCGCAGTAGATATACCCATGGTACAGCATACTGAGAGTGCTCCACATCCCTCAGCACAGGCCCTAGAGCCACTTATTGCCTGAAGCACCCTGGGATCTTTTGAACGCACCTGATCTCATACTCATGTCAATCTGGAAACGGATTCAATGCTGGCAGAGTAGCTGAGAAGCTGGTTCTAGGAAATGTATAAGGGGAGGTAAGGGACCGCTCTGAGTGTAGCAACATCACCAATGTGGAGGGCGTGAGTGAAGAGGTACATGTGCATGCATCAGGTGGAGGAGATGGCTAAAAGGACAGCCGCAGGGCTGCCACAAGTCAGCAAGCCGGCCGACAAGAAGGCGGCATCCACGCCAGCCTGGAACATACACTCGGCATCCACTAAGGTGACTCTCAACTGCTTGATGTCGCACCCACTCTGTCTCTCCATTGCCCAAATCCATATCTCAGGGCTGTACCAATGTGGACATCTGAGACGTGACCTCTCTGGTGTGAGAGTGGTCTGCAGTGCCGGGATGGTACATGAGTGCTCAGTGAGGGATATCCTGCTCTATCCTGCAGGCGTTTGGAAGCGGGAACAGGGCGCAGGAAGAGGCTCTGGCATACCAGAGGTCTAGGTGCTGGCATGCCGTGCAAAGCATACGGGCCCTGAGCGGCCTCTGCATGGCATCACATGCTGAGGACCGCCTGGGGACTGCCCAGCTGGCTCAGCCTAATTTGGGTGAGAGGCTCCAGACAGCTGCCATGCGCTCTCCAGGCTACCTGTACCTTTCATCTCTGGGTTCCATATGCAGACCTTGTATGGCTTGGCAGGCACTTGTTTACTGCTGGGGGAATTGCATGTGCTCACAAGTGATGGCAAATGCACAGGGACGGTCACAGCAGTACTTGCGAGCACAGTGCTGGCGATGCAAGCCTTTGCGCGCACGTCAGGGGCTTCGGGGAAGGGGTCCAATCTTGAGCTTGCGCAGAGCCAGTCCTCACACTCAGGTATCCAGCCAGCTGCCTTTGCTGTGCCAGCCTAAAGAGTGTGAGCAGCTGTGCCCGAGGCAGGGGCGGCCATGCCCCTCACTTCATTGCATACTGTGCCGAGCCAGGCTGCATTGCTCAAGAGCTCAAGGAAAGATCCCTTCAGGCAACAACCTCCTGGGTGCAAGCATATATACCGCAGCAAGCGTGATAAAGTGTGCGCAGGAGAGAGCCGACAAGCTGAGGTGCCAGCCTTTGCCCTGCAAGATGCAGCCCTGACTGCCCTGTATGGGCTGGTGGGCACTTTCGGGCGAGATTTGGAGCCGCTTGTGAGGGGCAGCAGTCACAAGCTGCCCTATGGCAGCGCATCAGAAGCTGCTTTGCTTCTGGCTCGCTGCAGCACCTTGCAGGAGTAAGTTTGCAGCTCTATGAATGTGCGCAGCATGCTGAAGGATTTGCGTGCTATGAACGCTTGCATTGATGTCTAGTCATATGACATTGTGATGGCACACAGCGCAGCACATGTAAGTGAAGGTGAAGAGGACAGTGAAGGATAGATACGCCATGACATATTGGAAGAGTCTACACGCATATGCTAACGCGTGCAGCATTGTCTAACTGTGATCTCTGGCGCTGCTCTGGCTGCAACCGCAAGGCAGCATTAGGAGCTGATGAGCCTGTTGAATGAAAGCTGCCTATAGCTTCAACAGTGAGGAAAGTTGCATCTATACCCATCATCCCTGGCCACAGTTCCGGAGGCCCTTCCCATACTCGCACCAGTTCTTTCGTCGCTCATACGCCCGTATCTTAATGTGCAAGGCACCCACTGTGTATATACTGTGCTGCAGGGAGATACGAGGAAGGAACAAGATATTCGCCACAGCACCTGTTGACCCGGTGTTCCTCAGCTGTTGAAATTGGCAATGCAGGCCTGGATTGTGCTTCTTTCTACCTCTTCTTCAAGCTCATATTATGTGGAGGGTATGCTACTGTCGTTTTGGTGGCCAAGTGTGGGTTCCAGCCTGGAAAGAACGTATTCTCGAGCTTGGTCGAGCGATTCCTCCAATTCCCGTGAAATATACCCCCAATCTATTCCTTTCATCTTCTCCAGATTTGCCATACGCCTCTGCTCGTCCGACTCCGGCGATTCTTTGTGCGGTGTGTTCGCCGGCATATCTTTGCTGGCAGGCTCCTCGTTGCGCTGAGAATCTGGAGGGTGTTCACTGTCCGTCTCTGGCGAATCCCTGACGGACGGACCCCGAAAGCATGACCAAACCGTTGCTTTCCCCATGGCGGTTGCAAGGCGAAGCAGCACGGGCGCACACTTTGATCTTGTCTAAATGGAGAAGCTGGCCGATGGGAGCTAGCTGAAGCTCCGTGGTCAGCTTCCTCTGACTTCCATCCAGGACCCACTTGCTCGAGGATAGAGTCTTGGATACCTCCGAGCATTGAAGCATAGCACACCTCCATAGGACGCATTTTGAAATCTTCATGCGTTGAAGGTGCTGTGACTGTGGCGGTAGGCAGCTTGCATGTGGGGCACCAACATGCCATCGTAGCTGGGTTTTTCCGCAGAAAGATATGACTGCACAGCCACCGCAGGAGCTATGTTGTCCTATCTCAGAAGATTTATACACAGATCCAGTCCTGCTGATCGAGACAGGCCAGACCTACGATCGTCAGAGTGTTGAAAGATGGTTCAAGGAGGGACATAAAACCTGCCCATCCACGGGCAAAGTTCTGACATCCACGCAGATTGTGCCGAATTTTGCCGTAAAGGGCCTCGTAGAGGCATGGCGTCAAGCCCACATGCCGAGCAGTGGCGCACCACAAGAGAACGGAAGCAGGCAGTATCCCGACATCTTCACTGGGTCGCCCCAGGATAGAGCAGGCCAGCTCTCTGCTGCACTGGAACACATCCGATCCCCCAGCATGCAGGTGACAGCGCTGTTTCGCCAATTGTATGGAAAGATTGCTACCTGTTGCTCAAGGCTGACTAGGCAGGCAAGCAGGCGACAACTTGCAATGCATGAAGACTCTGCAAGCCAGCTCAGCCATCGACAATTGCATGCATACGTGTAGGTGACCGCATACAGGAATGGGAGCGCCTATCAGCTGTGGCAACTGCACCGCCTGGCCAAGGAGTCTGACTGCCAGAGGATCCTGCTGGCAGAAAACGCCATCTCGACTCTTGTACCTCTCCTGGCAGACGAGCAGCTGGCTGCAGGCAGCGCCAGCATCCTGCAGAGGCTTGCTGGAGAAGAGGGCACAGAGAGTGTGCTGCAGGCAGGCAAGCACCCTGCATTGGTTCCTGTACAGAATCCGACGGCTGTTGTATCTGTGGAGCAGCCTTGCAGCTGTTGCGGGGAGCACAACCCTGCAAGCTGTGAGGGATTATCAATGCATGAAAAAGGAATGCTACAAAATTGACGTCGCCCTTCAGCTGACAGATCAGGAAGAAATGGGGGCCTTGCATAGGTCATGCACCAAACATGAAGGGCCAAAATGTGAAGGGGCTCATCAGGGATTAGACACAGTCTGCTATGCGCAGCCTACTTGTTTACAGGACCAGTGATGCATGAGCTATGCCTGCAGGAGGAGTCGACAAATTGGTGGCCCTTCTCAGCAGCCCTTCTGGGAAGACCAGAGAGGCAGCCGCAATGGCGCTCTACCACCTGAGCGTGGCCAGCCCTGCGTTCTGCAGCGAGACCTTCGACAGACTCTGCGTGGCCATGCTGCATGCGCGTGGGGAGGCTGCTGTGCTGGCTGCCCTGGACCTGCTCTTCACTGGAGACGCCGCAGAGGGCCTGGCAGCCACCTACCTCACAAATGTAAGTCAAAGGGGTTTTGATGCTGCGAATCAGCAGCAGTCGAAATGCCAATTGTCTTGCTGAGGTTGCTTCTTGGGAAGTAGAGAGCTCACTGGCATGGCTGTACTGTCATAGGATCCAGTTGATCCATCAAGTATTTGCCAAGTGATGATTCTGGTCAATGTGAAAGCGAGGCAAGCTCAAGTTGCTGTTGAGCTTGGCTTGCAGGTACTGGTGTCAGGCCCAGGGCAGAAGTGGCGGGACTACTTTGTGTGCCGGGGCACAAGCGCGCTAACCTGCCTCCTGCAGCAGCTGACTGCCGCGAGTGCGTCACCAGCAGCTACTTTTGCGGCCTCCAGAGCCCTCGCAGGCCTGGCTGCGAACCCTGCCAACCAGAGCGACACTATCAAGGTCAGGTCACTGCTGCTTCTACTGGTTCCTTTCTGGGACTGTGTGGACTATCCTGAGCATTCAACAGCGCCCTGTGGCTATGCATATCTTCAGCATTGCAGCCACATGCCAGTGTGAGGACTGGGCCTGATTCATAGAGAATAGCAGCACAGGCGCGTCCACGATGCCCTCCTCAAGCTACTGACAGGTGCAAGGTAGCACAGACACAAACATACTCTTGCTCGTTGCAGGGGCTTGTGGCAGCCCTACAGAGGGGCGAGGACGTGGGCAAGCAGAAAGCAGCGCTGTTGCTGTGGGAGATGCTGCAGGCGCCGGGATCGGGCAGCACCAACACAGCCGTGGTTTCCCTGTGCGCGTCATCAGAGGGCCTTGTGCCCGGTATCAGTTGGGCCCTGCACGCCGGTGCTTTTGCTGCTGCTGGAGTGCTGCATGCGCTGGTGCACGACAATCACAGGTGAGCCTTCACACCCATCTGCTAGCCTGTCCACGACTGTGACAGCCGAGCGGGGATGACGAGGGCTTGGATGTGTTGCGTAAGTGCATGCAAAGGTTCTGCATGGCTGACGAAGGAGATTCAGCAGCAGCGAGGGAGTGGGAGAGTGCTGATGAGGGCTTGCTGTTGCAGAGTCACGAATAGCGTCACTCAAGACGTGGACACAGATAGCATTAGACTGCGTCTCAGTGTCCCAGAAGCCAATGTCGTACCTCAGCTCACCAGCTTGTTGCACAGTACAGGCAAGCCGCTTCTGAGCACACCCCCATCAATGTGAGAATGCATGCCCTGGTGACTGGGCCCGTAAGACAGACAAGGTTCCCGTATTTACTCATCCCCTGAATTGACAACATGCGTGACGCTTTCGGTGTGAGCGTGTCACGACAGTGGAATGCGGTGCAGATGGGCTGTCCAGTGCTGCTGCAGCGCATGCGCTCGCCAACATGACGGCCTTCAGATCCGGCGGCTGCGACCCCTGTGCCAACCGGAAGGTCGGAGGCGCCGGCTTTCTGGCCATCCCGCACCTGCGACCCTCTCCCGTAAGGTTCCGATCTCATCATCACCCATTTCTCTGTACTTCATGTGCATGAGGTGTAGCATGTGCCCGGCAGCTCTGTTGATGGGAGTGCTCTACAAATCTGTGTAGGAGAGTGTCTGATGTACATTGGCCTGCTGCAGCAATGAGACGTTTGTGGGCTACTCGCTGCTGACATGGGCAGGGGTTGTATGCAGGGAGGCGGTGCGTGCCAACATAGGCCGCAGGGACTGGTCGCAGCCAGCTCAGCACCGGCAAGCCTGCTGGGCCTGTTGAATGCATCAGGCCATGCTTCAACAGTGTCTGCCTGCGTCGCTACGCTCAACAACCTGTGCGCCTCTGAGGAGGGTGCAGACAAAGTGTTTGAGGAGGCAAAACGCTTCGCTCCCCACGTAAGCTCTCGTCTCTTAAGCAGCACTTCTGAGATGAACGCCCTAAGGAGGCATTTGACAGCAATGCTGCTCGCACCGCTTTGCCATTACCTTCCTTGGAGACATTGCACCTGTGAAGCTGTCCTTGGGCAGGCTTTTCATCTTAAGGCCGATGGTATCTGCAGGGGCTTGACGGAGTGAAGCAGCGCCTGCTGCAGCTGATCAGCTGGAAGCAGCTGCCAAACCGCATACAGGACGCTGCCAGGAACATACTGCTTCGCATGGAGGGGAAGCATCGCAACCTGCCGCCCATCTCACTCATCACGCTGCTTCTTATGCCCCCTACCCAGGTCCCAGCCTTCCCAGAGCCATGAGGGGTGGTTCAAAGTCTGAGCGCACTGCTAGCACCAACGAGCATGGTCACTGTGCTAGCTCAAAGCTCCCAGACATGAAGCATGTTGAGAAGAGACACTAGCTATCTAGCTATAACAACTGTAGCCTCAATGAAAATATCTGCATGACGATAAGCGTTGGAGTGTCTGATGTGTCAGAAGAGACAGGTGGGAAAATTGTTGATATACTGGAAGGTGCACAGTGTGTATGAATCACTCCCTTACAGTACTAGAGATCACCAGCATGGATCTATATCTCCAGAGAGAAAAGTGCAATACATTGAGGGTGTCAGTAGGCATTCCTTGGACCCCCAACACATACTCAGATTGAGCATTGCGTGCTCTGCTGTTCCTCAAGACTTGTATTGTACAGACTGCGCAGGCATGCCTAGCTAGTGCAGTCAACACTGTTTGCGCCATCGGCCACCTATGAGGTTGAATGTGGTGTCTCATTCTCTGATGGTACAATCCATGCATTGCATCACAGAACAGGACACTCTCTGATTTCCGGTATTTCCTCCATTGCCAAGGAGGAATGTGGAATAAGAGAGACCATGAGTTTGACTCAGGACATGAGCGACGACCCCCGTCTTAAGAAGACATAGCCTTATGCTGTCTTGAGACCTTATGAGCTTGGCCTCGGGGCCTGGGTTGCATCGCTGGCTCTACGAAGCTGACTACAAGTGATGACTTCTCAATCACTTCCACGCCTTGACAACCCCATCGTGGCTGGCTGTGAGCAGGATGCGATCAGCAGACTCCACAGAGGTCATGTGAGTGATGCCGTCCTGGTGGCACAGCGCGGCAGCTCTGTCCAGCCCACTGTGTACGTACCTCCGTTCCTGCACAAGACATCGACACTCTCGGCACGGTGGCGTACTCTTGCAGGAAGCGGTGCATCTGCTAGCAGCATGGTCACCACCATTCTCCTCCATCCACATTCTTGTGGGCTACAGTCTGCATAGACAGATGCAGGAACGCACACGCACTCCTTCCAAGAAAGGCCGGAAGGTGCAGTAGCAAGCTGCTCATGAGTGGGAGCTTGAGAGGCTTACTGAGGGATCTGCAGCCCCAAGGATGCAGGACTCCTCCACCACTTCCACCCCCTGAATGGTCTTGTTTGTGTACACATACGAGGCTGGGACCATGGCCTGAGCAGGCATGTGCAGCCCGGCCTGGGCAGGCCCGCTGCCCAAGCCAGTATTGGCATCCGGCGCATCGGGGGCAGGCGTCTGAGGCGGCCCGCAGACCATGTAGCTGGCTTCCGGCCGCGAGGCGTCCCACAGGCGGACCGCCCCGTCGCTGCTGCCGGTCAGTAGTGGCCCGGCCCCTGTGGGCAGCAAAGCCCTGCACCCGCTCGGCCTCTGCATGGGCGCCTGCACACAGCAGAATGCTGATCACTGCAACACGCAGGGGCGATGCTTCACAATGGCTGCAACACCACTGCCACAGCAGCGCACAGCTTGCACTGGCTAGACATGCTTGACGGTGCATTCCAATGCATTGGCGCCTGCAAATACCACCCGCCAGTCACTGCATATGCATGGGCATTGCTTGAAAAGAATCGTCCGTGCTGCTACCTGACCATCCAGGATGGCTTCTGCTAGAAAGGGGTGGAGGGTGCTAAGTGCCTGTGCACACAGCCTCATGGGTGACACATATGAAAAAAATAAGATTGACCCCTCAACACTGCTGCTCTGTGGGATCACATCCAGTAGCATGTAAAGATTCTCATGGCAGAGTCCGTTGGAGCTCCACCTGGACATCAGACACTGCCAGATGCCTGGCAAGGCCCAGAGCGTCCATCTGAGGCGCAGAAGGCCGCTGGGCCCGCCTTAGGGCATAGGGCAGCTCTGTGCGCCCAGAGTCCCCGTTCTGCCGGTTCAGCACCCGCAGCACCTGCACAATTCACATTGCGTCACCGGATGGGTCCTTTATACATTGTGGCAGCTGCCAGGGTCACATTTTGGCCTTTTGGTCATACTGCTGCTGTTGCAGGCAGTGTATGACCCTCGTCATTGTCCTAGAGCAGACAATTATTGGCTGCGGCAAGTGCGCAGTGCTCAGGCGTTGAAAGAGATGTTGTAAATCTTGCAGGCGTCTCAGCTCCTGCTGTGCAGTTGTCCTGCTTGTGCGGTACGACATGGCCGGTATCAAACCCTCACCTGGTGGCACTTACTCTGCTCCACATCCCACAGGCTGATCTCATGAGGTCCAGAAGCCACATACACCAGCGGCGTGCTCAGAGAGGAGTCCTGCAGGCCCAGCCGGGCAGGCGGGCATAGCGCGGGCGAGAGCGCCTCTATAGGGTGACTCTGCACAGCAGCATTACAAGAGGTGAAAACTCAGCATCCATGCAGACATCCTTCAAGGCATGCAAGGCTTCTGTCATGCACGCCAGAGTGGACAAGGCGAGATTATAGCTACATGCCCTTGCGGGCATGTCCTAGGGTACTGCCTGGGCTTGTCTGCAATGGTATGTAGCTGTGATCCGCGCTAAGCATGACGGGACCTGGAAGCTACCTGTGCCATCTGAGTGGAGTTGACTGCCAGCTGGAAGCGCATGTCCCACAGTGTGAGGTGACCGCGGCTGCTGCCAGTCATGAGCCAGTTGGGTCCGCTCGGGTCCACAGCCAGGCGCTCCAGTAGTCCCTACAGAGGACTCCAAGCTTGGCACAAGTGCTCACTGGCTCACTGAAGGAGCTGCCAAAGACTCTGGAATCCAACGTTTCTCACAGTGTCAAGAGCACCAAGCCCGGCTGCAATTTGGTAAAGCCTCAAATAAGTAAGGTAGCCCCTGATGCACAGACACATAAACTTCCGAGCTTCTGCCCTTTGCAGTCTGTCAGCCGCAAGCTTTACAGATAGTGGCTAGTCAGGACCTGGTTGGGGCTGCAGGGGATGGACCAGGCATTGGTGTCTGCCCGCAGATCCCAGGCGTGGATGCCGCCTCGCTGCGTGGCATACAGCAGCAGAGAGCCCCACTGTGTCACCTCCAGCACTGCTCCCTCTCCAGGCGATGCTTGCCGCACACCTGCAACATGAGAATGAAAGTGCCAACATGCTCGTGAGATGTTTGTGGTCTGAGCATGCGGGCATCATCTGCGTATCAGCACAAGATACCACAGTCATCTGTGACCTTAACACATTGCTGATTGAATACTTATTTCTGCGTTCACACTCACCCCATACATCAGACCTGCGTCTTCAGGGTTGCTTAAGATGCGATCACTGATGTGAGGCGCGCGGTGGGATGCAGAATCAGATACTCAAAATGCTTGCATTATGAGCATGATTATAGCTGTAAAAATGAGACAGTGGGCTACCGATAATGCCGGTGTAGCGGTCAGGGGCGCCGCCAGAGCGCGAGGTGTACTCCACGCGCCACACATGCACGCTGCCGCTGCTGGAAGCGGACGCCACGCTCTGGCTGTCCTCGCAGGCCGCGCACGCCAGAATCTTGCCGCCCTGCGCATGCACAACCCCTGTATTGAAGCACTTCTGTGGAGCTCCTGGACTGCTGCATGCAAGCCATCATAGGCAATAGGTAAAGAGCACCATTTCTAGGCCAGGCACCCTAGGACCGTTTACAGGCGAAGCCTGGGATCTACTCGGCAAACTAAGGCTACTGCTCGATGATGTGTCAGTTGCACAGCCTGAACAGGCAGAGTGGTACACCCAAGAGACATAGGTGACCTTTCAATATTTGTCTCCAGGCAATGCGAACCTCAGATCTTGCATGTGCATGGAAGGCAAGGTCCTGTGCAAAGCCTGAACAGGCGCAGCGCTGCACCTGGGAGGCGTAGGTGAGCTTGGAGCGGAAGAAGGCAGTCCATCAAATGTTCTTCACAATGCACGCAAGCCGTAGCTCCTACATTTGCTGCAACCTTTAGCTGTGCAGAGCCTGAACAGGCGCAGTGCAGCACCTGGGAGGCGTAGGTGAGCTTGGAGCGGAAGGAGATGTCCTTCTCCAGGCGGCGCGAGTCCCAGATCTTGCACGTCTCGTCGTCCGAGGCCGTCACAAAGAAAGCCGCGCTGCGCGCCACTGCGATGCGGTTGATGGCGCGCCTGTGCTCGGCCAGGTGCGCAACCAGGATGCCGCGTGGCTGCCATGCTGTGCTGGACGCCAGGTCTGCAGCACGATGTGTAATCTTGGTGAGTCACCTCGGCGCATTATGAGGCTGTCACTCAGAGCTCATCTTGCTGCAGAGCAAGTTATTGTGTGCCAGCGACACCGGCAATATTGGAATCTTGTCAAGCAAGTTCACTTTGGCTGGCAACTTGTTTGAAGACCTCCAAATTTGCAGGCCTGCAAGAAAAGGGCTCGAAATCAATGGTGCACCCAGACAATCCCACAAAGAATGACAAGCGTCGCATACCTGAGTAGGGGTGTGCAGGCAAGTCGGTGTGGATGGCTGCGTCAATGGCATCGCTGATGCCGAGATTCGGGTTAGCCATGGGGAAGGTGAGGGGGCTTTCGCTGCTGAGCTGGATGGTGCGCACTCCCGCCCCCAGCCGCCCAGACATTGCACCCTGCAGTCAAATTGGCTTCAGAAAGGAATGTCCTGAGGCTTGCCTCCAAGATTTCCTTTGTCAAATCTGGATGGAACGAATCCAAGCCTCATTTAATGCACATTCCCACTTTCCGGGCATTGCCTTGCTTCGGACCGCCACAAAGTCAATGCCAAAGGAAACAGTTGAAGCTCTCTGTTAACATGCTACCCGTGCGCTCACCATGTCAGTTGCCGGCTTGCTGAGCCTCTTGGCGTGGGTGACAAGACGGTTGACATCCGAGGCATGGTTCTGCGCATGCGCTGAATGGTGGCTGGACAAGCTGGCTGAGCTGGCACTGATGCTGGCGTCCAGCTGGCTCGTCCGCTTGGGGTAGGACTTGCTGTCCGACCGGGCAATGATGTGCCCATCCTGTCCGGTGGCATTCAAGCTGTCCAGCGCAGCTGTTAGGCGAGACACACCCGGCCGAAGATGCTTTGGGTCCTGCAACAGGGATGCACCTCGCTCATACAAGGGCTGATCTGGAATGGACAAGCAAGCCAAGGACATGCATGACAGCCCAGGATCTTCTTCATGTAGTCATATGTGACACTACTGACAGAGCAGGATTTTGGGAGTAAGGCTGGTGTCTGACTGCAGACATGGGACTTGTGATGTGACACACAGCAACAACACAGTAAGGTAGCTGCGCTCACAATGCTGAATTTGTAGACGGGAGCAGACGGCAGCTGCTGCAGCAGGTTGCCAGCTTTGGCTGAGCCACCGCCGGGGCGGGGCGACACTGCTGAGGTGCTCCTGTAGGGCGGCGTGCCTGGCAGGGAGGAAGCTGCCAACCTGGGATGCCCGTTTCCATTCACGCCATTGCTTCCTGCAGCACATTGGCAAGATTGACGCTGACCTCCAAGCACGCAAGACCAGCACTTCAGCAGGAGCTGTTACATGACGCTATCAGACTCACTGTCCCAGTAGTCCTGTCTCACAGAGGGACATTACCTCCTGCCAAGGCTCTGAGAGACCAAGGAACTGAGAGGACAGTTGTGGAACAGCATATATGCCTATGAATGCTTATAAGTTTGAAGAGGCTGGATAAGTATGGCATGTGCGCACCGGCCTTGAAGCAGACGCCAATGCAGCTGGGGTCCCTCATGTTGATGGGCTCCTGGCTGAAGGCTGGCATGAGCTGGGGGATCAGCAGCGCGTACACCTCCGCAGGCGAAAGCAGCCTGTGCACACAACATCGTCCAACTCAGCGGGTTCTCTGTAGGGCACAGGCTATTTGCCTAGCAAGGCTTATCAGGGTTACTCATCTCCGCACCAAAAGTCCCAGGCACATGAGATAGAGCTCTGCTCAGCACAGATCCAGAGACTGTCACCATGGGTCCAGCAGCATCGCTGAGCACAGCACTGCTTGCAGCAAACCTGTCAGGGGTGTAGGACAGAGAAAGGCACTGCACCTGGAGGCTGCTGCCATGAACTCAGCGGCGGCGCTGAGCACGGCGGTGGACGCCTGCTGCTGCAGCTTGGCCACCAGGCGGCCGCTGATGGCCAGGAGGGCGCGCCGCCGGATGTGCCCCGACTCCACCACGCTCGTGAGGAAGCGGATCGCCTCGGTCACCACCGCCACAGACTCATCCGACAGCGCCTGCTCGCACAGAAATTTACTTCAAGGTTTCCGCCGCATCTCTGATGTCCTGCGGTTCTATTTGCCAGTAGGGCGGCGAGCACGACATCAAGTGCAAGAGCTGGGCGAGTCCATGCTAGTGTATTGTAGGGGGCTTGCCATCTGTACACATGTGGCATAAGCCAGTAGCCTACGCTTATCACCACGATCTCCAGGGTTTAGCCCATCTCATAGGACAGGTGAGACAGTCTGGTAAGCAGAGGGCTTGCCTGCTCCACGCAGGGCAGCAGGAAGGCTTCCATGCCAGCGAAGCCGGCCTGGGCGGCCATGCAGGGCACTTCCCGGAAGAAGGCCGCCCGCGTCTGCCAGTCGCGGTCGTTCAGGAAGGTGATCATTGTTGGCAGCAGGAAGTCATTGCTCAGCCTGCGTGGCTTTCCAAGCCTTAGGAGGAGCTGCACACCTTCTTGGATGACAAATAACCTCACACCTCTCATGGGAAGGATTGAAGCCACAGGCCCTGGGGTCTAAACTCCTGCTGTCAGAATTGCTTCATGCCTGACGCCCTACGCAATAGCACAGTGCCCAGTGAAGCCGTAAGGGCAGCCATTTGCTCATCATGGGGAATAAAGTAGCAAGTTGCGGCCTCACCTCCTGCCCAGAACGTTGGCCATCTTGGGCAGGTGGGGCAGGATGGCGCGGCGGGTGAATGGCGTGCTGCGTGCGCTCACTACCAGATCTTGGAACACTCCAGTGAAGGCTGCACGTAGCGCCGCCATCTGTTCCTCATAGCGTATAACTGCATGCGTCTGCAGCAGCACATATCTCATGTAAACTTGACTATTTCCCCTTGGTCTTGAGCATGGCAGAGGCTACTCATCCACAATTGGCGGGGTGCAGCTGCATCACCACGGTCTTCAAGTCTGACCAGCATAGCATGGTACACACAGTCCTTGGGTGTTGCATGCAAACTGCAGTGCTGAAGTTGGAGGTTGCGATTAGTTCCTGTGCCGTTAGGATGGCACACCTGCTGAGCGGGCGTTCCCTGCAATCGCATGAGGAAGCGGTGCGCTGTGGCTGCCAGCTGGGCAAGAATGCCAGCGTACTCCACCCGCACACACTCCTCTGCCTCAGAAGGTATCAGAGACAGCGCAGGCAGCATGTACCTGCACTGGCATGTGGGACCTCAGGACCACCTTGAGGGTGATGCTGCCATACTCCGGGCGTTCCAGCTCATTGAATGAGCTTGGTTTGGGCGACAAGAAATGTCATCTTGCATCTGGCGTACATGCAGGCTTGTGACACAAACAACATAACGTCGCTGATTGTAGTCTCCTGAGACACATTGTGAGAGAAGGCCACTTACTCATTGAAGATCTTGGCGTCGCTGAGTGGCATGGTCTCAATCATGCCCAAGACCTGCCCTAGTGCCCGCAGCGCTGCGCACTGCACGCTGGCTGGCGCCTCTCCCTTCTGCATCATTGCCTGCACGAACATGTGTACTCAGGCTGGGGCTCAGGCCTCCTTTGTTCCTGCAGCCCAGCAGGGCACAACCTATAGATAGAGAGAGGACTGCCTCCATAGCTTGGCAGAAGAAAGGATGACAGTAGGGGTCTCACCAGGATGTATGGCACAATTCTCTGGAGGCGGGTGTCATCATCACACATCACAGCCACTCTGCTCAGAAGCGCCACAGCACGAGTCTGCACACGGTAGGTCTGCTTAGCCAGTCCCTGCTCACAGATTGCCTTACTTCAATCATGCTGTGCAGCGAAATCATGCAATCATGCTGTCATGCACAAGCAATGGTCAGCAGATCCAGGGTGCCTACCTTGCCCTCCTGCAGCTTTGTGCCTCGCACCAATGTGCACAGAAGCACAGCGATCATTGTCATCCCGCTGTCTTGCCGGCTGCCAGGATGACCGGCCATGCTCCTTATGTTTGGCTCCTCATCCTGCAATATTCAGAAGTGTTGCTTCTGCTTGAAGTCCAGAAGGAGCACATAACACATCAAGTGCCGTCAGGCAATGCCATTCAGCTGCTTCTCAGATGGGCAGTTACAGCTATGCCAGTCTCCCTCTCACAGTTGACATCGTCCTTCTTATCAGCGAGCCTCTATCTGCGGAGAACAAGCAAGACGAGTGTGCCCCATGCTCTACTGTGGGCATAGCGGCCACATTTATCTTGCTCCTCTGCTAGGGTGGAGACTTGCTGATTGACAGGAAGGATGTCATCCACAAGAGAGACAAGCGGAGCTGGCACTCCCTTCTATCACGCAGCCTCTGCCATACATGAACAGTGAGACATGTGAGTCAGCAAGAAGGAGAGGAGCACCTGATGATGCCGCCTCTGCCTGTGGCGCACCCAGCGCCTGCGCCGCCAGCTATTGCCTAGCGAGTCGGCCGCAGCCCATCCCTGCTGCCCAGTAGGGTTTGCCGGCCTCACCTCGCTTTCAAAGCTGCCGGTTGCTGTCCTGTACTGCCAGCCGCCCTCACCGCATCCGCCGCTATCAGATGCGACCTGCATGGAGAAACGGGCTTCGCTTGAGGTCATACAACGACTGAAATTTTGAAAGTATTACTCCTGCACACATTTCATGTAAGACAAGAAGCTTCGACACCTGATGCCCAACATGCCTGCCAGATGAGCTTTTGCCAGAGTCTTGCAGGAAGGATGTTGACCACAAACATATATGTGCACCTCATCCTACAAGATTGTATCAAAGACATTCCTCCCACATGAAGAGGATGAGGCTGATGAGCAAGGGAGGTAAAGTGGATGCACACATTACCCCTACCTGCCAGTCGCTAGTCCAATGCCAGCCTCTGTCAGGAGGCAAGGTGACATCCTGACGGCGCATGAAAGCCTGCTTGCTTGCGCCATGCCCTGACGACAGCGTGCTTTCCACAAACGCCCCATTCTCTTGTTCTCGACACTGCAGATGTGCATGCCAGCTCTCAGTCACAGAGGGCCAACTTGCACTGCACACTCAGTTGTCACCTCCCTATGGGGACTCTGCCTTGCAAAGCCAGTTCCAAGCCATTTCTGATCAACAATGGTTCGTCAGTCAGGATACACCACAGATTGTCAGCACATGCCCTGGCTGAGGCCAGCCTGCTCCAACAGGAAGACCCCCAGCTGGAAGTGGAGACCTCCTGAAGGAGCAACCAGGCCTCAGTGCAGCCCAGGCAGGAGGGACTGGCTCTCACCTGAAACTCATACACCTCGTCTGTGGCGCTCTCCTCAGGGCTGCTGCTCGCTGAGGCAGGCAGAGAAGGATCCGGCTGGGGCTCAGGGGAGGGCTGGCGCAGGCTCATGCTCCTGCTGGGGTCGGCTGCGAAGAATGTGTCATCCTCTGCTCCGCCGGACTCGGCCTCTTGCAGGCGCGCCAGCAGAGTCTGGGTGTCCGCCAAGAGCGTATCCACATTGACCATGAGGTCAGCCTGCAACAAAGGCAAAATCTCTTGCCCTTCTCCCAATCTCAACAGGGCATGCATCCCTTTCCGCCACAGAGTTGCACGTGATGTCATGGCTCCTTGCTGAGATGTCTACACAGTGTCCTCCACCTGGCTTGCAGCTTGGGTGTTCCCGTCCCATGCGGTCGTGAAGGATCACATTGACAAGGATGGCCCTCACCTGCAGTGCGGGGCCAGCCACAGATGAGAGCTGGGTGCCCAAGCCTGTGGCGCCTCCTACATCAGGTGCGGGCGCTCCTGCGGGGGCAGCCTTGCCTGCTTGTTCCTTTGCAGCTGTGTCCTCATCCCTCACCTGCTTGTCCCTTGCTCGAATTTTGGCCCCTTCCGTCTTGCCTGCAACACCATATGGCAGCTTTGCATAGCTCAGACAGCCATACAAATTACCAGACGCATGCCTGGTCCCAGATCAAGTATAAAGAAGACCTCTCTGGCAAAAGGAGACGCCCGGCCTGGCAAGCCTTATGCAGAGCTAGGTTATGAGGGCCAAATTTATTTTAGAACATCTCTTGCTGCCAGGCATGGGGTAGATGCTGACCTGGCGAGCTTTCTGCGGAGCCAGGCTGGGACGGCTGCATGGCGGCCAGCAGCTGCGGGTAGGCAGCCAGCACAGCAGCCACGCGTTCATCTGCGTCCATGGGCAGGAGAGCGGTGAAGAAGGGGTGCAGGAAGGTGCCAAAGTAGCCCGGGAACAGCTTGGATCCCCACTGCTCCAGGTACGCCTTGGCTGACAGGCGCTTGCCTGCACTCAACATATGCATGAGGGGTGCCATGGCTGAAGGCGTCTCACGTCTGCACAACAGGCAAGTTCTGGAGGCAGCTTGCAGATACTCGACCCGGCATGTGCGCTGAAGATTGCGGCTTAGCAATCCCATCCCGAGGATGCGTGTGCACTTCCTGAGCCACTGTACGCCGCAAGATGCCTCCAGTGCTGGTATCTGCCACCTATTTAATGCAGCCCTTGACATTGGATCTTCACACATCCTTACCTGGCTGCAGCTGGATCATGTGCATGATGAGCTGTTGCAAGGGCGGCTCTATCTGAGCCAGGTCGCCCAGAGGGTCATACTCTCCCCGTCTGTATGACAAAAGCTGCATAGCATACAGCCAAATGAGAGATGGTTCAGATCACCAGGCTTCAGCAATTGTGAGAAAGGCCCAATTTGGTACACTGGATCAAAGACTGTGCTGAGATCACCTTGGAGAGGTCAAATAACGCCTTGCCCTCAAGAAACAGCTCGGCAATGACACATCCCATGGAGAACACATCCTGCACCAACAGATGTTGAGGCCACTTAGAATCTGCAGCAGGAGATATGACACAGCAGACCGCTCTTGGTGCAAGTCATGGTTGGCAATGCCAAGGAAGACACAAAGTACAGCAGGAGTTGTGAAAGAGCAGACTGTTCTTGGTTCAATTGGTGCACTGCACAGCCAAGGAAGATATATGTTGAAGGATGGCGTACCATCTCAGGCTGGAGGTGCTGCACAGAGACCTGCTCTGTGCTGCCGCTGCTGCTCTCATAGAAGCGCTCTGGCGCGATGTAGCAGCGCCTGCGACCCCCCGTGTCAAAGAAGAATGAAAAGTCAGCCTGCACGCAGTCGCCAGCCTTTGCCAAACAAACTTGACAAATCCGAGCGCCTCATGTAAGCCATGACAGCTGCTTGGGAGTCAACTGACAAACTTCTTGAGCACGATAAGACTCCATGAGTCTTGCATATCTTGCAGATATCAGGAAAGCAAGGCGAATGAGGAGAAAGACTCACAGGGTTGTCTGCAGGGAGGCGGGTGGGCTTGTAGGAGGCAAAGTCTGTCAAAAAGACCCAGCTCCATGATGTGACCATGGCATTTTCACATTTGAGGTCGCCATGCACCACCCCCTTCTCATGGATGTATGCCAGGGCATGCAGCAGCTGGAAAGCTATCCAAAGCTGCAGTTCACAGCAAAGTCAGTTTGTCTACACACTGTGAAAATCCTGGAAGGGAGCAGACTCATGAGATGTTGGCAGCTCACCTTCTCGATTCGGCTCAGGAAGGGCCTAGTGCTGAGCCTGTGATACAGGTCTGCAAAGACGTGTGGCCTGATGAGGTATGCTGCTTTCTCGGACTCCAGGAAGGCCTGAAAGGGGAGGGCATGTACACATCCTGGCACTGAGAGCCGTTCCCTGCACAACTTGTGGCGTTTTCAGGGATGGTTGTCCTGCAATCTTGACACGGTCTGCAGCTTCATAACACAAATGTACAACGGTGAGCAGATGTGTACCTGATCTCAAGCAGTCTGCTTTCGTATGCACGGAGGTCAGGAACATCTCCCCGCTTATAGTACACCTGCAGGGGCTTCGATCAGTCAGCCCTGCGAAAGCCTCATGACGATTGAGATGTGTGTTACATGGCATTCAAGGGTTATCACCTTGACGATAACGAGACCACCATCGTCATGCAGGCACAGCAAAGTCTTCAGGAACCGGCCTCCCCCTGCGTTCACAGCAACAGCAGATCATGTGAATGTGTTATGTGAAGACTTCGCGGTAGATGATCGATTAGATGAAGGCTCACAGTACACTTAATGTTGCTGCAGGATCCCAGACATCAGGCATGGCCTCACCAAAATTTTCCTTGAGCACGAACTTTGGGACCTCTGCCAAGTGCTCGGGTTGCAGCTTCTGAGGCAGAGTCAGCTGATTCCCCATCTTGTCACAGTTCCATGTTGCGAGACCTGTTCCTACACAACTGAGCTCAGACTTTGTGAGGAACAGACATGAAGGAAGCTGCATACTTTTCTTGGAAGCTGGGCCTTGGTAGGGTTCTTCCACCTGCTCACAGCACCAGAATGAAGAGCAGAGATAGCATGCAGCTGCTCATCTACGTATAGGTGGGATTTGGGACGCATGTGGTAGGTCCCAAAGATGGCATAAGAGTCGGAGGCTCACATTGCAGACCCAGATCTGAACATTGGAGAGGGCCATGTGATGGGCCAATCAGACTCCAGCATCAGCCTTTGGTATTCAAAGCGGCTTACAAGGGTGTATCCGTTCCCACTATGGGAGATGAGGCCCCTGGGTCACCGACAAGCAGCGGTGGAGAGAGCTTGACGGCTTTGTTAGAATTTGAGTTGAATGGGGCATCACCACCCGGATCACCAAGGTCGGTGCAGACCACCAACGGGGCATCTTCAAATGATGCCAAGAGGTGCGTGACAGGGTGAATGAAGAACCGACAGTGCAGCAGAGACCTTGCATGCCATGATGCTGTCTTCCCATCATGTGCTCTGCTATGCAGGTCTGATTTGGAGGTTGCAGACACAAGGCCACTAAAGCGGCCTAGATCAGGTGAGTACACTCCCTGCGCATCTCCTCATACAGCCATGGACTGCCTTTGCCTTCTAGAAGTCGACTTAAAGCGCATGCGTCCCATGCAGGTCCCTCAGGCAGCAAGAGCAGTCTTGCAGATGCCACATGCCCGCCTCATCCAGGCTTCATGCATGGCATGTGCATACGATGCGGCCAGGTTGCTGAAGACGAGGACTCCAGCGATGTAGCTCTTAGGTGGGTATTCTCCTGAGAAAAGCCATACCGAAAGCCTCCAGGCCGCACCATCGGTGGCTTGCTTATTCCGGGGTGGCTCACAGTAGCCATGCTGGGATCATCAGGGCATGCATCTGAGTGATGTGGCGCATCCTTGAATGGCTCTCACAAGAGAGTAACATGCAGGTACATTCATGCTGGCTTGCGGCTGAGCGCTCAGGAAGCAGACCGCATAAGGTAAGTGTGCTAATTGATGTGAGACCTCATCATACTGGCTCAGCAGTAGGCTGCACGTGCCTCCAACAAGTAGCCTGATGGCAAGGCACAGAAGGGTGTGAGACACATGTCTCTATGCAGACAGGCGAGCCTGAAGAGGGTTCTGGGGAGCAAGAAGCTGCTGCTGGTGCTTGATCTGGACCACACGCTCCTGAACTCCACGCGGATTGACGAGGCATGCCACAGCTCTGACAAGCATTGAAGCTTTTTATTAAGCTAAATCTGTTGAGGCGGAAGGGGTAATAAGCGGGCCTTTTGGTGCAGGTCCCGGCCGAGGAAGAGGAGAAGCTGCAGCAGCTGCTTCACTCACAGCAGCAGGCTGGGCAGCAGACGCTGTATCACCTGCCTCACATGAACCTGTGGACAAAGCTACGCCCAGGTGTTCATGTGAGATTCCCTCACGCTGAGTCCTTTGAGGTCCTTTTGGTGTACCAGCGTATATATCTCTGTCTTGCTGTCCACATGGGCATGCACATACAATTCAAGCTCAATGAAGCATGGTATATACATGGCGTCATCATGAAGACATGCAGGTCAAAATGACATGAGCTCCTGTTGCCGCAGGAGTTCTTGGCAAGGACCCAGCAGCTGTATGAGATGCACATCTACACGCATGGCAATGCGGAGTATGCAGTCGAGATGGCCAAGCTGCTCGACCCCACCAAGCGCCTCTTTGCAGAGCGCATCATCTCCCAGGTGCCCTTCTTGCCCTCACAGCAATGCTGGCAGCTGGCAGACTTTGTGCATCACCCATGAATCGTCTCTCCTATACCTTTTCTGGAGTCTGCATTGCCTGGAAAGTGAAAGTTACCTGCGGGTGCTCAGGCTGACAGCAAGGAGAAGCATGTAAAGGACTTGGCGGTCGTCTTGGGCACTGAGACTGTGACAATCATCCTGGATGACACCATCAGTGTCTGGCCAGAGCACCAGCACAACCTGATGCAGGTGACTATTCCACACCTCAAGCATTCCCACCCTGCAGGTGGCTTTGCTGTGCGCTCGTGCCATGACACGAGCTTGCAGACGTCACTCTGCATGCTTAGAAGCCGATCTAGGTCTCAGAACACGTCTGGTCTGGAGTGGGAATGGGGAGGGCTAGTGTGTCAAGAGCATTGCACATGCAGTGACAGATTTGTGCCCGTATACGTAAGACCCTACAACAGGCAAACGCAAGCTGCGCTGCAGGTGGAGAGGTACATCTTCTTCCCGGCATGTGCCGAGCGCTTCGGCCTGCAAACCCCCGGGCTACTGCGGGAGGGCAGAGACGAGGATGGCGAATGGGGCATGCTCCACTCCGCACTGCAAGTCTTAGAAGAGGCGAGCATTGCTGCATTCATGTGCTGCCTTACCCTGCATCCGACACCCAGATGGCTAATCTCCTTGTGTAGTGCATATTTGTAACGCAAGCCTCGTGAGAGACACAACAGGGGCACCTTGTCCGGACGTGCTTCAGTGTCAGTCAGCTGGGGAAGGCATGGGACGGTAGATAGGCAATGAGCAGCAGACACAACACCTGGTACTTTTCTCATGCCTCAGCGTGCCTGCAGGTGCACACGCGCAGCTTTGCAGCAGAGTCAGAGCGGGGCAGGGACGTGCGCCAGCATCTGGCGGCAGTGCGCAGCAGCATCCTGGAAGGGGTGCACCTCATGTTCAGCCACATCATTCCGCAGAACTTCCGAAGCCCGCAGTCGCACCCCATGTGGCAGCTTGCTGAGCAGGTCGATACACCACTGAAGTTTCCATCACATGCTTGACAGAGATCCCCAATTGTCTTGGTTATAGTCCTCTATGGCTGATGTTGTACGTCATTGCATTGTACTCTTAGATATACTGTGCAGTGGCCTTCAACATCGTCAGAATAGGCAAATGTTGAAGTCAATGACACTGAATGCAGTTGGGCGCCACAGTAGCGACAGCGACTTCTGACGCAGTGACACATGTGGTTGCGGCCTCGAATGAGACGGACAAGGCTCATTGGGCACGGAAGCAGGGCCGTCATCTGGTCTCTCCTGGCTGGCTGCATGCTGCAGGTAACCTGACAAATCCTTCTCCGTAGCTGGCTGGAAAAAAGATCTTTCTGCATGCCGGAGGCATCTTGGCAGAGCCCTGGCTGCCCATTCATGCTCACAGGTTGGATCACAGGTGCACATGGGAATAGCACACCGGGAGCCTCTCGAGCTTCCTTAGTTTGGGCCGTGTTGAGATGGTTTAAACACAGGACAGCCAGCGTTCCGTCCCAGTCTTCTGTGTAAGCTCTGTCCGCATGCTGAGCAGGATGCTTGTGGAGGAGGGTGGATGAAGCAATGTATTCAGTGGACAGAAGCATGGGGCTGCCTCAACTGACACCGGAGGAAGACCTTCAAGCAGCATTAGCTGCTGCGGGTGGAGGGAGTCAGCCGTTACATGATGATGGATTGCAATCTGAACAGCCTTAGTAGTCACTTGTAGGGAATGGATGGTATAGGCTGACTGCCATATGACGGCTGGTTCTACAGCAGAATGATGAACAGCGGAAGGCAAGTGCGCATGTGCGAGTATCAAAAAATTCTGCAACAGGTCTCGTGGCGCGCCTGATGCAAGCCCTGAAATGTAGGGTATATATCAAGATGTAGCCAGTGTAACCTGAGCAGATTTGACATCTTTTTAGCGAACAAGTGCTCTCTGAAAGATCACTAGCCGACCGAAGATAGTGCAGACTAGGCGGGTGGCGTCGCGCAAATGGTGGGTGGCAGCGCTGTGAGGACGCTGAGCAAGGGCAGCGAGGTGGCACTACACCTAGGGCATATGCCAAGCGTTGGGGGTCACGATGACCGTTTCTAGATGCCTCATGAATTGGATCAAGCGAATCGCCTTCTGGGTCTCAGCCTGCGCAAAATGCAGGGATGCACACTGGAAAGCTCTTCACTTTCAACACCCCTGCCCACTGGGCCCTGGCCCAAGATCTGGCCTTACGACTCAGTTTCCGTCTTGATATAGACCACGCAGACATATAGGATGCGCGAGTGACCTTATAAGTGCTGTGGGATGCTAGGATCCTGGCGCTGCATACGAACAGAAAGCCAGCACTTCTCACAGCCAAGTACTAAGACACTTGAAGGCCAGAAGCGGCCGTCGATTGCCGTGCATCGGTGTACGAAGCACAATCTCTCAAACACCAGACATCTTGACAGCAGGAGGAGGCGCAGCATATTGACAACTTGCAGGTCCCAACAAGGCATAGCTTCCCGAAAGGGTAAGCCCCTAGCTGCTGCAATGTGAAAGCCGGGTAGGATCTCTCTTTAGGGTGCTATGCCTTATTTCAGGCACTGAAAGTCGCAGTCAAACGCGTAGGTAAGCGCAAGAAGGAGCCCATCGAGGCTAGAGTGCTGACAGCCATCTTGGGCCTGACAAGCGTGCCCTACAGGTAAGGGCAGATACATGGCTTACGCACACACAGGTCATTCACTGTAACTTCCTGCAGTTAAGACACAGAGGCTGAGCATGCTATTTGCTGTCGGCGCAGCTCCTTCATACCTCAGCCAGAGACGTTCCTTCACAGCTTGCATGCTGTTGTGAAGCAGGCAAGAACGCTCCTCTCACCTTCTTCTGCTTCATCATACAAAGCGTCACATCTTGCCAATTTTGATGTGGAGGTACCATAGCAAGGTCCTGAAGGATCTGCAGTACCAGCAATGCTGTATGATCCTAGAGGGAGCATCCTCTGCACCTTGCCCCAGGGACCGACGACTATGTTGCATGGACACCATGCTGACACCAAGGCTGCGCTGCTACAGCTATGGCTGGTGGCGCTCATAGGGATGATGGCCCGCGCATCCCCGACTGCCCGCCTGGCGATCGCCCTGGGCGTTGCAGCCCTCTCTGCGCTGGCCCTGCCATCCAATTTGTGGCGCCCCCAGCTGAAGCGCCTGGGCCTGCTTGCAGCCTTCATCTTTGTTGCCACAGCCATTGGCGCAGGTACTTGCACAAGCTGCTCTGCACAGACCATTCCACGGTTTGCTGCCACTGCAGATGGCAAATGATGTATTCCCTGTCTGCGTGCACTGTCATGTCATGCCATGTATGCCTCTCCAAGCAAGGCAGGTGAAAGATGAGGCAGACTTGATGTTACTGACCGCCATGCTCAGCTGTGCTCTGAGACCCTTCTCTCCTTTTGAAAGTCAAAAGGGCTGTGTGGCCATTATTGTAGGGCCACATGCGCAGATGGCATGGTAATGCCTGCATGTCTCGTCAGACACAACACTGTGCTCTGTATGGGCCTTAATGAGCGAGGGAGAGGCATTTCCTTGTGAGTGCAGATGGGGTGCCGCCAGTCCAGCAGGAGCGGGGACTGCCAGCAGCGATGGAGGGCTTGCCGGGCCAAACGCCCTTTAGCAGCGGCTACCGATACGTCATCTTCCATTTCTGGTTCATCACCATCACGCGGCGCTCGCTGTCTGTGGCCATAGCCGCCTCCTGTCTCACCTTTGTTGCGCTCCAGGTATGTAGCGCTTTGTGCCAACAGGAGACAGAGACGCACCTGAGTCCCCTTTCCAGCACAATCCTCCCTCAGAAGGCTAATCCCAATAGTCAGACAGACTCCCTAGATAGACTCCCTAGCTGCTGATTGCAGCTGGGAAGGATTGCACATTCTTGCAGCGACATCTGCTTGATTATTTGGGACGGTGATCCTCAGCTGAGGGTTCCCAGTGTGCCTGATATTGTGTTGTGTGTCAGACGAGAGTCCTCACAAGTGTACCTAGATGTGGATTCAACTGTTTTGCTGTGATACGCGGAGCGCTTCGCTGTGCCTGACGACCACGCCAGCGGAGGAGATGGCGCTCGCGTTGAATTGGAGCGTCATCACCCTGTATCCTCTTTTAGAGACAGTTATTGTGCAGACCACTCAATGGAGTATCTAGCTGTGAGGATGACCCACTCATGGCGATGCTGCAGAGCGCCTCGCTGTGCCTGACCACCACGCCAGCAGAGGAGATGGCGCTCGGGCTGAAGTTCTGGCTGGCGCCGCTGCGTGTGGTCAGGGCGCCTGTGGACGAGATCTGCATGACGCTGCTGCTGTCGCTGCGCTTCATGTCGGTGGTCTTTGACGAGCTGCGCAACCTCAGCCTGGGCCTGGCTGCCCGATCTGTCCCCTGGAAGCAGCTGCCTCCTGGTGCAGGCCTCCAGGTGCGGCTGATCTCTCGCATGCAATCTCATTGTCATCTTCGCATGGTCTTCTTGGTAATGGCTTGTGTCTGCAGGCTCTGCACCTTGCTGCCTGGGGCGAACGATCATGCGAGAAGGCACTGCATCAGTGACTGTGAACTCTTCTGTGTTGCAGCCACATGATTTGCCACAGCTTTGGCGTGCTGAGACTTTTGCAGATGCAGACTTGTCACTATTGCTGAGCTATCAGCCTGGCTGAATAAAGAAGAGGAGCCATGTTGGTGGGGCAGGTGACTCATGCCATGTTACGGCAGGATAGTGTTGTATATCCTATGCAGGTGCTTCTGCGCCTTGGAGGGAGGCTTTTCTCCAATTTGATGCAGCGCAGCGAGAGCATCTCCCTGGCCATGCAGGCTAGAGGGTTTCAAGGCCCCGAGAGCCACACTGTGCACCTAGGAGCCAAAGAGCATGTCCCTCTTATACCAAATGCCATAGCGCTGCTTGCACTCCCCCTGACTATCGCTGGGGGGCTGCACTTCATCCCTATCATGGGGTGAAAATAGGTAGAGTTGTGCCTGTAGGCTGTTGCGTGAGGCTCACCCAGAAGCAAATTCTGGACAATTCAATGATTGAGTGCTGATGCGGCTTAGGCCCATATTGCGGCCTTTGGATCATGATGGATGACTGAGTCTGTTGAGGCATTGAGTGGCATGCCAACGAGCATGGTGTGCACCTTAACGGCGTTGGCAGAAACGGTAAGGCAATGGTCAGTATGCTGGCGACTCCAACAGGCTTGCCATGGATGCGTCCTGACGAAGCTGCTATCACTGTGACAGCATGATGCATGGGCATGCATGTATCTACCAGACTGCCTGCATGGTGCAGATCTTCGGGAAATGGCGCTGTTACAGTAAGGTCTGTCCGCCTCGTGGATCCATCTATTGAGAACATGAAAATTTACGTACAGATGAGCGGTACCCTGAAGCTTCCAGGAAGCTGGTAGTTGCGAAATGATCCATTGCACGCACTTCTCTCTTCAGCGCACATTGCTCAGCCTGTCGCGTGCAAGAGACTGTTGAATTTGGCGCTCAGAAGAATCACCGCAGCTGCATGTGACATTCACAGGATGGTGTACACGTTCACACCAGAGGAACTGTCAAAGTACGATGGTGTAAAGGACAAGAAGATATATTTCAGCGTACGAGGGAAGGTCTACGATGTCTCAAAAGCACCAGACTTCTATGGCCCAGGTGCGTTCATCCGTGCGACGAGAGAAGTCTCGTATAAACCTAATGTCAAGCCTCGGGGCTGTCCCGGACTAAATGTGGCCCCCCAGGACCAAGACACGATCTTTCCCATTCTGTAGGCTGTGGGTACCACATTTTTGCGGGCAAAGAATGCGCAAGGGCGTTGGCGCTGATGTCACTCAAGCCAGAGGACTGCAACAGCAACATCACGGATCTGGACGAGAGCAGAATCAAGGTCCTGGACGACTGGCAGAAGGTGCGCTCTGTCACATCCCGTCAACCGCTTGCATCCTCAATGCCGTACTTTTCCTTCCCTGCACTTTCGACCAACACATCGGCTTTGGACGTGCTCATGGGGCTGCATGTCCTGCATGCTGCCAAGCTTGACAGCTGACCTGTGCCATGCAGAAGTTTGATGAGAAGTATGAGAAGGTGGGCTTGCTTGCTGAGGAGGAGACAGAGGATCAGGTCCCCTGAGCGCCCACATTGGGGCAGTCTATCATCAGAGCAGTAGTATGGGTGCCAAACCTCCCTCTCACGCCCCGAGAGACCAAGCAGCGCTTAGCGCCCATGCCGGGAGCACAGGCAGCTGTGTTCATAGAGTCTGCATACTACGGCGTGCTGTAGATATGGCTCCTGGCAGACCCTCTGCTTGCCTCCAATGGTAGTCCTTCTGCGGCACCTGCTCCCGTGGCTGTTTTGATTACCATGCCCGCAACAAGCCTGAGCAGAGAGGAATCAAGGTTGATCTGCTCAGATGCGTGCCTGCTCATATGGGCAACTCTACCCTGCGCTTGTGCTAGGTAACAGGTGAAAAGTATGACTTTCAGCATCCGTGCCTGGGCCCCAAGGTTTTGGAACTTGTCAGGTTCATGCTGTATCGTCTGCAGCGCTAGCTGGTTTTTGTGATGACATCTTTGCTTCTTGACAGGAGCATTGCATTGGGTTTAGCTTTGGAGGTGCCTCGTATACCTCTTTGAGAGACTCACTTCAGGACACAGGGCTCTCATCCCCGGTAGAGATCAAGAGCGATTCAAGACTCTGACAAAGAGAAGGATGGGGCAGAGTGTGAGAATCAGGCATCCACACCTGCAGGCTGCACCTAGGTTTCGGGCATGTCTATCGTAGTGTAGCTAAGACCTTGGAGCTCTGATCGTCTTGTTGCAGAAGTGTTTGTGGTGCAGCATGGTGACCACGGTGTTGTGCCCGATACAAGCTATCACTGTGATCTCACACCTGGAAATGCCACATTGAGGGTATATTTTGACAATCCCACAAGTGCTGCATGAAAGTGATAGAGATACCAGGAGAGACCTCGCCGGCCAGAAGAGATATTTGTCTAGTTATATGCGCACTCATGTAGAGCAACAGCGCAACCGTTTCCTTGTCCAGTAAATTGTATCATTGCCTGCTCACGTAACCCTGGCCAAAACGCATGAGCTATTTCAGTGGCCATTACGAAGCGCGCATGCATCGCCCCGAGGAATGTGTATGGAGTTCACATCCTCAACAGCTGTTCAATGGCTTCTGATGAGGGATCGCAGCCCCATGGCAGTAGCTGCTGATGGGTCAACGTTGCCCCTTCGGTGTGTACGAACCTGAGTCTGGCTTCAAAGGAGGCCAGACGTAGGTGTTCTGATGATGAGGAAATGCAGGATTATTATCACGTTGCAGCACATCGCCCTATCAATGGCTCTCGGCCTCCTGCTGGTGCGCCATACTTCGGCACTCTATACGGAGATCGGGGGCGACCTGACCCTCAGTCGGGCAGCCGGAGGTGATCTCGAGCATCATTTCATCCAACGGATCTGCTGTGAGGTACATGCTGTCGTATAAATGGCAGTATTCCAGTCCAAGAATGTTAACGGCTTCTCTGCCGTACAATTGCTGAGGGAGCCAGATGACGCCATAGCTATCTGATATTCCACGCACGTCATTGCCAACGGACCCGAATGTATTCCAGGTGCCTCAGCAAGGACTTCGGCGCGTAGGCTCTCACAAACAACGGCGCCATGTAGCTCTCCCGTGAGGAAGTGTACCGTCGATGGCAGTCCTGTGGATGTCCAGCCTTCTGTGTATAATGCTGTCAGGTACGCCCCTGATCGGATCTTGTGTTCTTTCACTGTTCAGATTTTCCTGAACATACTGCCACATGCATGTAGGGTCTGTGCTAGGCTACTTCCTGTGTGAGCAAGGCCTGCCAATGCAGCAAGTCCCAGGACTGCTCAACATCCTTCGGCGGAGTGCTCTGCGGTGGCTACCTGCTGGACGCGCCCTTGCATGCAGCCATCCTTGCAGGGGCGTGTGATGTGGCCTGTGAGATTACTCAGCCCCAAGGATGCCCGGCGCCCCCTGCAATCTTTGCAGTCCCTACAATTGCACCAGCGCCTGCACCAGGTGGCTCCTCACGCAAGACCCATGTGTCGCTGTCCTACACACCTGCTCGTTTGTATGGCCAAAGAGCCTGTCACGTACCCTCGAGCCCAGCTGCAATGCTGTAGTCCGGCAAGGTCAGCACATGCACTTAAAATGCTCTGTCCTCCTTTTCAATGCCCAAGCCCTGTTGTGCAGCTTGCTAGACATATGGCATGAGGTATCATGACGGCTATAGCACAATGAGGAACAGCCCTATCTAACGTGCCTTTCTAAGAGAGATATGGCATGCCCTGCAGGACCAGCTTGTGCTCCAGAGCCTGAGCCAGGATGTGACAGATGGGAGTATGTGTGTCAAGGGCCTGCGCAGTACAGCTTCACAGAGAGGCAGTACGCCATCCTGCAGAATGCAGGCACCTGCACAGCTGACCTGGACCCCTCCTACTGCTTTGCTGGCAGGTCAGAGATCCACATATGCATACTCAAACGCATGTTGAAGCAATGAGCCCAGTGCGAGTTTCGGAGGACTATACACCAGTGTGGGAGAGAAGCTGCTGTCTTGTGCGAGCCGTCATGTGTCACCTTATAGAGTCACAGACGCTCGCCATACCTGCCCCACATACACCCACATTGGGTTTAGACAGGCATGATGCGCAGCACAAAGGGCGTACGGCAGTTGAGCGCCTGCTTGTACGTGCAGCTCCATTGTGGAGGTGGCTGCATACAATGCGGTGAAGGGTGCCACATGCCGGAAGCAGTGCCTGGATGGGGGGCTCATCCAGGCCTGCCCAGCATCACTCTCCGCTCTTGCTCCAGGTCCTGGCACCGGCCTTGTAGCCTCAGCTCACCACGCCTTCATCCTTCCCAATGGGAGTCTGTCGACAGCGTATGACATGCGCGCCCTGCCCAGAGGAGGGCTCTCCTCAGCGCTACAGACAGGCGCCCCGACAGAGCACCCGTCGATGCACGGGCCCGAGGTACAGCTGCAGCATGACGCCAGACCTGTCCTGCATGCTCTGTTATTGACACTTCCACCCATGGCAGCAACTCTTCAGAGCGTTGTCCTTATCTGCCCTGCAAGCCATTCCTCCATTGCAATCAATACACTCCTTGACAGCTCAAGGTAGTAGGCAGCGTGACACTGCGCTCAGGTGACGAATGTCGCAGGTGCTGTCGTCAGAGTACGCTGGAGGTTACGGAGGGTATGGCAGGCGCGGCACGTATGGCGGCTATGGAGGGAGCCTGCGAAAGCCGCAGCCGCCTCCCTCTGGCCTTGCAACCCAGTCTCTGTCTGAGGCGCAGGTGCGCACGCTTCTCCAACCTGCAGTCATGTCCACACTTGAGTTTGTGCGCAGTCGCTGCGCCCTGTCGGTCAGCTCGTGATGTATCTTTGCCACACCCTGTCTGCATACTTGAAGCCAACTGGATGCAATGTCTTTGTCCGAGGCACAGGTGCGCAGACTTCTTTGACCTGCGCTCATGTCCACACCTAACTTTGTGCGCAGACTCTGCGCTCTGCTGATCAGCTCGTGATGTATCTTTGCCAAACCTTGTCTGCATACTTGAAGCCAGCTGGGAGCAGGATCCAGAGCTTTGGAATCACTGATGATGAATCGCCTGGGTTCCATGAGAGTCATACGGGGACCTTACTGCATGGGTGACTTGCGTGTACATTAGTACTGACCTTGACTTGCGCTGCAGGTGGCCGGCTCAGACAGCCGCTACCTGCTGCAGCTGGGCCCGAGCGGGGAGTGCTCAGCGCCTTGCGGGGGCGGCACCAGGGAGCAGTCCCTCTCATGCATCGACACCGTGCTGGGCCTGCCGGTCGAGATGACTATGTGCAGCCTCAACAGCACCACACTGGGCCGGCTCTCAGAGCCCTGCAACACCCATCAGTACGTCTCTCCTCCTGCAATGTCTATCCTGGACGCTTCATGTTGCCAGGGTCACTTGAGGGTACAGTAGGTATTGCTTTGGCCTTTGTCAGCAACCACACGACCTGTGCGAAGGTGTCTGTGCCCTTACGAGACATAAAAATGGTGCTTATAGTGGTTGAAGTGGCACATGAAAGAGACACAACGCCTGATGGTGCCGCCCTAAGATGCGGTTGGTGTGTCGACAGATGCTCGGGATGTTACTGGAGTGCTGGTGATTGGGGTTCCTGCTCGGCAGACTGCGGGAATGGGTCTGCACAGCGCATGGTGCAGTGCCTGCATGACGGCCTAGCAGTGTCCCCTGACCACCCGGGCTGCAGCAATGGCTGCCAGCCCGCCCTCAAGCCTCACGTACGTGTTCTTTCCCATGTCTGCATGCCTGAACTCTCTGTTGGAGAAAGCAGTCACAGCTTCGACCTGGTCTGTTGCACGCATGAGGTCTGAGTCATTGTGCAGGCTCAGAAGACGTGTGCAGTAGCTCCCTGCATCTCATACCTCTGGCAAACAGGACCCTGGTCAATATGCGCCAACGGCAAGTCAACTCGCTCGATACAGTGCCTTGACAGCCATGCCGGCAATGCCACAGATGAGGTGAGTTACCTAAGATATGCACTGCTGTACCCTTGCATGCCTGACAATACTGTTCCGGAGGTCACTCTGCTGTGAAGTGTGGGTATGAGGTTCTGTGTCACGTTAACAAGCCAGCACATGTGGCCTGCCTGACAAAGTGGACTTCCACGCCCCTGTATTGACCTGCACTGTGCTAGGGGAGTGATTGCATCCCAGTGCAGCTTGCAGCATTAGATCTGACACGTCCCATGCCTGCTGGATGATGCTTGCAGCCCTGTGCATGCAAATGTGCAGCCAATGGGCTTGCACACACTATGGCTGTCTCGTGATGCAGTGCTCATGGCCATGTGCAGGCATGCGTCAAGAGCGGAGGTACAGCCCTACAGATAGAGCAGTTGTGCGGCAGCAAGGGCTGTTCCCGGGTTAGCGACTGCATGGGCGCCGGAAGCTGCAACAGCGCTACTGCCACCTGTGCTTGCGCCCCAGGGTTTGCGGGCTCCACATGCGCCATCTCCCTCGGGCCCTGCAACAGCTCAGAGCCCCGCAGCAGCAACACCTCCCAGGCAACCTTCTGCTGCAGCACAGGAGTCGTGGACAGACAAGGCACCTGCTGCAGCTCAGGTAGCTCACGCGCTCATTTGATGATTGCATTCTCTGAGCCACTCATGACTGCCCTGACACAATAGAGGAAATATAGTGGTACCCATACCCTTTGACCATGCTTCTGTCAGCCAAGTGGTGCAGTTGCAGAGGCAACACCGTGCTTGACACATATTGATGGCATGCAGGGGTTGTCAGTGAAGCTGGAGCGTGTTGCACCGGCGCCAATGCAACACTGGACAGCTTGGGTACATGCTGCAATGGCCAGCTGGACGCATGCGGGGCCTGCAATGGCACCGGCCAGGTCATGGACTTCACGGGCAGCTGCTGCCCGGGCGGGCAGGATGCGGGCGGGCTCTGCTGCCCGCCGCCCAGCACAGTGGACGAGTTCGGAGTTTGTGGCGGGAAGTCCAATTCTGGCATCTCCGTTCTCAACCTGAAGCTCCTCAGCAATCACACCTCAGGTGAGCTTCTGGTTGTTAAGGTGCAAGTGTCTCCTCCTATGGATACTACCACAAGATGCCTGTCAGATAGATAAGAACCATCTCGCACATTCTCAGAGATGACCAGTCTCTCTGTTCAATTGCATCTGCCGGCATCGTGTGCTGGCTTCTGCGAGCGTAAGTGCATGAAGTCCCTACAGAGGCAGTACTTGCTTGCGCATGCAGGCCTTCTATCGCCAGGCAGTGCCGGCTATGTCAGCATGCAGCACAGCCTAGCAGGGGCGGTGGCTGCTCGGCTTGGCATCAACTCCAGCCACGTGGTGCTGCGCAGCATCAACCCTGCAAGCGCTCCCACTCGTCGCCTGCGCGCTGTGAGCAGCCAGGTCTGCTTGTCCTGACCTTGACCTCTTTTCCAGGCAAAGTAACACTGAAGCTTTCTAGGCGCCTGCTTGGGCTGTTGGCTTGCTGGCCGTGCACAGTATGCGGGATGAGGGGACATATCACACTCTCTGCAGCAGTAAATCACAAGAACAGAGACAACCATTTTTTAGCATGTGCTTCACAACTTGTGAATCACAAGTCGACAACCTGGTGCTCATGTGATACAGGCACATGACGATGATGACTTCCCGGTGGTTGCTGTTCCCTTCAGCATAGGCGCTGCAATTGTAATCCCTACCATTCGCCCAGTCGGTCACTCACAGGTGGCTTTTTGTATCCTATACCTCATACAACAACGTGACGGCCACGCACACCTTCAAACAAAGCATCGCCGTTCCGAGCGTTTAAGAATGGAGTGCCATGGCTGCAATTGCATGAATACCAAGGGTAGTCTGCTGTTAGCAATGGCGTACACCTGAAGACTGGCCATGATGGGGAAAAATTCTGCACATGTCATGCAGGGAACAGGCAGGAGGCGCGTGCTTGCTCAGGGGCCAGCGCCAGCTCACCAAGCTGCCAGCTTAGGCGCCACGGTCTGGCTGAGGCCGCCGTACAGCTCGGGGTCCTATGCAAGCCTGGCTAGCCAGCTCAGCAGGTCCAACGTGTCCACGACTGGCTCCCCTGTGCACATCCAGGGCGTGCAGGGGCTGAGCAAATTAGGCATCCGTGGCAATGGCAAATGTGAGATAGGGGAGCTTCCAGGACCTGATAACGAAGGTAAGGACATTCTGGCCAGGTTGGTTATACAAAACTATGCAGGTACGTCTCAGTCAGAGCATATTTAGGGCTGTAGCCAAATTTTTTGGTCAACCTCCCGCGTGGCCGTTGAGTGCTTGCAGAGCCCATTAATATTTGCACCCTTTCGCAGGACTCCTGGTAGGCTTTGGCTGAGCTACTGTAGGCATGGCAACCCATCACACCTCGCTGCGACGTTGCGCTTCTATCCTGCGCCCATGCTGCAGCAGAGACTTGTGTGCAGGTGTCCCTGCGGACTGCCCGCTGATGTTCCACAATGTGCCCAGCGGGGCCAATGGGCAGCCATGCAACAGCCATGGAGCTGCTATCTATGCGCAGGGGACATGTCAGTGCTACACAGGTATGCACTTCATGCCTGTTGCACCCATCAGGGCCGCACGCCATGACTCATTCATGCACGTTGTGCAATGGGTCAGCTGGAACCCGTAAGGGTTGTGACTATGCCTGACATGGTAGCTGCAAGTCCACTGGAAGCAGACACAAGGGAAGTACCCTGGAAGCGCGCATGGCAGTCTGCTGTGCACGTGTGTGAAGTGGATAGTCCCTCCCTGGCAGGATGGAATATTCAAGCAGCCCGATGCGGCTGAGGGAAAGGGGGTCTGATGTGATCGTGATATGGTCCAGGATACAGTGGGGACGCCTGTCAGACCTGCGGCAATGGCTATGCGCTGGCGGGCGGCCTGTGCCAGCGCACCCTGGAGAGCTTCCAAGCGCAGGCTGCCCTGGCCGGCAAGCCTGCCCAGCTGCCCACGGCGCCCGCGCCTGCCCCTAGGGACCTGGCCACGCCAAAGGTAACCTGGCGCACTATGTCTGGGCGAACTCATCACACTTCTGAGAAAGCTCTTCTTTAATTTGCTTGCAAGGGGCCCTGGCTATGCAAGGGCTGCATTTGGCTCTCAGGGCATGCAAACATGGACTTGATTCCCAATGCTCAAACATAATGCAGAAAGTCTTCAAGCACAACGCTGTGGATTTTAGTGAATGCCATCCCAGGCTGTGAAGCAGGCTACAGTTGGGAAGACTCTGTGCATGCAGGGCTCGGCTGCATCCCTGGCTGTGCCGCTCGCTGCCTCGCTGCTGGGGTGCCTGGCGGTGCTGGCGCTCATTGCGCTCGCGCTGATCCTGTACGCGCGCCACAAGCGCCGCCGCAGCGCAGCAGCGTCTGTGCGGATGAAGGGCGCGGCACTGCCCATCACAGTCACTGCCGGGGCGCCACAGCAGGTGCGAGTGCAACCTCATACTGCCAGCTTTTAACGCGTCGGTGGGGAAGGTATACCCCTCAGTGGATAGCTCTCACTTTCTGCTGCTTTCCTGGTGTTGAGCATTGTCGGCGCTCATCACACTGCTGGCTGCTGCAGCACAGCTTGCCAGCATGACAGGGCTGCTGCAGCAGCGGCACTTGTGACCTGGAAGCAGATCAGGCAGCCATGCACAATCATATGCAACTGTCCTTGCAGGGAGCAACGCAGGCAGGAGGCACTCAGGAGGGCGTAGCAAGGCCGGCAACGTACGCCACAGCTGCGACAGACAGCCTCACCTCCAAGGTGAGGTCTGCAGGAGTTTGCATGGGCTTAGAGCAGCGACTGCCCCACTTGGAGCCATGTTCGTCTGCATGAACCCTGCTTGAGAGTGGCCTGCCTGTTGCGTGGTACATCAGCGGTGTGCATATGACGTCGTGAAGCACTGCACTCACGCGCAGCCAAGCAAACGCTGGAGCTTCTTCAGCGCGCGCAGCAACAGCCACACCTCCGCCGGCCAAGTTGCGCCAAGCTTTCACTCGGTGAGGAATAAACACCCTCATCTGCTCATATGCTAGATTTCCTCTGACTCCCCGGCGTCAGAGCACCCATGCATGAAAGAGCAGTGTGGCACAAGCGTTTCACATCCTGCTGACTTTTGGGTGCTGAGGTGTCTCTTGTGGCAGGATTCTGGATCCTCAGTGTCGTCCACATCAGTCGAGTCTGTACGGCGGCGTTCTGCCATGGGATCTATGACATTCACCCCCTCCACAACTCAGTCACACCCCAGCAAGACCTCCATGCGGTGAGCTGACCCCTGCCATACTCCACTTGCTGTGTGACGGTGTATGCCATGGGGTGATGAAATGTAGGGCAAGAAGAGGGTCAGAGATGTCTGCGTGCTTATCAATCAGTGCTGTACGGTAGCCAGGTCCCGTGCGTGATGCTCCAGCCTTCAGACATCACTTACATCCTCGCATGTCCCGCATGCATGCTTGGTGCATGGGAGGAAGTTGCTGCTCTGTCAGGACAATGGCATGCTGCTGCGGCGTCCTCCTAGTGACATTGCTGCCGTGAGTGCAGGCCCACCTACACAGTCACACACATGCACGAGGCTCAGGGCCTCGTAACTGCGCCTTCTGGCAGCACGTACTTTGATGCTCAAGCAGCACCTGAGCATGCTGCTGGAGTTGACAGTATGGTAAGCAACCCACATCATTACATCTCAGGCGTCATGCAGTGACTAGGCAGTCGCATGACATTGACATACTTCACAATTCAGTGAACCATTTTGAATACTTCTCTGCATGTCACCTCTGGCCGCCTAGCTCAGTACTCAGGTAAGTATATACGCAGGAGAAGGGCAAGGGCAGAGCATCTGCCGACAGTGATGCTGGCGCAAGAGGAAACCTGCGTGCACATGCTGTGGCGCTCTCCGACTGCTCTGACATGTCGTTTGGTAGCGCGCCCGCGTCTGTGGGCTCAAGCCAGGAGTGCATCCCCAGGACGGACAGCATCCCTGAGGAGCGCGAGGTCTGCACACCCAGAATACATGCATCGACCTTGATATGAGGAAGATCAAGACCCTTATAGGACGCTTCGACATTGTGTCAAGGTTGTATGGAATGGGAATTGTGGGATGGGCCGTTGCTTGGGTATACCAAGCTGACCTCCCTGATGCAGGTGCTGCAGCAGGGCGCTGAGAAGAAGAAGTGAATGGGGATTCATGAAGGGAAGAGCTTCGCAACGAGAGTGTGATAAGGCTACAGAGGGACAAGAAGTTGATGGACAGCTGTGGGCCTGCAGACGGGTCTTCCAATATCATTTGTTAGACAAGACAATACATCCTCTGGGCACTCAATATCGTTACAGTGATAGCTGTCAGGTCACAGGCATGGCACATTCCTTTCTAAGATAAACTGCAAACATTCCAACAGCACCAGATGTGCGGAAAGACTGCCTGTTGCGCATAGTGAGGCTGCCGGTCACTTAAGCTAATTGAGCAGCTGTAAAGGGTTCCCTCACAAAGTGTGGCTGGGCTGTCAGAGACCAGCATATGGCAGACACTTCTTGACCTTCTGCATATCTCCGTCAGCGACCCCCTTCATCTTGCCTAGCTGCTTGAGCCTGTTAGGGCTCTTCTTCTCATTGATGTGCTGCTTGCCGGGTCTCCTGGTCAACACCTTCCCTGTTCCTGTCACCTTGTAGCGCTTCGCTGCTGCCTGCATGCAGCCATGTCACATGCTGAATACCCAAGTAGACCGCCTTCATCTTTGTGCAGTGGTCGGATTTCTGAGAAAGGACGCGTCTGTCAGGAAGGAGGAGCACCTCAGCAAAGCTGACTACCACAACTAGAACAATGCGGTATTCTTGAAGAGTAAGAGGAAGTGGTGATGTGCATGTAGCTCAAGGTGGGAAATTTTGTTGGCTGGCAACCAGACCATCCACCTTGAGCTGCATGTACGTCAACGTCATGGATCGAGAAGGAGCCCAGTCGTGCATACCTTTCTGGTCTTCATTTTGCAGACGGTCACAGGGGCCTCTGATCTGTGCTCCTGTGCATGACTGCTAGGCTCTGTTCTGAGAGCACACCCCCTCAAGCTGTGCTTCTGCACGGCTAGCACTGGGCTACTCTGAGCACTGCAAGCGTGCTTCCTCACCTGCATCATCATAACACCATTGACAATGAGCCTGAAACCTTGTGAGAACCACAGCTAGTAGTACAGCTCGAAGGCCGCAGCTGAAGACTAATAGCATGCCCCAGTTGTCATGATGGATCGTTGCTGTGGTAGAAGAAGAGTGATGGGGAACAGGGGCAGCGTCGCCGATGTCAGCCAGCTCTGGAAGATGCAGGTACAGGAGGGACTGTTCGCACACACACCTGCTGGGGCCTGCCAGGGCTCAGCCTGAGGCTCGAGAAGCTGCACGTTAATGCCTGCATGTCTGCAAATTTGCCCCTTTGGCTGTCTGCTCTCTGTGAAGGGCCAAAGCAAAGCAGAGGATGAGAGCAGCGGCCGGTCCCCCCGATGAGATGTGTGGTCCCCTCGCTGATGTTGCTGCCGTGGCAAGCCCTAGTGAAACCCTACTGAGCTCCTGCGGCAGCAGAGCGCTGAACTTTCTCAGATACGGCACATTCTTATAGAATTGTGTCGCGTGAGGATCGAATATAGTGGGTCAAGCATTTTTGAGCCGCCCAGGCTCTATTTGCACCGCGCATTTGCCATGACTTGCTAGCAAAGCACGATGCAGAGCCAACATACACTTCGTTGTTTGAGGCTGTTAGCGCAGACTCTGGATGGGAGAGCATTGCATTCCACATTGGCTCGCGTACTGCCGCAAGCACTTACCAGTCAGTATTCGCATTCGTGCGGAAGCCAACCCTACTCGAGTGATCTGCGATGTCCCCAATTGACACTGCTTAGGTATGTCTGCTGTCTGAGGACACCAGTCAATGTATCAAAGCTTTTGCAGATGACTTGCCACATTTTGTTGCCCCACTTCAAGTATTTGCATCAAAGCTTTTTGTAGTCCCAGCACAATATATGTCATTGCAAGGCATACTCAGTCGCTGATGTGGCTCGCGTGGCCTTTGTGAACTAGTTCGCCCTCCTGTCAGCTGCTGCAGTAGAGAGCGCAAAGGCATTTTCATGCCCAGCATCAGTCATGTGTGGTGCTATGACAGGAACTTCAGCGCTCTGCCGCTCGAAAAGGCGCCCGCAGATGCAGTAGATGACCTGGCGCACATACGGAACATTGGCATCTCAGCGCACATTGACTCCGGCAAGACCACCCTCACAGAGCGGATCCTGTTCTACACAGGACGTATACACTCCATTCATGAGGTAAGAACTCTTTTGGTGCCCGCCCTGCCTACCGTCCTGCCTGCCAAACGCATTGAATGATGCAACCTCAATGGTTGAGCCATGGATGTCAGCCCTGAGACAGCCCAGATGCAGTGAGTGGACATGGCTCCAAATGCCTATAAATAAGGCCAGGCGCTCACAAGACAGTGCGGGTCAAGAGCTCTCTGTGATATTCCAGGTGCGAGGGAAGGATGGGGTGGGGGCCAAGATGGACCACATGGATCTGGAGAGGGAAAAGGGCATCACCATCCAGTCAGCCGCCACGTACTGCACCTGGAAAGACATGTCCATCAATATCATTGACACACCCGGGCACGTCGACTTCACTATTGAAGTGGAGCGCGCCCTCAGAGTCCTGGATGGCGCTATTCTCGTCCTCTGTTCAGTCGGCGGAGTCCAGGTACACTCCCTGTGCTCATGATATGCAGACCACTGAGGAGGCCTGGCACTGCTCCCACACTTTGCCCCTGTCGTGACAAGAGCATATCGCGTCCCTGATGCAGGTCGCTCGCGTGCCCTTGCTTGGTTGGTGATACTCATGATGATACCTGCACAATGCACCCTGGCCTTGTATGGGCCCATTCTTCTCATGAATCAGCATTGCCGAAAAGCAGTCCTCAATAGAAGCTTATGGTGTGCAGAGTCAGAGCATCACGGTAGATAGGCAGATGCGGAGGTACAATGTGCCGCGCCTAGCTTTCATCAATAAGCTCGACAGGGCTGGAGCAGATCCATGGAGGGTGAGCGCTCCCACTCTGATACAAATGCCGCATTGATGTCGCACATGGCAGTTCCTGTAAGGTCAGAGTGCACATGGTATGAGCCTGACTGTTGTTTTGGTCCAGGTCATCGGCCAGATGCAGGAGAAGCTGCGGTTGCATTGCGCGCCTGTGCAGCTACCCATCGGCCTGGAGGACCAGCATGCGGGCTTGATTGACCTCATCAAGATGAAGGCCTTTCAGTTCAAGGGTCCAAACGGCGAGGATATCACAGAGGTGCAGACATTCTCTTCTCCTGCAGATGCAGCTGCTCACCACTCCAAACACCATTCTTCTCACATATGCACATTACAGGCAGCAGCAGTATCCTCTGCCATGACAAAGCTTGCTTGCACTCCTTGGGAAGCTTTACCAAGGGTGCCAAACAACAGGACAGAAAGGGCGCCTGTAAGCAGAGTATTGACCCGGGGTGAGCCCTGCAGGTGCCCATGACAGCAGAGCAGCTGGCTACGGCCACCGAGAAGCGGGTGGAACTGATTGAGAAGGTGGCTGACGTGGACGAGCAGCTGGGAGAGCTCTTCCTGATGGAGGAGCCCATAGATGAGCCCACCCTGCGAGAAGCTGTCAGGTAGCTGCCCGCTCTAACTGCAGCCTACACATTCGGCAAAGCTTGAAAGGGCAAACCTCCACCACGGCGTCAGACTATGCGTCAATTGGGCGCGCAGTGTCAGGGCTTCAGCACATTCACGTGCTGTCGGAGCAACGCCAGTATAGCGCAGCACTCTTGAGGCCAGTGAATGCCCTCCAGCTGAGGATACTTTGCTGGAGCTCGAGTGCTGTTAGCAAGGGTAGTGTGGGTATGCAGGCGAGCCACAGTGAGCCTGGCCTTTGTGCCCATCTTCATGGGCAGCGCCTACAAGAATAAGGGCGTGCAGCTGCTGCTGGACGGCGTCACGGACTACCTGCCATCCCCTGGCCAAGTCCAGAACACTGCCCTGGTACAGCTCTGTGCATGCCCAAGTATGGCTCAGCACATGGAAACCCCTTTCCGCACCCACAGGACATGTGCAAAGCACACCTTGCATGCATGCAGCTCACAGCTGATGACCCTTGTTCTGGGAGTGCTCTACTGCTGAATGGCGGAGGTGAAGGGGCGAGTTCTTTCATGTTTCTATAACCACGCTGCAGGATGCTGGTAACGAGGAGGCGCCTGTCAGCTTGGCTTGCAACAGGGATGGGCCCCTGGTAGCGCTGGCCTTCAAGCTGGAGGAGGGCCGCTACGGGCAGCTGACCTACATGCGTCTCTATTCCGGGACGCTCCGGAAGGGGGACAATGTCATCAATGTAGTCAACGGCAAGCGTGTGAAGGTAGAACACAGTCTGCCCAGTAGCTCCCGGCAATGCTATGGTTGATCATGCCTGCAAGCTTCCGAGAAGGCTGTGATGGGGACCGAGGCAGAGCTTGTAGCTGTGCAGAGGTATCAGGTCACATGCAATCTTCATTGTCCTGCCTGTCCTGCTATGAAATGATGCTGGGAAACTCAAGGTGAGGTTTGAGAACTGCATCTAAATGAGTGGAGCTCACAATTCATGCTGGACTGCAGGTGCCCAGGCTGGTGCGCATGCACAGCAATGACATGGAGGACATCACCGAAGCGAGCGCGGGGGACATTGTTGCCACATTTGGCATCGAGTGCTCCAGCGGGGACACCTTCACCGATGGACAAGTCAGGTCAGCATCGCGTCAGCACTTTCCCGATCATGCATCTGTGGCCGGCAACTGGTGTCAGGTAGTGTGTGTGCTCTGGGATGGTGAAATGCTCATGGTATACCAGGGTATAGGGTATAGGGCACCATGCAGGTACAGAATGACATTGATGAGTATGGCATGCTTGTTGTCTAAGAATCCATGCAGGTGTACAACGAGACTCATGAGTATGGTCATGCTCATTGTCTAGGAATTTATGCAGGTGTACAACGACATCCATGAGTATGGCATGCTCATTGTCTAGGATTCCATGCAGGTGTACAATGACATTTGTGAGTATGGTGTTGCTCATTGCCTGGGTATGCATGCAGGTACACGATGACGTCCATGAACATCCCGGAGCCCGTCATGAGCCTGGCCATCATGCCGAAGACCCGCGAGGCTTCCGGCGGCTTCTCCAAGGCGCTCGGCAGGTTCCAGAAGGAGGACCCCACCTTCAAGGTAGGCCCTGGACCATCGGTACCCTGTCTCCAAAGTAGCCTGCTGCTCGTCATATCCTTTATTTTCTCAGGCTGAGCAGTTCCCTGGCGGCATCATCACAAAGCAGTGCACTCCTGGCTGCAGGTCAGCTCAGACCCGGAGACCGGCCAGACCATCATCAGCGGCATGGGGGAGCTACACCTTGAGATCTATGTAGAACGCATGAATAGGGAGTACAACGTGGGTCCTCTCCTTTTACACAGCATTCTCAGACCTGCATATACAGCATCAGCAGGGTGTAGGAGGCGGGCGGAACTCCATCCAATAGCTGCATGGCTTGACCGAATCTTTATCTTTGTCAACTAAGGAAAGCATGTATGTTAAAAGTCCTCAGACCACTGACATAGTAGGTGTGTTTCGGGGCATGTCGCTTCTGATCCCAGGGTATGGTGCATTGCAGGTAGAGGCTGAAGTGGGCAAGCCCAGGGTGAATTACCTAGAAGCCATCACGCAGCGGGTGCAGTTTGACTACCTGCACAAGAAGCAGTCAGGTGTGTGCATTCTGCTTTACTGCACATCCCCAGGAAGTCAGCAGACAGGAAAGGGCCGAAGGCATGGTACGTGTGAGGTTATTACCATGCGGGCGGCCACCTATGACAGCTCCCATGCCGCTGTGTAGTGTACATGTGCGATGTTTGACGGTTTACGATGTGGCAATGCAGGTGGGCAGGGGCAATACGGGCGCGTGGTGGGCTACATGGAGCCGCTGCCCGAAGACGAGCCGGAGAAGTTCGTCTTTGCGCGGGAGATCGTCGGGAACGCCATCCCGCCCAGCTTCATCCCGGCCTGCGAGAAGGGCTTCAGGGAAGCCTGCAACTCCGGCGGCCTCACTGGCCACCCTGTGCAGGTGAGCCTAGATCAGTCTTCTGGTACGAGATGTTGTGTTCCCAGACCAGAAAGCCTGCATTGCCTTCACCCAAGAGCAGTGAGTGTGTCTGTGATCACTTTGCTGATGCGCAGCTTAGCACATCCGCTGCCACCTCTCCTGCCCGGTTGCCAAGATGTCCATCATACTGTGCTTGGGGCAAGCTTGCTTTGCAGTGCCTGCATGCAGCTATTGATACATGAGGTGCAGGTGCCAATGTAGAGCAGCCTCATTAAGCTGTGTCTGTGCTGCTTGCAGGGCATCAAGATCGCGCTCACAGACGGAGCTGCCCACGCAGTGGACAGCAGTGAGATGGCCTTCAAGCTGGCCTGCCAGTATGCGTTCAGAGAAGCGTTCGGGCGCGCCAAGCCCGTGATCCTGGAGCCTGTTATGGACGTGGATGTACGTGCCCCCGCAGAGTTCCAGGGCACCATCATAGGCGACCTGAACAGGCGCAAGGGCGTCATCCTGAACAGCGAGGGCGAGCTGGATGATGTCGTGATGAAAGCTCAGGTAACTGCTTCTGCATCTGCTCTCCACCCGACTTGCAGCATTCATCTCCATGGCATGTTCAGTTGTTGCTGCCTGTGTAGCAGACTTGCAGTAGATGAGCTTTACTTAAGTGGTCTTGGGATGCTGGCATTGACATATGGACATGTGCAGGTGCCTCTGAACGATATGTTTGGGTACAGCACGGGCTTGCGGTCGATGACACAGGGCAAGGGTGAGTTCACGATGGAGTACGCTCGGCACATGCCTGTCACGTCAGACAGGCAAGCAGAGCTGACAGCCACTTACAAGAGAGATCGTGCAGCAGCATGATGCCCTGTATGCCTAGTTCATCTGTGCTGGTCCTTCTTGACGTCACGTCAGTGGGTGTTGGAGGATTTTTTGAAAATCCAATACTTGAGTAGCCATACAAGCACACCTTCAGTAACATCACTGGAACGGCAGGCTCTGTAAAGTAGACTTGAAGATCATGATGTGGCCACTCTGGATGTACCGCCCGTCGCTGCATAAGGGCACACAGGACCCTTTGCATGCATGCAGCACCCTGGACCAACTAGTGCAAGTCCTTATGAGCCCATTTGACGTCCTCTATATTTGCGGAGTGATCATCTGTATACCCGGAGGGTAAGCAGGCCGCTTCGCGGGAATCCCTGCGAGAGAGGTGGAAACGGCCCGAGATCGGGCCGACAGGCCCAGACTGCATTTCCGAGCCCGAACGCTCCCTGTTGACTGATCAGCAGCGTACAGCGTGGGCAGGATCTCGACCGCGAGATTGCATGATCTCGTCGACCCGCCAGGCGGCCGCACCAAAGTGGCATTGGATGCCTCTCATGTATAGCATTCGCCTCTCGGGTAGCCCCGTTTAGCCCGAATTGCCTTCTGAAACCCGCTCTGACAGAAGATACGCGGAAAGTCACGGAAGGGGCAATGGCCCCATCCTGGGCGACAAGGCTTGCTCCGAACGCTGTAAGAAGAAGAGCGGGCGTCCTCTGAACGCCTGACATCCTGCTCTATTGAGTTAGAGCGAGGTCCATGGATGCAAGCATGGAGGGTACGGTCAATCTCCTGACATGCTACAAAATCCTTGTGACATAATATGCCTTCTCTTCAGGTAGCTCATGTTCAAGGGGAACTGTGCAATCAATAGGCATGCATCCCTTAGCAATTGCATCGCCTCAACTAATTGGGCGTGCGTGGCAGCAATGCTACGAGCACTCTTATCCGAGACTCATGTGATCGCATGTCGCATTGTGTACGGCGACATTCAGAGGCTCAATGGCGCAGTGTCTGCACTCTAGGCAGTGCCTGGCCTCTCCCTCACCTGAGTCAAGTTGATCACAGTTTGGGCATGCATGGCGCCCTAAGCATGCTGCACGGCAGCTTGACTTTCTAAAGGCATACCGAATTTATCTGGATCCAGAATTTGACGAGCTTGCTGTCTGGCAGGTGAAGATCCAATGCCAAATGGGGAGGCACACGAGGAACCAAAGTCCAAGGCCTCTAGGTCTGTCAAGACCCCGCTGCAGAAGGAGGCCCTGGAAGCAGCATACAGCAGTAAGCCCTCACAGAATGTGTCTCAGACACGACCTGCAACCTTGCATTGAGTGGCTTCAGCGTGACCTTGGCTGCCCTGCATCAGTTTGCATGCTGAGCGAGAGCGCTGCCGTGCAGTCAACCAGCTGCCATCAGAGGAAGTGCGGAAGGCTCTGGGTGATCGGATAAAGCTCACTGCGCATCAAGTGCAGGTAATGTCAAAAGTCTTGGTGCACCTCGTTCCTTCATCGCCCAGCATGCCACAAATGTTGTAGATCAGGCTGTGCTTCCTGGCGTCAGCTATGACCTTCCTCAAGGGGTAATTGTGGGGCAGGCATGCCACACTGACAAGCACAGGCTGAGCAGCGCATGGTAAGGGTGGCTCTTCTGCAGGTATGGTTCTCGGGAAGGAGAAGGAAAGACAAGCTGGCCATGGACAAGCTGCAGGCCAGAGCTGCCAGTGCTGCGCCAGCTGGCAGCACGCCTGGCGGCTCCCCAGCTCCCCCCTCCCCGCAGTCGCAGCAGCCTGCCCGGAAGCTGCTCCCAGGCCCGGGCACCTCCCCTGCACCCCAGCCCAAGGCAGCGAGGGTGACGTCCCAGGAGGGCAGCCCAGGTCCCGGTGATCAGGGCTTCAGGGAAGCCTCGGATGCTGCGCAAGTGCCGCATGCAGCTGCAGCGCTTGACACAGCAACGTCTGCCAGCGAGTTGCCAGAGGAGCCACCAGTTCCTGTAAGTGGCTACTAGGCAGCAACGCCCCTCTCCTTTCTGCAGCAGGCTGCCCATGTCAATTAGTCATGGCGATGCTTGATCGTAAATCTTCAGGATTGATGATGATTGAATCTCTTGCTCTGAAGGTCACCTTCAGCAGGACAAGAGGATTGCCATGGCCATCTGTGCTGCAAGTCAGAGCCTTGGTCTCAGATTACGCTGGAATATCGACTTGACGCCAAGGGCTGACGGCCAGTGATTGTCCATGCAGGAGGAGATTGATGTGGCAAATGAGACTGAGCTATACGAGCTCATAGCGATCGCCCGCTCCCAGCTGCCTGCAGAGCTGACGCAAGGGGGCGCCCCACCGCTGGGGTTTGTGTTTGACTCGGTGCCCCAGGAGACGGAGGACCGCGGCGAAAAGCGCAAGCGCATCATGATCGATGATCTGGAGATGGAGGGCGGTATCGGCGGCCACGTCAATGTCATGCGCAATGTGAGGACCCTGCCCCTCAAGACATACATACAACTGCCTGGAGCGTGACTGCATGCATGCTTACGTGCATGAAAAGGAGAGAATGTGCTCTGCGCTTGAGCACCATGCAGGGTAAGCCAGACTTCATGCGGTCAGCTAAGCTCCTTCTGAGCTGTGAGTAGAGTCCTGCGCAATGGCAGCAGCCGTCCCACAACAGGCATCAATGTCCGTTGAGGCAGCCTTGTAGAGGCACAGTCCTCAAATGAGTTTTGTGGCTCTTGATAAACAGTAGAGAGTTGAGATCTGGGAGCAGGAGTTTGGGGGCGCCAAGCGCTTCATGAGCAAGGAGGAGCGCGAGGCGCGGCGCTGGGAGGACGCGGCCGTGAAGGAGAACGCCAAGCTGCGCGTGGCGCAGGAGCGCGAGGCCAAGCGCATGGCGGAGCAGGCCGACAAGGAGCGCCGCGCCGCCATGCGCAAGCAGGACACCGAGCGCCGCCGCCAGTGCGCCTCCCTTATGATACACCCCACTCCCAAGCCTGCACACATGCCTTGCTGGACAGTGTGACCCCATACCTGTGGCCCCCTGGTAGTGGGGTGGCCCTGTTGGGTGGGCAAGGGAGAGCTTGTGCCTTGTTGGTTGAACACCTTCACGCAGTCAGATGCCGGCTGGAAACATGGGAGGCCAGACTTATCCTGGACCTGTGACCTTGACCCACCAAGGAGTGCTTTTGACAGGAAAAGCACGACGCTGTAGGCATCTGCTCATCCTACTAATGCGTGCTTCACATATGGGAGACAAAGCGTGCTGAAGGCATCGGCAACTCTCAAAGGATGCGTGCCTGATGCAGGGAGAAGGAGATGCTGAAGGCGCTGGCGCAGCAGGAGCGGCAGGCCACAAGGTCCAGGCACAGGGACGCTCACGCAGGGCCCCGGGACGACCTGGACATTGAGATGGAGGCACTCCTCACGAAGCAGCAGCGCAGCCACCCAGAGTATGTGCATGCTCAACACTGAGTTTCTCTCCTTGCACCCAGTAGCAGAGCAAGTAGCAGGATCACGGCCACTGGGGCATGTGTCAATTCTGAAGGCCACAGAGCCCCAAGACATGCCTGGTCTGACACCAGGAATGGCACATCCACAAGTTGGTTTACTGCTCTTTGGTCTGCTGCTGGGAGGCTGTGCTTTTGAAGCCTATGTATGTTGGGCAGAATGGGCTCGCAGACTGGGGCGGGTCTCACGGCCGTCCTAGGCTGCCAATGGTCTTGTCTGTGCCCAAGACTGACCGACCTTGCATGCAGTCAAAAGATCACATCTGACATGGCACTGGTGCGCAGTTTCAGCATGCTGCTCCACTTCTGGTGCAACTTGCACCCAGCAGCACCAACCAGCCAGAGAGAGCATACACACACTGAATGTGTGCAGAGCTAGGGCTTAGAAGGGTGTACCATGCGTGCAGGATGCTGACAGAGGGCGCGGTTCGGCCTCCTGCGCCACAGCCGCCCCCCTTCCCGCCGCCCAGCGTCCGCCTGGAGCCGGCCTTCCCGGCCGGGCTGGGGGACGAGCTGGGGCCGGAGGTGCTCATGCTCTGGAGCTTCCTGCACTCCTTCAGCGACATCCTGGGCCTCAGCCCGGCCTCCGTGGACGAAGTGCTGGCGGCTGTCACGCTGGGCGAGCGCAGGTGTGCGACCACCACCCTGTTTGACTGGCTTGGGTAGAGAGCTGTAGGGACATCTCTGACAAGTCATAAGTATCCGGTATGTTTGGCAGCTTCCATCAACACTTCACGCAAGGAAGAGTGGGCAATCTGTGGCCGGTGCTGATATATGCATAGAGTTCAATTTATGCAGCAGACATGTCATTGCTGGGCCTTTTGAAAGCATGGAAAGGGTCCATGTATCATGCTATAGCAGACACCTAGCAAGCAGCATCAAAGCTGACCAACCCTGGATTGCCTTACAGATATGACCTGCCTCCTGCTTGAAGAAGCATGAGCATGTACTAAGCGAGCGGCTGTTGCTGTGCAGCCGCCTGTTGTGCGACATGCACATGGCACTGCTGCGGCTGCTGCAAGCAGACATGGAGGAGGCCCATGCGGCTGCCGGGCAGGGCATGGGCGCCGCCAGCATTGCTGACAAGGCCATCAGCCAGAGTGCAGCCTGCCTGGAGGAGGCCTGGGCCTGGGGCTTTGACGTGGATGTCTGGCGGGCCCATCTGAACGCCCTCACCTGGCCAGAGGTGAACAGTCCTTGGCAACTAGGCCTGAAGGCTTCGTCATGAAGCCATCAGGCGGGTGCAAAGGCACCTGATTGCTTTGCATCACCGGTGAAGTTGAGTGCATGCGTGGTAAGGCACGGGGCCTGAGCAAGGTGTTGGGCCTGATATCTGCATTGACAAGTCATGACTGAGGATGGTGTGGGTGGCGCAGGTGCTGCGTGAGTTTGCGATCGCAGCGGGGCTGGGCAGGAAGCGGCCGCGCCCGCGCAAGGAGGCCCGGCCCAAGATGGGCAGCGAGGGCGAGGATGTGGTGGCGGATGAGGCGGGCGGCCTCAAGCTGCACTGCCCTGCCCGCTTCCAGCCTGGCACTATGAAGGCAGCTGCCTGGCAGGTACATCCTAAGGTTCCATTTGTAGTGACAGAAGTCTCAAACTAAATCTCTGTAAAGCTGCAGGTCTTCAGGCAGCTTTCCAGTCAGGAACGTGCCCTCAGCTTAGATAGTGCAACGAGTGCAGCGGCAGGAAACATACACAATGTCCATGGCATGCTGGAAGTGCATGAGACAGCAGGGAGATGCTTGGCTGAGAGGCTTGTGGTGTGCAGGTACTGTCTGAAGCAGGGCCAGCTGGCCTGAATGTGGTGGAGATTGCCAAGCGCATCCAGAGGGCGGGCCTTAGAGATTTGCGCACGGCCAAAAGCCCAGAGGTGGGCATGACTTCATCCCTACCTGATGTGCTTGGAAAGCCTCAGGCAGCTTAATTCTGCATCTTTGCACAGCTAATTTTTGATTGGGTACAATTACGCTTGACAGCTGAAGCAGACGGGGTCGACCTATGCCATGCAGGCCTCTGTGGCGGCAGCACTGTCCCGGGATGTGGTGTTCGGGAGACCTGCGCCGGCAACCTACTGCCTTGCTTCCTTCCTGACTGCTGCAGCGCTGTAAGTGCCTGTTGATCCTTCACTGCTGCTTTGCAAGATGTCAACTGACTGTGCTGCAAGCCTCCCTCTGTGCCCTCATAACTGGTCGTGTGAGTGTTGACGCACCGGCTCACCCTAAAAACATCAAAGAAGAAAGCAGAGCCACTCTATGGCCATATTGCATCTGTCACTGCAGATGTGAGGTGGGTTTCTGCTGCAGGCCAAATGGAGCTGGAGAGACAGGAACATCAATAGGCGCAGATGAGAGCAAGCAGCCTTCACTGGCTGCTGCAGCTACCAATGGCCAAGGCGTTGCAGGCATCAAGTCTGAGCCCGGTGCAGACCCCAGTCCACCAGACGAAGCAGCCGCAGCATCTCAGGCAGCCCCAGAACTGGGATCAGCTGCTGCAGCGCCTGTCAAGGCCGAGCCTGAAGCTGCTGTCAAGCTGGAAGCCCCAGTACCTGCTGCCAACGGACCATCAGCAGTGAAGGCTGAGCCACTCAATGGGTCATCTGAAATGAGCCTTGCAGCTCCAGCAGCAGCAGCAGGCTTGCCTGCTCATCAGCAGGATGGAAAGGGGCCACAGGAAGCAGCGCAGGGTGAGGCGGGCATGCAGAATGGCGTGGCTGCTGTGAAGCCTGAAGAGGAACTGAAGCAGGAGGGCACCGCGCACACAGGGCATGAGTCAGAGGAGGAGTCAGATCTGGAAGATGAAGATGAGGAGCATGACAACCAGGTATGGTCTCTTAGCTTGCCAATTAAGCTTGGTGATATAGCTGATGGGCTCAGGATACAGCAACTCGTCAGGCCCTGAGGGCAGGCTTGTGTGTTCAATCCTCATGCAGGCCCTGCCTCATCTTCCCAATCTACCATTGACCTCTCTGATGCATGCATGGAGGTTTTGGGGTTGACATCTTCCTAAAGCTGCAACGGTCATCTGTAGGTGCCCTGTCCTCGTGCATGCCGACAGAGAATCACCTCCGCTGTCAGCATGCACAGGACAAGGACCTCTGCAAGATGGGTGTTGGAACATGTAAATGTCTCTGCTATCTCAGCACTGCAGGACGCCCCCCAACACTCCAGTCTGCCTTGCAGGCTGTGGGGGAGCCCTGGGTGCGGGAGCTGGAGACCCTTGAGTACGGGGCTCTGCCCCTGCCCACGCGACTGGGCATCCTGGGCGCGCTGGTCCAGCTGGCACTGGACGGGCCCAGCGTGCGCGCTGCGCTCGAGGCCAAGCTGGAGGAGGCCGCGCGCGTGCGCAAGGCCATGGCCGAGGACGCCAAGGTAGGCTCCTACTTCTCTCCTTGCAGTATCGCATTGAGAATTTTCAGAACCTGCAGCGCCTTTCATGCAGTCCATCACTGAAACTCCTTGAGCCAAAGCTGAAGCAATGCATCCTCAGCATGGCTGGGGTATCCAGGACTGGAAAAGGAATGCTGTAGATGCGTTGCTTGAAGTCTCCTCTATCGCGTGCAGGCTGAGAAGAAGAAGTACCAGACGGAAGCGGCAGAGCGCGCCAGGCGCAAGGCAGAGCAGGCCAAGCAGGCTCTGGAGGCCTTCCAGAGGATGAACAATGTGCAGGCAGACCCAAACGCCCAGGTAAGGACTTTCCAATGTTGTGTCTGTGAGCTCTACCCACATATGCCTTTTCATCTTTTCTCACAGGTGGAGGTGCAGAGTCCTGCTCCATGGGTGACACACACATGTTTGTTTGTTGTGACGACACAACTTCAGCTTGTTTGAGTGTTGCCCCGGCGCATGTCTATGCCTGAAAGCCTTATGAGCCTGCAGAGCCAGCCGCCCCTGCTGCCTGCCAATCCTGAGACTGAGAACATGGAGATTGAGATGGATGAGTCTGTGGCCAATGCTGCTGCCAAGCAGCGCCAGCAGGAGCGAGCAGAGAAGATCCGGTGAGCCCTGCCTGTGCTCTCTGCTCTGTCTGTGCAGCCTGTGTTTGCATGTTGTGGGATTGAACGCAGGCAGGAGCTCGGGATGGGCATCTGCCGGATGTGAGGAGCACTCATTGAAGGGCCTTTGCACTACGGACACCCCAACACTGAAAAGTGCTCGTCAACCTTTGTATGGCCGAATCATGAGTCTGACGGGAAAGGGAATGTGCAGGCAAGCCGAGGAGGACAATGCTGTCCGCTATGAGGAGCTGGGCCTGGACCGGAGGCACAATCGCTACTGGCACTTTGCTCCGGGCAATGAGCCTGGAACTGGTCTCATATATGTTGAGCTGCAGGTAAGCCCTGCATTCCTGCTCATCTTGTGAGACAGCGAAGCACCTATGTTCTGGTTGACTACCACCCAGGCTTCCCCGAGCAAGATAATGTGGACAAATAGTTAAGCAGCTGCGGGTGGTGCAGGGAGTTTTCCAGGTCATTAGGGATGCGCAGAGCGTGGCGGCCCTGAGAGATGCGCTAGAGCGGAGAGGGGCGAGAGAGGGCCACCTGGCTGCCACTCTGGACCGCAGGGCGAATGCCATCCTTCAGAGCATGCCCGGAAAAGCACTCAGGTATGCAGCTTGTCAGCATCCTTGCAGGCCTGAGGATCAACTGCAGCAGCTCATCAAGGCTTCAGCATTGGCATCATGCATTCTCCTGCTCCCTGCCAAAAGTGGTAATGTGTTGCACAGGATGCCAGAGCTGGGCGAGGCTACTTCAGCAGAGCTGGAGCGCGAGCATCACGACTGGGTCTGCAGCATCCCCACACAGGCCCATGTCAAGGCGGTCAGCCCAGGAGAGGCGCCCTCTCTAGCCCTGTCAGATGCCAAAGCCATGGCCGTGGAGGCCCCTGCCAAGCTGGCCAAGCTCCGGGGGGACCTCACACGTGTGGAGGGGTCCCTGCCCCGCTCAGCCCTGCAGGAGAGCTGGGATGCAGACCGCTGGCGCAAGGTATGCTCTTCAGGGCATTGAGGATGCTTACAGATGTACATCAGGGGGGGTTTGCCTGCATTGAGTACCCTCCCACCATGCCGTCTTGTATAAGGCCCCCTCGGGGCAGTGGAGGAAGGTGCACAGCAGAGAGGCGTGCTCTGCCAGAGCCGATGGGGATGTGGCTTTGTACATACAGAGACGCGGGTTCAGGATACATCATCCTTACCGCAGCCCAGGCTGAGCACGCTATGCTGGCGGCACAGTGTGCACTGCGAAGCGTGTAGTGCCAAGTTGGGCGCTCCTGTGCAGGCGGTGGCAAGCGCGGGGAGCGTGGAGGAGCTGCGCACGCTGCTGGCTGAGCTGGAGCTTAGCGTGCATGCGGAGTACATCTCCCCGCACTTCCGCCACGTCCCGCCGGCAGTCCCGGGCGCATGGCTGCCCCCGGCGGCCGCCCCTCTGCCCGAGGCTGCCCAGGAGGGCAGCGCAGCGGCCGTCAAGGCCGAGCCGAGCGAGGCTGCTCAGCGGCTGGCCTGGATGCCGGCGACGGCTGCAGCCGTCAGCCTGCGCCTGGCCGCGTTCGACGCTGCTGTCGTCTACGTGCCGGGCATGCCGCCCGCCCGAGACACGCTGCAGGTTTGCCTGCCAAGCAGCTGCTGCTCCGTGTCAGCATGCCCTGCAGTTGGAACCTTTCATTTCTAACCACGGTCCTTCTCGTGTGCATCTTGCAATATGCTGCAGCACATGCTCCCTGAGTGCTGCAGCGAGGAGCAAATGTGCTTCGAAGGTTCGTCATGGAACTGCAATCTGATGTTTCGTGTGTGACGCACAGGCCTATAGGTATATCCAGCGGCCGGCTGCGCCCATGCAAACAGCTGGGCGCAAGGGTGCCAACATGCAGGGCACACGAGTCATCTCTGGGCAGCCCATTGGCATGGGCGGCCGCGCTCGGCCATCCACCTTCCCGCCGTTTCCCCAGGTGCGCAGCTATAACCCGAATTGGCAAAGATCCTTTTGCAAGTCTGAGCAACCCCTCTGGATGTTAGCAAAGTGCATAGCAGACCTGAAGGGCGTCTTCCGGTCATATGTGGCGTGGGCGAGGGTTTTCTGCTTGCGTATGCTGAGGTGTGCGCTCGATGCAGGCTTTGCTGCAAGGGCCTCCGAAGGAGTTCACGCTACCCATAGAGGAGCTACGGGCGGCCGTCGCGCGCGCAGCAGAGCATGGGGAGCCCGCCCTGGAGCCTAGTGAGGCGCCGATCAGCTCGGATCCGGGCTCGGGCACGCCCAGCCTGCCCAAAGCCTCCCGCGGCACCACGCCTGTCAGCAGGTCAGCTGTTTTTGCAGCGCCTTGTGCAGCTGCATCTGCTTCAGACAGGACCAGATTGTTGAAAGCTGCCAAGCAGCTTTGCGATGGAGGTTGTCTGTTGTAGCACAGGAGGTACAGAAGACCCTGGACAGTCAGAATGACTCAGCTTGCCGTCGTGCACCAAAGACAAAGCCTGCTAATGCTGCATACGTGACTGCAGGCTGGGCAGCAAGAGCCAAGCCCCTAAGAAGAAGGCGGTCAAGAGCAACCTGCGGAAGGAGTTCGACAGGATGGCTACATCAGGCGGCTGGGACAACGACGACGATGAAGACGACGAGCAGGGCTACAGCGCAGAGGAGATGGACATTGACCAAGTTGCTGGAGGATCAGCAGCAGCTTCAGGTGAGCCTCATGCCACTCCCATGCCTGAATAGTATCTACACACTGCTAGTCCGGCATCCTAGACTTCATCCTCGTGCATGCGGCCATGGCCAATGTCAGATGCTGCTTTGCTGCAGGCAGTTCTTGCACTTGCACCAGCACCCCAGAATGCTTTGAGGTCCCAAATGCTAAGGACAAACTTTATGAGGCAGCAGCAGCAGATGCGCTGATAGCTCGTCTGGCTCCTTGTGGCTGTGTGAGCGCAGCACATGGAAGCGAAGGGAGATCCCTAGACCTTGACTGCAGAGAATGGGTGACTGAGGGGGCGTGAACACTGCGCAGGTGCCGAAGGCGGTGACAGCGAGGATGATGCCGAGTCCAACAGGCCAGAAGATGAAGAGGATCTGGAAATCAGTGATTGAAGGGGATAAACTGGATCATGAGTGTCAAGAGACGTGCATTGACTTCATGGGTGCCAGCGTCGCCAGGCTATCTGTGCTACTGTCTGTCCCAAGGATGATGCGTGTCGTGCCGAGAGGAGGACTAGAACTAGAACTACACAAGCGAGTGTGCTGCCCTTTGCAAAGATACATTAGGCAGACCCTGTACTGTTATCCTAGGCGAAATCCTTGCAACTTGCCATGACACCCTTTCACACTGAGTCATTGCTCAAGATAGTGTAGGATGTTCGATTGTATGCCAGGCAGGGATATTCTTCAGCATTTAGCAAATTGCAGTGGCACCACATTGGGAAAGCTGAGTTGTTCTAACTGTAGTCCTGGCTGCAGCGCGTTGCATCTGCACATCCTGCAGTCTATTGTTGCGTCTGAATGTCCTGCCTGAGAGTCGTTCTTAGGTGCTGGAAGAGCACCCAGAGCTCTACTGAGCCGGCCAGAAGTCTCCCCCCAATCAGGACCACCCCAATGCTGAAGGACCCAAACCAAAACCCAGGGAGAAATCTCCTACACCTGTACAGAGTAAGGCACCTCAGCACTGCAGGCCAAGTGCAGCAGTCCTTTGAGTGCGCTCACATTCAAGGCAAGGCTATGCACAGCTTGCAAAGTCGGAATGAGTCGGCCGAGAGCTTTCCGCAAGCGCTGAAAGGGTGTGAGATGTACCAGAGCCACAGGGGCAGCCCAAAGAGGCCTGCCACAGAAAGTGCCCCTGCAGGCGTCCTGAACCCATCCTTCATCACAGCTGCAGCCCACCAGGGCGCATTGCTGAAGCACCCTGTCTTCCATGCAGCTCCACCCCACTGCACGTGCAACACCTCTGTGCATTATTTTTACAAGGGAGGCAACCCTAGCCTAGGGCCCTAGGGCATACACGTGGGAGTCTCGCAGCCTCAATCATGGGGGCCAGCACAGTCACCATGCAATCAGTCTGCAGCCCAATTGCATGATGTTGAGATAGCATACACAGCATAGACTCCAAGGCATACACAGGCCTGGGTAAAGTAAACCCGGTGTCCCCACACCAAGGCCCCCCTCTGTGCATGGGCAGCCATCTGTTGCCCTTCCTGCCCCCGGCTGACGACAAGACAGATCACCTCACCTGCAGAAGGACTCGCCTAGAGCCTGCACACCTCACTACTGGGCTGCAGGTTGAACAGGGAGTATCTGGATCTGACGTAAGTGCAGGAGAGTGCCTTGCTCCTGCTTTCTGGTGAGGCACGCTGCAGCAGTACGAGTGAAGGATGAAAGACCTTCTGTGTTGATGCAAAGGTGAGGAACTCTATGGCTACTGGGACAATTGCTAGTGGCCCTTCCACAGCCCAACACCACACAGCGCCCCGGGAAATGTTGTCTACCACAACATCGAGCCAGGCACCAAAACCAGACTCCTGTAAGGGAGAAGGAAGTCAGTATCAGAACTCTGATTGCACACCTGCTTGTCTGATTTCACGGCTTGAAGGGAACATAAGTGAGCACCACACCTGATGTAAAGCCCTAGCCAGGATACCATCCACGGCATCCAGGGCAAAGTTGATGACGAGAAGATAGAATGCAATGTAGTATTGCTGTTCTCTCCCTATCCCTATGGCCAGGACCAGCAGGGCAAGCCTGACGTAGCCCACTATGTTTGGGATATACAGGAGAACGTCCTGCGATTTGCATTCTCTGTGAGCAAGATTCTTGTGTGTATCTGTCATCTCTGGTGTTGCAGAAGCTGATGAGACACATATATAAATAAGCGCATTGACCTTCGTATTGTGAGCCATCTCTTGCTGTGCTTTCCCCATGCTTGGACTATGTCGGTGAACGGCACACCCTGCGATTTTCACTCTGTCTAGTTGATGCCCACATTTCGCGTCACTTCTGAAGTTCTCCTCTCTTCACGATGTTGTTGTCGGAGCCACTCCTCTTGATGAGGAGAAGGAAGCTAGCGGAAGCTAGTATTCCCTTGCAAGTGCAGAGCAAGTGCGCCAGGTGAGGGACATTTCGGAAGCGCAGATAGCATGAAACGCCATGCAGACGGTGCAATTGAGGTGCTGAAATATGTGCAGACAGCCAAGCACCCATGCTCATGCTGTTCAGCCCTTCACAGCTGAGTGCATACTGGTCCAAAATGAGTGGGAGTGGATTTATGTTCCTAGTCAGTCCATTACAGCTCAGGTCTTCAGACACTGCAATTCCCCTGTCACAGAAGTTTATTTCCAATCAGACACATTGCCTGTCCAAACATTCCTGCCCCAGCGCAGAGCAAACTCACAGCCAGATAAAGCTATTCAGACAACGTTGCTGTCATTGCTACCAAATAGCTGCTGCTGCATATTACACTGCCTGCCTAGTCAGAAGCTGGCTGCACTGGGACCAGGCAGCCCAGGCTCTGCTGCTCAGACATCAGCAATGGTCACCTCCACCTCGACTCCTGGCTCAATGCTGCACCAACCAAAACAGCGTCGTCAGCAGCAGAGACTCTCAAGAGTCTCTGATGCAGTCGGAGAGATGATCAAGGCAGGACTTGACTGTCGCAGGCAGCCTTGCAGTTGGCAACCGAGCAGAAGCACATTGAGCGCAGCTCACATCTGCTGCAAGTGTCACGGTGAGCAGAGCTCTCACCTGATGGATGTGATCTGCTTCACAACGTCAGCTGGAGAGTGCAGGTCGATGAGTCTCTTGTGAATCCTGCAGGCGCACACCAGCGGCTTAGAACAGCAGCCATGCCAGCCAATGCAACTCAATATGACCTGTAGAGAGGCTTGCAGAGTGCCGATACAAGCAAAGAGACTGTGCACTGCCTGCCTGACATCATAGCCTGAGCCGCAGTGAAATGTGGGCATACCTCATCTCAAATCGGTCCCATGTGTTGGTACCCTCTCCACAGGGCGACTTCCTGGTGGTGATGTGCAGCACCTTGGTGGGGATGCGCACAGGGCCCTTCACCTTCAGGCTCTTGTCCTTGGCTCCCCTGATGAGATCAGCGCACACTGCAGCCATAACTACACGTTAGCAAAGCGTCCAGGACATAGCAGTAGTGCATTGGGCATCTGTCTTGCCTAGTTGGAGCTGAAGCACGTGGCGAGGGCTGCTGCGTACCCTTCTCGAGGTTCTTCACGTTCCTGGAGGTCAAGGTGATGCGGATGCGGTGGACCTGGGCCACATCCTCCTCCTGTCCTGGCTTTCCGACTGCCTTGAGAGCCGACATCTGCACTTATGTCGCTCTTTCAGAAGTCATTGCTATGTAGTACTGATGCAATGCCTATGCGATGTTATGCAGACTGACGTTGGTGGCATGCATTGAATTAGCCTGGTAAGCAGGAGAGCTGCTCCTACCTTTCTCTGTTATTGTTCTACACTTGCTTGGCGGTCGTAAGTGGTTCGCTGTCAAGTAAACAATCCCCGAGTCAGCACCTCGCAACGAGATGCTAGCACACTGAGGGATATGGCAGTTCTGTCTATGCAGCCGCCCATCTGGCCCGGACCTAGGTTTAAGGGTCTTTGAACATAAGGCTGTCAAACCCTACCAGCTAATCATGAAAATGCAATCTAGCGTCCAACCACTGAGAGGCGCGCCATCACCCTCAGTTGTGCCAGTAATTGAGTACACCTCCACCTGTGAAATCTGCAGCGAGAATAGCCTCGAACTTGACAGTGTTGAAGGCGCAGCGGCAATCGCATGGGCTTCAGCGCGCTGGAGGGGAGCTGGCTGGAAGGGCAAGATGCTCTCGTGTCCACCGCCGTGGGGGCGCTGACGTTCTGGCTTCTCGGCGCCGTTGTGGGGCTCTTGGTAAGCAGGTCATTCCGAGCAGTTGTGCGTAGCGCTCGGCACCGGGATCGGAAACGTCGCAACCGATTCGCAGTCCCTGGTTGTTGTGAGGCGAAGACGGCTCAAAAATTTGTGTGGCTGTTTGCAGCTACCTCGCCCTAAGTGGCTTGCGACAAGCTCCTTCTTGGGCCCATCGGCATTTTACAGCCCAGCAGGAGTGCTTGTGCGGCGGCTTTCCCTGCTTTTCCAGGGACTATACATCCTGAGGTGAGCTGTTGTCTAGCCAGCGTCAGTCTTTGATCTGGCAGCGTTGGCGCCTGGCTTTTGCACTATTGATTTCTGTCGTCGAGTTGAGTCTTACGATGCACGTTTAAGGGGCCTAACTGAGACTTTATAAGTTGCTTGTAAGTAAGCCCTTAATCCGTGTCCCTTCTTGGAGGCCCTTTGTTCAAGGGGTTTTCCCACTTATAACAGACGACTGATTACTTTAGCGTCTGCAGGGAAGTGTGGTTCCATTTCACCCTGCCGGGGACCTTCTCGGCGATCATTTTGGCGATTATGGGACTGTGCACTGGTCAAGGCTGGAAGTTTCAGCTTCCCCAGCGGGAGGGCAGGCTGCGCAGAATCCGTAGCAAGAAGGATGTTCGTGGAAACGGTGACGAGGGATCACAGTGGTGAGTTTGGCATACTCTCACACCTGCCAGCAAGGTGCTTGTGTGTACTACCTGGGAGTACAGCCTCTCACAACAATGCTGCTAGAGAAGAGGAGTACTGTCGCCTGCATACAGCTCCTGTAGGGTGTGGTTCATTCCTTGCTGTGGCCACGCACTCTGTCCTGAATCGGACTATTTTCTGGTGCAGGTATGTTGGAGACCAGGACCTGGAGTTCTTCAAGGAGAGGGTTGAGGTGCCAGGGGAGGTGAAGGGAGCAGGGCCATGGGAGCACATGATGTACAAGGACTTTGGCTCCTTCACGTATGAGGCCTGGAGGAGATCCCTGACGGTGTGTGACTCTGTCCCAGATGCTGTTGGCAGAGCGTTCATGCCAATATTGCTCCAACTTGTCTGCCTTATACATCACATGCGTCCCATGTGATGCGAGATCTGCTTGGGAAGTGATGTTTTCCTGCCTGTCTGCACATTGAGTCTCATGCAGTCTGTATGGTTGCAGTTTTGCTCAGGGAATGACGCCCCGCAAAGGCGCAGGTGTTGCTCGCAGAGCTTTACAGCTGTATTGCTGCTGCAGAATGGGAAGACGGAGTATAAGAGCGTCACTGTGGCAGAGGACTCCACAGCAGAGGAGTTCATGGACTTCTACCTGGATGATGACACTCGTGCCACATGGGTGTGCTCCTCACTCCCTTCAGCATTTGCCCTTTCCCTCGTGAACCTGCCAAGACTTGATGTGTCCTGCCTGATCACACCGTAACAGCTGTGAGTTGTTGAGCATCTCCAAGAATGTGTTCTTGCGCCTGGGTGCATGCAAATGTGCTGATGAATTGAGATGAATGTGCAGGACACAATGATCTCTGAGCATGAGCTGCTGGAGAACGGCAACAAGCAGCAGCGCTGCCAGGTGGTGCGCTGGGTCAGGACGTTCCCCTTCTCGTTCTTGTCCAAGCGCGAGTACTGCATTGGGCGGCGCATGTGGCGCAGCCAGGACGGCTGCCTCTACGGCATAACAAAGGTGCCCCCCCCCCCCCCCCCCCCGCCAGCACACTACAGCCGCATGTAGATTGCATTTTGTGGCGCACCAGGCGTCTTGTGAATCATCAAAGCCACACGTGGGGCTGTAGTGTGCGTCACAGGGTTTGATACTGGTGCTTTTAGTGGAATGTAGTCAGGTTCGATAGAGACTCTACGGCTGATCAGAGCATGTTGGAGTGGGACTGATCAGAGCATGTGGGATGCAGAGCATAGAGCACCCGCGAGCACCGCCTGCGCGGGGCATCGTGCGCATGGACGTGTTCTGGTCCATGTGGCGGTCCCGCACCATCCCCTGCCCGCACGGCACGGGCCGCCCCGCCTGCGAGACGGTGCTGCTGCACCACGAGCAGTTCAAAATCCCGGAGAACCTGGCGCGCTTTGCTGTGCGCGCCGGCATGACGGGCTTCGTGAAGAAGCTCGGCCCTGCGGTGAAGCAGTTTGTGGAGGAGAGGAGGCAACGCGTGTCACCGGTAAGCTACTGCAAGCCATGGTGGTGCCTTATTTAGCAGTTGTTGCGCTTCCCACAGTCTTATAACATCGGGAGTGTAGGTCAATCGTTGTTCAGCTGGTGAACAGTCCTTGATAAGGGACCACACTGCTTCATGCCCCTCTGCTTGACACCCAAGGACCAGCCAGAGCAAGGAACGCAGTCGAGAAGTGGGGTGCTCATACTGAATGTGCTGCTGCAGTTCTCGGATGACACGGAAGCATACGGGATGTCACACCCAGTGAACCCGCCGCCAGCATCAGCAGCCTCAGTGGCCTCGCTGTCAGACACAGCATCCGAAATATCGTCCACAGACAGCGAGTCGCTTCCAGACAGCCCCTCGGCGATGCAGGGGTGCCCGAGCAGGCGGCGCGGTGGCAAGCAGCGGCGGCCTGTGGGTCCCATACGGCGGCTGCAGCAGATCAATGCAGCTGTCGTGGCAGCCGGCGTGGCCTTCGCTCTTGGCCGGGCCACCAGTGGCCGGCATTGAGCAGCAGTGCTGCTGCGATAAGCATCTTCAGCATATTACTGTGGCTGTCGTTGTGGCAGGTGTGGCTTTTGCCCTGGGCGGCCTCCCCAGCTGCTGGGTCCTTAACTGGCTGGGGCGAAGAGATGAGCAGTTTCAGGAGATCAATGCGTGCATTGGTCTGGGCACTTTAACAGGTGCTGGAGAGTGAGGGAGCATGGTAGGACGCAGTGCAGCCTGTCTTGGGCTGTCTTTGTTAGCCTGACAGCATTGCTAGCCTGGGGAATGAAAGTAACCCTGAGCTGTGTACAGTCAGCGCATTATACCATATACCTGGTCTGGCTGGATGATAACCTTGCAGTTTGGCAGGGCAGGGGCAATGTGAAGCCCAGCCGAAGGCCAGCTTGGGCATGCTTGTTTGAGCTGCCAGTATATTCTTGATGGGCTTCACAGCGGGGTGCCTTGTGTGTATCCTGACGTATTGGCATGTGTGATGGAGATGCGCGGCATGTCCTGCAGCACTGCATTGGCAGCAGTGTGGTATAGGATGCCTCTTTGCGGGCCTGAACACCATTGTGCCACACATCGGCTTGTAGCAAGGAAAGAATCAGCCCTAGTGGGGCGTTCCGGCCTCCAGAAGTTCTGGGGCTGGCTGGGCATGCTGCAGACAGCATGTTAGGCAGGAGACTACACCAATTTTGGAAGCCAGTGTCGCTACTCTTGTCACAAATCATATGCCGTGGGTGCATATGAGGAGGCGTGGAGGTTTTACATAGTACACAACCTGCAGTGTCTATCATTGCCTCATTTTCGGGGGCAGCACGTGGCCTGTTGCCGGTTTTGTCATGGAACATACATAGTCAAGACTCCTGTAGTGACCACAACTGCTCTGCTTAGGAACTCATCCCACCAATTTTGCCATAGAGCACCAGCCTTTGCCCATCCCTCTGGCATTGTTAGGTCTGCTGAAGATAAGTAGCATCGTCTCCGGTGGTATTTGGCGTGTCAGGCATGCATGCGGTGTATGTGCCTTCCATCCTAGTGTTGGGAGGACAATTTTGCGAGGACTTAATCAGGGTCACCCCCACATCAGGACACTATGTGTGTATGAGGATCAGTCTTGAGGGCTGGGATGAACTCGCCGCCCTTTTGGTGCTCGTGCAATCTTGCATACTATGTAGACCCGTGTCCTGATGTGGGTCAAGTTTTGCAATGAATGTGAGGAGTTCACAGACAGGCCATCACACCCATCATATCAGGCAGCTTCTCTGTATGGGAAGATCTATTCTAGGTGGTATGTACAGGCCAAGACTCATGTAAAGCTTTACACTGCATCTTATTGACGTCGTGACGGGGCATTTGAGATTGGAAAATGCATGGACGGCCAATTGGTACGCATGCCAGAAGGCTCTGCACATTGCAAGTATGTTCTAAAGGGATTCTACGCTTCCCAACCAGCAATACATGCATACAATCCTACACCCACCAACTCCTCTGAAGGCAGACATAACACAAGATTCTCTGCTAAATCCTAAGGAAGCCTTCAGACAGGAAGCCGAAATGAACGCGCATACCCAGGCAAGACCTCACACATTGGCAGAGTCTCGGAAAATCTCTGCCCCAAAATTGGTGACCCTGTACTAGGATCTCGGCACACCTCTACAAGATGGTACACCGTACTACGTAGTACTGTACCATTGCTGTAAACTATGGGCTCCCACTGCTTGCTCTGCACCGCCCCACAAACTTGTCCAGTGTCTTGATGAAGCGATCTGGCATCTCTTCCATAGGCATGTGCCCGCAGTCTGGGAAGACCTCCAGGTCTGCCCCCATCAGAGCTGCCAGCTTCTGGCTGTTCCAGCGGGGCACCAGTGCATCGCTCTCACCATGGATGATGAGCACCTGCACCGTGTCAGCCTCTCAGGTGGCAAGAGAGGCCATCTCATTCAAGGTGCCTGATTCCACGAGCATGCAGGCACTCAAAAGGGTGATGTGAAAGCTCACAGAGGGCTCTTGAAATTGCTTTTGGGCAATCTGCAAGCTCGTGATGCACACCCAGCACAACAAGGCAGCAGGCAGCAGGGCACAGCAATGCTTGGAAGCCTAATCAACGACTTCACAAGGAAGGAGAAGGCTATGAAGGGGCACCTTGATTTTGTGCTCTGCCACTGCTGCCTTCAGGCGCTGCGCCTGGGACCTTTCCACCTGGCCATACCCGCTGCGCAGCGCCTTCCACACACTCTGACCGCCTGCAGAGCCGCCATGCGCTGTCAGCACCACCTTTCAAGGTCTTGAATCTCCAGCAGGTCACTCCTCAACGCAGGGCGGTGTCCCGGCACAGGCTTGCATTACCAGAGGGCTTTCCAGGGCAATCCCATCGAGGCAATCATGCGCTGACAGCCAGGGCTGCCACGGGTGTGCAAGATGGCACTTACTGGTTACACGGGCTCTCAGGAAGCGCAACATCCCCCACTCCCAGCCCTGCGCCAGCTGCGGCAGCCTGTATGCATCCAGTATGCTGGCTGTCACTCCCGTCTTCTGAAACCTGCGCAAGGGAGAAGACACACTCATTCATCCACCAAGCAGCCCCTTTAAGCCCCCTTTGGGGTTCATACATATGTGCAGCAGCTGCATTCAGTGCTCGAAATATCCTTTTTGGCAACCAGGTTTTGTGGGCATGAGGAGGACGGCCAAATCCCGGAGCATGTTGATGGCAAGGTGACACAGCCTAAGGCGTCCAAGGTTCGCATTGAAAGACGCATGGGTATCCAGGCCGCACCCAGAAGCTCATGTGACAGTGGATGAACAGAAGATATTATGGGATCAGACTCACCATGCACTGCCCAGGCCGCGCTGCCAGAAGGCCCGAGAGCGCACTGCAGAGCGCAGGCCCAGCACCAGCACCGGCTGCAGCAGCCACAGCAGGCAGCGCGCAAACCAGGCTGCCGCCTCGGCAGTGAGCACCTGCGCAGCTCCTGCCAGGCTGCGCAGCCATCCTGGCGCCCTCCTGCACACATGCATGCAAAGCAGCCTTACAACAAGCGCTACTAGTGATCACATGTCCCAGGCGCCTCAGCAGTAGCCGCTGTGAGTGCGCATGGCTGCTCTCACCACATTGTGCGTGATCAAATACATTTTTGAGACAGGGTTCTGAGAGACTACAAGACACTTGAGAAATCTGAGGTGCAAGTTGGGGACTGACCGCCTCTTGGTGTCTTCCTGGAGCCTTTCAGGGCCCTCAAAGCTGGTCTTCAGTGCATTGCCCTCCTTCTGGCAGCGCCCGCTGCTGCTGGGCGCTCTGCTCGTCCGGAACATGGGCGCCACAATGGCGGGCGCCACCAGGATGAGCCCATCTATTCCCTGCGCAAGCCCTCACATGCTCTCAAGCTCCTGCACCTGACCTTAATACTGTATCTACCAACATGATCGATTACTGCGAAAGAGCAGTAGGCCTGTATGGTCATGTGAGGGCCCAAGGGTCACTGACACCCTTGGTACATCACAGGAGTCACACAGGATTCCGGGCGTCAAGCTACAAGGCTGCCTGATGCTTGCTTCGACTGCTAAGGAGGGGAAGGAAGGACCATACCTCTGGATGGTCGATAATTTCTGCTGCTGCGCAGGCTGCGCCCAGGCTATGCCCGACCAGGATCCTCTTTGGCTCCTCTCCGGGCTGAGCTGTCCTGTCAGGGCTGCCAGCTTGGACGTCTATGCTGATCACCTTTGCCTGCACAGCCACAGCACCATCAGCTAATACTCCTTGCGCTGAGCGGCTGTCTGATCCCTAGCATTGCAAAGGGAGGCCTGAATTGAACACCTGTATCTCCTCGCACATCCGTGCTACATCTTGCAGCGCAGCTTCTGTGATGCGCTTGTTTGGGAACGTATAATTCAAGTCTTGCGATGTGGAAATTGTATATGCAAGGCAAAATGCTGGCCACACTCAACGCCTAAGCCTCTCAAGGTGCCAGCCTTGACTGAAAGGTGTCACTGATTGCTCGTGCCTGGTCCTTCTCAGCCTTGGAGGTGGTGTCTGGGCACAGTTCAGCATCCAGCAGCAGGCGCCCCAGCCGCCCATTGCTACTGACTGTGTAGCGCTTGATGTCAGGGCTCCTGCGTATCAGCACACCTTTCATGCTTCCAATGCACAGGACCTTCACGTCTGGCGGGGCTGTGGCCCACATGAATATACTACCACTGCTGCCATATCTCTCTGAGCCCTTGTATGACAATGCCACGACAAACCAGGGCTTTTGTTGGATGCTGAAAACAACAGTAGAGACGCAGGTAAGGAGGCAGGGCGTGCACAGCGCTCACAACATAGCTCACAGAGACAAAAGGGGAGCTGCATCCTCACCTTTGTGTGAGGCCAAACCCAGGCATGTCATGCGAGACCACAGTCACTCCCAGCTGCTCAGCAAGGCGCTTGCTCACAAAAGACCAGCTGAAGGTGTTCGCCCCAAAGCCATGGTACATTGCCAGGCCGCAGGGCGCCTCATGCGCGCCTGATCTGGCAGCTGGCGGGGCAGCTGTCTTGTAGTGTACTGTGAGCCCGTCAAAGTCCCTGAACTTTGAATCGTCATCTGCCAGCTCAGCTTCAGTCACTTGAAGGGCCTGCATACAGCAAGACTTTTCAGGATGCTGCTGCATCTGCTTTCCGGCCAATCTGTGTGTTTACAAGTCTGATTACTTTGTGTGTCAAGGGGCGAGAATGCTCATGTGCATGCAAGTAAGGCAGCAGTTCATGGCGCAGGCCTGCAGCAGTCATGGTCTCTCAGCAGGGCTGAAGCACGCAAGGTCATGTCGCACAATCTTAGACGGAGGAAGATTCTGGCCTTGTTGACTGCACCTTATACTGTTGCTCAAGCAAGATGTTTCGGAGGAGAGCTGCTTGGGCCACATACAGGACGCCCATGCCTAGCGACCACCGAAGGCTGAAGCTGGTAGGTCCTACTGTGAGTGTCAGCGCCACGCATGCCAGGAAAGGCAGCAATAGCACCAGCGCAAGCTGCAGGAAGGCACTCCCTGAGGCATCTTCACAACAACAATCTCATGTTTTTCAAAGGGCAGAGCAGGTTTGATTGTTGACCGCAACTGATTGGCTGGATGGGGAAGCTTCATATAGCAGACTGCGAGGAGAGGGCACCTGCTTTGCCTGGAGCTGCGGCTGTTGATTGAGGCGCTCCTGAATGTACTCTGGTAAGTGGGACGGTGTGCGCTCACTGCTGGCAGGAGCAGATGACATTGCAGCCTACACACACAAGTTGTGAATATCTGGTATCTCACAGATTGCTGCGCAATGGCTATATAGTGATGCTGATGAACAGGAAAAGGGGCATACTTTGCAGGCCAAAGATGGGCATGGAGATGAAGCTTGTGGTCCAGAGGATAGTCCCGCGCTGACAGCATTTACTGCGCCCCACAGCTCGCCAGGCAGCTTCCAGTGCAATGAGGTTCTCCGGGACGCCGGCATCGAAGTGCTTGATGATGTAGAAAGACCTGTAGGACCACAGCGCATTCTCAGAGGCAATTGCAGCCTTGCTCAGTGTCCACAGAGCAGAGTGGAATACAGTCAGCTCGGACATCATTAGACTGCTCTGACTGTACCAGAATTCTGCCGCTCCTCCATGAGGCTATGTAGAGCCAACAAGCCTTTTCGGGGCCTCAAGTTTGTCAACAAGGCGCCCCTCTGGAGGAGCCCAAAGCCTTGATGAGCATAAAGCCTTTGCATTCAATTTGTGCCCTTTTGGGACATCGAAAGTCTGAATGTTTGTCAAACAGATATACAATTCACAGAAAGATCCCAAGAGAGCCCCACAGGGGCCGGAGCTGCAAGTCTCACAGCGGATAAACAGTCTTATCTTCGCGCCAGGAGCATGCGAAGCTGCCCTCGAGAGGACGGAAGCTGCGCCCAAGTGGGAAGGTGCCAAAGCCTCGGGCAGGAGATAGTGCGCAGAAGGTTGCGTACGGCATACACAGCTCTGCTTGCGCAGTAACTGCGGCTATGCATGTTGTTGCATCATAGTTTGAGCGCATGCGCCTGTGTGCAGTGTAAGTAAGGCAGGTATGCTGATGTGAGATGTAAAAGATGCGGAGCGCTGTGTCTTAGCAAGAGTGTCATGGCTGACTTCGAAAGGCATTCTGAAGCGTTCCAGCTAGCAAGCTATCAGCAGCCAGGGTCTTTGCATCAGGTAGAATCACTTGCCTTGACTGTTGTTGGTCAGAGAAGATGTGTGTCTCAACAGCAGTTCTATGTATCTCAAGCAGGATCACGATACCTGTGACTGTGCACAGACTCTGGGGCGATGGAAGCTCCACAAGAAGCCCAGGACGTACATATATGGGGGCCTGTGGCTTCTCGGACTATGGCTCATCTTTCTGGCACCTGCACCTCGGAAGCTCACGGATGAAGCGCTGGACCGGTATGAGGCCATACTGACGGATGCGGAGGCGTACAACAGGAAGAACCAGCCTTCTCTTGAGGTCAGGCTTAATCTGCATTTGTTCTGCATGTGCTTTCGTGACATCCTCATAGAATGTTCTACCCCTTGAAGGAGACTGCTACTGTATCACATCACTGTGCTGGCTTATATCACTCAACCACAACACCTCGGCAATGTCAAAGCACATGCTTGGTCTTGAGGATGTATTGAACCCTTGCTCTCAGAAGCCGACGGGATACCAGTCTTGTGACAGCTGAGTGTGCATGCAGCGCTGGCAAACCGCCTGGGATGCGCTTCAGCACGAGAAGACCTGGTTCTGGTGGGCTGACAGGCAGAAGAGGGCGGCTGTCGGCGAGCGGAAGCAGGCAGAGAGGGAAGCGAGAGCCGTGCTGCGCCAGCACGAGAAGCACATAGAGGGGCTGCTGAGCCAGGCAAAGGCGGAGCTGGGGCTCTTCTCTGAGCTGGGCCTGGAGGAGGGCAGGAGGCTGTTCTGGCAGTCCTTCCAGGCTGGCAAGGCGAGCCATCATCCCCTCGACCTCCATCCTCCGCAGACCTTGCATTGTGAAAGTCTATGACCTCCTATGGCCTTTGAGACATTGCAAAAATAGTCTCACCTGGCTTGTCCAGATATCATCTTGCATCCATTGTGCCTCCCAGTTCTATTTCACTGACAGATACAGCTTTGGCGACTGGTGATTGGAGGCAGGCTTTGACTGTTCACGTCACAACACCAGAAGCTGCCAAGCACCGCCCGCGTCTGCTGTCTCTGTCACTGCTCAGCTATTCAAGGGTGACAAAAGTGTAGTGTTTGAGCAGGTCTTTGGCAGGCGGCAGACCTTTTGGGACACAGCACTGCAGCTCATCAGCTCGCAGTCCCAGGACAGCAACCTGCTGACGGCCTTTGTGAGGCTCATCTGCACAGCAGCGGTCAACTTCACAGCCGGCATGCTGTGCAGCATCTTCCTCTTCGCCTTCCAGCTGCCAAGCATGGTCATGTCATATCAGGTGTGCTCCGGCCTTAAGCTCTATTCTTTACAAAGCCCTGGTAGCTCGCTTGCTGGGCTCAAACTCACAGTTGCAGTGACATCTGGCCAGGTGTATCCTAAATGTGTAGGGCCTAATGAAGGCAGGGGTTACAGGCCTGTGCGTGACCTTATAGCATACAAGGCAGCTTAGGGTGCTTCACTCCATGCATGTCTGCAGAAATGCTTTCCCTGCTGGACCTGTAGCTTATCTATCGCGGTGACTTCTGTACATTGTGGCATCTGTGCAGATCTGAATATGGCCCAATATTGCCTGCAGGCAAGCTGGCTGGCCATGATGGGGTTCACGTGCTTAGCGCTGCTGGGGGCAATGTCTGTGATTGTGTCATTCCTGGCTGGGCTATACGCAGCCGGAGCCACAGCAATCTATGCCAGTGTCAGCCTTGCAGCAAGCCAGGGCAGCATTGCAGGAGGGCCTAGGAGGCCGCCCCCAGCACTCAGGCAGCACATCGACTGAGTGCTGCGCCATGCATTGAGTCTTTGAGACATATGGGAGCTCTGTGACAGTCCTCATCAGCTCTGGCGTTGTGCAACACAAGATACTTCTTGCATGATCAGCCATTGACAAAGCATTACAGCCTTTGCCATCCAACTGCTGACTGCACCCGCAGCTCCGCTCAGAATACTTCTTGTAAGCAATCTGTATGTACGCTACTTGCATTTGTGGGACACTGGATCTCAGCCAGTCAAATGCTGTATGTGCATTCCTGCACTTCACAATAGCAAACATGCTGAGCATTCCATGACAATGAATCATAGAGCAGCTCTCTCAAGCTTGTCAGAGTGCAGGACCCATAGTGCCAATTGGGGTGTCTGTTAATTATCAAATTCAGGATGTACTATATTTCAAGTCTTCTATCTGTACCTCTCGGCACATGACAGTCCCAACAATTGGTAGGAGAGACCACATAGTGCCACTTGTGCAACTCAGGATCTCTGCACACTTCTCTGTACAGTTGCAACCCAGCAGTGCCCAGCACATATTCCAGTGCTCTGCATGCTTCAGGAGTCATAACTAAGTGGAATGGGTTGCAAGCGGTCCCTTGCACAGCTCAGCATCTCTGCTTCTGCCGACGTAGGTATACTATCAGGACACCTGCTGCAGCTCCGGTACTGCCTCAGGCTCCATGCTCTGCGCAGCAGGTGCTTGCTGCTCCTCCAGCTCAGCCAGCATCTTCTGGCGCCTCACTATGCACGCCTTCTTGCGAGAGGGGTTGAGGCAGTTGATGCACTGGCCGCAGGCTTCGGCCTTCGGGATGCAAGGGAACATGAATCGCCTCTTGCGGACTTGACCGCTCTTGGTCGTCTGCGTTGGCAAACCCACCCTTTGCACTTCTTTACACAAAGCTTTTGTAGCTCAACTTTCCTGCTGAGTCTCAGATCAGCATAAGCTGTTTTGCAAGAATGTCTACATGGGGACCTAAGAAGCATTGAGAGGTGCTGTACCCCTGCATGGAAGCCTGAGCTCAGCCTACTTGCAGCCAGATGCGCTTCGAGGCTGGTTGAAGCTATCGGCTGCCTCTTCTTGTATGGCCGCTTGGCCATCTTCCCGGGCAGCATGGGCTGCCCGGTGGCGCTGAGCTGGCTCTGCCCATACGTGAGAGGTGGCGGCAGCGCTGCCATCTCAGAAGATGTCAGCAGCGCTGCAGCGGCCTTCCTGCGTTTCCTGGGCTGCCCATTGGCCTGCTTGGCTGCCCCATTGCCCGGCCGTGCCCATTCCGGCAAGTCATGCGGGGCACCTGTGCGTACCAGGCATGTGATAACAGTACTTGGAGAGCTTGCAGGCACAGGACTGCTATCCCACCTTGATTATGGCCAGACGTAGCTGTGATACAGAGTCTTGGTCTGGCACTCATGCAGCAAGTCACACCGGGTGTCTATGCAGGAGGCACGGCAGCACAATAGGATGTGGGACCATAAAAGCAGGAAGAGCAAGAGACAGACTGGCTCGCCTGTGGATGGGTAGTAGGCGCGCACACACAAGATGCCCCGATCAAAGAACGCTGCCACCTGTCGGGTAGTCATGCCTCGGCACACGCTGACCACAGTGCTCCCAAAGTAGACCGAGTGCTGCTGCCACGCACTCATCTCAGCAGCCGGTACCTGCGAAGACAAACTCCGCTCTCCGCTGAAGGTGCTGGTACATTACATTTGTTTTGGGCTGTGACGTGGCAGTTGCTCATCACCGAGCAGGCCTCTCCATGCAAGCAGATGCATAGTCACTCATGCCTGCCTTCTATAGGGCAGCAGCACTGTAAAATATCCCTATCGAGGGCAATATCTAGACAAATGCAGTGTTGCGGGTCAAGGGGGAGCTTGCCATGAGAGGATGCTCCAAGGTGGCAGCATCCAGGAAGACCTCGTTCGTCTGAAAGTAGGTCCCATTGAGAGGAAAGCGCCCGTGCACTGCCTCGCAGCACGGCACCAGCAGTGCGCAGCACATCCTCCGCTCCTCTCTCTGCCCTGCTCTGCCGTGCTGCTGTGCCGCTGCAGGCCGCTGCTGCGTGGCGAGGGGTGTCCCAACCCCTGCTGGGCCAGTCTGCGCTGACGCTGCGCTCGGCAGGTCTGTTGATTGCCCCGGCGCGGCGTGAAGCTGACACCGGGCGTGAGGCTGCTTGCGCTTTCCAGCCTGGCTGGCGCTGACTTGTCTGTCCAGGGCCTCATGACTTGGCAGGGGGTCATGGCTCTGGGCTGCGCTCGGGCTGCTGAAGACGCAGGAAGCTTCTGGTACAGCTCCAGCTGCATGCTGCGGTTGTGACGTGTCCCCGGGTATGGGAAGGAGCAGCAGGGGAGTGCTCGAGGCCTGCATGGTGGCCGAGTAGTCCATCCCAAGCAGAGCACGTGCAGAGGCCTGCGGTATCTCATAGGCCTGCATGACAAAGCTGCTCTTAGCCACGCAGATGCATGACTGTATCTGCCTCATGAAAGGGTTATGTGACACGATGGCAGGCGTAAGAGGGCAAGACCTTTCAGACACCAGCAATGCATGCAACTGATCTTCAAACCCTAGCACCTGAGCAGGCAGGTGGAGGTAATAACAGAAAGCTGCAGAGGCGCACACCTGGAGCACCTTGAAGAGATGCTGCTCAGGAATGGTCTCAGGTCCGGCCTCGTCAGCAAGCGCCTCATCAGGCGCCGGGCTGCCCTGCTCTGACCTGGTCAGGCGCGCTATCAGCATCTGCTGAGCCCTCACCAGAAGCGCAAAGGCCTGCAAGGAAGACTTCTCGTAATTCACATTTCACTCTCCTGCAATGTTGTTGTCTCTTGATCTCAGGCATCTCTAGATCTCAGGCAATCACAAGTCACTCCTGAAGTGTAAGGCGCGATGCAGACAGCTCTGCCCTGTTATTCCGCACACATTGAGTAGCTCCAAAGAGGAACAGGTGTAGGAGAGACAATCCATCAGAAATTGCTGCTGCAATGCACGGCTGGAGATCCTCGCCTGATCAGCGTGCGGCAGGCTGCACTTGTCCGGGTGGACCTGCATGGACAGCTCATGGAAGCGCCTGCGTATGATGCTGCGGCCCCAGGACTGAAGCAGGTCGTCGAAGCTCAGCGCTGCCATGTTGTGCGCTTCAGCGCTGCCCAGCTGCAGCACGCTGGCTGCAGCTTCCAGCACCCTGCACATTTCCAAACAGTGCTCTGAGTACAAGTGATTACTTGTTCAGAGGGAGTATTGAGCTCCAAAGCACAAAACAGCATACTGCTCTGCTGCAGCACACCGGCTGCTCCTGGCAGCTCCCTGCACACCTGTTAACGAGTGCACTCACACCACCCTAACGACAAATAGAGGCACGCTCACCTGTCCGGTATCTGATGGCAGCTCCCTGCACCATCTCCCTGGGGTGCCTGAAACTTTGCAAGGTCCTTGCCCCTCACAAGGACGCCAAGCAACACCTGCAGGCAAGCTGTGCCCTCAGACCCATTGAAGAAGGCACCATAAATTACCTATCATGTGCTGTTTTTATATATTGTCTGTGTGATCCACAGCACATCTTGAGCTGATGAACATTTGTTTGTTTGGAGTTGCAGATATAAGCTGGACTCGCCTTGCCCTGTGGGGAAATGGCATCTGTTTGGGGTTCTGCCGCTTTGCACGTCGCGCCTCTGGGTGCTCCTGCCTGTGGCAAGGCAGATGGCTGGCCAGCCTGTGTTCTCTTGCTGTGTGGCCTGTCCCCTGCAGGCTGGCTGCGCACATGTGCGGGCACATGCATGCCTGGCGCCGGCCCAGCGGGTTGCCTCATCTGCTTGGGCAATGGTGGCCGCCCTGGCGCTGGTGCCTTCTGGCCAGGTCTGCCAGGCACACTGATGGGAGCTGCCTGCTGGGTCTTAGACCGCTTGACAACTCGCGAGCGCTCCCGCAGCAGTGACGTGGCAGCTTCTGCAGCTGCAATGCGGGGAGCAGCTGCGCCGCCCTTGCTGGCCGCATAGGCAGCATGCCTGAAGGCTGCTGCCCCCGGGCTTCTTGGCAGAGGCTCAGGATTGCCCGGCCTGATTACTGTGAACTCTTGCTGCGGCCTCAGCAGACGGTGTGCGTCAGCTTGCGGTGCAGGGTGGCTCCAGCCGTGCTGCATGCTCTGCACGGCAGGCACGCCTGAGGCATGCACAGGAGGAATGCCGCCGCCCTGCTCCATGCTGGGCATGCTGCCCGCTGGAAGCTCAGCTGCTGTGTCGGTTGCCAGACCGGGCATGGGGCCCGCTGCAGCGCTCCTGTGCTGTGCTTCAGAGTGATTAGGCTGCTGGTCTGAGCGAGGTCTCTTGTTGGGCCGAGCGCTGTCCACGCTATGCATTGGCCGCTTCCCTCCTGCTGAGGGCCTCGAGGCATTCCAGGGAGCCTTGTAGGCATCCGCAAGCCTTTGCACCCCTCGGGAGGCCTCACAACTGCGCCTCTGCGAGGCTCCCCAATTGCAGGCTGTCCCGTCGCTGGGGGTAGGGGCTTCCTCTGTGGGCATGGGCCTCAGGGGCTGCTCTGCTAGCGCCGCCCTGCCTGAAAGTTTCCGCTGAAGCAGAGCCCTCTGCGCTGCTCTGCTCTGCATGAGTTCCGCCCTGGCTGCCTGGATGGGATTCTTCACCTGCTTGAGCACCTGGTGCAGCCTTGCTCCTGCAGCTGCACGCTTGGACCGCCTGGCTGCATGGTCACCCGGTGCCTGAGGGCCGCCTGATCCCTGGCTTCCAACGCTACTCAGCCCTTCTGCAGCGCCAAAGTGCTTATGAGAGCCTTTGGCCAGTGCCCTAGCAATGCCCTTGTGCGCCTCTTTTGCAGTGCTTCTGACAGCAAAGGCCCTTCTCTTCAGCACAGCATGACCGGGTGGCAGCGCACCCGCAGGCTGTCCTGCCTCGCCAGGAGCTGCAGCTGGGACTCTGGCACCCTTTGCCGGAGCTCTGCCCGCCTTCCGGGGAGGAACCGCTCTGCCTGGCTGCTTGTTGCCTTGCGCAACACGCCAGTCATGGAATGCTCTCCGCGCATGCAACGCTGTTTGCTTCCGGGCTGTCTGCTTCACATGCGGCTTGCTTGAGCTCTGCCGCCCACTGCTTGCCACTGGTGCATGCCCTACATGGCTGAGATCCCATTGCTTCGTGCGCTTTGTGATGCCCCGGCCCTGCACAGCAGCGAGCTGCCCTGCCCGCCTGGTCTGTCTGTGCAGAGCCCTGCTGCCCAGCTGCCCAATTGGCTGCCCGCTGGCTGCCCATTGACGTTCCCTGCTGCCTGCTGGGCTCCTCTCTCGCATGTCAGCCTGCCTGGCGACAGCAGGCATTGAGGGTGTGAGCACTGGGTTTTGACAGGCTGTCTCAGCCTGCTGTAGCTTGACTGCGTGCCTCCTCCTGGGCTGTATTGGGGCTTGCACTGAGAGGCCATTGCAAAGAGCTGCCAGCTCCCTTAACCCTCTTACTGGCTTTGGCTTTGCCTTTGGCTGTGGAGGTGCCTCAGCCTGTGCCTGCACTGGAGCAGGTGCATTCACCTCCAAGCTAGCCGTCTGCCGGCTTTGAGCTTTTGCCGCGCGCGTTGCCCCAAGATACAGAGGAGCGCTGCTAGCATCTCTGGGCGGCACCTCAGCGGCTGCATGCAAAAGCCTGGCAAGCTCCCTGTTTGGCTTCCTGTCTTTGCTCAGGCTGAGCGGCTTGTCTGATGCGCTATGCTTGGGTGTGCTCTGAGACCTTGTCCTGCCATGTGCCTGCAGGTGCAGAGGAGCGCTGCAAGCCTCCCTGGGTGAGACCTTTGCAGCTGCTTCCAGGAGCCTGGCCAGCTCCCCTGTCGATGCCTTCTTCCTCTTGTTGACTGGGGCTCCAGATGTGCCAAGCAGGAGAGCGCTGTGTGCCCTAGTCGTGCCGGTTGACTGGCGGCACAGGGAGATGCTGCTTGCCTGATGTTCTGGCGTAGCCAGAGCTGATGTCAAGAGGCTGTTCAGCTCCCTGCTTCCCTTGGTGGGCTCCTTATGAGGAGGAGCAGGTTGCTTTGCAGGCTGTGCTGGCCGTGCATCGCTCTGGAGGTTGACGACCTTGCTGGCTTGATGTTCAGCAACCGCTTGCTGCTGCACACCTTCCCTGTCCTTTGAGGCATGCTCTGGTGCAGCTTCTGCAGTCTCTGGGGCACCAGCAGAGGCATTACAAGCCTGCAGGTGCTGCTCATGCGCTGCAGGCGCTATGCCAGGTGGTGAGCTGGGGGCATCCGACAGCTCAGAGCATGCCTGCCCCGTGCGGCAAACTGCAGCAGACGCTGCAGCTGGTGTGACAATTTGCCTTCCCCTCAGCTGCCTCAATTGCTGGCTGGCGAGAGCCTGCTGCCGCGTCTTGGCTGGCAGCGCTGGCAGCCATTCTGAGGCGCTCAGCGTGAGCGAGCTCGAGGGGTCGACATCCAGCTCCCTGAGGGTCCTCTGGAGCTTGAGCTGCTTGCTTGAGGCGTCCTGCTGCGCGCCGCGAGGGCGCTTGCCTGCACAGGCTGCTGCTGGCTGCCGTCCTGCCCCTTGGTTGGCTGCCTGCTTTGCCTGCTGCACATCATCAGCGCCATGCTTGCCGCAAGCATCTGGAGGTATGGACGCTGGTGCAATACCTTGGCCAGCTGCTGAGTCGCTTCCAGATTGGATCTGACCAGCTTGAGCTGCATCAAGCTCGTCTGCAGCCTGAGGCGCAGCCATGAGTGTGCCTGGTCCAATGATGTCAATGGAAGCCGTGTCAGCATGAGAGACACTCCCTTGGATGCATTCTGCGGCAGGAGCTGCTGCAGATGCGAGGGCACGAGACCCCACAATGTCAATGGAGGCTGTCTCGGCTGCGTGGGAGGTCCTGGCAGCCGAGGGTTCAGCAGCCTGCTGCAGGGGCTGGAGGTAGCTCGGACCACCCACATCAACTGAGTGGGTGTCTTCGCTGAGGCTCAGACCCTCTCTGCATGCCAGGTCTGCTGTGACACTTCTGCGCCTGCCATCCTGATGAGGCCGATCAGATGGGATGTCCTGGCATGCATCCTGCTGCGCCGGTAGGTCAGTGACATTGCATGGCAAATTGCCTGGACCTGGCTGTCCGGCTGGCGGCAACTGAGCGTGAGCTGGCAGCCTAGGTGGCGGCAGCTGGAAGGGTATAGCAGCAGCATGTCTGCTTGGTTTGACCTGGCTATGGATCACAGTCCATCCTGGAGGAAGGGCAGCTGCCATTGGGAAAGGAAGCTGCGCCACTCCCTCGGCACGCATGACCTCTGCAGCTGCAGGGCCAGCCGCTGCAACCAGCTGCTGGCTGGGTGCAGCCCCATGTGCAGAGCTGTTGGGACCGCCCTGAACCTCTTCTGCTTCCCCTAGCGGCCGAGGCAGCCTCGTGGCACTTTGCTCCACACAGCAGCCTTCACTGCCAGCCTGGCCTGCAGAGCTTGAGGCGTGATGCCAGGAAGGACTTGCCATGGCGTCCTGATCCCCTGCTGGCTGCTGCACGGAGGCATCTGGGCCTGATCTGGGCTCTGCCAGTCCTGTCAGCAGCTGCTGGACCTGGCTCTGCAGCCTGTCTGCGCTGAGCTGTTGTGCCACCTCTGAATCTCCACCTGTGCATACCAGTCCAAATCTAGGAGATTGTTTGTCACTGCTCGCCCAAGAGATATTTCCAGAGCCAACTTACACTTTTCATGATGTATGCATTGGCGCATCTTTGAGCTTGGTGTCGGCACTTTGCATGAGCGACTGTAGATCTTATGGGAGACAACATGCATCTTGATGACCGTTTCCCATTGCAGGGGCCACCGGATCAAGATCTCAAGCCAGGCTGAGGCGAGATAGATACTATTTGACCCCTACCCCAACAAAAACATGATTCAGGCGCTGTTTCAGATCATAGTTGTGATGCAAATCATAATTTTTGAGCATATTTGCAGGATGCTTCATACCTCCGGCAGAAGCGCTGTCTGCAGAGGGCAGTGCCAGCATGGCATTTGCTCTGCTCGCTGGCTTCTTGGGCCTGGGAGTTGCCTTCTTAGGCCGGACCAGGCCTGGCTGCAGGTGCTGGCCGTTGGCCAGGGCATAGTCGCACTCATGGCGCAGCGGGCATGCCATGCAGTTTGGGTTGCGCTTGGTGCAGAACACCTGCATTGCAGTGAAGCAATGCTTCACCTAAAGTGCTGCCATACTGATCACACGCGTGACGTCTAGGCAGATGGGGATGCGATGGAAGTCCAGTTCTAATGTGGCAAGTGGTAATCAAGAACACACAGTCATACTGGCTAACATAGCTAGCCACATGATGACTAGTGAAAACAGTTGGGAGCTCACCTTTCCTAACGTGATCATGAGATAGTGCAGCTCGTACAGCGTCTCAACATCAAAGTGCATCAGCCTGCAGACACAATGAAACGCATGCTGAGGGCCCTCTCATGGTTGCAAGGCAGAATGATATTATCGAATGAGCACTGCAATCCTCAAAGAAGTCCTTTGAGAAAATCAGCCTTACCTAGAGCGCAGGTATTCATGCACCTCCTTCTCAGGTGCATACGCATCCATCTCCTGCAGTTACAATGCGCTCTTAAGACTACTGCCGACCATCTCTGAGAAGCTTTGTGCTTTCAGGATACATGCTGGGCATTAGCCCGTTGTGCAGGTGTTCAGACGCCTTGATTAGGAATGCTCCTTTGCTGTTGCGGACACATGCCCGAAAATTGCTCAGATGACCTTTCCCTTCTGGAACAGGGTGCGCCTAGCAGAAACCTCTGAGCTTCGTGTCAGAAAGAGAGGTGCTTGTCTATTGCTCGCGCACCTCAATAGCCTCTTCAGAGTCTAGGGGGATCCATCCCAGGCGTGCGCAGATGCGCGCCACGTTGACGTCCACAGGAAACTCCTTCCTCCCCAGCGCCAGCAGCAGCACGCATGCCACGCTCTTCCTGCCCAGCCCTGCAAACCCCAGTGTCAATTGCTCTCACAAGAGAGCTGCCAAGAGCTACCAGGTATTATGCAGATGTGCGGACTAACAATTATGGCCGCCGCTGAGTGCCATATCATGAGGGCATATGTGCTGCAGGGAGGTGAGTGCAACTCATGACGTCATGTGAGAGAATGGTGAGCACCTGCAACATCCATCAAGTAGTGCCTGGCTTGCTCCACATGGACCTGCCTCAGCCACTCGAGGTCCAGGGGGTAGTCTCCAGGGCTGCCCCCCTCCTGAACAGGCTCCGGGCTGCCGTCAGGCGCCACATACCTGACTCCCCTGAGAGCCTCGGTCACATACAGCCTCACACGAACACGCGGCCGCCGCTGTGCGGAGCCCTTCTGAGCGTGCTGGATGCTGAGCTGAACCTGTACGGGGCCCCGCTCAGCAGGATTGGGGACCCATTTGTGCTCCTTTGAGGCTGACACATACCCGTCTGGGACTTTGTCTTCAGCGGCGCTGCTTTCCATGTCTGACAGGTCCTCCAGATCCGAGGCCGCAGCGCCCTCCCAGATCTCCCGCTCAGCTTCTGTCATGATGCTGCTGAGCACGCTGGGCTCCGCGCTGCTGATGCTGCAGTCCCTGGGACTCGGGGCGCTGCTGCAGGTTGCTGTCTGACCGCGGCTGCTGGCGCTGCTGGTCAGCATTGCCTCGGCTGTGAAGAACGACTCATGACCTCCAGTCGACCAGCGTCCAGACAGGCTTGCGCCAGGCAGCTGACCTGCGGGGTCCTGCCATGACTCTGGAGGTTTGCCGCCACCAACTGGGTCTCCTGCTGAGAGCTGCTCGGATGGGACGCTGGAGCCCGGGCAGCTTGGGCTGCGCACCTGGCTGGGCTCGGGCACTGGGCTCGGGCAGCCTAGGCTGCGCATCCTGCCCAGCTTGGGCGCTGCCTCCCGGAGCCTGGGAGTCTCTGGCTCCATGCTGGCAGGGCTTGGCTGCTGGCATTCATTCACCTCGTGAGCTAGAGGCTCCCGGATGAGAGATGCCAGGAGATCCTGGATCCGTTCAGTCAGCTGGCTTGTCTGGCTTTCTGTGCTCGTGGTTCCAAGCCCTTTGCTTGCCTGCCCAGCATTGCCATTGCCACTGCCTGACAATGCAGCATCTGCTGCCACATCAGGCACTGGTGCAGCCTGCACGTGTGCACCAGGAGCAAATGATCTAGAGTGAGCTGCGCACTTGGACTCAGAAGCACCGCTCATGACGGTACAATCAGTAAATGACCAGGGCCAGCTTAACAAGCTGAAGCGGCGCATGCAAGGCTACCCTGCAGGCTCACCTTGGACTCTGCCTTTTTCTTCTGCTTCTTTGGGAGATCCCTGCCATACTCCCGTATATTGTTCAGCAATGCCTGCAAAGCAGATCACATCAGGACCTATTGTGCATGTCTCAGTCAGGAAGCAGTACGCATTCATGTTTCTGTATATCGCATCAGCTCTATCCGTTCTGACATAGAGAGAGGAGAATACTATGGCCGCAGGCTCACCTGGATTCCAGCTGCAAGCTTGTTCTGCATGCCTCTGCATTTGATTGCGTCAGCCACCTGTTTGAAGCCAAACATTCCTCAGCGCTTCAGGGAGAAGCAGACTATCGCAACACAGGGGTTCATATTGAGAGATACGGCAGTCAGAGAAACAAACAGGCGCTGCCTACCACCACTCTGTACACAACTATGATATCTCAAGCACAGGTTTGCATAAAATGTCTACCAATGAATCAGCGCTCAGCTCACAGCAGCACACTGTCACCAACAATCAGCTGGGAGATAAATAAGGGCAGGACACATCTCTGTGGCATTTGCTTTCTTTTGCACTGTGTAGCACGCAATGAATTTCACACAGATGCACACCAGTAAGATGACAGCAGTCCAGCTGTGAGAGTCACCTTCTCAACTGGGGCAGTGCGAACAGCTTCCCAGTCGATGCTGTCGAGGCTGTCCTTCTTGTAAGCCGGCAGGGGAAAGGTGGCTGCCAGATTCATCCATGCCTTGGAGCTCAGTGCATCCGAGACGTTCTGGGTGAGGAACACACCCACCACGCTGTCCAGTATCGACCCGCCCCACTGGCCCTCCACGCGGCCCCGCTTTCCCAATACACCCCTGCATGCCGCGCAGACCCCATGTAAGCCTCCCCAATGACACTGCGCGGCGGCGGTTGTGCATGTGAAGCCCTGAAATACCAAAAGCTGCTGAGCCATGATGCATCAAACAGACAGCGCGGGCTTGGCACTGTGCGGCAGTCTCTCATAGCCCTCGGCAAAACTGTTCTGCCGATTGGCAGAACGCTGGGCAGAAGACCCTTCCACTATGTTCTCAAGCCCAGAAAGCCGGCAATTGGCGACCTTTTACAAGTTGAAGCTTTGCTGGAGGTTGCTGAGCATCTAAGAGGAGCAAGCGAAGACATGACGATTGGCAGAACCTTGCTGGGGCAGCCCTGCCGTGAACAGCGGGGCTTGGACAGGCGTTGCCTCACCTGATGACCCCAAAGAACTTTCCGATGCGCAGCTGCCACTTCAGCGCCTCGTCAGCTCCGTACACGATCATTGTCAGCTGCCCGTCTCGAAGAATGCGCGCCCTCCGAGCTGCGGCACACACGCCAAATCTCACATGTGAGCAGCAGTGTAGACCGCAGTCGCCGCCCAGGCATGCCTAAGGGCTACCGACTCCATTCCTTCTGTGCTTACTGATCAGGAATGGTCAAGGAGTACACAGAGCTTAAATGAAGTAGGTCTCGCCTTTCTTCTTTGCCGGGGCAGGGCTGCTTGTGTGCTGTGGAGGGGCTTCGAGTGTGTCCATCTCTGGCAGTCCAGCGTCCTCAATGTCGCCAATGTCAGGTTGCAGCAGTTGCGCAGGCGCATCGCTGAGGGGGAGCTCCTCACGAGCGGAGGACACCGGCGAAAGATGCCACCATGGCCGCTCACTGCCAGCACACCTGCACACAGACTCCAGAGTGGGTAGTGTGAGCAGCAAGATAGTTTGACTGTATACAGTCATGTGACATGACCTTTTATGCTGTTCTCTTGTGCTCAGATGCATCTCGGCCCCATAGTGAAGGAAGGTCATTGCCAGGGATCACAGCTCAAGCAAAGGAGTGAAACGCTGTCCTGTCAGGAGTTGTGCCCGCTGGCAGAGCATTCTGCCTATGCTCAAAGCTGCCTGCCAGTCATCCTCACGATGAGACCTTGCATGCGTGGATGCAGTTGGGCTGCACAGAGGCGCATGTACATGCAAGCAACGCTCTCGCAGGGAAATTCCATGCAGCTCGGCAGGCGCTGCGCTAGCTGGAGGCGCACAGATATAACAAGAGCAGGCTTGCTTACGGCTGTGGGGTGGTGGGCTCCATGCCAGCTGCAGACAGCATGCTGGGAGGACCTGGCAAGCTGGCGCTCTGGGCTGGGTCACTTTTTCTGAGCGCTGCGGCATCAAACGGCGGGAGCTGCTGCATCAGCATGTCAATGCTGTTGAGAAGATCCAGATTTGGCGTGCCCTGTGAAGGGCTGCCCTCAGCACCCCTGATGGGCAGGCTGCAACCGACTCCCAAGCTCATGTCCTGCGCCTCTGGGATGTGGGAAGCCCAAGGATGCAGATCAGCATGATTGGGGTTCAGCTGCAAGGGCTTAGCGGCTGCATGGCTGCGCTGTGCAGGCAATGAACCGCCTCCTGCGTCGGAGCGCTCTGCCGCTGCACCAGCCAGATCTTGCTGCGCTGGCATGCCTGCTCGGGGTGGGGGCAGGCTTTGCTCGTGCTCCTGGCCTATGACCGTGAAGGGCGCAGCTGGTGGATGCACTGCAGTGGACGTTGCAGGCTGCGCAGGAAGCGGTGCCCAGACAACCCTGCTTTGAAGGACTGGACGGCCCTTGACAGTGTGGCTGTCTCTGGAGACACCTGGGCTGATGTGCTGCGGTGCTCCAGCCTGCTGGAGGCCACTCTGCCAGGGCTGAGTTGGCATCTGGCTGTCCCATGCGCGCTGGGACGCCGCATCCTGCCTCTCCATTGCATGTCCTTCTGCAAGAGGTGCCTCTGGGGCTTGCTGGGCTTCAGTGACAACTAGAGCATCCCCTTGTGGAAGCTCACTGAAAAGTTCCGAGTAATAACAAGCTCCTCTGCAGGCGCAGGTATGCGAGCATCCAGTTCCTGCATAACGGAAGGGGGTCAACATCATCACCAACATCAGGGTTTTCTGTGCACGACATATTGAAGGGGGTCATAAACGACATGCTTCACAATGCCTGATACAGCCCTTTGAGCTAGATTGACACCACCCCAGTTTTATCAGCTGGGGGAGCGCAAGCTTGACCTTGGAGATAGCACGGGCAGCATATGGAAAGGCATCCTTCAGCCTCGCCACAGCCGCAGGTGTCGGAAGACATAGCTTGGTCAAATCATTGAAAGGCCGACATGGGCCTCTCTGCGCATGTCTGAGCTTGTGCGGCGCGTCATCAGCGTGACATCGTGACAATCGGTGCAAGACGCGCCGGCCCGCTAAGCTTACAAGCAGGCCTCAAGTCCCCCCTTTCAAGCATGTCTGATTGCATGATGCTTGACTCACTTGCAGCTTGCGTCCAGGTTGCCAATACAAGAACCTGCATAAGCTTGATCAAGAGTGATCGTGCAGAGGCGACCGTCAAGGCAGCACCCACACCACTACGTACGTCATCAGTCTGGCCGTGCCAGGTGACAGACGCTTGATGCTGAGCACGATACGCCGGTGATGCTTTGCTGAATATTACTAGGAAAGCCCTAGCCCCGCTCATGCAGATGCTGACTCACTGACTGCATAGCATCCCTCTAATCATCACAGAGGCACATGCGCGCCCCTCACTTTTGGACAGCTTTGCAAGCGGCAGGGCTCTCATTTCCTGGAGGGTGGACATGTCTGGCAGGCATGTAAGCATGTCATGGCGCTTGACTGAGATGTCAATGGACTCTTTGTCATCAGTATGCATGCCGTGGAAGGTCTACATGCAGTAATTGACATACTACTTGAGCAGGTTCGACTGCTTGAAACTATCATATTCAGCCACCTTCACACTGGATGCAAGATCCTCATTTCACTGTCAGTCCTCTCACAGTTGCATGTCTCTGAATGTGTTCAAGCAGGCTCTGCCGCAGGAACTTCCCCACAGCCTTGCAGCCCTGCTCTGCCAGCTCAGCCATACCCTCCAGCGTCTCTGGATTTACTGCTCCCTCCTCTGTGATGATGATTGCCTTGTCCTGATTCACATGCAGGGCCAAAAGCAGCTCCGGGCCATTGCCGGTCCTCTCTGTGTGGTTTATGTCCAGAAGAGGTGTAGACTCTAGATACCCCACTGTGGTAGCTGCTATCATGTCCCTCATAGGTATTCCTGCACATGCAAGACTCATATTTCTCAGCTGCACATGACTGACTGTCAGCTTTGCTGTCACGCCAAGCCTCACCTGATACGCTTGATCCACTATGTGACTGCAGAAGCAATGCAAATACAAGCAGAATTAATGAAGCGCTGCATTGAGCAGGAGTCTGTGTTGCAGATCCATGGTTACAGTACAGAGCGCCATGGCTGTAGAAGTGAGCAAGGGCGCACCAGCATCTGCTACAGCCAGCATGGCTGCATTGATACAGGCTGCCAGCACACTGCCATCTGCCTGGAGGACCTGTATGCCCAGATCTATCTGTGCCTTGGGGAACAGTTCGACCAGTATGGTCTCTTCTAGGGCTTTCCGCACAGTGCTGGCAAGCTCTGCCGTCCTTCTGTCACCTCTGCCCTTCCTCTGCCTTCTGCTACCTGTGTGCATCACTACTCAGTAAAACATCAGCAATGCAAGACTCCACCAGAGGTGTGCCTTCCCCATTGCATGACTGACCTGATCAAGCGCACGGCAGCTGAGCATGCAGCCGAGCGAAGGTCAGGAAGGCACAAGGATGGGGGAAAACACCTGCTGCAAAATGTGATTCAGAGTAAGCACACTTTACAATGGCTCTGTCGGTAGAGCTTTCCCCTCGGCTATCAGCTACTCTAGGACCAAAGACGGTTGCAATCACCTGCGCAGCAGACGCTATCACGCTTCCATGCAGAGGGGAGCTTGACTTGGTGGCCTAAGACTGGACGAGGCTTACCTGAGTGTTGCCAATGTTGAAGGTAGCTGAGCCATCTGCGTGCGGAAATACACCGACCTCACATTTGAGCTGCCGCAGCTCCTTTGGCCGTCTGCCATCTCGTCTGAGGCCCTCTGGTGTCACAAATTCCATGTACTCTACAAGGGGCCCCTCATGATGCCAACGACGCGTGCTCCATCTAGTCGCCGATACATTCCATGGCAGACGCAGATTCCGAAGCTCAGAAACCTGGGCAAGCTCTGTGCAATGCCTTGCAGCACTCAGTGTCGCACGGGCAGGCTGCCCAGGCGTCTGGGCTCTGTGCCCGAAGCCTGTTACAAATTCGGCACTCGTGATGAGTTGCACTATTACAGCGCCAGAGAGGGCTTATGCATGTTCATACGGTCTTACTAGTGGTCTAGATAGATCCACAGCCAAGTACAAGACCCGAGGCATCCATCACACTTAAGATACTGTGTTTGTTCCTGTGCTGGCCAAGCTAACCAGGCAAATTGAGTCATACCCCAAGATGATGGCTCATTGACGCAGGACTTACGCATATAAGCGTGTGCAGGTCTACTTGCCCTTGTGACGTTTGGCTTTCTTTGTGCTCTTGGCAGGTCTGCTCACTTCTGGAAACTCAACCACAGTCTCAGCCTCCTTCCTGACCACCACTCCACTCTTCTCGGCTTCCGCTGCTGCCTGCAGCTCTTCCCTCTTCTTTCTCTTCAGCTCGGCCTGCTTCAGACTTTCCTGCTTCGCCTCAGTTTGCTCCCTTGTCAGTGACGGTGCGCCCGTGCCCTGGACCTTCTGCTTCGTCCCACCAGGCAAGCTGTCCAAGCCGGCTCCTTCTGACCCCTGCTTGCTGCTTTCAGCCGCTGCACTCCCTGCATCCCCTTCGCTCCTGTTCACCCGCAGCTTCCCCTTGGCGGCTTTGAGGCTCTGGGGAGCTCGAAGACTATCAGTGCCATCTGCCTTTTCATGACCGTTTGATATGGCTTCATGCGGCCCATCTGACTGAGGTTTGGCCTTGCGCGCTGCTTTCCGTGCTTTGCTCTGTTTCTCATCGGGCTTGCTGCTGAGGTCCAGTGTAGCAAGGCATGTGAGGCGCGCAGCTGTGGAGGCTGAACAGAGTGGCTCCGAAGACCTGCCAGGTGCCCCTGCACAACTGTCACACTTCATACTCCTCCTTTCAGAGGCAGAACATACTGGTCCCCACAGCTCTGTGAAGTGACCCCACATGAGGGCTCAGGTTGACGATGCCCTGGACTTCAGGTGCCGCAAGGCAGCCTGTGCATGTGGTGAGCTTTCCATCAAGTCAGGGGCAGTCACCTGCAGACTGCCCAGCCTGGCGCAAGTCTTGTATGCGAAAAGGAGGTGTAAGTGTCGGCATCACTCACCTGTAGATCGGAGATCCCACAGCTTGACAGCCCCGTCAGAGGACGCGCTGCCCACACACGCGCTATCAGCGCCCTCACTCTGGCCGAGCACTGAAACGGCGGCCATGCCACGAATGCGCGAGCTGTGTGCCTTCTCGATCCTGTGCTCAACCAATCCGCTGCGTGTGTCGAGGAGCTGCAGGCACCCATCCTCACAACCAATGGCAATGACCTGCATGGCACAGGAAGGGTCAGGTATGGTCCCAAGCGCTTATGTGCACAGAGTTTGGTGTCAAAGCCGATACTTGTAACTGCCCCTCCCCAGTCACAAGCTCTATAGATTCACCCAAGGTTGGTGTGTGTACTAATCTGTGCTCAGCCAGTGTTGAGAGAAAGGCTGCCTGTGCTAAACATTTGATGCATACCCCTGCCATGGTCACAATGGTGATACAGCAGGACTTGATTAGACTGCATACCTGCTGACTGAGGAAGGACATGCTCATGCCCCGGCTCTGCAGCTCGACCCCAGCCGTCGAAACTCCCTCTGCTGCTACGTCATGTGCATACGCCTGCATGTGTGGCCCTGCGTTTCAGCCTTTGGCGTGCCTTTCTGTGCTGTACTTCTCCCCAAACATGCACTTTGCACAGTGGACAATGCAAGGAGCATCCTTATGTCTCTTAGAAGCATGATGATGATCTATCCAATACAAGAGGAGTCTGGGAACCCAACCTTGGTTCCGCTGAGCAGAGCATATGTACTGCCGTCAGGACTGAAGCTGACAGCCTCTGTGCCGGGGGCAATCTTGGTCTTATACTGTGACCTGCCCTTGGCCATGTTCCACATGCGCAGCATGTCATCTCTGGACGTGCTGAGAGCTAGCAGGCCGGTTGGATGCACAGACAAGCCTGTGACCTCCTTCCTGCACAGCATAAGCACCTGTCACACAGCACACCTACCAGACATTACGCTCGTTCCAAGACAATGAGTTTCAGTGGCCACTGTCCAGAGGGGCACAGTCCTAGATGGATGTGCTGTACAATGCCTGCTCACTGCCTGCAGTGCAGATGTGTTGTATGGAGTATACCTTTATACAGACGTGCAGGTGTGATTGTGGGGAATCAGAGCCTCACTTGTGGCCCTTCAGGGTCTTCACACAATCCCAATCGCTCTCCACAGCCCAGACGGCAATGCAGCCGTCTGCAGAGCCGCTCAGCAGGTGCGTGGGGCCTCGCGAGCTGTCCAAAGGTGTGTAGAACGCCACAGCAGTGATAGCGCCCTCTCCAGGGTTCATGAGAAAGCCTAGGTCTTTGCTCGCCTGCATTTGTGGGACCACATAAGCTTATCAGACAAGCCGTAGCGTGACAGATACAGTTTGATGGTCACTGGGACGTATGCGGCGGCCGTCACGGTTGGGTCCTACCTTGGCATTGTAGACGTGCACAGTATTATCTGCCCCGCCTGATGCAATGAAGGGCGCAGACGCTGCCAGGCACTTTACAGGTCCCTGGAAGCAGCAGATGGGAGATGTCAATTGCTCAGCTCACTCCATCATGTCAAGGTAAGAGGATGGTCTCTACCAGAATCTGGTAGGAGCTATCAGTCACTTTGGGCCCTCTGTGATGGGAAGCAAGCAGGGGGAGCTGCCACACCTTGTGAGCAGGAAATGCAAAAGCCTTCTCAAGAGTTGCGTCCTGCATCATCATTACATTTAGATGAGACCCCTTTCATGCACAGCAGCTCAAGGAGTAAGACACTGCCGGGCTGCGGCGCACCTGCTCGAGGCCTAACGTGCTTGTTGGAACTTTGTGAGCAAACACGAATCGCTCATACGATCCAGACACAAGGTGTTGCGCCATGTCAATCTGTTGTACTAGCCGTCTTCAACGTGAAGTCATCGAGTACAGGGGCAATGGCACGCACGGCTGAGACAATGCTACGACTTTCCGGATCACTGTAATACTCGTCTCAGTCCAAATTTGCGCGATGCTAACCAGGCATCGGCAGACAGTCAAACCTGCTTTGCCAAAGCTGCCCAGAGAACCCAGTATCAGTCATGGTGACCTGGCACTTGGCGGCTCTGCTTTGGCAATCCTCAAGGCTGGCTGTAGAGCCTAGCAAAGAGCTCAGATCAGCCTATCAAGCACAACAGACATTCCAGCTTATTAGTGTCCTCTCGCAGCAGCCGCCTGCCAGCCAGCCAGGATGATCAACGACGAGGGAGAGACCGTCGACCTGTACATTCCTCGCAAGTGGTGAGCATGGCACCTTGCCAGGGATCCTTGAAGGGCTTCGAATTATGTTGTGCTTCCTCGATGATGGTTGGATGATCCAGATGCTTGTCGTTTGATGAGTCTATGATGCGCTGAAATGCAAAAGAAGTGCAGCATCTTACTCTGGCCTGCCATGCAGCGCATACACAAACAAGCTCATCACAGCAAAGGACCATGCAGCCGTTCAGATCAACGTCGGTCACCTGAACGAGAACGGCCAGTATGTGGACGGCAACTTCACAACATTCGCCCTCGCTGGCAATGTTCGTGCCATGGTGCGTGCGTTGCCCTGCTCAGGCGCAGAGCTAGTACATATGCGTTGAATCGCATGTGGAGGTGTGAAGACAACTAGCACTGGCAGCACAGGATCATTGGAGATCATGTGAATCAGCATGCCCTGACCATGACATAGACTGTGACATTGTCTGTGACCGTGCAGGGACAGGGAGACTCAGCGCTTGACACCCTCTGGAAGAAGAAGGCAGAGACCATTGGCCAGCAATGAGCAGGCACACTTTCTCAGCATGTGCTCATACCGCCATAGCATATCACAGCCGGGCGCTGAAGTGCCATGCACGCACACTCTCCAAGCGCTGGAGAGTGTTGCCATAAGGAAGGGGCCTAGCTGCTGGTGTGAGCGGCTGTCAGCTTCATGGTGCTTTCAGACAGCATCAAGCACGGTGTGGTGAGATCCCTGTGTGTGTTCAAGTAGGCGTGAAACGGCCTTACAGGAGCATGAGCTCAAGTGATGCTGGTCTCCCTGCCTTGTTGTGGACCAGAAATCTAAACTGCTGACACCAATGACACCGGCTATGAGCTGGCAGGGTTTCTGTCTCATCAGCTTAAGATCAACTCGGCCTCCAAATTCACTCTTGATCACATGGGTTGTACACCCGCCGACCCCACACCTTCGCACAAGCTATTGAGCTATGGTAGACTCCCAATGTGGTCACTTTGGTTGATGAAACGCCTGCTGTCTTCAGCAGCAGCTTATATGTTGCACCTTATCATGTTGCTCATTTTCCCTGTGTGCACACCTCAGATGCACCTTTGATAAGTTTATAAGATTGTATTATTGCCCATGAGTAGCTACAGCCTATAGCTTGCGAGCATGCATCATTGCCCATGAGTAGCTACAGCCTATAGCTTGCGAGCATGCAAGTTTTGCACACAACACAGGATGTAGCCCTTCACATGCAAAAGTCTGCACATCGGTGCGTTACTGACCCCTATACTGCGCAGCATGCTAGGAGGACCACCTGAGAAGGAACTGAGCTGATTTGCAGGCACAGGCTGGCATCACCTGCTCTGTCTCACGTATACACAGAAACCCACTTGATGCATCAAAACTGCACACTGGCTGCTCACACTCTCAACAAAGTTAGAAAGGAAACAAAACTCGCAGTATGGGCCTCACTGCTTGGCTCCTGCTGTAGACAGTCTGTGCACCACAATGTGCTGGGACTTGTCTGACAGAGGAAGGCACTCCAGAAACTTTACAGGCCACTCCCTGTGGGAGCTCACGGCTACTTCCTCTGCCTTAAGGCCGCTCTGATGTACCAGGCGCAAAAATAGCTCAAAGGTTGCTATCTGGCGGACTGTTGTACAAATGTACGCCTCAGCTCCGGACCGCAGAATGGATACTAGAAGTGGTACAAGAACCGGAAAGGGCTCTGCATGGCATCAAGGAGCGTCTCTATGCTGAAGATCCAATACTGGCATGTTCAACGACAGGTCGCACTGTCAGGCATACATGGCACTACCTGTAAGCTCAGGCAAGGAGCTGCAGACAGTGTTCAGCACTGCTTCATGGTTTGGCAGACACCTTGTGACAGTAGGACGGCAAGAAGAGCCCCGCCGCAGCCGCTCCCAAGAAGGAGAGCAAGCATGAGCAGCCGAAGAAGGTGCGAGGGCTTGCCTGGATCATACAGAATGTCTGCGGCAAGGAGCACGTCACAGCGCTCAGGACAGGTGCTGCTCCAGGGCATCTGTTTCGTGCTCACCGCAGATCCCTGCAAGGGCAAAGCGCCATCGAAACAGCTCTATATTCCACAGCCTCATTGCAGTCTATCAATACAGTGTATCACAGACAAATGGTGTGCTCAAGAGTGTCATCTTGTCCTCCTTGCGAGGTATTGCAGGGTATTCTGTGTACCTGTGCTTCGTTGATGCGCAGGTTGTGCAGGCAGTTGCACAGGGTTTGAGCATCCCCATCTGTCAGGCAGATGCCGGCTGCGCCTATACGCTGCAGCAGAATGCCAAGCATCCCTGCTCCACAGCCCAACTCCAATGCTTTCTTCCCTGCAGGCAGATTCAAACCATGCAGGAGGCTTCTGGTCTGATGTAGACTGGCCTTATGGTACTGAGCAGGAGTGTGTCAGCCCACCGGCCAAATGGGAACAGTGAGGAGCATAAAGAAACTAGTTGAAGGAAGGAACTAGTCTCTTCCCTCCCCTCCCTTTTTCCCTTTGGACGGCATCCCATTTGCACCTCCCCAGCATAGGAGAAGGTATTGCTGTGGCTGTCATAGCAGGTGATGCAACACAAACAGGGGCGTGGAGGAGTCCAGACTATAAGGTGGTCCCGTGGAACCGGAAATAGCGCACCTCTCACGAGTTCTGGGTGATTCAGAATATACTCAGCCAGGAAGAAGCCAGCCTCCCACTCGTGGCACCCTGTGCTGCCCTCAAACATGTTCTGAGAAAGGCGGAGGGTGATGACACCCTCCTGGTGTGAAGAGCTCTTTTGGGTGCTGTTGTCCAAGAGCTGCTCAAGAATGCTGTGCTGTGTTCCATAGCAATATGTCTTGTACATCCACTTGGCATCCTGCTGGGTGCCAACGCAACTCAATTGCATGACCATCATATGCCATGCCTGGAAGAATACTGAACACTGACAGACGACTGTACAGGACGAAGACGGATCGATTGGGCTCGAAACGCTTGCCTGACATGGCTGCAGGAGCAGGTCTGTATAGCACAGAGCAAGCTCTTCTGCCACCTCAGCATACTCACGCTCGACGAATAGCAGGAGCTGCTTCAACAGCTTCCTGCAGTAACAAATCACGATCCAGATATTTCATATCAATCAGTGAGGACGAGGCGGCCAGCCAGACATCCTTGATCGAAGCTTGCCTGAGATACACAGTACCCGGGGGGTGTTGTCTGGTCAATGGGTGATTCAAGCATCTCGCAACTGCTGTTTGTAGTTCAACGCTTGGGTCATCCGGGTCCTTGAGACTCGCGAGTCTTATGAGCTGCACGAACAGACACCGTATGTGAGCCTGATGCTTAAGAGCGCGTTGATCATGCTCGTTATGTGCACACCAAGGGAGCGCACCTCAGCTGGTCGATCGAGCTGCCAGAAGCGCAGCAAGATCTGACTATCTAAGGGGTTCTCCCCATGCATCCTTCTGGGAGGCACCCATCCTCGTCATGCCTTGAGATCTGGATGGATAGCTTCACTGCTCCGAGAAGCTGCCCTTCTACCGGAAGCTACGATTTCGGACAGCCTCATTCGGCAAGGAAAGCATACGTGAAATCTCGAATAGCAAATTGTATCACCTCTCGATCAAGTATCTATACAAAGAGGCCGTTCAATGGTGCTGTAAACGGCAGGTCCTGCGTGAGGTGCCCGTTCTGTTGCATGTTGCTAGCGCTCCTTACAGGGACACAACGTGTCAGTTAGACCCATGACAAGTCATACTAGTGCAAAAACCAGACTTCCGTATCTTTATTCTGGTTGATGGGCACATCATCAGCGAGGTTCTCAGACGCTGGAAGCCACACATGCATGTTGGCCTGTGCTAGAAGATCGCTTACTTCTTCCAGGTAGACTTTGCTTACATCTCAGAACCGCAAAATGTATCCGCTTCACCTGCCGCCGCAACCAATGAATTTCGGCTGTGCAGGTCATTGAGGCACCTGCTGCAACCTTGTGTCCGACATGAAAGCGCATCTCGAAGCATCAGGGCACACTCACAGGACACTCACTCTGCTGCAATCGCTGTGGGCGCCAACGTGGTGAGTTGCGACAGCCTGTAGGCACAAAAGATAGCTTGATCCATCATTACATATGTTCATGGCAGAATTGCGGGCATCCCATCTGCTGATCTGCTACCATACTGGACACCTGCAGGGAGACAGGGTTGCCAATATCAAGGAGGCACTGAAGCTTCTTCCAAGATATGGCATACAAGTAGGTGACTGGCTAGTCCCGAGCCTGCATCTTGCCTTGATCCATGCCCTCAAGTGTGACCCACTGTTTACAGTCCGGCTGAGCGGCAGGAGACCTGGCTTGCAGGTTGCTCGGCAGTCGCGCTTGTACGAGAGCGCGCCGGCCTATGTGACAGATCAGCCGCGGTTTGTCAATGCTGCGCTGGCTGTCGAGACGGCACTCCCTCCCATCGAGCTGCTAGCTGCGCTCAAGCGCATCGAGGTACACCACAATTTCTACCGGAGCATCCTGGCTACTGAAACATCACAGATGAGATAATTGGGCCATCAAAGATGAGCTTGAAGCACCTGTAGCAAGAATGATTGGGCAGCTCCAAATCCGTCCAGGTTGCGGATTTGGACAGGCCAGACGTCCTTGCTAGAGATGCTTCCATTCCTGATGGGATCTGCAAACCAGGCTGCTCCTTAAAAGACTCATGCTGGGTTTCCCTTATCTACAGCAAGCACAACCGTGATCAGATGAATTGAACAATTTTCATGCTGTTACAGATAACCCTCAGGCAGAGTTTGCAGGGCACCTGATAGGGCCCCCAGCTGATGCAGCATGAGGGGTGATGGGTCTGTGCTGTGCAGACAGAGCTGGGAAGGGACCTGCAGGGCAAGCGGTGGGGCCCTCGGCCACTGGACCTAGACATCATCTTCTATGAAGGCTTGCAGCACAGGGAGGAGGGCCTGGAGATCCCACACCCTCGCTGGCAAGAGCGCCCTTTTGTGCAGGTAAGCCTCGTAACACCACTCACTGACGCCTGTTCAAACCTCTCCGTCTGCAGGTGAACGTACTCTTTTCTGCTTGTACTGGTGTGCTCCATATCTTGGGGTCCATTGTGCTGGTGAATGCCAATGCCTGAAGGTGCAGTGAATGTGCTCATCTGTCTGTGCGCTGCAGCCAAAGACCTGCTCGAATATCCATGGAGACTTCATGGGGTTGAAGCGCAGAACTGAGCCGTTTGCGTCTTCTTTACAGGCGCCACTCGCAGATCTGTTCTCCAGACGGGAGCTTGAGCAGGCTCCTGTGGGCAAAGACCTCGGGCGCTGCCTGCTGCAAGTGCATGATCTCTGGGAGCAGGCTGGCGGAGAGAGATCCCTCGGCACAGCGGACCTCTCCTGCTTCCTGCCTGTGCCCAAGCTTGGGTCCTGGTCATGGCAGGTCAGTTCCCCTGTGCTTGCTGTACCCGTGCCTGTCATCATGAGCTCTTCCACATGGCACAGCCTCTCAAGCAGGAATTATGCAGGGATTTGCATGCTGTACATGCAGTGCTGTGGTAGGATAGTCATTCAGAAGACACATATGCAGGGCCGGACTCAGATCATGGGCATCCTGAACATCACGCCTGACAGCTTCAGCGACGGCGGCCAGCTCACGAGCGTGGATGCAGCTGTGCGGCACGCCCGCAAGCTGGTCGCAGAGGGCGCAGATGTGCTTGACGTAGGCGGCCAGAGCACCCGCCCGGGAGCAGACAGGCTCACTGCAGCGCAGGAAGCGGCCCGTGTTTTGCCCGTCATACGGTGAGGCCCACGCCTGCTGCAGGTTCTCACACCCTGACTGTACTTCAAGAATCCTTCAGGACGGGTCTCCCCGCCTGATCACTGGCAGAGCGCCAAATCGTTCCCAGCATCAGGACACCAATCCTTCTGACGCATGTCTGTGTGAATAGGGGCATCTGTAGCTCCCTCCTGAGCTGCTGTGTGAGCTAGTGGTGAGAGATCTGTGATGGGATGGCGCAGGGCTTTGACAGAGCAGGAAGATCTGCAGCATGTGCCCCTCTCTGTGGACACCTTCTACGCTGAGGTGGCGCAGCAGGCTGTGGGTGCTGGCGCGCACATGGTCAATGACGTCTCCGGGGGTCTCATGGACCCCCATATGCACAGCAAGGTGTGGTCAATGCAACTTGTGTGCTTCAGAGTGTGAGCCCGTGTATGCAAGGCATGCCTCCTCCTTATGTTGCATGCACCACACAATGCTGCAGGTGCCTGAGTATCATCTTGGGTCAGCAGCAGGAGGACACTGCACGGAACACATTGCTGACAAGGAGAAGTGGGGGACTTTAAGGACCAGCCGTTGATGTGCAGGTGGCTGAGCTGGGTGTCCCCTACATTATGATGCACATGCGAGGAGACCCCAGCACCATGCAGTCTGCAGAGAACACAGCGTATGAGGACGTCTGTGCTGATGTTGGCAGAGAGCTGCAAATTACAGCGGCGGCAGCTATGCGATCCGGCATCGAGCCCTGGCGGATCATCCCAGATCCAGGTGAGGAGGGAGAGTTCGTGGCCGTGACTATATGTGGGAAACTGGACTGATACACAAGCTGCCATCCTACTGAAGGGGATCTGTCACTGAGGACAGCAGCTGTTTGTGCAGGCATAGGGTTTGCAAAGGAGGGCGATGGGAATGTGAGACTTATTGCTGGGCTTCAGAGAGTACGGGAGCAGTTAGAAGGGCCCTTAAACACCATGCCCATGCTTGTCGGTCCTTCCAGAAAAGGCTTCCTTGGGAAGTTGACAGGTGAGGGCCTTCTCATGCAAGCTGGCTTCATGACGCGCCTTTGCTCTGGTTGCGGCACTGGAAGGCCTTTGACAGGGACTGACCATGTTCTGAAGGTGTATAAGATGATTCGTAGGGCATAAGCAGGCAGAGGACAGGGATATTGCCACAGCGGCTGCATCTGCGCTATGTGTAGTCAATGGAGCGAGCATTGTCCGTGCACACAATGTGGCTGCGGTGAGGGATGCTGTCAGAGTTGCAGACGCTGTGCAGAAGCAGATGCAGGGTGCGAAGTGAAAGAGCAAAGCCTTGCCAGCTTCAACACACCTGCAGATGCAACACAAACAGCGAGGCAGCTGCCCTGTCTGTATCATCTTTTTGCACACAGAGCGCCACTCGACAGACACTGAACACATGGAAGCTGTAAGGAATTGGCGTGGTCTCAGCAGGCTGAGTTCAGGCAGCCTTTTGCTCCATAAGACACTGTGCACGAGCCCTGATGAAGAGAAACTTTGGCAGAGATATCAAAATCAGCACCTGCTTTGTCCCTTCGGAGGATCCCCAACGAGGATCTGAGTGTGTTGTCCCTTTTGGTCCTCGGCCTGACGGTAGTTGAATCTCAGCCTGTACAGGATGTTGCACTTTCTCTTTGCACCGGACATTTGTTCCTCAGCGCGCATCTGCTAGCATCACTCTGTCCTCTCCTCACAAATACCTTCTGCTACAGCACCTGTTGCACTTGAACACCTTCTCCTCTTCTTGCCCTGATATCGGGCCTCAATGCCGGGCTGTGTCAAGAGACACTGAAAGTTTTTCACGAGCTATACTGGAGTGAGACTGTCCCAGCAAGCAGGCCACTGCTGCTGGAGCAGAGAGATGCCAATCAGAGCACAGCTGAGGACGGTGGCCGCTACTGCTGCATAGCGTCGCAGGCCTGCTTTGGATGACTGCTCCCTGGAGGCTGGCTTGCCTCCAGCATGCATCTTGACAGCCTGCAAATTGCACAGTGCAGGATTGTCGCCACCAGGTCTGCAGACATATGACAGGCCAGAGTCATCTTGAGGCTGTATAGGTGGGGGCCCTGCCATCAAAGCTTCCTAGTTATACGGCACATGACTTTGTGAGTGGCCTGCTGCTGCATTGTGCGCAATACCTGGTGTGCCCAGTTCTGGTGCTGCTACAGTGCCATGTAAAATTTTGCATGACAGGACGAGGGCTATCACCTTCAGGAAAGCAGGGCTGCTGATGAGGCCTTTCAGGTCTGAAGCACTTCCTTCCATGGTGAAGCTGTTCATTGCTGATGCTTCAGGGTCACCGCTGAGGACCACTACTACCACACTAGAGGCAGCTGACCCCTCAAAGACCTGCAAAATACGCAGGGCAAGCTCAGCGCATGCTGCCTGACACCAATGATATGAAGCAGCGAGGGCAGTCTGCCTACATTGCAGGGATCCAGAGAAGCAGCCAACCTGGTTGGTGGTCGCAGAGGATGGCAGGGCGCTCTCTGCTACAGCAGCATGGTGGAAGTCACACTCCTCGTCTGTGAGCTCTGGCTTTGGGACACTAGAGACCTCAGGTGTGCTGAGAGTGCTTGATGCGCTGTCAGCGCTCTCCTCATGCTCTGCATTGGTCTTTGGTGATGGGAAGGAAGGCTGCCTACAAGCCTTCAGCTGACTGGGGGAGGGGATCTTGCTCTTCTTTGCCTGAGGTGATCCAGTGCTGTGGCTTGGCCTGCAGACAGCATCAGAGCTTGACTTACGTCCTGGTGCCTCAGGTGAGGTTAGGCCTGCACATTGTCCTAGGCTAAGTGGCCGTCCTAGAAGTTCTGCTGCGCAGCTTCCAGCAAGGAGCTGGTGCGTCCTTTTCCAACAATGAATATGTCAATGTCCTACAATGATCATAGACTATACAGGAGTGATGTCATCCCCGACGCTGACCGCAGCAGGTTTGCACACCTTGCGTCCGAGGAGGACTCCTTTGACGGACTGTCTAGCAGCTGAGGCTGGAAGAGCAGAGGACGCTGGGTCACCATGTCTCTCCAATCAGGGGTCATCCGACTCCCGAGCCCCAAATTCTTCCCGACACTGTCAGGGCTGCACCTGGGCGCTCCTCGCGCTGGCGAGGATCGTGAAACCGCAGCCATGATTTTGTGCAGCGTTACAGTTTAGCAGGCTGAGCAAGTGCTTGCTTTCCACGAGACAATGGCAGAGCTTTTTCTTTTAATCCCAGAGGGGCAAGCCTCGTCATCATCTATGCATGCAAAGCACGGTCACATGACATGACATACCTGACATGATGCCATATTGGTGATGAGCTCAGGACCTCGAGGATGGCAGACAATCATTGATTGAATCATGATCAATGTATTTGATCCCATAGCTATAGCTTTAGACTGTCTACACATGATGCGCCTTGGACATTGACACACAGGTAACATCCTGGCCTACATGTACACCTGCTCAATAGAATACATGTGACATTGGCCTGGAATGTCCGATCGCTTCAGTTGCACTAGGGCAGTCTTTCATACGAGGGGATGAGTCTTCATAGCCCCAGCTTGCAACTAAATATTTGACACTGTTCAGCACCTCGGTACCTTGACTGTTTGGTATGGCACACGTCAAGTCTTTGTTTGCACATGGCAAGAATGACCAACTCAGACAGTACATCACAGACGTAGCTCTGGTTAAGGGAGCCCACACACTCCTGTGAAGTCTGATCAATCAAAGAATCAATGAAGACGATCCCCCGCGGGGCCTGTCACAGGGTGTACAAGTCAAGTATTGTACACAAAGAACGAGCGTCTTGAATGAGTGCTGCACCATATGCCACGATGGCCTCTCTGATCGGCAATGTCTATCTGTAGATCAGAATGCGGCCGCTTGCTGTGGCCGCAGCCAGAGCCGAGCCATTGGGGTGGAAGACACATCTGGAGGAGATGGCCGTCTGAAACTCGCTATTCAGCGAGGTCACCTGCTTGCCGCTGCTGGTGTACACATCCACCTGTGGCCATGACATGAACATCAGGATGGCTGTGAGGAGGGCACATCGTCAGACATGTACACCACGCGGACATGCTATAGCTCGTGCAGCTCTGAATCAAGGCAAGGGGGTTTGGGCTTGCAGATTTAAGATGCCTGCAGCACAGAACCACCTTACAGGGTGGCTCTGCTGCAGGAATGCATGGGCATCCTTTATTCCCGACAGATGCGCTTTTTTACTTGTGAACAAGATGGCGCAGCTGACAAGCGCGGCCCCCCACATGAAGGGACCAGAGTCATGCAGGGGAGAGCGCACTAAAGCACAGATCTACCATACAGGGTAGCTCTGCCACGAACTGCAAGAGAAGCTCTGCTTCCTCACAAATGCACTCCCTCACACAACCACAGAGAAGACGGCGCAGCTGACAAGGGAAGCACCACACAAAGGGAGACAGCAACGCTCAATAAGGGGCGCACCGCTCGCTTCATGCTGCCGCAGATGATGGTGTCGCTGGGGCCCAGCGTGGCTCTCAGGGGCATCACCCAGCGGCCTGTGTTGTTGTTGTGCGGCACCGTGCACTGCTCCGACATGCTCTGGTCGTACAGGCGCAGCGTGTTGTCTCTGCCTGTGGTCAGTATCGTCTTGTTGCCTGCATGCATACATGCACCATGTGAGGGTGCTGACCTGCCTGATCAAGCATACTACATTCCCAGTTCGGCTTTGAACCCTTCATGCATGGCTTTGCCATATGGCCTGGATATGAGATAAGCAGTCGATGAGAACACCACCTCTGCAGAGACTGGAACATCGCAAAAAATTGGCTTGAGCGCAGCGCCGGGACAATACAATGTCCTCGGCTTAACGGCACCGATGACGGCCCATAGCTGGAATTTTTTGACCGTCCCTCAGGGAGAGGTCAAGGGGCGTGCCTGCAGGGGAGAAGTAGGCGCTGAGGATGGTGTTGTTGGCGGTGGCGGTCGCCAGCGGCTTGACGCCAGGCGCTAGCTTCCGGCGGTCCCACACCGAGGCGGTCCGGTCTCCGCTGCTGCTCACCAGCACCTGCTCCTCGGAGGGCTCCAGCTGCAACCAAACAGACTCAGCTGAGTCCCGACGCAGGCCTGCAGTAGTAATGCAGCACACGCAGACAGCGTGAGCCCTCTTCATTCGGGTCTTCTGCAAAGCATCCCACATATGCTCAGGGTCCATGCGCGAAGGGCATCGGGCAGATCCCTCCATGGAAGTGCTATGACCTGTTGCCACCTCTGCATGTGCAGGGGCGCTCAGGCTGTCTCATGTTGTGACATTGAATGGCACTACACAGACTGGGCAAAGCGGCTTACGTGCAGGGTGTTGAGCTTCTTGTCGTGAAGGTTCACAGAGTTGCTCTTGTCGGCCTTCTCGCGGGTATCAATCATCTCGAAGTTCCCGTCATTGTCGCCTAGGAAGAGAACGCGCCCGTCCAGGGTGCAGTCGAAAGCCGAGAACTCTGTGTCGTCGCGCGCCAGCAGCAGCTCGAACTCGGCGCGCTGCGGGTCCATGCGCCGCACCACGCCATCGTACGCTGCTGTGTGCAGCTTCCCGGTAGCCCACCTGCTCACAACCTCATTCGTCAGCCCTGGGACAGGCATGTGCACCCAGCGCCAGTTCAGACAACGTCACTCAGTGCAGCTATAGAAAGGCCCGCGTTTAGGCCCAAAATGCTACAATATGCAAAGAGGCATGCTCAGACATTTGTGGAATCATGTCTGAGCCTTCAGGGCAGATTATATCCGGACAAGGGCTCTCTACATTTTGGAGCAGCAGGAGCACCTGAGGCCGCTGACGTAGCTGGTGTGCGGCCTGAAGAGGTACACGCCATCCTCCACGCCGGAGTCCTCCACATCATCATCCTCCGCTGCAGCCTGCACCCATATCCTCCTATGAATCGCCCTCTCCAGCATTGATGTATCCCTCTCGTGCTGTAGATGGGGTTATGCCAGATTCTCAATGGGAGGTGCCAGATTCAAGATCGAGGTCGGTGCATAGAGGGCACAAGATGTAATTCACCCCCACACAGGCGCTCGTACTTGAAGGCACGTAGTGCAGGGTGCGTGGCCTGAGCTCACCTCATGGGTGGTCTTCTTGTCCACATCCCACAGTGCGATGTGCCCCTGCTTGTCGCCAGTTGCAATGACCAGGTCTGAGCTGGTGGGATGGAATTGCAGGTGGCTGATCCCCTCTCGAGTGACCTTTGCCACATCGCTCTCCTTCAGCTTCAGCTTCCTGAGCTGGCCCTCTGTCAGCACAGCCTTAGCGGCCTGTTCAGGCGCAGCCTTGCGGGTGGACCCCGAGGTCTCCTTCTTGAGCAGCTCCAGGAATGCCTTGTCAGAGCGCTCGTTGCCGATTGTGCTGTTGAAAGGCATCGGCCCTGCAGACCACACCTCTACTTGTCAGACAGGGTCTCATGGCGCATCGACTCTGCTGCCAGCAAAGAGCTCAAGCCCCCAATACAACTGCAGGTTTTGGATGTGCATGAGTTTCATATGCATGCGCATGGTGTGGATTCCTGGGCAAGGCAGGACAAGCAGCGACTAGCTGTGCTGCCCTCTTTGAAACCGCACATAGGAGCGTGCTGATGCTGGACGACGGTACAGCAGTCCAGGCGATGATATAGAGGACTTTAGACACACCTGTGGGCATTTCCCTTGGCTTGGGCTCAGGCGCGTCCTGGTAGCGGGGAAAGGGACCCCAGATGGAGGTGTCCTTGGCATCCTTTAGCACGATCTGCCCACCCCTGAGCTCGTCCGCGACCGAGGTCCCGTCTGAGGCGATGCCCTTGATGCGTAGCGAGGCCCTCTGAGGCACACTGGGCTCCTGCAGCACCATTGTCTCAATGTCAGAGGGACTTGTCTCAGTAAGAAGTCTGAAAAGACATGGCTTGATATGCCTCACAGCAGGGCTCCTGGCTAGCGCTAATGCCTGCATGGTGTGACAACATGGCTGCGTCGCAGGCCTCATGCAGTTTGCAGCCTCAATGCAAGAGTGCGCTGAAAATGCAGCATAGCAGTATTGGCGTCCTCCTGGCGGGCTCAGGTGTCATGACCTGCAGCGGAGCATGTCGAGCGCTGAACTAGCGCTCAACATAAGGATGGGGTGCCATGCCTGGCCTGGGAGAAATGACTCACCCTCTTCTTCTGGCGCTTGGCAGCCAGGCCGCGGGGCGCGGAGGGCCGCTTGGGCTTGCTGACGTGCGTGTCGATGAACTTGCTGGCCATGCCCGGCAGGTCCAGCGCAGCCAGGCGTGCTCTGTTGCTGGCGATGCGCTCCTCACGCGCCCGCTCGTATGGGTTCATGCCTGCAAAAGGCATAGCAGCTCAGCATTCTTTTTGCATCTGGGAGGCTTGGCCATCCTCCCAATCCGTGATGGCTGAGCATGACATGCCCGGAAGGTATGACATGTAGCTCAGCATGCCCTATTGCTGGCAGAGAACCAAACGTGCATATGGGTACTGGTCAGGTGCCTAGCACATCACCGGAGTGAGCACGGCCTGCTGCTGGCATCGAGAAGGTCTTCATACTAACACAAATATGCATTGGCTTCATAGGTGCTCCCAGTGTGTGAGGGGACATGATGCTGCTTGTCAAAACCTGTGATAGGACATTGAGCAACAACCACTCTGCATCCATATGAAGGATACCAGTCTGCCCAAACGACAACGTATACTGAGCTCCAGCGGAAGGCAGCTGACCTGCCAAGCGCTCATCATCCTCTTCTGATATAGGCGCAGCTGCAGCGTCTTCATCCTTCACAGCTGCGCTGCTGGGCCCCGCGTCAGCGTCTGCCTGCTCTTCCTCCTTGACAGGCGCTGCAGAGTCATCTGCGTCCTCCTCCTCCTGTTGCACACCTATCACTTCAGATAGCTCTTTCCATGGGAGACATGCCAGTCTGATGGTGACATGGGTGTTGCAGGCATGGAGCCCTTTCTAGGGCTTGAAGAGAGTGCCTGACTGCCTTTGTCTTGCATAGGGAAGATTCTAGAGCTCCTGCGGATAAAGGTATTGCATGTATTTCCAATGCGCCTCGGCTGTTCATGGGTGATGACAAGTCAGGTACCTTGACGTCTGCAGCCCTGCGCCTCTTCCATGATGGCTGCGCTGCTTTCTGCTCAAGGGGCTGGGAGCCTCCTTCCTCAGCTGCCTCTTTCTCTGGCACCCCGAAGGCTGCATAGTACCTTTTCCTCTGAGCCTCGCTCAGCTGCGCAACTCCCTGCATGCAGACGTGTCCTGAACTCACAGCTTCGACAATAGGCTCAAGACGTTCCTGGCACGGCAGAGAAGGCAAAGAGAAGATAACTGGTCTCATCACTGCGAGATGCTCTGCTTACCTGGACCTTCAGGGCACCATGAGTGCTGCCCTTTGATTGCTTGAGCAATGGCGCAAGCATAACATTGGCGGCATCCAAAGTGTAGGCTTCGGTCTTGCCATTGTTATTTACAGTCACTCGTGCTTCCCCCTGCAATGTCATCATGCGGATGTTAGAAAACCAGCGGCAATGAAGGCGTTGCAAGATAACGTCACAGCTGCACACTATCAAATAACTCACCCTGCTGAATTTGTGATCAGTTTCCTTGCATCGGGTAGGGCCCTTGCTGTCTACGCGGCACTGCTCGAGAAAAGTTTGGGCGGCATGTCCTTTCAAGCCCTTCATTTTTATCATCCCTGCGTTGGACCTTACGTCTCTACAGGTTCATGTAGCATCGACGTCCTCTTGGAATGACTGTTATACAGAGCGTATTCATAGAGTTGTGCATAGGGCGTATGAGCGAGCGCTCGACCGAGAAGCCCAGAAAGTGACACGCCAGCTGCCCTTTCACAGTTTGAACTTCAAACGGGCAGACTGATTTCGGACAGATTGCCCAGAAAGTTGCGGAAAGCTCTGGGCAACATCAGACGCTGCACAGCTGTGTCAGCCCTAGTGATACGCATGTATGCTCAATATATGACACCTCAGGGTGTGGCAGGCTGTCCAGGCTGCTTGTGATTACTTATAAGTGCCTCCTCTCCTACTTCCCGCTGAACCATGAGCCACTTCTAAGGCCCCACAGCCTTCTATGGGTGGCCATCAAGAACTCATGACTGCTCAGATATGTGCATGTTGCGAGCAAACTTGTGCAATCGTCCAAACGCCTCGCCAAAGCTTCCTGTGGCGACAAGGGACTGTTGAATCCAGCCTGGCAGCTTCTTCAAGGGCCCACTGCCACCTGCAGAGCAGTCTGCACTGCTGAGCATAATGCCATGAACTTGAGTCTCAGGCTTCAATTCAAGCCGCATCAAGCAATCACCAAGGGATCGTCTTATTACAGATGTTGAGGTGGGGGCTCAGATGACGTGGTGGGACAATGGCCTGCATGCATGTTGAGTTCAACAGGAGATGTGGGCATTCAAGAGCTTTACCTGCTGACTGGTCCGAGTTCCATCGCTGATCCACCAGGAGGATTGCAGCCCAGTCCCCGCGATGCCGGATCACCCGCCCAATGCACTGATTCACAGCCTTCATGCACAGATCCTCAAAGTACTCCCTGCCTGCCAGTGGTGCCGCGCCGCTGCTGTTTGAAGTATCTGCACATTGCAAAGCATTATTTCTAGACTGATATTGTGTTGCGCCTGTAACAATTGTGCGAGCCCGTGAGTGCCCTTCAAAGCTGAGACCTTGAGCGCCTGGGACTTTAGCTTTCATTTATGAGCCTACCTCACTCTTCTCGTCCTTCAAAAGAGTTAGGTGGGCAATGCCATGCATACAAACTCCCTACAATGTTGGTCTCAGCTGAGGAGGTGGGCAGCTGCATGCCTTCTGGTGTTAAAGGCTGGCCTACAGGCTGCCGGTACTGTGCAGGATAGCCTGCGCTGGCGTCCAGATAGCGCATGCGCTCGCAGAGCTCAGGGTCGGTAGGGTTTGGGAACGGCATGCCCATCACCACCACACACCTGCACACCACAGGGGCACAAGCTCTTGAGTCTCCAGCTTTTCAAAGGGAGCAACAGGGCAGCAATGGACAGCCTTCACTACCGCACACCTGAACACCACATTCGTACAAGCTCTCGAGTCTTCAGGTCTTCAGAGGGAGCGACAGGGCAGCAGTGCACAGCCCGAGCCAAACAAGGCATGGTCAGGACTGTCGCGGGAAACGAAGGCTGAAGAATCAGAGTGATGCTTCTGGCAGGCTGAACGCTTGGGTAGGGGGTCTGAGGGCATGTCACCTGCCTAAGCCGTCACCAAAGTTGATGCCCTCAGACATCTTCCCGCCCACCACGCACATCAGGAGTGCCCCGTTCTGGGCGCTGCTGCCTCCAGTCTCGCCACACTGCTCAATCGCTTTACCATACTGCCTGCAGGTTGGAGAATGCTTGTACAGCATGAAGTGAGTCCAGCCTGAGGCAGCACTGTTGTGCAGGACAATGCTGCGTGAAGACTCCACAGATGCTGTGCCGCATAGGATGATGATGTGTCCGGCCTTGCACACAGAGGTTGCACCTCGGATGAGCCATAGCAGCACCCCTTTTCAGAGACTCATATTTCTGTGACTTACTTGAGGACAGATTCCACTTCCACTGCAGAGCGCGGTTCCCGGAACACGTGCTTCTTGTTGCTCAGGCTTCTGAGAGCCCCTGACGCCTGCCAGTGCTCGTACACCTCGTCAGCATAGGAAAAGGACGGGAAGAACACAACCACCCCCTGCACATTTGGAAGTAGCTTATGCAAAAATTGCATTCGCCAGAAAATTGGGCAAGCAAGGGACGTTTCCGCACTGCACCAAGACAGGCAGGTGTGGGACCTACAAGGCCGCCCTGCTGAATGCAGCAAGGATGAGAATTCCTTATGCCACTCACTTCCTGGGGGTGCTCTACTTTTAGGATGCAACAGCATGCGAGGCACACCTGAGGCACAGCTTGACAGGCATTGATGAGCACGCGGCCCATTTCATCCAGCATGGCGCTCTTCCCGCGATGCACATGCCTCAGATCCAGCGCAGCTCCTGTTGGGCCCCTACCCAATGCCAGTGCCAGCAGGCGTTCTTTTGGCACCTGTAGTAGAACAAGGTGATGACATTCTGCCTGAGCGGCCATCATACACAGCATGCAGCGCCGTTCATCCGGTCATGATTGGCCTGAGCTTGCAGCTCAGCTCTAAACTCAGCTGGAGCCCTGCACTCGGACGGCCTGCTTACGCCATCATCTTGCAGACAGGCCACAAGCAAGACCATGAACACACTGCACATGTTGTCATGATGCTGCTGCTGCTGAGCTGCAATGGAGGATGGGCGTTGTGCAGTACCACATGTCCGCAGCTGAAAATTCGCATGCGCTCTGGCGGCACATGGGGGAACAACTGCTGCTGCAGGGACGCAATGGGCGCGAGGGTGCCAGATGCCAGAATCACGCTCTGCGCAGGGGCCAAGACCTGTAAAAACAGCATCAAAGGCGTCCCCCCTTGCCCTTGCCATTCATACTGTACTGCTTCCCTATGCGCAGGGGCCAGGACCTGTGACAACAGCACTGAAGGTGTCCCATCCCGCTTCTACCTTTCTCCACTGTATCGCGTCACAGATGACAGGCTTCCAAGTCAGATCTCATCTCAGCAGTTGCTGCCAGTGGCAAAAACCTATCCAGACAGAGAGACTTGGCAAACAGATGGCAGGGAGCATGCGACCAGTGATGGGACCTGTATACGGGTATGGCCTGCTGATAGGGGCAGCCACACCTTGGCAAAGTGAGCAGCAGCATTCAGCAGTAGGAACTTCAGGGTGCCGCCCGCTGCATCTATGACAACGCGTCCGTCTGCATCAGCGTTGTTCAGCGCTGACGCCAGGGACACCAGGGCATGCATGCTCGCCATTCCAGAGCCTGCAGCATCAGCATGTACGATATGAGGCTTATTGAGGCGCCCACAAGCTGCTACGTGCCATTCTGCAGCCCCTTGACCAGTGCTATATATTGATGCTGGTCACAGCAGGCTCATGAGGTCGTTGCAAGTTTATGCTGCGGGCAGCTTCACGCCCGCATCCTGACGAAAGGCTAAAGGAATGACAAGAATTGAAGAGAATAAGAGAAAAGGCGATGGTGCACCTGTGCCATCGCTGGGCCTGCTCAGCTCATCAGGCGCATGCTCTCCCATGCTGCTGTCCGCATAGCCAGAGATCTTCTGCACTGCCTTGCTCTCCCGCACGTACCTGCAGGGACCATGCACGCTACTGATACAGATCCCTAGCTGCCATAGCATCTGTATCTGAAATTGCATTTCAAGCAATCATGAGATGCAATTAGTTGGCGGAACAGTCCATCAAAATTCTGGTGTAAGGACACACCTGATGAGGCGGAACAGGTTCAGGTTGTCCAGCCCCTTCGAGAACAGGAAATCGTTGATTGTGAGGATCTGCGCAGCTGCTGGCATGCTTCCCTTGTCTTGCTCCAGACAGTCGTAGAGCGTTGTTGCCAGTGCAATCAGGCTCTGGATGTGCTTGCTGTTCCCTGCAAGCCACTGCAGCCACTGCAATCCCCTCTCGTACAAAGATCGTCGTGAGCAGCGCAAGGCACTCAGTACATTGCATGCAGGCATTGTCAGTGCGACCACTCAGTACAATCATGGAATCCCACCCATGACACTGACACCAATGGCACAAATTCTGTCCAGACAATGAAAGCTTTGTGGAGAGGCACCTGGCGCAAGGCGGCTGGAGAAGCGAGCAGAGTAAGTGTCCAGCGCTGACTTGGCAGTCGCCAGCTGGCTCCTGGATATGACTGCGCTGTGGACGGCGTTCACTGCATCCACCAGGTTGTGCCCCTCATCCACTATCACGATGCTGTCCTCCAGGTCTATGCCCAGAGATTCCCTTGTCTCCTGCATTTCACATGAGAGAGCCTGATCAGCCAGTCAAGCACTGCTCATTAGACTCTGCATATGCTACCTTGACCTTGCAGACAGGCTGGGCCATGCAATGACCATGGTCAGCAAGTTTGTGCTTGACGCAGCGTAATGGATGTGCTATAAGTCTGAGCGCAAACTGCTACTACAGAGGCATGCACAAAGAGAGCAGAGCTGCGGCAGGTACACGGCTTGATTAGGAGGGTGTTGAAGAATGTGCCTGCAGGAGGAGAGCCGCATAGGGCAGGAGGACCAGGTCAGCCTGGGGCACAGCTGCGCGGGCAGCATAGTACGGGCAGACCTCCTTGCGCCTGCCCAATTTGCCCAGGTCCTCCACATCCATGGGTAGAGCCAGCACAGCGTCCTGTGTTCACACTCAGTGGTTGTCTGTGCATCTCTTATGTTGTGCAGAACCCCCACAGTATCATATCATGGGGCGGCATCAGGTTTACTGGTCAGCTGACCATACAGAGTTGTGTCTGTGAACTGCTGTGCATCTTAGCTGCACCCTTTGATGCACACATGATCCTTGGTTCGAGATGTACGGCAGACACCTTCAGGTGGCGCATGGAACTTTTGTTGGCCTTGCGGAAGGGGCACCCCGAGCTGGCTGCCTTTGTGGCAGAGGGCTTGTCCTGCGCTGCGCCCGCTGCCGCCGCCTTCTTGCTGGCCTTGGCTGTCTGCAGCTCCAGGCAGCGCTCGTTGATCCTTGTGGCGCTGCCCAGCTTCAGAACTGCGTCATTGATGCAAAGCGCCTGTGCTGCATGACGGGAGTATCAGCATGCCATGACATCCATGTGTGCAACATCACAGTGAGGCATAGCGCCAGAAAGGGATTGTATCGGCTGACAGTCAAGGGGCACAGCAGACACTTGTAGTATGTTTGCAGCTCGTCACACATGCGCTTTTGGATCAGGCTGCACAGAGGCTGCTACACCTTGCGGCCGGCAATGGCGACAACAGCCAGCGTCTCGGCAAACGGCGTGCGGTGCAGCTCGCTGACAAACTGGCTCAGCTGTGAGTGGGTGCGGCTGCAGAAGAAGATCCGCCTCCTCTTGGGCGCTCCCTCCTCATCCTCCTCATCTGTCCCAGAGCCTTCACTGCTGCTGTCCTCCATCCTGAGCAGGAGATACACAGACTCTCAGCATGCTGTGTCTCTGAGTGCAGAAAACTGCAGCAATGGCGCCGTCAGGCTGTGTATGGCTGTGCAAGGGAATTTATCCATACCCACATGTGAATGTCACCAAGAACAGCTGGCAGACATTGCCGCTTATGTGGAGCCTATGGTATATTGCCTGCTAACATGAACTTGAGCTTCTGAATTAATTCACCTTGAGGCCTTTCTCTTCGCAGCAGCCTCCTCAGAGTCGCTGTCCCAGGCCTCCAACAGGAACTCAGCATCCGCAGCGCTCACGCATCCAGTGTCTGGCGTGCCAGCGCCGGGAGGCCTTGCATGTGCTCGGGCAAGCCCCTTTGCGCCTGTGGGAGGTTTCCTGGGGCTTTGCCTGCTGGAGCCAAAGAGCGTGGTCTTGGCTCTTGCCTTTGCCTTGCGCAGGCGCTGCGCCTGTTGCGCCTGCTGGTCCTGCTGATCATCCTCGAGCATCCATGCTGGCATGTCATCCTCCTTCTGGCTTGCTGCAGGTAGTGCAATGCTGCTCAGCACTGGGCCCGTTGACCCTGTCTTGTCATGGGTCAAAGGCAAATATGGAATTCAAGGAGTAGGTCATGTGCTCGGAGCTCCCTGCTCAAGTAGTGTCCAGCAAGGTCTTTCAAGCATTGGCAAAAGCTGGGATATGGGAGAGGCCAACCAGTACCTGCTGCCGATGATCTGCTGGCTTGAGCTTCTGCAGCCTCAAGGGCATGTCGGTCTTCCAGCCACTGCAAGCTGCTGCAGATGAGACTCAGGGTCTTCCCGGTGCCTGCATAGGAAAGGCCAGTTTGCACTACAATGGATGGCTGCATCAGCCATTCCATTCCGGTACACCACGGGCGGTCCTCCGGTGCCACACCTGTAGGACTCTCAAACAGGCCAATTTGCCCTGCATCGATTGTCTCGTACAGGGCCTGCATGAAGTCTTGCTGGATGGGGTATGGCTCATAGGGGAAGGCCGGGAATGCCCGAGGTCCTGCAAGAATGGCAGATCTGTGACACTCAGAGTGTGATAAAGAGCATAGATAAATGCCTGTCTACAATTCAGCTTCCTGCATGGCCTGCGCTCAATCTCTCTGAAAACCAGACATCAAGATGTCAATCGACAGCTGCGAGTTTGTCGCACCTTGATGACCATCACTGCTCAGCAGCCCGACCATAAGGACATGTCATACAGAACAAGCAGCGGTGCCTGCTCGAGGAGGGTGTCTATGAAATTGTCCTTGCAGTCACTGCTTGGACCTAGTGCTTCACTCGATCTTCAGTCCTGGTCCCTAGCAGTTGTTATCGAGGGCAACCTACACATTGAAAGGTACGGATTGATGCACGCGTACAGTGAATTCCATAGGCAAATGTTGAAATTTTATGGGGCGCTCGGATTCCCAATTCTTTCCTCACCCTCGAACAAATGCATGCAGCTTGCCTCTTGCCGCGATGCCATCCTCGAGCGCCTGCAGGGCTGAGAGCCGTTTTCTATTTGCGAATATAGATACAAGATACATCTGCGGCGCGAGCAGGTCCTCCGACAGCCTTACCTGAGCAGAAAGGTCATCTCTGCCTGGCTGTGTGACACTGTGTATTGGCTATGAGAGAGTTCGGAACTCGCACCAGTTTCCGGCCTAGGCCTTTGGACATCAATAGACAGCTTCCCATTGTACGAGACCTCGCCGAGCTCGACTCCACAGAAGGTCTTGTATCGAGGGAGATTACTCACAATCATGAGGCTCTCGACAAGGAAAACGAGGAGGTGAGGCGGATCCGGACCTCCATTGCGGATTAAAGATACGACATGACCCCCTTGCCGCTCTGCATGACTCCTGGTATCCCCATGTTGGCATGCATGTCATCTGCACCACCAGGCATATCTGCCCGCACAGAAGGTTGTCTATCAAGGGAGCTCAAATGCGCCCTCCAAGGCTTGTCAATACCTGGAGGGGTCATCCTGTGCTGTATGAAAGCTTTCCTTTGCTCGCATATCCGGACTGCCTACTTGCGCATCCCTGACAGGGCTGTTGCTGCCATGCAGGCTAAGATGGTTGAGAGTGCTAAGGCAAAGGGAGGAAAGGAGATCCCAGTGCCCAAAGTGACGCGCGTGCCCAGCTACAACACTGATTACCTGCCCACCTTCCGGGAACCAAACACATACATCAGAGGCAGAGGTAAGGGTTGATGACTCATCAGCGCTCAATGCCTTTGTCAGCCCTTTTGCACAAGAGTGCCTGCGGTTGGCTGGGAAGACATATGTCACACCATAGCAAAACTGCCAGTCCTCCCATGCAATGGGAATTGTTTGCTGGGACACTGTTGTCCACTGTTCACTTACTGCAAGCATAGCTGACGCTGCAATCTGCAGGCGGACTTGGATGGTCCACAAGCTGTTGTACTCCACATGCAGTGCATTTTCCAGCATGGACCAGGGTCCACTGAGCCACTGTTACATTAAATATGCAGGCGGTGTGGGCTACTTCGATGAGCGCTTCATAGAGTATGACCTGGATGTGGAGGATGTCAAGTGGCTGGAGGCCTTTAACCGGGGGCAGCAGCGGCTGCCGCAGCGGCGCTTCGAGCTGCTGCTGTGGCGCCTCGAAGTCGCCAATGCCGAAGCCACAGATGCTGCTCTGGCTGCTGCTGGTGAGCCCAGCAGACATGTCTGGCATGCCTTTTTGCATGTCTCTGCTATATACTGGGCAATGCCAAGATTTGTCAACATTATTTCCACCATCAGACCTTACTTTGGACCTCTGGCTAGAGTCATGCCCGCATTGCTGCTTCTCCGGGATGCGCGATCTACTTTCGCAGACTGTCTTTTGCAACCAAGACAAGCATGTTAATGTGAGTCGCAGGGGCCGCACAGACAGAGCGGCAGAGCGTCTCAGCGGCCGCAGCCGTGGACCACATGACGCGCGAGGAGGCTTTCGCGGCAATGGACACGGTGCAGCCGCTGCGGCCCATCATGCGCGACGCGGTCTACCACTACTGGGCAGAGAAGCGCAAGCGCGCAGGGAAGCCCTTCATCCGCCGCCTGTGGGCGCCCACCTCAGCCTCGGATCAGAACCCCTTTGGCGTCTTCAGGTGAGTATGCGCCTGCGGACATCATCTCATGGCATGGGTGTGGCAGGAGTGCCCATTGCAAGCAAGGAGTGGCTTGCAGCACAAGGTGCTGCCTCGGCTGCTGTGTAGGTCTGTGCTCGGCTAGCTACAGCATGAGCTTCAGCATGCCTTTCTGGAAGATTATTCTGTATCACAATCATCACAATAATGCGTTGTGAACCTCAGCTGCTACGAAGGCTTTGTATGGGGGCGGCTTCCGCCTCTCACAGTGTGAACATAGACACCCTGAACCTTGGGCACGCTGCATGATGCGCAAGCAGCACGGCATACCCAAGGCAGTGCTGTCCAACCACACATTTGGAGTAGCTGGATGGACTCCCATACAGGCCTGCGCCATGCTCTGGCAAAGGAAATATATTAAGGTGCTGCGCACATGAGGGGCATTGATGTCCCCTCAGTCATTCGCCCAGCCACACTCCGTGCTGATGTCATGACTGGCTCCATGTGTTTGCAGGACGCGGGAGAAGATCCACCGGCCGCAGACGCGGCGGCGGCGCGAGAACAACGAGGACAGCCTGGACAAGATGCAGCAGATGCGCAAGAACATCCGCAAGGCCGTCGAAATCATGGAGCACCTCGTGCGCCGGGAACAGAAGAAGCTCAACATTGCGGTGCGTGACCACTGTAAAAACCTGTGCATCTAAGCCTCTGCACCCTCAAAGCCTGGTGCGAGAAATTGCATCTTGTGCAGAGGTGTGATATTGCAGCTATCAGCAGCTGCCTGTGGTGGCTTGCAGGAAGAGCTTGACCCACTCTGCCATAGTCTGTGCATTGCCATGTGTAAACCATGCTGGCCATACCTTTGGAATGGGCTGCCGAGATTGTGCCATTGCTTACAAGGCAGAGAATTTACCCCTGTTCCCCCCCGACAGATATACATATATGCCTGCAGTATGTGGAGACAGATCTCCAGAAGCTGCAGATGAAGCTGAAGACTGAGCCGCGGAGTACCCATGAAGCCCTTGAGACTGAGTACGCGGCTGCAGCCAGAGCAAAGCCCGTGCGACGGCCCCCCGACCTGGACAAGTCTGGTGCGTTGCATGGACACTGCACCTGTGACATACATGCATATTTGCATGTATCTCGGCATGCTTGCTGCACCTGTGCTGCAAGCGCGCCAGGGTACACGCACTATGCTATTCCAGATGTCTCAATATGCATGCACTCTAGCTTGCCTGCGCAGCATCTCATCCCAGAGACAGTCTGTGACCATGCTGCCATGGCATGAGGTTGCGTTGCATTTAGCGAGAGGCGTGCGTGCAGGCGAGGGCAACAGCATCGGCATCAGCGCATCAGAGAGCGCAGCGACAGCAGCAGCAGCAGCGCTGGCAGCCACAGCAGACCCTGTGCGGCGCATGAAGAAGCGCAAGCGGGACGCCAAGCGCAATGGCCAGGTGGGTGTGGACTACCTGCTGCCACCCGGAGTAACTGATATTATATGGATTTTCCTGGCTGTTGATAAGAGTGCTGCTCTGAGGGTGTGGGCATCTGTGCGTCAGACACCTGACATCTTCCCTTCACATGGGTGCAAGCGATGAACTCCATTTGTCTCGATGCCTGTCGATCGGCTCCTGATTAGTTAGAGATCGCTGGCATGTGCCTTCTCAGCCTGGCTGCCTGGCAAAGCAGGCATCAAGCAGGTTAGGAAGTCACATCATCAGGGATTTCTAGCTAATAAGGGCAGCAGATAGACGAGCAGGATGCATATGCCTTGATGCTCAGGACATTTCTAGCTAGCCACTTCTATCTGTCACACCTGTGTAGTGGCTGCAGACCCTGAGCATGTGACTACCATGATTGCTTTGAGGCTTTGGAATGGAATGAGCCATGAAACTAAGGTGGAGTGTTGTCTGCAGAATCTTGGAGCGCTCTCACCTCCCCTGCCGCCGTACGCACCGCCAATGATGTTCACGGTGCCGCCACAGCAGACCTGGCTCGCGCTGCCTGCCTCTGGGCTGCCCGAGGGGCTACGCTCCCGGCCCGCCCATGCCCGGATTGGGCGCGGCGGGCGCCTGCTGTTTGACCGCGTGCACCCGCTCACATACGACCCCCTGAACGGCGTTGCACACCCAGAAAGCGGGGTAAGCTGCCTGTTGTAGCATGTTGCACCCTTGCAACACCTGAGTGGGTGCACTTGGTTCCAAAACTTCCTTTGCGTCTGTCCTGAAGCACACACAATTGCAACTCTGGATGCAAGAATCCTTACAACACGCAACATGAGAGTAAGCATCTTGGAATAACAAGATGTAAAGGGTGTTCTTGCCTCTTACATGCAGGATCCCTTGTCCTAGACAATTCCTGTGCCGTCCAAGGGCTGAGAGGGACGTTGTGGGACCGTGCAGGAGTTCAGGCAGCTCTGGGAGATGCCTAACATGTATGCGCCCCAGGCGAGGCCGGGCGCTGGCCTCGACAGCACCAGGCGCTCCAGCGGCGAGACAGGCAAGCTCAAGCAGGTGCGCGTGCTTGCCTTACCAATGCGAGGTGCTGTTGTGAATAAGTAGTGTGCTGCCGCAGAGTATTGAATGGTCCTGAAGGCCTTGCAATATGCACTGAGTTGTTGTCTTCGGCCAGGTGTGCAGGCCTCTAGAGTGACAATGTGAGTGCGCTCAAATACCAGTTAGGCAAGCTGAGTCTGTTCATCTGCCGGATGCTTACCAGTCTCTGCTGAGCACAAGCCAGTGGTCTTGTCAAATTCGTGACAGACTGAGGCATGCTGTTCTGTCAGGCAGGCGGCCCTCAACTGAATGGGTATGCGCACCTCAACTCTGGGCCTGCGGCAGCAGCGCTCCGAGAAGCTGACGTGGAGCCCAATCAGCCGGCCGCGGCCCACAGAGGCAGCTCCTTGCAGGCGGCCTCCACTGAGAGAGAAGGCGCCCCTCATGCCTCGAAAAGGCCACGTGTTGCTTCCAGCGCCCCTCCTGAGGTATGCCTAAACATATTCAGACATTGCACTCTGTCTGAATAGGAGAATCTGATTGAACAGTGTGGCTTGCTGCAACTGCATGAGGCGGGCGCAGATTTCAAGTCGTGGAGGAGGACTCCTGCCTGTGTGGCATTGTAGCTGCCACAATAGCCTATTAGTGTGTGCGTCCGGGTAGATGTGCCAGGTCGTGTTCAGTAAAGTAAGAACATGTCCTCATGCGCAGGATGGAGGCGGAAGGCTTAACATGCAAGTACCTCAGGTAGCAGCGGGGCACCTCCCAGAGAGGAAGCAGTCTGTCACCATGATGCAGGTACACCATTCTGAGATGAGGCTCCCAGACTTGGCAAGTGTGCATTCTAAGTAACTTCTGCAGTTGCACCTGTTGCATGTTGATGAGATAGGCCCAGCCCTGTGATTGCTGAACTTCTGGCGGAAGGTGTGCTCCTGCCATGCACTGCCCGGTGTATTGTCTCAATGGGATTGAGGATGGACAAGATTGCGGCCAATCACTGAGATATCAGGTGAATGCAGGGCCTTGGACAAGCACATATGGTCCCCCCGGTCTGAAGTAAAGCAAGCATGGGCACGCCTGCTTCAGCAGGCTGTGTCTGCGAACAAAGCTCAGTTTCTTCACATCCAGCATTTTGTGACCTCTGCCAATTTTTGGAACGGCCCTTATGGCAGCCTTGTATCATATCTGGATAGTGACCAGGGGAGAGTGGAGACTTCCTGCATGCTGCACATCCTAGGATGCATGCTTTGCAGATTTGCCTGTCAAACCTGTACATCTGCGATAGATCAACCCAGTGGGTTACTGATGAGCGGTAGGTAGGACGAGCAATTCATCTCAGAATTGCAGGTGAATATGCCTCCACTATCTGGAGCTGCAGCCTCACAGCAAAATAAGTAGACGCTGCAGCAGGTGTTGAGCAAAAGCAGCTTTCTGTAGAGGGCATCTACAGGTATGGACAAATGAGAGCATTGCTAGGCAGACAGCTGCACCCGGAGTGCAGTACATCTCATGGACCATAAGCCTATCTTTACAAGCCCATCCATACAAGCCCATTCAACAGATGCATCATTCTTATCGATATCATCATATGCAAAGAGTTGTCATACAGCTTGAGCAGCAGCTTCTGCCTTTTTCTTGTCTGACTTTATAGGTCCCTCAGAGCCTTTGGTGATGTACACACTCTGCATCTGCTCCTTAGTGTCCATGGCAATCTCCTCAATCTCTGCCTCCTTGCACACCTGCGAGAGACACCGTCTTTTCTCAGTGGTCAGGATATACTATAGAACCAGTTGCGGCCTTCTAAATCCATCTACAGAGGGCTGAGGCCAACAGGGCCTGCATATAATTGCCAATTTGCCTTTTCTTGAGACACCAAGCAGCCAACAGAAGCAGTATAGCCTCTTCGCTGGGACCCTCGACATCTATGCTATGTGTCCAAAGACGATGTGGAGTCATGATGGGCAAGGGGTCCCACCTCGAGTGCAGCTGCTTCAGCCTCCTCATCGCCACCTGTCAGGATGACAGCTGCCGTGCTCTCTGGCTCATACGCCAGGGTGTTGTCGTCATCAAACATGTCCTGGAAGCTGTCGCGGGTAGAGGTGACCACTTTGCATGCGTACTGCTGCTCCCACTCCTCGTAGCGGTCCTTGTAGCAGAGCGCCTCCTGGTTTGGCGCCTGCACTCCAGCCACCTCTATAATGGGTCACGCCAGCATGACAGCAAAGCTCTCAGAAGAGCTTAAATGACAATCACCGTCCACAATCGTGACAGCAGCTACCATCGGGAAGATACTAGCGGCTGAGCTGCAGCATACCCGGTAGTACATGCGAACGTCCTCTCTGTAAGGGAAGTTGAGGCCGCCTTCTGAGGCTTGCGTTTCCAGAAGAGCCTTTGCAGTGGCAATGCCCTGACCCTCGCAGAAGATGACAAGGGTGGGGAACTGATACATGGCCAGAATAGGGCCTCTCAGGTCCATGCCAGCGCCCTGCAAGGAGTGGAAGCCGATGTCACTTCCGCAGAGAGAAGACGCTAAAGTAGCGCCCTGCCTCATGCCGCAGGTTGCTTCCTGCTTGGACCAGCATTTATCTGTCATGAATAAGCTGTAAACGGTGTGACCTCCATGTCAGCTGTGCTCGGATAAGGAGTGTACTGCATGTCAGCCTGAAGCGACAGAGGGCCAGTTGCGTACTGCAAAGGGGCCAATCTCAACGCTGTCGTCCTCAGCCATCTTATAGATGTCCGGGGCTTCCTCCTCAGACACAAACAGCGGCAGCTCCGCCTTCACACTGTCCACCTCCTTCACCTGCTTGATCTCGCCCGATGTCATGTCGCCGCGCGCCCGGAACAAGGACTCCCGGATGAGCTGCTGCGGAAAGGGCCCCGCTGACACTGCACATGACAGTCTGCTTGTGAGCCTCCAGCAACCTATGTCCCAAAAGGAATATGACAATGGCACTCAGCCAGTTGCGCTAGGCAGGGAATGACATATGCCCTGACATGATGCTCACATGCATCATATTGAAGGGTCTGGCTATCCTCAGCAACAGTGTGCTCCCTTGACAACCATGTAGGGCAGTCGAAGCCTGGCAGGTCCTCACCGGGCACAGTGTACTCTACGCCGCTGTTGACCCGCACAGAAGCCTTCTGCCCCACATGCCTGTAGGCGTTGCGCAGAGGAACTTGCTCTCGGCTGATCTCTGCTTCAAGCACCACCTGCGCCAGACGGATTTCTCAGGCATGACTCACATTGGAAGCTATGCAACTGCAGTCAATCAAAGATGCAAAGGCGTCAGGGTGCAACAGAGTTGTAGTGGACCAATGCCATTTACGGGCGTAGCATTGGTGATACAAGAAGCAAGATTTGTATCTGCTCTACCTCTCTAATGCCAGGGGCCAACTGACGGGACCTGACAAAGCGGCCCTGGTTCCAGTCTGGCGCGTCGTCTGCAGCAAATGTTGGGAGGTACCAGCGATCTCTGTCCTTGTACTGTAGCAGCTCCTACACAAGCCCCAACTACAGGTCAGCAGGCTATGGACGAGTGTACCGAAGTAACTTCAATGATACCCATCAGCCGGCACATGATTGGAGAGTGAATGTGCTTGCAAAACTGCCACATGGATGATGTGGCAGGAGGTATAATCGAGATTGCAGTAGCAAGTTGGCATGGTCAAGAGGACGTACAGGCTAAACAAGTGGTGGCTATGTAGCTGGAGCAGTACCTCGTTCTCTGCATCTGTCAGAGACTTGATAGCTTGAGCCACCATACTCCATTGCCGGCCTGCATAGAATTGATGCCAGCTCAGCTATCAGGACACTTGCCAATTGGGCCGAGCTGCTTGTATACGCATCGAGGTATCCAAGGGCATTTACCTGATCTGGCCTGGGATGCTGCACCTGTTGAGGGGCTTGGGCACCTGCACAGCAGGTACTTTTCATCCTAAAACCCTGCCCCTGGTCCGTGTGTCAGCAGTGCGTTTCCAGAGGGCGCTGAAATACCTGAAAGGTGCAACGAAGCGGCCCCCTGCAGGCGATGATGTGCACGCTGGCCCCTGCGCAGAGCCATATTGTTCTTACCATCGGCAGAAGCAGGCATCGATGCACAATGTTCAGTGGCCATGAAAAGGTTGTCGAAAACAATCTGTGAAGTTAGCGCACCTCAGAGGCGCGTATAGATGGGATAGAAGTATGCAGCAAAGTCGCCTCCATGGCTTTCGTCACCAGAATACCTACTGTCTATACTAAGCAGTCCAGTAGCTACACTTTCAAGGATCTTTGCTACACTGCAACTGTTCCCGGGTTCGTGCTTCTGCTTGCAAAGTTGCAATTCTGCTTGTCGAGATCGCTATCTCGAGAATGTACATCACGTTTGACGACCCTTCCGAGACAGGTACACTCTGACATTTTGTTTCCTACGTGCCAATGTTGTGTCTGGCTATTGGTATAATGTTATTCTGAAGCTACATAAGCTTCAAGGGAGCGGGGTTGTCTCTATGACGATGAGTTCCGCAGCAGAGCACTTAAAGGACGAAGCTGAGCGCGCTGTGGAGCTGCTGTGCGATCTGTGCGAGCCAAAGCCTCCTCAGAAGCCTCTAGGAGATCTCAACCCCAAGGCAATAAAGCACTGCAGGGTATGTTAGCTCCTTACCGAGTCCCTAACGTGAATAGGACCTTGTAATATAGTACAACTGGGCCCCTTTAGGCGCTGCAATCAGCATTTCTCGATACGCTCGCGCCAATAAGACAGCTTGAGGGTTGCTAGGGATGTACGAGGCCCTCTCCAGCATAGTTCCCGAGAAGTCAACGCTGGGCGCTGACCAGCAACAGCTCGCTGGTGGCTCAGCATGTGGGCTTGGCAGTGGATGCTAGAGCAAGCATACCTGACGTCAAAGACCGCATGGCTCGCAGGGCTTATTCTTCTACCATACAAAGAAGGTGGGGTTTGTGGCTGGTGTCAAGTGGGGCTCAGGCATCTTCATACAGCACATCCTTGATGAGCGAGGGAGGGAGTCCTGGTCAGCGCCTGTGCTCTACAAGATACACGAGGTGTCCCTGGGCCTGCTTGCAGGTGCAGCATTCCCCGTTTCTGTCCCCTCATGTAAAATATGCGCTCATAGACCTTGCACAATCTATCAGCTGACGCGCAGGCTTCATCGCATGCATCACTTAGATATGGAACAGTACAACATCACATATTGCCCTGACTGTCCTGCAGGTGCTGGGAATATGCAGACGCTGTTGATCCTGGGAAGCGAGAAAGCTGTAGACCAATTCAGATCCGGCGCCAAAGCAGGCCCCATCGTGCTGGGGCAGGACCTGTCCCTTGGGAAGAAGCTGGGCTTTGACATCATTGACGACACTAACATCTTCAACTCCAGAGAAGTCATCACGCACAGCACACAGGACGGCCATCTTGTGGACTGGAGCCTGATAGGTAGGCACAGCTTGTGTTGCCAGCCACAGTCGAAGTACGCCCTCACAATCTCGCAGGGTGCCTTTTCGGCAATTTCGTTGGGGTTCATGTGCAGATCTGCCTGTACCGAAGGTCTGATTCTGGCAGCCTGCTAAGGTGTTGAAGTCTGGCGTTACAATGTATGGGGGTCATGTGAGGGATGTCGGCAGGACTGCCGTACACTGAAAGGTGCATGGGACGGTCAATGATGTGGTACCTGTCCTTTCGCCAGCTGGCTATGGGTGCACACGCACTCTCTGCTCAGTGCAGAAGTCCTGTGTACAGGTGGCAAGATCAGCTTGGACAAGGAAGGGAATGCTGCAATCTACGGTGCCAGCACAGATACAGAGCGCGTTCTTGCAGCCCCTTCGTCCACACACAACCCGCCGGCAGCTCTAAGGCCCCTGTATGAGACCCTGGACGAGATTGCGGCTGACGCAGAGGGCGACCAGAGAAAATTCAGCGGCTTCAAGAAGCACTGGCACCCGGACACCAGCGCAGTCAAGACAAAGCAGATATGAGCGCCTTGGCGTGAAAGAGCTTCTGGGACCGCGGCGTCATATAAGTGCAAGGGCAGCTATCCATACCCCAGGACAAGTCAGCCAATACCTGGGGGTCAGGCCGTATTTTAGCAAGGAGCAAGAGAGCAAGCGCCAGAGCTGTCACAGAGGTCAGGACCTCACAAGATAGCGGCGTGTGCAGCGCACTTGCATACTGCGCAAGAGCTCTGGGTGGGTGACTCCATGTTGCATCAAGGAGCACACAAGCGCATGCCAGAGCTAAAGCATATTCAGAACCTTACATGGAACTGACAGAAATGATAACAGCGTTGAGACCCTCAACTGATAGTCACAGCACTATCTGCGCTATTCTTGCGCCAAAGAGAGTGAAGATTCAGTTGACCAGGGCGGGTGATGATGTTCAGCGTGACTATGAGGCTATAGCTGATTCACTTAGAAGTGCAAACGCATCCCTGTCACTCCATGACATGTATCATTAAGAGAATGTCAAGCTTTTAGGCTGAGTAAGTACATTAGCTTTGCTGATAGTGCTGAGCAGTGGCGTGCAATGTACACTCTTATCAGGTAGGTGGTACATCTAGGGGTCTTGGCAAGAGACAGACTTGTCCTTATCCGATCCTTACACTCATCCAGTACAAGCTGAAGTTGAGTAAAGGCAAAGAATGTGAAGTACTGCAATCTCAATGGCTCACCATTTCTTTCAGAGAGGCTCTTCCTCTCCCTGTCTCGCAGAAGCCTCGCATGTGGCTCAGTTAAGACTGTAGCTACAACATGTACCACAACGCTCGAGGCCGACCACAGCATGGAACTGATTGTTTGAGAGTAAGGGTACTCTGCAAACAGACTTCAACACACTTGGTACTCTCCATACAGAATGCTCCGCACTGTGTAAAATTCATCGGAGAGAGGCCCTTCCAGGACCAGGCCTGAGTCATCATCTGTCCGCCTGACAAGAATGGAACCAGCGCAAATAAGGCTGCCGGCCGAGAAGTCTGCAGAGATGCCCTTCTTGGTCAGAGCTGCCTTGAGCTCCGACAGCTTGACGTCACCTGCATCAAGCATCAACGCATGGTGCCTTCACCCAGGCGCAACTAGAGTGTTTTGTCTTACGCAGAGGCTTCAGGACCATTACTGTACACTTGCTGAGCGCAAGCCCTGAATCTCAGATGGCCAAGGAGTGGCAATGTTGTAAGGCATTGAATTTGGTCCACTAAAGCACTTTCCCAGAGAAGCCCTGTCGTGCACTTGCAATACAGAGCATAGGAACCTATACAGACGGCATCCACAGTAAGGCCACAGGCCTCAGCATTTCCAAACATACTGAAATAAGCCACCAGACTGCTCGGGGCATGGGCGACTCACCAATAAAGATGCCGCCCTGTGTGCCCTCGTCATCATCTCTGGGAGGCGCAAACGCCAGTTTTGGGGCCTGGCCAGGCGCATCCTGTGTGACCAGCGCCTGGAGCCAGCCCAGCTCGTACCTGCCCATGGAGCGCATGGTTGCCTGGGCCAGCACGCTACCGTCCACCTCCTGCATTGGAAGCCACCACTTTCGAGCACACGCTGCACATAACCATGTGTTCAACATGCGGTGTGCCCAGTTGAAGGGTCGGATGCGAGCCAGCGCTGTGCACGAGTAAGAGAGTTGCATGTGCAATCTTCAGTTGAGCTTGTGCAGACGCCTCAGGCCATTTCACTACTGTCTCCTGCGGTACTGAGTTTAGGGTTGTTCAAAGTTCACAGCACTTAAGTGGGCTTGGCAGTGCCAGCACACGCACTGTGGATAGATTTTTGCAGATTCATGGGATCTCTCCTCTTCTCACATGAGCTGCGTTTGAATGTGTGACAAGGGTCAGTGCTGAGATCTCCGAGACAAAATTATCACCATGCGTAGAGAGGCAGCTCCCTCAGACAGATCCACCGTCTGGCCATTCTCCGGGCAGTGGATGTGCGTGTTCAGGCCTTGCAGGTCTTGGCCGCAGCTGGCACTCAGAGACTCAACAGCCTGCACCAAGCCAGGCAACTTCATCACCTCATTGTTGCAAGCCGATTGGCATACTCCTGCATATACGGCATAAATCTGCATCCTGCCTGCTGACAGAGTGAGTAAGTGATCTGAAAATTGCAGGACATGGCAAGGCATGATAGTGGCCAGCTTGCCAACCGTCTGAAGCCGCCACTCCCTAATGATGCGTGGGTACACTGTGCAGCAAGGAGAAGATGACAGACCCGAGAAGACCCGTGACAGAGGACGAGGTGGCGGGGCGCGATGTGCGTGAGGATGGTGTGCATGCTGCGGCCGTCGCTGCGGCCCTCGTAGTCCAGCTGCATGCAGCGCGCCCGCACCTCCAGCGTCAGCTCTTCCATGACCACCTTCGTGGGCTTGGCCTCGTCCTGCTCGCTTTCATCCCCGTCCTTTGGGGCATCCCCCATGATGAAGTCTGCACGGCAAACAGATCTCCTCTAGAGATGTAGATGGATGAGAGATGCTTCCCATCCTTTTGGGATGGCGTCTCCCCTGGCATCATCTTTTTGACGGAGTGGATGAGAGATGGCCCCCGTCCTTTGGGGCATCCCCCATGATGAAGTCTGCAGGGCCAACAGAACCCATGTGAAGGCGGCTGGTGAAGGTGCAGCAGGACAAGGGTGTCATGCATGATCCAGTGTCAGCTCAGCCGTCACCAACTTGATGCGTCTGGCCTCGTTCTGCTCGCTTGCGTCTCCATGCATGAGAGCATCCCATGATGAAGTCTGCACATGCTTGCTCGAGCATCACGTAAAGCTGGCTGCTAGCATGTCTGCTTGGAACAGGGGCACTGCTTCAACTGGGTGCACCACAAGTGCCAACTCCCGGGGTAGATAGTCGACCCTGCTGCTAGATGGAAGCCCTTTGTTGTAAGGGAGGAGCTCACCGGGGGCAGCGCCATCCTCAAGACGAAACTCCCCAGGCCGCAGAGCTAATCCATAGTCATCTCGGGCCAACTCATCGTCCTCGTCCTCAAAAGGAAACATCGGCGCAGCAGCACCCTGTCGCAGCGAATGCTCACATCCTTCAGTCATGACACCAGCGATGGGTCTCAGCCCATTGCAGTATGCATTTAAGAGCACAGCAAGGGCACTTGAATTCATCACTTATAAGTCATCGTTGAAGGCGTCACCTGTTAAGAGCAATGTGAAAGGGTACAGTATAACAGTCAGCAACGCTGAGGAGCAGGAGAGCTGGTTTCATGCCTTGGGCACAATGAAGCCATCCACAAGTATGTCTGAGACAGGGGCGAGTGCCTCGTACATGTCCTCTTCCTCATCAGGCTCCTCCGGGGCTAGCCCCAGGCGCGCTGCGTTGGAGGAGCTGCGGCTTGCCTTCCCCACACTCCCTGAGCTGAACCTGCACCATACCAAGAGCCCACATCAGGACATGATGCCTCTATCCGTGCTGTGGGAGCACACGTTTGAGGTGACCTGGTTGTGAAGACGGGCTCTTTGACGATAGCCTGATTGACTTCTGCGGCACCTAAGTGTCATGTAACTCCTGCTCTCAGGATAGATCAAGTGCAAACGCCAAATAAGCGAAAAGAAAGTGCATGCCATTAACGTCCCAATGACAGAGGGAATTGGGTGCGGGGTTTTGCCTGGGCGTGAGCGGAGGCTGCGGCTCATCCTCCTCCACAGCGTGCGCAGCGCGGCTGGCATAGAAAGCCTCCAGCTCCTGACCCTGCAGCGGCTCCCGGTGGCCGAGCTCCAGCTTCAATGTCAAGGGCGGCCCAGCAGGCCGCGCCTGGCAGATGTTGCTCGCCAAGCTCCCAGCCTGCAGTAAAACCATCAGCTCTCACACGCAGTTCTAGGCTGGACGCAATACTTCTCTCGCATTGTTGCAGGTAAGGATAAGGATGACAACTTGCGCAGCACTTCCAAGGCGCACGAGAAGCACTGCATCAGAATGACATGGTCACATTTCTCATAGATGAGATCACAAATGTAAAGCACACCGGTGGTCTCTCTGTGAGGAGGATGAGGCTGTGAGGGTCGCCTGCCCAGTCCACCAGCAGATCTCGGGAGGCACCGGCTTCCAGCGTGGGCAGCGTTGCCAGGACTGCCTTAGGGCCAGGCGGGAGAGCCGCTAGCTGCTCTCTGGAGTGGCAAAGCTTCACATGCCTGCATATTGCTCATACACTGGCACACGTGGCTTCTACCCGCTCCAGCACTCACTCATGATAGGTGTTCAGTGCTGCTTCCACATCCTGCTTCATCTTTGAGTGGCTTCATGAGCATCAGACACTGATGCATCCTCAGCGCTGTCAGCCCTAATCGCACTGTCAAGAACTTGTTCAAAGCCTGGGCATCTGCAGGAGTTTTAAGCCAAGATCGGAGTGAGCATGCATGGCACGGTGAGGCAGAGGGTGTACCGCAGGGCGAATGGGTTGTCGCGGCTGCGCTCGAAGGCCTGCAGGACGGCGTCCGACATCCACGTCAGCTGCGTCTTGGCGTACTCCAGCACCTGCCGCGCCTGGGGCGCCATGAACACCAGCGTGAAGTACAGCTTGGCCTTCTCCCAGTGCCTGTCCAGTAATAGCAGCACCTCCAGCACGCGGCCCGCAGCGTCTATTGGCAGCAGCACATTCCCTGCAAGCGCAAAGGAGCACATCAAGCCCATATACAATAGCAATGTGAATGAATGGGTTGCCATGAACACCAGCGTGAAGTACAGCTTGGCCTTCCCACAGTGCCGGTCTAGCAACAGCAGCACCTCCAGCACACGACCCGCAGCGTCTATTGGCAGCAGCACATTCCCTGCATGCACACGTTCACTATACAGCCAGCAACCACACTGTATGGCAGCCAACTAGGCATGTGATTGACCTTTCAGGCGGCCATATGACTTTTTTCTCTGGTCAGAGAACAGCAGCTTGAGCTCATGATGCCCTCACGGCTGAGCAGGAAGGTTGCATGGCTCGGGTGCCTTCTGTACATGCAATGTCAAATGCCCAGCCCGTGGGATTTGCACTCGCAGAGGCAGGCCTGGTCTGCGGACCTCCATTTCTGAGTGTGGACACCACAGAGTCAAGGAGCTGTTTGTCGCGTGCACTCCTGTTGTCTGGGGGGTTGTGCAGGGCGTTGTCAGCGTCGGTGATGAGAGCCAAGGGGCGCAGGAAGGCCCTATCCAGCGCAGCAGCATTCAAATGGCCCTGCACAGAGACTACGTTCCTTGGCCCCCATCTCAGTCTCATCGCTTGTTTGGAAATACTCCATTCAAGGATGCGGCGCCGGCCGCAGACAATGTTGGCATGATGCTACTACATCAAAAAACCCGATATGCAGCATGTCTTAAACGCCGCTCAGAAGTGCTGCTAAAGGGACAAGCCAGCGGGCATGCAGTAAGAACGTGCCTGCTTGCGGTGGTTGTAGTGCACAGCATACACAATGTCCTCGTCCTCGGGGGTCGTGATGCGCCATGCACAGCCGCCAACGAGGTGCCCAGCCGCAAAAGGTGTGATGGTGAAGCCCTCTGCAGCCCCTGCAAAATAGCTCTATTTCTTGGAGGACATCCAGCATGCTGGGAAGGCATTCTTCTACTGTTGATGGGCATATCATGACACTCTGCACAAGGTGAAGCTCATGGGTAGGTCTCTTCAGAGAAGCTGCTGCAGAATCGCCGCATGCATGTCAACAAAGGCATATAGCTTGTGTGCAGAGACGAGGGCACCCTGCATATCCTGTGGTCTTGAGAACCTGATGGGCACAGAGACTGGCCATGGAGATAGTGATGAAGGGCTGACCAGTCAGCGAGAAGACTTGCTGGTACTTGAGGGTGGTGACATGAGCAAAGGCCTTGTCTACGTCGTTGAGATCAAAGGCGTCAAACTCTGAGACCGCTGCGCGGTTCAGACACTGGTCGTACAGAAACATCTGCCCCATCTTGCTCACTGGGTGAGTCGCATATATGGGGGCTGTGCACTGCAGCTGGCCGACCTGCAAGCCCAAATTGCAAAAGATCAGCTCCAGCATGATCTGACTCTTCTAACATGTAGGCGCGGCCTGGTCAGTGCACCGGCTTCTGCAAGTAGGTACAATATGCCAGGCGCCCATCTGGGGATGTAAATTACACGTTTGCATGAGTGACAACAGGCACATGCTGCTTTGTATTGTATGAGGCACCAGGCTTTCTCAGTGGAGGCTTCGTACAAGCACTGGCAAGGCCCCAAGGTGCAGCGGGTCAGGATGAGAAAGCAAGACGGCGTCGAGGTGGCCTGCTACATCCCTGAGGGGGCTCAGCAGCTCCTGTGAGCATCCCTCATCCCACCCACAGTCCAGCAGGAACACCAAGTCGTGCACCTGCAGGTGAATGAGATGGTACCACGCAACGACAGCTCGCAATCCTGCTGGGATACAGCAAAGTCGGCACTGGGGATGGGGCTGTCCGTGCTTGCCTGGAGGAGGCCGCAGATAGGACCATCAGATCTTGCTCCAATAAGGGGTGTGAAGTGGATCTGAGCTGCCATGGTACGAGCGTCATCTGTATGCCTGACACATGAGGTACACAAAAAGGCCGGGACAGATCAAGAGGGGTTCACATGTGCTGGGCCCTTTGCAGGGCATGCTGCATGTATGCCCAGTCTTCACTGCTACTGTGCGCTCATCGCGCCGAGCCATCACTCTGGAGCAAGCTCGGATGCTTCAAAGCTCGTCTGTATTGTCCTACTGTTGCTTCACATCACCTTCATACATGCTGTAGCCTTTCTCAGGTGAGTGTAGCTGCCCGCTCTCGCTGGAAGCTGCCCAAGACGCGCCCAGCCATTCGCAGGGCTTCAACCCAGCGCTCCCAAAGCCTTGCCTTATCGGCTCGGACAGCGCAATAAATTGTGGTTGTGAGAGGACACAGGCACTATGTCGCCCCCTGCGAAGGGCAAGCCGCTGCCGCTGCATAAGTCGATCGCAGCCTCAGCCATCGCCGCATGTACCGCAGAGGTATTCCACGTGATTCAATCCCAAAAACGGAAGGAATCATTACATACGACAGAATGGGTGACATGTGTGCTCTTTCCAGGCCCTGACGCTGCCCCTTGACACGGCAAAAGTACGTCTCCAGCTGCAGGCGAAATCGTCAGGACCGCCTCTATACAAGTGCGAAGCCCTTCAGATGATGAATTTTGCGCAAAAAATGGTCTACGCGCATGGCGGAGCACGTTCAGCACTGAGTTTCCAATCAACTCAATTGCTGCTAATGCAGGGGTCTGCTTGGTACAGTGGGTACAATCGCAAAGCAGGAGGGCCCAGCAGCACTATGGAAGGGTTTAGAAGCAGGTGAACAGCCATTTAATATTTATATCTGGGTCTGTTGGACTGGCCGTGTAGCTGTCGTGACAGGGCTGTGCAGGTCATGAGAAGCAGTCGTGACCGACTTCAGTGTCGCAGGCTTCCACAGGCAATGCCTGTTTGGAGGGCTCAGGATTGGCATGTATGAGCCTGTGAAGACTTTCTACATGGGCTCAAACCCCGGCGAGGCGCCCTTCCTCACAAAGGTGAGACTCCTTGCATTAGCGCCTGCAGAGACCACAAGATGCTCATGACAGGTGATAGAATTGGGCATCACGTACGACATGAAACCTTCACGCATGCTTGCTGTGCCTCTTAGGCCTCCACATGATCATGCCTGAAGGGATCATCCGCATGGCAGCAAGCCTCATCAAGGTGTGAGCGCAATCAGTCCCGTAAATGGTCAGATGCATATGATCAATTGAGTTGTGAAGCGCCTGCTTGTGACAGGTGGCAGCTGGACTGACAACAGGTGCCCTTGCAATCATGATTGCAAGTCCAACAGATCTGGTAAAGGTCAGGATGCAGTCAGAGCAGGGGGGTCAGAAGCCCAGATACCCCAATGCCAGGGCAGCCTACCCCATGATCGTAAAGTGAGTTTGCCCCACCCCACATCTACCCACGCCATTGTCACGAAGGCATCATATCAGCCCCTAGTATGCTTGACCAGCAACAGCAGCAGCCTTGGACCATAAAGCCGGTCTGTAGTCCTGGCTGCTCGTGTGCAGGGAAGAGGGATTTGCCGGTCTGTGGAAAGGGGTCACGCCCAACATTGGCCGCAATGCCATCATCAATGCTGCAGAGCTTGCCAGCTATGACTCTGTGAGCCCTTGCTCTCTAAATGTTGACTGACTCAGTCCTTACAAAGATGTATGGGCAAGTTACCCAGCTTGGCCACAGACTTCAGCACTGACACCCCCCTTGAAGTGATTTAACATAGCGTATATGAGCATCCCTGACAGCATCGTGCCAACCTGTGCGGGTTCTCAATACCCGACGATCAAATTGGTTTGGTTTGCATTTTGCTCTTGTGCAATGTGCAGATCAAGACAGCCCTGATCAAGACGGGCATGTTTGAGGACGCAATGCCCTGTCATCTAGCGTCAGGGCTGGGCGCAGGCTTCTTCGCGGTCATCTGCGGGTCTCCAGTGGATGTTGTGAAGTCTCGCCTCATGGGTACGCTATCATCCTCCTGCAATCATCCATAGGAGGTGCCATGCTCCTTCTGCAAGCTGTCACAGGAGGTGCCAGCATCAACACATTGTCTGCATGGCTTCATGAAGGGGCCATGAATCTGGGTATTTTGGATGGCTAGAGGGAAGGGAAAGCAGCATGCGGAAGCTTAAATGGGCAAGACACACATCTGCCATGTTTTGCCTCGTCTCTTGCGTGCGACATGGAAGGACTGGCTTAGTTGCCTGGCTTGGTGAACCTACAGGGCAAGCTGGGCTGGTTGAGCAGGCTACATGCCATCACACTGGATGTTATCATGAACCACCTGAGAAGGATTGAAGCGGCACTGCCTGGAAGGGTCACTTAGACATGCAGCTGTGCATATGAGAAGGAAGATGCATGCGCTGTAGGTGACAAGACAGGGCAGTACAAGGGCGTGCTGGACTGCTTTGCCAAGAGCTACAGGCAGGGAGGCCTGTTGACCTTCTACAATGGCTTCCTGCCCAACTTTGCCCGGCTTGGGTCCTGGAACTGCGCCATGTTCCTAACAGTAGAGCAGGTGAGGCTTGTGGCGTGCTTTTCAATACCTTGACCCTGCAGCATGATGCTGAGTTCGTTAGCAGCTACCCATCATTTGTCCTAGACAGTGCATTGAGTGTGTGAGATGACAGCCGCAGCAATGATGCCTGATAGGAAACCTCTGTACCGTTTGCAAAGAGATGGAGAATTCCAGCTGCCATGTGTATCTATTTACTATGCAGGTGAAGAAGCTGTTCCAGTGAAAAATTTTGGATGCCACGGTAGCTGAAGAGGACAGGACAGATGACCCTCAAACAACACCTCAGCACTGTGCTGCTTCTGGTTCAGAGTGTTTCATTCTTCTGAGGTGAAAAAGCTCCGGTTTGTTGTCATTTGTAGCGACTGGCTCAAGGGAAGGAAAGGTGTGCTGCGTTTGAGTTTGCTCTAAGGGGCATGTAAGGAGCTGCTGTAAACAAGCAGATTAGGTCAACAACTACTGCCGCTACGGCCTCCTGTGCCACCTGGCAGTGCCATGCTTTGCATCGTGAAGAGACGAACACTACCAAGCAGCATTCAATAAATTGATGTGCACCACCATCGACTTCATCATCTCCCTTTACAGACATCCTTCATATGTAATCAATCACATGCCAGCTGGACACCCTCTGCTGTGGTGACCCAGAAGCAGAGCACAATCTTGGAGCAAGGCAATGTAGCCGCACAAGACATGCATTCTCAAAGCGCTTGCACCATCAGGCTGGCGCTCAGTCGAAGAGGGAGAAGCCCATGTCCTGCACAGGCATAATGGTTGTCAGCGCTCCACACTGCTCTGCTTCCTGTTCAAGGTGCAGCCTGCCATACCGTCATGCACCATGATGAAGCTTCCTGTTCAAGATGCAGCCTGCAATACAGTCATGTACCATGACGCAAGCTGTGGAGTCTGGATTGTTCCAGGCATGATGAACCTGATCAGACGCCCAGAACAAGCCAGACTTTCAGCCTTTGTCAGGGTGGACCTTTGGATAAGGTTTTGCCAAAGCTTTGCAGCATGGTGGAACATGCAGAACATATTCACTACTACTCGTGCAACAGACTTTCAACATTTGAGACAAACTGCACTTGTGCTCACCCCAGAACCATAAATGCTAGTTTTTTCGCAACATCTATGCGTGCGCTGCAGACGAGATGATGAATGGGGAGAGTCGCGTCATGCACAGTGTCTGGCATCTGGTCAGGAGAACAGGAGGGGAGCTCACGTCATCCTCCTCTTCCTCCTCCTTCTCCTCCTCCTTCTTCTCTTCCTTTACCTCTACAGCGTCTCCGCCAGCAGCGCCGCCACCGCCGCCGCCACCACCACCACCGCCAGCTACTACGCCGCCACCGCCGCCTGCAACAGAAAAGCAAAGCTGATTAAAAAGCGCAGATTGGGTCTCCAAGTGTCTCATTGAGTCTCCGCCAGCAGCAGCTGCGCCACCACCGCCACCGCCGCCGCCTGAGACAGAAAAGCAAAGCTTGACAAAAAGCGCAGATCAGGTTTCCAAGTGTCTCATTCAGGTCGCCAGCACTACAACCACGCCGCGAGCGCTGCCTGCTGCTACTGCACCATCAGACCAGCGCTGCCTGGGCGTGAAAGTACACGCCACTTCAATCACAGGTGCAATTACGTCACACACTGAAGTTGATCTGCTGCCTCTCAGCACCTCTGCTAGGGCTGCGGCATCATGATGCTTGCTTACAGTGACATGCTTTCCTGACTTTGAATAGGCATGCAAAGCTGCTCTCATTGCAGTGAGGCCTAGGTGTCAGCGAGCAATAACCCACACCGTAATGAACCCATGCGAGGGAAAGCCCAGAGAGCTTGCAGGAGCAGCTTCGGACAACTTCTTCTGCACCTCTCTGGCACATGGATTGGGCCCGAAAAGGCATGACACAGGCTGAGCTTCAAAGAAGGCTGACCTGCACCGACGTTGGTGATGAGGTCTGCGATGCTCCTCTTCTCAAAGAGCTTGGCGAACAGGTTGGGCCAGTAAGGCTCCACTGAGACGCCGGCTGCCTTGACGAGCGTCTGAATGTTGTCCCCCTACAGCAGAGATACCATAGTAGTCAAATCCTAAAGCCAGAAGGTTCGCACATAGGCACCTCAAAGCCATCTAATTTCTGCTGGTCGCCACCAACATTCATTAGCTCAGCATGCTGCGGGCTGCTGTAGTAGACAAACAATCCAGAAACTGCCTCTTTCAAGCACTGAAATGTGACCATACTCAATGCATGGACAGTGATGGAAGCCGCCAGACTAGTGTGCTGTACCGTGATGTCCAGGCCATCATCGTGGAGGATGAGAGAGGCATATACGCAAGCGAGCTCCGAGGACGACATCCTGAAAGATATTAAGCTCCGGCAGGCTGCAGGAGCACTAACAGGTGGGAAAGAAACTGTGCAGGCGGCCCTTGCCTGCCCCATGCGGCATCGATCCTGCGGCGTCTCTTAACAGCTTCAGCTATAGGCGAAGCTGCAGCCAACTTCTGCCAGCTTTTCCAAGGCTGAACGACCAGAATTGCAAACATTTTGCGGCATCCAACGTGAAGATACGACTCAGCACGTCCTTCCATCATCGGGCACAGCAGCGTTGTACCCACCACCTCTCCCACCGCACTCGTACAACGTCGGGCAGAACTCAAGCGCCTTCCTGCGCTGGTGAATAGCGATCGGTACACGCTGCGCTACCTTATTCTTTCCTTGGTGAGCCCTGCTCCTCATGCCGGACCCATTAAAAGTGTCAAAGCACCTGCGATCGTGTTATGTAGGTCCTCCCCGGCAATGACTACAGCCCTTCTGCCGGCTGACATTGCCCAAACTGATGTCAGGACATCTAGTGTAGCTAGGGTTGACATTCGATCGTGGGACCCTCTTCGTGTTCGACAGATTCGTCCAGGCGACGATGTAGAAGCTCAAGCTCACCACCCTTTATGGTGAGAGTGGGCTTCACATAGCAGCGGATGACGTCACCTTGAGGCACATATCGGGTCTAACAACGAGTCCCGTTGGCTATAGCTCGGAGTGAATTGAGTCGGTGAATCTATGACCGACAAGTTGGCTGCCAGATCAATAGCAGGCCGCTGTGCTGTCGTCGTATCAGAGAAGTATTGTAGACACAGAGGCAAACATGAAATGTGTCGTCCCTCAGTCCGATTGCCTTTCGGCGTAGCAAGTTCTGTAGGGTCTAGCCTTTCCTCCCAGAATGAGTTCTGATAGGGTGCGCAGGTCAGGATGTTTCCATTCGGATGTCTGGCATTGCACTCAAGTGGCCTTCCTCTTTGTAGCAGGACTCTGTCTCTCCATCCAGGAGAGGTCCTTGGATGCTCGTGCAGGAATGGCTATGATGTCCCCGCGGACAGCCTGAAGCCAGATGACAACAAGGAGATTGGTAAGTCCTGCTTGCCGCTCCACGCATTTTGGTGTACCTCAGTGCTCCCCTCACAAAGCAGGTTACAGTGCAGCGGAACATTGGTTGGCAAGCAGCGCACCTATTGTGCTGCCAACCTTTCCGCTTTGGAGAAAACCTATTCATACTTGACACTGTGTCAAGGCACTATGTCCTTCTATTTTTCTTAAGCATGCCCCATCCCAACGACCAATTCTTGGCGCATGGCCTCCATGGCGGGCTCAAGTGATCTTGACATTGTCACAGGTACTGGCATGCGTTGATAGACTGAGCAGCAGATGCTCTGGGCATCAAATTGCTAAACGGATGTTTTGGTGGTTGAAGCCGATTGATCATGCATGCGCAGGCCTGAACAGAGTTTCACAGACATTCTCTGTGATCACCAGCTGTCTTGTGGCTGTGATGGGTCCTCCCCCAGAGGGTGCGCTCCTCTCAACTGAGCACAGAAACCTTACACAAACGAGGATGTAGCCGATTCTGCTGCCTCAAGCTGCAGTCACGTGGCATTCCTCCATGCAGCAGGACTCTGTGTCTCAGGACATGTTTGTTATTGCTTCATGCTTGTGCAGATCTGGAGACTGCGCAAGCCCGCCATTTGGCGGGCTTGGATGAGCAGCTCGTCCGGGTCGAAGCAAGAGCGCAGTCTGCTGCAGAGAAGTATATTGCCGCCAAGGCAGCAACGGCAGAGGCCTGCCGCGCCCTGTCACTCTCCCCTCAGGACAGCAAGCTCCAGATGAGACGCCGCCACGCAGAGATTAGAGAGGGGATGAGGAAGAAATCGCACGACACGGCTCAACGAGTGCTGCAGGACACCCTGCGTAGCAGGCAGGCTATGCGGGCCATGATGGATGGCGAAGGTGAGCGCCCTGCTCTGTGCCAGCGTCAGCGCACCGTGCAGCATACATCAGTATGCAACATGTCAATGGCAGATGGCCCATGACAGGATCTCAGCCTTGCTTCATTTTGCCGTGTGCAAGCCGGATGGGTCGGGCCAGAGCAGCACAGGATGTAGAAGTCTGGCTGTGGCCCTTGTTGTTGCTGTGCTTGCGCCACGATGCACCTGCCTCTTCAGCGAAGGCTTCCTGTGTTTGTTGCGCGACGCACCTGCCACCTGCGCTTGCAAGGCTTGGCAGAGGCCCTGGGACAAGGCAGCCCTTGCATAGAAGTCTTCTTCTGGCCAATCAAGCTTTTGTCTTTATGAGTCCTTGCCCACTTGCAGGTCTGACACTTCACGAGACGCTGGACTATCCCGTCTCGCTGCTACCCCAGTGCAGCCCTCCAGAACCTGGCAGCCTTCAATCGATTCTACCAGCCACTCATGGAGAGGTGCTGCCTTGGGCAGATTTCAGCAGCGGGACGAGTACCATTTTTGATAGGCTGGACAACAGCATCCGAGCATACAACAAGCCAAACTCTTCTCTCGTGCACAGCCTGCAAATCCAGAGAGCAGTCGCCCCGTCTGAGATCAGAACCCAGCTGTCTCACTTCATGGAGCCGGTCAACATGGCAGCTGCAGCTCTCAACATCGCAGTCGAGTGCTGCATCGGTGGTGAAGGCAGAGGCATCTCCCATGCCGACATGGTCCTATGCCCTGCTGGAGCCCACAGCAACGCAGAGAGCCTGAGCAAACATATTTTGGGGACAGTCTTAGTGACGCCCAACTTTCAGCTGAGGCGAGGCGAGCGCCTTGAGGCAGCGCTCAAGGACCCAGACAGGAAGGATGCGATCGAGTCCGTGATCCAGCAGGTGTGTTCAACAACTGCTGCTTTGAATCTGCTGTTGTGCGGAGGTCGCAAGGCCTCAGACTTAGTGCAAATGAAAAGGCCTCGTAAGCAGACTGTTGCTTAGAGGGGCACCTGCTTCAGCCTTCATGGGAAACTGTCAGCTTGTCATCTTGTCATGGCATACCACGCGTCTCTGAGCACTGCTGCGTGTTCTGCAGGCCTACGCAGGCGCAGTGTTAGACGAAGCCCTGCTATTCATTGTGACCAACTACAATGTTTTGAATTATTCTTCAAGCGGAGCAGGGACCCGAGTGATGCTCGTGTCTGGGCCTCAGACCCGGCCTGGGCAGACCAGGTTGACCCGCCAGCAAGGGCGGCGTGGCTAAACAGCTTTCGTGAGGCACAGCAGGTGCAAAGCTGGAAGACAGAGCTCTTGAGAACCAATGTGCCGCCGACAGAGCGCCAGGCTCGATGGCGCAAGACAGGCACAGACGCTGACAGCCTCTCAGCCAGTACCTGCTCTACGAACCCGAGCGCAGCGTCAGACCAGACCACCTTCACGCTTAAGCGCAAGCATGGTGAGCAGCTGCATGCAAGCAGCGGTGAGGGCTCCGAGCAGGCAATTGCAGCTGACACAACACCACTGCCCTCTCGGAAGCGACAGCGCATTTCAGCGGAGCATGCACTGGAGCCAAGCACTGGAGCCCTTGCTTCTGTGATCTCTCCGTGTGTCCCAGCTCCAGCTGCAGAGGACATCTTGCTGCTGTCAGAGCTGGGGCTGACAGATGAGCTCATCACATCAAGCCCGTACGGGTACACTCTGAAGGTGAACCCCCAAGCCTTCCACCAAACTATCAATCTGAGGCGCCGTCACACTCAACCGGCGATCTGGCTAACACTGTCAGTCTCTGCTCTCATCTTAGTCCAGCCCCTGCACTGATTGACTGCTTGTCTTTCAGAAGCCCTGTCTTTGTGCTCAACCTGTTTTCAGCTGCTATGGCATCTCCCTTGCTCACTGCTGCAATACATGGAGCATGCAGGGTATGAGGTCAGCTCTATGCAGGCAGTTAAAGATCATTGGGTGATGCAATTGCCATGCGTTGTCCTTAGAGGGCTCTGCTCACAGGCCTTGGCTAACTGCAGGGGTCATGGAGAGGCGAGCCTGCAGCAGTGAAGCTGTTCCATCAGCGGCAAAAAGGAGCTCTAGAAGCGTACGAGTTGGAGAAACACAACTACAACTCGAAGCTCAATGCCCTACAAGGCACAGCAGTACCCTCCTTTCTTGGCAGCGGCTTGCTTGTACACAGCGCAGGGCCAGTCATTGTGCTCTCGTATGAGGGAAAGCCCATTGCAGAGGATGGGTCCCTGTCCAGAAGGGAGCGGACGTCAGCGCAATCCGCCTTGTCTGCTCTTCATAGCCGGGGGGGTGCACATGGAGACGTGCATCTGTCCAAGTTTGTAGTGAAGGATGGTGTTGCTAAGCTTGTGGACTTTGATCAGTCAGTGTTCCCTGGGCTGAGGAAGTCTATAGCTGCAGAGAAGCACGCAATGCAGGCACTGCTTGCCAGGGACTTTCCTTCAAGGCGCCTGCATTGAGAGCTCAGACTGACAAGAGCCCTGCAAAGTAGCCCTTCAGCATGAAGAACATGGCGGCACAAACACGTATTAAGTTGGGGTTGAGTTCAACGGAAGCCCTTACGGAGCTGAGCTTGTAGCACAGGTATTGCAGTTGGAGTTGGGTGCAAACTGATGTATCATGGCTGTGCTGGCCCCCAGGAATAAGGCTGCTAGACATGGATTGGGAGAAATGTGGGTATCCCGATTAAAAGTCGCGAAAGAAGTTGATATAGTGAGTGGCATTTCCTATGTAATTTGCATCATCATTACAAGGGAGGCAAAGCCACACGCACTGGGCAGACTTTCCTGAGGCAACTCTTGCTCCCAAACATTGACAAAAGCAAAGAGTGCCCGACAGCAGCATGCTGCTGTCTGAGCTAGGATTAGCTGATGAGCATCTGGTTGGAGACCCGTATGGCTACACTTACAAGGTGGGTCTGAGTGTCCAACTCAACATTGGACCACATCTAAGGCTGCAGTGCGCGCATGGCACTTTCATCCTGTCTTCCAGCCCACATTGTCACTTCCCGCTTTCACTGCAGACACAACCCTGCCACCAGTCCAAGTTGGCAGGAGCCCCATTTGCATGCCCAACCTGAGTTCAATTGCACATTGCTTGTGTGCCTGCGTATGGCTGGAGCACATCCATGAAGGAGTGCGCCATGCTCGGACCTGATCTGACCATGCAACGGGAGTTTCCGGCAGATGGTGCATAAGGCCGCCATTGTGCTCTTGGTGTGTAGATTACCCTCATAGCATGCAATTGCCTATTGTGTCGTCATTCAGGGTTTCTAGTCATGACCCGTGGCTGGTTGCAGGGAACGTGGGCTGGAAAGCCTGTGGCGGTGAAGGTGTACAACCTCCGGCAGGATGGAGCCGTTGCATCGTACAGGAGGGAGAAGGTTGCCTACCAAGGGTTGAAAGCCCTGCAGGGCATTATCATGCCCTATTTCTGCGCAGCCGCGTGCTGGCGCACACTGGTGCGCCGGTCATTGTGTTGTCCTATGAGGGGGCAGCCCTAGATCTGGACAAGCCTGTGCCTGTGCACCTGCACCGGGCCACGGAAGAGGCTTTGGAGGCCCTGCACGCCGCGGGTGCTGCCCATTGTGATGTGAACATCTCCAAGTTTGTCGTGAATGGTGATGCGGTGCGGTTGGTAGACTTTGAGCGCTTGGCCTTGAACGCCACTGAAGAGCAGAAAAATGGAGACATGTGGGCTTTTGATGCGCTGCTGCCATAGTAGAGGCCTGAATCAGGAGTCAGGCTTCATGATATCCAAAGCCCTGTCTGCGAGGAAGGTCAAGCAAGCATATGAATTGTGTGCCACATCCTAGGTAAGGCAAGGTCAGGCTGTACAATGGCATCTGCCAGCCTTTTTAAGACCCTGTGTGAGACCTCAACGGTGATGTAGATCAGATCAGATCACTCCAGCTGCCCTCTCTGGCCCCATGCGGCAGCGGTTCTGTGGCGTCTCTATTCAGCTTCAGCCATAGGTGAAGCTGCCGGCAACTCATTCCAGACATAGCAGACCAGCAACATCCCCGCCTCAATAAGTTCGCAGATTCAACGAGTAAGAATCTTCCACTACCTCTCTCACCATTGAGCGTTGTAGCGCTGTACCCACCACGTGTCCCACCGCACTGACACAACGTGGGGTAAAATACAAGCGCTCGATGCGCTGGATGCCTTTTTGGCGATAGATATACGCTGCCTCACCTACATAACTCCCTGGTAAAGCCTGCTTCTGAGATCAGGCTCACCGGATGTGTCAAGCCACCTCCGATCTTGTTATGTAGGTCCTGTGTAAACCCCAACGATGACAACGGCCAATAGGCCAGATGAATTTGATGCAGCTCCCATCAACCCACATTGCTGACAGTTGACCGGGAGAGCCTAGTCATGTTTGACAGATACCAGGGAGCCAACGGCAGTTGCACGTGCACGTGCCCCAGGCGACAAGTCAGGAGCTTGACCTCTCTTCTCCACACAACATCAGCCTTGTTATCAAAATCCATCACGTTGTCCTGAGGCAGTTAACGAGAGCGACACAGAGCTCCGTCGGCTGCAGCTTGGAGCTTACCAAGTGCCCGACAAGTAAGCTGCCAGATCAACAGAAGCCCGCTGTGCTATCAGCTGAAGGGAGGTCTCACAGGTATTGGAGACTTCAGAGACGAAGGTGAGATGCCCTACGCCATTAGCCCGATCGCAACCGTTTAAGGGAGGGTCTAGCATGCACAATGTGCTGCCAGCTATTTTGGCTGCTGTCTGGTCTTGTAAGATGGAACTCTCCATACAAGCCCGTCCATCCTCGTTGCTTCTCGAGCTCCCTCCATTCTCGCATACCTCCGAGCACAGGCAGACCTAGTGCCCTCGACGGCAGCTATGTCTGAGGAGGTGGGATAGGTGTCTCTGCGTCTGGCAGTCCTGCTTGTGCTGTAAGGACCTGTGGGACATATAGCACGGTCCTGGCTGCTTCACAACCAAATGTTCCTGCCATGCTTGCTGCAGGCTGCTGACGCCTTGTGGTAGCAGTTGCAGCTAAGCCAGATTGAGGCTTGGACCAAGAGGGTGACTGTGCTGCGTGAGAGTCTGCGAACTTCCCCCGCAATGAACCCAAGTTGGGTGCACAAGTCAGGATGTTCCCTTTCGGATGTAATCAATGCTCATGCAGGAGTGGGTATGGACTCCCAGCTCCTGGAAGGCATGGACAAGGAGGTCAGGCTTGTGGCTGCAAGTGTCGAGGATGCTCATGAGGAATTCATACGTGCCAAAAACAGGACAGCAGAGGCCGCACGTGCCTTGTCACTAACTCCTCATGACAAATTGCTCCGGCTGCAGCATCATCATGCTAAGATGAGGGAGAAATGCGCAGACGATCATCGTCTCAGCACTGAGCTGCTTTTAAGGAGAACTTGGCAGAGCAGGCAGGACATGGCAGAAGAGATGAAGGGCGCAGGTGAGCGTCCTGCTCTGCCAGCACAGCGTGCTGGTATCAGCGCACCATACAGTTTGGTATGTTGCACAATGGTCTGTGGTCAATGCACAGCATCACATGATTGTGTTATGCGTGTGGAGAAAGAGTCAGGCCAGAGCATCACAAATTGTGGCACTCTGGCTGTGGCCGCAATATTGGTGCGTTTGAAAAGGTCATGCTCCTCTTGAGGATACTTCTCACGCTTGCAGCGCATGCGGCTGCCACCTTTGCAATCATGAGCCTTCGCAGAGGTGCTGGAACAGAGAGATGTGTTTGCTGAGCCTTTGCCCTCTTGCAGATCTGACGTTGCGTGAGGCAGTCTCATATCCAACCCCAATGCTGGAGACATGCAGCAGCCCAGGGAGGTCCAGCTGGGAGACGCAGCTGACTTTGCCCATGACCCAGACACACGGAGAGGTCGTGCCATGGCCGGAGTTTGATGAGGGTTCTCACGAGGTCCTTGACAGACTAGACGATAGCAGGCGCATTTATGGTAGACCAGAAAGTGGCGTTTTACATGGCAGACGAGCAGAGACTCAGGATAAGGTCGAGATGCATCTCTCTAGAATTATGGACGGTGTCAATGACGCAGCTGAGGAGCTCAGCATTCCAGTGCATTGCTGCGGCGGCAGCGGACGATGCATGTCGCATGCAGAGATGATAATGCGCCCCGCTGGCGCGCACTGCAGCGCTGCCTGGCTCAGCAAGCACATCTTGGGCGTGATACTTGTCACATGCGACCTGCAGCTGCATCGGGGGGAGCGCTTGGAAGATGCCCTGCGTGACCCCCTCAGGAGTGAGCGCATCACGGCACTTCTGCAGCAGGTGGTTCCGCATGCTTACTGTGCAAGGGCTCCTGGCATGACATGCTATCACAGTGGGATCCTGCCTCGAGGACAAACTAGCCTTGCACGCATCGAGGGGTTTCGACTGATTGTGCAAGGCAAAGGCTTGATGAGTAGATGTATGCTTGAGGAGTTATGGTGGCTTCGCCAACAGGCAATGATATGCTTGCCATCTTGTCATGGCATAGCTCGCATCTTCACCTACTGTTGCATTCTCTGCAGGCCTATGCAGATGCTGTCATGGATGAAGCGCCGCTTCTTGTCCTTACCGATCACAATGCCACAGTCTTCCTAAGACGCAGCAAAGATGTCAAGGACAACCGCTTGTGGGCCTCAAAACCGGTCTGGGTTGACCAGCATTTCCCACCAGCACGTGCCGCATGGGTGAATGGCTTGCAACAGGCAAAGAAGCTGCGCTGCTTGAAGCAAGCCCTTCCGCGTACTCATGTACATGTGCCACACCCTCTTGAGGAGCACCAATCCCAGCCATGCCAGCAACACACAGAGACGCACCAAGAGCAAGCTGCCAAAGAGAGTCTAGTAGCAATGGAGCAGTGTGCAGCAGTGAACCACAGCGTGGCCCTGTCCCGCAAGCGAAAAAGCGCTAATGAGCAAGAGACTGAAGAGCCTAGCGTGCGGAATCGTGCTGTGAGGCGTCTCATGACTGCGTTGGACATGCCGCGGCTGGCTGCGTCCAGTGTCACAAACCCAGCTGCGGAGGAGACCTTGCTGCTGTCTGAGTTGGGTCTCACTGATGAGCTTCTTGCGGAAGATCAATTTGGCGACACTTACATGGTGAATCTGAGTCTCCAACTCTGCATTGCACTCACATTTGAGGCTTCAGTGCTTGGCCTTCTCATCCTATCTTCAAGAAAATATACTGGCTTTATTGCAGACACAGCCCAGACATGGTCTAGCTTGGCAGAGGATCCAAATACAAACCTTACATATGTCCAGCTGTTAGAGCATGCGCAATTGTATACCTTGCTGTAGCACACGGATGGGAAAAGGTACCATGCAACAGGGAGATGTGGCGGATTGTGTCAAGTAAATTTCATTGAGAATTGTTGGCTTGGTGCAGGGGACTTGGGCCGGAAAGCATGTGGCCGTGAAGGTGTACAATCTCCGGGAAGATGGGTCTGTTGCAGCGTACAAGAGGGAGAAGATGGCCTATAAAGGGCTGAAGTCCCTGCAAGGAGTGGCCATACCCTACTTTCTGCGCAGTGGCTTGTTAGCGCACAGTGCAGCGCCAGTCATCGTGTCGTCTATGAGGGGATAGCCCTCAATCTAGACAAGCCTGTGCCCAAGCACCTGCACCAGGCCATGGAAGAGGCTTTGGAGGCGCTGCACGCTGCAGGCGCTGCCCTTTGTGATGTGGACCGCTCTAAATTCGTGGTGGATGGTGATGCAGTGTGCCTGGTGAGAGCTTAGAGAGCTTAGTCTTGAACGCCACTGAAGAGCAGAAGAGTGAAGACATGTGGGCCCTTGATGCCTTGCTGGCATAGTGGGTGTCTGAATCAGGATCTACGAGTATAGTGCTACACTGCCCTGTCTACAGAGAAGCGTAGTCAGCATTGAGGTAGGGCAAGGCTGTACAGCGGCATCTGCCATCTTGTTATGTACACCCTGCGTGAGACCCCAACGGTAAAGTAGCCACACATGGGCCGGTACAGCCTTGTAATTGTCAATTTCAATTCTTGCTGTCTCTCGCCATAACAGCCTTTCTGACGTCATCAGATATTCGAGAGCTCATACATCGAGAGTAGCAACAGCACATGCCCGGACGAGCCTGAGCTCTCCTGCCTGAGGCAACACTCTGCTTTGCATGGCAGTGCCTCGACCTGTGACGAAGCAGTCGATGTCACTGCCTCAATGATAACGTAGTCAAATGGGCTCCGAGAGCCCGACCTGCCCATTGCCAGATAGTATTTCTGGCATGTCTTGATTGTCCCCTCAGGAAGGTCTGGGCTCATCTTCGAGCGAATTACTGTCCCGCATTCTACAGCAGTTACATCAGGTGTAGCCGGCGTTGTAAATGTTCCCTGTGTGCATCTAGGGCCTACCGACGGAAGCCCGTCCGTTTACTCACACCGCTACAGGAAAGCCAGACCTTCCTGAGTCATCAGGTGTGTCCTTCGTGGCTGAGATGATGGACAGCATCATTTGCAAGGTGTCCACTGCAGAGTCAGGGTTGCTTCCAGGCTGTACCTCATGTTGCATGTGGTTCCCCTCTTTGCTGCAGGGACATGTTGCTTTGTTAAGGTCAATTGATGCTCATGCAGATGGAACTTGACGTCCAGTCATATGTAGACAAGGCTTGGGCTTTGGAGTTAGAGTCCAAGAATGCCCGGACGGCACGGAACATTGCACGTGCAGCTGTAAGACAAGCAAGGCGTGCATTGCAAAAGGCCCCTGCAGTCCCATACCTCAAGGAGAAGCTTCAGCTGGCAATGGAGGATGAGGGCAAGGCGATCAAACATATCCAGCAGGTCGAGGAGCGGCTAGAGTTGGATCGCATTGACAGGCTGGCTATGGTGGTCTCGCTTTGCACTCCAAGGGAGACCTCATTCTTGTATCAGCGGCTCGCGTCTCTGGGCATGATTCCCTGACACCGCTTGGTATAGTGCGGTATCGCTGACAAACTGAAACCATGAATGTTGCCCAAAAGAGCACGTTCTGTGACACCCTGGCTGCGGCTGCACAGCTACTGTCCTGTTTCTGGCGTTGTGCAAAGTGTATCCTGCTCTTTGAGGGGCTGCTTTCTACAATTGGCGCACCCGCCATCATGCACTGCCATTGTGACTTCACAGTGAGCTGCATGAGCCGCACAGCTTTTGCTTAGCCTTGTATGCCTTCCATCAGGCTCTGTGTGCTGAGCGCTCACCGCTTCCTGCAGAGCTGACCATGCGCAAATCAATGGAGTGTCCAAGCCCTGGGATCGGACAAAGCATCACCCCACGCGCGCCTTGCAGCGAGACCCAGCCGATAGGGTTCAGGACATACGGAGAGGTCTTGCAATGGCCGGGTTTGCGCGAGGGCGCGCGTGAGCTGCTCAACAGCCTGGACAATACAAGACGCATCCATGACAAGCCACATTGCGGCATGAAGGATGGGGGGAGCTTCGAGGCAGCTGCGAACCAAGCAGATGTCTTTGCGTTTGTGATGAATTTCATGTACAGGGTCAATTACGTGCTCAAGCAGCTAGGCAGCTCAGTCAAATGCGTCGGCGGGGGCGGCGGACGCAGCATGTCATGCACAGACCTCATCGTGCGCCTTGTTAGCGCGCAGAGCAGCCTCACAGACATGAGCCGCCAGGTCCTGGCGACGATATTGGTCCAAGGCGACTGGAAATTTGACTTGAAGCCAGGCGAAAGTCTGGAGGATGCCCCAAATGACCCCCAGCGGGGTGAGGCGAATATGGCAGCCGTGCAGAAGGTGTGTGCCAATGAGGAATCGCCGAATTTCCCGCTCCCGTGCATGATCTGCCATCGCAAGGTATTACTGCTGCCAAGACAGGCGTCAAGTGCCGGTTCATGGCCAGGGATTGTTGCACCGTTAAACGGCAGGCCTGACCCTGTCATGGCATTGCATACTTCCTCTAAAACTGCTACATGTGGTGCAGGCCTACGGGATGGCTATTGTGGATGGGGCGCCAATTTTCGTGCTGACTAACTACAATGTCACGGTGTTTTTCAAGCGGAGCCAAGACGTCAGGGATATGCGTCTGTGGGCCTCGGAGCCCCTGTGGATCAGCGACACAGACCCGCCTGCATGCGCCATGTGGGCGCACGCTCTGCAGCAGGTGGAGGAGCTTCAGAGCTGGAAGCCCATGCTACCGCGCGCTGATGTGCCAATCAATGTTGAGGAGCAGCAGACTCAGACGCACCAGCAGCAGGTGGACACGCAGCGGCAGCGGCTCGCCAGAGTGAGGCTGCACTCCACAGATCAGAGCTCGGCCTCGGCTGGCAGCGCTGCCTCAGATGACAGCGCAGCCTCCTCCCGCAAGCGAAAGCGCACTGACGAGCAGCCGGGTGAAGACCACAGAGCCCCCATTGATGCTGTGCGGCAGCGCACAGCTGATGCCAGCATGCACCTCCAAGCCTGCAAGCCCCTGAGCAAGGCCTATGAGACAATTAGTCATACGTCTCCGGCACTAGAGCCCAGCATAGGTCTGGAAATGGAGGAGACAGTGCCGCTGTCTGAGCTGGGTCTCACCGGTGAGTGTTTGGGAGCTTTCCAGTATGGCTTCACGCTCAAGGTGAGCTTGACACCTTCAAACACAAGTGCACTTGTCTGTGCAGTTCCTGCCTCTTGACAATGACATCTCGGTCCTAAGCGCAATCTGTCACACCGCCTGCATCGTTCCTGCTTTGATAATACATCTGATCATGCATGCTGCCTTGTTTAGCAAAATCCCTATAAAGGAGGCCTGCTTGCATCTAGTTGGTATACTATCTGTGGTGCATGTTGTTGCTGCAGCACACAGATGAAAGAACACACGATACAGTAGGGAAAGGGTCACCTGATGCTGATGTGCGTGCAGTTTTAGCAGTCCAAGACTGTTGCAAAGACACAATTGCTTGGCGCGCTGCATGTGAGGGGATGTTCTGAAGCTTGCCTGGCTGCAGGGGACTTGGGAAGGCAAGCCTACGGCAGTGAAGGTGTACAATCTTCGGAAGCGCGGAGCTCTTGCAGCGTACAAGACGGAGAAGGATGCCTACCACGAGCTGGAGCTCCTTCAGGGCAGAGCAATCCCTTACTTTCTGCGCAGCGGCTTGCAAGCGCACACTGCAGCGCCAGTCTTTGTGACTTCCTATGAGGGGCAAGCCCTAGCAGAGGAGAAGCCTGTGCCCTTGCACCTGCACCGGTGCATGAAAGAGGCTTTGGAGGCGCTGCACGCCGCAGGCGCTGCTTATCGTGATGTGAACTGCTCCAACTTTGTGGTGAATGGGAATGCGGTGCGGTTGGTGGACTTTGAGAGCTTAGCCTTAGACGCCACTGAGGAGCAGAGGAGAGGAGGCATGTGGGCTTTTAATGACCTGCTGCCATCGTGCGGCGTCTGAATTACATTTCGGGCGTGTAGTGATACAATACCCTCTGCAAAGAGAAGCTCGCAAGCGTCAAGGTAGGGCAAGGCTGTACAACGGTATCTGCCATCTTGTTATGTACACCCTCCGTGGGAATCCCAACTGTACTATACCCAATCCTGGATCGCCATTGCATTCATCATGGATATGTGTACTGTTGTTAACGTTATCTCTTGCCATTACAGCCTCTGTGACCTCATCGTCTATCCGAGAACAAATTGCATCGAGAGCGGCAAGTGCACATGCCCGGACGAGCCTGCGCTCTCGACGCTAAGGCAGCAGTCTACTTTGCATGGCAATGCCTCGCGCTTTGGTGAAGCATTCGATGTCACTGACTCAATAGTTTCACCAAGCGGAATTAGCTAACAAGGGTTCCGGGACTCGGAATCGATGATGACTGTACTATCGATAGAATCTGGATGCCACTGCCAGATCATTTGTCTGCTGTCACTCGAGACCTTTGGACCCATCTCTAAGCAGAGGGTACGTCACACGTCTTACAGCAAACCCATCAGTTGGTGGCTTGTACGTAAGCATCTTGGTGGCGTCGTTGGTGCTCATCGAGAGCTCGTCCTGTAAACGAAGACCGCTATCGCAGAGCCATACCTTTTTTAAACCGTCAGGTGTGCCCTTCATGATTGGCACGATGGACGGCAACAGTGATTATCTGTCCACTGCAAAGTCAGGGTTGCTACCAATCTGTACCTCATGCTGCATGTGGTCTCCCTCTTTGCAGCAGGAATCCTGTTCATCCACTCCAAGAAAGGTCACTTGTGCTCGTGCAGATGGTGACTGACGTCCAGTCGTATCTAAGCCAGGCCAAAGCCTTGAACTCAGAGTCAAAGTCTGCCTGGACGGCATACAGCAGCGCAGCTGATGCTAGACGCCAAGCAGAGCGTGCATTGCGGGAGGTACCTGCAGACCCAGTCCTTCAGCAGAGGATTCAGCTGGCGAAGGAGGATGAGGGCAGGAAGCAAGAACACTATCAAGAAGTCCAAGAACGGCTAGCAACGCACAGCCGTTGGTGGCCAGCTATAAGGGCCTCAATTTGCGCTCCAAGTGAGCCTTCTGCTCTGCTCTTGTATCAGCGGCTCCCAGACAGTCTCTGGGCATCAATCTGTGTCAACGCTTAGAGCAGTGCGTTAATCCAGACGCATGGGCACCATAGGCGTTGCCAAAGCACTCTCTTCTGACATCTTGTCTGCGGCTACACTGCTGCCGTCCTGTTTTGGCGCCATGCAAAGTGCATCCTGCCCTTCGAGGGGCTGTACTCTGTGTTTGGTGCACCCGCAATCATGCACTGCCAATGTGACTACACAGTGAGCTGCAGGGGCCACACGGCTTTCTGGCTGGCTTGTATGGTTTTATCTGGCTCTGTGTGCTGAGCGTTGGTCTGTTCCTTCAGAGCTGACCATGCGCGAGTTAGTGGAGTGTCCAAATCCTGGGATCGGACAACGCGTCACCCCACGCGCGCCATGCAGCGAACCCCGGCCGGTAGCGCCTAGGACATACGCAAAGCTCTTGCAGTGGCCGGAGTTACGTGAGGGGGCACGTGAGCTACTCAACAGCCTGGACGACACACAACGCATCTATGACAAGCCGTATTGTGCCGTGAAGGATGGGGGGAGCTTTGGGGCAGTTGCAGACCAAGCAGATGTCGCGGGGATTTTCCTGTACTTAAGGTACAGGGTCAATGATGTGCTCAAGCAGCTAGGCAAGCCAGTCGAATTCATCGGCGGGGGCGGCGGACGCTGCATGTCGGGTGCAGACCTGATTGTGCGCCTTATTAGTGCGCAGAGCAGCCTCACAGGCATGAGCAGCCAGGTCTTGGCAACCATACTGATCAAGGGCGATTGGGATTTTGACATAAAGCCGGGCGAGAGCCTTGAAGACGCCTTGAATGACCCCCAGCGGGGTGTGACCAATATGGCAGCCGTGCAGGAGGTGGGTGTTGATGAGGAACCACAGCTCTTGCCGCTCTTGTGCATCTTTGCAGTGTCATTGCAATATGATGATGCCGGTGGGACAGGCTAGCCCTGTATAGATCACTAGGTCTTTGCTGCTCATGTGGAGTGAGGTGTCAAGTGCAGGTTCATGGCCAAATTCTATCGCACCTCCAACAGACATTCTTGACTCCCCATCACGTCATGGCATTGCGTGCTTCCTCTGAAACTGCTACATGTGTTGTAGGCCTATGGGATGGCTGTCGTGGACGAGGCGCCGATTTTCATGCTGACCAACTACAATGTCACAGTGTTCTTTAAAAGGAGCCAGGACGTCAGGGATACGCGCCTGTGGGCCTCGGAGCCCTTCTGGATCAGCGAAACAGACCCGCCCGCATGCGCCATGTGGGCGCATGCTCTGCAGCAGGCGGAGGAGCTTCGCAGCTGGAAGCTCAAGCTGCTGCGCGCTGATGTGCCAATTGTTGTTGAGGAGCAGCAGACTCAGACGCGCCAGCAGCAGGTGGACACGCACCGGCAGCGGCTCGCCAGAGTGAGCTTGCACTCCACAGATCAGAGCTCGGCCTCGGCTGGCAGCGCTGCCTCAGATGACAGCGCAGCCTCCTCCCGCAAGCGAAAGCGCGTTGACGAGCAGCCGGGTGAAGACCACAGAGCCCCCATCCATGCTGTGCGGCAGTGCACCACCGATGCCAACGTGCACCTCCAAGCCAGCAGGCCCCTGAGCAAGGCTGATCAGACAAGAATTAACACCTCTTTGGCACTTCAACCAGCCATAGATCTGGAAGTGGAGGAGACAGTGCCGCTGTCTGAGCTGGGTCTCACTGGTGAGTGTTTGGGAGCTTTCCAGTATGGCTTCACTCTCAAGGTGAGCCTGAGATGCAAGTGCTCCTGCCTTAGAGGCTCCTGCTCTTGACATACACATTTTGATCCTTCCTACTTTGAGCACGAGTATTACCATGTACCCGGTCTGCTTGATAATCTGTTTAGCAAAGGCACCTGACTGACCTCCTTGCAGTTAGTTGCTCAATCATTTGTGATGTGCGGTGTTGCCGCAGTGAGAGGTGTGGCGGATATGGCCAAAGCTGCAGTGCGTAGCAGTCAGGAAGCATTCTAAAGACGCAATCGCCTGATGTATTCCTTGTAAGGGGATGTGACTTCAACTTGCCTAGCTGCAGGGGACTTGGGAAGGCAAGGCTACAGCGGTGAAGGTATACAATCTTCTTCGGAAGCGCGGAGCACTTGCAGAATATAAGAGGGAGAAGGATGCCTACCACAAGCCGAAGCCCCTTCAGGGCAAGGCGATCCCTTATTTGCTGCGCAGCGGCTTGCAAGCGCACACTGCAGCGCCAGTCATTGTGACTTCCTACGAGGGGCAGGCCCTAGGAAAATATGAGCCTGTGCCCTTGCACTTGCAAAAGCTCATGCAAGAGGCTACATAGGCGCTGCATGCCATGGGCGCTGCCCATGGCAGCTCCGGCTTTGTGGTAAAGGGTGATGTTGTGCGGCTCGTGGAGTTTGGGGAGACAACCTTGGAAGCCACCAAGGAGCAGAAGCATTTAGACATGGTGACTCTTGATAAATTGTTGCATCGCACTCTCAATGAACTCGGTCAAGCTGAGTGGCCAACGTGGGCAGTCAGCGCCACATAAAATGAGCATTAGACAGTCGTTGGGGGCCACATATTGGTGTGCATAAATGCTTGGAACTACAGTGCAACATGGCCATGCTAGCTGGCAAGGCAGGGCAAGTTACTACGCCGTGTCGATGGGTCTAGGAATGATGCTAGGCTCATAGCCATCATGGTTTAACATTCTGGTAGACATGTCAGGTACATTGTACAGCGTGCTGACGTGCCTAAAATCTTAATCGAGGAGCTTTAGATGCGATGTGGATATGCTTGGAGCTTTTATTTCTGCAGCAAAGGTAAATCGAATGGCTCTGCTACAAGTACATAATGCCTGGGCCCTTGCGCTCACTGTGTGAAGAATTCAGAGCGTAAAGATGTAAGCAATCGGGCTGCATGCCTCCTAGACTAGCTTGGTTGAGTAGGTAGGTGTCCAGTGTGTGATGTGGACGATGTGCTTGCCTTTCATCACTTGTATAGTCTGCTTACAGTGCTTGCCATAGGGCTGGCTGTAGCAGGGTGAAGCGCGTAGGTTTTACGCACATGGATTCCAACCAGAACACACAACTTTCATCTCAGTCATTCAGGAAGTGCAGTGTCCACACGAGAAAGAGCAAAAGCCCTGGTGATGCATTGACAACTTCAATGCTCAAATGAGGATCTTCATTACGTACGGCCCCTGCTCCAACATCATCACACGTTCATTAACACTGCCTGACAACCCCCACAGGGCTGCGCCAGGCTTTGATCGCCCTTGATGGGGATGCATAGTAGCATGAGAAGCACGTTGCAGAAACTTAAGCCCCAACACCCCATGTGACTGCTCTCCTTCCAGGATGCGCCATGCCCCAATCTGTGCAGGCTGAGCCTCTTCCCAACAGGGCTGCACCAGGCTTCAATTGCCCTTGATGCAAACGCACACAGTACGGAGAAGCTGATGTAAAAGGAGGAGCCCTGCACTCCTCTACATACTGCATCAGACCCAGGCTCCCTCAGAAGGTTGCGCTTCTTTGCTCCCTCTCTCTGTTCCTCAATGCCGAAGCCCTAGTCGCCCTTGATGGGGATGCGCAGCAGCAGGGAGAGCGTGATGTAGACGGCGGCGATCTGGACGCCCGCGCAGGCGAGGCCGCTGCCCACGAGAATGCCCTGGGCGCGGGTCTCTTGCACGCAGTGCTGCGGCATGCTCTGCAGCCAGTCGGTCTTGCTGTGCGAGGCCTCCCGCTTCTGCAGCAGCTCCGCAAATCGCTGGTCCCACATCTTCTGCTTGTCCGCCCTCAGCTGCGCCAGTGCATGATAGTTGTCGGCACAGATCCATTGCCAAAGTCAGCTCCTTAAAGGATGTGACCAGAGGGCGTTACCAGAGCAGGAAGACCACACACACATGCATGGGACATTCCCGCTCTCCAGGAGGAGCCATGAATAGGTACAGTGCCTTGGGATATGCTGCCAAGGCCCTTTCCCTGGGAGCTCTGTTACTCTATTGAGAGGTGCATGAGTCTGTGTACGGTGCTTATAGCAAGCTTCTGGGCAGCTGGGGGCTACCTTGGCACCTTCTGTGATGGTGTTGGCAAAGCCGTCCACATTGTAGAGGTGGTACTGGTTGTCGTGAGTGCGCTCCAGAGCGCCTTGCATGTTTGGCAGCTCCTGCTTTGCCTGCAACCACGACTGCACGCTTCAGACGCCCTTCTATCACTCTGGAGCTTTCTGATCGCAAGACCTGACGAGCCATTGCAATTTCGCATGTGACACAGCAGCTGACGAAACTTGCATGTGCAGTATGCAGCATGGTGGCAAAGACAGAGTGGCTTTGCCAAGACCCTGCAATGAGGCTTCATCCAATGGAAGTCGCTCACCCCTACAAGGAGCTTGCCCAGCTCGTCATGGTCAGTGTGAGAGTAGTGTGCTGGCACATTCTGGAAGTGCGAGCCCACGAGCGCGTCCAGAATTTCCTCATACTCGGGCAGCGTCAGCGTGAAGTTGGTGTCCGCATGCTTCGCCTTTATTTTTGCCAGCGCCTGTGCACGGTCAAATCCCTGTCGACTGTTGGCCTCTTGCTCAGATGCATGTCAGCAAGCAGAGTGCTGTGCCGATCAGAGCGTGTGAAGTAGTGCGTGTGCACCAGTATGTAGCAAGGACAGGCATAGCAAGGGAGTGCAGTGAGAGACCCTGACAGAGAAGTGCCATGTTGCCTCACCTGATCTGCAAGGTCTATTCGGTTCTGCAGTGCATCCCTGCAGCACGACAGCAGCTCAACATAGCTTCCCGCATGGACGTGGTGCTGATGCTTATCAGGAGCATTGCACAAGCACCTCAATAGCTGCAGATGTCCAGGAAATGAGGATGGCGCCACCCCAGCATGCTAATGCCTCAGCAACAGATGTTGCATGTTGAGATGGAGGACGCACCTTTCATGCTGAGCCATGGCCTTCACGCTCTCCTCTGTGATGTTGGGGTTGTTCAGCACGCTCTCCATCATCACCTCTGCATGCCTGTGCAGCTGCGCCAGCTTCGCCTGCAAATAGAACAGGATCTCAGTGTATGGGCTACTGCTTGGAAAATGTGTTCCTGAATGCCTGCTTCAGCCATGGCACAGCAAAAGCGCAATGGGCCATTCTCATGTCCCTGCGCCCGCAGTGAAGCTGGCACATGCTGCTCAGTGAACACCTGGTGAAGCCTGAGGCTGGAATGCGTCTTGAGCTCATGCTTCAGCAAGCGCACCGTGCCACATCATGTGACAGCCTAGTGCAGAAGTGACTTCTCAGCATGTGCTTCAGAGCTTGGCTGTGAGGCACCTGGATGTAGTTCTGGTCCGTCTCGCGCAGCTCCTCCTGCTTCTGGCGGAGGTCGATGGCCTGCACCGCCCCCGCCTGCACCAAGTCCATCATCTCCTCCATCTGCATGCACCCCACCATTGTCCTTAGTTTCTGCATGTCCAAAATCTTCCAGAGCCCTTTTCAGCGGGATAGCAGGGCAATCCTGTCCTCATCAACATAGACATGATTCTCACACATCAAAGATCTAGCACTTTCCCTGGTCAGCGCAGCACAACAATAATTGTTCTCTGTCTGAGGAATGGGTTTGACAAGGCGCGCCAGCCTCATGAGGTGTAGGGTTCTCGGGACTGCAGAGCCTTTGTCCCGCGCAGGAGCCCAGTTGCCACATGGGCTGCCCGGCTGAGGTGCAGCAGCTCACCTCATTCATCCGCGTGTAGATGCTGTTGAAGATGTCCGAGTGCGCTGTGTCCTTCACAAGGTGCTCTGTGGACAGCGTCCTGACATACAGTTCTGCCAATGCGCAGTCCACCTCTGTCTCTCTCCCCACCTGTGCAGAGAGGAGGACTTTGTATATTTGGTCCACCAAATCTGCATATACCTCAAACGCCACTCAGGGAGCAGGTGCTGCTAAAGCAGTCCTCATGGCAACATGCAAGCTCTAACTCGCCTTCAAATTCTCCAGGCAAGACCAGGCTCTGCAGCGGCACAGTTCTCCGCATGACCAGCTGTGTCATAGCGTATCCAGCCTGACCAGCTGGAATGTTCAGGAGGCATGTGTCTCTGCTTCACATGCTTCTGCTAGTGTGAGGGCTTGCCTCTTGAATGAACTGGAACGTGAGCAGCAGGCCCATGATGCAGACGACCACGCTGACGTTGAGCAGGTTGGCGCTGCGGTTAGCGGCCCCGAGCACGCCACTGGCGCCCGCCAGCACCAGCAGCCCTCCCAGCAGCTGGCACAGCAACCCCCAGCATCATGTGGTGCACTCGAACAGCTTTCATGACGAGCGCATGTCAGGTGCATGTGCAGCTACCCCTGCTCTAGCTTCCAAAAGGCCTTGCGGTCAGCACCAGGCTAGCAAAGCAAGCCCTCAGCGTCATTCGATGCACTACAACAGCTTTCATGACGAGAGCATGTCAGGTGCATGTGCAGCTGCCTTGGTTGCACAAGGACACCAAAAGGCCTTGCACTCAGGTCTGCTGCACGAGAGGAGTCCTTTCAAAATGCCTCAACATGACAGTAATCATCAGGAGGCAGCTGTTGGAGCTGGTGCAGAGCATGCTCATACCACAAGCTGTCTCTCTGATCACTCCAGCTGGCAATTTTTCATGCATGCTCAAGGGTGCTCGCTCATGAGGGCACAATCTGCCCCCTGCGAAGATTTGTGGGAAGGAAGACTCACCAATCCTGACCATCTGGGTCCGCCATTGCCTCCGACAAGGGCTATGAAGGCGAGGCCAAAGCCAGCTATGGCCAAAATAACACTGACCGTCTTGCTTGCGTTCTGCCATTTACGAGACCCTGCAAGATGTGAGCTTTCGTGCATTTTGCGATCCCATCCACACAATCACTTGGACTGAGGGAAGGGCTGCATCGAGTTGCCCACCTTTCTTATACGAACTCGATGTGCCGAAGCCGCCTAGAACGTCTCCATTGGTGGTCCCAAGCATCTTTCTATCGCCTCAGCAATACCTATGCTCTCAGCTGTTCCCCACCTGATGCCAGTCTGCTATCTAAGAGTGAGTAAGCCAGCTGCCCCGTATTGCTAACATGAAGCGCTCAGTAAGCTGTCAGCTCGGCTCGATAGCATCGCGGCTTCAGCCTGGATGTTGCGCCCCTCTGCATGCACTCGATGCGCTCCTGCCTTCCCATGGCGATATTGTAGGCTGCCCGCCACAACAACATCGCGGGGCGTCATGGGGCCCAAGCAGCCCGACCCCGGGCAGCATCAGGGCAGGTTCAGGCTGACTTATCGCGAGGGGTGCAAGCTTTGTCAAGCTGCCTGTGGTGCGAATGGCATGTGGTGGAGACATGTGCGTTGTTAAGAAGCGCTGCTCTTGATGGGACGACAGCTGCAAGTATAGGAGGTCGCCTTCTAAGCTGCTAGAATGTCTGTGAGCACAGCTGCTAGAGTGCCTGTGAGCACAGCTGCTCCGCCTTGGGGCACCATGCTTTACAGCTTTCATGATCTGACAACTCGTTTCAAAAATCCTTATGAGCTTCAGAAGGGGGGATCTGCGCCAGCTGAACAACTGGGTGTAGTCATAGAGGAAGGACACAACTGCATTCACCTAAGCTGCTGCACCTCTGATCTTCAGCAGCTGCACTTCAAACAGCAAAGGCTCACTGCTATGGTTCAGGAGCTGCCGCTTTGTTGCAAAGGTTGGCGGCTGCGGCTGCAACTCAGCATTCACACCGGTGTAGCCTAGCTGCGGTGGGATCACCACTCGTCTCTTTGCTCCAGGCTTCATGCCCACTAGTGCTTCCTCCAGTCCTGGAATAATGTCCCCTGTACCCTGTGCACAAAGCACATGTATTAATGCTCTGCTTAGCTGTGCAACTTGCTGTCCGCTCTCTGCATTCACTGTCATTCCTGCTGCTCAACACATAGCCAGCTTCTGGGGGCATTTAATTTGCTCGCAGACTTGACCCATGTGGAAAAAGAGTAGCTCACCAGGCGGACCTCCAAAGGTCCAATGGGGACATCACGCGGCTGGAAAGAGACTCCTTCAACAGTTGCATAAATAAAGTACCCATTTGACCGCCTGCATCACCATTGACTGCTTGCATCTGAGAGGCTCTGTAGCAAATATCAGCAGAATATGGGAAAAAGCATTGATGGGCCTTGCGGGAAAGCTGACCTGAGCACATAGTCCAAGACAAGTCTGTCCCCTGTCTTTGCTCCAGACCCCGCACCCAGAGCAAGCTCTTGAATCTTCACTCCATTGGCTGTCTTGAAGAATCTGTGTAGTGTCTGCTAGTCAGTATGTGGCTACACAGGCTCAGCAGAGCTCTTGGCGCTTTTAAAATACTCAGATTGCGCAGCATGCTCACACCGGATATCATGCATGCGGGCTTTGCACTTCAGGTGATTTGTCAATGAACGTGGCTCATCAGGGGTCACCTGGGAGCTGCAGGATCTACTGGTGCTGCTAGTCCAGGTGAGGACCAGTCTCCTAGGCCAGCTGGGGCAGCCTTCCTGGCTGCAAGCGCTGGTCTGCATGAAGAATTGACGTCAGTCCAGGTGTCCATGCTGCCCGGGAACCCCAAGTGCATAAGACTGCAGGTGGTAGCCCAAGCTCACCTTGTATGCAAAGTTAAGAGGAGGGCTGCCGATTGATGTAGAAGGTGTCGCCTACTGGGAGTGTCCACAGTTCCTGCAGCACCTACCATGTATCCCCAGCATCAGTCATGTTCCGGTGAGATAACCTGCAACGTAGCCACAGTCAACCGTTAATGTCATCCTTCACTCGAAAGACTACCTGCAGCTTGCCGTTCCTGGCACTCGCCTCTGCGAGGACTGGCTGTCGTCTGAGGAGGGCAGCCTGGGCAGACCTGCAGAGCTCCCACTGCTGCTGTGTGCATAGTCTGGCCGGGCTTACAACTTGCTCCGCCCTGTTGCTGTGAAGTATCCGAAATGTCCAGATCCTGAACGTTAGAGAGGCGAGGACTGGCAGTTTCTGATGTTGGGTCATCCATACTTCCTGGCTCCAGATTTGGCTTCTGCAGGGAGATGGCGGGCAGTTTGCAGCACCAGCTGCGGTCAGAAGCGAGCCCATATAATTCTAAGTCTTAGGTAGAACATGTGAAACTGGGTACGTGACCCATATCTGCGGGTCAATGCAGCAAGGTGTGATACCTTGGTGCAATCTTGTCACCATACAATGGTGGGCAAGTGCTCTCGATGGCACGATGATGTCTGAGATGTTATAAGTGCTTAGGTAAGTGTCCCGATACACTTTTGTGGCAGCTTATGCAGCATAAAGTCAAAAAGAGACCATCACCCGTACTTTTCTAGGACTGGTTCGGTTGTCGGGGAGAGAATTTAGGCGGTCGACAGGCTCTGTATGATGTGAACAACCAGATGGGAGGACAAAGAAGGAAAATACCAAAGCCAATGGCGACCTACCTCAGAAAAAAGGTTACAGCCAACATAACGCAAAGAACAGCTCAGACACATACCAAGAGTGCTACTGCCAACGGCTTTTGCGACAGTGATCCTTACGACTTCGACATAGGCCTTACAGGTAATGGTCTGTCAACAGCAATGCTGGGTTTGATCGACCAGCGAGTGAGAGGGACACTGGACTCAATATACTCATCCCTCAGCTCTGCCTTGCCCTGTGCAGACCATGACTCTCTGACGAGCCAGACAGCTTCAGAAGATGAGCATGACCCTGCCAGCAATCTCAAAGCAAGCCATACAGCTCAAGAAGTGGAGACCAACACGGAGAAGTCAGTGCCTGAATCCCCTTCCGTCAAGCAGCACACAGCTCAGCACGAGCCGGCCTTCCTGCAGCGCCTTATGGTCAAGCAGGATACACATGCAGTTTCTTGGTCTGCGAAATCCAGCTCCAGCAGTGACTGGGGCGACACTGCTGAGGATGGATCTGCTGAGGTCAGCGCTCAGCCAGTGCAGCTGGACACTTCAGAGCAGCCGTGTGACTCAGCAGCAGCTGCAGCTCCCAGTGATAAGCCTACGCCCACAATGCCATGCGCTGAGCACTCTCAGAAGGCATTGCAGCCTTCAGAGACAGGACAAGAGGAGCAGGCACAGGCTGCCAAGCCATTGCGCCCATCGGGGGGTTCCCAGAACTCAGACAGGCAAAGCAAGGGACCTGTACTGAAGAGGCCTGCCTCGGCAGGCGCCTTGGCAGGAAGTCAGGGGAGTGCTGGATCCCGCAAGAGGAAGGCAGGCCCCAGCAATGCCATGGTGAGGAGCGTGCTGCTTGGCAGTCAGGACCTTATCCCTGTCTTGCTGAAATCCATCGGGTGTACGCCAAAGCCCACTATTGTAGCCTGATCTCAACCCCGCCCTGCTACAATAGAAGTAGTGTACAGCAGTGCCTGCCGCCGTAGCCTGCTCAATTACATGTGTGGCAGAACGGCATTGTTGTCCTGAAGCATATGACACACAACATCTGCAATAGCAGCCTGCTCAGTAGTGTGAGCGCTGCGCAGGACGGAGCTGAGCAGAGGAAGAGGAATGGCAGGAGTGGGTCTGCTGGACTTTCCTGGCTGGGCACGTCAGCTGCGCAGCGGGTGGCTCCCGCAGACACCCAGGACGCCCCAGCATGCGCCTCTAAAGGCCCCACAGTCATGGAGGTGTGCACTTTGAAGACATACCCTGGCATTGCTTTCAATGCCTTCTATCTTCAACCCACACACTAGCATGCAACCTGGCAATGTCTTGAAAGTACGTCCTAAGTGAAGCGATTGTGGCGTTGCTAGACCATTTCAGACTTGATTTTATTGACATTGCAAGCTGTTTTCAACAGCTTGCACATGAGGAACCCCTCCAGATATGACCCAGTGTGCCCCAAACCAGCTGTGCGCTACCACTCCTCCTAGCTGAGTCATGTTTTGGTGTTGACCACCAATGACAGTCCCTTGTTGCGTCTCAGGCCCAGGAGTGCGGGGAGCAGTTCCAGCTGCAGGATGACATCCAGTACGCGCTGGACGGCCTGTGCGCCAGCGCTCTGCCCTCTGACCGAGCCTGCAGCGCTGCCCAGCTGGCAGAGATGGCCGCAACCCGGAGAGGCCGCCTGGCGCTCAGGTCTGCTGCCCCTGATATATGTAGGTGCAGGTGTCCTGTCTGGCCGTTCCAGTGGCTGGCGATTGCACCAAGGTGCATCTGTAAGCTCTGTATTGCAGCTATCGTTCAGGACAACGTGTGTCCTGATAGAAAGCTTTGCAGCTTTGTCTGGTGCTGTGCTTCTGTCGCACTTCTTGAGGAGAGTGTACCCGTCACCCTGGGTCAAGCACATGACTGGTGTGGTGGGTCCGAAGGGTCATCTGACCTGATATGGATTCTTGGCAAGACAGGATCTCAAGAACGGCAGTGTTTTGTGGGTGCAGGGCAGGAGGGCTGTTCCAGGATGTCATGGGCGCTGCCAGCAGGCTGCCTCTGAACAGAGAGCCGCTCACAGCGCTTGCCATAGCAGTCATGCTGCTCGCATTCGCGAAGGACAGAGCCGAGCAGGCGGCGCTGCGCCACGACAGCGCGCTCTCTGTGCTCAAGAAGCTCCTGCAGGTGCCGAACAGCGCCTCAGCCTTGCAAATCAGGATGTACACAGAGTCCTCCCAACGTCCCAGGATTTGCTTACAGATATAGTCGAGTGTGTATGAGACGCCTCACTGCCGAGGAGCTACAAAGCTCACAGCTCCTCAGCTGAGTAGCCCATTGGTGACTCTAGATATTGTACATAAGGTCTTGCCACGTTCCCCTGATCTCTTACAGCAGCGAAAGGCATGGATGTTGCATGCGCAGTGCCAGGATGACGCCAATGTGAAGACAGGTGACAGCCGGACCATGCAAGCGCGCACGACCCTTGCCAGGATTCTGAAGGACTTTGCCTTTGTGACGTCGCTGCCTATTGCGCAGAGGCTTTGCCCATGCGCCCTGGCCATAGCAGCTCTCTCAGGTTTGTCACTCGCCTCACAGCCACATCAGTGTCTGCATCTGCAAGGGGTGTAGGCCTGCACCTAGTCCTGCTGTCTCCACATTGCGTCAGCCCCTGAGGGCATGCTGCATAGATTGGCAGAGCCTGTTTGGTAGTTGACTATTCAGGCATATGTGGCCTCTTGAATGGCCAGCTGCACGAGCTGAGCATTGTCTGGCCAAGAGGACCAGCCATATCTGGTGTGCGGACCATTCAACTTGGGACACCTGTGATTGGTAAGCGATGACTTTAATTGATGATTGCAGGCGCTCTGGACCCTCAGCAGGCCTCGTCAGCATCTGAGGAGCTGAAAGCCGCCCTGCTGGAGCAGGGTGTGCTGCGCACGCTGGCTGAGCTGTCCGCTGAGTTTGCAGCGCGCCTGGCGGCTGCGCCCAAAGGGGACACTGCCAGGTTCAACCGCCCTATGTCCTCATACCTCACTAACAGCTGGGTATGCCTGTCCATGAGGCTAAGTCTGGTGCTAATTGGTGATGATGTAGTGTACCTTGTGGAAACCATAGTAGGGGGTACAAGAAAATAACTACATATGCCACTGGCATGTTTGGTATCGAGCAGGAAATGCTTGTGTTGGGATCCTCTGCAATAAGGACTGGACGGGGACCATATCAGCCTTGTTGACCGATGCAGGCCGCTGTGGAACTTGCACAGATGCCTGCTGACGCTGGAATATGCGACTTTTGCCTGCCCAGCCAATGAGCAGGAGCTAGTGCACCTCCGGCTTGCAGCCCCTGTACAGCCATGCAGCAGGCCCTTGCATGAATCAAGCAAAGCTCAGAGCAGACAGTAAGCATGAATTGCCCCAACCCATGCTCCATGCATACCTGGGTCCTTGCAAGTTTATGCAAAGGCCACACAACGCACAGCTGCTGCAGGATCATTCAGCAGTGCCTCCAACCCACTTCTATCTACCGTACATAACGCAAGATAGCAATTCTGCTGTGCAGAAAGGCAGTAGCAGCGGCTCTGGTGGCGTCAGAGCGTGGCAATGACCTGGACGCGGAAGCACCTTTGCCGCCAAGGCACTCCTCCGCACCTGAGATCAGCTGCAGCCCCCCAAATGGCAGGATGTCCCGTATGCAGCTCTCTCAGGAGGACTCACATGGCAAGCAAGTGAGGCTCTCAATGCCTAAACCCCCCCCACCTCTCAAAGTGCTCGAGTGTGCACCTCATACAGTCAGGTGCACCTCCACATGCTCCGCACAGGTCAGCTCTGCTGCCCTTCTTGTGTGCGCTCATGCCATTCCCGTGATAACGAGCGAGTCTGCAGGTTTGAAAGCTAAGGCATCGGTGCCTGGGTGCAGAAAGGGCAGTCTGGCAAGCGTGGAGGGCGCCGCTCTCAGTCTCAGAGGCAGGAGCAGGAGCAGCGAATCAACAGCAGCGCAGCTGCAGAGGAGCCGCAGGAAAAAGGCCACCTCTTCCCTGCATGGCTGACGCAGCAGGTGGCTGACCGAACAACTCACAACAGCTGCGCACTCGGCATCATGAGATACTGAGTTGCCCGACATTCCTTGACGCAAAGGCGCCCTGCAGATGAGTGCTTCTGTCCGGGGTGAGGTGCCCAATGCAGGTAAAGGGAACTGTGCCCACTACAAAAAAAAGGCCTGAGTGCTTGCAGAGGCATTGGGATGCAGCCAGGGCGGCTCCATTGCCAGAGATGCAGGGGTATTGGGCAAAACCTTGACACTGTACAATGGTGGTGCTTACAGGTCACAGCTCTGTTTCCTGGCAGCAGTGGGGCACCCAGCAGAGGCCTGCGGAGGGACTGCCTGCAGTGCATGCTGTCGGTGCTGATGAACCTCACGCACAACAATGCTGCGGGTACAGCCGCTGTTGTGGCTGCCGGCGGCCTGGAAGCTGCGGCACATGTCGTGGACAGCGTGCTAGGACCTCCTGAAGAGGAAACTCTCTTCGTGCGCATAGCTGACAGGTGCAGACTCGCCTCTTGCTGGGCGTGAAACTCAGGCATGCAGATATCAGCATGTGATAGCCTCCATCATGCACCAGGCATGCACTATGCTTTCAAAACCCACTCAGCACGATAGACCAGCGCTTTGGTAGGTGCTGCGCTGCGTGTGCTTCAGTGTGCATGGCATGTGCACAATGACTGACACCTCAGCCTTGTACCTGATGGTGCCTGCTACATGAAGATTTCAAAGATGGCAGGTGCTTGCAGGCGGAGGCTGCTGGAGGGTTTGGACCTTGTCAGCACAACGCTCGGGCTGCTCATCAATCTGGCGGAGCAGGACAAGGCATGCCAGCCTGTTCTGGCGGGTCTAGCCCTGCCGCATGGCAAGAGGATGGTGCCCCTCCTCTGCAGGCTCATGCAGGCGAGACTCCTCTCATGAGCCCACTCTTGTGCTATTGACTGGCAAGGGTCGGGCTGATCAGCACCCAGGTCACCACTGCACAACTTGTGGGCTAGGGTACCAGCTCAACAGTGCTGCGCATGTCTGTGTCTTGGGCAGTCTGCTGATCATGGAACGCTGCTATGTGCAGGCGGGCGGGAAGCAGCCGGACAGCAGGACTCCCCGCAAGAACGGCAGCCCTGGCCTGGAAGTGACAGAAGAGCAGCTGGTTGCTGGAGAGGAGGAGGGTGCAGCCTCCATTGTGGAGGTGTATGCAGCCCTGCTCCTGGGCTTTGTGACAGAGTCGGATCTCGCTCAACAAAAGGCGAGGCTGCCCTTTCATCATCATCCTCACATCGTTGCCTACCATCCTAGCTCTGTGCTCTTTGCGGTGGGAGCATAGACTGCGCAAGGACGTGGCATTCAGGTGCAGCATGCAGGGGCTAAGTGCGACATTCCTGCTCCACAGGTTGTGGATGCACATCTTGATGGCGGGATGGCGACTGTGACAGCTGCTGTGAAGCGATGTCTGCAGTTCTATGTGGATGCAAATGCCGTTACCGCCAAGACAGAGGCCTCATTGCGTGTCCTGATAGCATCTTTAGAGGGCGCAGACAAGATGGGATCGTGACGATGCCACCTGGCCAGCAGCACCGTTTCACAAGAGCTGAAGTTGGGGACCAAATTGACACTGACTTGCACGACACATCACAGCGCTGTGTGGCTCATTCAGGCCCATGCCCGGTGCAGCTGTCATGAATCATAATGTGAGAGCGCTTCTAGCTTCTGGTAGCACTGGCTGTTACATCAAGATCCTTTCATAAGCCAATGTATCACCCCGCATGACATATGATCTCTTATAAGAAGAAGTGCTGCCAGACTTGGGAGCATGCCCAATGAAAGACACCCACTCCCTGATGGGGCTCATCCTATTAAGACAAAGCAGACAAGTCTCTACAGCCCGCGTCTCCACCTCCTATGAATACCAATTCAGCCTGACGGCGTTCAAGCCCTTTTCACTCAGCAGCTTCAGCAATCCATGTTGTGTTTAGGCAAGGAGTTAGGCTGTACAGCATGTACAACATGTACAAAGAAGAGGATGCACTCAGCAAGCTTGCAGCAGCGAGTACGAGTTTGTTGCTAACATCTGAGAAAGTCTCGAGTATCGTCAATGGACACTGCACCAGAGCTCTGAGAGCGGTCCCCAGAGGACCAGCCATGAATATGTGTACAGGCCTGCCTCTCTCTCAGTGTATGTAGCTAGCTATACTGACATTGGTTGGGTTCCACTCTATGCTGTCCGCTATACGGATTCTGACAGCGTGAGGACAATGCCCTGCCTTTCACTCATCTGTCCTAAGGCCCTTGTGCAATGTGCACAGCAGCCATGTCATCTACTTGAAGACCTGCCTGATGAAGTCCTTGAGCCGCGTGACATACTGCGGATCTGACTCCACATTCTGGTGGTCACAGTTCTGTGCCCACAGCGGCTCCACTGGATTGAGTGCCGCTGCATGTAGCGCCCGCCCAGCAGAGATGTCCACAACATCGTCCCTCACCCCCTGTAACACAGCATGCACAGCCTCAGTAGAATGTTGCCCAACACTACCATGTCTGCATTGAACAGCATCTTGGTGAGCACTGAAATCTTGGCAGCTCAGGCAAATGGACCGGCTCAGCCTTGCAGCAATACTCCCAATCTCCCTGAAGCTTGTAAGCATCTCTATGCAGGAGACAGAGACGTTGCACAGAAAGGGATCCACAACTGCTCAGCAGATAGGGGCCAGGAGCGCACATGCATGATCAGCGTGGGTGCGTTGATCTTGGAGACCAGCTTGATGTTGGGGAAGACATCCAGCCAGGAGGGCCACCGCGTCCACGTAGGGTTCATGACCCTCATGCCTGTGGCCAGGGCGCTGTGCAGGATGACGCCCGCCAAACCAGGCACCTTGGCGCCCAGGTAGCACGTCGGTCCTGAGCCCACGCTCTGACCTATACCAGCAACGAAGCTAAGATTGCAATTCAACACCACTCACGCATGGCGTGCACTGAGATGTGAAAATGGCTCTGGTTCAGCGACATGAAAGGACACCAGAGCATTGTCACAGCAAGGGCTGCTGAGCTGGGCCAAAGGTGAGGCAACTGGCAAACCTAACTAAGGCGCTACAGCGTCATTGTGCCTCATGCAAGCAACACCTTGTGTGCGAGTCACCAGAGGTCTGCACAGGACTCGTGGCAGAGGCCTTACTGTGCCTCATGCAAGCAACGTCTTGTGTGCAAGTCACCAGGCGTCTGCGCAGGACTCATGGCAGAGGCATCACCGTAGAGCACGATGTCCTTGGGCTGCTTGCCCTTGACAGAGGTGAGCCACTGGTAGCAGGCGTCAATGTCTGCAAGGGAGTTCAGCACTGACGGCTCCCCATCGCTCCCCCCATATCCAGAGTAGTCATACCCCAGCAGATTCACTTTCAGCTCCCTGGCGACTTCCCTGTGCATCATTGGTAGGAATTCTGTCAGCACCCCATGTCATCATGCGCTTCTCATCTATCAGCACCTCATGTCATGATGCGCTTCATATCTGCATGCGCATGAAAAGACCGGCCCGCACTGTCGCTGACGGGTGTGCTGATGCACGTGGGAAGCTAGTGAGAGGGGCCCAGGACGCTTTCCAAATGAGTGAAAGACTGAGCTAGCGCTCCTTGGGCTGACAGAGCTGCAGGCATGCCAGAGGAATGTATGGAATGCCATTCTTGGAGTGGCGGGCGCTTGCCTGTAGAAGGGGAGCATGAGGCCTAAGTCAACTGCATTGCCATGGCTGAACAGCATCGTCGCTCGACACTTGGCGTTGTAGGGTAGCCATGCAGCTACAATCTTGCAGCCACGGCTGGTAGTGAGGTGTATAACTGCAGCGTCTGGCACCTTCCTGACAGCCCTGCATTGGACACAACTGAGATAAGTTCAGGAACTGACAACATATGAAGGAACAGCGTGCTTGGAGCATCTAGACGCGGCTCACGATGAGCGTGGTGCGATGTATTCCTCGCCGCTGTTATCAGCATGCTTCTTGACGAGGTAGCTGGGTGGATTTGGGGGAAAAAATGCGAGCTTTGAGGCTATCCTGGACACCAGGGACTGCACAGAATGAATAGGTCAGTTTGAAAGGCATCATCTATCGTAGAGGCAGTCGATACAAGATGCAACATCTTAACACAGACTCGAATTTACACACCTGCATCGCCCTTGGACACGGCCTCGACTACCAGCTTCACATCGGATCAAGCCGCTGTTCACCTCGCTGATTCATCATCTTCAATTGAAGTTGGTACTACAGTTGTTTACACCAACATTTCTGTCAAGCAGACGACCTCTCAGGAGCCCTCTTTTCAAGAAGCTCTCCTCAGCATCGCTTCGTACAGCTTCTGTAACGCACCGTCTGCTACTCAAGTCAATGGCACACTCATCTAGTGGCAGCTTCGCATCTCTCCTGGAGTAGCACTCCAGCATTTTCATCGAGCGTGTCCTTCGCGGGATGTCCCCTCGTCGGAGATGACTCAGCGCTGAGCTGCCCCGCCATCAGCCTCCCATCCCAGTTCTGCGTATCTAGACACGTCTATGCACTTTCTGCTGTCGTGCGAGGCTCAGGAGCTGCAGTGAAGAGCGAGGCCTTGAGTCTGACACGACAGGGCTGTGCCTGCCTTCTTTACGAACTAGCAGCCCCTTACTGAGGTATGAAAGCAGGCCTCATCCAGGCACACATCTCTTTTGCCAGCCGCCCTCTCGTCACTACATGCAGATGCTCCCAGCCGTTCGGGTAAGCCTCCTGCTGGCCGTGACCCGTGCACAGTCGCATTTTGCCGCGTAATGCATGTGATGAATAGTCCCTCTAATCCCACACGATCTGCTGCTTGTTGGTTTGCAGACTTTTCTCCTACACTCGGAAGAGTAGAGCACCGGCACAGCTGGCTAAGGGGACAGGCACGGAGTTTCTCACCCCAGCCAAGGAGTTCCAGGATGCACTGGCACAGGGCATGAAGGATACAGGTGAGGATGCTTGCTTCATTCTGCTGCCTGCAGGATTCCTTATCTTGCCTTTGTAGCACGTGATGGGAGTTTCCGGCTGGGGCTATATGCTGAGACATACTCCTTGTTGCTGCAGATCGTGTTGTTTATCAGGGAGTGCACCATGTTGGACTGCTTGTGGAAGACCTGGAGCGGTCCATGGCGTTCTACCAGGGCGTACTTGGCCTGGAGCTGAACAAAGGACGCCCTGACAACAAGCTGCCCTATGCTGGCGCATGGCTGTGGATTGGCAGGTGATACTGCCCTTCTGGCCAAGTATGCTGGCACCTGGACTGGGTCTGAGCATAGCTTCAGAGGTGGTGCCGCTCTGTATCATGGCAATGCCTGTGCACTGCACAGCCTCCATGACAAGTTGTGTGTCACATGCAGTGAAATGATTCACCTCATGGTGCTGCCCAACCCTGACACGCTGGATCTGGCAAAGAGGCCACAGCACGGCGGCCGCGACCGCCACGTCTGCATTGGTGAGCGCCTTCCCTCGCCTTCAGCCTCCTTGCAGATGTTTATCGCATGCATGCCTGCAAGCAAATGAGCGCCAGACTGCCCATCTCCTGTCATGATGGAGTGAGGTTGATGTGAGGGCACATCTCCTGTCATGATGGGTCATGTATGCTGCAAAATGGAATGAGGGCAAGTGTCTCATGCCGCAGGTGTGCAGTCCATCAGTCCACTTGTGGATCGCCTGGAGAAGGCAGGCGTGCAGTTCACCAAGTCGATGAGCGGCCGGCCGGCAATCTTCTTCCGTGACCCGGATGCAAATGTCCTGGAGGTTGCCGAGCTGGGCACATGGCGCGAGTGACCAGCATGTTGCAGACGCTTGATATGCAGCCTCAGCCAAGTGTTGGCCATCTACGGCCAGATGGGAAGCCAGTGCGCAGCTGAAATGGCAGCATGCTCAGTAATTATGATCCACATGCCCAATGGCATAAAGCTTGCAGATGCACAGTGAATTCCCTTGAAGCCTCAATAATATTGCATTGGGGTGATGCGCCTTGGCAGGTTTGGAGGTGGCAGTATACAGAGAACACACAAAGCGGAGAATAGCATTAGAGAGCCACATGAGAGCCTGCTGGATCAGCAGAGAGGAGTAGGATAGGTGCAGGATATGCACCTGTACATGGCACGACAGAAATGCAGGCCATCCTTGTGTGAGGTTGCGGGAAGGTGTGCTGAGTATCAAACAGCCACTCTTTTCCGTAGCCCTTCCAAGGGCTGCTGGTATATGGAGATTTCTTTTAAAAGTGATGGGTGTTGTGCTTGTGGCTGCAAGGACATCCAACATTGAGAAGGCCTGTATCACATGTACATCAGATGTTAGGTTTGTAGAGTGGCTGCGAAATAATTTTGGATGTACAGAGAGACCTTATATACCCAGGACAGAGGAACCAAGCGTGTTATGGAACTTCAAATCCTGAGCGGACAGAGTTTTGAGAAGGAGCATTGAGCAGATGAGTGAGGTCGTCTAATCTTTCTTTGCAGAAGGTGTAACAGGGCCTCTGTTTAAGTTTGCACAACACTGTTGGTGAGCTCTTGACGCCTAGACACAAGACAATTGTAATGTGTTGCATTACCAACACACCGCCTACTTTGCCAGACCATTGTCCGGCTTCAAGCCATTGAAGATTGAATCAATCTCGCTTGCCGCTTGGCTCCCGTCCTTGCTGAAGAGCTCCACAGTCACGTTCTTGGCAGCAGTGCTGTTTAGCGCTGCAACGCACACCCTTGCCACATCTGACCTTGCTATCCTCCCAGCATTACCAGCGTCGCCCTGACCTGCAGATTCAGATAGGGGCATAACTCCACGGGAGACAACTCAACCATTGATGGACACACGAGCAAAATAACATGAATGTACACTGCTGAGAAGGCACTACTATCCGCATACAAGCAAATCACGCTTCACCATGCGGGCAAGAGGCACTCACTTGCTATCACTTGCTTTTGCCCTGGCGAGTCATTCGTCAAGCCACCTGCAATACTGACACATGTGACTCCTGGTGTGTTTACGCAGTACTACCTTCAGCAGCACGACAGGTATGGACTCTGTAGCACAGCGTTGCCAGACTGAGTCAACTTGGTAGAGACATCAGGTTAGATGAGGGGGCTTTACCTGGCCGAACAACTGTGTATGCTACGCGGCCTTCCCGCAGGAGATTCTCCCCTCTGAACTTGGCGTCCATGAGGCCCCACCGTATGTTGTTCAGGATGATCCTAATGGGGTGCAACCTGTGCATGCCAGGAAGGGGTTACATGCCAAGTAGTTCAGTCTAGTAGAGGAGTGAGTCACGGATCAGCGCTGGCGCAAAGACTCATGCCGCTGATGGCAGCAAATGATCGCGCCTCTGACCTGTTCTTGGGTGTCACCAGCGCAGATGACACCAGGACAATGTGGTCCACGTTGTTGCTGGCTGCAGCCTCGAGAGTGTTGCCCACTCCCTGCAAAATAACTCCAGCTGCAGCCAAGTTCGTGGAAATGGCCTGATGGGGATCCGAGCCTTGCCTGTACAGCTCAATTCACCATTCTGCGACGATACCTGCTCATCGACCGACTTGGCGGACCAGTAGGTCTTTCCAGACGCAGCGAAGATGACATTCTTGACGTGTCCCTCCTTGAAGGCGCTCTTCAGGCTTGCCGCATCGGTGACATCTCCTGAGAGCAGGCGTAGATTCTTGTCGTTGCCGAAGGCATCCTTGTATTTCTGGGGATCTCTGACGATAGCGACAGCGGGCTGGCCAAGCTCCAAAAGCCGTTTCACGCACTCACTGCCCGTAGGACCACCTGCACCTATCACTGCTGTGGCAGCCATGTTGACAACTATTTCTGGTGCTGCTATCGAAGTCTGCACCTTGCATAGCGAGCTTATGACACTTCTCATCGCACCACAGCTTCCCCATATGTCGGGGCAGCTTCCGGAAGGCTGGACAAGACCATCTCGCCTGCAAGAGGCCCTGATAGCATTTTGTCGTGAGGATTACTACCTACCGTGCCACAGATACGTTGAGATAACAGAGAGCTGTCTTGTCTGTGGGTTTGCACTGGTCTCAAGACTATACAGAGTTGCAAGCTGCTTCTCAATACAAGGCTTTAGTCAGCTCGGACAGGCGTAGAAATCATGAAAAGAGCTCGTGAAGTCCGAGAGGAAGATGGCGACTCAGACGAGCTATCGTCAGAGGCAGAGCCAGATCTCGAGCAGTCAGCCGCTGCAGAGAAGGACGGCGAGGGTAGCGCCCAGCCTCACTCAGAAGCGAATACAGATGTAAAGCGATCAAAATTGCAAAAGAAGCTAAAGAAGCTCAAGCAGACCTACGAAAACAGAGGTAGGCACCTCTGAGGGAATCTGACAGCCTTAGAACAAACTACAACGGCCACCTTCTCACCGTCTGCTTCCACGCAGGTATCATATACATCAGCAGGATACCGCCCCATCTGGTGCGCAAGGCCGACCCAACTCCTGCATTGCCATCAGGTCAGGTGCAGCAGGATCCGCATTGACCTTTACAGGAGGTCTCCCTGATTGTCTCTTTCCCTTGCAGAAGCCGCAGAAACTGCGACACATGCTGTCACAGCACGGCGAGATCAGCAGGCTGTACCTGGCCCCGGAAGGTACACTCTGCCCATTACGTCCTGCATTAGCCCTGCCCGCATGCTTGCCATGTGCTATCTCTGGTGTAGCTTCAGCATCGTCTGCGGTAAAGTAATCTTTGCCTCTACAGTGGCGTGCAACAGGCTGCGATGCACCTGCTCGCAGGGTTTTGAGATATGTGTCAGTTGCAGATGCATCGGCCAGGAAGAGGAGGAAAAAGATGGGCAAGAGCAGCGGTAAGAACTTCACAGAGGGCTGGATAGAGTTTGAGGACAAGCGCGTCGCCAAGCAGGTTGCGCAGATGCTCAACGGGCAGCCAATGGGCGGCAAGCGCCGCTCAGCCTACCACTATGACCTCTGGTGCCTGAAGTACCTCAGCAAATTTAAATGGGACCATCTCACAGAGGAGATAGGTAAGCAAGACCCTCCTGCGGGTGTCACACTACGCCTACACTCTCCCTGAGCAATCCATGCAAATTGAAACGAGAAGAGGCAGATTCAGAGACGCTCCACAGTATCCTGTCTTGTCGGCTGTGCTGCTGCAGAGCAGCATTGTAGGCAGGTGTGTGGAGGCTGTTGTGGCGAGGCAGCTGCTGAGAAATGACATGTGGTGCTGCAGCATACCAGAAGGCTGTGAGGGAGCAGATGCTGGCGACGGAGATCTCTGCAGCCAAGCGGGAGCGGGACTTCTACATGTCCAGAGTGGCCAAGGCTAAAGCCACTGCAGCCCAGAAAGAGCGCAGGCTCAAGGTAGTCCGCCCTTCCAGCAAGGACTGATTGATGGTCCCAGCAATGAATGATGAATGCTTCCAGCGCTCTCATGATTGGGCGTGTGTGCTTGTATTTGGGTGTCAGCAGGCATGTAGGAGTCAATGTGTGTGACCTCCTGTCATGAAGTACGCAGCCTCTTCAGCCTTACAGGCAATTATACGGTACTGTAAGAGACAGAAGGGCAGTGGTGACCCATATCCTGCTGGGGCCTCAAAGCTGTGCCATGCTGTGCAGAGGCAGCTCAAGGACCCGCAGAGTGCTGGCGCAGTTGACTCAGCTCCTGCAGGCCCAGGGAGCAAGCCTGACGGCTCAAAGGAGAGGGTGCTGCGGACCTTTGGGCAGAAGAGGGCCAAGGCTGACCCAGCCAGTGAGCAGGCTACAATGCTAGCGCCAGACGTTCTTGCCTTGATAGCAGGGAAGAAGTAGCGACGCAGTAGAGAAGCTTTTCATTGCTGCAGCATGCCTCGATAAGCACTGGAGATGAGTACGGACGAGTCATGCTGATGATACACTTTGACAGGGAGGTACAACATATCACTTTAGCCTGCAACGGGAGGCCTCATGCCAACATGCTTGCATTGACCGTTGTCTAGAGACAGATAGATATATCGCACCCCGGAGAAATACACAGCATCAAAGAGTCATAGCCACCATTTGTGCCTGTGCGCGCGGCTCACAGATTACTCTCCATCTGCCTTTCTCACTGGGCCTGGCCCAACATCCCTTATCTTGCAGGCAGTGGCAACACATACGAAGTCAAGGAACCCCTTCCAAATTGCACCCCCGTCGACAATGTCCGTCAATGAGCGGATGTGCGCATCAAGAGGCCCTATACAGCAGGCTGCGCTGCGAAAGATGTACTGCATGTCGTACAAGAGTCATGGTCACATGACGGTCACATGGCCTCCAGGTGCAAACTCCCCCACAACCTGATCTCGCCTGCTGTCGCGCCACTCATGAGTTCTCGCTACAGACAGCTGTTATTTGGAGCAGACATACACTCGTACAGCCGCCGTAGGAGCGTGTAAGTCCGTGGTCGTCCTGGTCCGGAAACCTACCGGCACATCGGACAGTGGCTCATTATGTATGTCGTGGAGACTCGGGTAGGGCAACATCAAGACTGCATGGATTATCTACAGCACTACCCGTTGAGCAGTTACCGAGGTTGCAGTATACCTGGACTACCAAACGAGGCAGGCAAACCCTTCTCAGATCGCTCCCTTGAAACTGCTGCTTAAAGGAATCATGTACATTGCAGGGCGGAGGCATTGTGCTCATGGTAGCGGCTTTGATCCTGCTCGGTAAGGACTTGACTCTCGCCTCGTATGATCGACTCATGCCCCTGAAGAAGCAGTAATGCAGACATGTTTGTCACTGCCCCCTCGTGCTAGAGGGCCCCTGCTTACGAGCTGTACTTTGAGAGCCTAGTGGAAAGCGCAGGTACATGGCCAGCGCTGCTGAACCTTCTGGAAAGAAGAGGGCGGGTGATTCTTCCACTTTGGCTCTAGACTTGCATGCATTGAGATCTAGGTCAGCATATTTAGCACCAATGTGCTTGTTACGGCGCGACGCACATCTTCACTGTTTGACATGTTGGCCTGAGTACTGAGTGAAAAGCTGATGTGCATTGCATGAGCATCTTGCAACGTCTGGCAAGAAATTCTCGTATAGCGCTTCCCTGCTTGCCTAGCGCAGCATCCATTTTGACGTGGCCTGCGTGGGACTGCAGGTGCCCCAGCACACCTTTATGGACTACTGCTTCACAAACTACTTGGTCGCAATAAGTGCGTCCAGCAGACCCTGTGCAGAAGAGGCTGTTTTCTGCATACTCTGAAGGGACCCTGCCACACCAGTACCTGTCACCAAGATGTTGTGGCATGATGGCAACAGTACTGGCGCATGAGAGTGCTGCTTGGGCGCCTCTGAATTGACATACTGATGCATGCTGTGCCTTATGCAGTCATTGCTTTCACACTGGGTCAGATTGGGCACTCTACAGAGGAGACCCCCAACTTTGTGACCCAGGTCCACCAGGTAAGCAGTCACGAATGCTGTAAAACACTCTCTACACCGCGCTGTGCAACCAAGTAGGGTGTTACGTCTACCTGACTATGTAACATCATCATCTTCCATTTCCACTGTGCAGGACAATGGGGCATCTGTGGGCTTTGCCCTAGCAGGTACACCTCCTGACCAGCCGCCGATCCTGACCGCCAAGCCATGTTGAGGGATCTTGTTGTAGCCTGAGATACCACCAGGGCGTTTCTCTGGACTTACGATGGTCAATACTGTGACAGGAAATCAATTCAAGCTGATCATGTTTCATCTGTCTGCAGGAGGCATCTTCCTGTGTCTTGGCAACCTCGGAACACAGTAAGCAGTTCCTCGTGCGCCAGAATTGGCGATGTTTGGCTCATCCCCATTGAAAGCAGAAGAGCTTTAGACACCTGGAGTCATAGACGATGCCTGCTTAAGGAAAGGGACGAGCCCTAATGTCTGATGACCCTGCTGTGCTTTGCAGGTATGCCTTGGCATTTGTAGGACTGTCCATCACTGAAGTCGTGTCTTCCAGCTTGACTGTTGTGGGAGGTGAGAGATGGAGTCTGCAACATTCTGAGCTATGCCTAATCAGCTCCAAGCTTGCAGATTGAGATCGGAACGCAGTGAGCCGCCATGAGCTCTATGCATCAAATATATGCAGTACCCGTCAAAGACATCTGACATGGACCTGTGTCGTGTTGCAGGTACCATCCTGAATTACTTCCTGGTGAGGCCAGTGCTTCATTTCCAGCCGCCAGGCAGAGTCATAGCTCATGATCTGTGCAGAAGATCGCTGTGACGAGTACAATGGCCCTTGCATGGCTGTTGCATGGTGCTATTCATTGAAGGGCAATGAAAGGGCCAAGCTCCCCAAAGGTCTGGCAATGCTCAGCGCATGCTCTGCAGGACGATCGCATCAACAGGGCAGAGATCCTCTTTCCAGGAGTGGCGTGCTTCCTGATTGCCGCCATACTGGGGCTGTTCGTGCACGCCTCCAACACGGATGACGTCAACGCCAAGCTAGGCATCAAGCGGGGCCACTGGCTCAAGAACGTCACAGCAAAGGAAGCGCATGAAGTCCCTGCTAGCACAGGTATCACTCTTGGCTGCAGCAATATGCATTGTTGCTACTATACCCAGTATAATTCTGGCGCCTCGTTATTGTAGAGGGTTTGAACTTTGCTCTGCTTGCCTGCAGCAACACCGGGTTGCATATGGCCACTCACATGCATGCTGGTTCCCAGTAAAAGGTGGCTACAGTTGCCTACACATGTCGTAGAGATCTCACAGCGTGTCCAGTAGTCTACGTGTGTTCAGGCCCTGCGGACGGCAATGTAAGGGAGTACAAGGACGACTCAGCAAAAGGACTGGACCCTGAAAAGGCTGCCAAAGCCAGTACTGGCGGCAGCAGCAGAGGGAGTGCACAGTTCCTCTCAGAAGTAGAAGGCCAGCGAGCCATCAAGGTGAGTGCCTTGGCAGATGTTCATGGACCATGCGCTCTCTGAGTATCGTGGTCTAACTGTGAGGTGTCGACATTGCGTCATACCATGACTGTAAGCGAAAAAAATTTGTGTGCTCCTGCCATTGAGTCCTGCATCACTTCACGCATATGGTGCGTACAGCCTACTGCGCATTACTGTGTTCACCAGAGGCGCCTCAGCAAAGTCTTTAAATGCCTCCCATGGCAGACGTTATCTGCATGCCAAGTCAAGAATTCCTGACACTGCGGCAATGAGGCCAAAGAGGGCCCAGCAGGTGTTCAAGGCCTGGGCACATGTTGGCTGCAGGTGGTCGGGTCCTCTCTGCTCATTGGCATGTGCATCTTGGTCTTCAATGGCGTCTGCTATACCCTCTTCTCTCCTGCCTTCAACCTGGCCACCAATGGTAAGAGCCTTTCGTTGTCTGCCGACACCTGGCCATATATCTTGCCAGGCGTGCATCACGCCATCTGGGGATTGCCACTATCATAGAGCAGCTCTTTCGTCGGAAACCACAACACTGAGTGAGAGTGACTGCTGGATGCCAGCTGCTTGCCAAAGTCGCCCTTGCTCACCCAATTGTATACCCGCATGTGTGCTGTGGACCCCTGGTGGAATGTAAGGGTGTGCTAGCACATCCAGGAATGTCACTAAGGCATGTCCCAGCAAAGACGCGTGACACCTGTGCATGCTTTGCAGATCAGTGGCACCGCCTGCCACCTGGCGTGCCACACCTGGTAGTCTACACGGCTTTCTTCTACTTCAGCTCCATGTTCTTTTGTGAGCCACCCACCCCATACTCTGTTGAATCTGAGCTAGATAAAGACAACATCTGCTGTCTGAAGTTTGATTCGGCTAGCTGCACTTATGAGGTTATCTTTTGATGTCACTAACATGGGAATAATGACCAGCTGAGGCAGGGGATGGGCTATAGCAGGAAGAGTGCCTGTTATGGTCTTCTCAAGGGCGGACGCAGCAGTGCAGAGCATGCTGTGCTATGTGCAGTTGTCTCCTTCACCCTGAACATCATCTTTCTGTACAAGCCCATCCTGGGCGCGCCCAAGTCGAGCATCATGGCGTACCTCAAGGACTGGGGCTGGAACAGAATCATTGCCTTTGCCGCTGGCATCATCTGCGGCCTGGGCAACACCTTCCAGTTCATGGGCGGCCAGGTGACCATCTCTCTACCCCCATTGCTCTTCCTGATACAGGAGCAAAGGCAGTAGTGGCACTCAAGAGGTGCCTTGACGTGCCTTGCCAGATGCAAAGAGCAGCGATGATACCAATGGCTTGCAATAGCAACGCAGTGGCAGCAACAAAATTTACTGGTGTCATGCATCTGGCCTTACAATTGATACCCTAGCCATGCTCACTCGTGCAGCTCAGGAGCCCTGTACTGAGATACGTGTTCTGTTTGTGCAGGCTGCTGGGTGAGTCGGCCTCGACCTCAGCTGCTGTGCAGTGTGACTGCAGTACGAGCACCAGACTCCAAATTCTCCAGTGCCCAAGCCTGCCATCTGCTTGCCTGCTGCCACCTGCACATCATGAAAGTATCTGTGCTGTGGTTGTGCTGTTGTTCTGACATTGAACCCTGTGTGCTGCTTGCAGGTATGCCGCTGCTGACTCAGTGCAGGCTCTCCCGCTGGTTTCCACCATTTGGGGTGTGGTGCTCTTTGGGGAGTACTACAGGTGAATTACCATCTGGGCAGGTTGCTCAATCAGGCGCTTTTGAAACCACTCATGTTCAATTGAATTCGTATCTTGTACAATATGGATGAATGTTGTCTGGCGGGTGCAGGTCATCAAAGAGGACTTATCTGTTGCTGGGGAGCATGCTCATCATGTTCGCTGCGGGTGAGCAGTCTGTCTTGCCTCTAGCTCTCCTTTTTGCGCCTTCTGGATTCCTATGGAGCATGTGTAAGCGCTGGCTGCTGTGATGAGAGGCTTCGCGTTCACTTGGTGGTGCTGTGCAGCTGTGGGTCTCTTGATGGGCAGCGCAGGCCACCGCCAGACCTCTTGAGCTCTTCAGCAACGATAAGCATGTCCCCTTGCCTGAGTGTGCTATCAAAAGATGACACGACACTTCGTGCTTTGGAGGATAGGACAACCTACTATTCTTGAGGAACCTCTCCTGCAGAATGCTACCCCAATGGATGGATCATATTTGTTCTTTACTGAAGTATTTCCAGGGCGGTATTGGGGACCGTTCATGCGACCCTCCACTGTATGTTATGCCTGATCCTGGCCACAGCGCCTGGGCAGCTTCTCATATCCAGACGTTCCAGGTCTTCATGAGCCTGTGCCTGAGCTGTCCTCATTGGTGGGCATGCGCAAGTGCTAGGCACCGGCTGCGCGTGCAATTCTTTTGTTGTGGAGCAAAGCCGTAGGACTGAGTGGGCACATGTGAGTCCAGAATGTTTAGGTGCTTTCTGCACAGGTGTTGAAGTGTGTAAGGTCCCAAAGCGATTTGGCAGTGATAGCGCACAATACTTCAATAGGCTCCCAGGCTGAGGGTGTCAATGGCATTCTTGTGAAACATGATCAGGAGAGCCTGCAGATTCTATTGTGTTTCCGCTCTTTCAAGTAGGTGATGATCATGACACGGGGTTGCTTGAATGTGCAAAGAGCTTTTGGGAGCCCAAAAGTGGGACTCACACACCAGGTACCCAGGGACCAACAACATTCCGGGGTAGGGTCCTGATGTCTTTGCGGGCAGTTTTACCTTGAAGGGCGCCCAAGTACGCACCTGAGCACAGTCAATATTTGAAGCAGAATGGCTTGGCCTATGTAATGCAACACATCAGAAATTAGATCAACAAAGACTGTGAGAGCAGTCCTTGCAGGGTGTGTTGTTCGTCTTGTTGCAATTGACCTCTCAAGGATCTGACCACTGTCAAGGGTATTCAGATGCAACGGTAAGACAGGACTCATTCAGGTGGTTTCATGTTCAGACTCAAACCCTCTGCTGCGAGCATGCCACACAGTTGCCAGAGTCTCCAGCGCAATTGTGGCTTGAGCGGTTTTTGAGCGCAATCAGTCATTCGTAGATTTTCTGACAGCAGGTGACACCCAATATAAGGGTAAACCTCCTCTCACCCACACTGCATACACCCACTGTACATGTAAAGCGTGTCCCTGCTCTTGCCTGCATGTGTCCATGCTGCACACCCCGACTGCAATGAGGAGATGCACCCCTTCGACTTGAGAAGATTTGCACAGGTACACATCAGCCCAGGTCTGCAAATGAAAGTGGCTCTTCATGACCCGGCAGCTTTCTGCCTCATAACCCCTTTGTAACCGTGCAAGGATGGCGCTAGAACGAGCGGCCACGCATACACTCAGCCGTACACCGCTTGAGGCATGCATCATTCCATGCTGGGACCTGGTGCATGTTTGTGCACACTGCCTGCTGGCAAGCCTCTGTGCATGCGTCTTGAGCTGCATGGCAGAACAAAGAGAGACATCAGCTCCATGATTACTGCCAATCACTGCTGGTACTATTCTGCATAATGAAATCGTGCAAGGCGCCCCTGCAGTAACAGATGTGCAGCTGCCCCATGCAGTCTCAGTACCATGAGGTCGCAGAGACAGCCGCATGTCTACTACTGCTTAATGTTGGCGAGCAAGGAACAGAAGAACAATCGTACGAGACAACTAAGGCCCATTATTGGAAGGCTGTACCTCCAACGCCACACACAGTCACACATGTGTTGGGAGTGGGATCCTTAGACAGCCCTCCCATGCGCCGCAGCAGCCGATCCGATGTACACACTCGCTCGCACACAAAACTTGGATCTGTGCCCTCCTCTGGCCTGTACCCAGCGACATGGGAACGTAAGCATGACACCGGGCATGTGGCAAGTGGCATCAGAACATGCAGAGCTCAAAGATGCACAGAGACTGCGACAAAAACAGGAGGCGAGGAGGATAGAAGACATCTGACGTACATTGCTCTCAATTCGTCCTCCTTCCTGCCCTTGTTCCTGCCGCCTAGGAAGCCCTTGACTATGACTGCTGGAATTGTCAATCCTGCCGCCCACCATGCTTGCACCATAGCTCACCGATCTGGCAGCTGTAGGTGTTATGAAAGCCGTCCAAGATAGTATTGGTCACAACAAGAAGCCTATCCACGTTTGTTTTTACAGGATAGGAAACGGAGGTACAAAGGGGGCCCTCACTGCACCCTCACTCGACAGAAGTGTAGCCTTGTGTCGAGCGACTAACAGGAACACTGCTTGCGCGAACCAGGCGTACAGTTTGTCAAGAGTATTGCACGGAAGGTTGTCCACCAGTGCTGGTCATGTCAAGCTGACGTAGACCTTGTGCAGGCAGGTGCACTCACATGCAGAAAGGGGAAGAATCGGGCGACATTCTAAATTTTTGAGGCCTGCAGCTGCCACAGCTTCCTACGGTTGTGAGATCTGGGGTTTCCAGCCATTCCCCCGGCAATACCGCATTTTGAGGAAAAGTCTAATAACCAGCCATCTTCAGATGCTCAAAGAGATCACAGATGTCAGAGGCAGCACTTCGACAGACATCCTTTTGGCTGAATTGGGTCTCAAGTCACTACACCATGTTTGGCTTTTGCGCGCTGCCAAGTTCTGGAATAATCTGGCTGGCAAGCCTTCAGGTAATCTGTACCGGTGCATTGCGCTGGACTGTTGTAGGGCTGCTGTTGCAGCATCAAAGCGCAAGTGGGCATGGTCCATGTTCAAGGCAGTCCATGCTACCGGGTACGAGCTCAGTATTCGCTGTGATGACATGGATGTCATTGATATTCCTGCCTTACGGCAGCACATCATGCAACAGCGTGATTCCGTCTGGGAAGACCTTGATATCTGCCCGAGGACTTGCCCTAGTAAGAGATCTAGATGCTGCACTTATGCTAGATGGTTTGCAAGGCCTCCACATAGACATGCTCGCTCTGTATTGGATATTCCTGTTTCTGCTGCAAGCATGAAGCGCCTCCTTCGGTTCCGTATGGGCTGTCACCGTCTCCCCAGGGATGAGGGGTCATGGGCTAGGCCTGAGGTTCCTAGACTTGACAGGGTTTGCCAACTTTGCGGGGCAGGTACATTGGGTGATGAGAGGCACCTTGTCTTTGAGTGTCCAGACCTGTTGTGCTTCAGGGAGCAATGGTCCCACTTGTTTGAGGGGCCACAAACGATGCAGGCATTCATGTGGCAAGAGGACTTAATTGGAATTGTCAGGTTTATCAATGCTTGCTTGCATAAGATGAACCCAATGGGTCAAACATCTGATCAGCCTGGTGTGGCTGGAAGAGATGTAATCTGATCCGATCTGATCTGCCAACAGCATCACAGGAGAGCTCCTGCAGCATATGGCATCAATCCAGATTGCTAAAGGTCTCCAGCGCCAGCCCAGAGCAAGACTATAGTATGCTTGCTGCTCATACAGCATGCAGCCCGGCTTCTCATGTCTGGGGATTCATCAAGGGTTGGGTACGCCTGTGCCTTGAAGCGTCCAGGCACTGCAGGGAACCCCAGCTTCATACTGCATCTTTTCGTCTGCCTGCTGATAGTTGATGTGCAAGGGCATGCAGCGTTAGACACTCTTATCATGCTGCTTTCACTGGAGCTCCTATGCTGCTGAAGTGGTCCCCCTCTCCGGCTGCCACATACAGCACATACTGATCTCCAGGCAGCAGGAGCACTGTGTAGTCATTCTCGCCGCCCAGCAGGGGTCCATGCCCATGACGAGCGCCATGCCAGGAGACAGGTGCATCCCGGAAGCCCCAGACATGCACAGCGGCCCACGCACAGCCGGCCTCATTCACCTCCGTCCTGTAAGGAAATCTGGAGTGTCAGAGGGCCACGCACACACTGCGCGTTCCCTGGTCAGATGCTGTGTTTGGAAGGCACTCATTGTCAGTGTTTGCATGCTGCTACACTTTAACATGAGCTGCACTGGGAGTCTCTGAAGGAGTTCGGCTGAATGAGGCCTCGTCTGCGCTGGATGGAGGACACGTCATGGCATGTCATGTATTGAGTAGCGCTGTCGCATTACCTAGCAGCATGTACAGCATCCATCGCACTGCATGATGGCAGCAGCCCAGTGTATGTCAGGCCTGTCACATGCTCAGGCTCTTGTACTTTTACCACACCCTCAGCAGGAGCCTCCTCGCCTGCATGTGCTACCACCTGCTTGTACTCCAGCGGACTCATTGCATGAGGCCGGCAACTGGGTAGACGCAGCGCTGAGCCAAGCCTCAAAGCGCGCCACAGAAGACGCTGTCCTTCAAGGGGCAGCAAGGCGGTGCGGTGCCACAGCATCTGTGTCTGCCAGAACTGCTCACCTGTAATGCCACATGAGAGGCCTCCGAGCCACTCATAGACTGCCAGGTAGTCGTCTGTTGATGCCCCTGTCAGATCAGCGCCCTGTCCTGGGCAGATAACAATCCCGTTGTTGCTACGCTCTCAACAGTACAGTCACAGCCCATGCAGTGATCGCCCCTCTCTGAGGACGCCTACTCCAAGATAGGCCGGCTGTGGCTGGAAGGGATGTTTTATGTGATCAACTGCTACAGAAAGTTTAAAGCGCCTGGCATCAGTAAAGTATATGCGCTCTGGACAACTTCTCCCATACACGAAATGGTTTCTACCAAGCTTTGTGCATGGCTTGTCATTCCAGCACCCATACATCAAGCCAGAGTAGGGGAATTGTCATGCCAGCACCTATATAGATCAAGCCAAAGTAGGGGAGCTGTAGCTCACATGTGCATGACAAAAATGGAGAAGACTGTCACCTGCGGGGCTGCCTGTTTCCTGCCATGACGCGCTAGGGTGCTCAGCGCTAATGGTGCTGGGCTCCTCAGGTCGGTCTTTGTGAAGACAGGGCGCATCTGGCTGTTGTGCAGGAGCTCAATCTCCGCTGGGAAGCCTATGTCTGCTGTGGCTCCATCGATGGTCTTGATGCACAGAAAGTTGAGGGGCCCTGTGTGGCTCCTTAGCCGGGCCATCACCTACATAGTGGCAATGATTGGCATACCAAATGGCCTCCCATGTGCATTACATGTGCACATTGATTGACACGGGATAAGCGAAGGAGCACCTTTGTGTAGAATGGTGCTTCTGGCTCATAGCTCCTGCCAAAGAGGTCCACCTCAATGTGGTACCTGTCTGCACAGATGCTCCAGGCAGCTCAGATTCCGGGCCAAGTCACACACATATATCCCATAAAGAGGCGGCGTCTAGGACGAGAGGACGAGTGGAGCAATGGATCGTCATGTACCTGGGTTGTGGAGTACATGAGCCCCTGGGAGTCCAAGCCTCTGATAGGCTTCTTTCGAGACAGCCAAATGGAGCTTCCCATCCGGCAGGATTGCGGCGCTATCGTCCTCATCATTCTTTGTGCTGACCGATACAGCGCAGAAGCTTGCTGCCTCGGCCCTGATGTGCCTCTCCACGAAGTCATGTTCCACCAGACATGCTAGATTGCACCTGACCAGGGTGTACTCACGGGACCCTATACTGCGCAGAGATACTTCCGAACTATCATGAAAAGTACCCTCATGCAAGTTTCTCCCTGTACTAGGGCATAATCCTGCTGCTTCTGAATCACAGATCGGTGAAGTTTGACCGGGCTCGATGGACGCCTCAGCACTGTCAGGCTGCGCTAAATGTCCCTTGAAGGGCCTTGAATTCGCTTTGATTATTTCTATTGCGTGATTGAGAGGATGTCCCTCAACAAATCTGCTCAATGCGCACTTGGGATGGCCAAAAGACGAATGCCTGACCACCAGCCGAGCGCCCTGCCTGGGGCTCATTCAGGAGCTAGCAGCCATCACACAAGCTGCTGTATGATTCACGTAAGTGTGAGAGGCTTGATACAAGCGGAGGCTTCTGTCAGTGACAAGTGGTGGGAGGAGCCTGATCGGGCGGGAGCTTCGAAAGAGTGGCTTCTGTCGCGCCCATGCTCCTTGCTTGCGTGAACTTTGATCAGCGCGACCACCAGAGATATATAATCGATAGCAGGACTGACAGGATGGCTCAAAACTTTGCGAACGTGTTCCCTGAAGGGCTGAGCACGCTGCACCAGGCCGACCCAGAGGTCTTCTCAATCATCAAGGATGAGGAGGAGAGACAATGGTGCGCAATGCAGGCTTGCAGTACGTGATAGGAGCTGTCATTGCTGGTCAGGAATGATATCCCTGAGCAGCCGCAGTCGGCGGCACTGGATGAGCACCAGCTTTCCAAAAAGCAATAGTACTGTGACCACGACAGCTGCATATCAAGGCGTGACTGACCTGATAAGCATCTGAGTGCAGGAAGGGTATCGAGCTCATTGCTTCAGAGAACTTCACATCGCAGCCTGTGATCGAGGCCCTGGGCTCCTGCTTCACAAATAAGTATTCTGAGGGGCAGCCAGGAGCGCGCTACTATGGAGGCAACACCAACACCGACCGCATCGAGCTCCTCTGCAAAGACCGTGCTTTGGAAGCATTCCACCTGAGCCCGGAGCAGTGGGGCGTCAACGTCCAGCCTTACTCTGGCAGGTCAGTAATGCACGCCATCAGAATTGCCATCCTGCATGAACTCATAGATACACCCTCACAGCGCCCTCTCTGATTGCGATGGTCATGTTCTGCCTTCTCAATGGCTCAATTGCCTTCGTCAAGCTCCAAGCACCCTGTGATGGACCGTGTTTTGCCAGTCCTCACATGCCTGTGCCTGCTTTGGGTATGGGTCTTCAGTGCAATTTGACATGTGGCGTGCTTCCTGCTTCTTGCTGCAGCCCTACAGCTTTGCAGCGTACACTGCTCTCCTGAAAGCCACATGACCGCATCTTTGGCCTGAACTCCTGTTAAACATCCTCAAGTCCCTAGCACAGGTTGACGTGCGGGTTGAGACTTGCATATCTGTGTGGTGCAGCCCCGCCAACTTTGCAGTGTACACCGCCCTGCTGCAGCCCCATGACCGCATCATGGGCCTGGACCTGCCCAGCGGCGGCCACCTCACGCACGGCTACTACACCGCCAATGGCAAGAAGATCTCCGCCACCTCCATCTACTTTGAGTCCCTGCCCTACAAGCTCAACCCTGAGGTCAGCCCCTGTCCTTGTTGAAGCTCACTTGCAGAGCTGCCCAACGCCCAATCCCGGCCAACCTTTCATGTAACTCTGTGGCAGCCTGCTTATTTCACCATTTGCGAGCACAGGGCGGTGCAAATGCAGCGCTCAGCTTGGCGCTGATATGTAGATCGCTCAGCATACATGTAGGAAGACTATGGCTAGCACCGTCCACTTGATGCTCACAGAGCATAAGTGAAAGCTGAAGCATGGACAGCTGCCTTGCACTTGGCTGTCTGCTGCAAAGGCTCCAGACAGCAAAGACGCCAGGCAGCTGCACCATGGCCCGCCGGATCATGTTATTTCATTGAATCCAGGAAGAGGCTCGCTGATGGGAGTTTCAGGGTCCATGACAAGTCAAATATAGCTGCATAGGGGGTCTTGTGGCTGAGGGTATACCTGACACCCTTCAAGTGCGCTGGTGTTGCGAGCTGCAATGTCCTCTCAAAAGGTGTGTGTGTGCAGACGGGCTACATTGACTACGACAAGCTGGAGGAGAAGGCAATGGACTTCCGGCCCAAGATGCTCATCTGCGGCGGCTCCGCCTACCCGCGCGAGTGGGACTACAAGCGCCTGTACGAGATTGCGAAGAAGGTCGGCGCGCTGCTCATGTCCGACATGGCCCACATCAGGTGCGCCCCGCCACGCTGGCAATGACCGATGCGTCAATGAAGTCTCGGCAGGGTTCCCCCGAGCATGTCTGATGTTTCCACCCTGCAGACCATGCTTCCATGTGCGACATCGCCTGAAGCATCATGGCTGTGCTCCCGAGCAGGCTCCTGTCTGCTAGGTGGCGCCTTTGCATGCTTCAGACCTGCACACCTGGCAGAAGACGATCACAGCTGTGAGCAAGCCTGCTGGCGCGGTGGGTGAGTCAAAGGTGTGGGGTGCAGTGGCCTGGTGGCAGCACAGGAGGCAGCGCAGCCCTTTGACTACTGCGACATTGTCACAACCACCACCCACAAGTCCCTGCGTGGCCCTCGCGCCGGCATGATCTTCTTCCGTGTGGTATGCCCCCTGCTACAGTGCTGTGCACATACCCGCATGACTGGAACACCTAGCTATCCTAAAGCTCATTGTACTGGCTTCATCTGTGCGCCAGACTGATTTTGAAAAGTACACATGCACCCTTGCGACTGCATTGGTGGCTGACGTGCTTATCTACACTTGTCCGCTGGGCAGCCTTGTCAGGTGTTGTGTATATTGTGACCATAGCCCATTATGTAGATATCAGCAGCCCTGCACACGCCTGAAGGGTTGAGCTTTCTGCTGTGGTGCACTGACCGTGGTGTGCGGGTGTACCGCCAAGCCATACTCATAGAGTAGCTAATGAGTACGCCTTCAACTGTGCAGGGCAGCAAGGGCGACAGGCGGGTGAAGGGCGAGGCCGAGAACGCGATGTACGACTTTGAGGACCGCATCAACTTCTCGGTGTTTCCGGCCCTCCAGGGAGGCCCCCACAACCACCAGATCGCTGCGCTGGCCGTGGCCCTGAAGCACGCCGCCACTCCCCAGTTCAAGGTCTACGCCAAGCAGGTGCGGCCCCAGCCTGTACCAGTGCTGCGCAACACGTAGCTCATACTACCCTGCGACACAAGTCGCAGTCCTTATCAAGATTGGTGTCAACCATCAGACCGCTGAGTGTCAGAGGGAGTGTCTTAGCCACACAGTGGCTGCTGCTGCACCTCGAAATCTAGGCCAGGATATTCATAGCTCAAGGTGCGGATGACCATGCAGGTGCGGGCGAATGCCGCTGCCCTGGGAGCTGCCCTGGTGAAGAGGGGCTACAAGCTGGTGACAGGCGGCACAGACAACCACCTGGTGCTGTGGGACCTGCGCCCTGAGGTGTGCCCTCCTCCTTGTGCCACGTCTTCACTGCGCCCTGGCATGGAATCTGATATTGCTTGTACGTGACCTTTGGGCGATTGTTCAGTACCTTTAAAGGCAGCAGCTTCACGACATGGAAGGAGAGAATGCCTGTGTGGCAGCAAGCTGCACTTGAGCTACACGGTGTCTGTCCTGGGCACAATATTTCCCTGAAGTGTCAGGACCTCAATCAGCGCAAGAATGCAGTCACGCAACAGGCCGTCGAGGGAACTGTCTTGCATATTCTGCCGGAGTCGTCTCTTTGGCAGCCAATGTGGGGTCCCCATGCTGGCAGTTGGGCTGAGGCGTGTGGTGGCGCCTGCTGCAGGGCATCAACGGCAACAAGATGGAGAAGGCGTGCGACCTAGTGCACATCACGCTGAATAAGAACGCGGTCGTGGGCGACGTCAGCGCTCTGGCGCCCGGCGGCGTGCGCATCGGCGCCCCTGCTATGACATCCCGCGGCCTCCAGGAGTCTGATTTCGAGCAGATTGCCGACATGCTGCACGAGGCGCGTCTCTCAGGAGTATATGCACCACTCAAGTTGAAGCTGATTCCAGACGTGCAGTGATTGCTGATATGTTGGTCAGAATCAGGGGCCGAGCATCGCCTCACCTCATCCTTTGCTGCCTTATAAAGCCGCATGCCAGCTCTACCTTGCGTGCTGCTTGACAACATCAGGGGCAAGAGCTCTTGTCTCTGAGGCAGAAGGGACTCACACGCATGCTGGCGAGGTACTTGCTTTGCCAGTCCACCATTGGACTATCCGGCCGAGAACTTAGCTCTTGAGCCTTGAGGGATGGGCTCGACTGTGCAGGTGCTTGGCCTGGTGAAGGATGTGCAGGAGAAGTCTGGCAAGCTTTACAAGGAGTGGCTCAAGTAAGCCCCAAGCTTCCCTTTTCTGCCACATAAGCTCTCCTGTCGTGCTATCTTGCCTCGGCATGCTGAGCACGCTGCTTGCCCATGGATTGTCATATGTGCGCCAGACAGCATCTGCAAACCAGCCTACTCAATGCATAGTGTTCACATGCCTGTCCAGACCATCCCCACAATGTCTTTGCATTGGTGGTTGAACATCTGCAGGAGCATGACCTTTGACAAAGTGTTGCATGACTGCAGGGTGGTTGAGACTGACCCCAGGATCGAGCAGATCCGGGAGAAGGTGGAGAGCTTTGCAGCCTCCTTCCCCATGCCAGGATTCGCTGTGGGCAAGGAGGACATCAGCAATGGCAAGGTGGGTGTTGATGCAGTGCCAATATCTCCTTGAGACAATTTGACACAGCAGTGCTTGAAGGGAGCGACCCTGTTCCAAGCCCACAAGAAGTGTAGGAGTCATGGCGGGGCAGGCTCGCTGGTGCTGAAGTGCTGGCAGCTTCCCATCATCTGTGGACTTGTCTAGTCAAGATGTGCATTACAAATATGACTGAACTCCTCAGGAGACGCATGTGACTGCCTGGCGTGGCTTCCAGGTGGCAGCCTGACCCCACCGCTGCCCTGCAACACACAACTAAGCTGCCAGGTGTACTTAAGCCCAATTGTTGTGGATCCTTCTCTGATGTAGCTTCGGTCTGGTGTGCAGGTGCACATTGCGCCCGCTGTGGGGGCCAAGGCGCCCTACGCTAATGGCGCGCACAGCGACATCGCTGAAAGCAATGGCATCAAGCCCACCTCTGCTGCAGGCGCCATCGCTACCTAGACAGGCTCCAAGAGGTTTTCCCTGCCAGGCCACCAGCGACGGGCTGATGCAGTGGGGAGAGGGTCTGACGCAGCCATCAGGAAGGCATTGCAGCATGTCGCTGGCAGCGCTCTGCTGCCCTAAAGCTCTCTTTCCAAGGAGGAGCTATGCGAGTTCCACTTGTCAGGCTGCTGGAGAAGCCTGACAGGACGCAAGCCCAGAGTCTCACGGCACTGTTGAGGGATGAGCAGCAGTTGCAGCGGCTACCATATCAAGCATGCTCAAGAGAAGGAGGGATGCTCAGCAAAGTTTTGTCTCTCACGTGATCCTGTCCTTTCATAGGCTGGTCTCGGTCCAGAGTCTGTAACTTATTGGCCGCTTACACTGACCATGTCTAGCCGCCAGCACTGTGGTAATTTGTTGCAGATCCTTTCACAACAATTGCATGTGGATTGGGGAGAGGCTGACATGGCCGTCAGCAAATGTGTCAGACTCAACTCACCCGCTAATGTATGCCAGTGTCTCAGCAGACCAACATGTGCAGATGTTTGCACTACACACTGAAGTGTGCGACCTTCAAAGGGTGTCATGAGCCAGCATGCAGTAACTCCCAGCATGCCTTGGGGATTTCAGAGCATCGATGCGGCTCTTGTGCATTCACTATGCTCTACATAAGTACACTGCCAGTGGGCGGTGACCTTCAGAACCTCGTTAATCTCAGTATGTGGATGTCAAGACCAATTCCGTGGCATCTGTTTTGGTGTGCAACATACAGCCTACTTCCAAACACCCACGTCACATGAACAGAGTAAACATGTATAGGCATGACCAGGCTCTGCCATGAGCAACCTCATGCATGGTGAAAGAGTCCCCCTTGTGTCGCAGCCAGCAAGCGCTTGCAGGTAAGATTTCAGGGAGCCTATAGACAGCTGGCGTGTAGCTCAGTACTGCGCCGCCTGCTCAGGAGCAGCACAAGACCATAGGAAGCCAACCGCTCAGCTCAGACCTCAAAGACGAGCCCGAACTCGATGAGGTGCGCCTTGGGCACGTTCCAAGCTGCATTGCGAGAGCGCGTGACTGCCGCCAAGGGGTTATAGCCGTAGTCCAAAATCATTCGCCGCAGGCAATTGGCGCCTGCAAAGCAGATAGACACCTTCAGGACCTGAGACATGGTCTAGCGATGTTCTGATACGGAGGACTCTGTTGACCTGCTCCATGTCAGGGGCAGCCCTGGGCTTGGGCTTGCGGAGTGTGTCGCCTAAAACCGCTATACATTGCAGGCATGAAGTACACTTTGCACTAAGGAGCATTGCTATTCCAGGCTCGAGTTGCAAATAAGTCGCTTACGATCCCTCAAGAGTCAGTGCAGGGACAACACAGCTTCAGTCCAAGGGAAAGGGCATTACCTGGCTTGGGCTCGCAAGTGGTGTTGCCCATGATGTAGACCAGCTTGCCATCAAAGGCCTCTGGCGGGCTCACGCCCAAGGGAGTGACAGCGTAGGCAAGCTTCTTCATCAAGGTTTGGGAGAACTCATAGCCGAGGTCTACCCTGTCCTGGTACCTGCTCACAGCACAGAAGGTAGTTGTGTGTCACTCATCTGCCCAGGACCTGTGTGTGATGTGGCTGCTAGCTTACACAGCAGAAGCTTGCCACACATAGTATCAGTCAAATGGAGGCAACTGGCTGGTGATTCCAGAATGCATATGACTTCTGTCTATGCACAGCCCTGTTCCAGCTCGTAGGCTGCGTGCTTAGAGTACATGGATGAATAGCAGAAAGTTGAGATGGACCTGCAAGGAGACTTCAAGCAAGCCAATACACCCGGTGGCATGTAGCGAGGACATACCCATAGCGTGCAACCGCCCTGTGGCATCCGGGTGCGCCGCTGAGGGGCCTGAACAAAAAGCGCTCCTCCGGCAACACCCGAGACACTGGGACAAACCTGCACCAGAAGGACAGGCGCCTTTCTTACACAGTACCAAAGCTAGAATTCTCTGAACAAGCTTCAGTTTGCCTGCCAATGACTCCTTAGACAAAGGCACTCTGGATGGCACTCAGCCGTACACTTGAGGGCATGTGGGAATAGCCCTTCAGGGGATGCGCATGGAGCAGAAACGCTTCACAGAAGTCTAAGTGTAGCCCCGCATGCCTGCGTGGGCAGACTCACCTGACGGTGACAAAGATGACTGTCTCAAAGACGGCGGGCAGGTTCTCCAGCATGTGCGTGAACACCGGGGGGACCTCAGAGACACTGTCCGCAAAGACAAGTCCAATTCCTGGGATGCGCTGAATAGCCTCGTTTGAGCTGACAAGGGTCAGCGGAGCCTTGGACCCTCCGAGAGTCGAGGCCTTCTCCGCAGACTCGTCCGCCCTGCATAGGGTGTGAAGCAAGGTTAGCCAGCCCGGTGGGCATCATGGGGCAATAATCTCACGCATGTACAACTGCAATGCTGCTTCCTGAAAAGGCATGCCCGGCGCACGTGCACGTGCAGCAGCGGGGATGCCCTGAGTTCACTCAATCCGTCTGTTGTTGCACATTTGAACAACTTGGAGTTCAGAATTCACTCAAGCCGTACTGGACACACACTTTAGCATACATAAGGCCTGACAGCTGTGCTCAACACAGGCAAAGAGGTTGAACAAACCCATTCTCTGGGAGGTGCAGGTGCTGGGAGTGCTCCTTGGCGTAGCTGCTCTTGCGCTGGCGGCCATAGAACCAGATGGCGCTGATGATGAACACAACGATTGACAGCGCGATGGGGAACCAGCCACCTGCATGGCAGCCACTGCGTCACAGCTGCACATGCATTGGAGCCCGCAGCTTTCTATATTGGGAAGTATCTCTAGACGTCAGGCCTTGGAGGTCTCTGGTACACTCCTCAACAAAGGCGGGTGCACCTAATGCAAGCATCTACTCCCACATCAGCCGCACAATTGTTTGCAGTGCACTGGTCGGCGTTGACATCACCATGGCAGGACCCATGCACGCGCCCCAATGCTTTGGCTGAGCGAACCTATACTGGCTCGAAATGTTTCGGGCTGTGTCAGGAGCACACCAGTAAGGAACTTGAAGAGGTTAGCGGAAAGGTAGGCGCCGTCAATGAGCAGGAAGAGCGCATAGATGGGCCAGGTGAACAGCGGGTTGATGTTGAACACCACCATGGACGCCAGGAAGAAGAGGTTCGTGGTAATGAGAAACACAAACGTCACCGCCACTCCGTACCTGCAGTCAGCATCGTAGCCTGCAGACCTGTGGCCAGACTAGGCCCATCCCAGGACTTTGGAGTCAGAGGGTCTCTCTAGCAGGCCTTGAAGGCCCCTCTACCTCAAAGCTGAACCCCTCAATGCGCACCATGATGAGTGCCCACATGATGTCATCGGCCTGATACCTACTGACCGCGTCCTGACACCAGACACACTCGTAGAGGGATTGTGGACATCACATGCAGACATGAAATGGAAGGCACGGGAGAAAGGCTGAGTGCGGCTTACCCATTGCCTATGGCAGTGCCGCTCTGGAAGCCAGCCACCACAGCCACTGTAAGCACCATTAGGGTCCAGTTGACAGCGGGGATGTAGATCTGGCCCCCAAACTTCTCGGAGGTGTGCTTGATGTCCAAGCGGGGGAAGCATCCGAGAGCGATGCTCTGCTTGACGATGGAGAATGCGCCAGAAATCATCGCCTGCATGATGACAGCACAGGCTGTGGTAATTCTCCTCACAGGTAGAGTGTATGTGCTCACAGTATGATGTCCTAATGATGATGCTGACGGCATCATACTGCCCTGGGATCATCTCTAGACTTTGATCACAGCAGACATTGACAATCAGATTGCTGGCATCCTGCAGCCCAGCCTTGAGGCAGGCATGCAGTTGTACCGGATCCTATGACTCGTGTCTGCCTGTCTGCTTGTGCCCCTCGTCTGAGTGGCGTCAGCCTGGGGGACGGGCAAAGGGCGCGCTCTGTATGTGCAGGTATATATTAAGTGCGTATCCCACAAAGAGTTGGCCTCGCCGCACCTGACTGGCAACAATGGCAGCAAGGACAGCCACAACAAAGACTGGCCAGTAGACAGGGCTGGGGATGCACGCGTAGAAGGTGGTGGAGTAGTTGTCCGGGTTGACCATCAGGTACGCTGCCTGGCCCAAGTAGGTGATCACCAGCGAAGGGTACGCCACGCACAGGAAGCCCAGCTGCAGCACACAAACTGTGCTCTCAGGCACTGCCACACTGCAAGGTCCCGTCTGCCTTCACACATGGCTGTGCACAGCCTGATGTCATGGCATTTGCGAAAGGCATTGAGCAGTGGTGAATGCAGGTGCAGAAACTGGAGGAGCGTATGTCTGCAACAGTGCCCAAGATGATTCTCACTCTGCCAAAAGTGCCCTGGAAATTGCCGTCCTCTGCCGGATCCAAAGTGCCGCTTCCAAATAGCCGTGGGCAGATGTTTAAAATACCACGATAATGCTGAATGACAATGCTTGGGAAGGTCACCATACCCTGATGGCGGCTTTGGAGAAGTGGCCCAGGTCAGCATAGAGGGCCTCTGAGCCAGTGACACACAGCAGGGTGCCGCCCAGAGCCACCCAACCAGAAAAGCCGTTCCGGATGAAGAAGAGGAACAGGTAGTGAGGGGACAGCGCCTTAAAGATGCCTGCACAGATGTGGAGCTGCTATCAGTGACCCCTTTATGACAGTGATCTATCAGCTCGCAGGAGCTCAAAAAGTCACAAACAACGCCCCCATCGACAGGCCTCACAAAGGCACAAGCAGCACTTTGAATGCGATGCGGCAGGATTGATAAGGCGCAGGGTCGCTCCCTGTAGTTCCCAGAGACCAGGTAAGCACGCACCTGGGTAGTAGACAATGATGTTGTACAGGTTGACCATGACATTTGCTGTGAACCACAGCAGCACGATAGGCGCAAAGGTGAAGCCCACTTTGCTGGTCCCGAAGCGCTGAAAGGCGAACAGAAGAACCAGGATTGCGCACGTCACGCCCACGATTGTGTCTGCATGGCAATAGCGCCTCTGAGCTTTTGCCATATACATGACTGTGAAGTCTCAGAGAGGGAATGGTCACATTGAGCTAAGGGTTCACATCCACTCAGGACACCTTGAATGGACACATCCAAGGAGGACCATTTGCGAGACTCTCAGTACATGTCTGCAGATAAGCCTGGAATGCCTAGAACGACAAGGACAACAGATGACAGGGCTGCTCTGTAGAGGATGATGCACGCATCCGCTTCGCAGTTGCAAGGTGAAGGCGATATAGAAGGGGGGACGTTGCAGCGAGGCGTACTGTTGTTGATGTTGGAGGAGGCGTTGGTGAGGCCCTGAATGGCGCTGATGACGCTAATGGCGGGCGTCAGGACGCCATCTCCGATGATCATGGACGTCGCCAGCAGCACTACAGCCAGCAGCAGGCCCCGCGCCACCTTGCTGTGCCTCAGAAGAGCGCCCACCTGCAAGTCACATGATTCAAAGCATACCACAGAGCATCGATGAGCGCTTGGAACGGTGGTGCAGGTGAATGGGCACCTCAGCTCAATGAAGGGATTTGTGAAGACACCGCCAATGCGGCGCAGTGTAGCGAGCTCAGCGAGTACTCTGATGACACTTGCTGGGACCAATAAAGAGTTGTGACCGGGCTGATCTGGGAGCTACAGGCACTGCAGCCCAGCATCTACGACTTGCAGGGTGCGCTTCTGGCGAAGCTGCACTGAGCAGTGGCTGTGAAGAGTGCAGCGAGCGCACCTTCTCAGAGGTGGTTTTCGGGCCCTGGCGCCCTGATGCTTCCACCCTGCTGTTGCTGGTGTAGCGCGAGAGGTGCAGGTCCGAGGCATTCGGGGAGCCAGAGGGTGTTGCGATGTGCGCGTAGCGGGTGATCAGGCTGTACAACGCGAAGGTACCACCTGCAGGTTTCACCAGAAGCCGCAGTCACAGGACAGCTTTGCAGAGGCGGGGCACCTGATAATGTCATCATGTGTGTGCTGTGCAGATGGCACCTGCTCAGCATGGGTCCATGTCTGAACAGGGTGAATGGCAAGGTGCAAGGATCCCTGCACGCTGTTGTTCACGCAATGGCAGGGCAGTGGGAAAGGAGCATGGCTGTGGCATGTACCTTCTCCATGGTCATCAGCCATCAGCACAATGAGGATGTACCTGCGACGTACCAAGGACCATATCACCACAGCAGTGCACATGCTGCTTGCTGAGCATACCTCCATCTAGAAGCACAGCGATCCCATGCATGCCCACCATTGGTATGCACTATGTGTGGGCCGTCAAGTGGAAGGCAGGCGCAAGGGAGCTCACTTTCCAACAACCACAAGCGTGAGCGTCCAGAAGATGAGGCTCGCCAGACCCTGCGGCACGGCACACCCATGGAGACTTTCGCGACAGCTCGGTGCTGCCCGATCAATCCCCGGCGTAGTCCATGAAGAGACTAGAGCAGGTCGCAGTGGCTGCTCGTTCTGTAGAGTGTCACAGGGAGTGGGATAAGGTGCAAGGACACTGGGCAATGTGGCGCACCACAACATCGTCCTGGGAGGGGCTGGACGTGAACGTGGAGGCATACACGTAGAGGGGCGACGTCCCGATGTCTCCGTAGATGATGCCCACGCTCCTGTAGGCCAGCGCCAGCGTGGCAGACCAGGTGGCTTTCTGCAGACAGGCACAAAGCGTCTCGTCCCGACCTTGGCGCTCTTTGCAAGTTCAACATCTTGGGTCCAGGAGGCACACAGGGAACTGAGTACTCTGTACCCTCAACAGAACAGGAGTATATCACTCTGGATGCAGTGCCGTGAAAATGATCAGCTCTGAATAGCTGAGGAAGGCCAGCCTGCCTACCGCAGCAAGCTGATCCTTGATGTCAGACTCCAGATCTGCATCGTTGTGGAGAGACACGGACGCCTTTCTGCGAGGAGGTTGCTGCTCCTGGCCGCTGAGCTTGGACAGGCGACTAGCACTGCCATTTGGGAGAGCCTCAGGGGCCTCCATGCTCAGTGAGCCAGCTGCTGGGCCGGTGCCTGCCATCAGCCTGCAGATCAACGCCGGCATACTTGTGTCATGCGGGACAATGATGTCCTAGCGATATTGCAAGGTGCTCCAGCAAGCCCTGACAGCCGCCATCATCGGCAGGCCCAAATTCATGGGTTCAATCATAAGTGAATGCCCGCTGGCCGAATGACAGTCTTTTCTACGACAGTACCACACAGATGAAGCTCGTTTGACATTGATCGTTGGCAGGACGTGCAGGAAGCACTGATGGTAGGCACTGCATCAACTTTTCAGTGAGCCCTACTGAGGCAGCTGATGCCCAGCTCTCTGTACTAGGCATCGCGCGCAAGAGAATGGCAGGAGTGATGGTGCACTGTGCGCATCGATCATAACGTAAGCGTCAATGTGGTATGTATACCTTGAAGGCGTGACACTTCTCTGGCAGACAGGAACAGACCAGCAGTCCTGCGTGTAAGCAGGCCTGTAGAGCCCGATCTAGACTCACAGGCTGACCTGGAGATTGCACGGCGCGAAGATGAAGGTGGTGTGTTAGGCGCGCAGTCTTGAAAGATGTGGAGCTAACGGCGGAATCCACATCGCTTCCCCGGCCGGGCGAACTGTCGGCCCGGCGTTCAAACTGGGCCAGCCCTAAATCCTGGGCTCAACCCTGAGTGGGTGGATTTTAGCGCTCGGCCATCCCATGGGCCATCTCACTGGATGCAGGAAGACCGGGGTTCTGTATTTTATGGCTTTGCCCGTCATAAGTGAGTGGCCTCTGTTGTGAGCTACTGATGAAGATGCTCGCGGGACACCTTTCTTTATCACCACTCGTCCGAGCCTCACACCGCAGCACTCTCGCACCTTGGAGCACCTTTTCAGTAGCTCAGGTCTCTCGGTTGCATAAGAGGCCATCTGGTGCACGTCAAATGTCCCAGATGACGCCCAACACAGCCGCAGAGAGCGCACGGTGATCTCCAAGGCTGTAGAGGCCTATGCAAATAACGGTGACGTCATCAAGTTGCCTCAACCTGGCCATCATAGAGCAATTGCAAATATCTGACAGATCGTTGCACCGCTGCAGGACGGTATCGTGTTCTGCAGTCTCCCAGGCTGCTAGCCCGGACACAGAGCGAGCTGGTAGCTCTGGCAGGGGAATTGAGTACACTAGCTATGAGGCCAACTCCTGGTCTTGCCTGTTTCGGCAGTCTGGTAGGTCAATGGTTTCTCCAAGTCTCATTCATTTGCCTCACTCTATTGCCAGCATGTGCCATGCACCTTTCATGTATGGACGCTCACTCCCCTGATTGCATGCAGGGGTGAAAATTCTCGTGGACCCATGGTTGGTGGACGAGCTGACCTTTGCCGGGCAGAGGTGGCTGTACAGGGGCAAAAAGACACACATCTCGCCTGTGGACCCTGATGAGCTGGCAAAGGGCTGCGATGCTGTCGTATTGTCACAGGTAATGTACTGATTTCCCACGTGAACACACCCTGGCGGGCTTTTGTCCTCCAGGCCTCTGACAGATGGCCTTGACAGTCTGAGGACCAGTGAGGAGATGTGATTGTCCAATACTGACACCTTTCCTAGTCTCATGGGGAGTTGTGTATTCATGTTGAGCCGCCATGTGGACAAGCTTCGAGGTGGTGTGCCATGCATGCAGGGCTTGCCGGACCATGCACACGAGCCCACGCTCAAGCGGATTGCCAAGGACACGCTTGTTATTGCCTCCACAGCTGGCGCAGCGGTTGCAGAGAGTCTGGGCTTCAGGAATGTGCGCACACTTGATCACGGGCAGGAGATGACCTTAGGCAATGGCAAGCTGCGGATAAAGGCCACAGTAGGTGTGAGCCAGCACCACCACTCAAAGCATGCTCTGTCTCTGTGGCATTGATCACTCACATTGCCTGCTACAAAGGCCTGTGGTGACTGCACCCTGCCAAATGATTGAAGAAGGGGCATCACCTCATGGCATGTCTAAGGCCATGGCCGAGAAGTGGAGGGTATGCAGCTGCACTTGCAGAAGCTCTGACGGGCCTGACATGGGCTGATTGGATGGGTAGCATGTCATGGTAGGGCAGGCCCAAAGTTGCATAGGCATGCTGCTGCGTTTGCAGGCGCTCTTGTGGGGCCGCCATGGGCCAAGCGAGAGAATGGGTTCTTGTTCACGGAGACCACATACGGTGGCGTGAGCCTGTACTATGAGCCACACTGTGACTACGACGTGCAGTCTCTGCAAGGGACAGACTCAGTTGACATTGTCATCACCCCCGGAGTGAATCAGGAACTCCTCAGCTTCCCCCTGGTATGTCTTTTCTGAAGTCTCTATTTCACGCAGCTGAAGTGTTCTGCCCTGTCACTCCCTCACAGACTAGCTGACCAGGAAAACAGTCATTGCATTGTATGAGGATGGTATCAATATGCAAATGGCATCCAGAGGAGTTCATATTTCTTTGTTGGCTGTAGGTCATGGGGAAGGACAATGTAGTTGGGCTGCTGAAGCGGCTGACGCCAAAGGTCTTCCTGCCTTTGGTGAATGCTGAGTTTGACTCAGAGGGCCCGCTGTCCTCACTCATCTCAGAGAAAGGCAATGTAGCAGGGCTGCCAGACGTTCTGAAGGCAGAGGGCCTCAGAGACATCGAGCTTGTTGTCCCGGATCCTGGCAAGGCCACAAGTGTTGTCTGCTAGTCGGCACTATAGCAAGACAGGGCATACCTCATGCAACCTGCAAGCAGCTGAGATGTATGTTTATGTGACCAAAGAACAACACAGGAAAACTGGGGTACCACTCAGTGAGTGCTTCAAACACATTGCTAGACCTGAGGGTCTCAAGGAAAATCAGGGGCAATGGGACTTGAGGATGGGCAACTGTTGATCATTCAGTGGGTGGGGACTATTAGATCAAGCCCTTCACAAAATTCTGCGCGCATTGGCAGAGACAGAGCTAAGTGCCTTTTTCCAAAATGAATGTGCGCAGCTGTGCTGCAACTGATTAAAAGCACAACCTATACGCACGCTTATAACCATCAGGACTAGATATCTTAGCTAAGAAGCATATGTGCTTGCCCTTGACGGCATGACTGAATGGCCGGGCGTTTGCAGCGTCAGCTGTAAGGTTATGCCTACTGTGGCCTATCCTACAGCTACGTCTGGCTCCAAATCCGCGGATATACATTATACTGGCATTTCTCATTTCAAAGCAAAGAGATGCATACTTCGTTTCTGGTCTACAAGTGACAGTCTGGTCATCTGCTAAAGGCTGCCTCTACATGTCAGATGTCAGATCTTGAGAGAGCATTTTCTGTACTTGGTGGCTGTAGTCAAAGCTGCCTATAGCTATCCTCCTATCCCCTGATCCCATTGCCCCTGAGCAGCGATTATCCCCTCCTCACAGGTTCACAATATCATGAGCTCAAAAGCTCAGTCACTTCTTGGCCTTGCTGAAGTGCTGTAGCATCTGCTGCTGGGAAGCCATCATGGTCTCAAACATGTGGTATATCCATGTTTGGTAGGATCCGGGACTGCAAGTAGCACAGGCTGTTAAAAGCTTCCCACAGCGGAATGTGGCTGGCAGATGCATTCCTCATGCTCATAGCCAGCTTCAAGCGCTTCTGCAGCTACCCACGTTGAGAAGCCACATCACAGCTGCTCACATGCATGAAGTAGGCTCAAGGCAGTTGCCGTGCATAAGCAGATGTACAGAAACTTACTGGCAGGTGTGCGTGCAATCAGGGCACCCTTGAAGCCTGCAAGAAGGAGACACCTTCACTCAGTGTCAAATCCCACGAACCAAGCCAATTAAGTGCTTGAAGGATGACGCTATGCAATTCTTCCATTTGAGAGCGAAAGTCAGGCAAAACCAAGGTGAACACCTAGGTCTATTTTCCGGCATCTATCATCCCCACAAATGATGAGGTACTGTGCATGGCCAGAGATGAGATTTCAGGGTGGAGGCTTACGCATCGCCACAGTGATCATTGTAGTGGTGGTGCAGGAAATGGATAGGCACTGTCTCATTCCAGGTCCGCATTATTGGCATGCCCAGCTCAGGTATCATTCTGTACGCGATCTCATTCCGCCAGCCGCCCTTCAGCACAATCTGCACCCAAAGCACACCTCAGCCTGTTCTGGATTGCCATGGAGCTATAGTGTACCCCCCCTGGGGCCTCCCTGGCCTCTAAAGCGTTACATGTCCAAAGGCCTCTTCACATTCAGCACAGGCAATGCACTTGTGTTCAGGGAGGTGGTGGCTCTTCCCCATGGGCATTGAGAAATTTATCAGCATGTGATCCGCACATATTCTTGAGAAGGAAGAAGCTGCTTGAAAAGTAGAGCCTTGTGCAGAGACACACAACAAGATCCTGCCTTGCCACCCTTACACGAATCCTGCCTGCCAGGGGGAATGATTACAGTCCCTCACCTCTAACTCCGGATCGTCAGACACCAGCCTCCCATTTGGGGCTATGGACACGCGTTCTTTGTCTTCGCCCCCCACAGGTTGGCAGTGGAAGGGGTAGGGCGCGCCATTGTAATCCCCGGTGTATGTCTGCACGGGACAAATTCTTTATCAGCAGCGAGCTCTCTGTTACCTATGGGCACTGATAATCTGGAACAGGCAGTCAGCTCTCCTGATCGGGCGAGTGTATGCTGATAGCGGGCATGCAAGCCAGGCATCAGCAAGAGGGTTGATCTTACAGCACACGCTGACCAATGCCCGCTTGATTTGAGTTCATGTGGGATGACTCCCCTGGTCACATGTCGGCAGTGGGAAGGATGAGTGTGGGCTCGTGCGCACCGAGAAGTGCTGCACAGAGGCATCTCGCCAGATGAAGAAGGGCAGCCGGTCTGCCATCTTCTTATAGGTTTTGGAGAAGGCCTCAATGTTGTATGCATACTCTGTGTCATTGTTGATCCAGACTGCAAAATTGCCTATCTGCACCGACACGTAACAGCTGTCATAAAAGGTCCCCGTCCTGCAGCTATGCTAGCTGAGTCTGAACACTCCATGAAGCACCTCTACCAATGGCCAGGGAGACAGCAAAGGCAGGTGTCATAGTGTCGCTGCACTGCTGGCATGCTACCTTCTATGGATGCCTGCTGCATGCGAAGGCTTCCTCATGCGCAGCGTCCTCACAGCACTCACTTAAAGACATTGAGCTGCGTACCACTATGTCTGTTGGCTTCGCTCCCAGCTCTGGCAGAAGCGGCACAACATTGTCCGCCCAGTCCGTGCCCATGTTAGTCCGCAGGTGACAGATCCGGGTTCCCTCTGGGAGCGGCACGCACCAAGGCCCCACCTGCCAGATTGTGCACCTCTTAGGCTCACAGATGAGGAATTGTGGAAATTGTGCCCTGCAGGATTCACGGCATGGTGCGGGTGGTGATGTCTGCAAGATGCAGCAGCCAGCCCAGGGACTCCTACTGGCAAGCCCCTCTTTCTACCACACCGTCTATACTCAGATTTGGAAAGAAGTGTGTGAAGGTAGTGACACCAAACACTGGTTCAGTGACAGCCGCTGCCTGATCTTTAGGAAGGTGGTGCACTCATGAGCTCTTCATATATGAGCAGTGCTGGAAATGCCTGAAAGCAGCAATGATGCTAAGAAAGTAAGCAATGATAGGCAGGACGGCAGATCTCACCCCTCCTTCCTTCATCGACTTCTCAATAGCTTCTGTGTTGTTGCTGACATGGACGCGGCCAAAAGAGCCCTCATCGTCCTTGTCTGGATACCACTCAAAGAAGAAACACTCCATCGCTATCATGAACTCCTGCAGCATGGCCACTCTCATCAGACGGCTCCCAGTCATGTAGAAGATGTGACACACCCCAGGACCCGCCCAGGAAATGCACTGGGCAGCACAGCAGGGCACGGCACATGACACACAGAAGTCCAGGGAACTGCAATGTCCATGACTTCTGTTTGAGCAAGTCAGCCCCTAAACAAGTGCTCAGGACTCCCTGAGGCGGGCTTGAAAGGCGTCATAGCAGCAGGCTTGCACATCACGGGACAGGTGCAGCCCTGGGTGATGAATTTCCCAAGCTGTAATCTTGGGAAGGTCCCACCACCTGCGTTATGCTGTCCCCCATTAGCCAGACAGTGCGCCCCTGGATGAAGGGCCACAGGTCGCAGGGCGTCAGCTGCAGCATGTTGGCAGCCCACGTGGAGCCGCTGTGTGCGCGGTCCAGGAAGTGCTGCATCAGGCGGTCCTGATCATCATGCGGGCACGTGTGCCTGCCGTGGTGGAAGGTGTAATGGCAGAAGTCATTCCTCTGCCACTGCAGCATCGCGACACTTACAGTCAGGATACAGAACAAAATTCCCCACCTGCAGCGCTGCAAAAGTACGGTGCCTCATCCTCTGCCAGCCTGCTTCTCTGGCCTTTGGAAAGCTCTTGGCGTCACATAGCCCCTCAGCAACGAGGAGGGCTGTGCTCTGTTGATGAGCTGGCGCAAGCCAGAGCAGGCACTCTTGATGAGAGTGCTTACGCTGAGACAGACAGAGCGCTGAGGAGTCAGCAACCTTAGAGCTGTGAAGAAGGCTTGAGCACAGTCTGATGGTCCCCTATGCAGGCTTTGGGGCAGATGCAAAGGACTCGAGTGTGTCCTTTCTGTATGCCAAGAAACAGACATGCCATTGTGGTGACAGCCTACCCTGCTCCCTGCAACATGGCAGTTCTTACATGCGGGCCGCTGTTCCCCGCCAAACAAATATGGGCGGACATCTCTGCTCTGTAGCTCCTCCAGCGTTGGCCGCTGATATCTGAGGGGGCACTCCGCATGAAACGGCTTCAGGAGTGCCTTCTGCAGCCATCTATCTAGCTCGAACTCCCTGCAGAGGCAAATGTACAGTCAGCACGCCATGATGCAGCACCAGTGCTGCATATAGTCTGGCCATAGCACTCCCATGGCAGCTTCGACAGGGAGAAGCCTCAATGGTGGCTTTCTGACGGTCTATGGTGCGCATATAGCACCCTCATAAGGTGTCTGTGTAAGGGATAGTCATACAGAGTGTGAGTCTATGAGGACGATTGAGGGCTTACTCGGGATACTCCTGGTTTATGAGCGGGCCCTTGTTGATGAAGGGTCGGGTCAGGACACCCGCAGCCTGGGCGTGAAGCCTGCTCACTTGGCCTTCCTCGGAAACAGCTAGGAACGCGAGCAGGCTGCAGACACCCGCTGTGGCCAAGGCAATCGCTGTTGCGGTGACTGGCCGTCTTCGTAGCCTCTCTGATGCCTCATTGATCATCTGACATGAACTGGGCCACACGCACGACCGTCCTACTGTACCTTTTACTAGTCTACTTCACGTCGTAAACATGGAGATCCAGCACGCCGTCTGCTTGAATGTAGATCTTTGTGTCACGAAAGAATGTTTAACAGGTTGTGCAGCATAAGGTGCGCTCTCTCTGGCAGTTGTGCTTACAGGAAGTCGCCAGGCAAAGCTATTAAAGGCCTCCCAGGTACCGAAAGCACGTATTACATGACAGTATAATGGTACCTGACCATTAGTCCCGACTCACGAGCGAATACGGACGTCAGAGGGGTGGCAGGAGGCTGTGCTTACTGTGTTCGTCATCATTAGTAGTGCATCACGTGGGGCGCGCGTTACGGCGGTGAGTTGCAGGGCCAGCGAAGTGCGCTGCTGTTGATGGGCAGCCATCGCGTTGTCACAAGTTGCGTGTTGCCAGTGAGCATAAGGGTAGTGGCAGCGGCTTCATGTAGGTAGCAGGCCACCAGGTATACCGAGAATATTGACCCAGGATAGGGGGTTGTCATTCGCCCCATCACACTCTATTTCTGTGCGCCTGCCTTTACATGACGTTCATTAAAACTTCAGGCAGAAGCGTCGATGCTGCTCTGGAAGCGTTGATGACCATCACCGGTACACAGGCTTAGTGCCAGCAGATCTGTGTTGCACTCAACATGGGATTATACTTCAGGCTATGCAATGCCACAGCGGAAACATAGTAACGAATGTGCCGTTTTCCACACAATACACACGAACTGTCCAGTCTTTGAACATTGCCAGTGCCAATGAAGCACGTCGTATGTATCGCATCATGACACCTGAAGATCTATCAGATGTCAGAGGAGATTGTGGCCAGCTTGTTCGTTGGGATTGCAGTCCCTCTGGTCTGTACACTTCCACATTTGCCCTCTTGCTGAGGGAACCAGTGGAAAAGGAAGTACCGTGACTATGGCTTGCAAGAGCGTCTCCCTGGGCTTGGAAAGCCAGTCATGAGAGAGATCCCTGTAAATTGCAAGATGGGCCACGAATGCTGCCATGCATTGTGTTGATAAGTAGGAGAAGAGAAAGTGTGCTGCCAAGGAACCACAGTTCTCATCAATGTCTCAGACTAGAACCATCCCAGTCTGAAAGGAGTGCTCATGCCCACCTGTGGCTGCTCAAAACGAAAGGCTTTGTGCGTCAGCTCCTGTTTTTGTATGTCTTTCCTGCTATACTTGGGATCAAGCCCGCTTGCTCATAAAGCGCTGTCCAAGACGTGCCTCGCAAGAGAGCACGCTTGGGGCGACACAGTGCTCTGAGCAAGCATAAGCTTCAGGTCCTCATCGCTCAGGGGCTCGGCTTGCACTGCAGCAGCGGCAGTGCACAAACAGACCATGGCCTCTCCAGTGTATTGGAGTCCAGCACAGAGACAATGCTGCTGCACGCGCACTGCTGCTGTTGGTTCCAGAATATGTATCCTTGAATAGCGGGCTGGCTGGAATGCTGCAGCTTAGTACTGGCATTGTCCTGGAAGCTGATCCCTCACCACAGCTCAGAATCTGTGCAAGGTTAGCAACTGCCAGGAATGCCATGCACCTGCCAGAATAATCTCTCAACCTGATGCGTGATACTCGGTTCAGTCACTGGGGCACAGACGCAATGGAGTGGGTGAGCTGGCCCTGGTCGCCTATTCTGGCATCCTCGGCGGGCAGCTGGACAGAGGAGTCCCACTGATGCTGACCTGGCTGCTCTGCTGCCAGCGCTTCCTTGGGCGGCGGCTGCAGCTTGGGGTTCTTCTTGCGCCTGAGGCCGCAGGCGTTGCACAGCAGGGTCGGGCCCCAGCGCCGCCACGTGGGCGTTTCGGTCGTGCCACACTCCTCACACTGCAACAGCACCTGGCTGAGAATTGCCTAGTTGACCCATTTGACAACGCACAGAGCTCCTTTGCTGGGCAATGGACCATCGACCAAGATACAGGCTCGAGGATGCAGACTGTATGTGTGTGCTCACTCCCACCGTGCTGGCACCTTGTCAAGCATCCAATCAGGTCATCCAGACCTTGGCTGGACGTCATATAGACACCCAACACTGTCAGCAGGGGTAAACACCTTGTTGTTGGAGGACCGCTTGGGTGGGGGTTGAGCATCCAGGTGGCCATCTGACATGTCATCGCCGCGGCGCTTACGCCACGCCCCGGGGCTGTCGCTGCGCCGTTTGCGCTTCCCGCCCTGCATCTGGTCCTGCGGCGTCACCAGACCCTGCATGCCCACATTCAAATCAAGCACCTTCTCAGTCTCCAGATCTAACCCGCACCGTCATGAGGCATGTGCTCCATCGCAGCCAGTATAGAAGTGCCTACGTGCTCCCAGTATGTTGCCGATTCTGTATGTGCTGAATATGTACTGTGACGTCTTGCATGAGGACGCAAGTCCCCTCAGGGGTGCACATGGAAGCAAGTACTCACCGCGCGCAGCAGGCCTAGCAGCTCCATCATGTGCTGATGGGGGTGGGTTTCGGACTGCTGCGGGTGGTGCCCCGCCAGCATGTGGGAGTAGTTGGGCGCCCCGCCATGCGCTGCGCCGCTATCCATGCGGTAGAAGGTCGCGTCCTCAGCCGCCCCATAGTTCAGGCCACCCTGCAAGCAGCAGCCTCAGTGAGACGCCCTTCATCGATCACCAGACTCGCTGGCAAGCAGCATCATCATTGAGGATCAAGGCGGCTCATTTGAGGACCAAGCAGTGCTTAGCAGAACCATCTCAGCGAGGTGTCGCCAGTTGTCACGCATTCTTATTCGCTTCTCTTACATGCCTAGCAACCTCCGGCAAGACTTCAGCTCGGAGAAGGATGCGGACTGCTGGCTTTCCAGGAGTTCTGCCAGCTCGTGGAATGTTCCTGCGGAGGGCTTGACTTCTGCTGCGCACACTAAGGATCGAGGTGTAGGGTCTGACCTGGTTGAAGCTGGCCGGGCCTGCTCCGGACTGCAAGCGCTCAGTCACGCTCCGGTACAGGCTGTCTGCTAGGACAGCCTCATGGAGCTGGGGCGTCATTGCAGACTTACCCATGTCCTGGAACACTTGCTGGGAGGCCTGCAGCCTGTGCTGCTCCCCTCCATGCATGGGTCCCTGCAGACTCTGCATTCCCCTGCATACATCCAGGAGCCTCAAGGTCTGAAATTCCGCCTGGCACTGCCGGAGGGTCGTCCGCACATTGCACAGTTCCTTATGACAACTTTAGAGGCAATAGTCAGTGCAAGTACCCACTCAAACTTCTCCATGTCCTCAGCTCACGTATGAAGACAGTTTCCCTGCCTCTCATGACGAGTTGAAGCAGGATTGCTCCTTGTGGCAGGCAACCATACCTTAGGGGCGAGGACTGAAGATTGAGGCTGCTGAGGCGGTGGTCAGGCGAGGTCTGCTGTGGGCTCATTGGAAACTGATGCTGCACGCCGGGCGAGCCAAAGGGCCACACGGCGCCTCCACCCTGGCCGCTGAGCTGGCGCGCCAGGGGGGTCGGTGGCGTTGCCTCCCGCGGCTGCAGCATGGCCATTGCGGTGTCGAGGCTCGCCTGCTTCAAGAAGCTGGCAAGATTTCCAGGGACCTGTTGAGAGGCAAATGGCACCATCTGGCAGGCGTGGAGGCTTCAACACCTCACTCTCATCACATTCTTTGCACATGCTGAGCAACACAGACTGTCCACATGCTACACCCATGGCATCTGCCGACGCCTGTAATTCCGGCCCGTGAGTAAGGCACCAACGCGCAGATGTCATGGGATGGCATCCAGTCGGTCTGGGAGGGCAGCACTGCCCATGCACAGGCTTCGACTGACGGATGATTGATAGAGCAGGGGATCTAGTCAGAGTGGCTTCGCACCTTGAACATATCAGCCTTCTCGAGGGCGGCCTGCGCAAGCTGGATCTTGGAGACCTGGGAGTCGAGGCTCTGCCCAGAGTGCTGCTGCGCCCAGGGCATCTGCCCAAATCGCTGCTGACTTCCGCCAGATGCCGCTGCCGCGGCAGCCGCCATCTGATCCTCGCTCATCAGCACTTGCAGCGGCCCATGGCGCTTCACGTTCTGGACCTGCACCTGCCTTGCCAGGCACATCTCCAGCTGCCTCCCTAGAGGCGTCATGCTGTCCTGCAGATCATGAAGGAAGGTGTCAGTGACGGCCCAGGTCTATGTATGCCTCATGTACCCTTGTGATGTGATGTGATGACATACATGCGCAAACCATTACTGCCACAAGTGCATGGGCTAAGAATGGCTGCCTATCTCTAGCACGGCTGAGCATGTGTTGCCGCGCTGGCAGCTTACTTGTGGTGAGAGAGGTGGCGACACGCTGGCCTTGGTAGGCAGGTTGGGCAGGCTGGGCGTGCTGGGCATGACCAGGCTGCCCATGTTGCCATAGCCCGCGAGAAGGCTGCCGTGCATCTTCAGGAAGTTGGGATCCCCCGTGCTGGACAGGGGCATGGACACAGAAGGCTTCTGGCCTGCACAATGCACTGTATACTCAGCTTGTGAAGTTGTAAGCGATGTGACTGAGCTTACACAAGTGCTGATAGCAACCATGAATAGGGATGAGACATTGGTGCTGCCTGGACTTGACAGCAATAAACTGCATAAGCCATGTTGCTTGGAAAGGCAAGTGCACGGCTAGGACTGTTCTACACACTCTTGTCCAGAGGTCGACCATGGCATGTGAAAGCTGGGAGGCTGTGACGCACTGTCTGCACCGGTGGGGAGCTGCCAGCCAGAGAGGGGCAGCGAGTAGTGGCAGCCGCTGTCCCGGAAGCTGGAGAAGCACGCCGTGGACCAGTCCTCTTTTGGCGCTGCCGCCACCTGTTCAGCCCCCTTCTGCGGGAACTGGGGCGGCGCAGCTGGCTGGCCTGGATCAAGAGGCATCGCCAGAGGGCTCAGCTGACCTGCAAGGATTCCTGTACCCCTTTCAGCCATCCGTCATGGGGCTCCATGCCAGTACGGTCTCCTTTCAAGCCCTCACACCGAAGCAGTTCGAGACAGTATCAGGCACATCAGGGCATCACCGTGTGCAGGAAACTGATTGCAAGGTGTGCGCAAAGCAGAGTGCAAAGCACAGACCATTTTCTGAGATAGGCCTTGCCACATTGCAGGGTGGGTGGGTGCAAGGCGTGATGCCAATGCGCAGCAGGACATACCTGCGCGGCTGGCGAGGGCGTCTGAGAAGGCGCTGCTGAGCTGCTGCCTCGGGCCGACGGGGCCTAGCAGGGCAGCCGCTGCATCCGCCCAATTCTTCTGGAGCTTGTGGCCTGTTGAGACTGCCCTGTCAGAGTCTGCACAGCCAACATCAGGCACTCATTGGAGTGCACACCCGTACAGAACAGCGGCCTCCGCAATATCAAGCTAGTACACAGCAGTGCATGCAGCTGCGCAGACACAGAGTGAGTGATGCTGACCTGTCTGCCGCTCAGCAGAGGGTGGCGGCGAGGCGGAGACTGTAGATAGGGACTGCAGCTGCCGGCTGTCCATGGATTGCAGCAGCTGCAGGTAGGGCACAGACTGCCAGGCCTGCTGCATGGCCTGCTGAGCCTGCTGTGCATGCTGGGCCTGCTGGGGGTCCACAGCCTTTGCAGGCGCCGGCGCAGGGTTCTGGGCGGCGTTGGCGCGGGCGGCTTCCAGGAAGCCGGTGGCTGCCTCCTGGAAATTGCTCGCCATGGAGGGGATGCGCGACCCAAAGCCCTGCTCCGACCCAAAGCCCTGCTCCGCTGAGCCTGATGCCTGGAGGGGCTGCATTGAAGAATCACAACATCTCAGATGTTTTTCTGTGTTACACCCTTGTAATACCTTTGCCACAAATGGCAGTTGTCAACCTTGTTATCCCATGTATGCAAAATTGAGCTGGAAACTGCTGTAGACCAATGATGCACCATATTCTCCATCCAGCACAGACAGTAGAAGATGTGCAAGGTGTGGGCCCACCTGCTCATCTACCTCTTGTACAGGGTCAGGCTTGATGAGCTGCCTGAACAGGGCACTGGCTGCTGCCTGGAGGGTTTGCATGGGATCTCTGCCAAGCTGCTGGGCCGCATCTGCATCCGAAACTCAACCTCTCATCTCTCCAGTACGTGATGTTCTGAATGCCCCTGGGCTTGCGTCTATGCTTGAGCATGCCATATTGCTGCACAGGGTGATTTCGCATATCTGCAGGGGTGCCACTCTGCCTTGTTCAGCTGGATACACGCATTCCCTACACCGTACCACTTGGGGGCCCGTTACATAGGAGAAGCATATCTTCTCTAAGGCATACCATCTTCATGTTGTCGCATAGGTGCCTGCAGCTGAGTTTGCAGCCGCTCCAGGCTCAGCTGTGCAGGGAATAAACCCCTTGGAGACAATGCCTGTGCAGCTGTAATGCCTGCCGATGGGACCGGTCGTGCGGGCTCGTCGGGCAGCCCGGCGGCCTGCCCGCTGGGCAGCTCTGGCGGTGCTGACGCAGCGGGCTGCGCCTGCCCAACCTGCCCCGCAGGCGTCAGCCCAAAGCCCTTAAAGGCTGCAGCTGCATCTGAAGCCTGAGCGATATAGCGCTTCCATGCGCTGCCTTGAGGTTGCCAGCCTGTAAAAGCCACCTCAGCATCATTCCGCTGACATGTGCATAAGGTGAGGACACAGCTCTGGTAGCACCAGCAAAAGCTGCTGATGGTGCATGCAGTGTCCTTAGGCTTGTGCATTGAAGCGCATCGCCATTCACAACGTTCACTGGATAAAAGGCAGGTCATGCAGATGGGAGCCAGCTCAACAGCGGTAGATGATCTCACTTGGGGACGCTGGTAGGCCTGCAGCGTCACTGGTAGCGGCGGCTGCCTGATCTGTTGGGTCAGCTCCTGCTGCACCTCGAATCTCTGCAGAGGGCCACACCTTTTCAGGCTCATCCTGTGGCTAGATCCTCCACACTTATTATTGTGGCAACATCGAGAGTGTTCATACTTGCTAATGTGCTCAGGTTATATTATCTGTGGCACACTCCATCTTTCATTATTGGATCCCGAGTCTATGGCGTTTATGGCCATCGTCACAACAGTGACACAATCTATCACACCTAGAGCATGGGCCAGAGGACTGTCTGAGGTGTACAGAGTGTATGGGTAGAAGGGTAGGCCACAAACCTGTGCGCTGAGGACCGGAAGTGCTGATGGGAGAGGCGCCGCCCAGATTCTTCAGCGAGGATGTTGGGCGCAGAGACGAGGTAGGGCTGAGCGGTAAGCTGCCAGTGTTGATCTCGCCAAGACCTGAGCAGGCGACAGATGGAGTCAGAGCCATGCAACTAGGCAGTGCTTGCATGGCAGTACTGGCAACACAACATGAGAGGCGCTTAGCAGCTTGCACTGTGCGAAGGCTGTTGCCGGAAGTGCTCGGCCATGCATGCACCTTCGTCGGTGCATGTGGCAGCTCATTTAGGTGCACGGCATCTAGGGGGGTATTAGCGCTACAGCTTGCAAGGGGGTGATGGTCAAGACACATACCTATGCGTTGAGGCGTCGGCCGCAGCACGCCCCAGGCTTGGTGTTCCTGGGGCCCGGGGCCGGGCTCGGATGTTGCAGGAGAGGGACTCTCTCCCGCAGGCGACTGCTCTGATGTGGCGCCCTTGCTGAGGTCCGGCAGCGAGGCCGACTGCTGCAGCAGCTGCTGCGGCGGCTGCGAAACCTGCGGCGGCTGCGGCTGCGCCTCAATGTCCGGGTTGTCCGCTGGGAGTTTTAGAGAGAGGCTCTGGCTGGGAGATGCGCGCTGCGCTGCGTTGTCCGCGTCCTGCTTGAAGGCCCGCAGCGCCTCCGCCAGAAGCTCCTCGGGGCTCAGACGCGCTGCGTCATCCGCTGATTCCCCCTGTCCACATGCAGAAACGAGCATGTAGCCTTTGATGAGGCGTACTCCGGCATGCACCACGATGTGCATAGCCTCCCGTCTACGATGCCCACTGCACATCACAGGCATGGAGGCAGGCTGCGCCTCTTTTGCCTCATGATGTCATGGCAGAGGGTTCCCGTCCCTGCGCCCGTATGCTGGGTCCCGTCCCAAGGTAGGATACAAACTCTAGAGTTGCACGGGCAGTGTGCATGCTACAACCACAGCCTATGTCCCGTAAAGTTGAACAGACATGTCAGACTGGGCTGCTTGGAGGTAGATTGTGATGAGTCACCTGGTGAAGCGCTGCAGCTGCGCTTGGGGTTGCCATCTCAGGCTCCTCCTGCTCGTCCTGCCCCATGCTACTGGGCTGCAAGCGACGACCCTGCTCCAGCGCAGCAGGCTCAATAGCCTCGCTGCTTGCTGCAGGCTAGATCGCTCCTCGACTACCTACCTAAGCTGTCACTCCTGCATTGGACTGGGCACGCTCCAAGGTCTCCCTTAGTGGTTCACCAAGGCTATGGGCTCGTCTGTAATCTGTGGCCATAAAGCAGAACACCTCAGTGGTGCTTCTTCACAAACCAGTAAGGCACAATAATTGTATGGCAGTTCCAAACCGCGATGGAGCACATGACCGACCTCACGCAGGGCGTGAAGCGGTTGTGCGCATGGTCGACAAGGTTTTGTAATGCAAGGGGTCGTTCAAGCCAGCCGTTGTGGGTGTGACAGCGGGTTCATGCGCACTACAGCCCTCAAGTGTGCCTACAAGTAGTGTCCTCTGCTGCTCCCGCGAATGCCCATCATCTGGCCACATCTCGACGATATGCTGCAATATTTATATTTCAATGTGCTTTCTCTGTATATGAGTATGGTTCTCACCCTGACGTCCAAGCACTTCACGGCTGTCGTTGCTGCCGGTAAGACCTCAACGTCCGGCCTGTCAGCGCTCTAACTCCCTTCAAGCTGCTCCCTTCTAAGCTTGCGTTAAGACTATTGCTGCGAAGTTACAGGTAGCGCCACGTCCCATCTCATCAGCCCTCTCCTCGAGCTGCAGCGGTGGCTTTGCCGTTGCCAGTCTCGCCTGCCGCGCTTCCGGCCCTTGTGTGCCTGCGCCTGTACGAGATCACAGGCTTCTGCGCTTTGTGTAACGACGTGATGATGGCAAGTGGCACCGATACAACTTCCGGAGCGAGAGCAGGGCAAGCCAACGGCAACTGCACTTTGCAGGATGTGTCAGCGGTGCCAAATTTGGCGTCGACGCCAGGTCTCACGTCACCGTTGAAGAACTCTTCCTGCTTGTTCATCAGGCTTCGCGGGCAGCATGGGTTTGGCTCAGCAGCTGTGCACCTCAGAGCGGAGCCGATGGTCCCCATCCATATCACTTTCGCAGTAATGCCTGCTCTGCACTGCGCCCATGAGCGATGCGTAACGTCGGCACGTCCGGCAGTAAATGCTGTTCCTATAAGGGCGACCTTACTACTTTGCGCGTCAAAAGCCTACGCGACTCTGATCAAGTACATCACTTATCATTCTTCGGGTCATGTGCGATTGGCTATCAGTCTGTCTTACGCATCTGCCTGTGAGGCCTTCATCATACATTTCTGTTGGCACCGTGGTACATCTAGCCTGGCACCGATCTCAACACAATCACGCCCCACTCGAAACCTCTTTGGGCTGACTATGCTGAACAGCAGATGCATGTCTGCTCACTCACCCCTCACTCACTCTGTCTTTGTCATGGCCGCACCCTGAAGGACTCGATGATGTGTTGCAGCACCTCCTCCTTGGCTTTGTTGTACTGATCAGAGCGCGCGCTGGCAAGCAGGCTATACATGCGCCCATTCTTGGCAGCGGCCACTGCTATGTTCTTGCGTTTGATCTGCAACGCAGGCAGAAGTGTTCAGGCGCCATGCGTAGAGTCTTTGGATCTGTGGCTCTTGCACGACATAGTGGCACTTGCACGACATAATGGCGCTGCTTAAGCCAGTCATGTGTTGTGACCAATGGCAAGCTGCACGCATCGGGTCGATTGCGCTCATGTGGAAGGCTGCTCAGTAAGAGCTGCAAAGCCTGCAGTGCGCTTTGTCCTGAGCGTAGGTGGCCATTGGTATCACACAGGCACCACAGACAGAGAAGCAGCAGCAGCTGACCTGATAGCCGCTCCTTGTGACTGTCTCGGATGGGAAGCGCGCGTAGATATACTTCTGCACGGGGCACTGCAGTCCTTAGCCTCTTGCATCCGCACGCAGAACGATACAGCCCCAAACCCCTGGGCAAGCTCACAGAGCATGTACAGATACGGATGTGAGCATTGTCCTGGCCAGCAGAACACGCTTGTGTGCCAATCCTGGGCCGTGAGCTACCAGCAAGGGACTGCAGACATGCCTTACAGCAGTGGGAGTGACAGTGGGTAGGCGCTTACCAAGCCATCGTGCTCAGCCACTTCGCTCTTGATCCTGCGCTCGTCTGGCAGAATGAGCCGAGCATCGCCCCCGACCTCGTTCGCGGGCGACACGGCCCTGCTGACAACCTCTGTGACGGCAGCCTTGTCGTCTGCGGGCTCCTGGAACTCTTCTAGCACAGCTTTGTCCGAGGTCTGCATAGAACAGAGACGTCACAAGGGATTCTATGACACCGCCCTGCTGACAACCTCTGCGGCGGCAGCCTTGTTGTCTGCGGGCTCCTGGAATTTTTCCTAGCACAGCTTTGTCTGAGGCCTGCATGGAACAGAGACGTCACAAGCGATCCCATACCATGCTGCAACAATGGTTGTGCCATGACATAAAGGGCCCAAGCCCTGCTATAACTGTAGCAGCTGGCCGGCCAACTCAAGATCTGTTGGGCTGGCCACCATCCCTTTTGAGGAGCAACATCTGGCCATATTGATGGCAACATGGGACACTCAACAATGCCCATACGCGTGTGTTTGCCCATACTGCGGCAAGTTGGGGCATGGAGGAAGCTTCCTGGGAACGTTGTATCATGTCCTCAAAAAGAGCGACCAGCTGCAGCAGATGCCAGTAGCTGTGTCGGCAGGAGCGCACATTGAAGTCAGCAAAGTAGATCCCCTTGCGCTGGTGATTCGACCGAGCCACCCAGCTTCTGGGGTACTCAAAGACATACTCCTCATCGAAGTCATCATACAGCTTGTACCCTGTCGATGATGGCAGCTTTGGCAATCCATACGCCCCTGCAGCATGCATGAATCATTGAGCGTTGCTACAGCAGGACTATCGGAGGGTCAGCAGAGAAGGGGGATCCATCACTGCTAAACAGGAGCCCTGACTTGGCAATAGAAAGGGATGTCTCGGAGATCCTACCAAGGACGCTGTTTACAATGGTTGTGGCGTCATCTGTGCCTGCGAGCAAAGCCGCGAATGGAAGCCATTGTATCGAATGCAGAGCAAATGCTCGTCGTGTCAAGCCAGGGCGCTGCTTCAGGGCTGCCTGCATGGAATGCCCAGTTGAGCATATGCAATTCTCGAGGCATGGAGCTTTTCTTGTGTGGTTCATTCTCTCATCAGCAGTTCTTGATGAATTGCCTGCTCTTCAGGCAATCAGATAAGTGGCGTTTAGCTGCAAAAAGCTCGCCTTCTCATCGTTATCCGCTGGACTCTGCAAGAGTATCTTTCGGATGCAGGCCCTCCGACATCGCACAGATGGTCTTGAACGGCTCAATATAGAGTGACAAGTTGAGAAGTGATGGCCTCCTCCCTGACTGCCCTCATGTAGCGAGGCCCCTATCATTGACAGACATCCTGTTTGCATCCGCACTTAGGCTTGCGGAGGACGCGCATGTAATTTAAGCGTAAGATATCTCAATCTGACATAAGATGCAGCGAGAATGCGGACGTCGTGTAGCTGTGAGAATGCAAGGCGTAACGTTCATAGGGAGAGTGTCGGTGCTAGGGCTTTGACTGGGTCAACACAAATCCGCTCTCATCCCCGCGAGGCAGAAGGCTGTCCGAGGACAGACTACAGTCGTACGCGTTCTAAAAGATGTAGATCTCCTTACATGTCAGATGCTCAGCATGGCGCTCAGTGCGACGAGGAGTATGCAGGAGGCGTGCAGGTCATCATTCTACCGACCTCCCGACACGTTACATGCCCGCTAGCCCTGAGGAAACAGCCGGCAATGTCTCCAGGTGGGAGTAGCCAATAATATCGACCGACCGTCAGATCGCTGTTCTAACAAAGTTGCCTGAGAATCCTATCACTGGGTCATATATACAGGTGCTGCACCACCGAAGAGGCCTGCTGACGCTTACAAGCAAAACAAGACACCTTGCTCTGGTACAGCGTGCAGTAGAGCACATGGCCAATGTCCACATAAGGGCTGGCAGGCGAGAGCCCACGATTGGGAACAGGTGATCATCACTTGCCTTTCACTTTGTAACACAATTCCTGCTGGGTGAAGTGTACCGCAGCTCTTCTGGAGGCAGTGGTGTGCCTGAGCAGATGCAAAGATCCCCTGCTTGTGGAGTCTCTGCTGACTGAAGCGCCCTGCCTGTACAGAATGCACCAAAGGCAGATTGCATCCAAACGAGGCCCCCTGCCTATGAGCTGCGCACAGGGCAAGCGCTGCAAGCTGCAAAGCAGGAGATTCAGAGAGCCCAGGCTCGCATACAGAGACAAGAGCATGATGTGGTGCGCTACTGAAGGCGCTGCTGCAATGATTCTCAGTCTCGATCTGTCGTCACTGATCAAGACGCTTATGCCACCAGGGCTCTCACACACCTGCACTTCCTGCAGGACCTGTTGGAAGGGCGATTGGCGCAGGCTGAAGAGCGTCACAGTATGGTCATCTGCAGTATGCAGGAGAGGTGTGTTTGTCAGCTCCTTCCAGCTCTCAACCTTCCTGCAGATGTTGCCGAAGTGGCCCTGAAATCCAGAGAGTCATTAACATGTCAGGTCACTAGCAATAAGCCAATTGGCAAGCCTGGTGTAAGCTCTCTCGGTCTCGCGGAACCGGTGACTGGCGATGGCCGCATTGACCTAGCAGCTGGCATGCAGATTAGACCAGGAGCTCTCTGAGAGGCTGGCCATGAGAGAAAACATGGAACAGCTTTCAGAGCGTATGCACGCATGGCGGCAAAGGTGGATACAACAGGGTTTTCATCTACAAGTCATTGCGAGAGCACCTCTGACGCACATAATCCTGCTTGATGGCATAGCATGCAAAGACCTGTGTCCCTGCAGCAGTGACCCACAACATGTGCTTGGTCCAGGCTGCAAAGTGAGCTGGATCATGAGCAGCATGAGAACAGCAAGCTGAAGCTGCAGCTGTCCTCCAGCAAAGGTGCGGCAACAGACGAGTGGCCACGGATAATTGCTCATGCTTGTACAGATGCGTGAGCTGCTGCATATGCCTCCGGCGGGGCCGCACAACAGTTGGCTATCCACAGACATGTGATACTTGCGCCTGCAGACAAGGTGGACCAGCTTTCAGCACAGCTGGATGGAAGCAGCAGGCGGAGTGCAGATAGCAAGAGCGCCAAGGGAAGCTCAGACGCCCTGTGCAAGCAGTTGCGGGACAAGCTGGAAGCCTTGCAAAGGGCAGCAGCTACAGAGAATGACAGCCTGCAGGTCAGCTACTGAAGCTCATGTCTCGGAAGACAGTGCACATCATAATACGTGACATGTCACAAGTAGTGGTAGTCGCCGAGTGAGGTACAGTGTGATCTGGCTCAAGAGTAGTGTGAAGTGTGCAGGTCCAGTGCGAGGGGTTGCAAGCAGAGCTGGCCTCTTGCCAAAGGGAGCATGCCGAGTTGCAGAAGCACACAAAGCACCTCACAAAGGTGTCTGAACAGGCAAGGGCCGCCAGCCGCTGCAGCGCCGAGAAGCTGAAAGCTGCTGAGCAGGACCTGCAACAGGCGCATGAGGACTGCGACAGGTGACAGGGCATTCTTCACAAGACATGCATCCATATGGTCCGTGTACTCTTTGTCTGCTATCTCACTATCTCTTGTGGCAATGACATCAATTCACAAAAGGATGGGTTTGTGGCCCTGCAGGCTGACAGAGAGGGCAGAGAAGGCTGAAGGTGGGATGCTGGAAGCCAGCAGAAGGGCAGATGTAGCTGAGAGGCAGCTGCAGCGCCGAGACTCAGAGGCTGGACACCTAATCCAGAAGCAGGCCTATACAGAGCAGACGCTGCAGGACCTGCACGAGCAGCACGCCCAGGCGGCAGCCGCTGCAGCTGCCCGTCAGCTTGTGATGCACGTGGGCACACCTGCCCATGCATGGGCTCTTAGCACTTTTGTCCGAGCCTCGCAATTCCTTGTCTAGCCTAATGGTTGGCTGGCATATAGACGACACAGGACTGTGCAAGACTCCCATCACCATGTGCAGCTGTCTGGCTGGTGCACATTCTGCGCAAGGGAGCAATGCTGTTGGCGCATGCATGATCGAGAGAGTGCTTGCTACGCAGACACAGGAGGCAGAGTTCAGCGCAGCCAGGGTGAAGCTGGCGCATGCCAGTGCTAAGGCTCTGCAGCGGGAGAAGGACCTGCAGGAAGCCTGCAGGCAGCTTGCAGTGCTGGCAGAGGACGACCAGGATCTGCGGGACAAGGTGTGCAGCATCTGGCATATCCCAAGTCCTGCTGGACTCCTTTGCCGAGACTTGCAGTCTGGCATTTGTGGAATCTTGCATACTTTGGCTTGTCATGCAGTCTTTACAGCCCGTGCTGCCAGATGGAAGTGATGTAGGCTTGCTAAGAAGGTGCTTTTGGGAACACAGCTCTTACTTGAGGGCTTGCACTCAGGGAGTTGGCAGACAGTGCAGTTGTTATTGACATCAATGCTTTGACGCAGGTGCACATGCTCACAGAGGCTCTGAATCTGGCGACACAGCGCCTGGCGGCTGCAGGAATGGACCAGCAGCACTTTCTTGAAGGGGAGATCAAGGCAACCAAGATGCTGCATGCGGCTGCAGCAGAGGTTGAAGTGCTCAGGTCAGTGCTCAGAAGCCCCTGGAGAGAGATGGAAAGGTGCTTCCACACCGCTTCTAATGAAGCTGTGCATGATGCAGCACATGATCGTGTAGGACCTGACCTGCAAATTGTCAACAACACCTTGAAGTGGCTTCACAGAGACATTTGTCAGGACGAGATGTGTCTGCACCGACAAAGCCTCTTGTATACTGTGCAGGTTTGGAAGTGTGCTTGGCAGCGGATGTACTGCATGAGCAGAGGCCTCGGGTGGCACTCCAAACATGTGGGTAGCAGAAGGGCATGACCTCACATGTAGCAAGCAGCCCATCTGTGAGAGCCTCTGCTTGGTGTGCAGGGGCGCATTACAGGCCGCTGAGGACAGGGCAGGCGGCTGCGAGACTCAGCAGTCGCGGTTGCAATCCTTCCTGGCTGAGGCCCAGGCTGAACTGGCGGACAGCAGGAGCCGCCTAGCAGAGATCTCAGACAGTCACTGCGCTGAGCTGGCGGCGCGCGCGCACGCAGCAGCGCAGCAGGAGAGCGCACTAGCGAACGAGCGGGCTCTTCGTGCGAAGCTGTCAGCAGAAGTCTTGGAGTTGAAGTCCTCTCAGTCTCTACTACAGGTATGCAGCAGGCTGATCTAGTAGCTATTTTATTGGTGTACAAGCCAGCACCATCTGTCCCTGGCCTGGGGAGCCAATAGGCAATGAGTCACAGACGGCATCATGCTGACCGGCCAGATAACGGTTGATGGTATGGTGCAGAAAAGGCTGACAACAGCGGATGGAGAGCGGGATCGCGCTGAAGCAGAATCGGCGCTGGCACACAGTGCGCTGGCTGCCTGCAAGCGCCAGCTGAGCAGCGCCTGGGCAGAGAACGTATCGCTTGTTGGAGCTTTTGAGCAGACGATGCAGGAGCATGCAGAACTGACATGCACGGCTCCGCCTGATTGACTTCCCAATGGGAACTTCCAATTGCCAGTCCATTGGTGAAACGTTTTGGCTGAGCTTTATCATGTCCAAATGTTAATGCATTGTCTGCTGCACAAGTGTTGGCAAGATAAGTAAGGCAGGCACAGCGCCACCATTGCCAATGAGCCAGCAGGGATAGCAACATGCATGGGTAGAGCGGGTGAATTATCCCGGTTGCACCCCGGGAAACGGTCGATGAGGAGGATCCCGACGCCATTGCTTTGCCAATGCGACATGATCACATGTATCGTATGCAATAAATAGAAGCGTCTTTCCTGTCCTGTCCGCCAGGCGTGCGATGGTGCCCTCGCCCAGGAAGCTGGCATACACAGTAGTGTCATGCTCAGGGGAGGTATGACGCTATACACCAACCCAGACATAGATCGCTATAACATTCTCTCGAAGGGTAGATTACGCATTGGAGCACACGGCACCTCACTCCCGCACTTGGCAACCCAAGCTTGCCACCATATATTGCAAGATGTGTTGCTACCTTCTGTGCAGGACCCCGCACATCCTGCCAGCAACCTCCTTTCAGACGATGGTCAAGTATCAGGGTGGCACACTCCGAGGTGTGAGCACGCGCTTACCCTGTCCGATCTAAGGAGCCCTTCCTACTCTATCTGCCTCCAAGGGCTGAACTCACCTTCCAAGGGCATGCGCAGGTACTGCCAGTGGCCTCAGGAGCTCATGCTGCGCCTTGAAGGCCCAGCGGACTTGCACCAGATACAGATGCTCTGCCACGAGTATAAGGTACCACCTGCCTCCATGATGCGTCACCACTCTACTCCCAATCTTTAATGCTTTTCAATCCCTTTCATGCTCTGGTCCTCTCTGAGGTTGAGGTACACTATCTTCACAGTGCGACTTTGACCATGCAGATCGCAAGCAAGGTGGAGCTGCATGTCGGGATGCAGCATGGGGACACAGTGTCCTGGAAGCGCCTCGGATCCTTCTCCTTCGACAGCAACGAGCGCAGCAAGCTGCAGTCGCGGGAGCTCAAGTCGGTGACCGTCAGCGTGCAGGCCCTCTTCCTGCGCATTGTCCTTGCCCGCTGCCACATCAACAGCCAGAACATCTACAAGCAGGTGAGTTTATGAAACATATGAGCTCAGTCCTTATATGTGTCTTTTGGGGGCAAAGACCTTTATAGTGGGGGAGAGTGTAAGATATCTGGCATGAGCCTATCATTAGTATAATATTACCCTTGTTTATAATGTCTCCACAGGGATCAGAGATCACTGTGGGTAGTGTAACCTCTCCTGTCCTGTATGGCAGGTCTGCCCTGTGGTTTACCCCACGGGTAGCTTGTCGGCACTGGCGTTCCTTGTTGTGCAAGTATATCCCACACACAAACACCAGTGCTTCTAAAACGCTACCAACCTGGTATCTTACATGACTCACACAGACAGCTGCAGTGCATGTGCTGTGTGGCAGCCTGCGATTAATTCAGCGACATGCGTTGCTGCCTTACCATACCAGCGACCCCACGTCATCTCCTTTTGCCACTGTGGCAAGGGCCTAGCAGAGGACAATGTGCTCCTGTAGGCGGCTATCCTGGGCTTGAGCATCAACGGGAGCATCCAGAACGAGATGGCAGAGATTAACGGGGAGCGGTCGTTGAGCACATCGACGGCAGAGGAGGAGGCTGCTGCAAAGCCCAGGGCAACACAGAACGGCCATGCCTCCCGTCAGTCAGAGAAACCTGCACAAGGTCCATACGCAAGCCATGATACTCAAGCTGGTTGGTCACGCCCTGGACAGAGCCTTCTCTTCTGCCCTTATAAGACTCCTTTGTCTGCTGTCACCACATGCATATACTTGCCATGTGACTCCTGCACACAAGACAGGGGCAGCTCCCACAGCATGATGCACTCATTGAGACAGTGAGCAGAGCTCAGCATGTCATCTCTGGCATGACATGCAGGGTCTGGAGTAGATGCCAAGACAGCAGCAAGGCTGAGGGAGCTGGAGGCTCAGAAGGCAGCAGCAGTCCGGGATGAGGACTACGATGAGGCCAAGCGCCTGAAGCTGGCCATAGACGGCCTCAGAAAGCTCACCTCCCAGCTGGCAGAGTTGGAAGCCAGGTGCACATTGTTGACAAACCTGTCAATTGTGTGGTGATCACGGAGATGATCAATTCTCCAGCTCCTTCACAGGTTGGCAGAACCTGCAAAAGTATGGACTTGGCTAGGCGCCTCGTGCTGCGCCTCCTCTGAAGTCGGGAAGCCAGCGGAAGGGTGTCGCCTGTGCATGTGAAGCTGCCTCATGTGTCCTGTAGGGCCTGACAAAGTTGCCTGAGGCTCGTTTGATGGCGCACACAGGAAGCGCGCAGCAGTGGATGCGGAAGACTATGACGCTGCCAAGGAGCTGAAGCGGGACATCGAGCGCATCAGGTTGTCGACTGACGGGCGGCCTGCGGCCAGCAGAGCCTCACCACCCCTTTCTGGCCACGGCAGCAGAAGCCCCGCAGCACATCCGGAGCATCATGCAGAGGCATGCCTTCTCCTCTAGTAGATGCCTTCCAGGTGACATTGCAGCTCATGCTAAGATCTGGCTATGCAGCCAGGGCGGGACCTACGATGAATATGTGGGCATCAAAATGCAGCCGTTGCGCCTCCATGGAAAGTGTGAGGCTAACTTGGCACTGAGAAGCTTAGCCTGTGTGCAGGGTGATGCGACACAGTCTGGTACGGACAGGCCAAATAGAAGGAGCTCTGTTGCGGGTAGCGTGGACTCGCAGCAGCAGTCACCAGGCAACCATGTGGAGGCAGATGCCTCCCCAGCTGGTGTGCAATCCATATATCCATGCCATAAGGCCATATTCCAATGTGTCTGATCATATGCAGGCCATGCCAGCTCTGTCATGTTGCATGAGTTGATGATGCTGAGCTGGGCAGTGCTGTGCGCAGGTCGGCGGTCCACAACAGAGGCACGGGACAGCATGTCGGGGCGGAGGGTCTCCAGCACGCCGTCGCAGGCCTACGACGAGCGTCCGGCCGTTGCCGCGGGCTCCTCGCCGGCGGCCATGCAGGCCGCGCCCGCGCCTGCCCGGCGCAGCGCGCGGGGCAGCCTGAATGACGCGCTGTCCGCCTCGTCAGCAGCGGACACAACAGGTGCGCGCACTTGCCACCACTACCGGCAGCAGTTAGGTGAGCAGCAGAAGCAGGGCATGCGCGCCTGCAGAGCTGCTCCCAGCGCTCAATATCTCTCTTTCTTGTGGACGCTACAGAAGGGTAGGTTCCCCCAGGAAGGCATGACAGCAGCAGTCTTTGTACACAGGGCGGGCCCCGCCAGGTTGGCCGGGTGACCTGGCGCCACCCGAGGCCATGTCAGCAGCGGACGCCAAGGATGCGAGCGAGCTGGCCGGCGTGCTGGAAGAGTATGTGCTGCGTTGCCTCTTCAGCAAGAACTGGCAGCTGCGGGAAGCTGCGCTCCAGTACATAGAGCGGCAGCTATCTGGCGATGTAAGCTTTCAAGCCCATTGTGCCGTAGCAACTTGCAGTGAGAGTTCAACCATGGATATGCAGACTGAAGAGTGTGCTCCTAAGATTAGGGGCCTTAGCAGAACCTCACTCCCTGATCAGGCAGGCCCAGCTGCGCATGAGTGGTGCATCGGGGGAAGCTCTAAGGTGATCTGGGCCGAAGGCATAAGGTGACCTCTGCAGGACTTGACAAAACAGGCCAAGCAGGACCTGGCAAGGTGTCTAGGTCCAACATTCAGCATGACGCTCATGGACAAGGTTCCCGGAGTTTATCTTGCCAGCGTGAGCCTGCTCAAGATGCTGGCCGCATCCAGCATCCTCCCCGCCAAGGAGTGCTCTGCCATGGTTGCGGGCACCACGCCTGCGCTGATTGAGAAGGTAAGGACACACTGTTGGCTGCAGATTACTGCCTGATCTTAATCACATAGAGGCATGCTTTGGCCAGGTCACTGACTCCATGCGCAGCGATTGCTCACTGCTTTTGGTGCCGCCGCAGGCGGGCGAGAACAATGCAAGGGTGCAGAGCGCAGCGGTGGATGCGCTGCTGAATCTGGCTGCCATTCCAGATGCAGCGCTCAGCTCGCAGGCGCCCCTGTTCCTGAGGCCCGAGAAGCAGACGCAGTGGAAGCGCGTCCTTGGCAGGTGCGTACTTGACTTGCATCCGTGACAAGACCACATGCTGTACTGGCGTTCCTGTGGAGTGGGGTGCATGGGTGGGAGTCTGGCATGGTAATGGTATGTACGGGAAAGCTTAGCATGTGGCTGGTTCAGAGGGCTGCATTGCTAGAACTTCAAAGCTGCACGGGTGTGCCGATCGGCACGTCAGAGTTTAGAGGTCAGTCTGGTCCTGCAGGCTGACACTGCTGGAGGCCCTGATCCCATTGTTTGGGGTGGGCAAAGGGGATGGCTACGGCGTAGAGCAGCTCATGCAGTTTGTGGGCAAGGCCTTCAGCAACTCCAATGCAGACGTCCGGGCGGCGGCCACCAGAGTCACTGTCCTGGTACGGTTCCTGCTCCTCCTTTTCATGACTTGCCTCTGCAGTCACCTAGTGTGAAAGCTGCATACGTTATGACACATGGACCGCCAGGCAGGCACTCACAGAGCATATGTTGGGGGCTCATGCCAACTTACTACGGCAGAGGGCTTATCGTGCAATTGGCGGAAGGATCATGTTCAAAGCATACTGACGTGACTACACTTGTCAGAGAGCAATCCATTGTCTGCAGGTGCACGGCAAGATAGGGAATGCTGTGAAGAAGCAGCTGCCACCGGGTCTGAACCCGAAGATCCTGGAGCAGCTGGAAGCCTCTTTTGGCGGCCCACCTGGCAGAGCCGCCTCGCCGCCACTGCCTGCTGTGGCTAAGCGCATGTCTGCGAGCAGCACGCCCAAGCAGGCACCTGCACCTGCACCCAGGAACACTGCTCCTGCTGTTGCACAATCCTCAGGTGAGGCTTCACAAGAAGTTGCGGTTGTAAGATGTCCCTTCAGCTCTGCCCTCAATGAGTGTGTCACTGCAAGAAAGCTGCCAGCCCCCCATTAGAGAGACGAGCAAAAGTACAGTGCATGCAAACCTGGAATCGTACCGCAGACTGTCTGGCAGCCTGCAGACGGGCATATGAGTGGCCTTCTTGCCTTGCTCCCTGGGAGTTCCCTTCCGTAAATGTCCGGTCAAGCCCTGCCACTCATACAGTAATTTTGCTATGATCAATATGCTATGCCCGCAGGCAAGAAAGCGCCAACGAATAGCCGTGCAAAGCCGGCCAGCTCGCAACCCAGCAAGGTCAGCAAAGCGGCTGCTGCAGCGCCGGTGACTGTGCAGGCCAGCGCGCATGCAAACAGCAAGTACACAATGGCCCCGGCCTACCCTGTGGATGTGCCCATCCCGGCTGCCAGCATGAGTGAGCTTCTCATCATCCCTGCCGCTGCAGCTCAATTTACCACTCATGCATGAGAGTACAGGCGTTCCTGCAGATGTGGCCTTGTGGAGACAACTTATGTAATTTTGAGGAATGAATGACATGAAAGGAAGTCTGAGATTTGCTCCTTATGAGGCTTCAGAGCAAGATGATGATGTAGGTATGAGTGAGGAGGAGGCCTTCCACTTGATGGAGCTGCAGCAGAGGGAGGCGCTGTATGGGCCACATCATCCAAACCTGGCAGACTCCCTGTCAAATCTTGCCATCCTGTACAACCAGAGCGGGGAGTACGACAAGGCACAGCCGCTGTACGAGCGCGCACTGCAGATCTACCAGACCGTGCACGGGCCGGATCACCCCGATGTCGCGCACACTCTGACTGACCTGGCAGTATTGCACCTTGAGCAGGTGCAGCCCTTTGCCACTCTCCCCTGGTTTCAACCCCAAAATCATGTGTACAGACCTGCCTAGAGCACACTGAGCATTGGTGCAACCCCAAAGCCATGCATGTAAATCTGCCTGGAACTCACTGAGCATCGGTGCAAGCCCTTCCATCCCGGGTCAGGCTGGGTGACTGCCCGTACGAGGGCTGACTGCTGCATGGATAAGCGCTGGCAAGACAGGATAGCATTGCGCATGAGGGATCCTTGGTGCAGGGGCATGAGGAGCAGGGCAGGCCGCTGCTGGAGAGAGCGCTGGTCATCCAGGAAGCAGCACTGGGGCCAGATCACCCCGATGTGCAGGCCATCAGGGACGTGCTGGAGGGCGAGGACTGAAACCTATCAAGTGATCTTGGGCACAGATGAACACACAATGCTCGTGTAAGGTTGCAAGGGAAGCAAGCCCTCATAGTGGGAGCTGGTAGATTAGGTATGGTACATTGATGCTTGTCTCAGGAACAGTCAAAATAATGACGGCGCCTCCGGTCTGAGTGGCAGTCTCTACATGAACGGAGATTGTACAATATGCCAGCACATTCCTTGGCAGCAGTGTGGTGACTTCTTCCAGAAATTTGAGGACAGGGCATGCAGGCATATTGTCACAAACATTTACTCCAGAGCCAACAACAACTACTTTGCACCAACACACTTGAGCAGCTCAAATTGATGTCCATCATCACAGCTGCAGTGTCCCGGAAGAGGCCAACCTATAGACATGGCTGCCAACACCCCTCCTTTGGGCTACAGACTGACTGCAACAGCAATGATCAATGTGTTGCTTCACCAAAAAAGGAGCGTCGTTCATCACTAACTCTGTGGCGTGCAGTAATCCACCATGCTTTACGGCTAGCTCCTACACGCTAGATCCCAATATATAGTGTCCAGCCCATAAGGAGGGTCCCAAACAAGACGCCCTGGCCCAATCTAAAGTCGTCCTCACACTTCCGGGCCTCAGGCCATAGCTCAAGCCCACACACCGAGATCTGCATGGCACAGGCAGCATTGCTTCATGTACTGACACCCTCATTTGATAGGCTCTGACCTATATTTCCTGGCCCGTGCGCACTTGTAGCATTTAGTTGTAGCAGCAGCAAGTTGGGCGCTTGCAAGCAGAGGTGTTTCAGAGCTCACACACTTTGACAAGCACTCAGTACTACTGGAAGGATGACCAGGGACTGCAGGAGGGGCAGTGTCTACCATGATGCCGCCGACAAAGGCCAGCATGTACTGCAGCAGCAACGGTGTCAAGAACGGCTTCACAAACAACAGGGCAATGAGAGCCCCAATAGGCTCTGACAACCCCTGCACAGCAATGGCCAGCTGAGACCTCTCAAGGCACTGATCAGTCTGGCCTTGCACACAGCAGGCCTCACGCACACAGTGAGCGCCATGAGGAGTCTGTGCATGCTGCAAGGAAGCTCTCTGCACCTTGGGTGCAAAGCAATCAATATATTCAAAGGAGGCGCGTGGGCTGGAACATGATGCAGGAAAAGAGGAAAGATGCCCTGAGGTTGGCATACCGAGGCTACTGCAATGCCCATGGCCTTCCACCTGCTCCCGGTGGCAGCATACACAGGCGCTGCCACAATGACCCCCTGCAATGAGGCCTTGCTGATGAGTGTCCAGACTATCCTCACCACAGCTGTACCATAAGGACTGGAGCAGGTGTTTTGCAGCATGTTGCTGAAGGGCACCATCCACAGAAAGATGTTGCAAGGGGCGAATTCAACAGGTATAGAGCATTTGCTGTGTGTGAAGGTGCACTGCTGGGTGCACTGGTGGATGAGCGAATTTAGAGAGCGGACTCACCTCAGGGATATTGTGCACTGCTATGGCCAGCGCCATGACTGCTCCAAAGTCCGTGAACGCCGAGAAGGCGACCTGCGCAGAACGGCACACACTTCATTGCAGCAAAGCACAAGCTTTGGGCCTGCTACCTGATCAAGCCGATTGTACCTATCACGTCCATAAGTCAGAGCTTAGTTGACAGCTGCGAGCTGAGGATTGAGATTCTTCCTGGGAGGAGATGGATGCTCAAGGGATGAGAGGAGATGAGGGTGTTAATCAAGGTACGATGGCGTCAAAGGATCCGGGCTTTGAGTCTCACCGCAAAGCCCTCTGGCATGTTGTGCAGCGTCATGGCAAGGGCCATGACAAAGCCCAGCCTCAGCAGCTCGGCTGACCGCAGCCGCTGCGTCTCCTGCCTCTGCTCCGCCAACCTGCACCATGCACTTGTTTTGTAAAAATCAGATCCCGCATGTGCAGCTTTTGCCTGTCATGGCAGCATCTGCGCACTGGGTATCAGTATCATCTCCCTTCCCAGCTGGGTGCGGGATGTCTTCCGGCTGTCAAGCAGGCCAGACTTTCTGGATGTTGATGTGCTCGTCCAGGTGCAAGCTTGGCTTGCATGTGAGGCGCAAGACGTCCTGGCATGCGGGAACTCATTTCTGATTTAATCGCTGGCTGTGGTCCCCCTTGAAAGGCAAAATGCGAACGCACCGGGCTGCCGGGCTGCGGTGCTCCGGCGCCTCTGCCGCCCTCTGCCCAGCGCCTGCCGAGGGCGGCGTCTTCTGCTGCCCGGCGCGCCCGGGGCTGGGCGGCGGCGTCTTGCCCGGGATCCCCTTGTCTGAGATGCTCCGCTGCAGCGCCCCATTCTGAGCATCTACACATTAACAGAGGAATTACCATGGCAGACAGGAGAACTATCTTGCACATGTCCAGCCCTTCTGGCTGCGATCCCTTCTAGTGCTCCACAGGACACGTCATCGAAGAGCCACAGAGAACACCTATCATCCCAGTGGTGTGAAGGAGCAGTCAAGCATAGAAATCTGCCTTACCTGCAGCTTTCAAGGGATGGCTTTCTCCTTCGCTAAGAGTCACTGCTGTTGCCTCCTGCATTGCAAGACACACCTATACAAACCGTGTGCGCACAGAGATATATACCAGGGACTCCAATATTGAGTACACAAGCTTGCTGGAGCTTTGCATGTGCGTTCAGCTCACCTCTGAGGCCTTCTTGTCATGACTGTGGTCAGCAAAGTCAGGTAGGAATGGCTGCAAAAAGTAGTACAGTGCCACGCCACCCAGGACTGCCGCTGAGATGCTCCAGAAGCCATGCTCATAGGCATTGCGGATATACATCTCTGCTGCTGAGAGCGTGAACATAACGCCTATAGCTACGCCTAGCAGGAATGCCAGCAGACCAGGTCCCGGTCTCTTGATAATCTGCACGCAGCGCACAGCTATCTTTAGAGGGCCCATGACTCATTCGGCACATGATATTCTCTTTCCCACACTCATGTTGGGGTCCAATGACTTTAGAGCCCTTACTGCAATGGCACCGCCGATGGATGTCGACAGTCCTGCCAGCGTGGAGAGAAGCAAGGCATGCCTTTCTGCTTCATTGAGGCTCAAAAACATCGGAGATGCCTTGCGAATGTAAGGGGTGCTCTTTGTCCCTACATCTATACTTCACTCTCTTCGAACACCTTCAGCAGAATGGCGATCGAAAAGTCCAGCCCAGACACGCAAAGCCTCAGTACATAAGCGACAGCATCATCGCAGACCAGGCAGATATCCTGCTCCTCGTGAGCAACGAAAAGCAATCTTGCGGAAGCTGCAGGCGCTGCTTTGGAAGCTGGGGCTTGGCGGCCCAAACAGGCAACCGGCCAGGGCGGCTGCCTGTGAGGGAGACTACTGCAGCATGGTGCAGCCTGTCGAGCAATCGAACAGAACAGGGAGTCACTGAGTGTGATTTCATAGCGGTGGCGCAATCATGGCGCTGTCCCAGCGAGAGCAGGACATCCAGCGAATGCTGGCAGCTCAGGTGCATCTGGGCACCAAGCAGTGCGATTTCCAGATGGACCGGTATGTGTACAGGAGGCGCCAGGATGGAATCTTCGTGATCAACCTGGGCAAGACGTGGGAGAAGCTGCAGCTGGCAGCCCGTGTCATTGTGGCGATTGAGAACCCACAGGACGTTGTGGTGCAGTCTGCCCGTCCCTACGCGCAGCGAGCTGTCCTCAAGTTTGCCCAGTACACCGGAGCCAAGGCTCTGGCCGGCCGCTACACACCAGGTACTGCATAAGTCTTATACTAGCCATCTGAGCCCCCATGCAGGAGTATGCAGCCATTACAAGAGCACCACATGGATGTTTTGGAGTGATCATTTCTGCATCCTTGTTTACTTTTCCACACCGATACTGGTTTTTACACAGCTGTCACGATGCTCTAGTTAGTGCAAACCATTACAGCGCTGCATTGGCTACTTGTCTTGGCTTTCAGATTGCAGGTTAGGCTCAGCTTTGCTGACCCCCTTCTATGTTTTAAGAGCTCAATGACTTGAAGTGCTGACGGGATGTATCTTCTATGCAGGCACCTTCACCAACCAGATCCAGAAGGAGTTCGAGGAGCCGCGGCTGCTGATCGTGACAGACCCGCGCACGGACCACCAGCCCATCAAGGAGTCCGCCTACATGAACATCCCCACCATCGCCTTCTGCGACACCGACTCGGTGCTGCCCTACGTGGACATTGCCATTCCGGCCAACAACAAGGCCAAGCACTCCATTGGCGTCCTGTACTGGCTCCTCTCCCGCATGGTCCTGCAGGTGAGCAGCTCCGGCACATTGCCCCTGTGACTCATGAATGTGTCACAAGTCCAGATGGGCCGCAGTCCTTGAGAGCATTAGTCTGCCCATCAGCACCATGCATGGCCCTGTGCTGTATTGAGAATGTACACCATATACTCTTGCGCACTGCTGGAACCTCAGGATGCCACAGGTCAGCAGCTGCGCAGCATGTTGCTGCTCCAGCCATTTCAGCATGGGGAACATGCGCAGAGAGCTGTACTGCAGGCAGCTGGTGCTTTCAGCGGTCTTTCAGTTGAACACACGCCATATGCACTTGCATTGGTTGGGAGGCGAGCCTGCTGTGTGGCACTGTGCAGATGCGCGGCAGCTTGCAGCCGGGGCAGCCGTGGGACGTGGTCGTGGACCTCTTCTTCTACAGGGAGCCTGAGGAGACCAAGGACGAGGCTGAGGAGGGCGCTGCCCCGGACGCCTTCGGAGGAGTGCCTGACGCATACGGCGCTCAGGGCTTGCCAGCACCCCCAGGTGATCCTGCGTGCCCAGTCCTTGACATACGTGCTTGTCAGCATTCAAAGGAGGTTTGACAGGGGTGTTCCGTGTGTATTGCGTGATTGCTCAGAGACGTGAGCATCCTGCACTGACTGCCTGGCGTGGTCCATCCCTGTGACAGGACCTTTGCGGCAGGGGTAATGTGCTGGGGACTCTATGAGCAACATCTCAAGCAATAAGCTGCATGGAAGTCACGAGTGTCTGTGAGACTGCATGCCAGGCTTACAGAGGAGCTTGCATGTTGCTTCAACCTCCGGTTTCTGAAAGCTCTGGGGTTGGCTGCAGGTGTGGCAGCAGATGCACAGTGGAATGAATCAGCTCCAGCAGAGGCAGCCCAGGCCCCCGGCGGCGCAGACTGGCAGTCAGCCCCCACCCCAGCACAGGCCGGAGCCGACTGGGAGGCCCCTTCCCCAGCACCCGCAGCAGCACCCGCAGCAGCCCCTGCTGCACCCGCCGTGCAGTATGCCGACCCCCAGAACTTTGCTGCCGGCTACTGAGAAGCAGTAGCAGCAGCAGAACTGGACTCAGCTGGCAGCAAGGTTGCAAGCATGTGCAGATAGAGCCTCTGCGAGCGTGAAAGGTTGACCTGTTAGAGAGCACACGCACAGCAACGCTTGCAGTGGGACAACGGGGATACATGCATGCATGTAACGGCTCTGATTGGATCCTGCTTCAGTGTGCTTGGACGATGGTGGCCTCATGCAGCCTGCCTGTCACTTACATTCAATGATTGGTCATGCTTGCTGCTAACTCACAATTGTAATGAGCATATTTTTTCAGCGCTGGCCTACACACTATCCATGTCCATTACCTGTCAATAAGTGTGTTCACGATCGAGCATCTCACCCCTCTTCTGCAATGAAAGCCAGAATACAGCATTAGAAGTGCCAAAATTGCACAGCCAATGGCACCACACGATTGGCACAGGCATGCGGGATCATAGCTTGCAAAGGTCTTCATGCTTCTGCTGCAAGATCAGTGCAGGCATTGGCGTGTCTAAACGCCCTGCTGCAGCTAGCGCCAGTGTTCCGGCCAAACATATGTACGGGTGTTTCAGACAATACATCTCACATCTTGTTTACTCTGGAGCGCCGCTCCACTCCACTCTGCAAAGAACGCCAGACCAAAGCAATGACAGCCCACAAACTGGCACCTTCAATGGCACCGTAGGGATGCTACAGACATGCAGTGTTGGAGGAGATTCTCATGCTTCCTGCTATGCAAGCTGCTGCGCCAAGACAGGGGTGAGGTCAGCAGCTCCTGCAGCTCTGCTTTCACACCCTTCAAGGTTTTCTACTGTTGACTTGTGGTGCATGAAGGCTCCAGCTAGGCATGGCGGGGCCTGGACAGCAGGACTGCCAATGCCCTGCTCCATGCTGGGCATGCTGCGCCTCAGAATCTCTGATAACTTCTCACTTCCCCTGTTGGCCATGAAGGCCCCTGGAGCGCTCCTGTGCTATGCTTTAGCATGACTTGGCAGCAGGTTTGAGCGAAAGTTCTTGTTGAGCCCAGCATTGTCTATGCCGTGATGTGTCCCCATCCCTGATGAGGCTTTGGGGGTTTTCCAGGGGAGCTTGTAGGCATCTATCGGCCTTTGTGCTCCAAGAAAGGCCTCGCGCCTGGGGGTGTTCTCTCTTACGAGCATCCCCGACTGCAGAGTATCCCACTGCTAGGGAAAGGAGCTTCCTCTGTGCGCATAGGTTGCTGACGTGGCTGCACAGCCCTGCCTGGAGTCTCTCACCTGAGGAGTGTCACTCCTCACAGCGTCTGTGCCTGCGCTGGCGAGGGCGAGTCTGCTGCCTAGTCTTGGGTGCTTGTGCTAGCAGTCACTGTTGAGGTGCTCAGGGTGGATGCTCAGCAGCTGCGGCATCTTGTCTTGCTGCCTGCCTTTGCTAAGCTGCTGCACTTGATGCCGAGTGCTGCTGTCCACAGGCGTCTCATCCCGACTTGCCCTACATGAAGCCAAGGGTTGCATTTTAGACCCTTACTGCAAGGATTTAGAGTTGTCATTAGACCTGTGACGAAAGCAATTTAGGAGCAAGTGTATAACTAGGTGTTACTGAGAAGATGTGTGGATGCATAAGATCGAGGAGGGCACAGCCCACCTTGGGAGTCCTCTTGGCAGGGCGCGGTAGCGATGGCCGCTCTGCTGCTGCTGCATGCCCATGTGGCCACCTTGCATTCAGGTTGAAGATGGGGGCGGCGCCCTGTTGCCCTGAACGGGGCGTGGCTGGCTGTCCTGCTGCAGAATCGCCCTGCTGGTGCTGGGAGGGCTTCTGAACAGGGCGAGCTGAGCTACCAGGGATCTCAGCCTCCTGCTGGGAGGGCTGCTGAGCTGGGCGGGCTGAGCTGCCAGGGGTGTCAGCCTCCTGCTGTGGGGATGGCTCCCTCTCTGCTGTGGCTGGCACCTCAGGGGACGGCTGCAGCACACCCTGGATGGGGTAACCCTCCCTGGTGTCGGGTACCAGCTCATAGACGAGCACCCGCTTGAGGTGGCGCCTCCGAGCTGTCCGCTCAAACGCATGGACCCAACATGCAGCTGCAGAGGGGTTTCTGGCGCTGTAAGGGATGGCGGGTGAAGCATAGAGGCGCTTGTTGTTGACGTCCTCGTCCCTCCACACGAATGTAGCTGTGATGTAGTCAGTGAGAATCCCCATGCCGGCTTCTTCCAGGACCATGTCGCCGTACAGCTGCAAGGCATGTGGAAGGCACTCAGAGCATGCAAGCCATATCCATCAGGTGTGGAGTCAACATTTTGGATGTTGGAGATGCATACACCCTCTCAAGCTACAGCTTGCTTAGTGACCCTCTGCACTGCACTAGAGGCATTACATCATGAAACATGCAGGGCTAGCCTGACCATGCACCATAGTTCCCATGTAATGACAAGTCTTGCAGAGCAGCCTGAGCAAAAGAGGACTACGACCCACCTGCTGAGTAGCTGGCATGACATCCCCTATCCGCTTGGGGTTGTGGACCGCGGCAACGAGGCTCTCCTTTGGCCGGAGTGAGCACTGCCATGGCCCCTTCACCTCGCCGGCAGCATGGTTCCTCCAGCTGAGCTTGGCCACGTCCACCCTTGCGCTGCTCTGTGCGGGTGGTGCCTGATCAGTGGAGCGCACCACCAAGTCTGTGTTGGACCTGCTGCGCCCGCTCCCACCCCCCAAACACTCCAGAGGAATGCTTAACAGCTGGCAGAGATCGTTTACCCGCTCAGCAAATCACAGCACATACGCCCGGACCTCAGCTTCATCAGCGGCTGCTGGCAACTGCTCTCTCCGGACCAGGCTAGAAAATGGCGCTGCAAAATTGCGCTCGGTATTGTCAAAGCGCTTAGTGACAGCGCGAGCACCCTCCAGGAAGGCCTCCGCATCCATTGCCTCCATCTCACTGTAAGTCCTGGAGTTAGCGCCCTCTGTCTTTGAGGACGATTGACGGGGGCTGGTCCGCTCTGCCATGGGATATGGAGGCATCTCAGCTACCTCCAGCAATGTATACCCTGCAAGAGGACAAGGCCTCAACACAGATACTCATGAGGGAGCACAGCAACTAGCCAATGCGGATGCGCATGCATCCGTGCGTGGCAGGTATGTCCTAGCAGGGACAACATATTCACGGTCAAGTCAAGACAAAGTACAGGCTTTGCACAATCCCATCAAGCGCCGGGAGCTGCAGCTACAGCCATGCGGCCACAGGGTGTGCTTTGTTATCCTACTCAACAAACCAGTGCATCAGCACGATCCATCAGTGAGGAGCTTTGGCCTGAGACTGATGTGGCGCAGTGCGCCCACCTCTACTGCCAAGCTTGCTGTGGAGCTCGCGCTTCTCATCCATTAGCCTGTCGATATGCGCTTGGATGCCGTCGGCGAGGACTTGAAGGTTTCTGGCCTTGTCCTCGGCTTCCTCAAGCTCAAACTTGAGGTCGTCATTCTCTGGAGAGGCGCGAAGGGCCCTTCTGCAGGCGGCTTTGGCTTCATTTGCTACCATGAAGTTTCCGTATGCTTTAAGCCGCATCTCGGTCAGTCTCTGGATGAGCCGGGCTAGCCGCTCCAGCTGCCGCTCCACTGTACCAATGCCCCCCAGCTCACTGTCGAGGGCTTCCACCTGCAAGAGGGCTTCCGCCTGCAAAAGGCTGAATACTCACATGCATTCGGCATGAATCATACTGATGAAGATATGAAGCTGACAATCCAGTGCCGACAACACACATCAATGCATGGGGCCTATCAACCAAAGCTGAAGGCAACCCATCCCCTACCAACGGCTGCAAAGGGTCTCAACGCGTATGCATGAAGTAAAGGATATGGCCAGCTCTATCACTTCTTCGTCTTCAGACTCTCATTCTTCGGCAATGCTATGCGAAGATGTGGTATCTGCTCCTCTTGTGCTGGCTATTGATCTCTCACCTCTGCGTCCTCCATGACTTCTCTTGCGCGCTTGGCTGAGGGCTGCACTGGCGGGACCGCCATTGCCCGCTTCGTCCCCAGTACTGCTGCAGAGCAATTGCAGGTTGTCAGTAGTCCCATTAGGTAAGAGGTAGCACAGCCCTGATGTTATGCATGAAGACTTCCACTGAAGTGCAATCTAACATGATTGATCTGTACCGGCTCAGCGGTACATTGCTTAGTCAGGACAATGTCCAGGTGTACTCTGTGACAAGCAAATCAATAGTATCTCCTGGACCATACCTGAGGCAAAGCCTTGCGCAGCCTGAGCAGCTTGTGAGGGCGCCACAGCAGTCTGCTGCAGTGAGGACTGCCCGGCAGGCGTGCATGTCAGGCCCTGCTGATGCTGCATCCTCATGGACATCTGATGCTGGTCAGCCAAGTAGTCCGCGACCTGCATAGCAACGCAATTTCTGTACCCCCTATCAGTGGCTCTATCAGCCCAGGATAGGTCTCCACTCAGTGCGTGGTCTGGATAGCAGTGCATACGTTCTTTGAATTTGAGGAGGTGAGATTGCACAGGCATGCACCAGACGCCGCAGCACACAAATGATGAGTCTCTATTTTGCTGCCTGCAGACCACATGTTGGTGCGTGGTGTGAGATCCATCTGCAAATGTGCATCTGCATACAGCCAAGAGTTGAATGTGTTACCTCAGGTACCGACGGCCGCTGGTATGGTAGCTTGTCTTGCTGGTGCAAGGCACTGGGGCTGGCCATGCCATGTGGCATGTCTCCCTGCTGGGAAGCTGCCGGCCACGCCACATCCTGCTCCACGCTCCGCTGCACAGACGCTTGGTGTGCCGTCGGCACGTGGAAGTGAGGCATCCCACCAGTGCCGGGCACACCTGCACATAGAGCTAAACTTGGCAGTGGCCTTCCACCAAGCTTACATCATCCTCGACCTATGCCTATATTTTCGTATGACAAATAACTTCAATGGAGAGGGCATGCTCTGGTCCCATCAGTGTGTGCCAAGATGTTTCCTATACGGTAAGACCCCAAGCTGGCTTGACTGTAGAGTAAGCACTGCACTGCCTCTCGTATCAAGGGCAAGGACAGCAGAGAGAGGGCATTGGCAATGTCACCTAAATCCACCGCCCACTTCTGTTGACCCCACTTGACCAGGGATGGCGGGAAGGCCTGGGGCTGCGATGTGAAGGCGCCGAGCGGTGGTCCTTGAAATGGGCTTGCCTGCAGCGGTACAATAACCACTTTGAAAGCAGGTATGCCAACAGCCACATCATGCAGACTGATTTGCCCAGAAGATGTAAGAGCAGAAATGAGAGTGCAATGTGTGGCCGCTAGACATGCAGTGTATCTCATTAAAAGCATAATCAGCAGGGCACCCTGGTGGATGGACTGATGGTAAGGGTGCCTCACATGGAATATTGGAGGGTAGTGTGGGTGTTGTTGCGGCACAAGGTGCGCAGGAGGTGCTCCAGAGGGAGGCCTGGGTCCCAGCGGGAGCGGCCTGGATGTCGGGACCTGGGGATACCCTGGCAAAGGAGCTCTCGACGGCTGAGGGGCTCCTTGCTGAGCTGCAGAGGTAACTCCTTGCCATGCCTGAGACAGTGGCCCTTGCAGAGGGGGCAGGGATATGGGCGGCCTGGCGGGAGCCTTTGCCTGCTTTGCCATTGTAGGAGGCGGCTCCGGAGGCGGTGGAGGCGGCTCCGGTGGCGGTGGGGGTGGTGCTGGTACCTCTACGGCAGACTGATCAGCTTCGACAGTGCTGCTGCGCTCTTGTGTATCCGCTGCTATCTTGGGAGCGCCTAGCTTCTGCTGCTGCTGCTGCTGCTGCTCTGTTGCGAGGCTGTATGCGAGGGTCTGCTCAACAGCGCCACCTCCTGTCGCAGGTGCTCCGGCTGCAATGCTACGTGCCAAGCCACCAGCCAAGGCAGCAAGCCTACCTGCGGTGGCTTGGGCACCAGCATCGCTGCCGCTCAGCTCAGTTGTTCGCTGAGCAATCAGCTCCGGTGAGAGCCTTAGCCTCTTTGGCGATGGCTCCACCTGAGGCGCCACGTCGTCTGAGACCTGCGTTGTCCTCTCACTGCTGAGCTCCTAGCGCTCACATGGCTATCACACCTCCTTGGTCAACTGACAGGCTATGGGGCGCACAATAAGTGCTCCTGTGCAGGAAGCGTCTGGAAAGGGTAGTTGAGAATCACAAAGGAGGCTACATACCAGGGGAAGAGCTTCTGGCTGAAGGGAGCGGTAGGCGTCTCGCGCCAGCTCTTGCGCAAGAGCAGCACTTTCTGAAGGCGGCTCATCTCTGAGGGGGGATGCTCGCGCCTGCGCAGCTGCTCCAGCTTTCTCCTGTGCTGCCGCCAAGACTTCCTGTAGAGTATCAGATTGTGAGAGTGGCACCATGACGTTAGAAAGTTAGGGGTGCAGTGCAGGGCTTTGCAGGGGAGTAGACAACACCTCGTAATGACTGAGGGTGTCTGGTGCAGATAGGCCCTTGTCCCTCCAGAACCTCAGAACCTTATGCGCCTTCGCCTGCATGATGATTCTGAAAGGGTGAATCTTGGACACCTTTCCCAGCCTGGTCCGTAAGCTAACACGGTCAGACATACATGCAGAGAAGCATTACCGTGTGATGCGGGGGCGTCGCCTCGAAGCCTCGAAGCAACCCGGGCAGAATTCTCTCAAAGCATCTGCCTGCATCAAGCAAAATCTTAGCAGGCCGCTCCCGTCATCGCAGCCCCTCCCAGTACCGCAGTCATAACATGAAAGCAGCTGGTCAGATCGCCATACCGTATTGGTCTCTAGATGCCATGCGGGCAACACTCTTTGAGAGGATGGCTGAGATTATATGTAAAACAGTCAGCCGGCGATTTACGGGCACCTTCCCGGCCGCCTTCTCCAGAAGCACGCATATGCGCTCATCCCACTGCAAAGGAAATATTGAAGTGATATTTTAATTTGCTCCATATCTTATTTTGTAAGTGCATGTGCCCATCAGCCGGGCCTACCCGTCGCTCGTCTTTCACAGCAACGTAGGAAATCTCCGAAAGAGAATCGTCTGAAGGCTTGTTTATCGCTCTGTGCAATAAAAGCTTGAACTCTGGCTCGCCACTCCACATTGTGGGCACTTGCCGAACACTAGCATTGAACCACCATCATGCTTTGCAGAACCGGCGAGATCGAGACAATACGAGGAATTGCGGCATCATAGCCCCATGCCAGGCAGCCGGTGCCGGAATTTCACAGGGCCAGTGCTAGGCGCAAGAGGACGTCAGCGGCACGTGCACACTGCTTGTACACAGAGGTGCTGTGAAGCCTGCGGTACATGCCACGTTAGGTGGTTGCAGCGATGGTCCCTCCGTGTGCAGCTGCGTGACTGCGCCAAAAGCAGCGTTCAATCTAACGAAGGGCCTGTATCGGCCACATGAATGATCAGCTAGAAGGGAACCTTCAGCCTTGCACAACGAATGATTGTCTGCAGAAATAATCTGTGGACCAGACATCTTGTGCATTGCAGGACGGCTCTGCAAATTGTGCATGAACGGAAGTCCCCTTCAAGCAGCACTCCGTACCATGCTCACCAGCAAAGAGGCCCTATACGGTATCTTTCATCATGCACGGGAAAGCAGGTCATGAGGGCAGCCTCTGATCTTCGACTGGTACAAGCAGCACTTCACCGGGTGCCACGTAGTGTGCACTGCTTAAGACATCCTACGTAGTAGCCTTCCAATACTCTGTATCTCAGCTCACAAGCCGCAACAAGACCCTCATCATGACGGATCCTTACCAAGAGCTACATGCAGGGCTCATGGGCTGACTGGTATTGCACGCATGCCCATGCACTCCGTCGTCCCAATCCTCTTACAAGTTGTTGCCTAAGGTCCAGGCTGCCAGTTACGGGGCCCTCAAGGCCTGCAACCCTCTCCCATGCACTGCAGGCATACGCCATAACCGGGGCACCCAGCTAAAGCTGCTCCAGGAGTAAGACGCCTCTCGACTCATGCAACTATCAAGCTTGCGTAAGTATTGTTCCCAGCATCAATGACAGCTTCGTGGCATTGCTGTAGGATTGGTATGTCGCATATCCCACCCACATCAACTCTGGAAGTTCTGTGGATTTCCACTAAGCAGCAGTACATTTCTTACACAACAGCATAGGCATCACCGCATTGGTGGCAGCTGCTCAATTCGCGCCTTCTTCAAGACAAGTTGCATCAAAGCAAGTTGGGCGCGAGTGGACCTGCAGCTCTGACTGTTCTCTTTGCGCATGCGCACTGGCACAGACTGTCAGGGCAATCAGGCACAATCTTGAATTGGGCTGCGTTCTCATGGTGAGCATCCCTCATAAGCCTTAAGTGACCTGTACAGCCGGGTGAGGTCACCAGCATGCAGATAGGAGAGTCACAGCTGTGCGGCACAGCCGCGACTACATGTTGCTGAGGGGCCCGTTCAGCAAACCCAGCGTTTGAGGTTCTTAGGTGAGCTGGGTTCTGAATGCATTGCAGATGGCAGCAAGCCTGCCACAAAACTGCACATGCCAGTGGCGGATGTGGTACAGCATGTGGCAGCAACGCAGCATCGTGCTGTAATCCTGCTGACTTTGCCCCATGCGAGCTGGGTACATGTTTGTAGCAAGTGCCACCGGTCCTTACAAGCAGCAGCACATGGGAAAGAGTATTGGAGAGGAAGTAGCACAAGTTCTTAGGCTCAGGTATTTGTTAGGATGGGTGGCAGTCGAGTAGCGAGCCTGTATCAGTGTGAAGCTGATCACATCGAGTTAGCCGCCATCGTTCTTGCGTCCGCTGCGAAAGCTACATACAACTGTAACCTGCTTGGGTCATATTATAATCACACGTTGTGATGCACGTCACAGATTGTGTGTCATCGTGCAGCGGAAGCTCCTACAGACACACGACATAGCGGTGGATGCCCGACCCAAGTACTCCAGCCGTCTGTCCCACGGAATGTGAGACGAAGTGCAGCAAGCTTTCGGGTGCAGACTATTTGCCTGATACTCACAAGCATGCCATGCTCACTATTCGTATTCCGCAGCTGGCGCCAATTGGTGTCGGAATTTCCGACACCAGTGAGAATTCCTTCATCATCAATACAAAGCGCAGGCCGTACACATCACAGTGGGCTGTCATACGACTCCACCATCAAAATATCCCTCGTACATTGACGCCAATCGGCTCATGAAGACGCTGGAGGAGTTGCCAGGCGACAGGTGATAGTATCTGTAGCTTCCAATTGGGGAAGTCTGATCAGGGCATTGCCAAAGCCAACAATTGATCACAACGAACATCACACAATTTGAGAGAGTATCTCAACTCAGCCAATGATGCCACACTGCGCAGTAAGACACCAGCCAACGTCAATGTTCACACAAGACTGAGTTTCATACTCTGCCTCCTACCACAGGCGCATAGAACCTATGCTCTGCACTAGGAGAGCACTCTGGGCCACTTTGCATCACTTCCAGATGCAATCCAGCTGACATGCTGTTCTGCTGCGGCTGCTTCCAGCAGATACCGGCCTCTGTTGGGGCCACCTTGTTCACAAGCTGACCCTTGCCATTTCAATCCGCAGGCTTTTCTTGGGTAGGGCTAGTCTGCATAGCTCTCACAAATGTAGGCTTTTAAGGCCGGGAGTGCTTCCTGGCCAGCAGCGCCTGCATCTGCTTATTTTCTGCAGACTTCATATGCGAGGGGGGATTGAAAGTTGTCTCGTCAAAATTCACCAGCTTAACCACATTATCTCTGACTACAAACATGGAGCGATTCACAGCACCATGGGCAGCAACCTTGTGCAGTACTTTCAGAGCCTGCTGGAGGGATGGCTTCACAGATTTGGGCACAGCCTGGCCTGCTGAGATCCCGCTCCCCTCATATGTTGTTACAATTACTGGAGCCGCACTGTGCACCAACAGGCCGCTACGTAGGAGGCGGGGCCTCAGCTGTGCAGGGACGCTGCTGTACGCGCTCTTCTCTCTTTCATACGCCTCCTTGAATCCATGCTGTCAGTGGTCAAAGATCTTCACCGCAGCAGGAGCCCCTTTCCACAGTCCCTGCAGCCAATTAAGGCTTGTGAGCACAGCCATGGACAGAACTTGCATGGCAAATTATATGGAAACAACAACTCTGGGCCCCCTGCATAGATCGCAGCGGCAGTAGGTTCAGCTCCTACGCCACACCGTCCCTCATGTTGCTTAATTAATGTGTCTGCTGCAGCAATACTACGCAAGAGAGATGGTGTCACAGCAAAAATGGCATGGAGACAGCCCGGCTTGCACAAGGGTTGAGCTCAAAACAAGCAGGCAAGCAGACACATTGCAAGGCTGACCTGTGATGAATGCAGAGAGCGTATTCTCGAAAGCAGGGTGAATGTAATGAGCAAAGGAGGTCCAGCTGCAGGTGTGACAGGAGGTGAGGGAGTCCAATTTACCTTGAGAGTGTACCCATACGGGTTTGCTACGAGGAGCTCGTCCGTCAGCCCTAAGTCAGAGAGCAAAAGCACGTCCTCTGCTTTTGAACCTGTGGCTGCTGTGTAAGAAGCTTGCTGTGCTGCAGCCGCAATGCGAAACTCTTCAGTGCTGCGGCTCATAGGGTGGGCTGGAGCAGTAGGTTCATTTGCATGTCCCAGGTCAAAGCGCTGTCGCTTCAGGGCGGGAGGTGCTGCAGTTGCAGCTGAGGCTGCGCTCAGCTGTGAGACGCCCTCACTGAGGCTTGCTTGTGGCTCTTCAGCCACCTTCCGCTTGCGAGCCAGTCCCACAGGGTATGGAGAGGCTACACTGGGCTCTGTGGAAACCTTGCTCACAGCTGAGAGCTCCAATGGCAGCGACCCGGACCCTTGAGCCTGATGCTCACTGGGTGGCACGAGAGTCCTTGAGAGCCTTTGCTTGAGAGAGGATAGGCTCTCTGCCTCTAGCAAGCCATTGGCCCATGCGGCCCGTGCTGGTGTGCCAGGCTGATCAACCCATATTGGCTCCGCTGCCCACACGCGATTGTCCGTGACGTTGCTGCTGCGCTTGAGAAACACAGTGGCATTGAAGCTTGTCAGAGCGAAAACTGGGGCTTCATCCATTACAGCATCTGCATATCCCTGCAGGGCATGCAGCAGTGCTCAGAAACATGAGCTATGTCATGATAGGATGAATAGTCAATTGCCTGTTGTAAATGCCACAATACCTTGTCCAGGCAAATGTCTGCTCAGTAGACCTTTGCACTGCACTGCACTGTCAATGGAGATCTTTGGATCAACGCTGCGCAGGAGCCTACTACTTATACAGCAATGAGAATGCACCTTTTGCAGAAGTGCTGTGAGTCCCTCCCTCCTTTGAGGATCCAGCAATGCCTCTTCCAGGCGCTCCCCTCGGTTTATTTGGAGCTCTGAGCTACTCGTCACCACAACTGTACCCAGAATTTCCTTGCTGAGACCGGCTCGGTCGCTATGCGCGCTGGCAAAGCGCATGACCATATCTGCATGAGCGATGCCTCGCGCATCACCGCCTTCGCTGACCCTGACTGAGATGCTCAGCGCTTCTGCTATGTCATTAACACTTTCTGTGAACATCGACAAGTGCATTCTGATCTCTGGAGCAGCCGCCTCTCGCTGCGTCCTGGGTATGATAGAGCTTTCGGGTCTCCCGTACAATCTGTGTGTGTCATCCAATCTGGCAAAGATTGCATCTGACCCCTTCGTGAATTCAAGCCAAGGCAAGACCGGTCCGCATGTGGCTGGAAGGGTCAAGAGCGTCTTTATGCTTGGACCCTCCACACTGATCTGCTTCAATGGCGAAATTGGCCAGGTAGCCGCCTCGAGGTGCGTCAGACCTGCACAAGGATGAGACAAGGGCTCAGCACAAAGATGAGCAATGTGTTGCGCAACACCCATCCACAAAAGCTTCCCTGCCTTAGCGCCCCTGCCATGTTTCACAAGTGCAGGTGGCAGGTGCATCTGTTGCAATGAAAGGACAAACTCTAGAGAACGAATGAATCTGCAAAGCGCCGACGAGGGCCACAGGCAGCCTGATACCATCTGTGCCGCTCTTACATGACTGACTCTGCTTGTGTGTGGCACAGTCATGTGATACTGAGCTGTCATCACAAACCAATGCCCAGTTTCCATATTGCACAATGCGCTGGCACCAGTACAGAGCAGAGCGCTCTCACCTTGGCCTTTCAGCTTGGCCTCTGCGCTCTGCCTGTCTTGCTTCAGCTCCTTCAACTGCTCTGCAAATGACTTGTGCTGCTGGACCCATTTGGCCTTTGCTTCCTTGGCATCATCGAGGATCCAACGAAGCATGCTATCATGGGGAGCATTCGTTGAGGCACGCTCAGCCGCATTTATGGCGGCTTGGGCACTGTCACACTCCTTTTCGGTAGCCTTGACCACAGCCGTCAAGTCAATGATTGAGGTGTCGAGCGCATCCAGATACGGAGAGTCCATTTTCATGCCTTCCCTGGATGCAGGGACATACATTTGCTACAGAGAGAGCCCCAATGACTACGATATGGGTTATCCAAGGGGAAACAACGCGACGCAACTTATGCAACCTCTCAAGCTTAGTTTCAGGTGAGGCACAGATTCTAATGAAGCAGCTTCCGTCCAGCATGGACATAACTGACACGGCTCGTGTGGAGCTCCCTTGTCTTGCCGAGGAAGACAGTCGGTTACGCCAGACGCTAGGAGAGATACAGAATCATGGTATCTCTGCAGCCGATCCAAGTGAGATGACACCACAAGCTCACCTTCAGCCACTGGCACCAAGCTCCGTCTCACGTCTGCGCAACTTGCGACTCAGCGTGACAGCTGACAGGAACGCTGTTCAGTTAAGTACTGATGGAAGAGTACAACATGCGCAAAGCAAGGATGTCAAGGCTCAGCACAATGGAGTTTCTGTCCACCTTCAACCTTGAGGGAGGTGCCAGAAAGTGGGAAGCTGCTCTCCAGCTGCTACAGTATGCTTAGAGAGTTTCAGAAGCTGTAGCGTCCCTCTGACGGTCAATTTAAAAATCTGGACGGTGCTGACAGTACATATTGTTTGTGGATGTCAAGCCCTAGCGAGGACTACCACTGATCAATGCCCCATTACACTTCAGAGACAAAGCTGAAATACGGCACTGGTGTTGCCAGAACACAAACACTGGCCCCATACTATTGGTACAGGCATGCGTTGCTGGATCTTGCAAAGCCAATCATGCTTCCTGCTGTGCAAGCTGCTGCGCCAGGGCTGGGCTGGAGGTCAGCAGCTCCCGCAGCTCTGCTTCCACACCCTTCAGGGACTTCTCCAGAGCTGTCTTGTTGGCGTTCAGGTCATTGATCTCTGACGCCATGATCTGCTGGCTCTGCTGCAAGTCACTGATGATCTCGTTGCGAGGCGCCAGGAAGTACCTGCAGCATAAATGCCATTCCCTGTATCTGATCTTGAGCAGACTGTCATGACAGACTGCATCCTTGCAGTCAGAAGATGACACTCAGTACAACAAGGATAGCAGCTTACGCCTTGCCAATATTCCTGAAGGTCTTGGCGTCCTCTGGGACTCCTTTGAGCTCCTCTGCTGTTAGTGCCGATCGTCTTCCTTTCCGTGCCATGACTGTGATGTGCTGCTGTATCTGCACAACGCTCACACCACTCAAAGCCTATCCCTACAGCATATGTGAGCATTCACAAGTGATCTGATCAGCTCAGTCGTTATATGAGACAAGCAGCCTCTGGGAGTGAGCCCCTTCTGGCACTCACATTCTTCAGCTTCATTGACTGATCCACCATCTTATTCTTCAGCTCCACAAACGTCTGTCGTTCCCTGTCCTCCATGAGTGATGTGTTCTAGTGCCAGCACTATAGCAGGCGGAGGGTACGCCTTCAGCCAACCAATATGATGTATGTAATGATTTGGTAGACGACTGTTTGGAGCTGTAGGACTGCAGGCAAGAGCCCTATGTACACAGCACTGAGCTAGCCAAGTTTCTCACCGGGGGGTCCCACTGCAGGAGGTCCCCCATCAGCGATGCACACTCTGGTGCATGATTTTGCCCACCATAATACCTCGGCGCTCAAGCCTTCACGCGTCATATACTGAGGCCTGCTTGATGTAGCCTCAGTGTCCACTTTTCCGTGAGCAGCGACGTCCCCAACATTGGAGCATGGCCTCTTTGGCCAGGGCTGGCAGATTGTTGAGCAGGGCTGGAGCACTGGCCACAGGGGGTGGACGAGCTTCAGCGCCGCAAATAGGCGAGTACTGTGCGTCAGTGCCTGGGAGACTTCAACATATTCGCGGAATGGCTTCAGGCAAGGGCTTTGTGTCTGAACATCCTCTTGGACCCACAATGCCATGAACATCCATACTATCACAGCAGCGCAGAAGCAATCCCTTTTCCTGACATACTGCGGCCAAGAACGGTGCTTCAGCTGACTAGCTTACCGTTGTGCAGGTCATGGCAAGACTGTTGAGTATGCAGGCCTCAAGCTGCATGAGCCAGAGAAATGGCATAAATACCTTGGGGAAGGCCTTGCATCCCTCATGTGGTGACGCTCTAGCCACACTTTCCATAGCGTGGCCCCCCATGAAACGACTTCTCCAGCTGCTGCATTCATGCCCTACACAGACGTTGCAGGTTGCACTAAGCAGCAGCGCACATGGCTTGCAGGTTCTGGATCTTTGTGAGAGCATACCACGATGGCTCAACGCTCTTGGTGAGCTTGCCTTTCTCACCTATTCCTCCCTTCCACATAAAACATGCTACAGCACCTTCGCTGGTAGTCTGTGACAGGCATGTGAATCATGGCACCACTCCTCAGCCGCATGTCAATGAGCGCTAGTGACAAACTCAACCTTGACCAGTCAACCTGGCCCAGGAGCGGCCGAACCATACCCTCATCTGAGGGCGTGCGTGTTGATTCATACGCTGGCCAGTTGATATTGGCTGACCTGTGGCACCATTTATTGGTGGTTCCCTTGAGCTGACTTGCAGAGCTCTGAGCAACTGTGCAATCTGCAGTTTGGGCATGCGCCGCACTTCGAGCATGAGCTCGAGCACGAGGCGCATGGGCATGGCGAGCATGACGGGGAGCACCACTGAGATTTTGCTAGCATGGAATATGTAATGGTGGTGGCAACCCGCAGCCAGCAGCCACAGGGCATACGCAGTTCTGTCTGCAGCCAGAGTGTGGGGCCAGTCGGACACTCACAGTCGGCAGCCTTGTCAACTGGGAAATGACTCACGCCTAAGTGTGCTTACCAGCACTTTTCGCTTTAAGGGAGGATGACTAGCATTTCCTTCAGCGCGCATGCTGCAAATGGTCCGTCAGCACAGAGACAGAGAGGGAGCCCAAGTTGGCAGCAGCTGGAGATGAGTGCGGAATGAATCAAACATGCCATTGGGTGGTGGCCCACTAAGTCACGTCACTGCAGCACCGCATGCAGAGCACCTGGCTTGCTGCAGAGGGCGCATGGCCGTTCATACTTGTAACAACGAGGAAGGAAGCTAGGACACTGTGACCAGACGGCTGGGTGAATGGTCTATATTGAGCGACAGTGCTGGAAGCTGTCGGAATTGCGCTTCTAGCAGGCACTTGCTCTGCAAAGCACGCTGAGGCTAGTGATTGCTGGCCCCTGTAAGATGAGCTGCTGATCCTGCAGTCCCTCTCATTGTGGGCTGTCTGGCATGGTCATCAACAAACTCAACTTTGACCACTGGGCTTGGCCAAGGAGTGACCGAATCATACTCTTATCTGAGGTGGCGCATGTTGATGTCGGCCAATTGCAGTCGGGCTGACCTCTGGCACCGATGGGTGGTTCAGAAGTGGTCGTAGATCAGATCAGATCACAACATGCCAAAACCTGGGATAGCCTGCATGTGAGCTCACGTGCTGGAATGCTGCCTATGGAACGTCTTGCATGGAGTGGACGTAGACAAGGACGGTCTCAGGGTCACTCACGGCGCCAGCACAACCAAAGCACGTTCACGTCAATAGAAGTCACGGTATGATGCCAGCCATTGCTTGACAGGTGCTGCAGGTGGCTGGACCAATGCGCGTTGTGTAAGCACAAGCACCTCAGTCGGATCCTGGCACAGCAACAGTAGTCAGGCACGACATAGAAAAATGGGACAGGGTCAGAGTGGTCAGGCCGGCTTCCCCGGCCAGGGCCCTCCCGGCGAAAAGAAGGACCAGGTGAGCCCATCAGGGTCTGCCTGTCGCCAGCAGAACATGTACAATCTAGAGAGTCATATCTTGAAGGGATATATTTTGATTCATCGATCCAAGCAGGCGCAAGGATGGTCACTCGCCCACACAGCACTTCTCAGTCTATGTGTACCTGTTGCAGAGCAAGGAGAAGAAGAAGTGGGAGCCTCCACCGCCTCCGCCTAGAGTTGGGAAGAAGCAAAGAAGAGCAGGACAGGTGCGCTCTTGCAGCTCGCTTGCAATCTGTCCCCGGTCATGATGCCTGGAATGTCGCTCATTGGGTTGTGCATCCATGCAGTCAAGCTTGGGTGCCAAGCTGCCTGGCATCACTCCCAATGCCAAGTGCAAGCTCCGACTGCTCAAGCTGGAGCGCATAAAGGACTGGCTGCTCATGGAGGAGGAGTTTGTCTCCAACCAGGAGAGGCTCAAGCCTCAAGAAGAGAGGAATGAGGAAGACAGGACCAAGGTAAGTCCTTCTCCCCACTGCACAGGAGTATCATGCTGAGTCAATCAATCTCGAAGTACTGACTGTGGGCGACTCTGACAAAATCAGCCATTCTACAGTGCAAGTGAGCTGCTTTGTACATGCAGGTTGATGAGCTCCGGGGATCACCAATGAGTGTGGGCAGTCTGGAGGAGATCATTGATGAGAAGTGAGCCCATGAACACTCTCATCCCCATCAGCAGCTACATCATGCTGCAGAGTCATGGCTGTCGGTACTCTTGCTCAGTATCTGATGGCTGTTTTAAGGATATTCACCAAACCAACATACTGCATTTCTATGAGAGTATATGCACACATCCTGCGACGGCTTCACCAACGGGTCTAATGGCGCTGCTTGCATGCAGCCATGCCATTGTCTCGTCACTGGTCGGCCCGGAGTACTATGTCAACATCATGTCCTTTGTGGACAAGACCCAGCTGGAGCCTGGATGCAGCATCCTCCTCCACAATAAGGTCAGCTCACATACTTGTTGCACCTTTGACTCGGCTTCCAATTGGTCTGAGGTGTATGAGGCGCTGATAGGCTGCTGACAATTTATCAGTGCTGTGACTTATCCAGGAGGTATAGTGAAGGCATATCAGTGCTCCTTGCCTTGGTCTGTGCAAGAATGTGGTCATGGTTTCCCAGTACTGGCATCCAGAGACAAGGCAATTGGGAGAGACTTGAGGGCTGTGGTGGTCTGATGCAGGTGCTGTCTGTAGTGGGCATCCTGCAAGATGAAGCAGACCCTATGGTCTCCGTCATGAAGGTGACTTGACCACACCATGACATCCCTGCTGGTCGCTCATGAAGCGGGATACAGGACTGACATCAGTCAGCACGACTTGCCTTGCAGTGTCCACACCCAGCACATTGTGAGTTGCTCACGAGAGGCACTGCGCAGAAAGTGCGTGATTCTGTGGGCAATGACTCGGGCGCCTGCGGGACTCACCACATGCGTTTCAGCTCTTCGTGCCGGGAACCTGTCCTCGAGCATTCAGTGCACATGTGCAGGTGGAGAAGGCGCCCCTGGAGTCCTATGCGGACGTAGGAGGGCTGGAGCAGCAGGTGCAGGAGATCAAGGAAGCTGTGGAGCTGCCTCTGACGCACCCTGAGCTGTATGAGGACATCGGCATCAAGCCGCCCAAGGTAAAATCTGTTGTCCCTCCCCATGGCCTCTCTATAACAGCGCACTGCTGATGCTATAGATTCTACCTGCTGCCTCTGACGCACCTTTGGCCATACTGAAGGTACATCAGCATAAGGCCGTCTAAGGTGAGCGGAAAAGAGTGACGACCACTCTGCATGATTGCTTTCATGGCACACGCTGTTGATGCTGTTGATTCACCTGGAGCTGCATGTGATGCATCCATAATCACTGAGCACATTGACACTGAGACAGAGCGCAGTGCTATGGTAGCCAGCGCGCAGAGTCGCCATCTTGGCACAGCTATCGTCAGGCAATCTGGCAGATTCACTGACATGCGCGGCTGTGCAGGGCGTGATCCTGTATGGGGAGCCAGGCACGGGGAAGACGCTGCTGGCTAAGGCGGTGGCAAACAGCACCAGCGCCACCTTCCTGCGCGTGGTGGGCTCGGAGCTCATCCAGAAGTACCTCGGGGACGGCCCGAAGCTGGTCAGGGAGCTGTTCCGCGTGGCCGATGACCTCGCGCCCTCCATCGTCTTCATCGGTGAGTCATCACCCAATCGCATCAGACTGGGCTCACCTCAGACAGGCATTTGCTGCAGCATGTAAAGTGCTAGGACCTACATGTGAGGCAGATCTCCAGCTAGAGGCCTATGTTGCTGTGACAGCATCTTGGCACAGTCCATGCTCTGTGGTGCATGATGTTCCGCAAGAGAGCCTTCTGGAAACAGAAACAAGATAGCTGACAGCGCCCCATTGATGCAGATGAGGTTGATGCCATTGGGGCCAAGCGCTACGAGTCGCAGTCTGGCGGCGAGCGCGAAATCCAGCGGACCATGCTGGAGCTGCTGAACCAGATGGATGGCTTTGATGCCCGCGGCGATGTCAAGGCAAGCCTTCTATGGCCTCTGTGCTCTGCCTTCTCTGAGATGCTGTGCAGAGGCGGTGGTCCATCGTACTGACCAACCACGTCACCAGCATGCCACAGAGGAATTGTAGAGCCTGCATTTACTCATCATGTGTTGCAGTAGCTCTCCTTCGGCACCTTCAACGTACCTTTGAGAGTCACCCAACCTGCTGCATGATGCTGAAGTAGGCAAATGCTCCAGGGTTATAAGGAGCAGCAGGAAGGAGGCTCACACTGTCTGCTGTGGCTGTTTCTTATACCCCTGGATCTCTCTTTTTATGCTCTTTCAGGGTACAAGTTACCTGCTGGAGATCACATGCATTTTGGATCGCTGCAGGTCATCATGGCAACTAACAGGATAGAGTCTCTGGACCCTGCGCTCATCAGGCCCGGGCGCATTGACCGCAAGATCGAATTCCCGCTGCCAGACACCAAGACCAAGCGGCGCATCTTTGGCATTCACACCGGGAGGATGACGTTGGGCGAGGACGTCAACCTGGAGGAGTTTGTGCTGTCCAAGGTGTGGACTAGATACTGCTGGAAGCATACCCGTGACGCTGTGTCGAATTGGCCTGCTGCAACCCATGTCTGATCCGTCTGTGCAAACGGCAAGGGCATGTGCGTGTACAGCGGTGAGAGACAGACAAGACCAGCTGCTTAACGCTCATCTGCATTGTCAGAGCATGGGGCGGCTACAGGCATGTTCGCAAGCTTCCAGCGTATGGGGGATGCAAAACCCCTTCAGGCGCTCTATAACACTGATTCCGCTATGTTGCCGCTGCAGGACGAGCTGTCAGGGGCAGACATCAAAGCCATGTGCACGGAGGCGGGTCTCTTAGCACTGCGGGAGCGGCGCATGCGGGTGACGCACACGGATTTCAAGAAGGCCAAGGAGAAGGTGCTGTACAAGAAGAAGGAGGGCGTCCCAGAGGGCCTCTACCTCTGAGCTGCTCCTGGCATGATCTGGCCATGGCCATTAGACATGCATGGCAGGACACAGGATTGCAGCTGGCGCTGCCCGAAGGCAAGGTCTTGATGCCAAGAATGACTATCAATCATGCTAAAGCATGAGCTTGGCTCTGTATCAGCATATCCTGAAGTCAGGCGGCCAGACACCGAACAATAACTCACACAGCATGAAAGTGCAAGCTCAGCTCTCACATCTTACAAAGCACACCGTCCTCCTCTAGAGATCTATGGATTTGCGTAGTATTTTGATCATGACAGTCAACATATCCAAAGACCACGCTGCTAATAAGCTCTGTCCTCAAGGAGGCTCGTATCATCCAGCTCTGAGGCTGATGGCTCAACCACCTTCTGCTCATACCCAGGAGACAAGCATACAATTCATTGTGACAAGAAGCTCCATGGCTACATCCGTTGTGACCATTGTTGGGCGGCCCTTGCGCTGAACCTGCAACAAGGACCAGAACTCATCTGCGGTGAAGCATCAGCACAATTTACATGGTAAGCGTCTTGATTGATTGCACGCCCTGTTGGTAGGGCAGTTGCTACAGTCATTGCGTCAAGTGGGAGTGAGAGTCATATAGGGGACCAGTCTCTCAAGAACATAGCGTGTGTCAAGCATGGGCTCAGCTAAAATGTATCATCTTATGCGCAGCTGAGCTGCGCATCAACGTATATTTATGTCTTGCGACACCATCACTGCCCACACTGCATCCCCCTCTGTCCCTGTCCCTGTTCACTTGCTATGCACCTGAACTTCTGATGTGTCAGGTTTCCAACATAATTGCAATGCTTCAATATGTAGATTAGTGACCTGGGGATCACTACCTTTCAGAGAGCTGGAGAGGCAGCCAGACCAAATTTGGACTGCTCCACCTCACTTCTTCTTTTTGCCCTTGCCGCCAGCGGTGCCCTTGCCAGGCTTCTTGCGCACTGCCTTTGCGCCTGCGGGCTTCTTCTTGACGGGCTTCTTTCCGGCTGCCCCGGCTTTCTGCTTCTTGGCTTTGCCTGCAGGGCCTGCGCCCTCCTCATCGTCCTTGCCCTTGGCCTGAGTGCCGCCCTGCGCAGGAGCACCTCGCTGCTCATGAGCACCAGCACCTGCTTCACACCAGCCCTGTACACCTTCCCACCAGACTGACCTTGTGAAGCACAGCCTCGAAGTGCACAGGACATGCTCTTATTTTTTAGCTATTTTCACTCAGGGCAGGCACAGACACAAGTACACTAATCTCCTGGATTCAGGTGTCCATGAATTCGAGGGCTGGCAAGGAAGTATTCTCACACCTCATACTGGTAGTTGTCGTCATCGTCATACATGAAGTAGTCGTCCTGGGCGTCGTCAGCACCCAGCCCGCCCTGTGAGGGGTCAGGCCGCAGCTGCACAAAGTCTGACGCCAGGACCTCCACTTTAGCCTCTGTGGCAGTGAGGTTTACTATGCACAGTGTTGTAGCGCAGGGCACCTGCGGACAAGCAGGCTTCTGCTCAGATAGCAAAAGGGAGTTCTGAAGACCATTACCTTCGCTGCGCTGTACCTGTAGTGCAATTAGGCGCGAAGCAGAGCTGCCTGCCTCCTCAGCAGCTGCCTCTTGAGTGCGTACATGCCATCAGTAGGCTCTTTGGGATTGGCTGCAGGGGATAGGAAGCGCTCATAAAGTCCACATCTGAATCATGCGGCACTGCGCAAGCAGTAAAGCAGCCGCAACCCGGGAGGCGGCATGCAAAGAGACGCACTGTAGTGGCGGAGAAGAGCACTCCTTTGAGGTCCATGCACAGCTGCGGGTTGTCCTCATCTCCCTGCACCAGCCAGCGCCCCACAACGCCTGCATCCCCTGACAGGTCAACTGCCTCTGCTTCACCGCCGCATTGCAGCTCCATGATGACCTGCAGGTAAGGGCAGGCAATAAAGCCGGCAAAAGTATTGGTAGGGATATAAGGGGTGTGTTGTCAGGGAGTCATGATCTGCTCGCTTTCCCCGAGGGGTTGGCAGATTCTGCCTCGCTACCACATCAGAGCTTCATCAACCTGCAGCCGCATGCGTGCAAGCATCCCTTGCATGGGTCGCAAGGTGACACAATTGCAGAGGATGCGATTGACTCTGCATGTATGCCTTGTCTGCTTGCAACAGCTGACAGATTGATTGGTCCTGCAGGGATGGGTCTTCAAGATATGTCTGTGTTAGCAATTCAGTGCGGCCAACCTTGTTGGCGGCAAGCTTAGCAGGCATCATGATAGGGATCTCCCCCTCCACAGCAGCTATGCCTTTGGTCGTCTCAGGCGGCGCCTTGACCTGCTGGCTGCCAGTCCTCGGCTGAGAAGAGCCTTTTGGCGCCTGCAATGCAGCTTTACAGTCTCACCAGCGGAGAGCACACACTGCTGTTCACCCAGAGGCAGCTGTAGAGGAACTTCAGCTTCATCAGAGGTCCTTTCCTGTAAAGTTCTCTGCCATGGGAATTAATGTGCCGAGCAGGCCTGGCACTGCAGGGCCCAGATCTGAATACGGACTGACCTTTGGCTCAATGCATGATAATACATGAGACTCCCATGCCCCTATGTAGAGAAGATATGAGGATTAAGGGCACATGCATGATGGTCATCATGCTGCTGCCTCACCAGGGTTTGGGAAGCCTGTGTCGGCTCCAGAGCCTTTGCATGCTCTGCTAGCTGATCCTCAGGCTCAGCTGAAGCTGCTCCAGGCTTCTTCATGAAGGCTGCAATCCCTTTCTGCTGCAGCTTCCCAGGCTTGCTGGCCTTGGCTGGAGTGGCTGCCTTCTTGTGGGGAGCTCTAGACACCTTAGGGCGCTTCTGAGCTGATGCCTCTGCATCAGGACCTTCGCTGTCACTGCTGTTGTGCAATACAGCTCGGCTCCTTTTCAGACCGTTGGCTTTGCTCCTGGTCATATCCTCCTCATGCTCGGCCTCAGCTCCCCCCCTGCCGGCCTTTAAAGCCTTAACGGCTTCTGCAGGCTTGTCCGGAGTGTCAGCATCGTCATCAGAGTCGTCCAGGATCTCCAAAGGCTTGGCGGGCGTGCTGCTCTGTGACAGCCAGTCTGGCAGAGGAGAGGGGCTTCGGGATTTGTCAGGACTTTTAATCTGCGGATACCAGCTTCAATGAGTCCAGCCTAGCCTGCAAAGCAAGAATGGTAACAGGACTCCCATGCTTGAGGGTGCTTGCAGACACGCACCTTTTGCTGGCGATGTAAAGCTAGAGGCCTGTCATCACTGTCACTGCTAAGCATCTTGGGAAAGATATGCCTGGCCTCGCGCAAAAGGGGGTTTTCTATCTTCGGCCTTGCCCCAGTCCCGATACACAGAGGTATACAGGCACCTTCTAAGAATGCCAGAATACTATCAGATGATACAGTAATAATGAGAGAAACCTGCTGATGACTGAAACACGGACAGCAGCTAGAAGAATGCATCTCATTAGCTGCTGGCCTGCCCATGGGCAGCGGGCTTTGACCAGGGTTTGAGTGCAAGAAATGTCAGCGTACACACTTGACATCTCATGATGTGGTACTCCTTCAAGTAGGACGCTTGCACCGACTGTTTGAAAGACCTACACTCCCACCTCGCGGTGTTAGGAATAGTTGCAGAAGAATATATCACGATGTGAATCTTTGGCTGCAGTCATCGCGCAATGGTCGCAGTCCGATGCCCAAGTAGCTCCAAGCGCATGTGAATCATATGGATACCATTCGTCAAGCGAAGGAAATGCTTTGCAGCGGTGACTTCCTGATCCCACCTTACCTTGGACTTGCTCTGGAAACACTGCTGCCGGCCCTTGCTGCTCTGCTACTGGGGAAAGGCTCAAAGCTTACGTGACCTAAATGCTGTGAGTATGTGTCACCCAGCATCGTCTCAGCTGCCTGATTGCAACAGCGCCAGTGTGGTGTTGAGGATCATGACCCTGGCAATGCAGCATGGATGATGTTTGACAGCATCATCGCATCTATCACTGGACTGGATCAGAGCAAGTATGCCGAGTATGAGCCCAATCCTGAGGAGTGTGGTCAGTCAGATCTGAAGGTACCTGCTTGCACCACTTACTCCATCATGCAAGCTTGCACTAAAATGGATGCTGCCTAGTGAAGCAAAGTGCATTCAGAGCTGGATTTGCAGGCTGCATAATCTCTGCAAAGGCATGACCTGAATAAGGCGCAGCTGGCATGTGGTCATGCCTCGCGCATGCATACTCTGCGAGCTGTACAGTGACAGGTACCTGCCTTTGATGTCAGGCCACGCCTTACGCTCTGGACGCACTTCCAATGACAGGGTGATCAAGGGCTGAGGATTACATAGGTGCTGCAGGAGCGCGTCCCGAACTCACTGGGCATGAGCAATCTCGCTCCTTCATGGATTGCAGCGCCTCACAGCCATGCAATCAGCGCCAATGCTCCGCATAGGCAGCAAGAGGTCTAGACCTCTTTGCCTGGCGCTTGAGCTGTGATGGCTCTAGGGAGAATCTCCATTCCAGTCAACATACTATGACCAACGTAGTACCGTACCGTGACGACCAGGCTAAGAAAGATCCATCAAACAAGACACGATGCCAGGTTCACAATACGGCGCCACAACAAGAGTGGCTATCTACTATATATCTACCAAAATTGAAAACTTGATGTTCCGCAAAATAAAAGCAACTACAGAATGAGGGTTGGTACTTCTCACTTGATTATCAATCGTTCAAAATGCTAGCTAGAACATCAAACTTTAGGTGCTTGTGCATATGATTCGTCTAGTTGTCATCGTAGATGTTAAACATTGAGTCAACGCAATCAAATACAGTTTGCGAATATGACTTTTATTGACTTCGACAACAGCAACACTTGAAATGGACGCAAATGCTGCTTAGTTAATCTTCCCCTCTCCTCCAATCAATGAACTCAAATGCAGCCGCCATTGTCCCAAAATCGCTTGACGATGCCTTGCAGCGATTGAGAAAGAGGCTTACACAACATTGTGTCAAAAAGATTAGAGGTGTATCTCTAGACCATCTTGGCCGGTCTGACGGCAAAGATCTTAAGCCTTTAAATCTGCTAGTAGCATGCCGAGACGCAGTCGCCTTGGCCAACAAACAATGTCCCGGGAACCCCACCTCAAGCCACTGTAATGGTGAAGAGATCCTCCGCATGAGGCATTGCTTTGATAGAACATTTTCACGCTTGGGAACATGAACCGCTGGTCAAAGGCGTGATAAGCGGCTGTAAACCTGGCATCAAGCCTGTGGATGTGAATTAAAGGCGTGATAAGCGGCTGTAAACATGGCATCAAGCCCGTAAATGTGAATTCTAACCCTGCATGGGCCGTGGCGCCTCAACACCGCTCATTGCAGTGGCGGGGGCTGGTGCCAATGCCTCAGCTGTTGCGAAAGGGAGTGCATCGTAGATGTCTCCATGAAAGATGTCTTTGGGAACCTGAACATTTGGGTGCACATAGTGCAGATCCCGGAAGAGGTTGTTGGGGTCGTAAGCTGCCTTAACTCCTTCTAGCCTTGTGAAGATGCCCGCTTCATATGAATTCTTCGCATCATTGGGATCCTCCATCATCAACTCTGCAGGCATAATGAAATCGACATCAGCGCATGACACCAAGCAATGGCATTGCTCCAACGATGCATCACGAGGTACACAATGATTGCAAAATTGCCTCAAGCAACGAATCAGAAGAGGCCGGCTTGATCAGCGACACTTATGCTAGTGCTAAATCGGAAACCCTTCCTGCTCATCAATGATAGTATATTTCAGGCAGATGACAAAGAGAATAGCCAAGGACTCACGATTGATGTAGTTGCCTGCCACGTAGGGCTTGACAGCGGCACTTGCTGCTTTCATGTAAGAGATATGTGACGCATCGTCTGCTGGAACATTCCAAGTGTCCCCCACAAAGACGTAGTAACAGTCTCGAAAGCTCCAAGCGTTTGGGGTGAAGTACTTGGCATCCTGCGAGTTAGAGTATGAATCAAGTAGGCAACACAGTGGGCCTTGAATGTATCAGCTGCACTCACGGATGAGAACACTCATGTGGGCCCATGACTGCCGCCTCATGGAACAACGCCTCAAAGAGCCGACAATTGTCAAAGCTTGAACGCAATCAAAGTTAAGGAGCGCACTTCGCCTTGGGGCAGGCTTGGGCCCGCAGCAATAGAGATTGAAAACGTGTCATAAGGGTTTGCCTTGGCCTGGGCAATTGTTGCTTGGATAAGTCCAAGCGGTATTGTCCCTACTGTCGAAGTACCATTGGCTGTAAAGTACCTGCACCGGTCAGGAGGCCCAAAGTGAGTGGGTGTAGCTGTACTCTGTAGAACGACTTAGGAAGAGTGCGAATAACCTCACTGCAATGGTGGTCCATGCCTTGAGAAGGCTCTATACAGAGTACAGCATCAAGTTGAGGGATGGGATCCCAGAGAAGAGAGACAATAATGCTGTTGAGCCTACGTGTTCCAATAAGTAGCGGCTGTGTTGTTGCCACATTCACCACTGCTGCTTGTATTAGATGCGAAGTGATAGTAGTCTTGTATGGTATATGGCTGGCCCGGCTGGGCATTTTGGAGTGCCCTGTGCAGCATAGGCGCCTTGTTACCCGAACATCCTTCCATCATAACACAATTAAGAATCGTAAGTATTCGGGTCAAGCGTACACATGCATACAGTGCAGCAATGTGGGCTCTTCCTGTAGAGATGTTTTGCTCGATATACAAGCATGGACGGTTTGATAGTGCTGTGTAGCTATATAAGGGCAGCCTTCAATTGTGACAGCCAAGTAATGCAGTAATCCCACTAGCCATGTGAAATTGCCATGTCTTCACCGTACTCACTTGCTGTCAACCATAGTAGCTCACATCAGGTGTTGAGTAGCTCACCTGGGCGCAGCATATGTAGTCAGCAGCTGGAAGCACGCCTCAGTCCCAGCAGTCTGTGGGCCAAGGTTGTTGAATTCCAGGAACACGCTTGCAGGCTGGCCACCCCCAATCGCAGTGACGGCGGCATATATTGAGCGCGGGCATGTTGGCACGACCCCAACGAACCTGCGCTTCACACAGTGGCATTATCTCTTGACACGGCCTCTGATGGACTTGGCTTTAGCAAGCTATGGAGACTAGGAAGGAAGACCTGCTTCCGATCCCGCACATGATGATTACCGTGTGCGCACTTGGCATGCCACAATGTTCTTGTGGGATGACACTAGGCAGTTGATTGATATGGACTGCCTCACTATATTACAGCTTCACAACTTCTCTGTCATGCCACATGATGCGGCGTTGCAGGATGCATGGTTACGATCCGTGGCCAACAACTGAGGGACTGCAACCGTGCCGCCAAGACCTCACAAAATGTCTGACCGCAGTGGTAGTTTGCTCATTGTGCGGGAGTGAAGTACAGAGGGGGAGTCAAGCATGTACACTGAGTATGCATTGAACCAGAAGGTACTTACCAGGTGAATACTTCTTGGGCTATGGAGATGTCAAAGGTGTACGAAGCCATCTGCACCTACAGATGCGACACCACAACATATTCAGTGCATTGAAATGAGCTTCTGTGGGATTGCATCCCCAGAAGAGACACATCGCAGCAAGGGTCACATGCAGAGGATTCAGCCTTTCCTAAAGCAGTCACTATGCACCGCCAGTCCAGGAAGGTGCCAGTCAATGCCTGCTGCGCATTGGAGCAGGGATGCGCACATTGTCCGGGACTGCAAACGTACGTGTAGTGTACTCAATGGCCACTCCCAAACTCCCACCAGCACCTCTCATGCCCCAGAAAAGGTCGGGCTCACTGTCTGCGGCAATTCTTCGACGGACAGCCTTGTTGTCGGCCCTACATGTCAACCCAAAGCTTCATTCTGCCATCTAGCCTCAAGGAACACCACTTGACTCCCCTCCCGTGAACTCCCATTTTCTACTATGTCAAGGCGCTGGCACTTTCAGCACTGAGGCTGACTGGCATGTCGGGGCTTTCAGCGACACGCGCCGATCCCAGGATGACAAGAATGGATAGAAGCCTCACCCAACAGTGACAACATCCATGCTCTGAATGAAGTCGGCTCCGGTGCCATGGTAGCGGTAAATGAGGCCGAGGCCGCCCTGGAGCGCAAAGCCGGCAACGCAAACGTCAAAGCACGTACCGATGCTGGGGAGGCGGTGGTATTTGTTGGTAAGCGCATTTGCTATTGCACCCGATTTTACTCCCATCTGCAACAGTAAAGCCACAGTCGCTTCATTGACGGAGTCCTCCTCGGCACAATGGCAGCAAGCTCCATTGGCATTGTGCAGGATGTCTCCACACAGATATGATGCACACAAGATGCCGCAGCTGCACCAAGCTGTCACTAGTCCCCAGGTGCCATCTGTGTCCACAACAGTGGTTTGGCAGATGTTGCCTGTGCGCTGGCAAGCTGAAGACAATGTAGGCAGCAACATGCAGCTTTTGCATGCTGACCCCAAGAGACTGTCCATCCTTCCATACAAGCCGTTCATGCCTGGGCCAGAGAGATGGCCTCAGCCAGCACCGCATAGGAGGAGCATCGCAGGAGGCCTCACCTGTACAGTGGTCTGGTTGCTGGCAGGGTCAAAGCTGAGGTCTTGCAGCTTGTACATCTCGATCGTGACTCCACACTCAGGCAAGGCAAGTCCCGCCAGCTGATGCCCTCCGCCCAGTGCAGAGACTTTGAGCCTGTAATCCGCCGCAAACTGGACTGCCGCCACAACATCCTCTGGCGAATTAGCGGTCACGATAAACCTGCGTAGCATGCCGCATCACCACACATTGTGCCGCAGTATGCTTCTGGTGGGCTTTCTGACACTGGTCTAGCATCGCGGGGAAGGCGGCCACGGCAGTGCACTGCTGCGCGAGGGCAGAGCATTCCATGCATAAAGCTCTGGATGCATGAATTCAAGAGATTCTGCAGCCCGGATGACCTCACCATTGCCAGGGCGAACTGACCTAATCTTTAGGTGCAGGGCAACCTGGTCAGTTGTAGCACAACGAAGCAGTTCCAACTTTCTGGCTGTGTATAGATTTGACATCATACTGTCACAGGCTGGCCACCGCACCTCGGCATAGTATAGACATAGACCGGGTCAGTGCCGTTCGCCAGGCCATCTGTGATAAGGCTGGCGCTATAGTGGTAGGAAAAGTGAGTCTCAAGAGCTGTGGGATCGCTCAGCGTGGCGCGGAATCTTGCAATCTGCAGCTCGTTCGGGCCTGCAAGGCTCGCGTGGGATCAGATGGTACTTGTAAATGGGGGTAGCTGCGCACTCCGCTCTCTCGGACGACTCATCAAAGGACATTCTGCAAGGGGTCAGGGTGCAGGAAGCACCTGTCAGCAGCTCTGACGATGCGCATCTTAGTATCGGCAGACCTCCCCCTGCAGCGATTACTGAGACACAAAGAAGAGACTGACACAAAAGGAGCAGCAGCGGGGCTGGTAGCGCCCTCATGTTGTGCCCGCGCAGACAAGGGAAATTGGAGGGAAAGCTGCTTGACTAAGGTAGCGAGAGGGCTCAGCAGAAACAAGTATATTCAAAATATGGGGTATTGCTATTGTCTTTTCTGAAATTACGACCTTATTTCGGGAAACGCGACTGTGAGCAAGGCGAGATCAAGTGAGAGGCATGGGTATATCACCTATGCTGGGTCATGCCGGCGGTCCTGTGGAAGACAAATTCAAAAGAGACTACAGCCCTGCGCTGTGCGCATCCACGGTAGAGCATGCACGAAGCGAAGCTTGCTGCGCCTAAGTTCAAACTAGGGGTACACGACATCTGATTAGGTGTCCCATCGATACAGCAAAGCACAGCATGCAATCCGGCTGCAGGTGTGGGCGAGCAACACATGGCAACACAGTTTGCATGATGTCCGTATTCAGCATCCGCAGTACGCTAGTAATATACTGGACCCTGCAGCTGCACATGGCACGAAGGTTGCAGGACCCTTTCGCAAAATCAATGACGAAGCAATGCTGCTCTGCGACTTGTGATTGCAAATGACTACACAGACTTGCGCTAAACCGCCATCAATGTCAGCTCACCTCGCAACAGCAGGGACCCGCCTTGCTGTGATATACCGGGGAAGGGGTGGCAGGGCCCATCTTGATACATAGTACTTTCTATGGGACCTGAAGTGCACCCAGTGGCTCAAAAGATCTTGGAATACGGTATGGCAAGACTTTCCTAGCCTTTTCTCCGTCTAAGAGTGGCATGACACCAAGTCTTGGCTTGCCTTGTATCAATGACCCCACTTGCAGGCTATGGGGAAACATACGGCCAAGAAAGGGTCCTGGAGACCTTCCAGACCTTTCTCGCGGCCATGGACCAAAACGCCTCACAGCTGAAGCTGACGGATGCGAATATTGGGCAGTTTCTGAACTTCTTCTTGGAGCAGCATGAAGGTGGCATGCCATCCGAGCTGGACATGGAGGACAACTCGGAGCCCGAGGGTACCTTTCCTAGTCTCCCATGTCTGCTCAAATGCCCAAGGGCACGCCTTCAACACCCAGCCATGCAGGTGCTGGTGTCCATGTTCACATATCATGGCACCTTCATCCCGGTCCCAGAGCAGCTTCTCAGGCAGCTCTGCGATATGTACGGGACTTTACCCAGGCCTGCGTATGCCTTGGCACAACAGTGTACACGTTCGTGGCGGCCGATCGGCCTGTGGTGGCAGGGGCAGCACATCTCTACCCCAGCAGAGATGTCTCCAGCAGAGCAGTTGACCAGTGCCTTCTATTGTTTTGACTTTTCTGAACCCATCGCTGTGCACCGCGTACAGCTGCCTTCTGCAGGTTGCCCACAGACATGACCACTTCAATATTCCAGCACTACCTGATACAAGCTGAGGGCTTCTTGCATCCAGCCTTGCACACTGGACTTCACCTTGCAGAGATCTTCTGGCCATGAATGAGAATGCTTGAAGGGTTGTGCATTTTCTTGCAGTGGAGGTGCTCGAGGAGGATGAAAATTGCGGGTATGGCAGTGATTACGGGGGTGCGGGGATTGAGGAGTCCAAGTATGCGCACATAGCTATGTTTCAGCCGGGGAGAGCGAGACAGGTCAGCTACACAGGTCATCACAGCGCAAGCTGCCCACAGGCATCTTCAGACCGTATTACATGTTCAGGAGAGGACTGACAATCCTGCCACTCAAAGCGTTGCCCCTTCTGTGTACCCACAAGCACCCGCACGGCAGCCCACACAGACTATGATGCATGCATCTCTGTGAGCGCAAACATCTCCCATGCCTTGCGTGGCCTAGGCATGCAGGATGCTCTCAAAGAGTGGCCGTCTTGACATGCCTTACAATCACGAAGGTTGTGGTGTGGTTCCCGTGCAGGTGGTGATAGATGATGACGAGGATGAAGATGCCTCAGATGCCATTGAGGCCTCTGAGGAGAGCAGTTGGCTGACTGCCCGGGGGCCCAAGCCCAGCGGGCAGGAGGCCAGCACCAGGGACCCAGGAAAGGGATCAAAGCAGCGCACGATCACCTCTCTGCTCCCAAAGCTGCCCCTTGGTGCGGATAACATCCAGCTACTCATAGTTCTCCTGTCCTCCCAAGATGCTGCAGTGTGTATGGGTGTGTGTCTCCTGCATAAGCTCCAGCATGACATGGCAAGTCTTGTGTTAGAGATTCCTAGCATGCCATCGCATGAAAGGACGCCCTCTCCGGCGCCATTCGCCTTTCCTTGGGCTGTGAAAGCCACTCAGCCTGATCGGAGGTGATACAGAGAGACTCACCAGGCCACATGAGAGTAGAACCGACACCAAAACTAATCTTGATACAGGGGCGCCACCACCGCCGCCGCCTGCCTCCAGGCCAGCAGTTAGGCCGGTGGACGAGCCCATGTCCGCTGAGGAGGCGCAGCTGGACCTGCCGGACTTTGTCAATGCGCGGGTGTTTGGCAACCCGTGCTTCCGCCCGCAGCAGAGGGAGGTCGTCGATGCTGTCATGGCGGGCAGGAATGTGTTTGTGCTGATGCCCACTGGTGGAGGTGCGTCTTATCCTGCTCAGCCACTGTGTGAACGCCCATTTTTCCCACATGAGCATCTCAGAAAAGCAGCTGAGTGTGGCCCTCTGTGAATGCATCCACCCAGGCAAGCTGTGCTGTAAGGTGCCATTCGGGCAGTTTGGCCCGGGTTTGGTATGGGCAGGGGCTGCTAGAAATGGCAAGTTGTCATGTTCAGGGAAGAGTCTGTGCTATCAGCTGCCAGCTGTCCTGTCACGTGGCGTCACCGTCGTCATCTCACCGCTCCTGTCCCTCATGCAAGACCAGGTGATTCCCTCTTCCTGCAGAATGTAAGCAAGCTCTATCTTAGGACGGCTTCTGTACGTAGCTTCCGTAGTGTAGCCTGGCATATGTCTGAAAGGGCTTTCCCTGCATGCTGTGCGTCGTTAATGTGGGCGATAGGCTTGAGACTGCTCCCAGGCACCTGCCCCTCAAATGACACGCCAACTCCAGGATGCTGCTGCAGGTCAAAGCCCTTGTCAGCCTGGAGAGTGGGGGCGTGCCCACAGCATACCTCAACTCACAGCAGACCCTGCGGGAGAAGCGCGCTGTCTTTGCCGTAAGCTCTCAGCGCCTAGCTCAGCTATCGCCACACTCGTCATGAGCACGCCCTTAATATAAGGCATTGGCATGAAACTTGCAAAGCAGATGTGGTGAAAGAAACTATCCTCGGGACTTCAGCTGATTTAGCTTTCCCTCAGGCAGAGTCCGGGCTCTTGGACCATGTGGCAACTTCATGATGCCAAGCGCCAATTGCTCAAAGCTGCACAGCAGCTGTTGGACTCATCGGCTAGCAGTGAAAACAATGCTTTTGGTGCAAGCATGTGGGTAAAGATCAAATGCTCTGCAGGAGCTGCACAAGGAGCGGCCGTCCCTGAAGCTGCTGTACGTGACGCCAGAGCAGCTGGTGGCCAGCACCGCCCTCATTGAGGCGCTGCAGGACCTGAGGCGCCGGGACCTGCTGCCGCGATTTGTGGTGGACGAGGTGTGGCTCATCTCAGCCGTCTCATCCTGGTGTCTCATCCGAGGTGTCACGCATGCTTTCCTGAAAGACTGGCCTCATGACCCAACAGCCTGGTTTACGGTCAACTTAGCGACCTTAAACATCATCACAATAACAGGAATGCTGTCCTACTTGCCAGAGAGCTTGGCTTGACTGGAGTGTCAACCCGCAACCACTGGACTGGCAATGAGCTGGTGCACTGTGAGAGTCGGTGAAGAGTCTCAAGGGAGGTGCCCATGCAGGCGCACTGCGTGAGCCAGTGGGGCCATGACTTCCGGCCACAGTACAAGGAGATTGGCAATGTGAAGGTGTGGGCCTCACGTTTACATGTGACACAGCTCCTAAGCTGCACAGCTGGCCGGTGTGATAAAAGATGAGATGAGCTGGCGATGAAGGTTGGCTCCTGTTGCAGGCAAGCAAGTTCCAGGGTGTGCCGATACTGGCGCTGACAGCCACTGCCACCGACAAGGTGAAGGAGGATGTGACCAAGATCCTGCGCATCTCCGGCTGTCCGGTTTTCAATGTAGGGCCCTTACTACAATTGCTCTCTGTACATCAACCCAAGTCACCACAATGACTGCCGACGCTGCTCTGCTGCGCCTAGCGCAGCAGGCCCATGCTTCAGCAGGTGCCGGCAAGTGCAGGAGCGCCATAAAGGCAAACCCGACAATCACTTTGAACACGCCTGCAGAGTTTCTGATCATTCCTTGGTGGATGCAGGTGAGCTTCTTCAGAAGCAATCTCATGCTGAGAGTGGTCCCGAAGCCTACTGGAAAGACGCCTGACGGCAAACCTGCAGACTTGGAAGCCCTTGTCAACTATATCAGGTAGGCTGCATTTATGCATTAAAGCAGTCAACACCGCTGTCAGTTTCAAACATCTTCTGTCAAGATTGGACAGCTGAAGATGTCTCAATGCAGGACTCAGGGCCAGGGCGCCAGCGGCATCATCTATGTGCTGTCTCGTGATGACACTGCTGTGGTAGCCTCGTACCTGAAGGTAAGCGATGCTCTTCTGCCGGACCTATCGGTGCCATCACTACGATGGCTGTAGTAGCAAGCCCAAAGCACACGTCGCTGCATGTCATCTGGCACGTGCTGTACATGCATGTCTTGCAAGGGATGCAGGGGTTTGTGCAGAGTGATTCATGTTTATTCCCTGGTCGCAATAGCAGCACAGTGTCCAGGCAGCGGTTGCGAATGCTGCTTGAACGGGTTATCTGCCTGCAGAACGAGGGGGAGATTGCAGCCTGCAACTACCATGCGGGCATGACGCCCAAGCAGCGCATCCAGGTGCAGAACCAGTGGCGCAGCGGGGTGCTGCAAGTTGTGGTGGCCACCATCGCCTTTGGCATGGGTGAGGCCATTCCGCAATGTACTTCCTACTGTGTGTGTTCAAAGAGTACACCTCCTCATTGCGGGGTGAGCAACATTCAGGTGCAAGAGGCTCCTCTGGCTTATCCAAGATTCCTACGTTCAGAGGTCCATCATAATCACACTCCCCAGATATGTCTCATGTCAACCCCAGGTGTCTGATCTATACTGGGATACTTCAGCCCTGCCGCGTGGGACCCGTCAGGGTGTATCTGAGATGTTCACTAGTGCAGGTATTGACAAGCCGGATGTGCGCTTTGTTGTGCACTACAGCATCTCCAAAGCAATTGAGGTAAGCAAGGCCACCCGTCAAACGCCTGCAGCATGCCTCAGTGCTGCATTTGTGAAGCCAATGTCCTTCTGCATGCCATTCAACCCTCCAGCCTACTCTGCTGACTGGCTGTCATTTGACCCCTTTGCACCCATCATGTGCACCCGTCATTGCCCGGATGCTGATGCTGCTGCTGCTGCTGCTGATATTCAGATGTGATGTCTGCTGGGCAGGGCTACTATCAGGAGGCGGGCAGGGCAGGCAGGGACGGCAAGCGCAGCGAGTGCATCCTTCTGTATGCAGCGCGAGACATCCCCCGCATCGTGCGGCTGCTGCGCTCAGGGAAGGGGCGCTCAAAGGCCAAGTTTGACAGGGGTTTTGCTCTGCTCAATCAGGTGCACTCCTTATCACCAGCGCACCTGGCTTTGTCTTCTATATCTGGGGAGAATTATTTTCTTAGCCATGCCATAGAGGAGCTGTGAGTCCCATGCGCATCATACTGACTCATTGGCTGCACTGAATGAGTGTATCGCCATTACATGCCAAAGGCCAGTTCTGTAGGATTTGTCTAGTAGATTATCTGTGATGCATTTGGGTTCTTGTCTTACATGCTGTCATCTGAGTGCATCGAGGCTCTGTGCAGATGAAGGACTACTGCACCGACACAAAGGCATGCCGCCATGCTCTGCTGCTGGCCTACTTTGGCGAGCGCTTTGCTGCGGGGCGCTGCGACAACTGCTGCGACAATTGCGTTGCTAGGCAGCAGGGCGCCGTGCTGCTTGATGATGGCATCTGGCTGGTAAGCGGACCGCTAAGTGATATCTGCTGCTTCGGGATGTTTTTGATCGCCATACTGGCCCACCGTGTTACAGCAAGGTTGCTGCCATCGACATCAGGATGATCTGAGCATGGCATGCACACAGCTAAGCTCACTGAGCTTTTACAAGACGCTCCTGCAAAGCTGAGGAAGGGAGTGCTTGCACGACAGGAGGGTGAGGGCGGTGGAGGTGGCACCAGCAAGAGCAGAAAGAAAGGCAAAAAGGCAGGCGGCGTGGCAAAGCGGAAAGTAAAAGCCAAGGCTCCCAGTGGTGGCGGCACGTCCTTCATGAAGGCGTCTGCCCTCATGTCAATGCAATAGTTGCAGCGCAGCTGTTAGACAACTGCATACATCATGACAACATTGAACATTAATGACTTTTATCAAGGTGCAACTCACATAAGGTGACCGGCAGCAGCTCAAATTGAGGTGTTCATGTGGCTGTCAGTGCCAGACATGGGGCTTGCCTTTTGAGAAATAGTCTGACATGAATGGATGGAAGTCGGAGGACAGTAGCATAGTGAGGGTATGTGCAGCGGAATCGCCTGAAGAGTTCGTCTCAAGACGAACAGGCTAACACTCTGTAAGGGACCGATAGGATGTGATGCCGAGCATCCTCCGGAGCTGGCTATCTTCTTTCTTGGCAGTGCACTCATCTCTGCGTGCTTTCAACGTCAGCATCGTGTGCACAATCAATGCGACCATCGCACTATGACGACATCCCAGATCACAGCATATGCTTTGGTGATGTGGCTGTGAAGCGAGCTCTGACTCACACTCCTCCTCTCGGCAAAACTGGTGAACGCTTCCTATAAGGGCATCTTTGAAATACTGCAGATGCATTAACAACCGAGCCTGCGTCACTGTCTGTGTGACGATGCCGCGAAAGAGCAAGAACAAGGGAGACGTGTATGGGCCTCGTGGAAGATACAGAAGCTCTAGTAGACGCGCAAGCAGCAGAGGCAATGGCAATGATGTAAGTCTGATACTCAGCTCTTGCTTCTCTTCTCTGTCAGAGAAGGGCTCGCCAGAAGCCGTTGTTAAGGACAGAGAATATGCGTTGGTACGAATGTAGCATATGAGACGTATGCTATGCTTGTCATCATCGACACTGCAATGTCAAAACAGTCACAGTGCGGTGTCAGATGTGTCTTGGCGAGTCATTGTCCCTGTGCAAGGAGTTTAATTGACTTCCAAGGGCCCCCCTTCACTTTCCCCCAGTATTGACCAATGCCCATTGTGCTGCAGACAACAAACACTCACAATGGCGGTCAGACGCTGCAGATCGGAGGTGTCACAATACAAGTGTCTGGCAACGGAGAGGTGCACAGTATGTCAACAGGGAAAAGGAGGACTCGGGTAAGGTCATTGCCATGCCCTACAGTCAAGGATACCCTGAGAGCTCTGCAGCCATATGCTGTGTCTAGCTACTTCTGTCTCTGTGCTCATAGTAAGCTCCATGTGGAAGTCATGGAGTGCAAGACGAATGCTTTCAGAATGCCCACCCAAGCCGATGTGCCTGTAGCAGGGCACAAGGAAGGCTGAGAGTGACAGTGCAAGGTATGAGACCTCTCTGTGGACACAATGCTTGTAATCCAGTATGCGCTTCGCATGCTGCAGGGTGCTCCTTGGTATGAGGCTTGAAGACTTCCAAGATTCTGAATGACTGACATTGATGGTGCTGGGTGTAGGGAGATGGATGAAGCTGCAAGCACAGACGAGGCATTCGCTGACTATGTAGAGAATGTGGACGTCAATGAGTCTGACTCTGAGTGTGAGAACGAGGTGTGCGCTCAACCCACACTGACACTGTCCGCTTATGCAGATAGAGGTGTCTGGGCAGCTTACTCCTTGGTGCGTGTGATCCCTGTGGTCCTCTTGATACTAGACCAAGGATTGGGGTATTGTGCAGGCCTCAGAGACTGTCTTCAAGGGAATGCAGGACTTTGCTGAGGGGCCAATTGGCGAAGGACCTCCTGTGGAGGACAGAGGAATATACTTTGAAGGTGACCCTCTTACCACAAGGAATATATACCGCCTATTCAACTTCCTTCTGGACTGGCCTTGCATCTTCAGCCTGGTGGTGAGCAGCATACTCCGCTGTCACCTGGGTCAATCCGGGCACATCCGAGTCTTGGTGGACCTTCTCATGTTCCCTGTGGCATTGCAGGCTTAGAGCATCCCATAGATCTGAGCACCAGCAGCGGGGAGGCAGACTCAGAGAACACAGGCAGTGAGTCAGACTCAGACGCAGTCAGCATCGCAGACCTGGTGGGCAACTTCTCGGATGGCCTGAAGCTGGAGCACGCCTTCCCAGTCTTCTACAATGATCTCCATGACACTGGAGGTGAGCTGGAGGTCCATGAATCATCCTTGCAGCATCATCTCCCATCACTATGATTGGCAATGACTGACAATTACGGGATGCACACTGACAGACAGATGTAGAACAGACTTCAAGATGTCCCAAGCTTCTGAGCTGATGTGCCAGCTGCATTGCACCCAATCATGACAAGGAGGATTCTACACAACCCCCATAGGGCAAAGCTGAGGCACCGAAGTGCTGGCTGCAGGCAGCACAGGCAGCAAAGCCTCCAGAAAGCAGCGGAAGAGCAGCTACGCCACTCCTGGCGCGAAGGGCAAGCTTCTTCCGGGGGAGAAGGCGCGCCTGAAGCGCGCCAGGGTGGACGCCAAGCGGGCTGCCCGGTCAGAGGGCCATGGCTTCAATGCTCCATCTGTTGTGAGGGAGCTCGAGAGCTTTGTGCAAGCAGCTGGGGACATCAAGGTGGGCCTATATGCACATCTTGACAGCCTGACACGCTGCTGCTGCAGCGTTGAAAATCTGGCTCCTGCTCCACTTTGGCATTCGATGAGTTGCTCTACCTGCGTAAGGTGTGATGCCATGCATGACTGTATCAGTACCTCTCCTGACGCTTGGACACCAAGAATAAAGTATGAACCTTGCACCTGTGCGCAGGCATTTCCGCCGATGAACATGTATGGCTTGGCGTTCACCCAGAAGGCAGCCGGCCTGTATGGTCTCAAATCCAGCGCACAAGGCTCTGGGCGGAAGCGCTTCATCATCGTGAGGGCGACCAATCGCACGCAGCTTCTTGAGCCTTTGGCCCAGGAACGCCTGCGAGACATGCTGGCCGCTCATGAGAGCGCCCTGGACCTGCTCAGGCCCGGGTCCCAGGCTGCTGCAATCAGCAGGGGTGAGCATTCATCAGGCATGCGAGAATGGATTGCTGGGCTCTGCAGTTGTGCGTGCTGATGTCCTGCTGCATCGCCATCTTGCCGTCTTTGTAGCTCTGCGGCTGCATGCCAGGGACACTGCACAATGAGCTGTCTCCTCTTCAGCCTTCCATGAAGTTTGTAGCAGAGCCAAATAATTCAAATGACCTGTGTGCCGATTTGGCAGGCGCCAAGGCCAGCAAGCAGCCGGCTGCAAACCGCATGCCCAGCGCGGCCAAGCAGCGGCCGCGCTACAACGTGCCGGTGGCGTTCATGTCGCGGGGCGTCGTGGACCCCTACGAGGTCGAGCAGGCAATAATCGAGCCGCCGCGCTGCGCGCCTGCGCCTGATCAGGCAGCCCTTCCCCTCCCTGTGGAGCTCCCCAGCAGCAGGAGCGGCCTCGGGGCTCAGCCCAGCAGCATAAAAGTTCACTTAGAAGAGGAGGTTTCCCTTGCAGGTGAATATCAGTTCCTGTTATCTGACCCAGGCAATCACCGATATCAGAGCTTCAGACTGACATGAAATTTGCCTGTTGTGGTTGTGCTGGTACGCACACATGACTGCTTACCTCTTACATTTTGCGCTCAGTGATGGTGCTGTTATCAATCGTGAGAGCGGCAGCCTTACACAGCAAACCTCACATGTCTCTGCAGGTCAGATGTTGGAACCCACGCTGTTTGTACGGCGGGAGTCAGAAGGCCAGAGGAGCGAGGGATCTACTCCATCATTCATGGGACAGGGCCTTGGCCCGCGCGCCCCCAAACGCACCCTCAGCGAGCTTGGTGTGCTTCTGACTTGTCTAAGACAGCTCGTCTGAACCCTCTTGCAGTGCTCCTTACTCAGAAGGCAGTAAGCATAGAATCATCGGAGGTATCTGGGTCTTGGAGATCACATTGTGGCGTGCACGGCACCATTGAAAGAGCACCTCACTCTGCAGGTGGAGCATCAAGCAGCCAAGTCACAGTGAGCGAGTTCACTGCTTCAGGCATAGACGAGGTTGATGAGCTGAGCAGCTTGCCTCACCTGAAGCCAGGTGACCTTTGCTACCCCTTTGACCTGGTATTGGCAGGCATGCAAAGCACTTGGAAGATTCATGAGACGTGCCTCCGACTGTCAGGCTATTGCATGCATGATCAGCAGGGCAAACATTTTATTTCTTTGGGCCTGCAATGCAGAGGATGTATACATGCAGGTGTGTTTACAACGAAGTCGCAGTACAAGAAGGCTCACAAGAAGAGGGACAAGCTGGCGAGGCGGGCGGGCCGGGTAACTTCGGGTGCAAAGCCCGGGCAGCAGAGCCGGCTGGGCCCTGAGAGCCCTGCCACGCCAATGGTCATGGAGGCCAGCTTTGCCTTTGGCAGCTTTGAGCAGCACACAACAGGTCAGTCCAGGCATTGCCTTGTTGGTGACAACAGTGAATCGTGGTCATGGCAGTGCTGTGCATTGAGCGCAGCAGAGTATTTTGCGCAGGTGCAGTGTGCTGCGGGGCTTTCATTGGCAAGAGGCTGATTCTGATCTACAGATTTTCCAGGCAACCCTGCCTGCCCGCCCTTGTGCAATGTGAGTGGCTGACGCGAGTCTGCGACACTGAGCAAGACGCACTGGATGCTGTGCAGGGTTTGGCTCGCGCATGCTTGCCAAGATGGGCTACGAGGGCCAGGGCTCTGGGCTGGGGCGGCAACAGCAAGGCCGGGCAGAGCCCATCACTGCTACCATGCGGCCAAAGCAGCTCGGCCTGGGTGCCACCTAGCATGTTCTGCAGCCTGTGCCGTTTCTGTAAGGACACTCAAGATGGCAGTGATGGGCTTTATGTACACTGGGGCCGTGTGCAGAGATGCCGATTCCTCTGATGGGCGCTCAAAGTGTCCTTTGAGCCCTGAGAAGGCAACCTACAAAATCTGGTGTTGACAGCTGTTGTGGCCTGGCGAGAAGCGTTGAATGGCTCCCAGCAAGGCTGCTGCGGGTGCCATCGCCTCAGGACATTCAGCAAGCTGCAAGTCCTAGTTGCAGCCAATGAGAGCATGCATCTTTGTATTGCACGGTAGTTCTTCATCTTCACATCCGTGCTAGTATGGTGCTTCACAGACGCTACAGTCAGTGTGTGCAGAACATTATAGGTCAGGCTGTTGGACTGACCATGAATGCATGTTGTGTATGCATACGGTCTTTGAGGGCCATATGGTCTTTGAGAGCCAGGGAACATGAGCCCATGGGCATATGTATGGGCTTTTGTATACTAGCAATCTTCCGAGTCAACCTTGAGTCAACCCCCACATTTGACAGAGAGAACTGCAGTGACCAGCCAGGGTTACAAACAATAATGCTCCTCCACCAGATTGAGAACAAGTGCTGTCTTTGGCAGAAATCGCTAAAAGGCGTTGTGCGACAAGCATCTTTCGGTGCGCGTCAAGCGTGTGCTCACCTTGACTGCACTACGTCCATTGCTTGAGTATGCAGCTGAAGTGCTTGTCCCCACCAAGGAGCATGCTAGGGCTTTGGAGAGTGTGCAGCTCAAGGCTGCTCGTATGATTCTGGGTTGCCCGTCTAGAGCATCTTCCGATGTGACCAGGGCAGATTTGGGGGTGCAGCTTTTGAGCTCTCGCAGAGACATTGCGAAGCTAAAGTGGCAGCATAGGCTGCATGGCCTTTCGGCTGACAGGCTCGAGAGAGTTTTGTACGACCGTGGTCTGGAAGCTCCAGCTCATAGCAGGGGTAGGAACAGGCGCACGTGGGGTCAGATCATGGGCAGCATATGGGACACTTTGTCCGAGTTCAGCATGGATTCCATGTCCTTACCCCGTAAGGAGTTTGGTCGGGAGCTTTGTGCTGCGGTACGTGACAGAGACCAGGCCGCATTTTTACGCACAATTGCTGCCAAACCCGAGCTTGCCTTGTACCAGCGCATGTATGAGGGTCCAGGGTTTAGGGAGTACTTGCAGCGCAGCACACAGGGACAGCAGGCAGCCCAGATCCGGTTTCAGCTGCGTTGTGGCACATCCATGTTGCGTCAGCATGACAGCCGATTTAGGGATCAGCCCAACCACGACAGAGAGGACCGCATTTGCCCAGCTTGCGAGGAGCCAGACAGCATAGAGTCTATACAGCACGTCTTGCTTCATTGCCATGCATATGAGCACCATAGAGCAGCACTCCGTACAGTAGTGGCTTCTTTACCAGGAGCACAGGATACTGCCCCAGTATTGTCTGACAATGAGGGGATGGTTGCCTTATTACGAGATGACTTTATAGGAGGTGCAGAGGAGGCAGCTACGGCGGCAGATACATTCCTGCTTGCCGTCATTACCTTTAGAAACCATTGCGTGGAGCAGTTTGGGGGCTGACTGACAGTGGCACTAGGACTTGATTGCCTTGCACTGCATGTTTGGCCTGCATGTGCATGTTTGCCTTGCGTGTTTAGCTTGCTTGCTTCTGATGCCGCTCCAGACAGAGGAGGTCCTCTCCCCTAGAAACCCTCGACGTCACCAGCTGGTGTTGCGTCGCTGTGGGGCTGGTGTATGGGGGCTTTGGTGTGGGGACACCAAGGTTACCCAGGCTTGAGTATGCCTTAGAGCTTGTGTTGTACATGCTATCCCAACATCATGCAACGCGGGGCGTCGGCGCCTGCTCGAGTGGTTAGCAGAGCAATTGCTAATCGCCGGGTCGCCGGTTCGAATCCCCCCGAAGGCACGGGGAATTTCTGCGATTCAGCCTATATTCGACGGTTGTGGCCACTCCTGAGACACCTATGACCGGCGCTACCCCAAATCCTCCTGGAATTCCGAGTGGTTTATCAAGGGACGGCCCCTCCACGCATCTGCCCAGAGGGGGTATAGGAACCATGTTTAGGAGTGAGTCATTTCCCAGTTGACAAGGCTGCAGACTGTGCATGATTGACTGGCCCCCGGACTCTGGCTGCAGACAGGTCCGTGTATGCCCTATGGCCTCTGGCTGCGGGTTGCCTCACATATAATTTATAATTTATAATTTGTGCACACACCACTGTAGAGGCTTAGGCTTGCCTGGAAGTTGCTAGAAGCAGAACATATAGCAGGCTGGCAATCGCAGTATGATACTGGTGGAAACATGCAGTGAAGTATCTTCACTGTTGCCGGCATATCGGAAAGCCTCGGTCCATGGCAAGCGATGTCGCCGTCTGAGTGGTCCCCGTACCGGTGACTCAGGCCCTGGAAAGCGGATGTCGCACAGTGATGTCTGATGTGGCTGCTGATCTGGCAAATATCCAGTTCAGCGCCGTTCGCATCCACCTAGAGCCAGCTTCGTCGTAAGACAACTACATTACCTGAAGTGAGCATCAGTAATTGAGCCAAAGACTGTAGAAGTTGTTGTTGGCTCTTGCCGTGCACAACCTCACGTCCACAAACACTTGAGTAAGGCCTGGACGTACCAAAGTCTGGTATGGTGCAGATGTCCACCAAGTATGCAAATGTCACGCTGAGGCTGGACAACGGCTCTCTCATTGGGCCCAGTGGCAAGCTGGGAGGGGATCCAGCTGGGGGGACGGTCCTCTTGCCCACAGACAAGGCCTTTTCACGTGGTCTGCTCACAGTGGATCAGGCCCGTCATCTGGAGCTCTTGCTGCGCGAGATGCACTCCAAGGCGCCCTCTCCAGCTCCACTCCGGAGCCTCCCAGCTGTCGGCCACAAACACGCGCTCGACTCCGCGCAGGTGCTCATCTTCTGCACGACATCTTTTCAACAGATGTTTCGGGCTGAGCACCTGTACTTGTGCCCCAGAAGGGTGTAAAGCTACGTATATGACGGCTCAATTATCCAGAAGCTTCATCCACTTGTTTTGTGAATAAAGCGATCAAGCTCATGTCACCTCTCGCTCTCTCACACTGTAATCACTCGCTCATAGGTAGCGCGTGGACCCAACAAGGCGCAGCGCCTGGACGCTGGAGGCAGCAGGGCTATCAAAGGCATGCCCTTGCCATGCCCACAGCTGTGTGACAATTGCCACTGCTGCACTGTACTGTCCTGCAACACTCTGCAGCTGCACCTAGCCCATCTCTCTGCAACTACCTCCCTCTCAATCTCGCTGCACACCCTGGAGGCCTTCCAGCACCTCACTATGAACCCACTGCATGATCAGTAATGCTCTGGGCGATCTCATGTCAGGCTCACATGACATGGCGACACTGCTAACCCAGGCTTGAGCATGCCTTGGCTTATGCTATCCCATCATCATGCAATGGGGCTGCAGACTAATGGTGGTGGCTATGCCGGCCCCAGTGCTTGAGGCTGCCAGACTCTCACATGTATGCCCTAGGCTACGGGCGGCCTCCCGTGTGAGAGTAATTGTGCACATCATAGGCGAGCCCTCAATGGGAGGAGGCTCTGTGTCACATGGGCGCGGGGACTGGCAGTCCACCTGCACCAGCATCCTGAAGAAGGTGGAGGACCAGCTGGGGCCTCAGTCCCTCGGCATCTTTAATGCGCCGGTGGATGTGAAGATCTACCCAGACTACCCCAAGTTTGTGGACAAGCCCATGGACCTGGGAACCATCCGGGGCCGCCTGACCAAGGGCATCTACAGGGACCCCCAGGAGTTCTGCAATGTGAGCCCTGCGCAGCGTCCCGAGCTCGTCCGCTGATGTCGCACATCACAGTTTCACACGCCAGATGGACATTTGCTGTCTCCGGCGCCAGATGGATGATGCCTGGCTCTCCTACATGACGGCAGCCTGCAATGCGTCACCTCCAGTGCTGTATGTGTTCTCTCGGATATTTGTTGGTTTGAGATGTCAACAACTGCCTGTACTATCACTCTCAGTGCCAAGGCATGCCTCGCTAATTGCCCCGTCAAGACAGCAAGTGATATGAGAGGGACCGTGGCGAGCTGCAGGACATGAGGCAGGTCTGGGAGAACTGCTTCAAGTTCAACAAGAAGGACGCCTTCGTGGGCAAGATAGGCTCCAAGGCGGACGAGAAGTTCGAGCAGCTGTGGGCGGGCAGCGGGTACGACCAGGGCGGCCGGCGGCGGCGCGTCACGGGGGGCATTGCCGCGCACCGCTACGAGCCTGATCTGCTGGAGGCCGAGCCCAAGGCCTCGCTGCCCCGGCGCACCAGCAGCGGCGGCCGCAGCAGCCGAAGAGTGAGCCCAAACCTTTCGCCTCTGTGCTGCACCATTCATCACATTACCCTCTGTTAGAGCATGCTGTCGACTCACCGTGTATGCTACATGACGTGGTTTTGGCATCGGAACCCATGATCACCTGTTGACTGCTGGATACATCTGCTGTTGGGCCGGAATAGGCAGGTGTAGCGGTGACCAGCACATTGTGCCGGCAGGGTAGGGAAAGGGTGGAAGCGTCGTGGGCGCTAACGATGCATGCGTGCATCAACATGAGATGAGTGTTTTGGGTGATGGTGCAGGAGCTGCCGCGGTCGGCAAGCAACAAGCAGCAGCAGCAGCAGCAGCAGCAGGAGGACAACCGCGGGGAGATGCCCATGGCACTCATGCAGGAGATGGCCGAATCGCTGGGCCAAATGGATGAGACCGGCATGAATGGTGCGTCCTTGCTCGCGCTCCAGCTGGATTCACATAATCTACTCGAGTCTGACTGGTTGCATAGCTGTGCCTTTGAGCCAGGTCACTCAGAATTGCCGAGCTTGACAAGCTTGGAACGACTGCCATCTGCATACATCTTCTGCTTGCCTGACCTCTGACATCTGCATGGACATGAAGTTACATCTGCTCCAAGTTGCAAGCAGGCAAGCTTGCAAGCTTTCTGTATGGCACCAGGCGCAGCTTGTCATGTCATCTCGCTGGTGTCTTTCATCTGTTTGATATTGCCTTGCAGACGTTCTCCAGATAGTGAGGGACTGCCAGGATGTGGACCTAACCAATGCGGATGGGGAGGTGGAGCTGGACTTTGATCTGCTGAAGCCTGTCACGCTCTGGAAGCTCTACGACTTCACCCAGCGGACCGCCCAGACCGCCAACGGCGTGGTGGATGAGAGCGACGCCTCAGAACCTGAGTCTGATGATGAGTTCTAGCGGCCTAGCAGCCTGCCTTAAAGTGCTGTCAGAGTCTTCTTTCTCAGGGCTCTCGAGATCAGCCGGCACAGCAGGCTATGAGGTCGCCAGCCGGAAAAGGCTAGCAGTTACGTGAGCGATTGACTGGCAAAGTCTATAGTGACCAGAGTGTGTGCTTTTGCCTGGCATCTCCCTGCCGGCACAGACAAAGCAGCCTGGTTTGCTGCTGTGGCTTTGTCCTACGTATCGACCAGCAATGGTACCTGACGCTCTATGGCACGCCCACACTGCTTTTGTTGCTTATGCTCAATGACTCTCCTTCATTGGTGGCGTGTGTTACATAGCTGTGGCTGCATATGCCAGTGTGTTGTTGACAAACATCAGTATGCAGTGTGAAACATCACTGTTGGGCCTTGTGACTAGAATCCTTATCTGCAGGCCCATGGCCAAAGTATAGTGTTGCTCCCTATGCTGCCACATTGCGGATGCACATCATGACCTGCCTGTGCACGCAATCTGATTGTGGAAGGTATCGAGGAAAGCAGCCCCTGTAACGGGCTTCTGTGTAAGCTGGAATGGTAAGAAATTGCCCTTATATAAGTATGTAATTCTGCAGAGTGCCAGCTATGCAGGTCTGAGACCATTCTGAGGCGTTGTTAGTATACCCGGCCTGCACATGTATGCAGATGCAGCCCTTATGACGGAAAAGCCCAACAGAGCGCTGTAGCGGCTACAGTGTAGCCCACGTAGCTACATGTAGGCATTGATGAGATGCTTCAGCTGCTGTTGCCCGAATCGCCCAGCCACCTGTCTGGGCTGGGCAGATGTACCCCAGAAACTTGCGAGGGACCGCATGAGTGTCCTACTGATCCCCTTTGATGGCATGTAGCGTTTAGTTTAAGTGCAAGTCGAAGGCAGGCGTTACGCTTGTGTTTACATCAAGACAATCCCCTCGATGATGGATGCAAAGGGCACTTACAGGTGCCCAGCATAGATTTAAGAGGGATGTACCTAGAGGCCCTGTAAGCATGGGTGCAGATCTACGGAGCTTGCGGGACGTGCGCGGCCATGCAGGAGCTGCCATAGTACACAAGCAAGCGGCAGCATCCGCACAGCAGGATGATCGCGGGCACATGTCCGTGGCGCTCCAGCAGGAGCTGGCGAACAGGCTGATGAAGATGGATGAGACCAAGATGAAAAGTGTGTTCCTGCTGGCGCCTGGCTGGGTGCATGTGTTGTTGAATCTACGTAGTGCATGAACGTGTCCCAAAGCCGATGTAACACATCTGTTGTCAGCCTGAGCATATACTCTACGTTGGATGAATATCCGCCGCACCAATCTTGACATCTGCAGGATTGGAGCTGCATTTGCAGGCGTGTTGGAGTGTCTGTTGTCTGGCCACTGGGTCTGCATCAGTATGAGCCTTGAGATGGGGTGACACTGAGGTGCTTGTTATACCTTACAGGTGTCCTTGAGGTGATAGTGGACTGCCAGAATACAGAGATGATCGATGAGAATGGGGAGGTAGTGGTGGACTTTGAATTGCTGACCCCCTTCACGCTCTGGAAGCTCTACGATTTTGCCCAGCAAAGCGCCCAGACAGCCAATGTCGTGGCACTTGACAGTACAAGTCCGACGATGAACTCGAGCCACCGGCACTTCACTGAGGGCGTTGCCGTGCACTCCTACGAGCCTGCTTCGCTGGAAGCAGATTCCAAGGCCTCGCTGCCCCAGCCCACCAGCAGCGGCGGCTGCAGCAGCCAAAGAGTGAGCACTCAACATCCAACCCTTGCGCCATATCATTCATACAAGCGCCCTCTGGTGAGCCTAGCTTTGACTTGAGCGCCTGCTATGTGACATTCAACTGGCATGAGGGTCTCGGAACCACCGTCAAATGCAGAATGCATCTGCCATTTGGCTGGGCTCAGCAGCCGTAGCTGTGCGAGGAACACATTGTGCCAGCAGGGTGGGGGGAAGGTGGCTGTGTCATGAGCGCTGACAATGCATGCATGCGGCAGCATGGACCTGAGTGCTTGCGGTGATAGTGCAGAAGCTGTCGCAGCCCGCAAGCAACAAGCAGCAGCAGCAGCAGCAGGAGGACGACCGCGGGGAGATGCCCATGGCGCTCATGCAGGAGATGGCCAACTCGCTGGGCCAAATGGATGAGACCGGCATGAATGGTGCGTCCTTGCTCGCGCTCCAGCCGGCTTCACGTAATCTACTCAAGTTTGACTGGTTGCATGGCTGTGCCTTGAAGCTAGATCCTTCCAATCTCTTGATCTTGACAAGGATGAAACAGCTACCATCTGCATGCATCTTCTGCTTGCCTGACATCTGACATCTGCACGGACATGAACCTGCATACGTCCCAAGTCGCAAGCGGCAAGCTTGCAAGCTTGCAAGCTTTCTGTCTGGCATCAGGGCCTGCTCGTCATGTCATCTCGCTCGTGTCTCTGAGCTGTTTGATGTTGCCTTACAGATGTCCTCCAGATAGTGAGGGACTGCCAGGACGTGGACCTGACGAATGCGGATGGGGAGGTGGAGCTGGACTTTGATCTGCTGAAGCCTGTCACGCTCTGGAAGCTCTACGACTTCACCAAGCGGACCGCCCAGACCGCCAATGGCGTGGTGGATGAGAGCAACACCTCAGAAGCTGAGTCTGATGACTGGGTTCTTGTGGCCTTGCAGCCTGCCACGGTGTGACTGGCACCTCCTGCTGGGGCGGCCCAGGGCTTTCACATTGACAGCAGTCCAGTGTGTACAGTACGCCTCTAAGGCACACCAGAGCTACCTGTGCATTACCTATGTTAGAATGTCTTGTACATTGGCGGCATGTGTGATTTGGCTCGGGATGGGCCGCAGTGCTCTTACGACACATAGATTGGTGGTGTACACATGTGCCACACCTTTTACCAGGCCTTGTGATGGTAGTCCTATCTGTGAGCCCATGATCGAAGTACAGTGCTGCTCCCTGTGCTATCACATTAAGGATACACAGCATGCTCTGCCTGAGCATGCAAAGTGGCTGTGAAAGGGTTCTTGAGGGAAGTAGCCCTGTGATGGGCTATTCAATGAGTCTCCATAGAAGTTGGGATTTGTATGGAACTGTGCATATAGCCATTTATCCTATTAGCGATATAGCAGTGTCAGCTAGGCAGGTTTGCAAACTGCCAGAGCTGGACAACCTGCATAAGCATGCCACTGCAGCTACCCTGCAGCGCTGCAGATCATATGACATCCAGCCACAGCAGGCTGATCAGATGCTACTTGGGTGTGCCTCTGCTGTTGCCCATTTTGCCCAGCCACCTGTCTGGGCTGGGCAATGCACCCTGCAAGGCTCGCGTTACGAGGTACCGTGTAACATATCCTACTTTCCCCCCACATTTGTTGGTGTACAGAGATCCAATTTCAATGTAGGTCGGAGGCAGGAAGGGCTCTTGTGTGTCGGCAATGGTGTAACAAGGTGCCTGCTCATCCAAGGCAGCATGGATGATGGATGCAAAGGGCATGCGCAGGCGTCAAGCGTAGGCCCATGTATCAACATCAAAATCTGGTAGAAGTATGTTCAGAGCGGCCAGCTCGTCTTAGCCGCACGAGGCTGTCATGGGCAGGGTAAACACCTCGAGTCCTCCTCTCAGCATTGAATGCAGGAGCGTGGATGTGGGACCTGCGTGGTGATGCAGGAGCTGCCGCGATCTGCGAGCAACCAGCAGGAGCAGCAGGACGACCGGGGTCCCATGCCCATGGCCGTCATGGAGGAGCTGGCTCATAGGCTGGTCAATGTGGATCAGCGTGGCATGAATGGTACATCAGTCCTCACAATTCGCCTCTCATGAGATCCTGAGGTTGAGCTGAACGTGCTTTGAGCTGAACGTGCTTTGAGCTGGGCTTGCTCAGATGTTGCCATGTCTGTATGCATGGAAAGGCATGATGTCCGCAATGTGGGACGACTCTGACATCTGCATGGACAAGAGATTCAGTTCTGCATGTCTCCAGCAGGCAAGCAGGCGGGTGTGTGTTGTGTGGCTTTTGGACCTGCTTGTTCGCCAAGTCATTGTGAGCCTCTGATGGGGTGACACTGAGGTATTTGTTCTGCCCTACAGATGCCCTCCAAGTAGTGAGGGACTGCCAGGAAGTGACATTGGTGAATGTGGATGGGGAGGTGGAGCTGGACTTTGATCTGCTGACCAACTACACGCTCTGGAAGCTCTACGACTTGAGCGAGCGATTTGTCCAGACTGCCAATGGCGTGGCACATGGCAGTCCACCTCAGATTCCAAGTCCAGTCACAAGCTCAAGCTCAAGGTCGAGCTCTGACAGCCAGGCAGCATAGCTCGCTGGGGCTGGGGTAACCTGCTGGGGCGGCCAGGGAACTTTCTGGTATGAGCATCACAGCAGCTACAGGGCTTGCCAGCCGAAGTGGGAGCTAGCAGCTCTCACAATAGAGGCATCTAGTGCTTGAACACAGCGTGGTGATCGGAGCGCGAACAGATGTCCCTGCCGAGACAAGGCAGTGCGCCCTGGTCTGTTTGCTTTGGCACTGAGTAACGGCTGGAGTGGCTTGAGTTCCTGCCCTTTTGCTTTGCCTCTGCAGGCTTGTGTTTTTGTGCTTTATGGTCTCCTACATCGGTCAGCTGTGTGGCTGAGCAGCAAGTGTGACTTTCGGTAAGCTTTCGGTGGCACACCACTGTACATGGTCTCCTTTTGCGGGCTGTCTTCGGCAACCTGTAAGGCAGGCTTGACGGTCACCGGGTGTGGCCTGACTGCAGTGTTACTCCCAACGGTGTGATGATGAGGATGTGTACGAGCTGTGTACAATGAATGTGATGCGGTACGGAGAATGAAGAGAGGCCCCATCGTGGCAGAAGTGTAGCGTAATGTGAGATGCTGTAATGTGATCTGCCTATACACATGTACGACAGGATGCAGAGACGCCATTGAGGCAACAGGGTGATCAGTGACGCAAGGCTAAACCGGTGTGGACACTGCTGACCAGCCGTCCTGTAACGGCTGTTTACTGAACGTCTGTGCCTCTGAGAGTAAGTGACCTGCCCTCTGGCCCAATATTGCCCAGCCACCTGGGCAGGGTCCATACATCCTAGGCACTTCCTTGACAGAAGAACCGCGTCAGGGAGCCTGTACATCCCCCTTGTTGATCTAAGCACTCTGCTCCATGGATGTTGCGAGCACAGGGGGCGTCTGATCTGATTCGCAAAGGTGCACCATGACCCTTTACCGAATGACGGACGCATAGGGCTCGTACAGGCGGCAAGAATAGCTTGTGAGGTCCCAATCTAAGCCCAAAGGCAGTACTTGTAAGCTTTCGTGCTTGGTTGGGCAAACCTGCCTTCGGCGTCAGCACGATGAACGGCGAAATGGGGACAGGTCAAGGGACGACAGTGCCAGCTTGGATGCAGAACGCAAATAATGCGTCAGTCCCTCCACAGCCAGCTCCTATACAAGCTCCAGGATCTGTATATAACAGGGAAGAAGAAATCGATCGGATCGCCACCCAGGCTGTTCTGGAACAGCAGGAGGCTGACATGCGCGCTACTTTCGCCCATCAGAGGTAAGAATATGGCTGAGCAAGCAGTGATTGCCACGAGTCTGTCCTGCGTTAGTTGTAAGCTGTTTTCTGTGCATGCAGTGGGCAAAAGAGGGAGTTTGGTGACGTCTCTGACCCTGGCAGTCAGGATCCTGGAGACTCCAAGGTATGCAGCCGAAGACATAGGCTTGCTTGGGGGTACACATGCCGTGAAAGTGAGGCGGCTTCACTCAATGCGACAACCTCAACTGTTATGATGATGGATCTGCCCATGCAGGAGAAGCTGCTGCGCATGTCTGCAGAAGCACAGGCAGACCGGAAGGTACACACAACTCACTGCAATGCACTAGCATTCCCCGACATGTCTGCCAAGCAGAGCGCCTGAAGATTGCCATTTGCCCCACCCTAACAACCCTCAGCTCTGTCACCAACTCAACCATAGCAACCAGGCAATAAAAAGCAGTGAAGGGACGAGCAGGCCAAAGGCGAGTCACTGAGCCTCTCGCGTGCTCCATGCAGGGCCCAGCACCTGCAGCAAGCCAGAAGGAGAGGGGTGCAGGGGACTGGCAATTGTACCAATCCCCAGCCGCCGTCCTGAAGGAGGTGGCTGCCCGGAATGCCCAGGCCCGCCTCCCGGGACCCCCCTCAGTACCGCAGGCATGTCCTTGCCTGTATTACTTGCCTAGCTGACGTGAATCTGCCCCTACAACCCCATCGCCTGCATGCCGCATGCGCAAGGAGAGTCTGCACTAAGCGTCAGCCCTGCTACACATTCACATGTGGACATACTTGCAGTTGCCGGGACCCCCTGGCCCGCCGAGAAGGCCCCCAGGGCCGCCAGGACCCCCCGGCAGCAGGGCCGTGCAGCCCTCAGGCCCCCCTCGACCCCCAGGTACCCCAGCCGGGAGCCAGATGAGGCCGCCAGGCCCGCCGCGGCCGCCCGGCGCCCACGGCATGAGTCAGCCCAGGCCTCCGGGTCCACCGCAGGCTCCCTCATCAAACGGACACTTGCAGCCGCCAGATGGGCCTAGCGCACATGCCCCACCTGGGCAAATGCGCGACGGCATGCAAGCACATGTGCCGGTGCAGCATGTGCCCTTGTCTGTCCCAGGACCAAGGCCACCAAGGGTAGCCACACAGGTGCTTCTCTGCACCTTGAGAGACACTGTGCATCTCATCAGGCTGTGTGGTGTACATTGGAGCAATGCACTGTCTAATTCTGACTCAATCAGCATTCTTGCTGCAGAAGCCATTCGGAACGCTGTGAAATCATGGTGTGGCATGCCATGCATAGCTCAGTTATTATATGGGGTGGTCCGCCTCATTAACAAGGGGAGTACTTTTATCGGCACTGACTCTGCAGGCGCCTGAAAGCTCTCCAGCAAGCTTGCAGCACACACCAAGCCCTAATTCTGTGCAAGCCCCCAGCCCAGGAGGAGGGCTAGAACGGCGCTTGTCTGACTCATCCACAGGTACATGACCCTTGTCCACACAGATACCACAGCCACAAGTGACCTGCCTGAATTCACAGATGTAGAATTGTCCCTCTCTACCCATGGCCTCATGCAAGCACAGTAAAGTATAGGCCCAAGAAATTTAGCTCTATGACTGTTGTCAGGCATAGACTAGCAGAGTCAGCGAGTCAAAGTTCTGCATGCTGGAAATGCGCATGTGCAGGCGGCACACTGGCATCGCCAGGGGTCACTCCCACAGAGGGCCAAAAGGGGCGGCGGCCGTCCTACTTTGCCCGGCCGCAGATCCGGGCGGCCCCGCAGCCAGCTGCACATGCCGAGGCAGCTGCAGCTGCCCAGGGAGGCATGGCCAATGGTGCCAGCCCACTTGCGGCAGCTGCCCCTGCTGCGGAAGCTGCTGCGGCCCCCGCCAAGGAGCTCCCTCCCCTGCTGCGCGCCAGGCTCGCCAAAAGAGGCATAATGGTGAGTCATATCACCATACGGTAGCTTGAAGGGCTATCCAGCTCTGTGAATTGCCGTCCTTGAGGATTGGTCGCTGCACTGCAACGCAATCTGGTATGTCTCTCAGGTAATCAGGGGCTGCTTTCACTGGCCTTGCACAGACGAAGCTGCCGATGACAGCCGGCCGACTGAGACATTGTCATGGCACATATGCAGGCTGGCTCATCAAGAGAGGGCAGCTCGCCTGCAGCAGACCCCCCAGCCTCAACAGCAGCAGCAGCTGCTGCGCCAGCTGCAGTTGCGCCGCAGCCCGCAGTGATAAAAGATGATTCGTTGCCCGGGGGCTGGTCCTCAGCCGTGGACCCCACGTACAACCATGTGTACTACTTCAATGTCAGCACCGGCCAGCGGACCTGGGAGAAACCTGCAGCCGCGCCCAAGGCATCAAAGGCTGAGCCACCTGCTCAGGTGAAGCCCAGTCTCTTGTTATGACCCCTGTTTGCATGAGTGGTGTGGCATGTATGACGGCTCAGGCAGTCTAGGCCAGACATTAACCATCACCCACTGAAGCTGCAAAATTTCCCAAATGGAGTGAGCCTGACAGGTCTAGTTGGGGCCGTCATGCATGTAAGCCACTCACAGTTTGAGGGGCAACCTCATGATGGTGGGGAGTCTGGTGCATGCAGGCCGCGCCTCAAGCGCCTGCTGCTGCTGCAGCAGCAGCAGCAATGCCTGCACCCGCATCGAGGTTGGCGCCACCCCCGAAGCTTGCCTCAAGCCTGCCACCTGGATGGGGGCAGGCCACAGACCCCAGCAGCGGCCGCACCTACTACTTCCACTCTGTGACAGGTGTGAGGCGTTGCCATGCTGAGTCGAGACCTGCTTGCACGAATGGAATCGACCCTGTCGCATGTGCAACCTGTCGTACAGCAATGGGAGCCTGGAAGCCTGACATGCGCTGCGCACTGCCACCTACTTTCAGAGCGCTGCTTGAACGCGCACGCAGCAGGGCATTGGCATCTGCCTCTTCCAGTGCAAACTCGTGTATTGTGCATGTGCAGGAGCCACACAGTGGGATGAGCCGAAGGGCGGCCAGGCATTGACAGGACCCTTTGTGCCTTCTCCGACATTCACTGGCGCAGCAGCGGGCTATGTTTTCAAGATGGGCCCCAAGGGCCTGGGATACTACCAGGACACTGCTTCAGGTACAGCATGCGCTGTCCGAGTAGAGGATGCACATCGCATAGCCCTGTTCTGTGCTTGCAAGACGTACCAGCAATGGCATACATTCACAGACTGAGCATTCCCTCTTAAGGTTGTAGCAATGCGTCATGCAAGGTATCAAGACTCTGCTGCAATCTGTGGCAGGTGTGGAGGTGCCGTCTGTGGCAGCGGCGGCCTCAGCGATCGTGCCGGCTGCGCAGCCGCGGAGCGTCACGATAGAGCGCCCGGCCCGGGAGCGCATGGCTGCGCAGGGGCGGCCTCCTCGGCCCAAGGCTGAGGCCATCGATCCCATGGACCCTGTAAGCACATGCCCCCAGACAGTGCCTTCGCCCCACCACATATGCTCTTCATGATAGTCTCTTTGACCATATCTTGTCTCTGTTCCGAGATAAGAGGGCGCAACAATGTTGAACGAGTCTGCTCAGCGAGGCTTATGTGCATCACGACATGGGACAAGTGGAGTGTTTCTTGAGAGGGAGCTCAAATAAGCGTGGTGGTGCCGCAGTCTGCGTACTCGGATGCACCCAAAGGAGGGTGGAGCTCGGGATTGCAGGGCGCACAGCCGAGGGCCGCGGACACCACTGCCACTGGGCCCCTGTTCCAGCAGCGGCCCTACCCCTCCCCGGGATCTGTGCTGCGCCAGAACCAGCGTCTCATAGAGGAGCAGGAGCCCCAGATTGGGCCCACAGCGCCCCAGTAGCATGGCTGTTGCATAGCAACCCGTATCTTGAGCTTTACAAGGTTGACAGAGCCTAGGGTAACTATGGCAGGCATCAATAACGTCCTTTCAGAGGGGGAAAGCGAGCCGCTCACTGGCAGTTGCTACTTCCGGGATTATATTATTGTAGCGAGGGGAGGCACCGTAATTGCGGATGCATCACCTATGTGCGCTCTGCTACGGACCTCTGCGGGCACTTTCGCCCTCAAGATTATACATCTTCTGAAAGAGTGATGCGTGAGCGTCAGTGGTATGGGCAACTTCGACAACGGGTGGACAGTGGATAACAGGACATCCTGGAATAAATGGATGTGTGTTGTGATTGAAGGGACTCTGTGCGAGGGTCAGGATATACTTATGGCTCGAATGCCTTGAGAATTTCAGAAAGCGGCGCACAAATCACTTCATCACTCTGTCATGTGCGAAGCATGTGCCGCTATGACTGATGGAAGTGTCTCTTTGCGGCTCTCTGGTTCAATGTGATCAATTCTTCTCATCGAGCAGTACGTCTGTGGATTACAAGCAGCTTGATACCAAAAGTCACCAACGGTGTGTTAAATCGTGCTCCTTGTAGCAACAGTGCCTGCCGTCACTGTCACAAGGCATAGTACAGCAGAGCCGTGTGCTCTTCAGCGAGTGTGTAAAGAAGATGGTATAGCGTAGTATGGCGTCAGCTTTATCGACAGCCCTCAGTGAAGATGATCCAGGTAGGTCGCTGTTCTTCAGCCAGCGCCAACAGTTGTGTCGAAAGGCTCTTTCGGGAAGCGTGTGTTCTCTGCATGCAGGGAATTTGGATGACCTTCTCAAGCTGCATGTAAGGGAAGCAGTGCGCTCTAGATCGCATGCTGGCAGCAGCAACGCAAGGAGTCTACCCTACAGCAGGTGAGTAGCCACATCACCCCTGCCTGGCACTCCATGCTGTTCCAGGCCAGTTGCACATTATAAGACATAGGACAGCTTAAGCAGGACTTCTGCAGCGCCAGCTTGGCTTGCGCGGCCTTGTCTCGCCCAAAGGCAGCGGAAACGATTGAGCTGTGCACACGCAGCCTGGTGAATCAGATAAGGACGGTAAAGGAGCAGGCCCTGAGGGATGGAAACGAAGACCATGTTGAGCAGCTGATCAGTATCTTGGACGCCCTGACAGCCTGCGTGAGCAGCCTGCATGAACGGAACCATGAGACCCTTATTCATGAACTGCTGACCATACCTATCTGGAAAACATGCCAGGTCCGTCCCTTGCCCGTGTCCAAGATGCCAAGCATGCAGATCTTATTCCTGTCTCCTTCCACTGAAGCCATAGTTCTTGCTGTGATGCTTGCATCTGTGCTAATGCTCTGCAAGTATCCAGACGTGTGCCAAGCCGGACTCTTTCTCTCATGCCGCAGGGTGTCAGAACAGCTCTGTTGCAGCTGCTGATCCACATGGTGGTGGCAAACAGCGCACTGGTGCCCCTGTGCCTGCGAGTCCTTGTTCTGGCGATGCAGCCGCCTTCTGTGCCGTCGAAAAAGGACGAGGAGGCTGCATTAGCCCTGGCCGCATGGCAGCCGGCTGCAGGCATAGTGGTGATACAGAGCGAGGTTGTAGCAGCCCTGGAAAAGGTAACCTGCTTGAATCAGCGCTATCTGCAATCTTGCACCTGCTTTCATAGCTCTATCTTTGTTGCGCTGTCTGCATGCTGGTATTTGTCACTGAATCGGCGGCGTGTTCTCATTTTGTGATGATCTGTTGCAACAAAATCACAATGCATGATTCTCTGGGGTAGCGTGAATGGCAAGAGTCCGTGCACGACCGCCTTGCACACTCTAGCCCTGGTGTGATCACCGCAAAGATGCACCTCTGCTGCGCAGAGATCAGCTTGCACATGCAGGCTTGTCAAGCAGCTCTAATCTGTCTGCGATCACTGATGTGGCTTGCGTACACAGATCCTGAGGCTGATGTGGCTAGCATGTGCAGATCTTGAGACTGGTCCCCACAGTACCATCACGCATGGTTGCGACGGTGGCCGCGGGCATCCCCTACAAGCTGCGCGACCGGGACGCGCAGTGCACGTACCTGCACGGCGCCCTGCAGCTGGCCGAGCAGCCGGCCGCGGTCCCAGTGCGTGAGGGGATCCTGGCAGCGGCAGTGAACCACCTGCTGGGCCTGGATGTGGAGATCCGGTGGCAGGACATTGCTACAGCCGAAGCAGGTATCGTCTTGCATGCCCCTTGCACACATTCAGCTTCTCCAGGGCTCTGTAGATCCCAAGACAGGCGCTGTGTTTCCTGTGTGCTTTGGGACTTGTCCTTCATTCTGCAAAGTGGCCTTCTTACTCCAGAGTCTGCTTGACTTTAGGGAGATCTATATGTGCAGCTGCACTTTCACCTGCTATTAATCTCCCCTGTCCACAACTGGTGCTGGGTATACAGACACATAGCCACCTCCAGGAATTGGACTGAACAGGATTTTGTCGGTCTAACTGAATTATGTATGAGGAAGATGGCTTTCATTGGTGACGAGACAAATTTCACATTGCCACTATTTACTGACCGTGACAAGCACGGCATGTGTGCAGAGGCGGAAGAGGAGGAGGAGGGGGAGTCAGAGAAGGAGGAGGAGGACATCTTTGCCCTGGAGGGCGAGACGGAGCACCTCAACATCAGCACGCCCGGCCAGCCGCAGGAGCAGCCCAATCAGGAGCGCATACAGGGCCGCGGCGGCTGGGAAGGCGCAGCAAGAGGTGCGCCTATCTTGGACAGCCCTGCCTGACTCCCACAGCTGTCTCTTACAGATGATTTTGTCCCTCTGAACTCTCAAGGGATAGCTCTGCAGGAGCTGGGCTTGAGGCCAGCCAGCTGAGGGTGTCGCCAGGATGGTTGAAGCAACAGGACAAAGCAACCTTACAAAGGAAGGGGCTATTGTCATGCTCCATGAGGGCTTGGCTTCAATCATCGCTCTGAAGACACAGTCTGCGTGTTGCAGGGGCTGATGCGGCGGAAGCATCCACGTCTGGGCGGCCTGCCAGCACCGAGACAGCCGAGAAGCTGGACGCGCTCATGGACCTGGTCTTCAAGCATCTGGAGCGCCGCTGCGAGCAGGGGCAGCTTGCGGGCGCCTGGGCAACCCTGCTGCACACCTTTGAGCAGAGCATCCTGGACACTCACAGATCCAAATTCACCCAGTACCTCCTATGGTACATGTGCAGACAGGCAAGCCACCACTCACATGCTCAGAGTTGTGTCCGTGTTCCCTCCACACCGTCAATGGCTTTGAGGTAGAAATGCCTGCAATGCGCACCTGCTAACCCTAGCTTTACACTCATCCCCTCAGTTCGCCCGCCACAAACTATTCCGTTGTTCATTCTGCATAAGCTGGTGAGCAGAGCGGCATGCCTTGTAGCTTCTTCTCCTGCTGGCCAATTTGAGGGCATGGCAAATTGAGAGGAAGCATGCATGCAGGGTCCGCAGCAGTGCAGCGCCTCCTTCCTGCAGCTGCTCCTGCAGCGGCTGACGAACCCCAACGTAGCCCCAATCACACGCTCCGCAGCTGCCGCCTACCTGGCCAGCTTCCTAGCGCGCGCCTCCTTCATCCCTGAGCCCCTCTTGCTCCAGACACTCCAGGTACGCTTGCTGCCCCCTGTCCGGCAGGGGCAGCGCAGATACCAGCCCTGTTATCTGGCTACGGCTAACCTGGCTCCGGGTGAACATAGTGTACAAGCCTAGGCCTCTAGGCGCTTTTTGGGCATGCAACAGGATAGCTGCACTCCATTCCCCTGATCTGTGATGTGGTGCTCAGCGTGCTCACTTGTGGCTTGCACAGCAACATGCATGGGTGTAGATGGCTCAAAGAGCGTTCTTGGGTGCTGCAGAGCCTCGCGGGGTGGTGCCTGTCGTACTGCCGGGACCAGGACAGCAAGGACATGGCACTGGCGAGCGTCATCTCAACCGCCCACACATCCACCCGCCTGGACCTGGATACAGGGCCCGCCAAAGGCATCCAGCATCAGGTCTGTAGACCAGCCCGTCATACTCAATCTCATCCTGTGTTGCATCATGCCTGCTAGGGGCATTGGATGCCCGCATGGTAAAGGAGTGAACTGTGCACAGAACAAGACAGGCTCTCTATCTAGTAGATGCCATATATGAGCTTGCAGTCAGGAGCATCAAGCTGAAGTTCCAAAGAATTCTCTCAGAGCCAAGGGAGTTGTTGCATCGCACCTCCTCAAGAAGCCTACTTCCACTCAATGCAGTCCAACCAGAGGCTCACAGCACAGCAGCCAGCTGAGAAGCTGCGCATATCGCAGGTGTTCTACGCAGCTTGCCAGGCGCTGCTGTACATTCTGTGCTACCGCCTGGACCACCTCATGGCGGCCAGCCAGCCCGCGCACGGCCTGGAAAGCACCAGCCCCACAGGCGTCCTAGATGGCGCCGCTGTGCATGCTCAGCTCAGGCAGCTATTTGCGGACACCATGCCCCAGGTCCTCAACCACAGGTGGGCTCCCTGCTCCTGCACTGGCCCCTTTGACATGTGGGATGCCTGGATCTTGCACAAGTACACATGCAACCCCGTGGCAGCAGTGGTGTGCCCTTCCAGTCTCCCTTGAGACGTGCATGACCTTGAGAGAAACTAAGACGCAGGTGGAAGCTGTAGGCATTGTGATCCGCATGAGCAGACCTGTCACTTACCTCACACGCAGCCTGAAGCATCTTCAACACTTGCAGGCTAGCCCCGCTGTCAGTGTGCCTGCCAACAGTGGTGGCGGAGTTCAGCCGCCTGGTGGCGCGCCTGGGGCTGATGGACTGCGCGCAGCTGCTGCCCCAGCGCAGCCAGGCCATGCGGGCGCAGCGCCCCCTCGAGATGTTCTTCCCCTTCGACCCCTACCTGCTGCGCCGCTCCGCCCAGGTCTGGCTCCTCATCAGCCTGGCTTTCTGTCAATCAAGTGCACGTCCACATCTAAGCTTCACTCAATCGGGTTGTAGAGCCTATGCTCAAGGCTGGTATGCTGTCGCATGAGGCACTGTGCTCTCTGGCAAGTGGGATAGGGACTGACATGTGTGAGAATGCAGCATCTGGACCTGGGGAAGACGTACGTCCACTGGAAGCAGGGCCACCCGCAAGCAGCTGCGCAAGAGACTCACGATGACGCCTCAGACGTGTCCAGCGAAGAGGGTGTCAATGCGGCATCCGATTCTGGTATGCCTTGCTCCAGAACATCGACGTGCCTCTCGCAACTTCCGCTCCTCTGATACGTCCCTGCCTTCCTCACATGGTGTTGCCCCATTGTGGCCACAAGGATTGTCAAGGCGTGATAGGCTGGATTGTGAGATCTGTATATCGTGCAACATTGATTGATGAGCGCTGCTGCAGATGACGTGGAAAAGGAAGCAGGGAGTGATGAGGAGGACTCAGACTCGGGCCTGGAAAGCAGCGACGGCACCGCTTCGGACGAGGAGGATGCGCGCATGAACATGGCGCCCCGCAGAACAGCGCAGCGCCAGCGGCACAAGACATGGCCGCCCCCGCCGCTCGGCGGCATCGGACGGCCTGTCTCCGCGCAGCCGTCCTCGCGCAAGCGCGCCGCCTCGGGCACCCCGGGCAGCGACCAGGCAAGCCCGTCTTCCTGCGCCTTTTTCTGCCTACCTCAGGCTGCTTCTGCTCCACACCCTCATACTAGAAATGGCATGCTGGCTTCCACGTTCAGACGCTGCAGGAGAGGGTTTCCTGAAGGCTGTCTCACCGGCCACTTCACCCCACTGCTTCGTGATGCTGCTGGCAGGCATCGCATATCTGGCGCATAACTATGCTCCCAGGCCTGACCGAGGCCACTAGAGAGTCTAGATGCGGGTGCATCTGTGCTGTGCAGGGCTTTCTGCCTGGCGCTTCCTTTGACACGAACTCCTTCAGCGGGGCGTCGCTCCATGGAACTTCCCCTGGCGTGTCGCCACCCGGGATGCCAGTGCCCATGTCCTGGTCACAGCCGGCCAGCCAGGCTGCCGCGCTCAGAATGCAGCGCGCTCTTGAGCAGCCCATTGATGCTCAGTGAGCCGGAAGCAAGTGTAATTTTTACAAGTGCTTGTCTTGGACGGGCAAAGCAAGTGCAGGCTGTGATAACACATGGATGCCTCTAGGGCATGGAGCTCTGTAGGTGTAGCTGGCCACATTCAGCCTTGCTAGATTTGCAAACGCATGTGCAACATTCACAGCACATTAGTGATGGCAGATGAGAAGTCTTTACGTGCGTATTGAAGATATGCACAATGTACTGGTGACGGGGTGGCGCCTTGCTGCATTGTAGAGGAGAGAGGGGCTTGTTGTTTGCAATGTAAAGGTATAATATGTCGAGCGTTCTGAATACGCTTTGTCGCATTTGGTGTGTCCAAAGGTGGATACAATTGTACGCACACTGACTGGCTGATTGTCACACGGCTCACAAATTGATAAACGTCCAGACACATACCCAATGCCGGGTACAGCTGTAGGTCTGCAAAGCAATCAATGTCGTGATCTGTCTGAACATGTTTGCAATTGCAATGGACACGTCAGGTGCGGATGCGCCTAGGTCAATCACGAAATCCTATGCGCGCACATATTCTCCCTGGAGCTCCGGCTGTCTCCTATGCTTTTGATGATAAACTCACACCTACACTCTATTTGCAACACTGACTACATGCATATATGACTTATATAAGACTCAGACCGAGACATTTGCAGGATTGTGAAAAGTGTCGCATGTTTGAGAGCAGAAGCCAGCAATGGTGCCGGTCTTGTACCTCACACTCTCCTATGAATTAGTCCAACTTGCCTGCAGAGGCATAAGGGACAATGTCACAAGGCAGAGTCCGATGCATCGTGGGAGCTGCTGACTGGACACTTCATTCCATGACAAAGGAAAGACTCTCCAAAGAAGAGATGCTCTGATTCATGTGTTAGTGCTGATGCCCTTCCCTGAGCCCAAGCAATCCGTGCAGAGGAAGGAGAGCTGCAACTTTAAGTGCGGCATTGCTCCGAATTTCAGAAAAAGCTCTTTGCACCGGAACAGAGACAGACAAACATAATGGCGCTTCTCTGTAAAGCATTCCAGCCCTACATCTGTCAGCTGGCCCTCAAGAGTAGGCCATGCAAATGTCTATATCGTATGCAAGGCTGCTCTATCATACCTCCCCTGCTGGGCTCTGGGCAGCCAGATATTGCCTGTTGCATCAGTAGTGCAAGCAGAGTGAGGGCGGCTCCTATGCTGCAGCTGCCCAATTCTGGTCTGCTTTGGAGGTCACAGTGGGCTTGCTACGCTTTCAGTGTAGGACAACTTTCTATGACGCCATGAGGCAAAATCCCGGCAGGCATTGGATTCTCATGCCTTGGCCTTCCCGGCCGGGGCTGCATCTGCGCTGCATCTTGTGCAGGCGCAGGTGAATCCGTAGTCTTTCAGGGCAGCCTGGCGCTCATGGTAAGGCATGCTCTCATCAATGTAAGAGAGCGAAACCTCCTCCCCAGATGCAATGTCCTGCTTGGCCAGGATGACTGCTGAGCCGTCGGTGTCGGTGTTCTTGCGCTTGAAAGCGTGAGCGTTGGGCGCGCAGCTGTGGTTGAGGCAGCTCTGCAGGGCGTAGAAGCAGCTGCCCTCGCAGGCTGCATCGTACGAGTCTCCCAGGCCATTAAGAACGGGCCCTGCAGGTGCAACAGATCCCTCTCACTTCTAGGACTGTGGCTGCTAGGCATCGTGTCACTAGGGTTCTCATGCAGCATCCCTGCTCAGCCTCGAGCTGTTCCACTATATATGCGCCTTTGCATCAATGATAAATGTGGGACCCCCCTCATCAGCGGGCACTCTGCCTATGCAGCTGTGAGATGGGTTTGGCATGCATGAGCAGCACTGCTAGACCATTCAGCAGACTCTTCCTGGCGCACACCCAGCAACCTGAGGCTGATCAAGCGTAGGGAGAGGAGACTCACTGGAGAGGAGCTGAGCCATATGCTGCTCTCCGGGATCAAAGCTGCCTGTGTCTGCTGTGCACGCTAAGGCATAATCCTCTACAGGTGACGCCACATACAAACCTGCATATTAGGAGGCGCTCACAATGCATAGGATCAGCGTACATGATGCCAGCATGACACCTGACTGCCGGAGATATTTCATCATCTAGCAAGCCATTTCCCAATCTTGTGGAGGCAGTGCATAAGAAATGAATGCATGTCAGGAATGAACAAATGATCTGCCATACACAGGCAAGAGCGGCAGAAAGACAGTGACAGCAGGTAAGGAGCATACTGAGGTTGTTGAGCTCAAACATCCCGATGATAGAGCCATACACCTCCAGATCAAAAAGGGCTGGAAAACGCTCGTCATACAGAAACTCCTTGAGAAGCGTCAGAGAGTCCTCAGCAAGGCCCCTCAGGTCTGCAGCGGTGCATACCACAGCTCAAGACAGAGCTATGCACTGCATGTGCAAACATCCAAACTCATGTGAACTGGGACACAACCCTCCTGAATGGGTCACCAAATCATCTGCCATTATCAGACCAAATACAAGCGCATTGCTTAAATGTACAAAAATCTCTCCTCTGACAATGTCAGAGTACATGTACATGTATGAAGCTGGGTGTGGGATGAGAGCCTGCCTTCGCGAAATGCCTCAGGGGTCATGTCCTCAGGCGTGGCTGCGCTGTCCCACCAGGGCGCCTTCCAGGCCACCTTGAACGGCTTCCAGGCCTCCTGCAGCGCCGCCCAGTTCTCCTGTGGGGTTGCCTCCCTCGCCGAGACCTCGCCTGCAAGCAGTCCCAAGCCTGGAAGGTCAGTCAGGCATCTGGGGACCCAGGACCCTGCCACCTGCCATTTGCAGGCTCTCTGACCTCACAGACACATGACATCCTTGAAGTTTTCAGCCATCTGATGGTGGACCGGTGCTGTCACATTGTCACACCAGAGCAAGGAAGTGTTGAGGGGCTTTCTGAATGAAGAACAATGACAGAAAAGTCCGGAACGGCCATCGAGGATGGTGAGTCATCGGTCCACGCTGGCCTCTCCAAGCCGTTGGGCACCAAGCCGCGACTTGGCAATGCCAAGTGGTCAAGACACCACACCACCCCCTATGGCTGATTGTGGTTGCCCACAACACATGCTGGAGTCCATGACTATGGCGGGGCGACACTGCCCCCACACACACACACAGCCTAAACACCCCTGCAGAGGTTGTCCTGGGAGAGCGCTTGTGCAGATGTCATGGATCTTGCCTGGGGTTGACGTGGCTGTGACTGCTTTGCTGGCCTCCAGGATGACTCTTGCGATGACCTGGGCGGCAATGTGGAAGATGTCGTTTGTGCTGTCTGCATGCGCTTTGAAGGCGCGCACTGCTTCGGCCTTGCCGATGTTCGGAGGCACGATGACCATTGCAGGTGCCAGACTAGACAAGCCGGGAGCCCTCTGCGCCTCCCTAACCGTATTGAAGTCATCAAAGGACATCCTCGGCCTGCAGATCATGCCTCGCACCTTAGCAAAGAGGTCAGCACACACCGCCCTTGGAAATGGAGATAAGTACGAGCATTTGGGCGCGTTCAGCAAAGGCAGGCGCTGTGGGCAGACACTGATGCAGTCTGACACCTGCAAATGCATGCTCCTGACAAAAGCTGACCCGCATTAATCTGTGACGGCCATTTCAAGAGTTCCAAGCATCATTCTCAAGGTGGGCAGGCAACAGCTGCCCTGCTGTGTCTGTTCCTATGAGACTACAGCTGGCTGAACCAGAACCTGTGTGGAGGGGCTTGCCTGTTACTACTAGCTGGCTGCTCAAAGCTGCTGCGGGGGCTTTCGCCAGTGTATGGGATCCTTGACCACTCTCTCTGCCCAGGCGGAAGACCGGAGCAGAGGAGGGAATGACTCGATGCCCAGTCATCCTCTGCACAGCTGCTGCTGCAGTACACATTGTCTGTGCAGCCGCCCAAACAGGTCATCTGCACAACAGGATGCCAGGTCTCGGCATTGACCCTGCCTCATCTGACTATTCGATGCTGCGGAAGTCTGCACGCCCCAAACGCTTAATCCAGTCACCTTCTGCATGACCCAAAGCAGTACACTCCAAGCTGACCTCAAAGTCCCCCTTCTGCCATTGGCCTTTCACGAAAGAGCTGCAGTGGCCTGCAGATTGTCTTGAAGAAGGTGGAGACAATTTCACTTGCAGAAGCTCATACCAGCTGAGGGAGGGGAAATTTTTCTGTGCAGGGCAGATGTACAGCACCATTGAACAGGCCCCGTAGGTAGTCTTTATTGATGTCATGCGTTCCTGCAGATGCAACACAGCATCAGGCATGCATGTGGTGCCCCAGCACCCTCCATATTTGAAGCAAGGCCAAGCTTTACTGCCATGCGGTCTGCATGTGCATGCTCGCAGAGCTGGGCGGGGAAATGCTCCCAGTAAGTGCTGAGACCTCCTACGTTTATCTATGTATGATGGCTAAGCAGTGAGACTTGCCATTTTCTTCCTGGGCCAGAAGGCGGTGCGCAATCTGCTGCTCAATGGAGCCAATCATGGTGAAGCATCTGCTGCAGACAAGGGCATCTGCCTTGTTGGCTGTGTGCTGCGCTCCAACCAGCGGGGCCTCCTTGAACACCAGCTCATCTGCTCTAAATGCCTGCACGCGCAGACATCGTGCTGAAGAAGCACACCAGCCAAGGCTCTGATGGCTCTCTGCATTGCAGTCATTGGTGGACGCAGATTCCCACAGCAAGCTCTGTGGGCCCCTGCTCTTTAAGGCTGCAAGGACTGCCCAAGATCTGCGCTCGCAGGGAAATTTTCTGAGCAATCGCAATGTGACATGACTGGTGTTTGCGCGTGCACGGGCGCAATAGAGACCCCTTGCTTTCACAGGCGTCGTGCATTGGCAATGCTGCGAAGCAGATGCTCTGTTCGATGAGTCTCACGGACGGAAATAGTACCTGTGTTGTGAAGACGCCTTTGCCCTTTTCATCTGGTGTTTCACGCACCTGAAGTTGCCCCCCTAAAGCCTGGGTCACCTGCAGCACAGTCAATGCCTGAGAGATGCACCGTTGGGGGATCAGGCATTGCTTCAACCTCTTGCAGGCGCTTGAGGCTGTGTTATCTCTTACCTGAGCGAAGTACGCTTCAGCAAGGGCTGGCTCAGCCGGTGTCAACAGCGCCTGCACCTGACTGCTGACGACTGAATCGGCCATCTCGCAGGGCCCCAGCGCTACCTACCGCTTCGCATGATGTTTATCTAATGCCTGATGCCCATCTCTCCTCATGACATACAGCCAAATACTTCTCTCTGGCGTGTTCAGAAATGCAGCTTCAGTACTGCTTCCAGCTGCCGGTACTAGTGCCAATCATAATAGACGGGTTAGGTGACGTGGCTCACATCAAGCCGTAAGTGAAGGACCGGGCAGGATGGTACCAGAGACCTATCCTTGCTGCTACTGGCGCCTTCCCACGGGTGTGGGGTTGCCTCAAGTGTTACAAGCAGCATTGCAGTTGGGGCAACAGCGGCTCATCGCAGGCACTGATTGAGTCAAGCTCTGACTTGAATTCAAATATGATTCTGCAGCGACTTGCTTATTCTTCAGTTCACATGAGCACCTCATTGGACGGGTGTTGCATTCAAGCCAACCCACTCAAGTGTACTGAATTACAGCGTCTGGCAAATTTGTCTGGTGGCTTCAGTTCTCCCATGCTGTTGATACAGATACAAGCCTGCAGCTGAAGCCTTCAATAAGCTTCTGAAAGGGCTTGGGGGTCACGTAAAACATACAGAAGCTTGAATCTAAATACTTCATTGTCGGGGTCACAGGCAAAGCCATGACACCCATATGGCTGAGAGATCCAAGCAGAACAGCGCTCCTGATGACTGATATCTGCCCATAAGAGCTCTCAGCTGATCGTCGGTACTTCAAGAAGCTTATATTAAAGCGGAGGTCGTCAGCAGGTCTGCAAACGATGAGCACCCTGCTAGCGTGCTGGCTATTTGATCCATGCTTCCAGATCCAAGGTGAGGGGGCCCCTCCGTTTCTGGCAGCTGTCCCATACCCGAAGCATGGCTGCAGCCTCATCGGCTTCAGGATCAATGGACTCGTAGATAACCCAGCAGTTCTGCATGCACAGACACACCTGTGGCCCCCTTTCTAAACCTACGGTACTTTTCCATAACGGCTGCCATGGACAACTCTACACCCTATGTATGAGAGCCGTTTCTAGGTGCAGCTTGGTGCATGATGCAAGACCAATCACGCACCAAACAAATGCAGCCAGACTTAAAGCTGACCAACTTATGCGGAAAAGGATCAGAATTAGGCATGCTCATGAAGACATCTTGAGGGGAGGAGCAACACCTCCATGCGCCAGCCAAATCCGTCCTGTCTGGATACCACAAGAGACGGCCAGTGATTGACTTTGACGAAAGGGCCCCCGCGTTTACCCTCTCGAGACTTGGTGAAGCGCCACCTGTGATGCACAGCCTGACCTCTCACTTTGTGACTTGGTGGAGCATGGGCTGCATGCCTGGCCGGTGCATGCTAGCTCAAGAGCTCCTGCGCTTGTTGCAAGGTCAGTGTACGTCCCATGATCACATAGATAATGCCTGTGAGGTTCCGCAGCGATACCCATTGCGAGGCATGGACGCCCCTGCTAAGGTGGCAGGGAGTGAGGTGCCAGCCCGTGACAGACCTGCATTCTGAGTCTTGGAACCAGAAGGGCTCATGGCTGGGCATCCCAAGCACACTGCCATCTTCGTGGAAGACCCGCTGCATCTGAGGGCCCGACTTTGTCCAGTATGGGTCCCAGCTCAGCCAAAATTCCCCAGCCTGTCGCTTAAACCTGCAAATGATGCCCTTGTTGGACCTCCCCTATGCGCATAACTCCGTGGGCAGGTGGATGAATTTGAATACCCTCTCAAGAAGGATGCTGGCTTACCTGAACTTCCAGCAGTGGCCACAGAGGTCCTCCTTTGTGATCTGTGAGCGTTCTTTCTGCTGCATGTGATACGAGTACCACTCTATGCAGGGCTGCATTGGCTCGAACTCCTTAGGCCTCAAAAGAGAGACCTTTGCGTGCGAGGTGTCCCGAATGAGCCCCTGTTGAAAATGACGTCTCGTCAGTCTCGAATTATTGTCAGGCATGTCGTGTACACATGTCAGTGGCGAGTCTCTTACCATGCACTGTCTCATCCAAAGCTCGTCCGATGCAGCCAGATTCCTCCAAAGCTTGCAAACCAGCGTGCATCGTGCACAGTCGTCGGCCCCGAGACTCCCCAAAATTATAGCCATGACATTCTCGCCGAGGTATGCAAGGGGGTCCTGCTTGACAGCAGTCTTCTGGCCTTGAGGGTCACCAGCAAAGACCGCCTTTTTCTTTTTCACCATCGCAGAGCTAGATTTATAGCTTACATATAATTGTGCTTCCTGCCAATCCTTTACCAGGTCACGCAGCTTCCTGGTCAAGGGCAGCTGCCAGGTCAGCATGTCAAGGTGGAACCTATAGAGGGTCTGCAGGACAATACAAGAAGAATCCTTTGTTGATTTCCGTGAGCATCACCTTGAATAGAGATCAGCAAGCAATGGTACAAGTCTCAGTGGATGCTCGCGCCATTCGGCATCTCAGGGGGGAGCGTGACTGCCCCTTTAGCAGTGCAAAGCGCCTTGCCCTCAAAGGTTGCTTTCCCATCCTGCACCCTCAGGCTCTCCACGATGCTCCTCCACGGCTCAGACTTCAAGGTTTTGGCATACTCACTCGGAGCAGCTCCTCCCTCTAAGAAGACCTTGTCTCCCACCTCTGAGCCCTCTGCACAAGCGTGTGCACTCCTGTCAGCCACTAGCTTCTGCTCTCTGTACGATGCACCCTAAGATGGGACAGAGGGGATCCACAAGAAGGCTCCAGTATGTGTCATTATAGTACACTCTGCTCCCACACTAGTGGTGTCCTTGTTCATACCAATTATGACGTGGCCATCACAGTACAGAGCAACACACCTGGCGGTCTGAGAACCCTCACGAGCTCAGCCCCATCCTCCTGTGGTGCATCAGCAGCAAGCAGCATGGCCTCAGAGGCCATGCCAGCCAGCTTGGCAGGTTTGAGATTCAGAATGGCCACTGCCAGGCGCCCCTGTAGCTCTGCTGCAGCGATGTGCCCTTTGAGGCCAGCCACTGCAGTCACACAGCACCGTTCTCATACTTGCGCCATCGTCACTTCCCCGCCCGGCATGCGGCGGCTGCAGAGTAACAGAATCTGTGAAATTGGCGTTGAAGCAGGCATTGAGTGAGCGAGGTTGGCTGCCTCACCCACTTGGCGCGACTCGCCATTGCCTAGGTCGATGCTGGTTTTGAACAGCTTGGTCGACTCGGTGTCCTCCACTGTTGAGATCCTCACCACCTGCGCAAGAGCATTGAGAGTATGAGCTGGGCCAACATGCAGTGTGCTGCAGAGTCTTGCATACAAGAAGTGCAGAGATCATGAACGCTTTCGCGCATCACTTGTGTGGGCTTGTGCCAAAATGCCCGTCTTCGATTGCAGACCTGCAAGTGGGCCCTGTAGAAGAGACCATCTCCAATGGTAGCTGGTGCAGAGGGTGCTGCTGGAGCTTTCGCGGCTTTCTTCTTCTTGGGCTGCTGCTGCCCCTGCCGAGGAAGGTCCTCATTGCAGGCAGCCTGAGCATGCACCTCTGCCTGGGGAATATTTGACGATGGCTCGGCAGGAGCACTTACTGCTGATGAGGCTTCTGCACCAAATAATGTGAACATTGGTCTGCGCCAGAAGGCAGTGACATTCGCTGAGAATGTAACACAGAACTCAGGTATCTAGATCTCACCTGTGCTTGCACATGCCTTGCCGAGATCAGGCTGTGCTGGAAGTAAAGCTAGAAGCTCGTCAATCTTTCTCAGAGCGTCGTCTAGGCGGCTTCCCTGACCCATGACGCCGTGATCCGAGGTCAAGGGGTCTTCGAGTCAGATCGTCACCTAGGTCGAGGGACCTTACAGTAGGTAAGAGTCTGATCTAGAAAAGGTAAAGGCAGAGTTGTCGTGTACTCTGAGCATCACTGAGAGCTGTGTCGCCTTTCATTGCTGTTCGGGCAGACAGGGCTTTGGGCAAAAGCCACGCAGCTAACGGCGATGCCTGCTCCTTGGCAAAGGCATACCGTGGTGCTGAAGCATGGCCAGCTTGAATTCCACGAAAGTTGTTCTCTAGTAGGGGGACTCTCTGAGATACTAGGAAAGAAGAGAAGCCAGTCGTCAAGATGGTGCAGCTGGGGCTCGATGCCATCCTGGCTGGGACACCATCGGGCATGGCCAAGACCAAGGTATAGCCCTAAGGGGGCTGCAAGAACACTAACAGGGGATACAGATTCACTTGTAAGCCGTTCTGTATCTGACTTACATCGTGTTGACCTGCAGATCGTCTGCACGCTGGGTCCAAAGTCCCGCAGCGTGGAAATCTTGGAAGACCTCCTGCGCGCCGGAATGAGTGTTGCCCGCTTCAACTTCTCGCACGGCTCTCATGATTACCATCAGGTACAATTCATTATGCCCTAATGGAGCATTTGCATCTTTTTCCGGAGATGCTTGCATCAGCCCTAGGATGGACCCAGCTCTCCTGATGGGCATGTACGCATGTTTGCACATCCTTGCGCCTGTGCCATTTGCAGACTGTGTTATGTCATGCTGTTCTGCGAGTGTAGTCAGAAAATAACGCCCTAGGAACACACCATTCTGTTACACAGGAGACTTTGGATACCCTGAGGCAGGCCATGCGGAACACACGGATCCTCTGTGCTGTTATGCTTGACACCAAGGTATCTGAGCCTGCTGCATCTCCCGAGACCTTGCCTTACAGCACTTTGATCACAACATCACTGCTTAGCTCATACTGCAGCACATGCATCCACTAGCGGAATCTCATGTAAGGTCAGGTGTAATTCGCAGGGCCCAGAGATTCGCACGGGCTTCCTTAAGGATGGCCAGCCCATTAAGCTAACAACTGGAAAAGAGATCACCATCACCACGGACTATGAGGCCAAAGGACACGAGGACCTGATTGCCATGAGGTACATGAAGCAGACTAGCAACACCTCATGAGCATTCTCCCACCAACTCCAGTCCATGCTCTCATGTACGCTGCACACAGGGTCTAGCGATATGCCTGCATGAGTTTGGAGAGTATGCAGTAAGTGTCCGATCGAGGATAAAGTACATTATGGTATACGAGGTGAATACAGCGCCCATGTTGGGGTACCAACTGGCATGCCCACAGCTGCTTGGCATGTGTGCAGCTACAAGAAGCTGCCGGAGGACATGAAGCCTGGCTCTCAGATCCTGTGCGCGGATGGATCCATTGTCATGGAGGTCATCAGCACAGACCCCAAGGCAGGCACAGTCAGGGTCAAGTGCCTCAACAATGCCACTCTTGGGTGCGCCCCAGGCCTCCTGACCTCTCTTGCCCTGCCCTCCCTCCTTCTTCCAGCTGGCCTTGTGACGCACATAAGGGTAGCTTTTACACCCTGCTGTACTGGCATTCGCACCCTGCAGAAAGTTGTAGGGGTTGCAGGATATACGCGGCTCTCTCGAGAAATGAGGGCACTGGTTGTTGCAGGGAGAGGAAAAATGTCAACCTGCCAGGGGTGGTTGTGGATCTGCCAACTCTGACAAAGAAGGATGAGGACGATCTGGTGAACTGGGGTCTGCCCAACGACATTGACTTCATTGCAGCATCCTTTGTGCGCAAGGGCCTGGACCTGGACAACATCAGGAAGGTGTGCTTCATGCAAGCCTGCAGCTGCCAGGGGCAGCGCCTCTGACAGGAGATGTGTTCATACAGAGATACCCTGTGTGTACATCTGCCAGGCAGTATGCTGGCATGATTGATTGTGACATGTGCTTGACATCACTCAAACACCGCCCACTATTGCCTGCTCTTCCCTGAGCTGCAAGAAGCACCGCTTGTAGGTGCTCTTTTGGCAGCATGGCATGTGGGATTGTCAGCATTCTGGCTTTATTTTCAATCATGGAGCCACATACCGACCGCAATGCCGATCTGAGAAGAGCCACAGTGCTCTCATTGCCAGTTTCCCTGCAGCGGAAGATGATGTGCATGAAATCAAAATATGAGCTGGTCGCACCTCCTTGCAGGTGCTAGGCCCCAAGGGACGGGCGATCAAGATCATCAGCAAGGTGGAGAACCAGGAGGGGCTGCAGAACTTTGACGAGATCCTGGAGAAGAGCGACGCCATCATGGTTGCCCGCGGCGACCTGGGCATGGAGATCCCCACAGAGAAGATCTTCCTGGCACAGAAGATGATGATCCAGGCCTGCAACATGGTAAGAGCCTCCCAGCGATCCTGGAGGAAGGTGATGTGCATGCTCCTTCCTCAGATCTTTGTTCCCCAGAACTGGCCATACAATGGCCGATCAAAGTGACTGGGTGGCATGGGGCAAAAGGGCTGCTGTGCTGGGCGCAGGTGGGCAAGCCGGTCATCACAGCAACGCAGATGCTGGAGAGCATGATCAAGAATCCCAGGCCGACGCGTGCAGAGGCAACAGACGTGGCCAACGCTGTGCTGGATGGCACCGACTGTGTCATGCTCTCAGGAGAGACCGCTGCTGGAAGCTTCCCTATACAGGCTGTTCAGGTCTGCTCCTAATCATCCTGTACAGAGGTGTCATGCCTCGGCAGACATGGAACAGATTTCTTCCTGAGGCCATTTCCTTCACACGATTCGCCTCAGTCTGGTGCCCGAGCGGCTTAAAGTGGCCAGCTGATCATGTGCTATCACGTCTCTCGGACGTTTGAATGTAATCAGCAGGCCCATCTCAGCATTGTGTCCACCGCTTGGACAGATGACTTGATCAGCATGCATTGTTTGTGCAGGTCATGCAGAAGATCTGCAGAGAGAGCGAGGCATCACTGGACTACTACAGCCTGTTCAAGGCCATCATGAAGCGGGTGCCTGTGCCCATGAGCCCTCTGGAGTCTCTGGCATCTTCTGCAGTCCGCACAGCTCACAAGGTTCCCCTCCTACAATGCTGTACATGCACAGCACAGCCAAATGCCATACTAACTGCAACTCCCGCAAGCTCTTCTCACCGGCTCCTGCTGGGCTCTTTCCTCGCAGTCGTGGAAACTCCAGCCTATGGAGTCGACTGCACATACTTGCTGGTGGGTGCTGTGAGCGTTGCACACTAACAAGCTGCGCAAACTATGTGCGCTATGGGCAAATGCTTGCTGATGAGATAAAGCCATGCACGCGCAGGTCAAAGCGTCCCTCATTGTGGTGCTTACCAGAGGGGGGTCCACAGCCCGGCTTGTGGCCAAGTACAAGCCGAGCATCCCCGTCCTGACAGTCGCGGTGCCAGTACTCACAACAGACAGCCTCACCTGGACCTGCAGCGGGGAGCAGCCTGCCCGGCAGTGCCTCATCACGCGTGGCCTGCTGCCTCTTCTGGCAGAGGGCAGCGCCCGGGCGACCGACACAGACACCACAGACGAGATCATCTCGGTGCGCACTCAAATTCATTGTTGACCCTTCGCCCTCTTGTATTATCATGGTTTGGGAGATTGCCCACAGTCAGCACGCTGTGGGTAATGACTCCATAGTATCTTAGAGGCAATCAACTCAACAGAAAAATCCCATTGCCGGACCCAGGCCATCAAGCGCTGCACACAAGCTGCAAAGTAGTGGATTTCAATAGTAGATTAAAATGCTAAAGAAAGGACACCTGTGGAGTCCTTCCTATGGATGTCAGCTTGAGCTGAGCAGAGTGTCATGGCATGTGCAGGCCGCCATGACTGTGGCAAAGCAGCTTAAGTACTGCCAGCGGGGCGACAGCGTGGTAGCTGTACACAGGATAGGACACTCAGCAGTCATTAAGATTAGCGAGGTCAAGTAGTGTGCATGCAAATACCTTAGAGTGGTCAAGTCGAGACTTCTTTACTCTTCAGAGCTGCAAGCAGACTACAAATGAGATTCGAGCGGGACTGGGGAGCATGACCATAAGGAAACAATAGAGATACATTCATGAAGGGCCTCCATTGGAGGCGTGTAGCCTGCTCATAGCCAACTCGTGAACCTCTTTGCCAGCACTGCAAGACACCATCGCCCATACAGCAATTTGCAAGCTCACTTGGAGGCTGAGAATTGTGCGTGGGAGACATCTGTAAGCCCAGCAGGCGTTGTGAAAGATGATTCGCAGCAGACTGCAAGTCACACAGGACCTTCGCAGACATATGTGTGACTGCGATCCGTCTCATATGTATGCAAGTCACTCTGAGCCCGTCGCCAGTGGCAGCTCCCCCTGCAAGGGAAGCTGCCGCAAGCCCGGAAGCTACACATCGTGGTGTAGCAGGTACCAGACCTTTGTTGCGACGCCCTGTACAATGCTCAGACAACTCCATTATGATCGGCGACTGAGATGCGTGAGATTCAAACTGCGATGCAAGCCCAACTAAGGAATGGAGTCTCAGTGTAAGAGCTGCACAAGCAGGACATGGTTCGAGGTCCACAGCTCAGAGGCCTTAAGGTAGATACCGTAGCTATTAATTTGCGTCCTGATGGAGAACGAGGGTCAGTGATGCAGAGCCATGTTGGAGGGCCACTTGCAATGCGCACGATACTCACAGAGGCTTCTGCTGTCCAGAGGGATGTCTTGCATCTGTATCGGCGGATCGCAAGGGAAGCAAAAAGCAAAATGCCGGAAGACCGCAGCACGGTTATGAGCTTTGCAAGAGGAGAGTTTCAGCGGTATGCCACCTGGAGCACAACAGGGGACCGCCAAAATATATATCAGGGACCTGCATTTTCTCTGATATGAGACTGTTGCGCGTGCACATTGTGTAACGCAGCACATCCCTCTGCTGTGCAGGTATCACGATGTGGATCCAAAGAACTATCAGCTGATTGAACACCTTGTGCGGAAAGGTGACATCACAAAAGCCACCAGCTTGCTGCCATTTGCCCTTGGAGAGTACAGAGACAGATGGTGGTATGGGACAGATACCAGTGCGGGACAGGTGCTGAGCAGAAATTTGACGCACAACCTGATCATGCAGGGCACAAGCAGCTCAAGGTTCTGAGCAACAGTGATTTCAGTGGCATTCACTTGACAAAGCCGCATCAGTGAGGGTGTATAGGGGGGATCCAGCTTGCATGGTGCTGGCCCCCTCTCTGGCGCAGGAATGGGAGCAGTCGCCCCCGAAAGCGTCAAAGCCCGCTCAAGCAACCTGTACTGACGGGTAAGGATGGTACCGATAAAAGCCTCTGCACGTCCAGGGCGTGATGTCTGCTGTTCTAAGCATGCAGCTTGGGCCATGCAGTGTCAGCTCCGTGAGTCTCAGTGTACTTCAAAAGTGGAGCCATGTCTGTCTGGACACTGAGCAGTTTGGAGAAACTGAATCATTAGGTTCAGTATTTAATGTGAAAGGCAGCACTCTAAGAGCAACATTGATTCTGTGGGATCATGCTAGCAATCCTTCTTGTCAATGCAGGCAGCAGTTCCATATGAGGAGCATAATGAAGGCAGTGGCAGAGTGCGCCTTCTGGGAGAGTTGCGACAATTGTCCATTCATCATGCAGAGAGGTCCTAGGAGAAGATTCCCAGCTTGGGGCAGAGGATGCCTTGACAGGGGAGTCTTGAAAGACAGCATGCAAGGGCGAAGCTGTCAGCAGCGGACAGCACCCTATAGGACAGGTAGCTACATGTTTGTGCGTGTGAACATAGCCATAGTCTCTCATGTGCCTATTGAAGAAGTGGTGTCATTGCTGCCACATGTAGCTGCCTATGCGGCTGTGCCGCTGTGGACCATGTGCCAGCTCGTGAATAAAGAGCAGGACGGCATCATGCCTTCGTTGTATGGTTGTCACTGCGCAAGCGGAGCGATTGGCACCGGACAGTGAGGCCCAGACAGTGAGGCTGGAGAAACGGCCTGGTTGAACCACAGAGGTTGAGCTGCATTGGAATGGGATTGCCTTTTCAGCAGTATTGGGTTTATGTGACCGTGACAGGAACAGACGAAGCTGGCTGAATCCAGTCCTCATGCATACAGTAAGTGGGCGCCATGCCCGAAGAATGACGTACAGCTCTCGATGCCACCACGGTGGCGTCCACAAGCACGCAACTTTATTCCGCCATAGCTCCGGCTCATCTCGCAAGCCCCCAAGTGTCTAGAAACGCCTCTGCCACTGGTGGGAGCTGCTGCGAGAGAGCCAGATCAGGCAACGGAAGTGCTTGCAAATGAAGCTCATCGCCACAGTGCCGGACAGGCCTGCAGCGGATGCCCCATAGGACGTGAACAGTCTTGCCTGCACAGCTCGATCCTCCACAAAGTACAGTGCCGAGACGTCTGCGGGCTGCGTTGAGGCTTCAGTTGACCCGCCCTGTGGCGCCCGGCATGAGTGCACAGCACAGTCCGCGCACTGTGGAGGACATCTACGAGGACTTTGAGCTGAGGCGCCAGGGGTTGCTTAGCGCGCTGACCACAGGTGGGAGGGATGCCAGGTTTTCAGGTGTCGAAAGGTCTGCCCAGGCCAACGCAGCAGGCTGACTGCCTTGCGCCCCTGCTTGCAGATGTGGAGGACTTCTACCGCAGGTGCAACCCAGAGCGTGAGAATCTGTGTTTATATGGTGCGCCTCCTCCCACCCGCCCGGCAGCCATCCAAGCTTGGCAGCTTCCCGTATCTTGTACCAAGGCGTTTGGATGCTTCCGTGCAGGCGAGACCGACGGCACCTGGCAGGTCAATCTGCCGGCAGAGGAAGTCCCTCCCGAACTTCCTGAACCCTGCCTAGGCATCAACTTCGCCCGGGATGGCATGGCTCGCAAGGACTGGCTTGCCCTTGTGGCGGTGCACTCTGACTCGTGGCTATATGCTGTGGCCTTCTACTACGGCGCAAAGCTGGATGCAGCTTCTAGGTACGTACAAAGCACCTGTTTTCTGCGCCCCACTTGAAAGCTGGCTATGCTGGAGGAGGCCTGCAGGCGACTGACGTTCGGATGGTACCGTATCAGGCTGCGCCTCTTCAAAAGCATCAACCAGTACCCAACCCTGTACGAGGTGGTCACTGGGAAGCATAAGATGAACGGCAGGGACTACAAGCCCGGAAGGAAGCGGCCTGAACCGGTATGAGACACCTACTTGCCTTCCAGTACCCACTGGTTTCTGGCAGTGATCTGGGCTGAGGTCCCTGATCTGATGTTTATCTGCCTCACAGGAGATGCCTATCAGCTCAGCCAAGGCTGCAGAGTCTCCACTCCCAACTGGCAGGCTACTGACATACAGCGATATCGTCCCACAGCTCAAGGGCAGGCAAGCTGAGGTGCGCTCTTCTTAGCATGCACCTGCTACAGTACTCGCTGCCTGGCTTGTGAGCATGCTGGCATTGCCTATAAGCGAGACTGTCAAGAGTTACTGCTGATGCTTTGTCGATGCATGCAGCTGTTCTGGCCGGACGACAAGATGTGGTACCTTGTGGAGATCCACTCCATCCTACCCAAGAACAGGACTGCCAAGTGCGCATCACCACACCAGCTTAGCGCCTCATCTTTAGCCTGAAAAGTACCTTCAAGCCGCAATTGGCGGACGTAAACCACACCTGATGCACTCCCAGGGATCGAAGCATCTGGTCGAGCCAATACACTTGCTGCATGGAGCAGGGCATCGCTCCCGCCTGCACAGAGAAGGAGATGTGTTTGCTAATGACTGAAGCTCTTAGTGCTGTGTGCAGGATCCAGTACACTAGCGGCGAGATTGAAGAGCTGGACCTGGATGAGATCATCAGAGAAGGGCACATGTCCCTGATTACACAGTGATGCCAAACGCCCAGCTGCATTACAGCAGAACCAGGTCTATAGTTTCCAATCTTCCAGCACAGGGACTAGCAAGAGCAAGACATCGATGTGTGCCCTTGATGGGCGAGGGTGCAGCACTCGCCAAACCACAGTGTACTTAGCTTGGTTGCAAGCAGCTCTTGCTGCGATCAATGATGTATTTTGCCCTTCTGCATGCATGCACTGGCAAAGACCTTCACTGCTGTCAACAATTTCTTTGGAATGCTCTTGGCATCGCAAACAATGTATCATGCACAGAGGTAGCATCAGGATCGACATGGGAAATACAGCGCATGGATCTGGTCAGGCTGAGATGCTATGTATACCGTCAACAAGTGTCAGAAATTGTGCTACTTCTGTGCTGCATGATGCCGGCAGATCCATGATGCATACAGGGTGGGTGCTTCAAAAGGTGCTCGGAATAGATTGGGTGTGCATCTGTTTGCAGCGGGTTGTTTGCTGGGTCGATGTATGGTGAGCAGCAGAAGTGGGCGGTATGGGCGGTATAGGTACCGCCAACAAATGCTGGCATTGGTGACAGGAAAGGGCTGCAGCAGGTTTCTTGGGAGACGTACGGGTGGCCAGGTGACAGATGACACTTGTTTTGGTCATGTGCAGCTGCAGATCCAGCTCTTGAGACTTGCAGCTGCACGGTATAAAGGAGGTTGCCATTCGTTGCAATCCATAGAGGACTTTAGAGAGCACATTGGCCATGGCGCCATACTGATTGTGATGATCATGCGCCCAGTTGCACAGTGATGAATCTGTGCTAAAGAATCTTAAGCTCCCTACGGCACATCCAAGTCTTGGCATTGCATTGTACAACAGCATTGTACCATATTTCGCATGTGACATCTGCAGCAGCCTGGCAGAATTGTGTGTTGAGCGCTTTGTCGCAGCACAACTCGGACAACAGCGCTGCATTCCCTTTTGTGTTGCAGTGTAATATCTTCTCAGAGATGCTTGCCCAATGGCAGCCCTACTACAAGTCATCATAGCACACAAGGCCTCGCTCAGGTGGAGGCTGCAGCTGCACGTCTGGAATGTGCGAACCATCCACCTGCTCTGCAAGAGCGCGTGCTGCCATGCGAGCCTCCTGCACCTTGGAAGGCTCCGCTCCTGGCGCCTCTGTAGGCCCCTGCGCCCCCCTCTGCGCATCAGACCTGACATTTTCAGCCTGCCTGCCTGCCCTGCAGCTCACGAACATACTCCGTAAATCGAGCGTGCTCTCTGAGACCCTCTACTGGCAGAGTAGGGACAGACCGCCAGCACTTGGCTCAAAGCTGCTGTGCTTATTGCCTGCATGCGCAACTCATACCAAAGCACTGCCGTCTCATGTGTGATGCAAAGGTAATATGCGACACCTCATGGGAGCACACCGGCGCATCTGAAGGCTGGTGAGCGCGAGCCACTCTGATCATCTCCCCATGTACATGCAGCCCAGCAGAGTCTGCCACGTCTATGATGTGGCCAACCTCCGCTTCGCTGTCCACTGTGACAAAGGCAATGCCCTTGTGCTCTATCAGCCTGATGTTCACCACATTCGCCAGCTCTGAGAAAAGCTCCTGCAGCTCGTGGTGGCCGCAGCCCTGTGGGATGTCACCTACAAAGACTGTAGCGTCCTGGTCCCTGCACGACGCACAGACATTGTGTCGAGTTGCTGAGCCTGAAGAAGTGACGTTGAGCGCTACGAGCACTGATGTGGCATGGTCTGCCACATGGCCTCGCAGGGGCGCGCATTGACGTGCCTTGTGATGTGGCACGACAGCGCACTTGTCATGACATGAATATCTGCCATGCGTCTCTAAACAGCAGTGCGTAGCTCCTATATGATGCAACCCAGCTGCAGTAGCAAGGCCAGCTGCTGTAGCAAAGACGCCTTACATGGCTGCGCTGGAAGGCTCAGGAGGCATGTCAGTCCTCTGCCTCTTCTGCTGGGGACCCTCCTCATAGTCTGAGCTTTCCCTGGCTGCTGGCCGGTTGAGCTGCTGCGCAGGCCTCCTCGCTGTGTGCTGCTTGGGCAGGCTAGCTGACCTGCAGCAGATGAGGAACTTGGGCTCTCACGCAATGCTAACAACCACAGGTGCATCGTCGCTATCTCTCAGATATGACCAGTCAGGGAATTGCTGCCAGTTCTTGGTAAGAGCAAGTGAAGCCATGTCATCTCACAGTCACACTCCGCTCTTGCAAGAAGCACCCGGATGCCAGGTCCAAGCGAGGGCTTGCCTGTCTGCAGGAGCCGCAGAGCCCTCCTCCGCTGCAGAAGAGGCCGGTGCTGCTGAGGAGCCCTGTGATCTCTGTTGCACAAGGACTGGCCTAGCTGCAGTGCTGGCTGGTGCCCTCTTCTGTGGGAGTCTCCCAATGCCGGCCCTGGCACTACTCCCCTCCCGAGCAGCCTTGAGAGCCTGCGTTGCATGTCTCCTTCTTTCTGGGCCATGGTTTAGTGTGCAAGGGGCCTCAGCTTCTGCCTGTGTACTTATAACATGCATGCGCTCATGATGCCACATGATTGTTTTGCGGCAGCGCTACTCTAGAGACCATCAGGCTGTGCATTGTGCCACCTTGTCCAGAATGTCTGCAGCTGTACATAGACCCACTGATGTGCACAATGTGAAAGGGCCATGGCCTGCATGGCAGAACAAAGGAGAGGTGCTGAGAGCTTGTGCATGGCGGCGTACCTGCAAAGCCTTCTCATGCGCCGTCAGGGGCTTGCTGGGCTCTCCTGGAGCCGGCTTGCTGGTGAAGCTGATGAGCATGTGCTTGTTCTGCTTGGCTGGCACAGCAGCCCCTGCTTTGCTGGCTCCAGGCTGTGATGCCTGGCTTGCATAGGTTGGAGGTGCTTTCTGAACGCCACCGTCCTTCTGCTGCTGCTGAGCCTGGGCAGCTGCCTGCACTCGAATGTCGGGTCAGCAGCTGAGTCGACTCAGGTGTCAGCATTCCCTTGCCATGGCAAGGAGCATGCCATACCTTTTTCTGCCGTAGGAGCTCATATTTCTTTGCAAGCGCAAGCTCGGCTGCTGTCTTGGGTGCCATCTCAATTCAGTGACCGCGCTGCTTCGTCGCGCATATAAGTTGTCTTCTGACCGAGCCTTCTACATGATACCAGATCAAGAGATGCTCACGTGTACAGTATCAGCACGGAGGCACACCAGCATGCATTTTACTGTTGGAGGTGCTACATACAAAGTTTTCAGGCATTATCTACGTCCACAGAAGCCGTCTGCATACAGAATGGACATAGGCACGTGCCAGCAGGCACAATCTTCTCATCACAACAGCCTTCAGCAGGTTTGCATTGTGGGCCTCAGGCATTCGGATCAGACCACACGGCCGGAAATAGATGCTACCTCAGGCACAGGGGTTAAGGCAGCAGAATCAAGAGCCCTGGACGACGATCGAAGGGGGAGCCCCACAGCTTCAAAAGCTGCCTTTCCTCACGGCAGACAGCCTCACAGGCAGGTGCAGCACCATTACTGTGTTCCTTGTACCAATCCAACCCTTCTGAGGGCACATACTGCCTGCTCGCGATGCAATACTGGCCACGATCTTAAAAGAGTTGCACTTTCCATTTTCTGCACTATCGTCCATAGCCCACAGCCGATGTGATCTCGAAATTGTCATGGGAAAAGCTGACACTGGTGCAAGATTCGGGGCTGTACCGTATACAAGCTGCAGAGTAAGATTGACAGACGACATCTCTCTGTTATTCCGCGGCTTGATCGCGGCCGCTGTGTAGAAGCACCTAGACAAGGCGATGCAATTTTAGTGAGCATCATCCATGCTGCTGCAGGTGATTGAGCAGTTACGTGCGCGCTGCAACATCACAAGTGGGAATGAGCAAGACGCCAGGGATGGATCGGCAGGAGCGCGTCCTGCAGGAGGGCACGCGCAGTAGGTTTCTTATCTGCTTGCCAGTGCTCGATGGAAGTATTCTTCCAAAGATGCCCTCTTGGTGGCATGCACTCTGCACTGTGCAGTCTGCATGCTGATATGCACAGACAGCAACTGGCTAGTCAGCAGCAGGAGTTCTGACGTCGTCCGCATATGCGAGTTTGGTAAGCACTCTGTGCCTTGAGCATGGTCTGCTGTGCAGGTGACACAATGCTCTGTCCGCTGCCAAGACTTGCACCTGTGCACCGTGTGGCAAGGAAGCCAAGGACCTTTGATGGTCCATGCTGGCAGGATCTATTCAAGGAATCCCAAGAATTGCTCAGCAAGCTGGAAAATGGAGTAAAGGACACCATATGCTGAGCCTTAAATCTGTGAAAGCAACACCTGCTATGTGCACGTGCAGAAGTGCGTGATTGGTATGACAGTCAAGTGATGTACTTCTGTGAGTCATTGATCTGATCAGCCTGGTGTGGCTGGAAAGAGATGTACTCTGATCTGATTATTGCGTAAGAGTGAGGTGTCGCAACTGTGATAATTGTTATACACACTGGGGCTGGCCTTATCCAGACACTCCAATCACATATATATGTGGTGGCAACCTGCAGCCAGAGGCCATAGGGCATACACAGACTTGTCTGCAGCCAGAGTCTGGGGCCAGTCGTACATGCACAGTCTGCAGCCTCGTCAACTGGGAAATGACTCACTCCTAAACATGGTTCCTACCCCCCCTCCAATCATTCATTCATGACACGCTTTCCGATTTGCAGACACTCCAATCTATGGACTACACTCTACCTCTGTAAGCTGACTGCGAGAGTACGAGTTGAGACGTACTCTTCAGGCGATTCATAATGCTGCACATACCCTCGGTATGCTGCTGTCCTCTGACTTTACCCATCTATGCCAGACTATTTCACAAAAGGCAAGCCCCATATCTGGCACTGACAGCCACATGAATCCTCGATTTGAGCCGCTGTCGGTCACCTTATGTGAGTTGCATCTTGATAAAAGTCATTGTCATGATGTATGCGGTCTAACAGCTGCGCTGCAACTATTGCATTGACATGAGGGCAGACGCCTTCATGAAGGACGTGCCACCACCACTGGGAGCCTTGGCTTTTCCTTTCCGCTTTGCCACGCCGCCTGCCTTTTTGCCTTTCTTTCTGCTCTTGCTGGTGCCACCTCCCACCGCCCTCACCCTCCTGTCGTGCAAGCACTCCCTTCCTCAGCTTTGCAAGAGCGTCTTGTAAAAGCTCAGTGAGCTTAGCTGTGTGCATGCCATGCTCAGATCATCCTGATGTCGATGGCAGCTTCCTTGCTGTAACACGGTGGGCCAGTATGGCAATCAAGAACATCCCAAAGCAGCAGATATCACTTAGCGGTCCGCTTACCAGCCAGATGCCATCATCAAGCAGCACGGCGCCCTGCTGCCTAGCAACGCAATTGTCGCAGCAGTTGTCGCAGCGCCCCGCAGCAAAGCGCTCGCCAAAGTAGGCCAGCAGCAGAGCATGGCGGCATGCCTTTGTGTCGGTGCAATAGTCCTTCATCTGCACAGAGCCTTGATGCACTCAGATGACAGCATGTAAGACAAGAACCCAAATGCATCACAGATAATCTACTAGACAAATCCTACAGAACTGGCCTTTGGCATGTAATGGCGATACACTCATTCAGTGCAGCCAATGAGTCAGTATGATGCGCATGGGACTCACAGCTCCTCTATACCATGGCTAAGAAAATAACTCTCCCCAGATACAGAGCACAAAGCCAGGTGCGCTGGTGATAAGGTGTGCACCTGATTGAGCAGAGCAAACCCCCTGTCAAACTTGGCCTTTGAGCGCCCCTTCCCTGAGCGCAGCAGCCGCACGATGCGGGGAATGTCTCGCGCTGCATACAGGAGGATGCACTCGCTGCGCTTGCCGTCCCTGCCTGCCCTGCCCGCCTCCTGATAGTAGCCCTGCCCAGCAGACATCACATCTGAATATCAGCAGCAGCAGCAGCAGCAGCAGCATCTGGGCAATGACGGGTGCACATGATGGGTGCAAAGGGGTCAAATGACAGCCAGTCAGCAGAGTAGGCTGGAGGGTTGAATGGCATGCAGAAGGACATTGGCTTCACAAATGCAGCACTGAGGCATGCTGCAGGCGTTTGACGGGTGGCCTTGCTGACCTCAATTGCTTTGGAGACGCTGTAGGTGCACAACAAAGCGCACATCCGGCTTGTCAATACCTGCACTAGTGAACACCTCAGATACACCCTGACGGGTCCCAGCGGCAGGGCTGAAGTATCCCTGTATAGCTCAGACACCTGGGGTTGACATGAGACATATCTGGGGAGTGTGATTATGATGGACCTCTGAAGGTAGGAATCCTGGATAAGCCAGAGGAGCCTCTTGCACCTGAATGTTGCTCACCCCGCAATGAGGAGGTGTACTCTTTGAACACACACAGTAGGAAGTACATTGCGGAATGGCCTCACCCATGCCAAAGGCGATGGTGGCCACCACAACTTGCAGCACCCCGCTGCGCCACTGGTTCTGCACCTGGATGCGCTGCTTGGGCGTCATGCCCGCATGGTAGTTGCAGGCTGCAATCTCCCCCTCGTTCTGCAGGCAGATAACCCGTTCAAGCAGCATTCGCAACCGCTGCCTGGACACTGTGCTGCTATTGCGACCAGGGAATAAACATGAATCACTCTGCACAAACCCCTGCATCCCTTGCAAGACATGCATGTACAGCACGTGCCAGATGACATGCAGCGACGTGTGCTTTGGGCTTGCTACTACAGCCATCGTAGTGATGGCACCGATAGGTCCGGCAGAAGAGCATCGCTTACCTTCAGGTACGAGGCTACCACAGCAGTGTCATCACGAAACAGCACATAGATGATGCCGCTGGCGCCCTGGCCCTGAGTCCTGCATTGAGACATCTTCAGCTGTCCAATCTTGACAGAAGATGTTTGAAACTGACAGCGGTGTTCACTGCTTTAACGCACAACTGCAGCCTACCTGATATAGTTGACAAGGGCTTCCAAGTCTGCAGGTTTGCCGTCAGGCGTCTTTCCAGTAGGCTTCGCGACCACTCTCAGCATGAGATTGCTTCTGAAGAAGCTCACCTGCATCCACCAAGGAACGATCAGAAACTCTGCGGGCGTGTTCAAAGTGATTGTCGGGTTTGCCTTTATGGCGCTCCTGCACTTGCCGGCACCTGCTGAAGCATGGGCCTGCTGCGCTAGGCGCAGCAGAGCAGCGTCGGCAGTCATTGTGGTGGCTTGGGTTGATGTACTGAGAGCAATTCTAGTAAGGGCCTTACATTGAAGACCGGACAGCCGGAGATGCGCAGGATCCTGGTCACATCCTCCTTCACCTTGTCGGTGGCAGTGGCTGTCAGCGCCAGTATCGGCACACCCTGGAACTTGCTTGCCTGCAACAGGAGCCAACCTTCATCGCCAGCTCATCTCATCTTTTATCACACCGGCCAGCTGTGCAGCTTAGGAGCTGTGTCACATGTAAACGTGAGGCCCACACCTTCACACTGCCAATCTCCTTGTACTGTGGCCGGAAGTCATGGCCCCACTGGCTCACGCAGTGCGCCTGCATCGGCACCTCCCTCGAGACTCTTCACCGACTCTCACAGTGGACCAGCTCATTGCAAGATCAGCAGTTGCGGGTTGACATTCCAGTCAAGCCAAGCTCTCTGGCAATTAGGACAGCATTCCTGTTATTGTGATGATGTTTAAGGTCGCTAAGTTGACTGTAAACCAGGCTGTTGGGTCATGAGGCCAGTCTTTCAGGAAAGCATGCGTGACACCTCGGATGAGACCCCAGGATGAGACGGCTGAGATGAGTCACACCTCGTCCACCACAAATCGCGGCAGCAGGTCCCGGCGCCTCAGGTCCTGCAGCGCCTCAATGAGGGCGGTGCTGGCCACCAGCTGCTCCGGCGTCACGTACAGCAGCTTCAGGGACGGCCGCTCCTTGTGCAGCTCCTGCAGAGCACTTCGTCTTTACCCCTACATGCTTGCACGAAAAGCATTGTTTTCACTGCTAGCCGATGAGTCCACCAGCTGCTGTGCAGCTTTTGAGACGCTGGGCATCATGAAGTTGCCACATGGTCCAAGAGCCCGGACTCTGCCTGAGGGAAAGCTAAATCAGCTGAATTCCCGAGGATGGTCCCTTTCACCACATCTGCTTTGCAACTTTCATGCCAATGCCTTATATCAAGGGCGTGCTCATGACGAGTGTGGTGATAGCTGAGCTCGGCGCTATGAGCTTACTGCAAAGACGGCACGCTTCTCCCGCAGGGTCTGCTGCGAGTTGAGGTATGCTGTGGGCACGCCTCCACTCTCCAGGCTGACCAGGGCTTTGACCTGCAGCAGCATTCCCGAGCTGCGTCTGTCACAAGGGCAGGTGCCTGGGAGCAGAGTCAAGCCTATCGCCCACATTGAGGACGCGCAGCATGCAGGGAAAGCCCTTTCAGACGTATGCCAGGCCACACTACCGAAGCTACACACAGAAGCATTTAGACAGGGCTTTGCTTACATTCTGCAGGAAGAGGGCATCACCTGGTCTTGCATGAGGGACAGGAGCGGTGAGATGACGACGGTGACGCCACGTGACAGGACAGCTGGCAGCTGATAGCACAGACTCTTCCCTGCACATCATAAGTTACCTTCCTATCAGCCACTGCCCATACCTGGGCCGAACTGGCTGGATCGCACCTTGCAGCATAGGTTGACCAGATGGATGATTTCACAGAGGGCCACACTCAGCTGCTATCCTGGAGACGCTCATGTGGGAGTCCTGTCACAGTTGGCGCTCACAAAACAGCTGAGCATTAAGAGACGCACCTCCACCAGTGGGCATCAACACAAACACATTACTGCCGGCCAGGACAGCCTCGACGACCTCCCTCTGCTGCGGGCGGAAGCAGGGGTTGCCAAACACCCGCGCGTTGACAAAGTCCGGCAGGTCCATCTGCGCCTCCTCAGCGGACATGGGCTCGTCCACCGGCCTGACTGCTGGCCTGGAGGCAGGCGGCGGCGGTGGTGGCGCCCCTGAACCAAGATTAGTTTTGGCATTGGTTCTACCTTCATGTGGCCTGGCGAGTCTCTCTGTATCACCTTCGATCAGGCTGAGTGGCTTTCACAGCCCAAGGAAAGGCGAAGGGCGTCCCTTCATGCGATGACATGCCACATATCTCTGACATGAGACATGTCATGTCACGCTGGAGCTTTTGCAGGTAACAGCCAGCCATGCACATTGCAGCATCCTGTTATGTCAGCAGAAGTATGACTGGCAGTTTGTTATACGCACCAAGGGGCAGCTTTGGGAGCAGAGAGGTGATGGTCCGCTGATTTGATCCCTTTCCTGGGTCCCTGGTGCTGGCCTCCTGCCCGCTGGGCTTGGGCCCCCGGGCAGTGAGCCAGCTGCTCTCCTCAGAGGCCTCAATGGCATCTGAGGCATCTTCATCCTCGTCATCATCTATCACCACCTGCACGGGAACCACACTACAACCTTCATGATTGTAAGGCATGTCAAGACGGCCACTCTTTGAAAGCATCCTAGGCCACGCAAGGCATGGGAGATGTTTGCGCTCACAGAGATGCATGCATCATAGTCTGTGTGGGCTGCCGTGCGGGTGCTTGTGGGTACACAGAAGGGGCGACACTCTGGGTGGCAGGTTTGTCAGTCCCCCCCTGAACATGTAGTATGGTCTGAAGATGCCTGTGGGTAGCTTGTGCTGTGTTGAGCTGTGGAGCTGACCTGTCTCGCTCTCCCCGGCTGGAACATAGCTATGTGTGCATACTTGGAATCTTCAATCCCCGCGCCCCCGTAATCACTGCCATACCCGCCATTCTCATCGTCCTCAAGCACCTCCACTGCAAGAAAATGCACAACCTTCAAGCATTCACGTTCATGGCCACGAAGATCTCTGCAAGGTGAAGTCCAGTGTGCAAGGCTGGATGCAAGAAGCCCTCAGCCTGTATCAGGTAGTGCTGGAATATTGAAGTGGTCCTGTCTGAGGGAAACCTGCAGAAGGCAGCTGTACGCGGTGCACAGCGATGGTTTCAGAAAAGTCAAAACAATAGAAGGCACTGGTCAACTGCTTTGCTGGAGACATCTCTGCTGGGGTAGAGATGTGCTGCCCCTGCCACCACAGGCCGATCGGCCGCCACGAAGGTGTACACTGCTGTGCCAAGGCATACGCAGGCCTGGATAAAGTACCGTACATACCGCAGAGCTGCCTGAGAAGCTGCTCTGGGACCGGGATGGAGGTGCCATGATATGTAAACATGGACACCAGCACCTGCATGGCTGGGTGTTGAAGGCGTGCCCTTGGGCATTTGAGCAGACTTGGGAGACTAGAAAAGGTACCCTCGGGCCATGCCACCCTCATGCTGCTCCAAGAAGAAGTTCAGAAACTGCCCAATATTCGCATCCGTCAGCTTCAGCTGTGAGGCGTTTTGGTCCATGGCCGCGAGAAAGGTCTGGAAGGTCTCCAGGACCCTTTCTTGGCCGTATGTTTCCCCATAGCCTGCAAGTGGGGTCATTGATGCAAGGCAAGCCAAGACTTGGTGTCATGCCACTCTTAGACGGAGAAAAGGCTAGGAAAGTCTTGCCATACCGTATTCCAAGATCTTTTGAGCCACTGGGTGCACTTCAGGTCCCATAGAGAGTACTATGTATCAAGATGGGCCCTGCCACCCCTTCCCCGGTATATCACAGCAAGGCGGGTCCCTGCTGTTGCGAGGTGAGCTGACATTGATGGCGGTTCAGCGCAGGTCTGTGTAGTCATTTGCAATCACAAGTCGCAGAGCAGCAGTGCTTCGTCATTGATTTTGCGAAAGGGTCCTGCAACCTTCGTGCCATGTGCAGCTGCAGTTTGCGGTATCTGTAGCGTACTGTGGACGCTGAATACGGGCATCATGCAAATTGTGTTGTCATGTATATTGCTCGCCCACAGTCGCAGCCCAATTGCATGCTGTGCTTTGCTTTACCGATGGGACACATAATCAGATCGTGTACCCCTGGCATGAACTTTTGTGCTGATTGTGATTACTGTAACTAGCACGATCACCCTCATCAAGCTCATACTTTCTCATTCTGTGACCAGCGTGCGTTGCAGTTGCGGGAAGATCTACAGCATGAGCATCCAGGCAGTATGCATCATGCGAGGCATATTGCGTTTTCCGAGGGGCTGCTCGATGGCTACGACTGCCGCATAAAAGCTATAATATATTTGCAGCTCTGCTTATCGAGCTCTGTACTCATATATATGCCGCTTTCAGCGCGATTTTGGAGCAATTTGATCAGCTTCGCGCTTCAAAGAAGTGGTCGCATTTTCCTGTTTAGGATACGTTTTCAGCTTCTCGACTTGTTATGGGGGTGCTAAGTAAATACCTGGCACTGCCAACCAGGCTGGCAGGTCTGTGGCATCGTTCCCTTCAGTGCGCCCTGCGCGGTCCACTCTGCGTTCTATTGCCTTCATTGACCTGCGGAGGGTGTGGCCTTTAACGCGCGCTGTGATGGAAGACCGCAAAGCACAGCTGAGCTCCACTTTGTTGCGTATGTTCCCTTATGTACATGAGAGAGTGATAGAGTCAGACAGAACAGCTTTTGCGCGAAGAGGGCTGATATCAAGGGAGCAATTGTCACGGTTCGAGGGCAACGAGGAGGCAACAGCAGCCTTGACAGATGTCAGCGAACTCACCAAGGGTTTGCTTCTCAACGGTGAGAGCAGCAGGTGGCCTTTCATGTTGGAAGGGCTCGCATAAGGTGTAATAGGGGCAGGACCCCATCCATGTACCTGCTTCATGGCTCACTTTGCATGCAGGAAGTTGCAGCCTTTCTGCTATGGAGGTGATACAGCAGCCATTTGCCCGGCTGCGCGATGAGACACATGAGGGGGACTCTTGGTCAGAGGCACAGCTGGACAGGCCTCAGACATATAGCTGTGCAGAGAGCTGGCCAGAGTTGGGCAAAGAGGCTCTGGCTCTGTCCAAGCAGCTGAGCACTCTAGATGGCATTGCAGTGTTTCGTGCCATGGCTTTGCCCAGCAGGCTCCCCATCAACAAGCCTCGCAGCTTGAGGGATGTGCAGGGAGCCTTGCTGCAGCAGCTGGGCAGTGTCAATCAAGTGGCACAGCGGACAGGCATCAACAGCGTCATCCGAGGTGGAGGCGGACAAGGTTGTGCAAGCCGAGCAGCTCTCGTGGTCGAGCAGCCTGCCGCAGAAGACAGCGAAGTCACAGCAGCGCGTGTTTCAGGGGTGATAGAAGTCACAACCTGTGACCAGCTGAGCTCCAGGGTAGACAGAGGAGACAGCATACAAGCAATACTCAGCAACAGCAAAAAGCTGAGTGCTCTGCAGCCGGCCTTCCAAAAGGTGTCCCCCCTTGCAGGCTGTCAGTTGGGCTGAATGCAGCATTGTTCCTTTGGTCCTGTCTTGTTGATGGTTGTAATCCATGCCTGGTGCTGCTATTGGATGATGACTTCTGACTGGGAGGGTGCAGGCATATGCATGCGCAGTGGAGGAGGAGGTTGCCGTCTTTGCTGTGGCTGATTATGAGGTTGCATTCTTCATGTCCCGGTCGCGTGACGTGACGGACAAGGTGATCCGCGTCAGTGAGCCAGTATGGTGGAACCAGGCAAATCCATCTGCCAAAGCTTACTGGCTCGGGTTCGCGGCGCTGGCTGCGCAGCGCCACTCAGGTAACACTTGGCCTGCAGCCTGCTTAGCAGACAATGGCACCTGGTGTTGCCTTGAGCAGCATGTTTGCACAGTCCCTGATTGACAGGCAGCCATGGCTCCGAGCTGTTCCTTGTGAGCTTCTGTGGCGGCGTCTGCTGAACCCTGTCATCGTGTGTGCAGAGAAGGCAGCCCTGGCTAGAGAGCTAGTGCCCTTTACCGGGCCGGGCAGGAGGATGCCAGTGACCTTTGACATGGCCTGGCAGCTACCGCTGACCCGGCTGTTGAGGGCCCAGCATCGCGCCACCCTGTTCCACACCCCGGTGGCAATGCGGCGCCCTGCTGGGTACTTCACGCGCTTGCGATCGCGATCGATGTTGCCCGCTCCCAGAGTCTCCGTGCCTGCAGGGTCAGAGCTGGCCGCTCGCATACACTACTCCCCTTCACCACCAGTGCCACCTGCTGCCAGCGACGAAGATGAAGAGCTGGCCTTCAGCTTTGGCTTTGCAGACCTGAAGCACGGAAGAGTGATCCACAGTGGCGTCAATGCCCAGGTCAAAGAGGTGCGGATAAGCAAGTCAGACACATGCAGATTGCACTTAACATCAGTCTTTCTCTGTCCTATCTTTTTCACTGCAGGAAAAAGGTGCCTTCATGGTGTGGGCCTTATGTTGTGTGGCTGGTTTGACTCTGCCATGGCCTCCTTGTTGATAAGTTTGCTTGCTTGCAGGGCGTCCTGCTGGGTAGCAAGGTAGCTATCAAGGTATTTGAGCAGGACAGCGGGAATGCCGTGGCAGCCTTCAAGGCTGAGCTGCACGCCTACGACGAGCTCAGGAATTTGCAGGGGGCCTGCATCCCCAAGCTGCTTCTGGCCGGGCCCGTCCAGGAGACAGGTGACTTTGCTCTTGTGCTGACGTACTGCGGCAACTCCTTTGCAGAGCTTCCATCAGTGGGGCCCGAGCTGAGGGTTGCCGCTGAGAAGGCTCTGGAGGCCCTCCATGGCCTTGGTGCAGCACATGGTGCCATAAGCCTGGGGAATTTTGTGCATGATCCCATCGAGAAGCGAGTCATGGTAATTGACTTGGGTTCCGTGACATTCCCTGCCATAGATGACAAGGTAAATACCATGGGGGACCCCTTCAAGAAGGAGATGGTAGAGTTGCAAGCTGTGATGAACAGCCCGCGCGACTTTGACATGTGGAGTGCCCCCTGCCGCCAGTGAGCAGCATGCGTGCACTCAAAAGCACAAAGCCAACTTGATGAGGTCCTTTCTCGCGACCTGGATCTCTGGGGGACCGGGAGAGTGCATCAGTTGCCCTATCTCCTGCTGACTAGCTTCTTTTGGACAGTGCATAGCCCTTGACCATCTTGCGGTGCTGACACTATTCCAAGATGGAACACCTGCTTCATAATCCAGCTACTGTCAGGCCCCCCCCCCGGCATCATCAGGAATAAAAGCCGCAAATCCAGTGAATGTGCAGATGGCATCAGGCATCAGGCAGTGCGGCTGTGGGCACCTTGACCTGTGATATACTCAGAAGGCTGCTTAACATGCATGCGGGATGGCATAGCTAAGTGCTTCAAGTAGACAGGACTGGCTTGCATACTCAGGGTCCAGGTCTGTGGTGCACACGGCTAAGCATGTAAGAGCAGTGTGTGGTGGCTATAGAAACTGGTGCGACAAGGAGGGACTGCTGTGATCGCACAGAGGGAGAGGAAATAAACATCTCTTTCAGTCACCAAACTGGGTTGACCAGAGTACTAGCTGTACGAAATGCCTTGCTCTGTGATCTTGGTATCAGCTCCTATGTTGAATTGGGTCAGCCTGAGCTTGCTGAGGATACGAGAGTGTGTGCAGATTACCGCTGATGTGAAGGGATGGTTGATGCATGAGTGATCGTGTTCATAAGAATGTCAGCAAAGACTGAAGTCCTCTGCACTTGAAGCCGGCTGCGATGCTGTACCGTATTCAAATTTGTATAAAGTACCAAGTGTCACTCGCAACAATGCAATGCTACCGTCACCACTACAATGCGGCCCTTGCACCACTGGCCTCATTGTAGGGGCTGCACATGGCTGCTTAGGGAGCAGCAGTATGCTTTGACCATGGGCTTGCAGACAAGATCCTCCACGGCTCTATCACACATGTCACCAATAAGCAGGACCAGCAAACACAAGGAGTGCACAGGAGATTTTGGTGTTTCATCAGGCGTCAGACATTGTTGCCATCTGTTGTCAACAGATAGAAGGATGCCACGGCAGCAGATGAGGCTGCTTTCCTTGTGCTGGCAGCGGAATCTACCAGCAGCTGCATGCCAGCCACATGCACTCACTCTGGTTACGGGAGGCTTTGCCAATCAATCGCTCACACAATTACCAGCCGGTCGGCTGGCAACCTCAGAGCCTGCTGTGCTGCTTGTCATAGAGAGAGCCCTGAGGCAGCAGGAAGTGCCAGCAACAACAGAACAGGCTGCCAGGCCACTACGACGCGTCATCGGATCAGGTTCCGAGGCGTCGCTCTCATCTACCACGCCACTGGCTGTCTGGGCGGTTTGCTGGGTGAAGTCGTAGAGCTTCCAGAGCGTGACAGGCTTCAGCAGATCAGAGTCCAGCTCCACCTCCCCATTCTCATTGGTCAGGTCTATATCCTTGCAGTGCCCTCACTATCTCGAGAACGTCTGCAAGGCAATATCAAACAGCTCAGAGGCATGAGCGATATGAGATACCGAGCAGGCCCCAATGCCAGGCAAAAGCTCTGCATGCAACATGGAGCATATACAGTTCCATGTCCATGCAGACGTCAGATGTCAGACAAGCAGAAGATGCAAGCTCGGCATTCATGAATGACCTAGCTTCAAAGCACAGCCAGGCAACCAGTCAGGCTTGGGCAGGTTGTGTGCACCCAGCTAGAGAGCGAGGAAGGACGCACTATGCATGCCGCTTCGTGCTGCTGAGCGCATTGGCCATCTCCTGCGCGGGCTCTATGGGCATGTCCCCACGGTTATCCTGCTGGTGCTGGTGCTGCTGCTTGTTGTTTGCCGACTGCGGCAGCTCCTGCACCATCACAGCAATTGCTGAACGCCATGCTGACGCATGCATGCTTCATCTGCGGCTGCAGTGCACCGACCCCTTCCTTATCCTGACGGCAATGTGCTGATCACACAAATATTGTTCCTGGCATCAGGCCGGGCTAGGAAGGCAGCTTTTCACAGGTGGCACCAGCTTTTCTGCCAGAGTCATGTTGGCAGGCGCATGAGTACAGGACTGTGCTCAATCGACAAGGATTCCCTGGTGCTGCGTTGCACAGAGGTGGCAATCCTTGTGCTCACTCCTCGCCTGCTGCACCCACCGCTGCTCGTGCGCCAAGGCAGAGACGCCTAGGGCTCCTCCAGCAGATCGGGCTCACGGCGGTGCACGGCATCGCCACTGGTGACGCAATGGCAGCGGCCGCCCTGGTCGTACCCGCTGCCCTTCAACAGCTGCTCAAAATTCTTTCTTGGAGCCTGATTTGCCCGCTGAAGTGTTCTTCTTGTTGAACTTGAAGCACTCATCCCAGACCTGCCGCATGTCTTGCAGCCCGCCACAGTGCCCCTGGTCATACGTTGCCTTGACAGGGCAATGAATGAGGCATGCTATGGCACTGGAAGGGGTAGTCCATTGGTTCATACTACCATATGAATGCGAGAGGACAAATCCAGCACTGGAGGCGATCCGCTCCATGTACCCCAGCCATGCAGCCATGGGAGTACTTAGATCAAAATCTGCCAAAGATATGGAAGGATTCCGTGAGATGTTCGAGCAACCCAGCCGCATATCGTGCATCAGCAACTTCAGGTCCTGAAGTGCAATGCACGACGCTTGATCCATGGGCCCTAAGCCCCTGTGCAGATGGCCTAAAACACAACGATGACTTGCTCCATCACAAGCGCCGACTTGAAATGTGCCTGATCATGATTTCCTTTGCCCAAAAGGCCCCGAGCAGTGCAGCTTCCTCCAGCTGCCCAATTGAGGAACCGTCGAAGGGCAGCTGGAGGAAGCTGCACTGCTCTACTCTCTAAGGCAATTGTGCAATTGAGTCTTTACTTTATTGTTTTGTAATGTGTCCACTCCGTCAATGGCGCAGGCCATGGCGAGTCTACGAGCCCAACTCGATAGGACTGTCCTGTGTATGTGGCCTTACAGCCAAAAACATTTTACAGAGCATAACAGAGAGGTCTGCGTAAGGAGAGGAATAGTAAACAGAGAACAGTTTGATCGCTTTGAGGGCAGCGATGACTTGCTTGAACGCACGCTCCCTGACCTCAGCGGAAATCTAAGGGCCATACCCACGAGTGGTGAGAGACATAACCGTGCCATACTGATCATCTGGCATGCTCATTCACACTTGCTGGGAAGCTTGAACTACTAGCGTGCTTGCGACACTCGATTGGATGTTGTTGGTGATTGACAGACGTCAGTGACAAGTGAGCATCGTCGGTGCTCGCAGTACTTGCGTCTGCGTGTGATAGCTGCAATCTTCGCAGGCAGTAAGCACGTATCACCGGGGGAGCTACTCGACTCAGCGTTCCCATCGCTCATCGAAGAGCAGGGGTGCAGGAATCTCACAACGCAGTCAAAGAGTGACAGAAAGAGAACTTTCGACCTAGATACAGAAGGGTGGCCGGAGCTGTTCGTGCAAGCACGCGAGCTCAGAACGGTGATAGAGATGTACAATGGGACAGTCATCATTGATGCCTTTGATCTCCCCAGCCACCTGAGAATTACTTGGCCCAGGCTCGAGATCCAGGTGCAGGGCACAGCTATCTCACAGCTCGCTGGGACAGTCAACTTCTTAGCAAGCAGACTGGACATGCCAAGCAGAGTGACAGGGGCAGGCAAAAGGAGCAGTGTCACAGAGGTGGACGCCTTAGTAGAGCTCCCAATCGAAGAGCATGGGGCAGCCTCTTCAGAGAATGTGACAGCTGCTGTGGAGTTCAAGACTTGCGGGCAGTTCAGAGTTAGAAGGGGCCGCACAATAGCTGACATCTTTGGGAACGAAGAGGAGCTGGGATGGGTGCTGCCAGGGCTCCAGCAGGTGCTACCCTGTGCCATGTGCACCTTACCAAGCATCATGTGAAACCTAACACCTTTCACAGAGGCATTTCCCAAGCAGTGATATGCTGCCAGTTGACATCGACGCTGCTTTCTCAGTGCCGTCTGATTGATGGTTGTCTGACTGTATCTGGTTTCACTGGGGTGCAGGCGCACGGGTATGCGTGCCATGAGGGCGTTGCTCTCTTTGCTGTATACAGCTACGAGGTGGTGATCTTTGGCGCGCGGTCGAGTGTGGATGACAAGCGGATTAAGCTGAGTGACCCGGTGTGGCTGGACCGGCAGAATCCTTCAGCCAAGTCGCTCTGGCTACGGTTCATGCAGCTTTCAGCTGAGCGCCACCAGGGTAGGACACGGTCCATACCCTCCTCCGCAAGGAATGTAACCTGGCATCGGCTTAAGCAACCAAGTCGCACAGCTTCTGCCTGGCATGCATGACAGCTCCATGCTCATCTTTGTCCGCATCTTCTTGCGGCATATGCTGAACCTTGTCTTGCATGTGCAGAGAGGGAAGCGTTTGACCCAGACCTGGTCCCTGACACTGGGGACGGCTACATCATCGACATTGCTGCTGGCCCTGATGGACAGCCAGCCTGGAGACTGGTGCTAGACCGTAGCGCCAATGACAAGGGCTTCACTGCCCTGCCTCCACCGGCAGTGCAGGTAGGGAGCAGACTCCTGCATTGGGCTTTCAGAGCTGTGCAGAATGCGGCTTCAGGAATGATAGCATCTGACGCCAAGATGAGCATGTGCATGGCCCTGTAGTTGAGGTCCTCCCTGTCAGCCATGCAGGCAGTGACCTGTGCCCAGCGGTTCTGCAGCGTCACAATGACTTTGCAACCTTAAATGCAGGCCGCCGCTGAGAACCAGCAGCATGTCCCTGGCGATCCTGCTGCCGCTGCAGAAGACCTCCCTGTGCCAGAACAGGTAGGGAGCAGACTGCTGGGCTGGCCTTCCAGAGTTGTGGGAGATGCATGTTCAGGAGTGATAGCATATGACGCAAGGCCTGCATGCTCATGGCGATGAAGTCAAGGTCCTGTTTGCGAGGCATGCAGGAAGTGTATAGGTTCCAGCAGTGCATCGTGACCCTGCATGCAGGAGGCTGCCCAGGCGGGCGATCTCCAGGGCGATCTCCAGGGCGCTGGCGCTGGCGCTGCCGCTGCCCTTCAAGGCGCCATCCAAGCTGGCCCTGAGGAGGACATCCTCCCTGAAGAGCCGCTTCTCGAGCCCCAGCTACACGCTGGATATGAGGCCCAGCAGGTGAGCGCTGGGCTGGCCTTCCTGAGTTGTGGGAGATGCATGTTCAGGAGTGATAGCATATGACGCAAGGCCTGCATGCTCATGGCGATGAAGTCAAGGTCCTGTTTGCGAGGCATGCAGGAAGTGTATAGGTTCCAGCAGTGCATCGTGACCCTGCATGCAGGAGGCTGCCCAGGCGGGCGATCTCCAGGGCGATCTCCAGGGCGCTGGCGCTGGCGCTGCCGCTGCCCTTCAAGGCGCCATCCAAGCTGGCCCTGAGGAGGACATCCTCCCTGAAGAGCCGCTTCTCGAGCCCCAGCTACACGCTGGATATGAGGCCCAGCAGGTGAGCGCTGGGCTGGCCTTCCTGAGTTGTGGGAGATGCATGTTCAGGAGTGATAGCATATGACGCAAGGCCTGCATGCTCGTGGCGATGAAGTCAAGGTCCTGTTTGCGAGGCATGCAGGAAGTGTATAGGTTCCAGCAGTGCATCGTGACCCTGCATGCAGGAGGCTGCCCAGGCGGGCGATCTCCAGGGCGCTGGCGCTGGCGCTGCCGCTGCCCTTCAAGGCGCCATCCAAGCTGGCCCTGAGGAGCACATCCTCCCTGAAGAGCCGCTTCTCGAGCCCCAGCTACACGCTGGATATGAGGCCCAGCAGGTGAGCGCTGGGCTGGCCTTCCTGAGTTGTGGGAGATGCATGTTCAGGAGTGATAGCATATGACGCAAGGCCTGCATGCTCATGGCGATGAAGTCAAGGTCCTGTTTGCGAGGCATGCAGGAAGTGTATAGGTTCCAGCAGTGCATCGTGACCCTGCATGCAGGAGGCTGCCCAGGCGGTCGATCTCCAGGGCGCTGGCGCTGGCGCTGCCGCTGCCCTTCAAGGCGCCATCCAAGCTGGCCCTGAGGAGCACATCCTCCCTGAAGAGCCGCTTCTCGAGCCCCAGCTACACGCTGAATATGAGGCCCAGCAGGTGAGCGCTGGGCTGGCCTTCCTGAGTTGTGGGAGATGCATGTTCAGGAGTGATAGCATATGACGCAAGGCCTGCATGCTCATGGCGATGAAGTCAAGGTCCTGTTTGCGAGGCATGCAGGAAGTGTATAGGTTCCAGCAGTGCATCGTGACCCTGCATGCAGGAGGCTGCCCAGGCGGGCGATCTCCAGGGCGCTGGCGCTGCCGCTGCCCTTCATGAGGAGCAAGCAATTGGGCCAGAGCTACAGCTCCAAATTCCATTGCATGAGAGCGCGGTGTCACGTGTCATGGAGGTATGTGTGTCAAAGCTGAAGTGTGCGTGAGAGGCAAGGGTGTATGCATGTCCTCATGTTTGCATGTTCTTTTCCAGTGATGCAAGAGGTGCTTGCCTGCATGAGCAGCACATATACTGTGAGGCCTGATCGTGGCAGAAATTGACTGTGCTATGATCTTCTCATTTACAGGGTTGCCTTCTTGCAGGGCACCTTCCATGGAATCCATGTGATAGCCAAGCTCTTTGCAGCAGACCAAGAGCATGCAACAGCGGCGTACAACCAGGAACGCCAGATGTACCATCTACTGGAGGAGGAGGAGCTACAGGGCTTAGTTGTCCCAGAGCTTCTCCTCAGTGGGGCTATGCAGGATAGCTGGCGACCTGGTCTTAGTCTTGTCGCACTGCGGCAATGCGTTGTCTCAAGGAATGCGACCAAGGATGGCAAAGAGGGCCCTGAAGGCCCTGCAGATCCTGCATGCTCATGGTGTTCTACATGGCGATGTGCGCCTTGGGAAGTTCGTGCACGACCCTGTAGAGAACAGGGTCAGGATCGTTGACTTGGCAGGTGCAGTGGTGTCTGATGATGCGGCTCACTTTGAAGCTGAAGAGGCACAGCTGCGGGCCTTGCTCCAGCACCCATGAGTGCACATAAGGCAGCAGCTGATGTGCAATGATCATGTGAGCAGACACCCTTCCCGATAAGGGTTGCAAGTCATGCTGAAAGGGCACAGCAAGTACCCTGACGAGCGAGTGAGTGAGTATGTGCATGTGTGCGGGAGTGACAGACTGACAGACAAACACAGAGGCAAATAGATAAGCCAGGCAGACAGATAGGCAGGCATGCAGACTGGCTGGCTGGCTGAGCTAGCAGCACTATTGATCTATAGCCTCTCAGAATGCTCTCCATTATGATATAATTTTGTTCACTATCCAGATATGCTATAGGGTCATCTCTGGTATGACAGCAAGTGATTGCTTTAGATTCAATAAGCATGCAGACTGTGACAGGCAGCGTGAGACTAGAGCTGAAAGTGCGGACCCCGGCGTTGTGAGAACCTCAAAGCTCCTTACAGCACATCGTGTCTGGGCAGTACACCACACAAGAGAATTTTGAGTATCCATAGCAGTCTGGCAGGAGTGTGTGCTGAGCGCTTTGTTGCAGCAACCACGCCAATAGGACAGTGGCTCTGCAATCTATCCTTCTTGTGCAACCCCATTTCTAGCCTAACATGGTTGCCCCAGTGGCCGTCCTACTGTAAGTCATCATAGCACACAAGGCCCCGCTCAGGCGGATGCTGCAGCTGCACATCTGCTGTGTGCGAGACGTCCACATGCTCTGCTAGAGCACGCGCTGCCATACGAGCCTCCTGCACCTTGAAGGGCTTCGCTCCTGGCGCCTCTGTAGGCCCCTGCGCCCCCCTCTGCGCATCACATGTGACATCTTCAGCCTCCCTGCAGCTCGTGAATGTACTTGAATCCAGTTTGCTGTCTCAGACCATCTACGCGCAAAGGAGGGCCTGCCCAACAGCACCCGGCTCAATGGCCTGCATGCTCAACTCATACCTAAGCACTGCTGTCCCACATGTGATGCAAAGGCGATATGCAACACCTCATGGGCAGTTTGCGGGAGCATACCGGTGCATCTAAAGGCTGGTGAGCGCGAGCCTCTCTGATCATCTGCCCATTTATATGCAGCCCAGCAGAGTCTCCCACGTCTATGATGTGGCCGACCTCCGCCTCGCTATCCACTGTGACGAAGGCAATGCCCTTGTGCTCAATGAGCTTGATGTTAATCACATTCGCTAGCTCTGAGAAAAGCTCCTGCAGCTCATGGTGGCCGCAGCCATGTGGGATGTCACCCACAAAGACTGTAGCGTCCTGCTCCCTGCACAATGCACAGCACAGCCTCAGATCTGGCCTGCACTCCTCTGTGCCTCAGGCAAGGTACATGAGACACAGCGTCAATGTAGTGATTCCTTCACAGAGGACCTTACTGGTGTTGTGACCATGCTTTGCAGCCGACATGTTATGCTGCTTTGAGATAGGCCAAGGTCTTCTGATATTGCACGGCAAGTGGCCTGCACTTCTCATTCCTTGAGGTCTGCATGCTGTGACAGATCCTGGCCGGAATGCCCACATGTCGCGACACATGCAGTCTATATGATGCCATCCAGCTGCAGGAAGTGGGATGCCTTACGTGGCTGCGCTGGAAGGCTCAGGAGGCACGTCAGTCTTCTGCCTCTTCTGCTGGGGGCCCTCCTCATGATGCGGGCTATCCCTGGCTGCTGGGCGGTTGAGCTGCTGCGCAGGCCTCCTCGCTGGGTGCTGCTTGGGCTGGCTAGGTGCCCTGCAGCAGATAATGAGATTGGGTTCTCGAGCACTGCTGATGACCATCACTGTATCACAGCCATCCGCCAGATATGACGGATTAGAGACGTGCTGCTATATCTTGAGGAGAGCAAGTACAGCTATAATATCTCAGCGAGAGACCGCCCTAGCGAGAAACACCTGGATGTCAGGTCATAGCGAGCGAGGGCTTGCCTGTCTGGAGGTGCCGCAGAGCCCTCCTCAGCTGCAGAAGAGGCCGGTGCTGCTGAGGCGCCCCTGTGATCTCTAGTGACCAAGGACTGGCCTGGCTGCAGCACTGGCAGGTGCCCTCTTCTGTGGTAGTCTCCCAATGCCGGCCCTGGCACTACCCCCCTCCCGAGCAGCCTTTAAAGCCTACGGTGCACTCTCTTTCTATGGAGGCCATCATTTCAGTGTGCAAGGGGCATCAGCTTCTGCCTGTGGACTTGACATGTGCATCCGCTCATGACGCCACATGACTATACAGCAGCTCTTCTATGATAAGTGTTTATATTCCCACTGATGGGCATGATGTGAGAGGGCCAGGTCCTGCATGGTAGAGCTTGTGCAAGGTGGTGTGAACCTGCAAAGCCTTCTCATGCGCTGTCAGGGGTTTGCTGGGCTCTGCTGGAGCCGGCTTGCTGGTGAAGCTGATGGGCGTGTGCATGTTCTGCTTGGCTGGCACAGCAGGCCCTGCTTTGCTGGCTCCAGGCTTTGATGCCTGGCTAGCATGGGTTGGAGGTGCTTTTTGAGCGCCACCGTCCTTCTGCTGCTGCTGAGCCTGGGCAGCTGCCTGCGCTTAAACGTCAGGTCAGCAGCTGAGTCGACTCAGGTGTCAGCATTCCCTTGCCATGGCAAGGAGCATGCCATACCTTTTTCTGCCGTAGGAGCTCATATTTCTTAGCAAGCGCAAGCTCGGCTGCTGTCTTGGGTGCCATCTCAACTCAGTGACCGCGCTGCTTCGTCACGCATCCAAGGTGTCTTCTGACAGGGCCTTCTACATGATACCAAAACAAGAAATTTCACGTGTACAGTATTAGCACGGAGGCATAACAGCATGCACCACGCTCTTGCAGGTGCTACATTCAAGTGTTCAGGCATTATCTACGTTCCCAGAAGCCATCTGTATACAGAATTAGAGGCACGTGCCAGCAGGCACAATCTTCCCATCACAACACGCTTGCCAAAGCTTCAACAGTTTACACGAGTCTGCATCCTCGCGAGTACGCAAAGACTACTACAAGCGTGCTTCACAGCCGTTCAGCGAGAGTACAACTATTGTGCAAAGCTAGACTGCTTACAGGGAAGTCGCACAGGGACTCTTACCTGTGGCAGATCCTCGAATGCTCCATCAACGCAGCTGAAGTAATACTGGGATTCTGTAAGCGGGAGCACAGGGGAATGCAGTTTGGCAATTGTTTTCTGTGCAGCACCAATACTGACGGACCTGAAGAGCTTGTGCTTGAGCTGCACGGAGTAAGCTGAGGCTCAAGAGCCTCAGCAGAAAAGATGAGCAGCACCGCAACTGGCATCGCAGAGACGCAGCCCGCTGCAGCTGCCATCAGTGCTGAAGACAGAGAGGGCAATCAAGCCACAAATGGCCTGCAAAATGGAGGCTACGAGTCAGAAAGAAGGGCGCAGCGACGTCAGCGTCACGAGCTCGAGAAGGAGGAGGCCAAGCAGTGGGAGATTATCAAGAGCCTCGGTGACATCTCGGCCGAAGTCGAGCTGCTGACACAGGAGGTGTGAGAAGTCTCCTGTGCTGCTTGACACAGCTTTCATTCTTCTGTCAAGATCACTTCCCTCACATGGTGAAGCCAATAACGTTATTCTGGCCATCCTGTGGCCCATGACAATTCTGCAATTCCACAGGTTGCCAGGATACGGCATGGGATTCTCACTCCTGCAGAGCAGCCACGAGAGCTGACTGCAGCAGACAGGCAGATTCTGGCAGAGAACCACAGGCGGCGGCTTGCAGAGATTGTGTCAAAGCAGTGCGCCCAGGCATTGAAGCATGTACAGAACCACAAGGTAAAGGATGTGCACCCTTTTGCCACACGAAGGTGTCATGCAGCGATTAGCAACTTGCCTCCCATGCTTCAGCAGTCAGAGCAAGCTCTCTCGCAGCCCCATCAATCGCTGAATGCCTGCGCTCCCCTGCTGTGCTGTAGCACACGCGCAGCAAAGCATGCCACAGGGTGTTCAATTGTTCCTCAAGCGGAGGCCTAGGGCTCTCGACGAGCAGTTTTGCTTCCATGTGAAACCCTGGCCTTGGGACGCTTGTCTGTCCACTGAGCTACGCCAGTCGTGCACCTCTTGGAGAGTCCGGCATTTCTCATAACCGGCAGTACCTGACTTGTGCAGTGGGCGTTCCCTTTCAATGAGCCGGTGGAGCTGGACAGGTACCCAGACTACCTGAAGGCGGTCTCAGAGCCCATGGACTTTGGGACAGTGAAGGCCAAAATAGACAGTGGCGCCTACACGCACCCCGGCCAGTTCAATACAGACATGCGCCTGGTGTTTGGCAATGCGCACAAGTACAATCCTCTGGGCAGCGATGTCAATCACATGGCAAGCACACTCCTGGTAAGCAGCCACAGCGGATCTCCACATGCAGCCTGTCAGTACACGGGATTTAGACAACTGTGTTGCAGCACCTTCTTCTGTGACTCAGTGTTTCTTGCATGAGATTGACAAGTTGGGCATATGAAGCGATCCGTGCTGTACACTAATCATGCATGCCTAAGCACTTACTTTGGGTGCATGATGGGTGCAAGAGCGCCTCATTGAGTCAATGCAACATGACTGCAGGAGCGCTATGATGAGAAGTGGAATCTATCTGTGGTGCCAAAGATGATAGAGGAGGAGCTGAATTGCAAAGCTGATGAGGAGAGTGCCCGGAAGAAGCTGGTGGAAGCTGCCCAGCGGGAGGCCGGCCTTGCCCTGGAAGCTGAGGGCAGCCGGCTGCAGCAGGTGTTCTCCGGCTTGCAGGAGCGTATCCAGGACGCTAAGAGCCTGGCCGCAGCTGCCTGCAAGCCCATGCCGCTCCCAGAGAAGGTCAGTCCGCCCTCCCGCTAATGGTGCTGAAATCCCGCGCAGATCTGCTATGCTGCTTTGCATATGCTCTCTGGTGCACAGGGATTCACCGAGGTGGTGACAAGAGCAGAAGCACTTGGCTACTGCTTTAAGTTGCGTGCTGCTCCATGAGGACGTCAGTGTGTCCGTCAGCCCCTCTGCCACCCTTTCTGCAAGTCCTGAGCAGACCTGGATTGACTGCTTGGTTTATAACCCTCTTGAGTTGATGATAAGCCTTGCTGGCAGAGGCAACATAAGCCGGAGAGGGGGGCCCTGCACATGTTGCTTAGAGGTCTCTGACCTTTGTGTAGGCGCGCCTGGTGCAGCTCATGCAGAAGCTCAGTCCCGACCACTTTGACTGGGCGACGTCCATCGTTCTGGGCCGCTACCCAGGAGCAGTGCAGGTGAGCGTCGTGCACACCATTTCATTGTCTTCATCGTGCCTTTCACTGGTGCAAGGAGCCGCTACAGGCTCACACATACCTGCAGGCGTAAGCCCAAGCTGAATCGTCATATCACATGTGCCACTGTAGAGCCTGTGTGCGTCAGAACAAGCTAAATCCACCTGAAGAGCTGGGAAGAACAGTGGGCACTCACATGTAGTGCGGGCTCTACAGGGTGCCGGTGAGGAGCTGGGACTGGACATCAGCCAGGTGGACGCCCTCACGCTGCGCCAGCTGCAGCACTATGTGCACTCCTGCTTCAGCGCTGGCGAGGGCGCTGTATCATGGCCTGACTGCCTTGTAGGCTCAGGTGGGTCATAATGAGCATCTGGCAGGGCCTGTTATCTAGTTGTCACTGTCAAGTTCCCGTGTGCTGTGACCGACATGAGGGTGCTTGACCAGAGTCACGACTTGGGAACTAGCACACTGTCATGTCCGGGCATGGCAGTCAGGCTGTTGACAGTGAGGCGTTGTGCGCACTTTTGCCTGAGGATGTGGCCAAATTTTTCCCATAAGATGATGTACAGGCGGACATACGCAGTAGGTCTTTGGTCCTCTCGCAGCCAATGCTGCGCTAGTTCAGCCTTGATAAAACAGGATCAGCTTGAATATTTGGAGTACCCACCATGACCATGGCTTCTCGACATACTGCAGGAGTGAGCGCCTTCCAGGCCCCTGGAAAGCGGCACAAGGCGCACATGCACGAGCCCGGGGCAAAGAATGGGCCTCTGATTGTGCAGCTGCCAGAGTCGTTCCAGACGCCCCGGCCGGCCGGGCTGCCCCACCTGAAAGTGCCCACTCCGGGCACAGCGGGCGGGAAGGCGACCATGGAGAGCTCAACTGCTGCCCCTGTTCCTGTGAGTCACATGGCTTCTCGTACACCTATGCCACCCTTGCATCATCCCAGACTATACGCCCTGACTTACTGGGAGCAGGGTATGCAGTGCTATACAGTGCCATGTGCCCGACCAGCCTGCAAGAGTATGGTCTTCTGCCATCTGGTCCATCCTTGTCACATCCAGCCCAGGAGTTCAACGACTTTCAAAGGCGTCCCTGCAAGTCAGGTCTAAGCAACACAGTCACTTTTTCGGTGTTGACTCTCAGACTTGTCGCTCTCCCAGTCCAGGTCTGTGGAGTTCACAATGGGCAGCAGGCGAATACTGACCAGCTTGTGCTTTGATGCAGGCGGCATTGGCACAGGTCCAAAACATCCTGCAGGGGCCGTCAACTGCGGTGCCGGCAGTGGTGAGCATGCAGGACGGGTTCAAGGTGCCCCTGCCCAGGCGGCCGGGCAGCCTGCCCGTGACGCCCCGCTCTGCAGCTTCTCCCGCCGCGGCGCCTGCGCCTTTTGCCCCGGAGCAGCCTAATCTGGCCACCGCAGTCCTCACACCTAGTGCAGCAGTGGATGCGGCAGCTGCGCAGCCGAGCGGGGCCGCCAGCAGGTTGGCAAATGCGTCTGTGGGAGCATGGAACGGGGTGCCGTGCACAGAAGATGATCCTCTGAGAGCGGCCAGCAGCGGTGGCGCAGCACTGCCGCAGTCAGGCTCGGGGTACATCAAAGACAGCCAGGGTGCAGACGCCAGGCAGGCAGGTCAGGAGAAGGGTTCTGTGGCTGCGGCACCAGGCAGCATGGTTGCTGAGAATGGCAGCGCAAATGAAGAGGAGCAGGCAATGCCGATGGAGACAGACCAGCCTGGTGCTTGACTTGGGAGCCTGTGAAAGACTAGCTGAAGGCCTTCGAGCATGATCATAAGACCCTGCTACTCGCGTAAGGAAGTCCCCATGCATGAGTGTATAACTTTGGGCACTGATCAGTGGTAGTCCTTGCTAGGTTGACATCCACAAACAAGACGTATTGTCAGCACCGTCCCCAACTTTTAAATTGACCGTCAGCTTCTGAGATTCTATTAGCATACTGTAGCAGCTGGAGGGCAGCTTCCCCCTTTCTGGCACCTGCACGGCTGTGACGGGGCTTCTTGGTGTGTGTACAATAGATTTTCAACAGAGTCGCATTCCACATGTGCCCCAGAGTACCATGGAATCCGCATCTAGCACTCCTGAGGGCGCAGCTCGGCCGCTGAATCACTTGGGCTTTGTAGAAACCTCCGTGCATAGCGTTGTTGACGGAAGCTGTCAGGCCCTTGATGCTGGCCTTGACGCGGCTGTGAGGTACAGCGGGGACACATACAGACCCCGCGCTGAAGCTATCAAGCAACGGACTTCTGATCTTGCCAAGAGGACTGCGTGCGCTGCAAAGCAAGGCACAGCAGATGCGCTGAGGAAGGTTGACCCTACGGTGAGAGTGCGGGTCCTGCTGCGTGCATTGATTTACTCTTGTACTTAAAGTGTTTTGGGGCGCTTGCTTAGATGTTCGGCCCCTTGACTGAATAAGTTTGCACGGCCCCTTGACTGAATATGTTTGCACGAAGGTGGATCGCGCCCTCGGTTCCGCCCGCGCAACGTCGGTCACGGTATGTGCTGTAAAACTTTTCTCAGCGCGTCGCACAAAGCTTCCCCTGTGTTGTCGCTGACCCCAGTCACTTGCAGGCGCAGGACATGTTTGACAGAGTTGATCAGGCAGCAGACCGTGCTGCCTCTCATCCCAGAGGTGAAAACCTTGTTGGAGCAGTTTGAATACAGGAGATAATGCTGTGGAGCTTTCTGCCTGCTGGATGTGTCCTGAGGGTGTGGCTGACTGAGCATGATCTGAGCATGACCTTTCATGCATGCAGTTCAGCAAAGCTACCGGTATGCAAAGGATACATACACCTCTCTCCACAGCACAGCTGTGGTAAGCTACCCTCACCACTGTGCAAGCCGAGCCTTGATACACGTAATCACTCTGGTTCGCCATGTCCTGTAGCTGTACTGAGCGGGCTTCACACTGTACAGGCATCCCCTACATACAAGAAGGTGTACGGCACTGCAGCAAACAAAGTGACAAGCATGACTTCCAAGGTGTGTGCAACTCCTCTGTGTGATATCACTGTACAGGCAACTCACGGGCAATGCATACCATGTGACGCATCCTGTGTCTACACTCCTGACAGGTCCAGTACAGGTTGCCGCCTGTGTAGCAAAGATATGCTTCTGTTTTCCCTGACACGACAGAAGCAGTGCACATTAAAAGCAACCTGCTGATTGGTGTTTCAAGAACTGGCATGCAGCCTCAGCAGCAGATGCATCAGCGTGCTGTACAGGTGAGGGGCTCCAGGCTGTACGCTGAGCATGTTGCTCAGTACACTGATCCCCTTGTGCAAAGGATCGCAGCATCCCCGTACTACAAGGCAGCCTTTGAGCATATCAAGCCGGCGCACATGGCAGCAGCACCACCGCAAGGCGTCGCAAATGGCCAGACGGTGAACGGGCCTGCAACGCCTGCAATTACAACGGTGCCTGCTCCTCGGCAATGATGCAGGAGTTGCAACAATGGCACGTGGCAGAATCTGAGCAGGTGCAGAGAGGGGTGTGCAAATGTGCAGCGCTTCAATGAGGCGAATTTTAGGCAGCATGCAACAGGCATGCATATAGGCGCATGGAATACAGCAGCACATGGGAAAGGTGCCATTGAAGCCTCTGAACACCAGCAGAACATTGAGAAACAGCATCGAGAACTCATCAGATAGTATGAGGACAGCATGAGCAAAGTCTCCACAACCGTGTGTGTATCACTACTATATCCAGTGAGGCTGATTGTAGATTTGACTGTAGAGTGCCTGTGAATGTGCGCTTCATTCTAAATAGCTTTCACTGGAAGGGACTGGTGTGCACAACACCACGACTTGTGGGTGTGGTCATGATGCTGCCATCAGAGCAATAGTACATACTGAAGCAGCTCAATGCTTCTCCTCAGGCCATAACATCTGAGAGTAGTATAGGATCTCAGAGTGGACCACTGTAATGTATCTATGCAATGCACTGCAAAAGGGGGGCTGTAGGTCTACACACATGTGCATGGACTATCCTCAGGGGACCTGCGGCTGGCAGAGGTCTTGAGCTTATTTTGATGTGTCTCTCCTGCACGCACCGCAGCAGCAAGCACGCCCCGCTCGCTCTCTGTTGCCCCCAGATAGCTGGAGCAGGGGCTGGGGGAGGTGCAAGCCCTACAATCCATGCATCTGTGAGCATCTCTACCATGGCTGCATTGAAGACAGTCAGACCATGCACTAGAAAGATTGCGGATGACAACATCAGTCTGTGTGCGACCTATGAGGCTTCAGCATTGCACCTGCTCAACATTGCAGAAAGTATTGGGGCTAGAGAAGCATGCTCACCCTAAGAGGGTTGCCAGATGTGTGGGTAGGTCGAGGTGCCATCATCTGGTCCACCAGTCATTGGTGGGGCGGATGGTACAGGCAGAGAGTCCTGCATGATGCTGCTGGACTGACCCAGCTGCGGTGCTGAGGTGGACAGCGCATGCATGATCTCTATCCTCTCCTGCAGACAGTGCATCCATTTACGGGAGGGCAGACCTGGTAAGAGATACTCATGCAGCAGGGGCTTGAGCACGGTCATTCCTAACCAGCCTCTCTTCAGAGTGCCATGCTATCTACCCTCTTGTAGCACCTGAGGACTGCGCTGCTGCTGGGGACTTGTGGCTGCGCTGGCAGGAACAAGGCACAGCTTTCCCACGCTGTAGAAAATGAACCAGTGCGGACCTCGATGCCTTTCCAGACATTGAGCAGCTCCCGCTTCAGCTTCCTGTTGTGGCCTGCCATGCGGCTCAGGCGCCTGATGGACCCTACTGAGAGCCGCCAGGCTAGATAGGCACCCCCTGCCAGCCAGCACCCGCGCAGCAGCCGTGCGCTGCCCTGCAAACACCATCTGTGCTGTCCTTCTTTCATTGACAGACCCTCCACCACATGATGTGACACTGCCCATGCATACTTGGTGCTGATTAAGTCCAGATGGAAGATGAAGGCACATGTAGCGTGCAGGGCATAAATGTTTGCTGTGTAGGGACGATTCAGATGTACAGCTGGCTGACCTTGAAGGGTGTCAGATCCAACAGGCTGTGTACTACAAGGAGACTGCCTGTCACCAGCCCCATGGCCTTTAGTTCCTCAGCAACATGCTCGGGGATGACCAGATCTGTCCGGATATCCTGCAATCCCTCCTGCACACCCTGCATTACGAGCACACACCACTCTGCGGTGCCATACTGATCTGGTGAGGTCCGCAGGGGGACATAGGGTTCTAATGATAATGAAGATTCAATGTGAGAGGACTTTTGCACCGTGGATTCAAGTTCAAGGGCGTCAGCATGCTGGCACAGGCTTTGATGGGCACGGTTCAGAGCCATCACATCGGTCGCATGCAGCTCGGCAAGCTTCTGCTCGAGCTTCGCAATCTGCAGAATGATTTGATCTCAGGCCACAATGGTGCGAAAGCCAGCCCTTTATGAATGCATTCAAGCACGCTGTCCCACCTCAGACCTCAATTCTTGGACCTGCCTCTGGTATTCTGCTGCCCGTGCATCTGCCATGACCTACGTGTTCACTCTAATAGACGCTGTCCAAAGGCATATGCCGCTCATGTGCAATCCCTTGAATGTTATGGCGGGGTCATAACATGCTCTCTAGCTACGAAAAAGGGGGGTCAGGTAATGGTGTCATCTGCAAGTCGCTGGCTCGCCTTACGAGATGAAAGATGCATACAGGCATCCAAAAATGTGGAAGTCAGGGGGATTTGTGTTCAGAGGGCCCAGGACTGCATACAGGAAGCTGCAAGGCTCTTTAGGAAGCTGAGGTGTTATGCATTCCGGAAGGGCTCGACACCCTTGTACGAGAGCGCACCTGAGTCACTGTGACTGCCTAAAGCATTGCATGCCTGAGGATATGAGATGTACAGTGAGATCAGGCTGAAAGCTGCTGAGAGCGTGACGGGACACGAACTTATAGCCTAGCTAGGATGTCGACTGACAGCCTGACAATCCTTTGCTGCAGTCTTGCGGCTGTAGCGCTTTTGGTACGCACTGGGATAGCCATGTAAAGATACTCTACAGTTTCTATTGTCTGTCTTGCGCTCTATACAGTTATTTTGGCCTTTGTCAGATGAGCTCATCCTGCTACCTTGGCCACGCAAAGCCGGGCTTGTTCGTACTAGTATACTTAGTTTGGTCACTTAACGCCAGCGTACCTCGTTCTATATCTGTTGTGCTTACTCACATGCATCCCATCTATGTGTACAGGTCGTTCTATATGGGCTGCATCCCGTAAAAAGGTGGCAATATAGGCACTTCCCTGGTAAGCAGCAGGCGCAGCAGCTATGTACAAGCATATGGAAGACATTGATGGGGAGGTCTTGGACCCGGCTTGGCACTTGTCTGTTCTTCAGCACTCTCTGCTCGCCCTTAGTAAATAAATTCCCACTGAGACAAGTGTCATTGGTGCAGGGCCTGCACCAAAATGGCTGTCTGGAAACATTGGAGATATAGTCAAGAGATCTGCCTTCCATTACTACATCGACAATGCTCGTGTGTACGGGAAGCTCTTCAAGGTGGGGCCTTCACCTTCTTGATCCTGTCAAATGCTGATGCATGCTAATGACTGCTGCGCCCTTGACCATGTCATAAGCTTGTAACCTTGAGCCAATCACATCATAGGCATCGTAGGACTTTGCGTGCTGCAATGCAAGTTGCGTGGGGAATAGAAAGGCCTGGAGTGCGATTGTTACTTGCAGCGTTAAGCTTTCGTTTGTGGGGTCACAGGTGTGGTATGGTGCGAACCCGGTCATTGTTATCACCGATCCTGCACTTGGGAGGGCGGTGAATCTGAGAAACCCCAACAGGCACCAGGCGATTGGCCCCGCAACAATCATGCGGGGCAAGGCCAGGACCTTTGATAGCGAGGGCATCCTGCTGACACAAGAGTGAGCAACTGAGACAATCCTATGCACTGAGGCCGCCCACATTTAGCACAGTACCTCTCATCAGGGAGCAAGCATATGTCTTGTATGCCTTGTGCAGACTGCCTCGTAGGTCTTTGCACCAAATGACACCTGAAGTCTGTATGCATGGACACAGGACTGCAGCAACGGCCTTTTCAGAAGGTGCATGGTGCTCCAAGATGCACTTTCAAGTGTTGAGATTGCATCAGATTTGAGCAGCACTCATGTGCCACTAGGCACGATGGCCTGCACGGAAGAGCTTCTTTCTGGAGGAGTCTTACTAGGCCTTCTGCGCGCAGCCGGGAGTTTCACAGGAGCATCCGGAATGCGTGGAACCCTGCCTTCTTCAGCCAGAGCCTGGAGGGGTATGCCGACCTGATGAACGAGGGGGCTGAGGGCCTCCTCAGGCGCCTGGCCAAGTCAGCGGCCAAGGGCGAGGAGATTGACATCTGGCGCACCCTGGGAGATATGACCATGGCGGTCGTTGGCAGCGCAAGCTTCGGGTGAGCATTACCATCGCTCAGAGCCGGACCTTCTGTGTGGGCTGGGCTCTTGAAACACTAAAGACATTGCTGCAGATGTGAGTAAGCTGATGCTAGGCAGCAGGATGGACGTGAGTGTTCCTCTGAGAGTACAGCATCAACTCTCGATTGGCTCAGGGTCTAATCCTGTGGCGACGGATGCTGTACTCTGGTCACCACCACGTCATGCCCTCATCTGCGCATGCATCACCAACAACTGCTATCTTGTAAGTATGTTGGTATGGTTGTGTCCAGGGTGGACTTCAAGACGCAGGATGAGAGCGGGGAGAGCAGTGCAGAGGCACAGGCGCTGGTGAACGCCGCTCAGACCATCTTTCAGCAAGGCGGTAAGCACAGATCGCCTTCAAGGCCTCATGAGCACCACACAGCAAGGACTTGCGCGAGTTGGTAGAGCAGTGTGAAAGCCTGTAGCAGACAGACATGATGTGCTGCTCCGCCAGCCTGATGTCTCAGACTGGTGCTGCACCATGTGTTTTTGGCAGCATCATGGGGCACGTTTGAGGATTTGGGGTCAGCAGTCACAGCTGTCAGACAGGACAGCACCAGCGACTGGAGAGCATCGGGGCGTCAGTCGTTCTCTGGCTGTGTAGGTGCTGCAGGAAGCATGTGGGTGCCTATCGTTGTACTCTGTCCCCCTCTGCTGCCCATTGTCAGGTGAGAGCAGACTTCGTGTGCCTTGCCTGTTGCAGCTGTCTCACTGCTCTCCCACAACCATTGCGGCAGGATGCTGTGGCTATACTTGGCAAAGTCTATGAAAGCTATCTGCAAACACTGCCATGGATAGGTGATCTGGATTCTGGGAGTTCTTTGAGCATTTGGCAGACTACAGTGTCGAGTATGTTGTATGGCGTGTGCAGGCAGCTGGCGCACTTCTTTCCGGACCAGAAGATGCTCAGGGTATGCCTATGATCTTGGCACAGCCGGTTATGTAACCACTTGCCCTGATATGATTTCCTCATACCCCCTTGCTTGGTGTTATGGTCAAAAAGCTACTTCTGGTCAAAAGCTACATGTTGCTCTGTGTCTCACAGCAGAGCCAGTCCTATCATGAAAGTCGCAGCAACAAGCTGCCAGAGTCTTATGTGCAAAGGCAGAGTACATGGCGTTCTATACCTGCGCAGAGCTGTACTGACACTGAGCGGTTTTCTGTAGGTCATGAATGCTAGGCAAAAGCTGAAGGAGGTGTGCTCAGAGCTGCTGCGCCAAGTCAGGCAGCAGATAGCGACCACCAATGGCGCCAAGCCAGCTGGCAAGCTTGAGCGCGGTGTAGCCCCAGGCAGCTTCCTGCACCATCTGGCAACTGCCAAGCACCATGTCAGCGTCCGCAATGGCGACGACTTCACTGACACAGAAATTCTCCAGCAGGCATGTACTCCCTGCACACTTGCATGTGGACCTGCATGCATGTGTTCAGGATAGCTGGCACAGCAAACAGGCAGCCCTTGGTTGCATGGGTATGGAGATTTGCACAGATGCAATGTAGATACTGTTAGTCGTCAAGCGTGGATACTGATACAATTCACTTGCTGTGCAGGCATTTGGATTCCTGCTGGTACGTCATCTCTCCTCACGATCTGTCGAGGATGGCCTGCTGACAGCCCTTGTCTAATGCATCTTTCTCTGCCAATGTGCACCTCGAGCTGCACAGAGACTGATGTTTGTCCACCTGGTCAGTGCACAACCTGATTAGTGCGCCTTGCTGATGTGAGCAGCATGGTGCAGGGAGGATATGAGACCACAGCAAGCGCTCTGAGTTTCACCATCTACAACCTGGCAGCAAACCCTGACAAGGCAGCCAAGCTCATGCAGGTGTGCCCACATAATCTCAGTGCACAATCCCACAACGTTCCATGCTGATCTGTGCAGGGGTAGCTACCTCCTTGAGTTGATAGGCGGCTGCATTGGAAGGTCCAGCGCTTCTTGTCACACCTCAGAAGCTGATCCAGACATAGTGTGTGCTGCCTGTAGGAGGTCGACAAGTTTGGCAGGGACAAGCACCCAGGAAGACTGGACATTGAGGCACTCCCCTATGTCCAGGCCTGCTTCAAGGTAAGATTCGGGCACAGCCAAGCCTGTCTTATAGATCAAACAATGCCAAGCATGGGTTGCCTTCCCGTCACTGCGGATGATCAAATATGGGATCTGACCAAGGGACAACTGGGTCATCAGGGTGCAAGTGCAGGACATGATGTTCTGTCTTGCTTCTCATCTGCATCATGTGAGGTCATGCACCTTGTCAGTACCGCATCATGTTGGGACCCCCACATGCCGAATCCTGAACCATTGTCATTGTCAGGACCCCCTAAATGCTGAACCCTGAACTATGGTCATCACCGCATTGTGTCGGCATGCCCTAAATGCTGAAACCTGAACCACTGCAGGAGGCGCTGCGGTTGTTCCCGCCAGGCCACATCTCCATCCGGGAGGCTGTTGAGGATCTGGACCTGGACGGCCACTTTGTGCCCAAGGGCACCTGGATGCATGTGAGGCCTGCCTCACCCACTCTCGATGCTCTGAGCTGTATACTTGGCAACCTTGCAGCGGAAGCCATCCCGGTACACGTTACACGCAGACCATGAAGTAAAGCAAGCTGCTGCATTGAGAAAACGCCAAATGGTTGCTTTCTGTGGGGTCTAAGGCAGAAAAGGCCTTTGGGAGGCCTCTACTTCATCAAAGCCTGTGAAGGGTGCCTATGGATGAATCTGCACTTGCAGGTGTCACTGTGTGGCATCCAGAGGGATGAGAAGATCTGGGGCAATCCTGAGGAGTACGTGCCTGAGAGGTGGGTTGAGGGGTCTCCCCTGGAGGCAACCGAGGCGCAGAAAAAGGCCTTCATGCCATTTGGGGACGGCATCCGCTCCTGTGTTGGTGAGTGCAGCCCTGCCAGCGACCTTTCTCCGACCCAAGGATGTCCTTCTGACTGCTTGCTGAAGGGCCTATCATAAATAGCGCTCTGCAAAGGCTGGAATGCGCCGTCCTCGCCTTGCCTCTGCATTGCAGAAGATTTGTGCGCAGGACTGCATTGACAGCCCGAGCAGGAGAGCTGAGAGGTGCATGTAGTCTATGGTGGGCACATGAGGTGACTTGCTGCGCTGCAGGCAAGAGGTTTGCATGGGAGGAGGCGCTCATTGCTCTGATCAGGATCTACCAAAGGTGCGTCACTCTTTGCCTCAAAAGGTCGACTGTATGAGTGTGTCGCTGTCAGCCCAACTCTGTCTCTAGCAAATGGCTCAAAATCATGCAGATGCCTCCAATGCAGTTTGCCTGCTATGCAGAATCGACTTCAAGCTCTCTCCAGGGCAGGTGCCCCTGGCGGTGCGCTCGCCATTCACCCTGGGACCCGCCAAGGGCATCTTTGTGACACCGGTGCTCAGGGTGGAGGAGTGATTTAACACATCTCCTAGAGCTTCACAGCAGCGGCGTGCCTGACTAAAGCACAACATCAGCCAGCGATGTTCCAGGCCTGCCAGACTTGCCTGGCCCGCAGCCATGCGCATCTGATGGATGAAGCCGAAGCCGAAGCCGCACTCAGCTCTGATGTCGTTCAAAGGCCATGCATGCTGGGGTTGGGTGGCCAGAGATGTAGCACTAGCAAGTATGAGGCATTCCACTCTATCATCTCAGGAATGATAGCTTGGCTGGCTCAGCAATGTTGATCATTGAAATTGCATCATCTCATGAGACAATCAGCACAGTCTAGCATTTTCCAATGTAGCGTAGCTCAGGTAGCTGATACACTCCCCTGTACTCCCTATGACTTGTGATGCATCCTCAAGACTGTGAGGATTTGTGTGCCAGCCACTTCAGGTCATTGATGTGTAGCCAGAGTGATATTACCAGATGTGCATATATATGATACGTATACATGTGTGTGCAAGACAATAGCATCATGATGATCATTTTGGCATACACCGTAAATGGCGGATGTGTGTACACATGTGCGTTGAATATTTGTCCCTTGCAAGTCTCAATTGAGAGTACAGCTGTCTCAATATAGAAGGACAGCAATTCTGATCTGCAGAAGTTCAAGACCAGCTTACAAGGCCGGATTAGGCCTACAAGCTCAGCAGCAGAACTCATAGGATTGGATGACATGCTATAGAGCCTCTCATGTGATGTCTCGGCTGAGCTAGGCCTCTGCTCCAAGTGCTGTGATGCAACAAATCTGGGCGGTAGCTTCTGCACAGATCTACACTGAAGTGTCTTGAAAATTCCATCACAGCTGGCTCTAACTAGGGCCTCTAATCTAAAATACTGCATCCTGCAGAAAAGTGATGTCCTTATGAGAATTTTCGGGCACCAAGCAAGTTCATCAATCAGCCATTGCATCCTCTGAAGCACACAGCTGGTGATACTCCTCCAAGCGCTCCTTAATGTCTTGCAGCTCCACATGCAGCACCTGCAGCATAAGCCAAACAGTCCTCATCTATTTGCACTCATGAGATGCCTGGCCCCATGTGACATGTAAGTTGAAGCCATTTGGGATAAGGGTGATGATAGTGGCAGAAGGCTGCACCACCTTATGATGTTGACAACAAGGGAATTTGCAAGTACAGTAGTAAATGAGCGCCCGAGCAGTGTCCCACCTTATATGCAGAGCACCAGTGCTGCATCAGGGGCTCCACCCGTCTCCCCAGCCGATCCGCCTGCTGATTGTACCAGTCTTCCTCATGCTTAGTCTTTGCCGCCTGGTACCCCACCTCTATTGCACTGACATACCTAGCAGCGCAGCATGCACCGTTTAGCATGTAGGATCTACACATGCTCATGTCATGAGCGATTTGGGTTGTCTCTCTGCTGCATAATAGCCCTTCAGGGCTTCTTCAGCAGCGCAAGATGACAGCTGAATCTGAACAGATCGCCAGGCACCGGATCAGCGCAAGATACTGCTTGGTGCAAGATAGGCAGCAGCATCCAGATACATGGTGTCCAAGATACAGCATGGCCAAACACTCACGACTGTCCCCTCTACAGCTGGACAAGACATCATGCAGCGAGCTGTCAGTAGAGCAGTGAGCCTGAGCAGAAGCCACGAGGTACCTCTGGGTTCGCCTGATGGCCTGGTGGATCTGGAGGTAGGCCTCATGCTTCGCGTCATACTCCTCCACGTACCGCGCATACTGCTCGCTGCTTTCCACAAATGCATGGCGCACAGGCTCTCGGCGCGAGTGCTCCGCATACCATGTGTCGTCTGCCTCATGTGAGGTCTGCAGCTCAGATGGTGTTTGTGGCCGGGACAGCTGGGGAGGTGATGGCGACCCTGCGAAGACCTGACTCCAGTCAGCACATCGTTTTTCTACCATGGCTGTGCAGGGCAATTCACAGGCTTGGAGCACATTGCAGGGGGAGAGCCATAGAGCAGGAGGCAATGCAAGGCAGTTCCTGCTCTCACGTCACGCAGCAAGTCCCAGGCCAAAAGGCTTTGCTTGTGGGTGTCTGAACTCTCCCTTATGACAACCCTGCCACACACCACATCATCCCACCAGCTGCTCATTGTGCTTACCTCGCATGGAAGTACTGTGGGGCGTTGCAGAGTCCTCTCGGCCAGGCTTGGCAGGGCCCTTATGCCCTGGTGGCCTTGGGCTGGGAGAAGGGGTTGGTCTCAGGTGCGCAGCCTCCGCCACAGCGGATGGCCCGCCGCCACTATATGCAGGCTGCTCAGAGGCCTGTAGAGGCTTGGGGCTTCTTGCAGGGGCCATAGGCTCCGAGCGGATGGCATGAGGCTGCCTTTCAAAAGGCTGCCTGCTGCTGTCAAGGGGCTGCTCAGAGGGCTGTGCAGGTCTTTGACTTGGGGCTGGCGCGGGCTTGGATGCGGCAGCATCCCGTGCTGCAGAGGGCTTGCTGGTATTGGCGCGCCGCTTAAATCGCTGCCCCTCGCTCTCAGTGTCTGAGATCTCCTGCCATGGCAGTAAGATTGATGTCAGCAATGCAGGCTGTAGCCAATTTTCGAGATGTAGTCTCTCCCTGGCATTGCCAGGAGGAGTCTTCATTGCTTATGCCAGGCTGAAGACAATCTCTCTTTGAACTGTCTCGTCTTCCCTTGTGGTATGCCAGCGCTGTCACATAGCACGGAATGGATCAAAAGTGATAGCTAGTGATCCCCTGATGGCATCAAGACAGAGACTAAATTTGGAAAGCATCATGATGTTAGAGCAACTCACCACAGTCTTGTCATGCACAGACGCGTCCTTCCTCTTCCGTGGCAGCTTGTGCTGCTGCGGCATGACAAGCACGGGTGGCTGCTCCGCCAGATAGGTGTTGGCTCTGCTTTGGTCTGCCGCAGGGGACCTACCCGTTGTAGGCTTGCTGCGAGGCCTTTGCTTCTGCACAGCATTTGCGCCTCAAAATTGTGCACAGAAGGGATTCCTCGTTGGGGCATACTATTGATACAGGTCACAGCATGCAAGTGGGGTCGTGCTTGCGAAGATGAAGCATGACATGCTATAGATTGGGCAATGACAGAGATGGAGTAGCTTTGCATCTTGGAAGACTGTAGGATCTTGATGTGCAGAGTTTCACCGGTGGGGGTGCCTCAGGCTCAGGTGAGGCGCCAGATGACATGGCGGGGGCTGCCTGATCTGGCGATGCCGCCTGGTCAGCTTCCGCCTTGAGCTCGTCAGCAAACTTCTGGTAACTGTCCATGAGGACCCACATGCCCGGGGACTTGTACTGGGCTATCTTCAGCGCCTGCTCCCTGAGCACCTCTGAGCTGGGGTTCCTCATGGTTTCCACTCTCCTTGCGGCCTCAGCCACTGCCTTCGTTAGGCTCTGCGCATAGCACAACCAAGTCAGCATGCCATCCAGTGGCTGTGACAGATGAATTGCATCAGGTCAGGACATAGGAGAGCCTGACACGATCTTGCGTCCTGCAGGGAGCTGGGAGGGCACATGACAGGGCAAAGGCACAATGGCTCCAGCAATTTTGTAATGTTCAGCCCGTCTCATGAACGAGGCGTAGGAGGCAGAGTCTGTGTGGAGAAGGGGACAGCGCAAGGCAGGGGCACAGCACCTTTGAGGAGTACCGCCTGTGAGAGATGAGGCCCACGAGGCAGTATATGAGGCCCTTGCGTGCCCCAATCAGGGCGGCCGCAGGGATGTCCATCTCCCGCCCCTCGTCTGCGCCCTGCCCAGCCTTCTTCTTGGCGGCGCCCTTTTTCCCCAGCAGCTTGCGGGGCTTCTTGACTGCCTTGACAGGCGCTCCGTTCCCTGCCTGTGTTGTAGCCCCTACGATGAACAATCAAAGGGTGAGCCAATCCAGAAATCTTTTGTCCTGCGGCATCCCACAGGTGTGACCCTCGAGACAGGTCGCAGTGTTGCTGAGAAGCCAACGGGAGCCAACAGCCAAAAGAATCAAATCCCGTCACGAGTTTGGGGCATGCTCAGGCATAAAAAGAGCTGCTGAGGATAGAGAGGCCTGCCTGGCAGTGCGGGTGCGCTGCCCGGCCTGCTCAGAAGGCTGGGTCTGCTCAAGGGCTGCCCAGCGATGCCCGGCTGAGGCGTGGCATCCCTGGAGGTGTTAGGGTTGGACGGGCCTGAGCTAGATGACACGTTCACAGAGTCTGGTGTGCCACCTCTGGAAGCAGGCCCCGCTATATCTGGGGTGGGATCCCTGGACGAGCCTGGGCTCGGCCTTAAAGGGGGTTTCCCTGATTGCTTGGGAGGTGCCATAGGCTGCCCCGTCAGCTGCTTTGGCGCCTGACTGGGCGGCTCGGGAGTGCCCGTCTGGCTGCGCACACTCAGGTGCTGCGGAATCTGCTGTTGCCTGGGCTGGGCCTTGCGTGAGCTGTCTGCTGCATGCTTCGGGGCCTGCTGGGACTGAAGCCGGGGCTCAGGAGTGCCTTTTCTACTGGATGCTTGGGCTCCCTTCACCTTAATGGGCTTCTGCAGGGCAGCCTGAGCCAACTCAGGGGCATTCTTCTGCACTTGGCTGACAGAGCTGGGAGCGGCCTTCCCATGCTGCCCGGAAGGAGGTTTTGCAGATGCTGTGCTGTGACTATCTGGGGCTGCAGTCGACTTGGGAGTTGGCACAGAGGCTGCAGGGGGTGTGGGCTCCCTGTTGCCGAGTGCAGGGCGGAACACAGCATTCTGCCCGACGAGGTGAGCCCAGGGCGGCGGGCTGCCTGACTTGGCGCGCAGTGCCCCGCTGGCAGGCTCGCTGGCAGGAGCTTTCCTGGTCGGAGCCTTGCTGTGACTTTGCTGCTCTTTGTCTGCACAGCACACAGTGATCAGAGGTGCTCGATTGCAAATGCTCATGCTGGGGATAAGACAGGCTAAGCTATGGTGAGGCCACCTTCAGTAGGCGATGCCATGCATACATTAGCGCCTAGCTTGCTACGCACTGGTTTGCCGCCAACTCGGCTCATCGAGTCGGCCTGGTTCTGAATTCCAGAGAGAATATAATTAAACCTGCCTGGTAAAGGTCCAGATTCTAGTGGCGCCGCCAATTGGGACTGTGGTTGCTGAACTGCAGCTTTCTGCTTAGGAACTTCTGCCGTAGCGGCATCCTGCAACATAGGAAAACTCAAGACTGACTCAGGCTTCCAACATGACGCGTGGGAGCATGTCACGCATCCAGAACTGGACGTGACGCAGCATGGCTTACCTGGACACGCAGCTTCTGCCGAATGGTAGCCAAGCTGCCGTCAGAAGTGTGGGCATTCCCATCCGGGACACGGACAACAGTGGTGCCCAAATCTGCCTCCACCTCTAAGCGGTACTGGGAACTTCCCACAGTAAGCACCTGCATAGGAATAGTCACCCTGCTCTGGTGATAACAACGGGTCTGTAAGGCATGCAGACGCTTGGGGAGTAGCCTACAGCTGAGTGTGGGCGGTCAGGGAACACGTTTAGCGCCAGATCTTTGCTTTGCGTGATAAGCTCATGGAAGGTCTGCTCACCCCTCCGGCATTCTCAAGACGTAAAGTTGGGCAGGGGCCTTTCTCGGAAGCACCGATGATTCTCTGCAGAAGCCCTGGACCAAGGTGCAGCTGCACTGCATCCTGAGGCTGCCTACCGGATTTATGTACGTCGGCCATTCTACTTCTGCCAGGAACTTGTCATGCTGCTGTAGGCCACTTCTAGTTCAACACGGCTCTTGCTGAGGTCGAAATAATTTTATCTCGCCCCAGAGCTTTGACAGAATCGTCATGCATGCATGCTGCAAGTGCAGATCATAGGTCGTTTAAGCTGCAAGGTGACTCGCATCTCTTATTGCGTAAGCAATGCTTATATGTCATAGAGTTATTTGGCCTCGCGCGGGCAGGTCCTGACAAGTCTGCGAGCAATATAGACGGTCTCATGTCTTATGCTGAAGTCAGCTGCAGCTGGATGCGAAATGCCATGCGACAGCTGCGACCGTCCACAAACTGGTGCACATGATATTGAAAGCACGATGCTTGGATGATCTGATTGTCAAGTTTCTCTCCATTGAAGTTCTTTTGGCACCGGCCAGGCAACAGTATCCTCATCACAGAGCCAGTCATGTGAGTTGCATGTGTGGGATCCTGTTCCTTCACAGGAGCAGCGAGGCTTCACATTGTGAGGTAGGAGCTTGCACAACATGCGGGACCAATTGCATGATTTTATTGTGTGCTCTGCGCGGTAAGCAGATGATCCGAAGAGACCAACTTAAGACCAGCCTTCTGGTATATTTCAGGGGAAGCTCGAGCTGACCGGGCTCAGGGCCTCTGTAGAGCAGTTCACAGATGGACTGAGAGCGAGAGGCCCAGACTCCCAGGGGGTGGAGGAGGTATGCTCGCAGGCTGATGTTCCGTGAAGTCACAGCACTCAAGGAGGGATGTCATCCATGTTGTTGGCCTGGCTCAGGTGGAAATCAGCTCTGGCGCTAGACTTCTCTTCCAGGCTTCTCTCCTGCAGCTCAGAGGGCATACACCTCTTCCCCCTCCCCACAAGGATGCTGCCGGCAACATTTTGCTCTTCAATGGTGAGCCTCAGTCAGCGCATCTTCATTACGGATGACAAACAGAGGGGATTGCCAGATCTGATACAGCAGTAAGGGTCGCAGGATGCCGTTGCCATGCGAGTTGACATTCACAGCAACCTTAGGTTGTAGGGAGGCATGTTGCATGACAGACCGGGCCTTCATGCCTGAAGCTCGACTTCAGGTGAAATCTTCGGAGGCTTACCAGTGCCAGAAGGGTGCAACGACGGCCAGGCACTCCTGGGTGCCTTGGGAGCTCCTGGCGCAGACATTTCAGCCATCTTGTCGTCCTTGAGAGGGCCGTGGGCTGTTGTGCATTGGCAGGCCCGTACAGAGACGCTGTGGATTGGCCGAGACCCCATCGGTAAGACATCCAGGCGCTCAACGGCGCCGACCTCTGTTGTCAGAGATGCTGCGCCCTTTAAATAATTCAGCAGACGGTCTGTGCTTGCTGTCAGGCTGTGGGCTAGCACATCTCTGGCGCGCAGGGGAGTTTCGACATACACACCCTTGTGAACAGTGTGAGTGCAGTGCAGGGCGCAGGAGCCTGCTTGTGCACTATTCTTCGGAGGCCTGCCAGGACTTTATTCTGTCCTCTAGGGCAGAGGATGGTGTCTCGGCACAGCAGGCTGCTTCACAGCCAAAGCAATGCCCCAGCGCTTCTGAGGACCCTGAGCATGCCAATACAGCTGTGCAGCTGTTCTGGGAGGTGAGACAGGCAACTGTGAAATTGGAACATGCTAACTCAGACCATGGCAGTCTGGTCGGCATACGCACCTGCATAAGAAGCTTCTGCTGGCTTCCAATATTTGGTGTTCCGTAGAATTTTAATATGGACGTGTAGAAGTGAAGGCTTTCTGAAGCAGGAGCTGGAACCCGGTGTCTATAGCATTCACTTCGGAGACCAGCGCCTGCTTGAGGGCAGAATACAGGCCACCATGCAGCGGTGCATGCCAGATGTACCCATGCTGAAGAGCATTGTGGGATACCAACATCCAGAGCATCTCCGCAGCCCCAGCCTCTTGAATAGCGAAAGCAGTCAGGACACGCTTGACTGTGCATGTCACCAGGTGTGGTGACAAGTGCCCACATCACTTCCAGCCTGATGCTATGCAGCAATGATAACCCCACGCTCGGTAGTCCTTTCCCTCTAGCTGCACATCTTGCCAGCTGGTTTTGATTCAGCTACCATCTGCCCAGGGAGTCTTCAGAGGCCCTTGTCTCCCTATGGTAGACACCATGTACATCATGGTACAATGCTGAGGTTGCGCTCTCTGTCATGCAGGTCCTGACTGCCCTGCAGAGGGCTGTGGAGATCCGCTGCCACAACATAGACTTCCCTACACACAGCCATGCCATGAGCCACAGCCCATACGCCGGTCCAGAGCACAGAGACGCTCCTGTGCTGGTCCTGTTCAGTGGAGGCGTGGATTCGACGCTGCTTGCTGCGCTGGCGCACCGAGCGCTGCCTGAGCATGTGCCCATTGACCTGGCATCCATCTGTTTTGATAATGGACAGTCCCCAGACAGGTACAGTTCAGTCTGCAGCTTTACTACCATAGTCTGTCAGGTTACTCGGATCCAGAGTGAGCCGTTGACAAGCATGAAATCAAGCATACAGGAATCTATATGCGGATCAGAGACGGGAGCGCAAGTGTGTGCTCCTGTGATTGGGGTGTGCAAGAGCCAATGCACTCTCTCTTTTGCTTGGACTGGCGGGGAGGTTGACAGGATCAGGGTGTTTTGTGTGCAGACAATCTGCAATTGATGCCTTGGCAGAGCTTACGGCGCATGCCCCAGGCCGGCAGTGGCGCCTCATCCAGGTGGCTGGTAGCCTGGAGGACTTGGACAGAAACAAGTCTCACCTGCTGGGTGAGCTTCACATCACACCACCCAATGGCTATGACTCACCTCACGTATGATCAGCAGGCCTATGGAGTAATGTAGAAGTCATCTTGTGAAGCTTGCAGCTAACAGGATATCACTGCAAGCTTACAAACCAGCGCACGGCAGGATAGTGCTGACCCATGGCTTAACTCTCGAACACTGCCTTGCATGCTCGGCCATGAGGCATGGGAAGTTGGCTTCCTTCAGCGACGCTTTAAGTCAAACACACACCCCTGGCTTCCCCGCATAGTAGCGCAAAAGGTGACGCTGCCTTGTGCACGCAGACCTGCTGTGCCCTGCGGACACAGTCATGGACCTCAATATTGGAGCAGCCCTGTGGCTAGCGGCCCAGGCTGAGGGCGAGCTGTATGGCGAAGGCAGACGCTACAGGAGCAAGGCCAGAGTCGTCCTGCTGGGGCATGGTGCAGACGAGCTCTCCGGTGGCTATGGGCGCCACCGTACTGCCTTCAGGCACCAGGTGTGACCCAATCGCTCAGGTCTTTGCTGCTGGATGAGGCATGATGCAACGCGAGGCGCACGACCAGCAAGGTCTTTCAAGGCTGGATAGCAGCCTGCAATGTTGGTAATCACGTCCCTCCATTCTGCACCATCATGTCAGAGCAGATCAGGGCATGAAATCATCACTGCTTCGCTGCTGAATATTCCATGTGGACCTTTGAACATCACATGACAGGACTGGTGGACGGACAGGAGCAGCAGTAAGATTCATGCTTCAATAGTGCTGCTGATGACTGCAGGGCTGGGAGGGCCTGTCATCTGAGCTCTCACGGGACATGGGCCGCCTCTGGCGCAGGAATCTGGGCAGGGATGACCGGATCATAGCAGACACCAGCCGGGAGGCACGCCACCCGTTCCTGGATGAGGGTTTCATAGAGACCCTGCTCGGCATCCCGCTGCCTCTTATCGCTGATCTGGCGCTGCCACCTGGCACGGGCGACAAGCAGCTGCTGCGCATGGCGCTTCGCAGGTACCACCCTGATTGTATCAGGTAGTATGAGGGGTTGTAGGGATGTAGCAAGGCTGACCAGCATACCGTAGTGGCTGATCAGGTATAGCATCTCATGCAGCTGCGTGCAAGATATGGGAGCACTGCCAAGCATGCATGCATTATGCTATTGTTGATGCAGGCTGGGACTCCCTCGGGCTGCAGCTAGGGTCAAGAGGGCAATTCAGTTTGGCAGCCGGCTCAGCAAGCAGGCGAATGTGCGCGACTTTGGCGGTAACAGAGCTGCCAACATACATAAGGCTGGGGGTTTGCAACTTGATGCAGTTGCGCAAGGCGCCTTCACTCCAGGAGTCAAGTGGGCACACAAGCCAAAGCAGAGCAAGCAAGGCAAATCTCAAACTCAGCGCTCTGCAGATTGATAGCAGACTTTCATGCAAACATGCTGTGAGGGCGCCTCGGGTCCACTATTGGCCTCATTGCACTTGAAATCGTGACTATGTGATAGCCTTTGTCACATTCTTCAATGCTACTGTAAATAAGGTGCAGTGTATTTATCAGGGTTGGCTGTAGCTGAGTGATAATGATGTTATCCATGTCACTGCAGGCGCACAAGTCGCCGTTCCCACAGGTCATGCCGGGAGAATATCCGCTGCAACATCTTCAGGCTAAAGGTCCTCACCTGCACATGCGGGAACACTCTGCTAACCTGTGTATATTCTAGGAGGAAGCTGATGCAAAGGCCAGGGATGATGTCTAGCAGGAAGGCAAAGCCAGTGTCTCTGAAGTTCATGCTCACGTCAAGTGGTGCCAGACCAAGTATGATGGTGATCATCAAGCTTCTCAGCTCTGCTTACAAGGCATACGGATTGCCCTCTGCCTGGCTACGCATGCTATAGAGCTGAGGCAGTACCGGCTTGTCAGTCTGCAGCCTGTAGCGGTCGCCGAAGCCGCCCTCCAGGATGAATGCTTTCCTGTTGTCTGGATCCTCCCTCAGAAAGTACCAGTTTCCTGTGCTCATCCTCACTACAACCTCGCCATCCTCCTCCACTACATCTGACTCCATTGCTTCTCTCATAGGCCCCTGTGCGTGCAGAGAGGCATGCTTGAATGCAAGCATACCCGTAGCTATACGCATGAGCCTGCGCTGCAGAAGAGGGCGCATGAATTTTGCACATGCAAGGCATTGCAGGGCTCTCTCCTGAAGGCTGTAACACATGTTGCACGGGATATGACAGGATAGAAGAGCACCGTCCAGGGGTCATCTTTGCCTGTTGTGCGCTGTCTCCGTGACGAGGATGTGCTGCTCTGAGGCAGAAGCTTGCTGACTGCTGCCGCTCCTAAGCCGATGCCTACCAAGGAGATGAGAAGTGCCCTCCTGTCTCCCTGAGAGGACACACTTGTGTCAGTTGGAGTGGGCTGCCAAGCACTCACCTCCTTGAGCGTGACACCAGTACGACAGTTCTTCACAGGACGTAGTGGGCAGCATACGTCTTTCAGCCGGTGCTGTGCACCTTCATGTTCTGACCCAGCATGTAAGCCGAGGTGTAACATGAAAAGTGTCGGCTTTCACACAGAGCCTTTTGAGTAGGATCGTGCGCGTACCATGTTGAAGCTCTCACGTGGAGGAGGAGGGGGCGGTGGGGGTGGTGGCCGGCTTGGGGCTTTCTCGATCTCGTACTGACATCTGACGATGCGCCTCTGTCGATGCGTGCACCTGTCACATGCACTGTTTCCTACCAGGGGACCTTTGAGAACAAACATCCTACCTAGTCCTAAAACAGGTGTGTTCAGTACTCCTGCACTTGGCCTGCTGCAGGGCAAATGAGTCGCTTGAGGCACAAGCGTCCTCTCACAAGAACATATCCGCGTTCTTCTCTATCCCTCAAGAATGCGAGGGCTCGAGCGTGGTGTTTTGGCAAGGTATGTCCCTCGCACGGAGGCTTGTGCACTGCTCCGGAACGGCACATGCGCACATGCAATGCGCACGTGCGAGATTTTGGCAATCTCCCTCACCTCCCTTCTGATATTTCATCTCGGGCCTCCTCTCCACACTTTTAAAGTTTCAGTAAGTGAAAGGCAGAGCCTCTGCCGACCTGCGGATCAGCGGGCCGGTCAACACGCAAAGTCAGTTCTTGTGGTCTGTCAGTAGCGGTACATGTTTCTAGAGACGAGCCTTAGCAAGTGGTATGTAGATCACGGCGATGATAGACTACACCTGTTGTTCCCCGCCAATAAAAATGTGATAGAAGGGCAGCTTGTTTAGGATGCACGATTATGACAAGTCGGGCCCCAATGACGAGGAAGATGTCTGGTTTGACGTCCTTGATGATGCAGACTGCTACGAAGACTGTTCAGGTGCCTTCCCGAAGCGACAGCTCTGGACCTGTCGTTGTTAGTGCCTGTCCCTTCACCTGTCCTCCTCTCCTGCCATCATGCAGCATGAGTCAGACCTTGGGCCCCCAACCTGATCCTTGAATCTTTTCTTGCAAGCAGAGCCTGGGGAGGAGGAAGCTGGCCTCTTGGAAGCTCAGCAGAGCAGCTCAGCTGCAGGAGGGGCAAGCCCAGGGCCCCAGCAAGAGGCCAGACAGACTACTGTAGGGGAGGCCGCCTGTCTCTGTAGCAGCGACATGAATGACAGCGCGCGAGACCTTCAGGTCCTCGACAGGATTGCAGACTCACAGAGGGCAACCTCAAGCGGCAGAGACCACAGCACTTCTTCTGTCACACGTGACAGCTTTCCAGGCCACAGGTGACTTCATGTGCCATCAAGAGGATGCAGATATACATCACAAGCTTGCAGTGCGCTTATCACAGAGGCCATTGCGAGCCAGAGATGTGGACTGAGCAGGCCTGTGTGCTGTTTGCAGAGCAGCTTTCTATGGAGAGACAGAAACATTGCTGGAGCATCTGAGCAAATGCAGCGAAGAGGAGATGGTACAGCTTGACAGCCAAGGCAACACTGTGGGTCCCCATGCTTCCCAAGCTTTCTACCGCATGCTGTCACTTCACGAGCTTGTCACGCACACACAGGCGTTGACAGTGAGGTCTGACTTAGGAAGACTTACATGTCTGAGTCATCAAGGCATGGAGGTGCTCTTTATGTTATCAAAAGAGTGCGCAAACATCTGATTGACTTGCGAGACCAATTCTGTGAGCCACCACTGTAGCCATCTCTGCTATCCACATCTGATGCGCTGTGAATGTGCAGGTGCTGCATGTGGCCGTTCTCCGGCGCCAGTACGATACAGTGCAGGCCCTGGTAGAGTACGAGTTCCCGCTGGTGTGCAAGAACGAGCGGCGGTGGCTGCCCGTGGACGAAGCAGTGGCGCTGAGGGACCGGCGCATGGTGAAGGTGCTGCATGGCGCGGAGGTGCAGCAGATCAAGGCTCTGCACAAGGCCAAAAGAGGCGCCCTCTTGCAGACCATGGCCAAGATGGATGACTTCACTTTCAAGGTGGGGCTGTCATTGCACTCATGCCCCGTCAAAATGTTTGCACTGCACCCTTAACTGTTTAATTACATACTTGGACTGGCACAGCATTAGAGGATCAGGAACCATGCAGCCAGTTACTGCGATCCTATCACATTGTCTAAGCAATCCACCAGGGAGCTCAATGCCACTGCCTACGTGCAGCTGAAGTGGGAGCTCGGAAGTCCCATCTTCGGCCTCATCCTGAGAAGATATGCTCCACACGACACATATGAGGTATGTCCCTTTTCCGTTCAAGACTGCTATAGCAGAGCTGTCAGCTGCTGTAAGCCTGCTTGCTTGCTATGTGACCACATCAAAGGCCACTCCATTGACATCATGGTGAAAACCTTTGGGGCATGCAGGTATGGAAAAAGGGCATGCTGATGCGTGTGGACGGCTCTCTGATGGGCATAGACGACAAGGCCAACACGCTCATACCCCAGTGGAAGCGCGGCCACTTCTCGCTGCTGTTTGATGGGAGATCCACTCCAGCCACCCTGCTGCTGGTGGACCACCGGAAGAAGACAGTCGTGGATCTCACGAAGGAGAAGCGGAAGCATCGGCCTGACATCGACGATGAGGTCAGCGTTTCAATGTCCCGTGTTGCTGCACACATGCCTCATGACCATCCGGCACCTCGTGACCACAGATGTCGCTGCAAAGAGGGAGGAGAATGCAGACCACAACACCACTACAGGACACATGCAGCTGCTTCAAACCCATCTGTCTGAGGTGATCACCTCTTCAAAGAGGGAGGCCAGCATGACCTTTGCCGAGAGATGTATGAAGGGTTGGGGAGGCACGTCGGAAGGCCTTTGGTTCCTGAGGCATCACAAATGCTGTGTGCAGGTCAGCATGATCATGTCAGAGGGCATCAGCAAGACCAAGATGAAGGCCTCAGACTTCCGCTTCACCCGAGTGAGGGGCTGGCTTGGCGGGGACCAGACAGAGCGGATAGAGGGCTGGAAGACCTACATCTATGAGGCTGCTGGCAAGATGAAGGCTGTCAACACTATAAAGGTGCGCATTGGCGCATCACGGCCTGGGTGGTCATGCATGCAATGATTTAGCAAGGACTGTTTTGCAGCTTAGTTGGAAGCGCACACAGCTTGTCAGCTTGCGGCCTAGAGCTTCTCAGTGTGATGTCCGTCTTCCGTACTTGTGTGCTTATGTGGTCCTCTGCTGCTGAGTAGCTATGATGTCATAGATCTTACCCCTCTAAGGCTGTGCTCATTGCGCAGGCGGCCTGCGATGTGCCCGAGGATGCCAGCTTTGAGGACTACCTGACAATGGAGTTTCCAGAGGATGATGTAAGGGAGACATTCATCGACCCCCTGTCACTGAAGGGCGCGCCCAAAGCAATGTCCAAGGACTATCCTGATGAGGTCCGCACTCGACCTGAAGCATCTCTGTCTGTTTGGATGCTGTTGCTGGCATGATGCACTTACAGAGCAGTGGGTGTGACCGTCAGCTTCCTCTGATTGCCTTGAGCAGCGATGGATCCCAGAGGTTGAAGAACTGTGGCGATTGATAATCATCAATGAGGCAATGTGACATCACAGAAGGATGAGTAGAATGGTTGACCTATGTACATTCAACTCCAACATGGTTCACCACCCAATCTCATCTGACTTTCAGTTCATAAGACAGTGGCTCAAGGTGCAGGATGGGGATGCATCTGATCCCGAGAAGGAAGCCAAGTCAGCACGCATGCTGACTGGGCGCTGCTGGATGGCAGAGGGCTTTCCAATGAGCTTGAGGCAGCTGCTGCCTATTCTGGACATTGTCGGCACCGCCAACAAGCACCTGGCTAGGGTAGCCAAGTTCATGCAGAAGTACGGGGACATGGAGCTGTTCCCCGTCAAGCTGCAGGTGCTGACACAAGCTCTGAGCTGCCTCTGCAGAGATGTGCTTCATAAGCTGCAGCCAGGCATCAGGGATTACTGGCGCATGATCTGTGTCATAAGCAGCGTGAATATACGGGAAGGTATAGGGTTATCATGACATGACGCCATGAGTCTGCGCGCAGGTGCCCCTGCTGTTCACGATCTATGCCCTCGTCAGCTTCCGTAAGTTCCGCACGCTGCCGGAGGGAGAAAGCTGCAGCTCAGATGCATTCTACCTGGCGCCAGAGGGCTACACAGCCAAAGCGCTGCACGAGAGCCTCAGCAAGGGCAAGAAGAAGAAGCAGGACTTCCACCTCACAGATGCCATGTCAGAGCTGGAGGATGAGGACTTCTTATGAGCACGCCATGATACTCCGGCTAGCGGGGGAGAAAGTGCTCTTTGAGATTGACGCTGACAGATAGCAGTTCCCCATTGAAGGCCTCTTCCTTATGCAGCACAATAGCACACGATCATGGGGTACCATCATGATTTGGTGTCATCTGACATCCTCAGCTAGGACCTGTTGTAGGATATCCACCTGTATGTGTACCGGTAGAGTTGTACAGTACATGGAGCATATTGCTAACTTGTTGGGGAAGAATGGCTGAGAAGCACCTGTGCTTGTACCCAGGCCAGTATGAAGTTGCTATTGCTCATGCAAGGCATGGCCTGCATTGTACACCTAGATCATGCTGCACTGCAGCAAGAGCTGTGCTCCTTTATGCTGTTATGACCATGACCTCAGTGTAGGGTCACCCGGTGTCAGATAGCATTTGGCGTGCTGAAACGGTGCATGCACATAGAGATGACAGTCCAGCAGCTCCTCAGATGTCAGAACCTTGCAGGAAACTCCTTCAAAGGAGGCTGTGCGATATTGGAAGCCATGCATGTATCTCAGCCACAAGCTGGGCGGCTTACTGGTGTGGCTTCCGTGGATGACGATTCTTTGGGCATACCAAGGATTCTGTGATTCGCTGTCACGTGCCGATCTGCACGCGAGAGTCCATGACGTGCCGTCAAAGCCAGCATTGCACGGCTGAAGAGGCAGCTGCACCGTTATTTTGATGGGTAGTAGAGTAGATAGTGGCACTATGATGGGCCCACACGCTGAGCAGACTGCTGTAGCTGGGGAGAGCTGCCTGCAGGCGAGCCCCATAGCTGACGCACCCGTCATGCAGCCTACGGGATGTGGGCAGAAGCCTGTATCGCCTGGTGTGCCTCCTGAGTACCTGCAAAGCTCGCTGACGCTGCCAGGCATGCAACCAGAGCCTGGCACCCAGGTGTCCCTGCCAAGCCTTGGTGTCGGAAGTTCCGGAGGATCTGCACACTCAGCTGGACAGTTCACAGACGCACTTGCAGCCTACAACACCCAGCAGAGGCTCTATACAGGGCTGAGCAGCCCGCAGCTGCAGCCCATCCTGGCATTGTTCAATGCGGCTCAGCAAGCCAAGCGAGGCCTTCTCATCAGGGCGGCGTCCTGCGAGGTACCCGAAGGCTCAGGGCGCAAGCTGCCTCACAAGAGAATGCCCAACGTCCTGTACAAGGTGATAAGCTTGTGACTCCAGAGACCGCAATAGCTGTTCCCAGTACAGTACAGAGCATGGCATGACTAAGGAGCCAGTTTCCAGCAGTGAAGGGCTTAACCACCACACGGTGTTGTGGATGATGGTACATGGCAGCCAGTACCCTAGACACAAAGCCTGCTGTAGTGCTTATATGGTGCAGGGCTTAGCCCGTTACGAGCACTGTACTGCATGGCTCATCTATGCCCCTGTCACCTTGTGCTGCATGTCAGTGGCTCTGTGTCTGGGCCTGTATAGCGGAGGTAGATGGCTGCCCTAATGTTTGACAGCCTGCACGAAAATTCCTAAGCCGCTGCTGAGTCTACACGCTGTGCCTGCAGACTGAGCTGTGTCGCACCTGGTCTGCTACGGGCCAGTGCCGCTATGGAGGCAAGTGCCAGTTTGCACATGGAGTACATGAGCTGCGCCCTGTGCAGCGCCACCCCAAGTACAGGACTGAGGTGAGCACAGACAGCCATCATCTCAGACGCCCACCCTTCCCATTGACTCTGTGCCATGCAGGGTCCTCTTGGCCCTCCTGATTGCAGCTACCCACCCCTATCCACAGATGCCTTGCATCCCCAGCAGGGAGCACGCAGTCGCTGCTCACCCGTCAAATAGCATGCTGTGACAGATGGTGTCTTCTGCGAGCAGGTGTGCAGGACCTTTGCCGCCACTGGAAGCTGCCCCTACGGAGCAAGGTGCAAGTTCATCCACAGCCGCCGCAGCTCCTCTGACTCATACAGGAGTAAGCCGCCTCATGACCTATTCGTCACTCCCATGCCCTGTCACCTGCTGAAGGGCAACCTCCTTAGTATCACACATGTGCTGACAAGTAGGCCTTTGCTGTCACAGTAAGGTCAGCATGGCCAGCACATGTGTGACATAGTGTCTGTAAGCTCTTTGGTGCTCTCGCAAGCACTAAGACATGTAGGGGTGCTTCAGACATTGTGCCAGGCATACAAGATTGCACAAGCCCCTTGTGACAGCCATAGAATACATGATGCTCGTTATCAACCATGATATCTGGGGCTCTTGTAGATGTCAGCAGAATTGAGGTGCAGTATATGCAGGTGATGCATCTGATGAGGACTACATGGGGCCAGAGAAGGCGCACAGCCTGCCACCCAATTTTGGCTCTCCTGCTGCCCAGAACCATGGAGCCATGCTGACTGCACTCTGCACCCTACTCGCAAACTCTCAGGGCCGCAACCTGGCCTGTGACCCGGCCAACACTAATACCAGGTGAAGCCCCCACATCAAAGACATTTGCATGTGCTCTGTCCTCCTTTTAAGATGCAAGATGCTGCTGTTCAGGGCAGCTAAGCCTGTGCTCCTTTGGTGCCACTCTGCGGAGTGCCTGCGGTACAGGATAGCATGGCACCTTTACGCTGCAATACTTGCGCTTTTGCTGAGGCACTGATGTCCTGCAGCAACCCAGCCATGCACTGCAATGGCCTGCTGCCGCCTGCAAGCGAGACCGGATACTTCCAAGGCAATCTGGCATCATATGGAAGCTCTCTGCATGGCTCCTCCGGAGGTGGCCAAGGCAACAGCACCATGCCATACAGCAACCAGTGTCAAGGTGTGGCAGCATTGTTGACACAACACACAGTGGCCATGTGTTACGCATATCCAAGATAGCTCACTGGATTGGTGCATGGCAACGTGTGTATGTACGACTGCAAACGCCATGCTCATGTGCAGGAAGCCCATTTGCACAGAACATGGGCAGCCCAGGACTGCCCGGAGACCAGACGGCTGCCCAAGGGCCGCTGGGCGCTGATGTGGCGCTGCCTGCGCACCTGCTCACAGCGCCATCAAACACCCAGTGGACGAGCACTACATGCAGCAATGGCTTCAGTATGGCAGCTGGTGTGGAGGACTGCTGCATTGGCATGCAGGTGATGCCAGAGACGAGGTCATGCTTAGCGCTTTGCACCTGCCCATGCATATTTTGACAGAGAGTTTACTGCTGTCTGTGGTGGTGGACAGCACAGCTTGACACAATGTCCCACGTTCTGACTGTCATATGCCACAGGCTGTGCATATTGTTGAACATGAAGCAGCGCAGAACCTGAGGCCTATCACCTGTGCAGGGGCTGTGGAACTGGGATGGCTTCACGGACAATACCAGTACAGCTGCAACCTCAAGCGATCCCAAGACTGATCCACCCCCCAAGACAGAGGCCCACACGGCGCCCTTCTACCCAGCAGTGTCCAGGAGGGCCACTGTTCCAGTCTGATCCCCCCTGCTTCTGCATGAGTCTGTCTTGCCACGGGTAGCTACACCCTTGAAGCACTGAAGCGGCAGTCATGAGCCGAGACCTTTGCTTTTCTGCTCCACACCTTGCGATGGTGGCACCTCAGAGAGTGAACAGATCAGTGTGATGAGAGCATAACCCTGCAAAACCCTGCGCAATGAAGCACTGCTCAGCATGCAGCATCACAATGCGCAACCTCCAGCTGTATGAAGCCGCTCCGCTATCAAGGAGGACTGACAGTGAGAGCAGCACGGCCGGATGCTTTCAGCAAGCTTGCCCCATTTGATGCTGGACGCTGTCTTAAATTTCAGCATGGGCTTAGCTAGGCCTATAGCGGAGATTGAGCGCCTGCGTAGCATAGTGATGAGTGTGCATGCAATTTTGGGTAGACAGCGTGCTTGTAGCCAGCGAACAGGGGTTTTTCTTGTGCCTTAAGCTGATGTAGCAATCATAAGAGAGGGTCCTTCACAAGACTACTGCAAATTGCTCCTCTTTTCTTTGTGCATTGACCTAGGAGCAAGCTGAGCAGCAGAAGGCCACAAAATTGTGGTTGCGTGGCCATAGAGGTTTGCATGCCTTCAGTAACCGTGCACCATTGCGCTCAGCCTCTTCAGGGAAGATGACTGACCCTTCCACTCAGCTCAGTTTGCAAGGCCTGAAAGTACAAAGCCCGAATGATGGTGTGTGGGCTTCTGTTTTCCTGGGGTGAAGGGCAATCCAACACCTCCCACAGACCATAAGCTTTCCTCTTTGGGGAAACTTCTTCAAGGGTGTTCATGCATGAGGGTGATGCTGTTTGCTCACGCCATCATCTGCTTTTTGGCATGTGTTCTTTCCCACTTTGGGCGTCTGGTTGTATCTCCACTTTGATCCCTCTGGAGCCGAGCTCAACAAGTGGAGAGCCTGTGAGTGTAAGGTTGGCCAAGGCATGTCAGTGAACGATCTGGCGGGTTCTCAGAAGGCTGTAGATGTCGTTCATGATGAAATGATGTGAGTATGGTATTGCATTGGAACGGGGATATGCCTAATGCATGCCATATGGCAAAACTATCAGCATACATCAGAAACTTGACAACTTGCTTGAACCTGATTGAATCTAACGTATGAAATCATGCTGGTAGGTGTCAGATCTGCATGAGTCACTGCGCCCATAGCTGCTCTGAGGTCTTTCAGGCAGCATATGCAGCTTGAAGGCTGAAACATGTGGACAGCTGCACATCTTTCGTAGCAAGTCTTCCAGAGTAGCTGGAGGCAGGCAGAGAGGCGATGCTTCTGTATCAGTGTCCAGTGTCAGCGCTCAGTCATATGATACGGTGATCGGTTCCAAGTTCTGCAGAGTTCTGCAGCATTTTGCAGCTTTGTGCTGCGCAAATGGGTTAGGTATGCAAGGCGCCAAGCAAAGGTTGTGTCAGCCATGTATTGGATATGGTCTGCAGCTGACATGACCTACCTCGTGGATAGAGGAACAGAGTATACATGCAGTTAGCGCGGACCTTGTGCCTTGTGGCGTGCATTGCATAACACACTTAGGACAACTAGTAGGTGCTCTACTTGTCGATCTCCTGGGGCTTAGACCAGTGGATGGGAGCACATATTGTGCCAAGTGGCTCTGAGTTGGAATTGAGATTGGGGCCAAAAGTGCTGGCGTGCTTGGGCAGACAAGAAAAGGTGTTTGTCCTTTGCTTCAAGCCTGTTTGGTGATCATCATATGGATTTTTTGTCCAGAAGGGACCCCCGAGAGGGTTCAGGAAGCACGCTTGCGGACTGGCTGGTCATCCTTCAGGACATGTAATCATGTTTGCTGCATGAGCCCATTTATGAGTTTGACATGGGGACCCTGGTGTGATCTGCACGGCTTCCGCCTACACAGTATGCACTTGCAATCGATCGATAGACACCTGCTGTCTACAGTATATGCAGAGTCATGGCAGGTGTGTGCTTGACTCAATGGCTTGGGCATCAGTCTGTGCTGGCCAGGCAACCCAAAGTGGAGAGAGAGAGAGGAACTTTACATCTTTTCCAGCCACCTAGGGCTGATCAGATGCCTGACCCCCATAAGGGTCAGTGCCATAATATACTCCCAAGCATTCCTTGATAAACATCGCAACACCACGAATGTCATCTTGCCACATGAATTGAAGCATGGTAGTTGCATGCTCTCCAAACAAGCCTTGATATCTGTCACGAATATCCTGCAATCCTGGGCACTCAAACACAACATGCTGTTTATCACCCTGGATTTTCACCAGCACACAATGTGCATACCCTATGCAGCCTGGGGATACCTTGCCTACGACCAAGATCCCAGGGAAGGTTATGGCAACCCATCCTGAACCTGAGCAAGGTTTGCACACACCCAGCGGACAGTGGCAGCCTGAATATTGCCTTGGGATGGATGTGGGCAGGCCGTGCAAACCATGCACCATACGTACAAAGACTGGCGCCCTGAGAAGGGCATGTCCTAGGACTAAACGGGAGGTCTTGCCAAATTGCATCGTACTTGGCCTTTAGTTTGATGTCCAATGTATGCTCAACAACGAGGTCCAAGTCATCAGCCCGAATCTGGAATGTATAGCCAATGCCCTGTAAACTCCTACATAGTGACCAAGCCCAATTGCGCTGGAAGCTGCCAAAGGATTCAACTGATCTTCTGCCCGCAGCGTGCCCAAGTGCCCCAACAAAGCTAGTAACCTTACTACTATTAGGCACAATCAGGTAAGCCCCTGCTCTGCATTCGTAGTGGTAATGGCCAGACAGGAATGGCAAGGATGAGGGGTAAGTCCTTGCTAACGAAGTGGGGCGCATGATGAGAAAGTGCCAGCCCCTTCCGGAAGAGGATGAGGCTGAGGACCTGAATGCGACCGGAACACCTGCAACGCCTTTCTCTGAGACTATGGAGGATGTCGATGGGCCCTCCAACGGCAGCTCGCCAGACTTGGTCAATCATCCCCACCTGGACAACTCCATGCGCTCGATGTCGACGTCGGTGGCCTCTCGCCGGAAGGAATATATGCAGAAAAGGAGAGAAGCTGAGAGCCAGCAGCAGCAACAGCGCACCAGCAACATGAGCAGGGCCGAGAGGATAGCCGTCATGAAAAGAACACGCAGCGTGAGCACAGACCTTCCACTATCTATGAGTTTTAGGGTTTACAGTGGAAACGATTCTCACAATGTTCCAATGCCGACACTAACACCCTTAGGCACCAGTAGTAGCAGCTCCATTTAATAACGTCTGTATGTGGTACATGTAGCTTTCCCTTCCGCCCTCTGCTCAGGAGCTATGATGCTTTAGAGCAATTCTGCATGCCTGCACATCTGCATGGAATTGCAGTCCAACAATCCCAGGCCTTGGTGTACCCCAGCAGCGCAGACATCAATCGCTGAAATGGAAGAGTAGAATGCTCGCAATCACAGTCCCACTTCAATTAATGCAGGTGTCATACGTGCCATGTACATCGCAAACTCTTTATGCAGGCACCCACCCCACCAGGCACAGCATACACAGCCTTGTGTGGCCGAAAGAGCGCATGATGTCTATGTGACGTTATGCTGCTGACTTCTAGCCATGCTTTCCTGCAGGAGCCATGGCTGGGGGATCATGACGCGTCCTTACCTAAGATCCACATCGGCATCTGTGCCATGGACAAGAAGGCGCATTCTCGGCCCATGAAGGCCATCGTGGACCGCCTGGAGACCTATGGGGAGTTCGAAGTGACCTACTTTGGCGACGACACCATCATGAACAAGCCCATTGCAGAGTGGCCCGCCTGCGACTGCCTCCTATCTTGGCACTCGGATGGCTTCCCCTTGGCAAAGGTCAGCTGCTACGTGCTCCCCTGATCAGCCACATCTGACACAGAGAGGGCACATGGCCAGTCCAAATTATCTGTTCTGTGTCACAGCAGCGGCTAAATGCTGCATGTTGGTCTATGTGTGGTGCATGCCCTTCTCACTTGTGTGCAGCTGTGGCGAGTCAGCTTTCTGTGTGGCAAGGCACAGCCCCTGACACCGAACCTGGCAGAGCAACAAATGCTCGTGGGTCTTGATAATCCTCTTGGCATAAATGCAGGCGCAGAAGTATGCCGCGCTGAAGAAGCCCTACCTCATCAATGATATGGTCATGCAAGATGTGCTACTGGACAGGAGAAAGGTCTATGGCAAGCTGAAGGTATGCACAGCAGTCGTGCTCCACACCCTTTGTCTGTCAGAACCCACTATTGCTCGATTATCGAGCTCTTGTGTAAGGAGGAAACAAGTGACTCATGAAGGATCATTCTTGCCCCCAAGCATTGGGATACGCATGCATGCCAGCCTTTCCTGAGAACGCTTTAAAAGCATATGCCGCTGGCCAATGCCCACGGGTGTTTGTCATCCAAACTAAGTCTAGGGGAAAGACTCCTGCTCAGATGTCAGCTGGCAGAGGCTCTCTCAGGAGACCCTTTTGCCTTGCAGGAGAGCGGCATTCCTGTGCCGCACCACATCTGCGTCAACAGGGACGGCCTGCCAGAGGGCCAGGACCCTGAGGGCTTCATCGAGACGGAAGACTATGTGGAGGTGGACGGTGAGCACTTCAGTCCTAGCCTCTGCTTCCCGAGGCACCTTTGCATTGCACGCTGTCTGCCACAGCTGAAGGCACCATCGCCAGTAGTGAAAGGCATCTTCCAGGTGTGCTGTCGGTGCATGCTGCGCATCATTTCATGCATGCGCCTTCGCAGCTAGGCGCCTGCTGACTTCAACGCGCCTGGGGATGCAGGGGTGCAGATACAGAAGCCCTTTGTGGAGAAGCCCATCAGCGGGGAGGACCACAACATCTACATCTACTACCCGCATGCCATGGGCGGCGGCGTCAAGCGCCTGTACCGCAAAGTCGAGAATCGCTCGGGCGACTATGATTCCAACCACCCTGGCACAGTCAGGTGCGAATAGGCATATTTTGGGCTCCCAGAAATGTTGATCCACAGGTCCGCAGTACCCAGCATTCTCCTGTCTGGGTTTGTGGGGAAGAGAATTGCGGGCGCCCTACTCATTGTCATGAAACAGCATCGCATCAAGGGGCGAGAACGCCTGCAGTCCCTGTGCCATCATCCCCTGCAAGGGGATATGCAATCCCAGGGGTGCTTGTATTAGCAGGCAGGCGCGCAGCTGTCTCACTCCCGGTTGCGTGACAGCATTCATCCGGGAGCGCTGAAAACCTCCTTGTCTGCTCCGTCCAAGCCAGCTGTTGCATGCCATGCAGGCGGGATGGCTCATACATCATCGAAGAGTTTCTCACGACTGGCGGCACAGATGTCAAGGTGTACACGGTGGGGCCCCGTTACGCGCATGCAGAGGCGCGGAAGAGTCCAGTGGTGGACGGCAAGGTCACGCGCTCCGCAGACGGCAAAGAGCTGCGCTTCCCGGTTCTTCTGTCCCCTCAGGTGCTTCCTTCCCTCTCTGCCTTTTGTCCTGGCTGTGTAGGCTCTCCACAGGGCCTTGCCTTGCCTCTAAAGGACCTTCAATCCTTGCTGACTGGTCAGTGTGTGACAGAGCTCTCAGTCATCTGGTGTAGCAATCGACTGAATGTCCCTAGCCCATTTCTACATCAGAAGAGTATTCTTGGCAGAGAGAGAGGAACTCGAGCCAGCTAGAGAGATGCAAGACACATGCTCCACCATGAGATGCAATCAGGCAACCCAAGATGACATGCATCATAGACTGGGTTACTGTAGCGAGAGTACGGGCGTACCTTAAAGGCAGATCTTGGGCTGCGCAGGAGAAGGAGATTGCTCGCATGGTGTGCCTGGCCTTTGGGCAGAAGGTCTGCGGGTTTGATCTGCTGCGCTCAGAGCGCGGCAAGAGCTACGTCTGTGATGTCAATGGCTGGTCCTTTGTCAAGAACTCACATAAGGTTTTGTCCTGTGCCTTCCTCAAGTTGCTCATGTGCCTGGTGCCTTGTTGATGACACAGAAGTGCCTGTTCGGTTTCTGAGAGCTTCCTCGCACAGAAAGGATGGCGCAGAGACTTTCTCTTAGGGAAATTAAATTCAGGACGCTGCATGATGAATATACACACTAGGCCAGTCTGTGCAGTGGTCGTTCCTGCACTGTCCGCTTCAGCAGGTGGCACCTATGCCAGAGGTGCGGCCCAGCCAGACATAGGCACAAGTACTGCAGACTGACCTCTGACCCGCACCTGCGCAGTACTACGATGATGCTGCGGGCATCCTGCGCAGCATCATCCTGAGCGCCATTGCGCCGCACCGCCTGGCCACCGCCCCGCCCCAGCAGCTGGTGCAGTCGCCCAGCCAGGAGGAGCGCGCCTGCCACGACTTTGACCGGCAGGCCACCGAGGAGCTGCCCAACTTCCTGCCCTATGCTGCCGTGGACAACACAGACGAGCTTGAAGAAAGGTATCCAGTCCTGGCCTGCAAGCGCCTTTTAAGATTGATGAAATGTCTCACACCTGCTGTAGAAAAGCAGGTACGGATGAGGAGCGAAACATTCAATGCAAGCTTTCTACCCTGGAAAGGCCTTTTGTGTTGATATTGTTGTGACACTATGCATGTGCTCGTGCCCCTTTACTGAGTCAGGGAACGGTGCTAGAAATCTACACAGCACTGCCGCTGCAAGGCTAGCAGGGCCTTCTTCTAATGCTGCTAGCCCATGGCAAGCTCAATATAGGAAGGAATGATCTGTCATGCAGGGGCCATCATGAGGAGCTGAGGTGTGTGTTGGCTGTCATCCGCCATGGAGACAGGACGCCAAAGCAGAAGATGAAGATGAAGGTGACTCAGGTGGGTGGTCCTGATAGATAGAGAGCCATCTGGACATGCCAGACACTCGTTGGCAGAGGTTACGTATTCCATTTATTCGATTGTGTGCTGAGGGAAGCTTGGCAGTTGCTCAACTGGTTGGACTAGATTGTGTCATTGGGCAACGAGGGGAGATTAGCCGTAGCATCCATCAGCTATGTGTGCCTGTTGGCTGACTTACGCAGTCATGACGTGATTTTCTGCATGCAGGCGCCGCTGCTGGACCTGCTGGTCAGGCACATGGACGCCAAGGGGAAGCAGGCCAAGCTCAAGAGCCCGCAGGAGCTGCAGGATCTGCTGGATGTGACGCGGGCGCTGCTTGCTGACATGGACCGCGAGCGCCAGAGCGCTGCCCAGACGGGCGGCCCAGAGGGCACAGATGCGCCGCCCAATCTGTCAGAGCTCAAGCTGGATGCGGACCAGGATGAGCTGCGCGAGAAGTTTGGGATTGTGAGGGTAAGCTTGCGTCCTCAATCAGGATTGGCATGACTGAACAATATTGCACACAGCAGGATGAGGGTGAGGGTGTCAGTCAGCCTTCAGGTGCCGCGAGTGACATAAAGATGCGGAACGCGCAAGGCACAGGGGTCATCAACGAACAGGTCTCAAATGTGCACCTAACTACATTCATGACTCTACACTCCTTGTACAGACTGTGCTGGAGGCTGGTGGCAGCTTTGCTGGGGTCAACCGCAAGGTGCAGCTGAAGCCAACCAAGTGGAGTGAGCCAGAGGAAGGGTCAACTGAGCCCCCTCACCTTGTGGAGGCTCTGCTTATTCTGAAGCATGGCGGCGTGCTCACACATGCTGGCAGGCAGCAGGCACGTGCTGCCACCTCATCCATGCTCAGCATGCCACTACATCTCTGTCTGTACAGTAGGCACAGCCGCCTGAGTCAAACTTCCCAGACTGCGCCCTGCCTGCTACAATCCTTGGACAGTGCACGGGGTCCTGCAGGTGTTACGCTTATTTTGCTGTACTCACCAGCGATCTGAGGATGTGCAGGAATGCAAGAATTCAGCCAAAGTATCATCAGCTTGGTGAGAGCTCTCTGTACAAGCGCTCATGCACAGAGGTGCTGTGCTGCAGGCCGAGGCGCTGGGCAATGTGTTCCGCACAGTGATGTACCCCCGCTACGGCCCTGCTGGTGGTGGCCTGCTGCGCCTGCACTCGACCTACCGCCACGACCTGAAGATCTACTCCTCGGACGAGGGCAGGGTGCAGACCAGCGCCGCCGCCTTCACACAGGGGTTGTTGGATCTGGAGGGCGACTCACTCACCCCCATACTCGTCAGGTCAGCCCCTCTTGCCGCTTTGTACAGCTCGAAGCACTCTGCACTGCAGCTGTGACGCAGGGGTTGGTAGTCCTGAAATTGGCGCGTAAAAGCACCACCTAGCCAGATCTTATCTGGAGGAGCTTGTCCATCCAAGTGAGGAGCTGCATATCCAATGGTGATTTGAGCAGCAATGCGCAGGCCACCACATAGAGGAAACACATCCCCTTTTTTGGCTTCCATGGCGCTGATTTCCTCCACTGGTGATGTGTAGCTTGGGCAAATGCAATGCAAGCATGCTAGATGTCTCTGGCAAGGTCACCAACAGGGACCTCTTTCGCAGCTCAATGGTGCAAACGGACCCCGCAAGGTGCTCTGACAGTTGACACTTATACTGTGCTGTGCAGCCTGGTCAAGAAGGACGCGGGCATGCTGGACGCCTTTGGCAAGGGCGCGAGCGACGACATCAGGGCGGCCAAGAACGAGCTGTACGGGCAGATGACCTGGGACCCAGTGACCCACCTCTCCCTGAACGTGCCCCCGCAGATATCCACGCCCCGGCCCAGCCCTCCGCCCTCGCCAAAGCTGGACACAGCGCTCTCGGGTGGTCTGGACTCCAATTCTGCAGGTGCCAAGCCTTCCAGAAGATGCCATTGACACTTGAAAGCTAAGAAAGCAGGTCTCTGTGACAAGTAGTTCGCGCTGTGGGGGATGTTTGACAGCGGTATTCCTGTCCAGGACCTGGCGTGCTCGCACTTGTAATGAGATGACCCAGTATTGATCAGCTTGCGTGTCTGCTCCGCCACAAGGCTTCCCCAAGTGTGCAAACATGACTGTGTCTGGCTCCTGCAGCGAGCTGCATGCTCTCTGACAGGAGACCATGACTCAATAATGCACGTCTAACACTGACACACTCTGTGCAGAGGGCATCTCCCCGGTTAGGGTCTCCCTGAGCAAAGCAGCGAGCGCGGTCAAGGAGCGCGGAGGCCCCTTGCCGCCCCCATCACCAGTTCCTCCCGCCGGGGGTGCCACCCGCCGGCTGTCCAATGACGGCTCTGTGTCCAACAGCAGCACCGGCAGCAGGAGGGGTACCCGAGAAGAGCCTGGTGTGTACACACCTGCAGCTGTCTTTGATTTTGTAAACTCATGCAGCGGAAGATGCATCTTGCTCGATAGCCCACTCCAGCTGAGGGATCTGGCTGTGCTCGAGGTCCTCCAACAGTTAGCCCTTGTGACAGCAGTAGCCTGAGCAGGCAGCACTGCTTCTTCTGTGAGCTGAAAGTAGGCATGTCTTCCAGCTGATGGACTTAATCCTGCTGTGCAGGACCGCCCAGGCCGCACATACACCCCATGCCGCAGACGCCTCTCTTCCTCCTGAGACAGCTGGTGGGGCACATCAAGGTATGTTCCTGCAGGTTTTCCCAACTGTAACATCACCTGGTGCATGCCAACTTCACATTATAGGCCCAGCATGCCTCAGTGTATACAGGGCAGTGCAATCCTCAGCAGACAGGAAGAGCACTTCACACTCTGGTAGGGCATGTGGGTCTTGGGATGGAGGATAGGGCAGACAGACAGATCTCAGTGCTGTTCTCTTCCCCACATCACATCAAGCCCAAGCTAGCAGCAGATCCTGCTCAGCAGCTACTTCTGAGGATGCAAGCAATGTGTGCACTGAGCAGGTCCTGGTGGAGCAGCTGCGGCACATGTGCCTAGAGGAGAAGGTGGGCAGGGATGGGGCAGTGGGCAAGGGGTATAACGCCCTGACGCAGAGCGCCAAGGAGTGGGCCCTGGAGCCCGGCAAGCCCTGCAGCGGCGAGCGCCTCCTGCTCATGTTTGACAGATGGTGAGGCTCCCCACTTCAACGCTTTGTGGTGCTGCAATAGTACACTGTACTGAAGATACCCTCTACTAACTACTCTTACTGGGCAGCTTACAGTGCCACTCCTCCATGAACTCATGACTGAATGCCTTGTCTGCAGAGATAAAGCAGACAAGCACTCAGTCTTGTGCATTGCATTTTGGCACTGTGGCCTGCCTCAGCTCTAAAGGACGGAGGAGAACGCCAAATACTGCTTTGCATTCCCAAGGTAGCCAATTGGAGTGGCTAATCTGGAAGTCTGGTCTGCAGGCGCAAGCTGTTGAAGGCATTCTACAATGAGAAGAAGCAGCAGTTCGACATCAGCAAGGTCCCAGACATCTACGACTCAGCTAAGTACGACGCAATCCACAACAGCGAGCTGGGCCTCAACATGAAGCAGCTGTACACGGTGAGCTTACACTTCTAGGTGTTGGTATAAGATCCAGTGTCATGCTACTGGTCCTGAAGCTTTACCCTTGATCATCAGACCATAGCTCATGGTACTAGAGGACTACCTGATAATAAGCAGTCCTGCTTGCGGGTTGTTTAAATCAATCGTGGATGGTAAAGATCTGAGCAGACACATGAGGCATTCGGCCTGCATGCAAGGGTATTGCTGAGGTGTGCAGACTTGATGAGTCTTGCTAAAATATGTTGGCGTCCATTACCCTCAGAATTGGGCCTGTGCAGATCGCCAAGCAGCTTGCGGACTGCGTCATCCCCAACGAGTACGGCATCGACGCGGGCAGCAAGATGCGCATCGGGTCCAAGATCTGCTGCGCGCTGCTGGGCAAGCTGCTCGCAGACCTCAGCAACATGCAGGAGGAGTCCATCGCCACAGCTGTGAGCTCGCAATGCTCCTCGCCCTATCCCTGTCCTATCTCAAGGCCCCAACGCGCTCCATGCAAAGCTCTCCAATTGTCACAGGAGGAACGCCCGGGACATTTGGCATTGTCATGAGCTTCAACGGAGTTGAAACTACAGTATGATGTGTTGAGAATGAGCCCTGCACAGGGATCAACAGAATTCTTGATGCAGAGGATTGAATGTGCAGGGCATGGAGGGCTCGGGTGAGCCGGTGTCCCCCTTCGACTCATACGTGGACCTCAACCCGCAAACTTCCTCAATGGTGGAGGGGCCGCGGATTTCCGCAGCAAACGCCATCCCTGAGCACCACGGTGGCAGCTCGGTGACATCAGCGCCAGCGAGGATGGCCTCGCTCGAGGACAGCATGAGCCCACACGCCTCTCCCTCATCCACAGGTGAGGCACCACTGCCCTGTAGTCTCTGTACTGACATACACTCAACGCTGGGTGAGACTCATGTAGACCGGGATGGTGATAGAGGCAGGCTACAATAGCAGCAGCAATGAGATTGCGGGGAACCTGCATAGCAAGGTGAAGTGCAACCTCCGCATTGCCATTTCATGAATGTGATCATGTTAAGCAATGCCTGCAGGGGTGCTCGGGGCGGAGGAGACGGCCGCTGAGGGTGATGAAGTCGAGGAGGATCGGGAAACCCTGCACCGGCTGTGCCCAACCTACGCGCAGGACATCAACTCGCCCCTGCGCCATGTTCGGACGCGCATCTACTTCACATCGGAAAGCCACATGCACTCGCTCATCAACGTGCTGCGCTACAGTCATCTATGTGAGTCTTGTCTCACCCGCTGGCAATCTTCAAAGCAAGACAGCTGCAGAGCTTCCATACCGTGTACAATTATATACCAGTACTCTTATCAGCACCCTAATGTGCTGTCTGACCGCGGGTATGCATGGGGTTGTTCTCACTCAAAGGTTGAGATTCAAGAATAGACCAGCTTCCGGTGCTATGTGCAGCTGTGGCTTGTGCCTTTGGTACATGCCACGATTTGCATTCAGACGTTGAGTGATGTGATGCACGGTCTGGTGAGGAAGCAATGCATGCTGACATCTGTGGCCTGGTGTGCAGTGCATGCAGATGGTCCCCGGGAGGAGGGCATTGTCAGCACTGCAGCTGCAGAGAAGCTGCACAATACCACTGAGCTCGATTACATGACTCACATTGTGCTGCGGATGTACGAGAACAAGAAGTGCGTCCTCTTGCCTATCCTCCTGATCCCCATTCCCAAGCGACCTGACAGTATGGGCTCCAGATGGTATGGCCTCGGCCAGAGCATGTAGAGGCCCTACAGCATCACAGGGAGGCCCATGCTTGTGCTGAGTGCATAGCACCACATTTCAATGTTGCCATGGCATCCGACGGCTTGAAATATCAGCACACAACATCATCATGCCCTCTCTGAATGATCTGAGGGATGCGCAGGGTGCCGGTCGACAGTCCGGAGCGCTTCAGGGTGGAGATCCTGTTCAGCCCGGGGGCATCGCACAACCCCTTCGAGGTGGTCCCCTTGAAGCAGGACCACACGCTGCCCGTGCTGCCGCGCATGCCCCTGCATGCTGGTGAGGCTTGCCACACAGGGTCCTGCTTGTCTCGCAAACATCTTGGCTGTATGGCCTCAGCAAGGCATGCATGCATGCGCCAGCATATGCCCTGCCTTGGTAGTAGGGCTCTCAACCAAAGGCACTCTTCTTCACACAGCACCAGGGGAGGTCAAGGTACTGCCTGCAGTCATTTGCAATATCATATTTGTGATGCACGGGTGCACCCTTTGCGACCTGATGCAGCTAGAGGCTGGATTCGAGCAGAAATGAAGCTCTGTTGATAGGAGTATGATTCCACATTGGTGCGTGTGCAGGTGCGGGAGCCACATGGGCGGAGCTGAATGAGTTGCTGGGACCACACTCGCTGCCAGCCAAGGCCTCAACGTACAACTACAGCATGAATGTGGACACAGACAAGGACTGAGATGAGCATTTGAGCATCCCTGATAGTCTGATGATGAGCGTACACCTAGGTAGCAGATAGGATTAGTGCAGCAATAATAAAGCGGAGCAACGCCCTTCGGGACTTAAGGGCCCCGTTGCCTTCAGATGTTCTGATATCTATATCAGTATCTGTATGCCTTACAGGGTCTAGGCTGCGACCTGCAGCAAGCCTAGTGCTTTCCTAAGCGATGCTGGCTCGATCAATCATTTCAAATGTGATGCAACACCACCATGATAAGAGTAAGCTCACATGAATGATTGTTAATGTGATGCATGCTCCTGCTGCTGCTGCTTAAAACTTCATGATCACCCTGGGGTCTTGCCCAAGCTCGTCATATGCCTTTGCTATGATGTCTGCATGCTGCACAGAGGCCACTGCCTTCACACTGACATACTTGCCATTCATCCTGTCTGCCATTGTGCACGCCTCCTCTGGGACTGTGCAGCCGCACACTCTGCAACCCCAGCCACGTGAAGGATCAGATGCTTAGAATTGTGCACAGTTCCGAAACCCAGAGCTTGTGAATAGTCAGCACATCCACTCCATATGGTGTCATTACAGAAGCAATCATGGTGTGCCTGGAGCAGAGGTCTGACGTTCATGAGGTGATGGCTACTCACCTCTCTAGCTTTCTCCTGACGTCAGCACTTATCGACTGTCTTGCAGCTTGCTGATCTTCTGTCTGCAGGTGCAACAGAGGTGTCTTGGAATTGTGAGAAGCATCGCTGCCCTATGGTTTGACTTCAGTGCATATAGGTGCACTGCACTGGCTCCAGACCTGCAGTACAGGCATGCTCACCTGATTTAGTCTGTATACCAGGTTGAACATGTATTCCATGGGAAACTGCTTGAGCGCTCCAATCAGGAGGCTGCTTGACCTCTCACTATTCTGCAACCAGGCGCAGGTCTGTCAGTTTCTATGCGGCCGCGAGTGTGATAAGCAACAAGCACAGCATCTTCGCTCTTCAGCAGACCCCTGTCCAGCGCAGCATACCTACATCTACGGATTTTGGAGGATCAAAGTCTCCGCGTATGGCATGCACAGCAACATCAAAGCGCGTGGCTCCAAAGGCATTCACTATGGCACCAGTCTTGCTGTCTATGAGGTCTTGCCCATCCTTGCTGATGCGCAGACCTGCAACACATGTGCAAGTTAAGATAAAACATGCGAAAATTTGACTGGGACTTTGCCCTGTCAATACCATACAACGTGAAAGCTTCAGCCTCCAGGAGGGCAGGAACACATTGGTCACGCGCTACATCAGGCTCTCCTTCATTGCCTCTGGTTCCTTCCCAGACAATACGCTCTCGATGCTGAGGGAACTGCTCTGACGTGTATGCAGGGCTGGGGCTCAGTGCACCTTGTAGCTCTTCAGGGAGCTCTGCATCGTGCACTCCATTGCTATCGTCCTCAGTACCATTACAATATGCTCTGCGTTGCTGTAGACGAAAGCTTAGAGCCCGAGGTGGGTGCTGTGTCCATACATGCCTGAAGCACGCAGTGGTGCAGCATGGACCAGTGAGGCTTCTATTCAACATTTCGACCAGTATCTGCATAAACAGCACGGACAAGGTTGACGAGAGCAGATCGCCGTTGCTCACATGAAGGAACGCGGCAAAGCCTTGGAAGCCTTTCGGATTGCCCAGAGACCGAGGTGCCCGGAACGCCAGAACGCCACGCCGTGCAATTATCTCCGTGCTGGGGCTGTCCCATGCATTCACAGACTCTGCATTTTGTGCTACTATTGAAATCATAGCAACACGCATGTCTGCTGAAGTACGCCCCGATTCGAAGTAACACAGCGGCACTATGGCCGCACATGCACCGACAGAAAGCACCACCCATGAGAACGTATGCACCGAACATACCGCTACTTACTCCTACCATTGGAATGACCAAGGTAATGCGACTCCCGTAGCTATCTTGCCAGATTGGTTACATCAATGCATGAAAAACCTAGGACATCCTCAGTACAGCAACCCCTTCGTCAACCTGTACGACTGCTCTGCATTGTATTGCATAAAACATGAGCTTTTCCTGTCATTATGGCTTCGTCTGTGCAATGTACTAGACTGACACGGAATTTAGCTATCTTGCTGGGTGTCCACCAAGCGAGGCTGCACACTGTCGGCGAAAGTACTAAGGATGGAAATCAGCATAAAGGCCACTTCTTCTTCTGTATTCCAGCCGGGCCGCATAGGATAGAGCAGCCCTGTAAAAGGCAGCCATGTCAATGGCTTATCAGGGCCATTCAGAATGTGCTGCCATGCAGAGAGCTACAATTGGTGTACCGTACCAGACAGCAGCTACGATGTTCTGCTCTTTCCTGCCATCGGGGTCACCCTGGCCTGCCTCTTCCAGGGCAGGTTCTCAACAACAGCTGTCCTCATCATTGGTATGCGCCCTCTGCCTGATGTGTGCTATTTGCACATCGATTGTGCCTGTAGCAGCCCCGACATGTTGACACTCACTGCAGAATGCAGCACATGTGAGCAAGCAGGATTTGCTTTACAGGATATTAAGTACATGTACGCTCTGGTGCAGGTGGAATTCTTCAGGGAATTATGTTCCCGACCAATGCCAATCTCGGCAGGCTGGGCAACTCCATTGCCTGGTGGCTGGGGATAGAGCCGTATGAGCTCTTCCTGTATGTCTTCCTGCCGCCGCTGCTTCTGGACGCAGCTGTCCGGATAGACTTCTTTCTCTTCAAGCGGGTACGCCCTCAACTCGGGAATGACCTTCTTCAATGCGCAATGCTGCGTTTTCCCTGTAGCTCATGTCGAAGGGGGCCTCTGCAGCGCCATGTGCATGGGAGCAATTACGGGGCCAAATGAAGTCATGACTCTGTCTGTTACACACGCTCTTCCTCCTTTGGGGTAGGAGGAGTGATGGGTGGGGTGCACATGAGCGCGCTTGATTGTAAGGGGAGAGTGCCAGAAGGATTCATGTGTTGCAGGCTTGGGTGAAGATCCTGACCCTGGCTTTTCTTGTGGTGGGAGGCAGCTGCGGACTGCTGATCCCCATCATGCTGTACGTGCTGGACCTCCGGAGCGAGGGGTGGACATGGCAGTACTGCGCCCTGTTCGGCAGCATGGTGGCCAGCACAGACGCAGTCGCTATTGTGTCGACCATGAAAGCCAGTACGTCACATTCTGTGCTGTACACTGTGCTGGGCATCTCACGTCATCGATGTCCCAATGCAAGGTATACTGAGCATGTACAGAAGCTGGTGAAAGGGCTGGTTCAGAGAGGAAGGTGTCTCCCGCCCACAGACGCCCCTTTGTTGTGCCTGAGTGTGTTCAAAAGATTTGCGGGGAATAGTCCCAAAGCTGGCTGTGGAATAGTCCCAACGCTGGCTGTGGAAAGGGCAGGGAAGGGCAGGGCGGGCACTGCCCAGCTGCCCAGGGCCTGAGGTGGGTGCTGCCTGCAGGTGGGGGCCCGATGAGTCTGCGGCTGCTGCTGGAGGGCGAGAGCCTGCTGAACGATGCCTCCTCCATCACGCTGTTCACCATCTTCCTTTCAGAGGTGATGGAGTCCAAGCAGGGTCACCATGCCAATGGCGGGCAGGTTCTGGGCAACATCCTCAGCAAGATGCTGCTGCTGGCAGTGGGTGCGTGCCAGACAAGACCGACCGCCTGTTGGCTGTGACATGCTCTGTACATGAGCACATGCAGCGTCTCTTGGCCAGACATGTCATCAGACAACCTGAGCAGGGCAGAAGTAAAGAGGGCAAAGCCACATTCCTGTCTGCCCTGCTGCATGCTCTGCCTTGCAGTGCTCAAGGCCCTTGCCAGAGGCTTGCTGATATGGAGGACAGCTTGATTCACTGTGAGGCCTGTCAAGCAAAAGAGCATGCCTTCCCCTTTTCAATATGGCATGACTAGTCCAAGTCAGGACTGATAATTGTGAAGTTCCTGATGCACAGGAGGCGCAGTCATAGGGCTGGCGTTTGGCATAGCAATGCGCTATGTGCTGCGCTGGATGCGCCACGGGGGCGCAGGCATCGAGCAGCAAGTGGCCCTCACATTTGCAGTGGGCTACCTCTCCTACTACACTGCAAATGCGCCCGCCAACTTCTCAGGTACAAGCACCCTCAGCCCTGAAGAGGAGTACTGGCCGGCAGGTCTAGAACAGCTCTTCTGAATCAGCCTGCAACAGCTGCCTGTTGGGCTGGCAGGCTATCCAATGAAGTTCCTGAGCGGTGCAATTTGCATAGCATGACTCCCAGCAGCGCAGATGTGATCTACAGATCTTCGTAGAACATCATGGATGTAGCTTGCTGCTCCAATGACATCCAGCTGCACAAGGTCTAATGCATGACAAACTGGTGTGTAGGGGTGATAGCTGTGGCTGTGTTTGGGCTGTACGGAGCTGCAACTTCCAAATGGGAGATGTCAGCCAAAGTGGAGGAGAGCGGGGCATTTGATGCCTTCTGGGACTCGATTGCTTTCATCGCAAATGCCATTGTCTTCTTCTACTCTGGAGTGGCGTGCGTCAACTTCTTTGTCAGGTGAAGCGCAGCTACTGCTGCCCTCATGGTACCTATGTTTGAGGCCGAGACCCGATGCATGCACGGCACGATGCAGCATGGAATGCTGCCACTTGCACAACCCTCATACTGTCAAGATGAATGTTGATGTGTCCGGTGCATCTGCTCAGACAATTAAACCCTCACAACATGATAAATTCATGCAGTGATGAGCTAACACATCCTTGCAGGCAGCACTGTATTCACGTGGTGTATGTGAGTGCTTGCAGGTCAGCCCAGCAGCTGGCTGCAGAGGATCAGCTGAGCGCCTTCATAGGCACCCTCTGGCGCTTTCCCCTTGTGTACATCTGCATCTTCGCTGTCAGATTCTTCCTGATCCTGATCTTCAGGCCGCTGTTCCGGCTCAGCCGCCAGGACCTCTCGTACAAGGAGATCCTCTTTGCCACAGTTGCTGGGCTGCGCGGCTCTGTCTCGCTCATTCTGGCACAGGCAGTGGTCGTGGACCCTGCTACCAGGGCTGACGATGTCCAATCAATTGTGAGCGCTCTTCCTCTTCTTGCAGCCGCCTGTGGGCCCCGTTCTGCATGCCTCTGGGTCGGCTTGCTCACCTCTGCTGCCTGTTGACCTGCAGGCGGAGCGTGCAAAAGCAGTGGTGTGATGATTCAGGCAGGCAGGATGATTGACCATTGCTGTGGGTGATTGACACTTGCTGTGGTGCCTGCAGCGCATCAAGGCGGAGATAGTGATGTGGACAGCAGGCTTCGTCCTGCTGACGCTGATTGTCAACGCTCCGCTGCTGCCCTGGGTCCTCAGGATCACCGGCCTGTCAAAGGGTACGACTCTCTGCCTTATTTGTTCCCAGCCTCTGATCATGAGCTCAGCTCCCAGGCGTGATATTTAAATAAGTATGTGTGACAAAGCCCGGAGCCATGGCATGTGGCCGAATTGCCATATAAGATGGTACTCGAGAGCCAAGAGATTGTGCATTCTGGAGATGCAGCCACTTGCTGGCAGTGCTGCAAAGACTGACTGTGGCATTTTGTAAGTTGACCGGGTCAGTGTGGGGTTGTACAATTCAATTGACGCGTATCCTCACATGGGTGCAGTGCCGGACACAAAGATGCGCATGAGGCGGCGGGCTGTGCGTGCGCTGATGTCGCACACTCAGAATGCGATCCGGGACCTGCGCAATGACGAGGATGAGATGCTCCGAGGTGCCTGATCCCCACCATCTAGCAATTCCTGATGATTCCACTCTGCTTTGTGCTCGGCATAGGAACACAAAGGCAGCTAGTCCTGTCCAAGGTTGCATACATGTGTATGCATTCCTGACTGCTTGCTCTACCCTGATTCCTCTATACCATCACGGCTCCTTGGATCAAGCTGTTGTGCTCATGTATATCACCAGCTTGAGGGTTTGAGCTGCATGCCAGCGCCACTTGAGACAGGATTCAATGCGACCAACAATTGAGCTTTCCTGGCATGTGCAGGCGTGGACTGGGGGGCTGTCGACAAGTATGTCAGTACCAAGGAGTGCTATGAGCACTACAAGGACCCCACAGCGACCCCAAAGCCTACAAGGAAGTGGTACAAGCCATGGAGCCTCTTCAGGAAGAAGCCAAAGTATGCCCCTCAGCTAAATATTGCATGACCTGTGATCGTCCCTGGGGCTGGATGGAGCATGTGATACAGGCCAGCTAGCAAGGGCTGCATCCTTGACACATATGAGCTGGTCTCCAATGATACTCATTGTGTGAGGCACGGTAGGGAACAAGTCTGTCGTGCCAAATGCCTACTAGGTATTGCTTGAAGTGCAACAACCTCCACCATGCAGATGTTTGGTATAGGAACAAGGACTTTATGACGCAAACAGCAAGCAAGACAATGCTGCCTCTGTATGAAGCAGAATGATCGGTAGCTCTGCATTCACACCAGGTGTCAGACAACAAGATCCTGCTGTATTCACCCTTCTATCAAGAGCATGGCGTGGGCTGGTCACCTGACAGAGAGGATGTGTATTGCGTAGGGAAGAGGACGAGAGCTTAGACTCCCAGGGCAGCGTGCATGTCTCCCGGCACAACAGGAAGGCGCTCGCACTGCAGAAGGGCAAGAAGTCAAACAGCTCAGGGCTCACAGCAGACTTCACCCTTAAAGAGGCGGACACTGTGTTTGGGCGCCCCTCAGAGTGGACCTCGCCTGTCACAGATATTGAGACAGGTAAGTCAGCCGCCATCCTGGCTTCATTGTGCTCCTTTGCAAGCGTATCGCCCTTTGTGCAGAGGCATTGCCTCTATGGGAGCTCACGGCCATCACAGTACAGGCAATTGTGTGAAACAGCTTGCTTTTATAATCCAGCAATCTCATGTGCAATATGATGCGTACCTTTGTAGCACTGCCCTATTCTATGCTTGTCTCTGCAGCCCACAGAGTGCCCGTTGCCCCTGCAGGTCAGTCTGGCATGGAGGACAACACTGACGCTGATGAGTCGTCTGACGATGACTCCAACGAGCTGCCGTTCCTGGCACGGGAGTCCATGGCGCCCCCCAGGCCGAGCCATGACCAGAAAGGCCTGAAAAACGCCGATGCACCTGGGAGGCACAGCAAAGAGGTCATGGAAATTCCTGAAGCGGTGGAGGCTGTCACAGGAGTCAATGCCTCATACCTGCCGGTGAGACCCTGTCACTAATTCAAGGCACACCCCACTCTACAACACCGCTAGATGAAAGTAAGCATCAAGGCATCATGTAGCTGTCATGTATGCTGTTGGTGCTGACTTCCAGGCCCAGGCGCAGTATGCAGAGGGTGATGCGGTATTTAGGCAGAGGGATGATTCTGGAGCTGCAGCATCATGTGGCAGAGCTAGCCCATAAAATGCTGAGGGCTTTATATTGCCCTGCTTGATACTCTTGCAAGAGTGGGGGACCAACTTGCCTGGTGGCCTAGGATGTTCCAGCTTCCTTTGAGGCATGGATTGATTATCACATGTTCAAGGTCTTTCAATATGCAGGACCATAAGAGGGAGTCACAGGAGCACACGAAGGATCGCAGGGGGCTCCAGACGGGGTCTGAAGGCCCTGATAAGACGTCCAAGTCAAGCTTTGAGGTGATGACACCCCGAGCAAAGGCAGTGGCGTCTGCGGCGCGCGCTGCGGCGTGCCAGGTCATCATGACACCTGGCGGGCCCCTGCCCTCGCCAGCTGGCTGCCCCGGGCATGGAGACTGGCATGCGGCAGCTGCTGGCAACGATGTGAGGAGTCTTCTTGAACATGCTATATGGCTTGTAGCATAGCACAGAATAAACAAATTGTGACATTCACAGCTATGCAGTGTATATGTGCATGTAAGGGGTCCCTGTCAGAGTCCCCAATACTTTGCGTAGTCCACACTTCCTCGTCTGCAGATCCTAGTCACTTGCTTAACAGCTTGCAGAGGTCCTTCCTGAGAGCCCTTTCCCCTTGGCATAGGAATATTAAAGCCACTGTGCAACATATGCAGGATACTGTCATGCGAGCAGCCAAGGGGCTGAGGCAGCTCCGCAGCAGCTCGGACAAGCGCCAGCCTCTGGCACAGAGCAGCAGTGATGCAACTGTTGGCGGCGGAGCAGCTTCCTCCGTACACGACAGCTGGAACTCCATGGCAAAGGCCTCCACAGAAGACTCTGCCCAGGTAATTAGCATCTCGTGCATCATGCCAGACGATATATGTCAGGGAAAATCATCACGCAAAGCTCCCTGAAGCTTGTGCCCTTATGCCATCTGGCTAAAAGTTTTAACCTGTGTAAAAGCAGCACTGTAATTGAGCAGTGCCACATTGCTGTCTATGCTCTAACTGGGAGAGTCTGTGCGCAGGGCACTCAGATACAGGCGCAAGGCAGCTCGCCCAGAGCCAAAGGAGGCATCCTCAGGAGGCCGGGCATGGGCGGCAGTGCAGATGACCTGGAGAGGCTGCCGTACAAGGGCAATGCCCCAAACAGTCCCACTGTGTCCTGGCACAGGAGTGTCACGGACAAGGAGATTCACAGACGGCCTCCCCTGTCCAACATCTTCCCAACTGCAGCGCCCTCTCCCAGGTACACAGCTTGCTGAGTACAGATTCCCCATGCCTGGTTCCTCTCTACAGACAGCGTCCTTCACAATGGAGGTTTTCTGAGTCTCTCTGGACAGGCTTAAATTCTGTGAGGGTGTTGAGCACGGTCTGCCACACTTCTTGGTTTAGTTGCCAGGCTTGAGAGCGCAATCCGGCAAGCCAGTTTCTCATAGCTCATGTCTTGAGAAGAGTTGAGGTTGCAGGATACCAGAAGCATCACCCAGGGAGCCTACCCATGATGACAGGCAGACAGCTCAGGTCAGCCAGGATGCAACCGAACAGGCAGCTGCTGGGCAGGCTCCAAGCAGGCAACCCATGGATGCAGAGCCTGAGACTGCCCCGAGGGGTTCTGTGTCGTCCTGGCCGCGCAGCATAGCGAACGCTGATGGCCGCCCCTCGCTATTCAGCGCCTTCCTATCCGCAGGGCAGCAGCCCCGGGCGGTGAGACTCTCTGTAAGCGCTGACATGATCATGGGAGGTACCTCGAAAGAGGGCGGACCCGGCTCGTCATGGCTGCCTGAGCTTGGGCTGAATCATTATATAGAAGCTCTTCCACCTCTACTGGGGCCAGTCATGTCTTGTACACCGAAAGAATACAGAGCTGCCATGACATTGGAGGCCCGTACGCCCTTGTCGTGCCGCTGCAGCGTAGGTGAAGGCAGGCAAGAGATCCTGCCTCATGCACATATGCTATGCAGGCGTCGACAGCGCTCCCGCCAACCTCCCTCGAGAGGCTTCCCAGCAAGCAGGCAGAAGCCGTGGTCCAGCGAGCAGCCTCAGCTTCCCTGTCATCAACCACCTCATGGCCCCGGGCAATCGGGCATGGGCCTGAGATCAGGCCAGCACTGCTGCAGGCGTTCCCTTTTGCAGGGCAGGGGCCTGTCCCGGGCAGCGGCCAGGTCATGGGCCCGGACAGGATGCCCAGCATGCCCACGGCTGCCCAGCGGCTGGCCCAGCTCCAGCGCTCTATAGCAGCCCGCGGCGGGTCCATGCCCTCACCCACCAGCAGTTGGGGCAGGACGGTCTCTCAGGTGCACCCATCCGATATGCATTGTCTGTCAACCTTGGCTTGATGTCATGACTGCAGTGTGGCGCGGTAAACTTTCCTGGCAACACTTCTGCACGGCCAGATAGCTGAGCCACTCACTGATCCCAAGCAAGCATTTCTACACAGTTGTGATTTTAGGGATAGTGCAGCGGGACATCATAAGCCCAAGTAAGAGCTTGTTGGCCATTGCAGGGACCAGATAGACATGCGTCTCTGCATGATGCCTTTCCCAGGGAGGAGAACCCGGCAAGCACGTCCTCAATAGGCGGGGCAATGGGGCAGCGCTATGCCGCAGCTGCCCGAGCGGGCAGCATGCCCAAGGACTCGGGCATCAGCTGGCCCCGCAGCGTCATGCATGGGCCCGACAAGCACCGCTCCCTCTTTGAGGCCTTTGCTGGTCTGCAGCGCGACAGCACACATGGTAGATCTCTTCATGTTTGATGCAACTCCGTTGTCCTTGCACCACAAAGAACAGTGCGGGATAGTGAAATGAGGCTCATCCTCACAGTATATGACTAAAACCTAACACGGGAAATAACAAAGCAGTTGGCTGTACAGTAGCTCAAGGCAGGACACAGCACAGGAATGAATGCAACTTTACAATCCCTATGCGCAGGGCTTTGAAAGACATAATGATGCTGCAGGTCCCGGGGCACATGCGGAGGCACATGACTCCTTTATGACTGCCGTAGCGTCCACTGGGCCGCAGAAGAGGACCCCCCTACAGGGCCTCTTTGATGACCATGACAGCAACGGTCCCCCCACAGACCACCAGAGCACCTGGGCGGCAGGGGACAAGAACACAAAGGCCCTGAGCGAGGCGCTACGGCAGCGCCTGAGCGCCTCCAAGGAGGGGGAGAGGCCTGCACGGCCTCCAGACAGCCCCAGACCCCCCAAGGACATCAAGGGAGCCACAGAGTTTGACACCGTGGTGAGGACTCCCCTCCTGCTTCCAGCCGCCACGGTGCTGCATCAAGCAAGCAAAATTGCTGCTGTTGCTTGCTGGTATATTCTTCTGGTGTGCATACAAAGAGCTTGCCCTTTTAGTACACTGGGGTCCTTGCTGCTTCATATGGGACCTCAGCTCACCTCACGGCATAGAGGAGGAAAATTGATGAAGGAACATTAAGCCACCCTCTGTGCAGCTTGTCCTCATGCAGGCTCCCGAATTCTTGCAAGTGTGTGCGCAGGAGGAGGAAGACGAGAAGCACCAGAGGTTCCAGGAGGCCTGCTATTTACACCCCAGCGAGGTGGCGGAGCGGCGGGTCCGCCTGGTGGTCGGCATGAAACGCTACTTCCACGGCAAGCGCATGGAGGGGCTCCTGTCTGTCAAGGTGAAAAGCGCCCACACCATGTTTATGAGCCCTGTCTAGTGGCCTGTTACAGGACATGCAAAGATATTCAGGAAGATTTATGGCCCATATGCATATATAGATACCACGAGGTAGTTCCTGAGTCCTGGCAGCAGAGAGATGGAATTTAGAACCATAAGAGGGCACATTTGCTCTGTGTGGAGATGTCACATCTCTTGCGCTGTCCATCAGTCCATGTCTCCTTCTCTGATTTGTGTGAATGAGTGTCATCACACTGGAAGGGTCTGAAATTCTCATATCCCTGCTGTAAAGTATGCAGCTGGCTTGTGATACCTCACAGCGAGCTTTGGGAATGTCAGGGCTGGAAAGACTGAGCAGCGTTCCAATCAATCCTGCCTGTTGCAGATGTTGTTTATGCAAAACATCTTGCATCAGATATCTCAGGCTGATAGCCTGACAGACAGCGATGTGAGACTCTGTGCAGGCGTTGCGGGTCCTTGACAATGCTATGGACACAATCATAGAGAAGCCAGACGACCCCAAGAGCGGCTGGAGCATTCTGGAAAGGTGTGTGCGTGCCTGACACCTCATTGCCCTGGCGTATGATGCTCCTTTGTTCTATATACTCAATGTGGCATCTGCTGTGCAGGGATGCATCCGGTGGGTGGATCATGCATGTCTTTGCCCTTTGTGTCTACCAACTCCGTAAGGTGCAGCACTGCCTCTCATGCCTCTCTTGCACAAGGCCTCTTGCAGGCACCTGCGATCGCGGCATAAGGCATTTTCGCGCATGAGCTTTGGCTTTGGCTTCGGCTCTGCTAAAAACCAGGGCTGCCGTACAATCACGGCGTCTCTGACACTTAGGCTTGCCGTTGTCGTCAATTGGACTCATTCCATATAACATGAAAACAGCTTACAGCCTTCCAGCGGCTCTGTAATTGGCCAGTGGATCTTGCATTGCTCATACTCATGCGGGATGCTGCAGACGGTGATCCGGTTGCGGAGGAGGCACCATGACTCGGGCGGCTTCTGGCTGACTGTGCGCCGGGGCCTGGCGTGGCCGCTGCAGAAGATGGGCCAGCTGGCGCACGTGGTCCTCAGCAAGGCGCTGCTGCTGTCCTGCGAGGTCGCCTTGGAGTACATGCTGGCGCTCACCTACTCCCCCCAGGTACATGCCTTGTTGGCCGCCAAGTGCTGCGTCCATAATTCCAACAAGCTTTGGGGTGGTCTACCATAGGCAAGACCGGCTGATAGATGTGACGGGCCATATGCGGAGACAGGGTCAGCCAAGGGGTGGTGGCTGCCATAGATGCTCACACCAAATAGCGCCCCTGCGGCCAACCTGCTTCGTTCTTGCTATCGTGTGCAACAATGCTGAATATGGAGCTAATTTGGGCATGCATGAAGTGGCTGAGCTGACATGCTGAGGCTCAGGCTCTTTTATGAGGATTTTCAATACCTAGCACGTGCGGTCAAGTTCTGCAATCCAGCAGCACAGATGCCTGGCACATGGCTGTTAAGGATGGATCTGGTACAGCATAGGGAGGTTGAGCATGTGGAAGCCATCACTCCAATCCCAGCAGAAACACAGAGGGGGGTGGTGTGAGTGCCACGTAAGTACGTTCCTCCTTGCAGGTGCAAATTCTGCGTGCCAACCCGGCAGCAGGGGTTCTGCTGGAGGAGATTGATGCTGAGCTGGCCCAGGTAATGTTCCTCAACGCCGCTGTGATGGCTAACAAACTGCCGTATTCCATGCTTTGCCAACTAGGTCTTGGTCTCCGGTGCACTGGAAGACTGAGCTCAATGGGCCTGTCAGATGAGAACACATGAGGTTGAGATATGCTGCTCTGATGTGCACTGATCTACTGAGACTCATGAGCAGGCTTCAGGCATACTGAAGACTACAGATCTAGCAAAACATGTGAAGTGGCCTTTTGAGGGGCTGTGTGCTGGCCAAAGACACGTATCCAATTTACGGAACCCCCGTACGGGGTTACTTCCCAACGTGATACCATCTGCTGTTGTAATTCTGCAACAACTGGCCACAGCGCCAGACAGTCCATCCTTACAGAGCCTCCTCGGGTGTGCTGTGCTTGCGAGCACTCAGCTAAGGATGCAAAACATGCCGAGGGACACTTCAAGGGCACTATACGTTCTGCAGGTGTGGCGCTTCATCTTGGAGCGCGAGGTGGAGGCGCCAGAGCGCTTCCAGGCCATCCAGTCCTATCGAGCCACCATGGCTGTGCTGCGCCAGCAGGCGCTGTTTGTGGAGCAGCTGTTCGACACTGGGGTGATTGATGAGATGGAGAAAGAGGAGCTTCTGCAGTGCGTCTCTCTTTCTTCTACAGAAATTGCGCCACATCATCACATGGCTCCGTGTTGGAGTTGTCTCGACTGCTTTGACTGTGTGGTCTCTGGCAGGGTGTTGGACTTCTTGAATTGAATTGCAATGAAGTGGTAGCTCTGGCACTGCACCATTTGTGTTGTGTAGAGGTCCTTTCAAGTCAAGAGGTGGCCTTTTATGCTAATTTGGCAACGGCTTCCAGGTGGACATCGATGAAGGGTATGCCAAGGGCTTATTGACGCTTCAACAAAGCTGTATACTCACACCCTGCTGGTTCACTGTAGTCCCATAGATGACAGGGAGCGGCGCCTGGCGCGCAAGGGCCCCATCTGGCGCACGCCCATGGCCTTTGATGTCCTGCGCAACCTGCCCTTCCTGCGTCATGTGCCCCAGCGGGCTGTTGAGGTGCACACTCACCACGCTTCTCCAGAGCTCTGCCCAACTTGATCGAGGGTTGATGTCCGCATACTCTACAAGGCAGAGAATAAAGGTCACAGTGAAAGGGCAAGCCTTTTGGGTGGCCCATGTTAGACTGGCACCTCATCATCGCAGCATTGAGAGGGCTCCTGGTATGCACCGTACAGCAACACTGTGGAGCGCATGCTGGCTTGCGCTATAAGCTGCCCACAGGCTTTGTAAAGACACAGTGAGTGGATCAGCTTAGGTTCCGACCAGCCTGCACTCATTGGTGTTGTTGTGTAGTGCATGAAGAGAAAGCTCTCAGCATTCTGCCGATGAGGATGCTGGGCCCACACGGGCCATCGTAAAAGCTTTTGGAAATGTCTATGGCGCTCCAGCAAGACCAGTCTGGGAAATATTTGTTCCGTGGCGGTGTACAACACTGTGTGCAGAAGACATCACCAAGCACGTAGAATGGTAGGACAGCAAAAGTAAAAGCTGCGCAGCAATTTAGTGCTAGGGTGGTGTGTGCAGGTGATGCTGCGGCATGGGCAGCTGCGCATGTACAGCAACAGAGAGTTGGTGCGGTCCGGCAAGGACGGCCGTGGCCTGTTTGTGGTAATCAATGGCCTCGTCCGTATCGGCTACCAGGATCCTCTCGGCAACACCCAGGAATACTTCCTAGGGACAGGTGCGTCCAGCAAGATCCCTTCTAATGATGTGATGTTTACTTGTGCCAGTGCTAGACGTGTGTTTTACTGTACACCGAGTTGAAGTCCACAACAGGACCTCCTGTTGTACAGGTGAGCAGGCCACTGGTAGATGCTCCACCTTCTTCAGCAGGAGCAACTCTGGCATTGTGTCTATCTGTTCTTACCCACTCTTTTTACGTGGTATGTACATTGCAGGTGGCATGAGCGGGCTGTATCATGCGCTGACTGACGAGCATCTGCCCGGGGGCCGCCTGGAGGCCCGGGCAGAGGGCAATGCCCTGGGCAAGGGCCCTGTTGTCTTTGAGGTGCACCAGAGCGCCATTGAGATCATCCGCAAGCTGGCTGCTCGTAAGTCCCACTTGGCCCTCTGTCAAGCGCGACGTGCATGATGAGAGAGAGTCCACTGAGGGAGGAATCCCTCTGTGATGAGAGAAGATGTTTGATCGTCAATCTTTTTGCTTGCCAGTGTATCAAAATACTCAGCACTCCAACAGTGCCACTGCCCACTCTTGTAGGATAGTTCTATGCTTAAATGGGGGAAACTGTACATATGCATGACACGTCAATCTGTTCTTCATACCTACACCTCTCACCCTTTCAAGCATAGAAGTACCCTACAAGCACATCTGTTTTGCAAACATAGAACCTCCCTTGAGAACTTGGCCGCAAATGCGCAGGCGGGGATGCAATGTTCCAGCAGGTGGAGGTTGACATGTTCCGCATGGCCGCGCTGTTTGTGGTGGAGCGCCTGAAGCCCTGGCTCATGACCTACCTGGCCGCCCTGCTGGCCACTGCCGCTCCTGCCCCCCTGATCCGCCAGGCCAGTGGCAGGTATGCTCAAGACGTCGCCTGTCCTGTCTCGGGACCTGTCGACAGCAGCATGACTGCCGGCTACACAGGGGCCTGGTGCCCAATCAGTACGAGCCTCAATGAGTTCCCTTGAGAGGTGGAAGGGTATTGACATCTCATCATGACCCTGCTTCCGAATACTCAGTCAGTTCAGATGCTGACACAGCAGAAGTCCTACACGAGGCCATGCCCATGATTCGTCATGCTCGTGGTGCTGTTGGCCAGACTCTGTGGTGCCCTGTAGGAGCTCTGGGCCCGACACAGACATGGATGAGAATTTTGAAAGCGGGTCCCATGCTGCTGACGATTCCTTCACTGGAGGCCTCTCCACCACTGACTTTGAGGGCGCCTCTTTGGAGGTACGCTGGACCCTGATGTGCTCCACCCATAGGAGAGATGTTCAAGCACAGTCATGCAGATCAGCCTTGCTTATTCTAAAGGTTAGGCAGCGCTGTCTGCTCACAACCTCCCTGCTCGCCATTGTCTGCTCACAAACTCCCTACCAAGATTGCCCTTACACAGCACATTGCAGATGTTCAGGGCAGGGGCTTTGTGCACCCGCAGCAGCTGCGCGTGTGCAGCAGCAGTGGCAGCCCTATCATCTGACGCCTGACGACTTGCGTGGTGTGATGCAGGATATTCAGGAGGTCAGCCGGCATAGGGTGTGGACCGCCTACATCCAGCTGGTGCAGTCGCTGACATCATCGGACCTCGTGGAGCTGCCACCTGGCACATCGTACCGCCACTGCTCCTCTGCAGTGCTGCTGCGGGGCTCGATTCGCACCAGCGGCAACCACTGCAGCGTCATCTCAAAGGCCATTGAAGGTAGGTGCTCTAGCATGACTTGCGCATGGCCTCCGCTGTGTTGAGCTGCAGTATCGCTGGTGTCATCACTCCACTGTCAAGGCCGTCAAAGCTTTGGAGAGGAGGCTAGTGATCCGCTCTTGTGCTCCCTTGCATGCTGAGACATTATGTCTACCCTGCATGAGCTATAATACTGAATGGCACTACTTCCTGAGGGCTTAATTCTTGCCGGACACTCTCATGTTGCTGTGGACATGAGAACCAGCAACAAACCCAGTACGCTCTTTTCTGCTTATACCTTTATTACAGAGCCTGCAGTGTGAAATAAGCAATAGCTGGGCTTACAGACAGAGCTTGTGCAGGCTCTGACACCCCCCAAGAAACTGACGAGGCCATCAAGTACAAGGCGCCATTTGTGCTGCCGTGGATTGTCGTAGACGATGCCATGGCAAATCAGCCAGAGTCCTTCGTGCCCTTCACAGCAGGCAGCCAAGGTGCGCCTGCTGCCTAGTGCTGCCCACAGCTTTGCTGATGTCTCTTTATAAGACATCTGCCTGCTCAGTCTGCAATTCTCATGCGTACTGGATCCTATTCCGAGATATCCACTCGTGGCTTTGTGCGTCGAGCGGCAGCCAAGGTGACGAGCAGTCTGTGAATGGGCACATGGGTGCGCAGAATTGGTGCGATCATGGTGCGAAGCCTACTTAAAGTTGATGTCCCTCATTGCAAAAGCTCAGGCGTTGTTTGTTGTGGCAGGGGCTGTGCTGATGGTGTGCACGACGCTCAAGGCCCGCGGAGTGAAGGAGGCATCTGTGCTGAACCTGGGGTCCCTGCATGCTGACCTGGCAAAGCCTTCATCCCAGACAGGTTGGACCCCCTACCTCAATGCTGATGCTATATTGAGACCATGAGCTGTGGGCTTGCCCTACGCATACCAGATCTGGTGGCACCTGTGTGTCCAGCAGGCTTCTGGAGAGCTCCGATATGCTGCAGCCAATCAAGAGAGTGTAATGCAGACACCTCTCTACTTCTGTACACAGTTCTGACATCATGCAGGCTTGTCTGAAGCCAGCAGTGGACCGACTCCAGATACCAGCAGCAGAGAGGATTCCGATGTGCCTGGTGATCTCAAGCGCAAGTCAAGCCCAGGTGCTGAGCTCATACTCTATATGCAGCTTTCCTGTACATCAGCTCCTACCTTCCTTCCCCAGCACATCAACATAATGTTTGAAGAGCCCTTCATGCCTTGTGCAAGATTAGGCCACTCAGGCTTCCTCCAAGACTTGACTGGGTCTGGATCTGGTACGAGCGGCACTAGTAGTCACGCATATTTTTATTGCATTTTATGAGCTCTACATTACTTGGGCTGGCAAACTCTGAAGAGAGCCATCAGAGAGATGCAGCATTTCCTTCAAGAGGCCAAAATAGCAGCCGTAGTGCAGCAATGCGTATCTTTATCTATCAATCCAAGCTGTTGCTGTCTCCTGATGCAGAAGAGCCTCCAAAGAGGCCCACCCTGGTGCGCCACAGCATCTCAAGGGCGCCGCCGCTGTCGCTCGAGGCCTCGGATGCAGCTTCGGAGATGCAGGACCCGGGGCACAAGCCGGGGCAGCAGCCAGAGTGGTGGCAGAACCGGCGCGCGTCCACATCCGCGCCCCGGCGCCAGATGCAGCGCAGCGCCAGCAGCGGGCGCCTGCAGCCGGCCCGGCCTGAGGCGCGGCTGCAGCGCAGCAAGACTGGGCTCAAGCTCAACCACCAGGTGAGGCGCCTGCCCCTTTTCCTAGCTTGACATGCACCTGTGCTCCATTGTTGCTGCTGATGCTGTTTGCATTCAGTGGGCGATCATGTCTCGATCGGCAGTATCTATCAGTCATCCCTGCATGCTCTCACCAATTCATGTCCATAGACCACAAATCAGCATGAATACTCGCTGACAGGCGTAGCTTGCTCTTAAGCCAGCCCATGCTGTCTCGGTCAGGGCTGTCAAAGTCCTCTGTTTATCTGCAGGAGACTCTTATTGAAGAGGAGTCAGGAGATGACTCTGACCCAGACTCCCCCGTCAAGGGCCGTGCTGCAGATGCCAAGGCTCCAGGCAGCCATGAGCAGCTGAAGCAGTCACAGACTGGGAATAGTTCGCCTCAGGGGCCTGGCCGAACCAGCCCCAGCCGACTTAAGAAGAGCACTGCCCCTGACTCCAGTGATGTGTAGAAAGAGCCAGTCCATGTACAGGCAGCTGGGCAGCCTTATATGCGAGGTTGGAGGCACGGCAGTAGCAGATGTACCTACGTCCCATGAGTGGTTTGTGTGAGGTGACCAACTGAAGTATATCAGCTGTGAACTAGCAGAGAACGCAGGTACGCAGATGATCACTCACTTGTGATCATGATGTCCCATGCAGGCTCTGCTATTCAGAAGCTCTCAGGCGCGAAGGCTGTATATTAAGCAGGCCCTGAGAGGTCACACATATGAACTGAATCAACCAAATGTGGTGAAGTATCTTGAAGTAAATATGTGTCTGGGTGTGATTTAAGTGGTGACAAGCATGATGTGTAGTGGATGCCTTATGCTTGTGTGTACATACGTCAGCATTATGGCTGGAAGTGTGCATGGAGTACCTCTACTCGTAGATGATTCTCACTGAGTGCTGTAATTGTTCAAGCCTAACGATCCTCCATGCACCTATAGAAGACCTCTAATGGCCTCACTTTGATGTATCAGGTTCTCGTTCTGTGCAAACTCTGCATTCATGAAGCAGCCACTAGCAGTGTCATCCTCAGCTATACTCGTGAGACCAGGAGACCTGTATCCTTTTGCGGTGTCAGAGATGATTGTCACCCCTAAATTCCTACGTGATCTGCTGTACATCATTTGCTGGAAACAAGTTAATCACATACATATCAAACATCGACACCCCTATGCGGGCGACAACATCTGTACACTCCTGACAATGTTCAACGAGATGACTGGATTGCCACAAGCTCAAGGATCTCCTCCATCTTGGTAATGTAGTCGAAGTGGCCTGCAATGATGCTGGTCAGATTGATGTTCTCAATGCCGGTGCAATTGAGGGGGCAGAGACCTCCCGCGCCCTTGATGAACCCTGCGTACAGCAGAGACATGGCGTCAGCAGGTGAGCCTATGGCTGGTGATTCATATGATCAGGAGACCTTGAGAACCACGAGGAGGTCCAGATATCTTTGTGAGGCTGCTGCAACTGGAGTCTACTGGGCGCCTTGTGTCTGCATAGCGTAGGGTCTGCAATGCTGGCTGACGTTCACTCTGGGTGAGGCTCGAACTGTCCAGATTTTGTGCATAGCTTATCATCAGAGGCGGGCAAAGCCATCATGAGCCAAGACTCACCATTGGCGCCGCGGTAGATGAGGCCGAGCACCCAATCGCGGCGGCTGTAGGCGTTGACAAAGCGCCCCGCCACGACGCTGCGCGCCATGGCCCAGCGCTCCAGCCGCGTGCTTACTGGCGCACCCATTACCACCACATGCTCCACTATGCCTGCCAATACAAGACAGATCACCTGCTGTCTCTCTTGCTTTGAGCTGATGCCCGATTGTATACCTTCAGGTCCTTTTCAGAAGGATAGCATGATGTGCTCAGCTGTGCCAGGTCTGCCACTCAAGGTGCAGATGAGTATGTATGCCCTGCAAAGAGTCTAGTCTTGTGCTGCCTGGTCATCATCTGCAGCACAAGCCCGCCAGGCATTCCACTCAATCACGGAAAAGCATACATTACGGGGGAGAGCAGACAAGGAGAGGGGGCCTCACCCTTGGCGCTGTGGCGGCAGAGCTCCAGGAGGCAGTGGAAGATGAGGCGCGCGCCCATGCTGTAGCCGATCAGCGTGACGGGGCGGTCGCCGTGGGCCCCGCTCATCAGGATGTGCGCCAGCAGGATGCCCGCCTTCTGCGCCCTGTCAAGCGCCACCGCCCATGCATGGTCTATCATCTGCGCCACAGAAGATGTTGATTTGTAGTTCTTGTGTTTATGTCATGTCAGAGCCAGGTCTGAGGCCACCTCTGCTCGTAGCGCGGCATGCCGGATTGGTGTTACACCAATGCCAAGAGAAGGCTACACAGCTCAGTGCATTAGGCAAAATCGTGCGCTTAGCACAACTACTGCGCCACCTATGTCCAGGGAATGAGAGGCTCTGTGAAGCGCTTTGAGAAGACTGCCATACCTGCGAGAAGCTGACCAAAATCCACGGAGTCGCCAGCGCGGCGACCAGCCCAGTGTAAAAGAACTGCATGCAAAAGTCATCAAAATTTTCAGCTGAGGCATGCATACAGTGCCAACACCTCCAGCATCGTGGTCATGTTCCTTAACCGGCCAGCCGTTACAGTCTAGTGCAGACCAATCACAAGCAGAAACACACGCCAGAGCTAGCCCGAGCCATTCAACGGCATCATCAGCATGTACAGAGAGACATGATGTTGAGAGGACGTACGTGTGTGATGGCCCATTTGGCCACCTCCTGGTATGCTTGCTGCGCCATGAAGCTGCCGATTGCTGAGTTGAGCGCAATGAGGGCCTTGGACTCCCACACGAGCGAGAAGATCTCGCTGTCGGGCGTCTGCAGCTTTGACCACACCTTCAGATAGTCTTTACGCTCTCCGATCCACCCGCTCACACCTGTCGTGGACATTCTCCTGCCTTGGTAGGATGCTCCCAGGATGATGTGCCTTTTGCAAGGCAAGAAAGGTCCTTCACTCTATGTGAGCATGGAGCAGACCCATGCAGACAATCCGCACAGCAGCATTGTGAGGCACATTGGACAATTACAGCTCTTTCTCAGGAGCTTGGTTGCTCCTTCAAGTGGCAGCCAAGTGATTATTGGGGACTGGCCAGGTATAAGTTACATGATTGCAATGGCTTGCACCAGCAAGATGCAAGGTAAAACACTGACTGTGATGGGTGATAATGGGCAGGGAGGCCTCACCAATGGTCAAGGACATGCGCATGTCATCTGCGCAGCTGTTGGGCGAGACAGGGGCGAGCAGCAGGGGCGGCTCCTTCCACTTAGGTTTCCACAGCCACCTGCAGCCGGGTGACCAATATGCATGACGGGACCCCCTCATGAGCTGCTGAGCATTGTGCATGACACTTCACTTGTCATCATTTTGAACACGATAGTGAGAGAGCAACAGGAAAGGGTCTCACTGCTTGGATCCTTTGGGTACTGCAGAGGGCTTCTGGCTGCCCCCACTCGCTGCGGAGTCCAGGGATGCGTTGCTGCCATGCTTTGCGCCAGAGCCCCAAAACCGCCTCTCCTTGTCTGCAGACCCCTTCGAGGGCTTGCTGTCCTGTTTACCTCTGCCCTTCCCCTCTGCACTGATGCTACTTGTAAGTCACGGCCTTACTCTGTTTCTGAGCCCTGCATTGCGTTCTGTCCAATGCCAGAGGTAGAAACATCCTTGCTTGACAGTTTAGCGCAAGGACAACTTGTCAAGATTCTCAAAGCCATCATGAGTGTTTGACCTGTTGGAGGCCAATTGTTGACCTGCTTCAGCAATCAGTTACAGCCTCAGGTACCAAGCTCGTCAGAGTAGGTCCCAAAAGTCAGTATGGGTGTGCTGAGCCTACCCGGCTTGTCTGGGATGCCCTCAGAAGCCGGGCGAGAAGCTGAGGCGCTTGCAGCCAGGGGTCCAGAAGCGCTCCGGTCCCCGGCGCCTGGCCTGGACTCCGTGATGACTAAGGGCGGTGTGGCAGGCCGAGGGATGGCTGAGAAGGACAGGTGACCAGGGTCCAGGTGGCCGTGATCCATCTCTGCTGGAGCTTCGGGCTTGACGTAAGTGTCCAGCTCCAATTCCTCCCGTGGCAGGGATGACATCTCCTTCAGCTCCATGAAAACGCTGTAGGGAGCAACACAGGCATAAGAAGGGCTTTGTAGCAAAAATGCAGGCCAGCTTGGCCCATGTGAGCTCAGCTCACGCACATCATATGGCATGCTGGAGCTGAGGTAGATGTGGTAGGTCCTCAAAATATGCCTGTTCTCCGGGTTGAGAAGGTGGTTGATGACGAAAAGCCACCTCAGTGTATGGGTCGAGGTGGACTTGCCCATGGGGCGAGAGGTAAGGTCCACATGCAGCACAGACTGGCAAGCTGTGAAATAGTGATGAGCAGGGCAAGCTCACCTGCCAGTCTGGGAGGGCTTCCGTCTATGCTTCCCGGCACTGCTGCTCTGCAGGAAGTCGTCCAGGTTCTGGGACTGCACAGGGCTGAATGCTCTGGGAGGGTCCGGCCTCCTGTCCTTTGCATGGGATGTCACAGTGCTGGGCTTTGGCTCGTCCCAGTCAGTCACCCAGCCTTGCTCAGGTGCCTGCGACTTACCAGCCCCTGAGCTACTCAAGACCTCTGCTCCCTCCTGGTCATCCTGCAAAGAGTGGCAGCACAACTTCTACTTACGCTGCAGCTTGAGACTGTCTGTGAGTGATCCCTTGTGTTGCCACCATCAGGTCATAGGGAGCTCACATGGCGACTGTCTGCTGTTCAGACAGCATGTGCCGTTGTTGACATTGACTGCTGATCAATCAACGTCACCAATGGCACATGCTGCCAGACTATGCAAGTCTGCAGGGTGTGTCATGCTCAGCATCATGACCTACAGGAGTAGGAGCTTGCCTTTGCTGGCTTGTCTGCCTCTGCTGGGACTTTCCCCTCGGCAGCAGCCTGCATCTCCTCCTGGCTGGGAGCCACCTCATGCACATCCTGGAGCGTGGCCGAGTTGACCTCCCAGAAGCCCAGCTCCTTCACGCCGCCTGCAAGGGCTCACAGTTCTGTCATTCCTGTTGAGATACACATGCATCATGCAAACCACTGTCGAGTTGCCGCAAATTGCCAATATTGACTCTAAAGCCTTCAAAAGAGCCTGCTGGCTTTAGTCGCTGCTCCACCATACCTCATGCAGGGCTCCAATCACATCACTAAGCACAGAACTTTGCGCGGCCACAGCATGCACTCCACAGCAGTACACTTCGAAAGGAGCACCCTGTCAGATAAACATAATTGAGCTCCTGTAGGAGCTTTCTCTATGAAGTACTCACCAATTCTGCGCGCCATGTGGGCGCCAGCGTAGCTGCCACCTGCCACGCCCATGCTGGACATCACGGTGGCCGCACCAGCTGTCGTTGCCAGGAAGCCGGTTGCGCCTGCAGCCGCCGCAGCGCCACCGCCCGCCAAACTGATCGCTGCGCCTATCCCGGCTGCTATGGCAGGTGCAGCCAGTCCACCTGGAAGCACATGCCACTACAATCACCAGGCCAGTCTTCACATAAAGTGACCCATCACTGCATGCCCTAGACGCAAAGCAGTTTGACAGGGCAGAGACACATCTGCACATTGCTCCAGCAGGAAACACTATCTGCTGTGATGGCGTCCTCACCATCCACACAGAGCCATTGACCGCCTTCTCTCAAGAGCCTGCCTCTCTCGTGTACGATGGCAACATCCTACTCGCAAACAGGAGGAGCCTGTAAAAGCTGGTGCAAATTTCTTGGTAAGTCAGTAAGATAGGTTGCCAGTTGCGTGAGGCAGTGCAATGCAGCGCAATGAGCTCTGTACCTGTGACAGCGAAGAGGGCGCCTATGCCCACAGTGGTGGCGCCTACTTTGGCGGCCCACAGCCCCTGCTCCCAGGCGTTGCTGTGCTTCTTGGCATCCCCAGGCTGACTTGGCAGCAGCACCTGAACACCGCCATTGCAATTGCTGTTGCTACCGCTACCGCTATGGCTATGTTGAGGTTTTGCTCCAAAACACTCTTTGACTGTTCTACCCTGTAACACTTGCTGAAATTCCGCAGCTTGAGTAAAAGAAAGGCTGAGGGGCGGAGGTGCTAGTACCTGGTACGCCAGCAGATGCTCAAAGTTGCCCACAGCTGGCCAGGGTACGTTCAGCCAGCTGGCAACTCTTCTGAGCGCCGTCCTCACCCGCGCATCGTACCAGCGCACTCTTGGTATGTGCTCAGGCTTCTTGCTACCTGAGCCTTGCCCTGCATGACACATACACTCGGTCTGTATCTCTACACCGCTGGTCAAAGAAGGCTTGGTAAGGCTAAAAGGGATCTTGCCCTGAGATGTAATGCAGGCCACAGCTCACTGCTCAGCATGTCAAGTTTGGCATGCTCTGAAATTCTCATGCTTCTGCACAACTGATGGCTGAGGTCCACAAACAAGTATCAGGTGCGTGCGTGTAATGCAGCTATGCTGCATACTTTGTGAGAGGCTGTACCTGGATCCAGCTGGAGCTGGGGAGCTATGCTGCACTCCAGAAGCTCCCACATGGCCCCCACAGCCTTCTGTGACGGTTTCTTGCCGCGCTGCTGGGAGAGGCTTCTCTGCAAGCTGGCGGCACTGCTGAGCGGGTGAGCAGGAGTGCCATCTGCTGCTGCCTCTTCTGGCATGCCTGGCCCTGACACCTGTGTAGATGCTGCATCCGACACGGCAGAGACATGCTGCGCAGCTGTAGCAGCCTCTGCTTTGGAACCTGTGTGTTGCGCTGTCCTAGACTCGGCTTTGTCCGCAACAGCAGAGACATGCTTTGCAGCGCTAGAATGTCCCCTGTCTGCTGCAAAGTCTTGATGCCCGTCTGCATGGTTCTCTGCCCCTACAGACTTCTCAGCGGTTGCAGAAGCGCCGCCGCCTTGAGGGGGATCCCCAGCTACACACTGCATGTCCTGCGGCCGCACACCTGCTGCGGCTCTGCTTTCTAGCTGCTCTGCGGGCTGCAGCAACTCAGCTGCTGCTGCGCTTCCTTCTAGCTGCTCTGAGCGTTGCAATGGCTCAGCTGCTGTGGCGCTACCTTTCGGCTGCTCTAAGGGCTGCGGAGGCTCGTGCCGGGCGTGCCCGCCATGCTGGCGCGCCATGATCTGCGCAAAGACGACGTCGGACTCCATGTCGGAGTCGCTGTCGTCCAGCAGCAGCTCGGCCTCGCGCTGCTTTGCCGCGCTACTGTTCAGCTGCGCAATCTCCTCACCTGCGCATGCATGATGTGACATTTCTACCGCATGTCAGGGCGCTCTGAAGCTGCACGCACTCTCATACCCCATGTCCAATTCCACAGCTTGCAGCGTCTGCAGGCTTCTGCTGTGTACAATGTGATACAACACTGTGATGACGTCTGAACCTGGTCATGATCAAGATGAGCATATTGATAGGTGAGCAAAGGTCGAGGCTGCCACATGCCCTAGAGCATGCGTGTGATGTCTGATGGAGCAAAGGGTAGGCTTGCCTCTGCTGAAGGGTCCTACACTCTTGGGCATGCCTGGCTGCTGTGTTGCGCTGAGTGCGATGCTGTCTGACTTCATTCGCAGCGCCTGGCTGCTCGCTGCAAAGGGGTCCTGGTCATCGCCTGAAGAATGTACAATGGTACTACTGCCAGTCTCAGTGCTCTGCAGCTCCTGTGTTTCAGCGTCCGGGTGCAGGCCCAGCAGGTCATCCACTTGTGGGAGGTACCCCACATGTCTTCCAGGTGGCGCCCCGACAGGCTGGATGGGCGCGCTAGGTCGGTAGTTGCGGCTGATGACATGTGCCGTGGGCAAGGTGCTGTCAAGCACCTGAGGCAGGCACGCACATCTTAGCTTCCACCAAGCCTGTTCTCTCATCTCATGTACATGCATCACACTTCCAAGCATGTACAGCTGGAGATGTTGGTCTGTGGGTCTAGACCAGATGCAAGAAGCCTCGACTGGGACAAATAGCTTGGGTGCACTTTTGCCAGAAGAGCCAGGCAAAGAAAGAGCCCTGCAATATAGGCATGAAGCTGGCCGTTACCTGGAGGAAGTTGGACACGAGGTGCATGTAGCTGTGGCGGCGCTCATAGCTGATGCCGCCCACCTCAGGGAGCCTCTTCAGGCCGCCCCAGGACTTCTGCGGAACCCTGAGCGCCGTGTAGAGCCTATCCAGGATGCCACCCGGCCCGCAGCTGTCGTAGCCCCAGTAGGCTGCCCAGACCGCCTGACTAGGCTCCCTGTGCTCCTCTGCTTTGCGCGCCTCCTCTTCCCATTCATCTTCAATCCCCGCTCTGCATGCATGGCATTGTTGCACATGCGAGGTACAGCAGTTCTGCGCGGAGGTCACATGTGAACATGCTCATTTACATGCAGGGACGCATCCTTGACCCCATGCGCATGTGCTGTTCTTATGCAGCCATTTAGTTGGTGCCTCTGAGACACCAGGAAGCAAGAGACCCCAGATTGAGGAGTAGCGGCATTGCCGTATGCTGGCGTATTGCAATGGGATAGCAGCGAGGCGCACCCCCAAGCGCTGTCTGGAGCGTCTCCGCCCGCTCCATACTCCACCTGTAACACCCTCGTCCAGATGAGAGGTGCAAGCAGGTACCACTGCCAGGAGGGTGTGTGGGGAACCAAGCATACAGAAGGGGGATGACGTGCCTTACAAGCTCCTCTAAGCTTGCATGTCACGGCATCAAAGATTCCTGGTCCCAACAGGATGGGCAGGGAAAATCGAAGAGGCAGAGCAAGTCACTGGGCTGGGCCTGGAGTCACCTGTGTAAGGTGCAGGGCAAGGGTGAAGAGGGCGCCTGCTGCATACCGCTCCTCCTCACCTATCTCCATGTCATCACAGACGCATAAGACTTATACACGTGTCTTGTAGAGTCTGCGCCCCTAGACCTGTCAAGGAAGCAACGTCGTCAAGGAAGCAGCGACAGCTGTCACGGAACCCAGCATCACAGAAAGGATGCCTATGGATCATATGATGTCTCAGTAGTGGCTTGGCTGTCAATCCAAATTCTGTATGCACTTCGACAGAGTGATTCCTTCGTGTCTGCCCTTTGCAACGGTACCTGGAAGTCGAATGCTCTGGCGTTCGCAGCCAAGTCAAAGGTGTCTATAAGAGCCAAAATAATTATGAGGCTTGTCCCGGAGACCGTCAAGGGGTCAGCACATGCCTGAAGCCCTCAATAGATGGTGACCATCATAACAAGATGTCCGGGGCATAAACCAGCCCAGCAGTCTGAGAACCTTTGATGGGTATGCTTATGCCGTCTTCTTGACCATTCCCTTGCATATGTTGGCTTTGCCACAAACGGTGGGTATGCTTGACCCTGACTTCCTGCAGGTTCAGCTTCGCAATACCGGGAAGCGGGATGCCTTCCGGAGATTGCGCTTTCGGAAACATACAAAGCTAGTACAAGGTATTTCACCTATCTAGTGTCACATTGTATCTGTGAATCGTAACTTTACTGATGCATCAGCAATCCTTCGTACTTCCACAGACACAATTGATTAAGCAGACCTGTCTGGTGCATGTGCAAACGAGAGGGCAGCTCGTCAGCAGGTTTGGCAGTTCTCACAGCTTATACAAGGACGTGAAAAGGCCGTCCAAACGTGTGAGAAGCAGCCGGGACCGCGGACCGCCTTCGATGTCTGCCCATGCGAAGGGCTTTGAGACTGTTACAAAGGCGCTCGATGCTTGCAATCGGCTGCCTAAACTTGTAGTCTTCGACCTGGACTACACACTATGGCCATTCTGGCACGTCTCATTGCCGCAAGCCTCGCATATGACGCTGAAGCTCTTCAATACTAAGCATGACAGACACCCGCACATGCACTGCCAGGTGTGAGATGTACACCACCAGAGACAAGCCTAGACTGTATGAAGACTCCCGACCCATCCTGGATGCCTGCAGGTAATCTCCAGCACAGTCAAAGGCCTGAAATCTGCAAGTTACCTTAAACCCGGGTGCCAGCGGTGAACTGTACTTTCACATCAAATGCTGCTTTGTTGAGCCTGGCCCTGAGATGTTCTGTTTGAGCACAGAGACAAGGGCATTCCCATGGCCATTGCGTCCAGGACACCCACACCGCATGTTGCAGATGCCTTCATGAAGAAGCTCGGTAAGCCCTTCAGTGGCAAGGCAAACAATGCAGGCATTCATGCGGCAACAGGATTTGATTGGGACTGCTAACTTTTCCAGGGCGGGCTTTCATAAGCCGAGCCCATCCTTTGAGAGCCAAACATCTGATCAGCCTGGTGTGGCTGGAAGGGGTGTAATTTCTGATCTGATCCGAAGGCCCCACCGAGGGCAAACTTGCACTGTCTTTTAACAGAGATGCTATGAGGAGCTGAACGAGCGTTCCAGCGCATGTGGCTGCGGGCAGACTAGACGCGCCGGAGGCTGCAGGATCTCGATGCGTCATTGTCCAAGGGCAGGGCACTTGCCAAGCTCTAACAAAGGCAGCACTTCTCCATGCACTGATGCTGCTGCAGGCATCACGGACATGTTTGACAGTATCCAGCTCATCCCGGCGTCCAGCGGCTATGACATGCACAGCGCTCAGAAGGACAGGGCGCACCTGCCCAACATCAAGAAGGACACTGGGGTGGAATACAGAGATATGCTGTTCTTTGACGATGAGTCACCAAACATTGTGAAGGTGAGCCGTCTGCAGATGCCTTGGCACCGGTGCGGCCTGCAGCACCCTTACTCTAAAGACGCTGCACAACTATGCCAGCTGCATTTAGCGTGGAAAGACCCTATTTTGATCAGCAAAGTAGTCCAGCAAGTGCCGGTGGCATAGACGACCTGAGGTGGCTCCTGTCATGGAATGGGAGCATGTCGGAATCTCACTGAGTCTTGCACATCAAGGCTGTGCAAGTGGTAGCCTCTCTCACAGACGGGGTCCCGTGCAGGTGGCACGCTTGGGCGTCACAAGCATCCTGGTGCATTCAGGCATGACCTGCCAAGCTTTCCAACAAGGCCTCCAAGAGCATGCAAGGCAGGAGAACGGACGGTAGCCTGAGAGTAGCAGCTGCTTGCACCAAAGGCGCTAGGCCCGGTCGCAAGAGTGGTAGCTATTTCTGGGTGGCAGAAATGATGCAGACACATGGACAGGGATCTGAAAGGGTTCTAATCTGCTATTCTCCTCTGGCCCATATTGTTCAGTTGAGAATCTTATAGCAGACATGCAAGGTTTCACAGGAAGATGCCAGTCGCTGAAGGTTCCGGCCTCTGCCTAGAGCAGCGGAATGAGAGCCCTCAGTATGAGCTTCTTCAGGAAATATTATCACGTTGATGGATAATGTCAAGCACTTTCAGCAGCCGAGATTGCTGGCATCACGCACGATCGGTACGTCACCTCGGTTGCTTCGGGCTTTGCGCGTACCTCGCACTCATGCGCCGCCACATTCAAAATCAAGTATGACCTCCCAGATTGTTGTGATACACTGTCGCGTACAGACTAGCGCTCTGGCTGGCGTCATCTGGTACTTTGTAGAAGGTGAACGCCGTCGGACTGAGGAAACCAGCCTGTTAAAACTCCGTGCCTTTCCGCAAAAGCTCACCACTGTACAGAAGGTCAGACGGTGACACAAATCGAAGGTGGAGAGTGCTGCTTGGAGCACGAGAGGGACGCGATGGCGGCCTTGGGCTTGGTGGCTAGGAAGGGTTTCAACATCCGGATCAATAGCAGCGGCTTTTGATGGGAAACACAAGTAGCACCCGTCTGGGAGACGCCTTTCAAGCCTCACACAATGTGTCAAATCTCGTTGAGGTACGAGCACCGCTCCACTCGAGGCCTGCCTCTTTCGAGTGTGAGCCTGGCGCCTGGCGTAGCAAGCCCGCTTAAGATGGCCATCCCGGGTACCATGTACAAAATAAGGCTAGGAACTGACCGAAATCCTATTTTCCTTGACTGTACAGCTGATAAGTTCGGTGCGATATCCAGGGAAATGCCACCACTCCAAGGGCTTGGCTTCACCAAGTTGGTGCAAGGAACGCACTGGTCCATGCAGCAGGTGCTCAATTCTTACCACTATCTCTGTGAAGAGAAGTTGTCGACGAGTGACGGTTTCTATGGCAAGTGAATGTCTGCTGTTCTCTGCCTAGAGACTACTTAGCAGTGCTTAAACTCTGACTCTGCCTGCTGCTTGAATGTGGTGCTGGCCTTGCAGATCAAGGCAACTTGGCTCTTCTAAAGCTCATCTGCGATAATACAGAGGGGCGCACCTTCCATGGGGTGAATGATGGAGCTTCCAAGAGCCAAGCGCCGCTCATGCGGGCATGCACTCATGGGTGAGGGTCCTAGTGATCTCAAGCAATTGATTGATGCTCATAGTTGTGCATGACATCCGTTTCCAAAAGGATGGTTGTGACAAAGCATTTTGCTCAAGTGGCACTGCACATAACTGAGGGTGATGCGTGACACCAGGTCTAATCCAGCCCTGGAGCATGGTAGTCAAACCTGCGCTGGGATGGGAGAAGCCGGCAGCTCTACGTCTTGAAGGGGGTGGTATGGTTCGCAGGTCTGCGCGTCACACCGAGTGTGTGGCGTACCTTCTTGCGCACGGGGCGGACGTGTACGCCCAGAATTCGCGCGGGGACAACGCCTTGCACATCGCCGCCAAGAACGGCAGCGCGGGCGCTCTGCATGCGCTGCTGAGCGTCAGGCCGCACGCTGATGGTGAAGACGGCAGCCAGCTTCTCGGGGAGATCATTGTGCAGGGGGATGCTGGGCCGACCCGCTTCATTGACCTCCACAATGGTAGGCCGCATGGCAGACCTGCCACATGCAGAGACGTATCGTTTGCAGGCCCTACTGTAGTGCATGCACTGTGTGCAGCCCACAATCAATGTACAGTGATGTGGTTCTAGCGGCGTTTGTGTTCTCTGCAGGCTCGGGCGTGACAGCCCTGCATCTCGCTGCGTTCAAGGGCAGCCACACAGCCGTCAGGGAGCTGCTCAGGTCAGGCGCAGCCGCGGATGCGGTGACGCTGTCGGGGGTGCACAACCCTCAGCTGTCGCGCGGCTCAACGGCGCTGCACATCGCTGCGTCCCGGGGCCATGCTGGCGTTGTCACAGCCCTCCTGGACCACCAGACTGGCATTCCAGGTGTGCTGCCTGAGATGCGGAGCTTTGTCTCGAGCCCCAATTCAATTCCCTCAGTGGAGCGCTACCGGCATTGTGCTGAATGGGAAATCTTGACCTTGTTGCAGTGCTTTCATAGCATGGTGTCTTTGATGTATGAAGGCATAGGCATGTAGGACACTTCTCAAGGGGTGAGCTTATTCTAAGCGTCATTGAAAGCGAGGATGCTGTGCAGGGATGGAGCTACAGCGGCTGCGCAATGCCAGAGGCTTGAAGCCCAGCCAGCTGGCGCGCCTTGCCGGGCATCACTCGGTGGCTCGGCTGTTGTCTGAGGTCAACATATCATCCGGCCCACAGCCCTACGCTTCAGCTGCCACAGCAAGCAGCTCTGCAGCTCCCGCGGAGCTGCCCAGGAGGGCTGCCCGGGCGGCCTTGCCTGCCCGGCAGGACCCTGGCAGACTACCCACCGGCTCGCCTGAGCGCGGCAGCATGTCTCAGGATGCGCTGCTGGCAGCCCTGACGCAGCGGGCCAGGCTTCTTTTATCCCTGAGGGCAACCACTTTAGATCCGGACACTCAGCAGCTGGACTTTAGCGGTGACAGCAGCGAGGTTTGTCCCAGATATCCATCATTGCTAAATATTGCACATGTCACTACAATGGCTGCGGCTCTTATGGCAATCCTGGTTATTCTTGGACCTGAGCAAGCGCAGCAGCAGCAGGGACAAAGAGTGAAGCGTGATGCCAGTGCCATAGAGGAAGTCTGAAGAACATTGCCTGTGCAGGAAGCTGCCCTTGTGGCAGTGTCTGCAGACGTCGCGCTGGCGCTGCGGAGCAAGGGCACTGGACACAGCTCAGCAGAGTCATCAAGCACCCTGATTGGCCTGCTGTCTGCCATGGCCGAGCCAAGCAACACAGCAGCAGCCCAGCATGCCTTAGCCAATTGCCAACCGGCCAGCACATCACAGCGCTCCTCAGCCGACAAGGTACACATTCATGCGCTTTAGTTGCATGACTTGCATCACCAAACAGCAGGACAAGGAGTCAGATTGACCTCCTGTGAGCAGCGCTGGACTAACAAATAAAATGTTGGGGACTGCATCATGCGCTTCCTCAATACTCCTGAAGAGCTTCCTGCTCAGCGAAAGTGACGAAACCGCTCTGCATGTACAGGCTGCGGATGAAGCGAGCGCAACCTCAGAGGGGAGCCAAGCCAGGCAGCAGGCCAAGACGGCCAAGTCCCTTGCTGCTGGTGCATTGGTGCAGGCAGCTCTAAATGCCATGGCGGTGGTATCACCCGGGAAGGAAATCCCAATCTCATCAGGGTTTCTGGCACCTGCTTCGCCGTTAGCTGCCATCATTGCAGTGCAGGTGCGCACAGCAGATTTGCTTTTGATGCAGAGCTGGTCCTGTCTGCATCCCGGTGTTACGTCATATTCTATGAGGGCATGTTGCCATGCAGATCATGGTAAGAAGCGGGTGGCACATTGCATTGAAAAGGAGATGTCCTTGTTTCGGGCTACAGTAGTGATGGGACAGTACTTTGATCCTCACATCAGTACTGACTCCGCTGCAGGCGGCCTTCAAGAAGCTTGCAAATCAGCGCATCGGATCCCGCTTGCTCTCGGTGCCCGCAGGGCAGGTGCCCACTGCCCGCAGCGGGGCAGCAGCGGGCACAGGGCCGGGCATCCACCGTGCAACCTCAGGGCTAAGCTTGCGCTCAAGTGCCTCCACAGCTGGCGTGATCAGCGGATCGAATGCCAGGGGTCGCCGCAGAAGGTATACCTCACTCCAAAAGCAGTATGTGAGGATGATGTCACACCGGATGCTGCCAACAGTCTATGTCAGGACCATGCTTGTGGATCATGCAATCACACCTGAGCATGTGAAATGTGCCTGGTCTTACAGTTCTCTGGTGTGATTCATCTATCACGAGCATGGCTCTGACATGGACTGAGCAGCTGCATCCCCGAGACTGCGCCTTGCAATGATGCTATTGCATCTCAGATAGTTTGTGCCTGGTGTGGCTCCTGATCTGCTTGCCAATATTGTGACAATAGTGAGGGAATATACCCCTCCAGGCTGTCGCTCAACACCCTCTTGAGCTGCTTGGGTCATTCCAGTGCTTGCAACTTGGAGCACAGGTGCATGGTACAGGCCCTGACTTACTGGCAACTCTTCTGCAGGCGCATGAATGCTCTCAGGCATGGCCTGTCAGGCTCCCAAGTGAGGCTCAGTGGTACTTTGGAGATTCCTGACAGCGTCAGCACAGCGACCCATGTGTCATCCCGCCGGAGACGCCACAGGCGCAATGGCAGCTTCGGGAGCCTGGGCTACCCAGCCGCCCAGACTGCCCAGTCCCCGCTGCAGCACGCTGCCAGCACAGCAGCTCTGGCAGCAGCTGAAGCAATAGATAAGCAAGACGCCCCTGAGAGCTCTGCCGCCAGCCGCAGCAAGCCTGGCAGCAGCCTGGATGCGCTGGAGGCTGGGCCTGAACAGGCAGAGCTTCCCAGACAAACTCAGGCGCTCCAGGCTGACGCCGCTGCATGGCCACCTCAGCATGACTCGTCCAGGGCAAGCTTTGAGAGGGGTGACCACACAAATCCTCGAGACAGCGCAGCCACAGAACTACCCGAAGAGTGGGTGACAGCCCTGCACTCCCTGGATAGCAGTGAAGCAGCCTCTCAGCCTATCAGTGGAACCTCTGAAGCCCACGCAGCCAGCACAGGCTCAGGAAATGGGCCAGCGCCGGTTCTCAAAGCTAGGCCCCATGAGAGCAGAAGCAGCCTTAGGAACAGGTATACATGCTTCTTGAGACTCTTTTTCTCATCTGGTATACCTGTCATCAAGGGCGTAGATGAGGACTGTCTGTGTACATTGCTTGCAACGCATGCTCACCTCCTTTCGCTGGGACATCTGGACACTTCATGTGCTCGAGTACGGCAAGTGTTTCCTGCCAAGCTGGCTGTTACAGTGCCGTGGAGTGCCAGCAGGCTCATTTTGAGGGCTTCGTGCCATATAGGACATCCTATGCGCAGCAAGCTTTTGCATGCTTTGGCCTTCTCATGCTGCCATCAACACGCTTGTTCACGTGCAGGAGTGAAGGGGCAGCAGACCTTCTCGGCAAGGAGCTGGAGCCGCTGCTTGCTAGCAATGGCGAGGACAGTCTCAGAGCCAGCAGCTCTCATGGCGGTGAATGTCAGCCTTCTAATGACAATCCCTGCAGCCAGCTTCAAGTGCGCTCGCGCCTGTTCAGCACGTCTGAGGACGCCCCGCTGGCGGCGCACCCGCAGATGCTGACCAGCTCGCCGACCAACCCCTTTGACACAGCAGAAATCCTGGGCTCCGACAGCATTCCCTCCAGCCCCTTTGGGGACTCCATAGCCGACGAGTGGCTTCATATTCATGAGGGCCTGCTTGAAAGGTGAGCAGCTTTTAGTCCCAATGCACAAGCTCTCAGCAAAGATGCTCTTTAGCGGTTGCATGTGTGAGTTGTCATGGCCAGTGGAGCTTCAGTGGTGTCACACAGTGATTGCTTCCTGTTGCGGTATTTTGTACATGCCCGCAAATCTGAAGCACATGTCAGTGAGGTACCTGTTTACACTAGCATTGGCTGCACCCTCGTGCTCATCCGTTTTGTGTTGCTGCAGCGGCAGCGCCCAGCATGCCTGGCCAGCCGAGGAGCTGCTCGTCCGGGGGAGCCTGCTACAGGGCTCTGATCGCTCATACTTGCACACAGATGATTCAGAGTCTGTGGAGAGCAGGTGAGAACCACACGTAGTACTGATACTGGTACAGGGCCCGTTGTCCTCTTTGGATGCTGATTTAAAGCTTTACTGCTATGCAACCGATGCTTGAAACAGGGCTTGTACTTGCTGCAGGGATCTGCAGTGGCAGACTCGGGACTACATCAATATGCAAGCCTTGCATGACACCATACCCATTGAAGGCATCGTGCCTCCTCAAGAGTCCCCACTGCTGAGCACTCTACAGCCACTGCCTGACCGATCACCCCTGAATTCAAATGAGGACTTTCAGAGGGCCAGGACGTTATCTGTGCCCCTGCCAGGTACACATCCTCAACTTTGAACCCTGGGGTTGGTTGCATGCGCAACTGGAATAGGATACATCCCTTTAGTGGCCTCCAAAAACAACTCTGATGCAAGAGCCAGGGCTGACTCTAAGCACATTGAGCTCTAGGGTGCTTGATGGAATACAAGCAAGCGCTGTCTGACTGCTGTTTGTACTCATCTGAGTCATCTCACTCCTTCTTGCAGGTACAGCAGCAGCACAGGTTGCTGAAGCATTTGGCAGGCGCACCACCTTTCAGCGCCCGCCGCCCCACCAGCCTGAGCAGAGCGCCAGCCAGGCGCCAGCTGGCAGCCAGTCCCTGCCTAGCACACCCAGACTCCCCTCGGGCTTGGCAGGCCCAGGCAGCACTCACGAGGGCTTGACAGGAGCGCATCAGACAGCAGATGGCGTGACAAGCCCGACAGCCCATCCTGGGCAAATACCAGAATTGGCATTTGGAAAGGATGGTGCTGTATTGGAGAGGCAGACCTCTGTGGCTCCTGCCCCAGGCGCAGCTGCCGCAGAAGTCAGAAAAGCCTTTGCCAAGATGGTCTCATCCAGCGGCTCGTCCTCTGCCGGCAATCACAGCGCCAGATCAGGCTCCAACTCCATGGGTGTCAAGTCAGGCACTCATGGCCAGGCAGAGCAGGCTGGCCTTCTGGCGTCCCCCACATTGGCTTCAGTTGAGCCTGACACCTCTCAGGAGCAAGCTGAATCTGCAAACATCGTAGAGAGCCTGCCTCAGGCGGAGAGTCAGCCTGCAGCCAGTGCAGCTCAAGAGAGCAAGCAGCCTGGCCGCTGTGTTTTCTCAGACCAGGAGAACTTCTCAGATCAGCCTGAAATTGCAGAAATAGCGTATTTGCCGACAGTCCAGAACACTAGAGAGGCAGAGAGCAGTGTGAGGGAGCAGGAGATGTTAGGACAAGCAGCTGCGGGACGTGCCATGTCTCTGAAGGGCGCTGCAGCTGCAGACACTGCGCGCGCCTTCTCGCGCCTGCGGGGGCGCGCTGGCACCTCAGCTGCAGCCGTCTACCCGCCCAGCCTTCCTGCTAGCCGGCCCGCCTCTCTTGAGGGCAAGCCTGCCACAGATGCAGCGCTTCCTGAAGAGGCTGACGTCCTTCACACCGAGCCGGCAGACAGGGTGAGTGAGCATGGAAGCAGTTTTGTCCTGGACCTGTGGGGACAGCATGCAGAGAGCTCCACAGCCGAGGTAGAGGAGGAGTATCAAGCAGCAGAGAGGCCTGCCTTGGACCTGTTCCCAGAGCGCCCAGCCGAGCAGATGGGCAGGCCAGTGCAGGCCGCAGGCACAAGCCTTCCGGACACGAGCAGCAACGCAGCTGCTGCTGAGCATCCCAGCATTCAGAGAGAGAGTCACATCGAAGCCCCTGAGGCCCTGGACAGCCCTGGCATACCTGTGCCCCAGTCTGCTTTCTACCAGGCCACCCCTGAGAGGACAGACGTGAGCGTGGAAGAGTCAGGAGCGACACAGGTTTGCAGGCAGCCGAGGAATAACGAGGCCAACAGCCAGATGAGGCTGCCTCACAGCCGGGCGGACTTGAGGGTCACCAGCCCCCGCAAGCGTGCCACAATAGGACGCAGACTATCTGGACTGCTACCCGGCGTCAAGGGCAAGGAGCGCATGAGGGCAGCGCCTGTCACCAAGGAGGTGCGTCCCTTCAAGTGCTTGCTTGACCCGCACATGATTTCTCATGCTACTGTTACAGCAGAGGCGGTGCTGATGCAGCCAAGCTGGCCTCCACGTTGCAGTGGCTGCACTGGAGCATCATTTGGAGTACATCTTTAGGCGCGGGCAGTAAAACAGGGGATCTGTGCGTTGAAGTGCAGTGGGCACCTCATGCTGTCTTGCATGCGCATAGCATTGCTGTTGGGAGTGATCTGGGTGCTGGCAGGCTCAAGTGCAAAGCTGAGCGGCATGTGCATGTGCAGATGTGCTTTATCTGCATGGACTCAGCGCTGGAGGTCAGCATCAGCAGCTGCCAGCACAGCCTCTGCAGGCAATGCGCCTACCAGCTGTGCGCCCGGGGACTGGCTGCACCCCTGTGCCCCTTCTGCCGTGGCACCATCCAGCACTTTGACGCGATGCCCAAGTCCCAGCCAACCTGACTTCTGCAATTAGGACTTTTAGCATCTGAAGCGCTCAGAGCAGATTGTTTGAGCCTGTGACAACACCCCTGTGGCCCAACTGCTTGATTAGTGAGGGAGAGCGTCAAGTTACAGCTGTTAGTGACTGGTGTGTTGGTGTGCTGGATAAGATGAATGCTATTTAATCATACTGGTCATGTGTGTGGAGCACCGAAGTATGCCGAGTATTTTGTTAGGTTCCAGAGCGAGTGCAATCGTCTGGATGCTCACGTAATGCAATTGCGCACATCGTCAGAACTAGTGAAAGGACAAGAGGTGTGTTGCCGCCTAAAACTAGGGCAGGGTATTGCTGGAGCATAGCTGCTGTTCCACAGTGCCATGGTTGTGTTGGTTGGGAGGTGTATATTTATCACTGTAAGAGTAACAATGTTCTGCAAGAGCTGGTCAGCTACATGAACCCCAAGTCCTCTTCCAAGTAGGACTCTCCTGTCTTGCTAGTGTATTCCAGGTTTGCAGCCGTCCACTGCTCCTTGAACTTCTTGAAGGGTGCTGACTGCTGATGGATCTCCGTCAGAGCCTCCTTGCTGCTATACCTGCATGTACAACTGACATAGGTCAACTCCCAAAGCTGTGCGGCTCCTCTCAGTGCCTTGTGGTTGTCAAGCAACTCGCCCTTGCACCTACATAGTTGCAGGTATGCAATGACACTGTACAAATTGGCAGACCCAGGGTGTCACTTGCGTAGGGAACCTCTCAGCGTACCTCTCAAAGATAAGCAGCTTGTGCGGGTCCTTGTCCGAGACTGACAGCTCATACGCCAAAGTCTCTGGCTCATGCTGCTTCACGTACTTGGCCAAGGGCTTAAACATCTCGATGAACACATCCCTGTCCCTGATGGACTTGTACTCTTGCTGTATGAGTAATAGGAACGCCTGCTCAGCCATGAAAGATCAATCAGTGCAGTGACTGTGAGCCGTCGCGGTCGAGCTTTATCAATCCTCATCGGCTTCCTGTCGACGTCTTACCCTTTTGTTCTTCTTCTCAGCCATCCTGTCATCGCTGGAGCTTTTCCCGAGGTAGTAGGCTGCTGCTCCGGTCGTCAATGCCACAAATGCTGGAATCAACCTGCAGCGTGGATCTATAGGTCAGCCACACACGTGACACCCCTGCAGAATGAGCGTCAAATTCTATCAGGGGATCTGGGCCATGATGACACATCTGAGCCCTACCATCGCCAAGCAGATTGGTCCCCCATCTTGACAGAAGGATATAATTGATGAGTTAGGATGCACTTACATTCTTTAGCGCTGCAGTGTGAGCATTTGCAGATGGCGCGCCTTCTCTTCCCCATTGATGAGTAATAGCAGTGAGTAAGATGGAGCACAGAGCCGATTCCTTGGAAGCGCGAACCGGCTCGCTGAGGACAGCTGCTGCGTGACGACTGACGTTTCTATAATATAATATCTGCATCATTGGGCGCTGGCCGGGATTGCCAGCCCCTTGGTTGTACTTTCCTACAGGCTGGCTCCACTCCGTACGGACAGCTTTTGCAACACTCCAAAGAGCATCGATTGATTGCACATTGACGCAATTGACAAGAGAAATTGATTCCAAAAAATTGCAGTAGAGAGACGCCTGCATGCTGTCGCGCTATGCGATTGTGCTTTGCCAGCGTGATGGGCGATAATAGACGAGGAATTTCTGTTCACATCGTGCGTGCTTGAGTGCCCCTTTGGACGGGCCGGCCAGGTGCACGAGAATGATATTTCAGCTAAGGACGGCTCAATTGGCATGACGATTTTCTACATAGAGCCCTAGCAGAGTTGCTACTATGGACAACCATCAGGACTTGCTACGCCATGAATCTAAGGATGCCCACGCTGAGTCCAAGGCGGAGACCAATAGGCTACAGGTCCGAATTTTCTCGCTGCATTATGCTCTGGTGCTCTCTCGATTGCAACGTGGGCTTGGCATGGGGTTCATGAGAAATTCTTCCACTTAGCTTCTTGTAGACGAGGATAAAGACAACCTTGCTGTTGCAGAGCATTGGAAGAGATAGAAAGTTGTACCACAACCCAACCAGGCGCCCTGCCGAGGTAATCAAGGTCCTTCATTGGCACTTTGGGCAGCCTGAGCATATGCTGGGCTTGCTATGATGTGTTGCAGCACCTCTACTGAGCCTCTCCATGTGCTGAAGCTGAGCTTATTCCACCGCTTGCGTCAATCTGTTGCTGGAACTGACATTTGATACCATCAAACATCCATCTAATCTTCTGGGCTGGGGTGCAGGTGGAAGCAGGCCCTGTTGATCCTGAGCAGTACGAGAACTACAGATCACTGACAGACCTTCGGGAGCCCTACAGGTGTGCAAAACTTTCAAATTAGTACATTCGTAATGTCCGGTGCTGCCATGAGGCTCAGGCCGTGAATAGATGCAGCATTCATAGGATGGCAAATGAAAATGCTTTTCCACTGCATGTTCACAACCATTGCAGAGATTGATCATGAAAATTCAGAGTTGTGGCAAGATTGCACAGCAAGAGCCTGGCTTCACAATTTGGATGGGGGCATAGTGCAGAAAATCCTGACTTGCTGCAGGATACCCGTGCCCTACCTGCTGAACACAAAGAAGTATCTGGCGCCGGAGCTGCCTGAAGCTCCCCTCATTGTCTTCATTAACTCAAAGTCTGGAGGCCATGCCGGGCCACAGCTCACAGAGGTCCTGTACCACACTCTGGGCCATGCACAGGTAAAGCGCTGCCCCTGAATCGAGGGCCAATCAATTGGGAGACACGAGGATGCAGAGCTGTCTCTGTCTGCGTCCTCCTCCTCTCACTTGAGTGGCCCTTGAGATTTTCCTCTGCTCAGTGACATGACTTTGACAGGCGCTGTGTGCTGACCTTGCAAAGTGCTGGTTGGTTGTGCCACCAGATGAGGTCTGTGGCTCTTGACTGTCAAAAGTTCCACGGCAACGCTTCAAGCGTGTGTTCCCAGGCAAGGAGGCTGCTTCAGAAGGCAGAGGGCAGAAGGCACTGCTTGAGGCAATTAGATGGTGTTTGCCATGGAAAGTCTGCAGCTCACAGGAGTCAGGCGTGTGTAGGATGCTGCTGCTTGTGTGCAGGTGTACGACCTTCAGGAGTACAGGCCGGCTCCAGTGCTGCGCAAGATCTGGAAGAACTTTGAGATCCAGGAGAGAAACGGGGACACATGGGCCGGCATTGTCAGAGGGTGCGCCTCTCATTGACATGCGGCCTGCAAGGATGTGCAGAATTTTCCCTGCAAAAGGCGGTGCAACTGTCGCATGGTCCTTGAAGACCATCCGGAAACTTGAAGTATAACACTCATACAACCCTTGGAAGATGATGGATCCTGATTCTGACTTTCACAGCAGATTCTCACTGGCCTGAGGAGTTGCAGGAAGATGAGAATCCTGGCTGCGGGAGGTGACGGCACGGTGGCATGGATCCTGAAAACCATCCGGGATCTGCAGCTGGATCCAGAGCCGCATGTGGCTGTGATGCCCTTGGGCACAGGCAATGACCTGTCGCTGTCCTTCGGCTGGGGCAACACCTTCCTCAAGTCCTGGATCAATGTGAGTCCCCCTCATTGTCCCCCACACCCCTCACCTCTGTGTGATGAAAGCTTCTCAGTCCTAGGACCCATTTGCGCACAGCCTGGCTGCTGGCGCAGCATTATTGCCTCCTGTACAATCTTGCAGATTTATGTGGATTTGTGAGAAATACGAATTTGGTGCTTGCATCCTTGATGATGAACAGCATACAGCTTAGGCTGTGCACGTTGAGGCTGTCTGTGCTGCTGCAGAAGCACATAACCATCTATGAGACTCTGAAGCGCATCGGCGACGCTGAGCAGCGCAAGCTCGACACCTGGAGCATCTCTCTTACCTCAGGTAAGTGCACATACTCCCGTGGAATCTGCACGTCCACTTTACCATCCCGCAAGTCACATCTGCCATAGTCTGCTCAACACCACTCTGAAGGTGTAGATGCCATATGTATGCCTGTGGACCCAATCCTGACTGTGATAAAAGGATGCGGGAAAGAGATGGTGTCATGAGGTCAGGGCCTGCTCGCAGGGCAAGGGAATGTGTTCAAGGAGCTGCCGCACTCCTTGGAGGTTGTCAGCTTCTCCAAAAAAGACGAGGCGCCTCCCGTGCCCCAGCAGGACGTGACCAAGGTGACGTGACGCCCCTGCACTCAGTCTTGCCAGCCGCAAAGAGTGTGGCATTGGGTGACTCTCAAGTTCACCTTGGCAAGGAGATGTTACGAGGTACTACAGCTGGACCCGCGTCTTCACATGAGGTCTGTTGTAAGCTTGCCATAATTGCAGGCTGACTCATGGCAACGGGTTGCAGGTCAAGGGCCTGTTCTGGAACTACTACAGCGTTGGCCTGGATGCCCAGGCGGCCTACGGCTTCCACAGCCTGAGGGAGAAGAGGCCATGGGCAACACCCACGCGCACCATCAACCAGGGCTGGTACTCGTACTTCAGCTGCACCACCGGCTGGTTCTGCAATGCGCCGCCCATGCGCAGCAAGGTCGCCCTCAAGGTGGGTCATACCCCTGAGTAACATCCCTGACCCTGGACGGTTATATCCCTGACACAGCCTGCTGGGCTCATGGACTCTCCATGCCTTCCTGTACACCATTCAGGGCGTCATATGTGTGATGCTAGACAAGGGTCACCGGACTCTGTTGCAAAAAAATCTGTGGTCGGCTGCATTGCCGCACTGCTCATGATGACCATGGTGGTGAGCTTAGCCGTACCAGTAACCAGACATGTGAAGCCCCGGGACTTGCAACCTGGGCATGCCGTGTATAGAAGTGTCAAGTGGGAAGGTGGCACCATTCGCCGATCTTCTGTGCTGGCGATGCAGGTGCGGAACGTGCGCGGGGAGTGGCGGGAGATCGCGATGTCGAAGCACATCAAGGCGCTGGTGGTGCTCAACCTGCAGAGCTACGCGGGCGGGCGCGACCTGTGGGGTCTGCGCGACCCCAAGCGCGACGCCGCCAAGGGCTGGCAGACGCCCATCTTCAACGACGGCCTCATCGAGGTGCGCAGCCCCATGTTCACCGAACAAACACGTGCATGCAAATGTAAAGTACGTCACTGGGAAAGGGTGCAGACGGAGAGCCTGTGCTTGCACACGCCTGTGTTCAGTCGAAGCCTTTTGAGGTCACAAGGGGGCCTGAGCAGAGGCTGGCTGCAGCCCACCTTGCACCTAGACTGGACCAGTGCTGCTACCTAGACAGCTGTGGCATCAAGTGTCAGAGTTGTGGGGTCTTGCTGATGTGTGCAAATAAACAATGCAGGTGGTGGGGCTGCGGAATGGCTGGCAGACGGCGCTGGTCATGTCGGGCATCAGCACCAAGGTCCACGCTAAGCGGCTGGCTCAGGCCACCGAAGTCGTCCTGGAGCTCAGGGCTTCAGGTTCGCCTCTCGTAGCCTCATTTATCACCCTTCATTACAACTGAGAAGTTGGCTCACAAGAAGTTCCCTTAAGCCTTAGGTGAGCAAGGAGGTCAGAATGAAGAATGACCTGCTTGCTGGCCTTCGGCCTGTGTGAATTTTCTGTGAGTTACTGATGGTCACTTGCTAACCGAGCGTTTCTACTTATATGTGGTACATTGCTCTCTGTAAGAGCTGGGCAAGTGAGGCTGACTGGAGCATAGAGCACTCCATGGGAAAGGGTGGCCCAAAGCCTTACCGATTCCAAGGAAACTCCTAATACCCTTGTCAATCAACTAGCAACTAAGTTATATAATGCACACCCTTGAATTATTTCCTGGAGATCTTGGGGCGCCTGTGCTGCAGGGCTGACCAAAGAAGATACGTCCATGACGCACATGCAGCTGGACGGGGAGCCCTGGCCACAGATCATTCCTGCTGGAGATAAGACACCCCTCATGGTAGGCTGAAGCAGCCCACTCAAAGGATCTGCCATTTGAGTTGACCTCTCATATAGAAGGTCCATGAGGCAGGAAGCGTACATGAGTGCCATAGCCATCTGCACGGAAGCTGGCGCACCGCTGGTTTAAGACTTTTCGAGTTGCTGGACATGGCAGCTATGGTTGTCATATAACGTCACCACACAGCGACGTATCAGCCTCTTGCCGCAGCAGGTGTGGCAGCATTTTCTGTCATGAACCTGTGGCTGCCTGGACGCATGCATGATCTGGCTGAGCTCCGGAGTTGACCGCCTCTGCAGGTGCACATCAAGCACGTGGGCACGGCAGGCATGCTCCTGAACCCGACAAAGCTGCACGGCATCGCGCCCAAGATCCAGAAGCTGGCAGTGCGCGAGCACCGCATCTCCGCGCACCACGAGGACAGCCTGGGCAGGGGCGGGCGGCCCAGCATGCCCCCGCCGGGCCCCGGGCCCATGCAGCCGGGCGCACTGCCCAACGGCACCACATCCGGCACCAGCAGCGAGGAGCCCTCTCCCGCCAAGCGGGTGGACTCCATGCTTCCAGAAATCATTGAGGCTCCCCTCGTGGAGGTAGTGCCAGGGATCAAGGTACTGTTCAGAGAAGCACCGTCCTGACCTGCAAACCCTTCTGTTTGGTCACATACTAGTACGGCGAGCCTCTGCACAGAGGCTGTCCCTCCCAGGATGCTCTCACCCCTGCAGCTAGTCATCGCCACACCAAGGATCTATATGCTGAAGCAACGCATTGCTGAGATGTTCTTATTCTGCTCCTGAATGGAAGTGCCGCAGCTGAGGATGCCAAGCTGTGCAGGATGCCACTCCCATCAAGGACAGAGGGCAGGGGCAGCAGGACCTCCTGGAGAAGGAGCAGCAGCAGCAGCAGGGAAAGGTCGAGATGACACCTGTGCGACGCGCTGAATTGGAGCCCTCCCCTTATGGCACCCCTGAGCAGCCCCGGGCCGAGGAGGTTGAGGCGGCCTCTCCGGGGTTCGACCCCAAGACCCCGGAGAGGCCGCCTACCAAGTGATGCCCATCCTTCATTACAAGAGCAGCCCAGATAGCCCTAACTTTATGAGGCCTATGATACACAGCTCCACAATACCTTCACGGTGTAGAGTCCAACTCTCTGGGCACTATTGGGGATCCTGATAGAGGAGGCTGAGGCAGCCCCTCTAGTTTTCACCCAAATATTCCGGAGAGGCCGCCTACCAAGTGACGCCCACCCTTGCGGTCGACCGCACTTGCCTTCACAGCAAGCAATGCAGCTGCTCTGTCCGCTTCAGTGCACAATTCTGTTCCACATCCTCGGTTGGTGTGAGGTGAAGTAGCTATACCTACAAGGTGATCAACATAGAAGTTGCCACAGAGCAGTTTTGCGTACTCTCAAGCCCTAGAACTGTGATATTGGAAGCTCAGATACTCAAGATACTTGTTGTAGCATAAAGAGGAAGGGGTCACATTGATCCATACTGTGCACAATGCCTTGAATTCCTAGGCCTAGATGAAGCAGTGGCAAGCCTACTTGTGTGTGTGTACAGCTGCCGTCTGTGTGGCAGTTGTGACAATATTGATAGCCTTGCCATGCTACTATGTTGGAAGAAGTCCGTATTGTGGTGCCAGTGCTTGGTAGCTGTTGCCGCAATGGTTCGTAGTACAGGGTACTTGTGAGTATCTCCAGTTGAAGTGCCTTGCTGCTGAGCTTACAATCTCCTGTTCTGATACTGACCCCTGTCATGACCCTTGATCAGATTAGCTGACTTGTTGATAAGGTCTTGATTGCCTAAATCTGATGCCCGATCCAATCAAGGGGATCAGGCATATCAGATCCTGCCCAATGAGTAGTGCCAGATTGAGTGTCTCTGATGTCGCTCATAGTCTGTAGTACCCAGCATGAAGAAGCACCAATTCATGACCCTCAACAGCTCCAGGTGCAAGCGAGCCCTGAGCCTCAGCCTAGCCACCAGAACAGGGTCTGAACTGCGGAGGACTCTGCTAATCTGGTCATCATATGCTCCACACTCTGGCTCAGCCCCTGCATTTGCGCCTTGCCCTACACTTGAATTGTAGCTGAGGTTTCTGCTTTTTGAGACCTTCCCGTCCCTCAAGCACTTTGCCAGCTCCATCAGGCCGTTGGGACGGACAACGCGATCTGGATGGTCAGCGGGCAACACCTTGGGTCCAACGCCATGCAGACTTCCACAATTGTGGTCATGGAAGTCTACAAGAGATTGGACCCAAGGTGTTACCCAGGGTCCCCGGCCTTAGGCCTGCTTAGGTAATCTGCACAGTCAGCTGCAGCATGTGCGAAAGTAGCAGAGTACCCATGAACGATATTCATGCTGTATCCCTGTCTCTTCAACATTGAACCAGACAAGTTCTAGGTAGCCTCAACATGGCACTGATTATTCTGCATCCAAAGCGGCATTGTCGAGCAGTCAGCATGTCTCTCGAATTTACTGAAAAGCTCTATTGAGTACAGCATCTGTATAACACAATATGGAGCTTTGGCGAATTAACTAGCTCACACTGTCCTGGCAGCTGGGCCTTTTAAACAACATTGGAGTCGTCCACCATTGATGAGCTGCATGTCTGCTGAGGGACTGATCAGCATGTCAGCTGAGGGACTGATCTCATGAGGCTATGCCTTGTTGATCTTGGTGGGTCCTTGTTCAGCTGTTGAGCGGCTGACGCTTTGCATTTGTCCTTTGCTGCTCATGCTCTGTACCCAGCATGAAGAAGCACCAGCTCATGACTCTCAACACCTCCAGGTGCAAGCGAGCCTTGAGCCTCAACCTCATCACCAACGTGGGGTCTGAGCCATGGAGGACTCTGCTGATGTGGTCATCAAGTGCTCCATCCTCTGACTCAGCCATTGCGTCAGCTTGCCTACCAACATAGACTGCGTCCTTGTGCTCAATAGCCCCATGCCCTGCGGTCCCACTGGCGGTAAATGCTTCAGCCGTCACGCCCTCTTTTGGGGCTTCTTCATGAGCTGAGGTGACACAGGTCCGCTCGCGCCTCAGGCAGTCTGCCAGCTCAACCAGGCCGTTGGCATCAAATCTTGGCTCATAATTTGTCCAAAAGGTGCCTGTTGTCGAGGTGCAATGTTTTTGCAGGGCAGCAGCTGCGCAGCGCGCTGTATTGGCGTGGCCGTGGAGCCCAGTATGGGCGTTGCATTCGTCCCTTACCACCTGCGCATCGAGCACTCCTTTGTCCCAGATCATGAAGTGCATGGCGTGTAAGATGCATTCCCGACTTGAAAAGGAAGAACAGCATCTCGCCACCTCTCAATGTATGCTATCATACCACAAAGATATAGCCAACTCAATATGTCAGATTACTCAATCCAGCAACATGTGCGCAGAAGCAAGGCCTAGCAATGTGCATCCCAACAGGTGGACGCTGCACAGAGACCCCAACTGAGTCATGAGGAGAGGGGGCTCTGACCGGCAGCCGGTTAGGAAAGAACTGCCGCAGCTTCAACATCAGCTCCATGTCACGGCTGGTGGCGTGCTGTAAAAGCGCTTCTGTGGGGCCCAGCCAGTCCCCTAGCAATGATGGGTGCTTCCCTTGAAGATCAGCTGCCTTGAGGCACCGCTGTGCGCCCTCGCGCAGGCTCCAGTAGAAGGGAGCAAGAGCATCCCGCACAACGCGTTCAACCTGTCATGGCACAATATTGTAATGCTCACATCTGGGCATGCACTATGAGCAAGATACTTCAAGTTCTTGCAGTGGCCACTGTTGACTTCTGATTTATCACCCTGCAGCTCAAAGAGTCACCCTACACACCAGCTGTATGGCTGGAAGGCTTGCCATGTAACATGGTACAATGGAGTCAGATGGCCCCGAAGGGTATTCAAAGCGGTTGGTCACGTGACATACACCCAATTGCAACTTAGAGGGTTCACAGCAGGAGCGGAACGCTGTGAAGCTGGCAGAACCACAAGGGGAGTTGCACCGTGGCGAAGACAGGCTGGCTTGTATCCTGCTCAAGGTATGGTCCATACAGGTGCCTGATCAGGAGCAGCTGTGACCGTGCAGAGCTCCTGAGCCTTGAGTGCTGCAACCTGAGATGCCCACCACATGATGCTTCAGAGACTGCACAGGACTTCAGAGCAGCTAGGTACTCAGCCGTACAGGCGTTAGAGACGCCCAGCGAAGTCTGGATTGTTCCAGGCAATTGCCACGCTGCTGGGCATCTGTGTCCTCCTAGCATCTCAGACACGGAGGCGAGTGGTATCTTTGGCAAGTTGCTCTCATGAGCATGCATGCCCATGTTTGGTGACTGGGCATGAGGGAATGAGGTCAACCCTGACCTGGCTGCAGCTGACTCTCCCAGAGTTGCTGGCCACCCAAGCTCCTCAAATCCACGAAGGATGGCTGTCAGAGCAGGCCTCTGCCTCAGCTCAAATCTCACAGAATTCCTCTCAGGCCTGACCAGCACAAAGACGGCTGCAGGGCAAATGGCGCACTGCAAGGTGTCCTGGCTTGCTTGGCGAGCCCGCTTGATCTGTTCCTGCACATGGTCCTCCACTTCTGCTGACAGAGCTTTCTCAGGCCTTTCATTTAGGGGAGCTCACGACATCACAGGCAGTTCTCCTCAGAGGTCAGAAGCCTTATGCACGAAAGCTGTTGAGCTATGGCAAGTAGCCACTGCAGCATGCTCGCGATCACCTCTTCCACCAGAGGCTCTACATCTCATATGTTGCAAGGAAGGCACTATTCAGCACAAGGATGTGCAATGGCGCATGCAAGCCCAAGGGGGCCTCACTGTTATTCCAGTACATGCTATTGCTATAGCCTCGTCCAGCCGTGGATGAGCCAAGAAGCCGTCTTGGTACGGGTATCCCAGGATGCCTCTCAGGTTGGAGAGTATTACTTTGATGGGAAACTTTGGGGAGTGCACCAGGTCATCATACGGGCGGAACATCTGCACGTGGCGGGGATATGCAGCTGTAAGGAGAAGATTGCAGGGTGCTTGCTATCTTTGCACCTTACATTACAGGGAAAGCCCTTCATTGCGCATAGTGCCACATGTGGCCACAGCTCAATGGGCCAAGCTGAATCTCAGCAGTCGCATGTGGGAGGGCGCTACCTGTGGCGGTATATGCAGGGCTCTGGACAGGCATAGCTTGGCCGCTAGCATCAGCCTGTCCTCTGCATGTTGCAGAACCATGCTAGAGTACTCGCTGCCTCACGCATGAGGGCTTGAAAGACCGACAGACAGGAGCCCTACCTGTCAGGACTTGATCACCACGCCACAGATCTGCATTGCCTGAATCAGACAGTACGAGTTTATTAGTCTCATGCATACAGTGCTCCACAAGGCAAAGGCTTGAAGCAGGGCATACCAGCCAAACGCAGAAGGAGGGTGCATGTCTGGGCTGCCTTGCTCAGGCTGTCATTGCCAAGATGGAAAAGTATCTTGTGTAGAATGTATTCGGGCAAATCTACCAGACACACAGACTTTGCATCACCGTCTGGACATTGAAAAGCACACGCCATGGTAAGGTGGTCTAATTGGTAAAATGGGACCTGCCTTGACCCAGGTACCTTCTACATATTGCGATCATACGTGACATTCGTTCGGGTATCAACGAAGATATCCAGTGTTGCATAAAGCGACTCTGGATATCTCAGCGCATAGCTCTAGGGCTCTCATGGCCTGTTTGGTAACCTGCACAGTCAGCTGCAGCATGTGCAGTGTAAATTGCGTCAGAGCCCGCCCCCTCAGAGGCGTGCGAGAAATAAATCAACATCAACCAAGCGATACCGGTTCTGCAATATTGTCTCTGTGCCATTGTATAGCAAGCAAGGAGCAGGTCAGCATACTTGTCTGATGAGTTCCAGCGATAAGAATTGTCTTTGCGGACTATAGGATAATCAATCAAATTTACAAAGCGTAGAGAAGTTGAGACGGAGTGGATATGCATTCATCGGGCCACAAGAGAATTGATGTGCTGGCCCGTCACTTGAGATCGTCACAGGATCAGTCCACAGTAGTGCAGCAAATTTTGTGCGAGGCACAGTCTGACGATGGAAAGGTCGTCACAGCAGAACAGGCTGCTGCCTTAGTCCCGGACAACGCTATCATCACGGTGAGCCGACCCAGCCCGATAAATCCCCATAGTCGTGAGACCAAGCTGAGATGTACCTTGGACTCATCTATTTGCTGCTGCAGGTGTCTGGATTCGTAGGATCAGGTCAGACTCTCCAGGGACCTGCTCATCGCTCATCGTCCCCGTTCAGAACAAAATGAAAGACAATACGTAAGCAGCACAGTGCAGCGTGCTAAATCGATGACAGGGGATGTTCATGTAGTGCAGTGCATCCAGAACACGTGGTGGACGCTGTCAGAGACCACTTTGACAGGACAGCGCACCCCAGCAATGTGCATCTATATACTGTGGCTGCAGTAGGGGATGGCAAGGGCAGAGGTTTGGCCAAGCTGGCAGCTGAAGGTCTTGTCACGAAGTATACATACGGCTGGTAACTATTCTTCTCCCTGCTGGCATGAGCATTCTCATCAGTGTACTCTCCTGCTACCGTTCGGTATTGTTGACCCATTGCCAGTCTCGGGATGACCGAGGAGGAGAATTTGCACGCTGCACAGTACGTCCCATTATTGGTGGTATTTTGTGCAGGTCTGGGCTCTCACAGGAGTTTCTGAAGCTGGCAAAGGCGGGGAAGGTGGAAGCATGGAATCTGCCACTAGGCATGAGTAAGCTCCTTTGCTCCTCTGCACCATCAACCTGCACACCTCTTACCATCCCTGTCTATGCCATGCTGTGGTACTCAATGCTTGTTGAGCATACCACAGTAATCTAACCAGGCACGCCCAAGATGGCCAAGCCAGCCTTGTGACGCATAGAACCATTTTGCATGCTCCATGCATCTGCCTGCAATAGCTAGCTGTGAGAATTGTAGAAGAGCACACCAGGAGCGAATTGGGGTGCAAGCATATATGAGAGTCGGCCTCACAGTGGAGCTACTTTGCAGTGGCGCACATATATCGGGATGTGGCTGCGGGCAGGCCAGGGCCCATCTCCAAGATAGGTCTGGGCACATTTGTGGACCCGCGCGAGGGCGGCGGCAAGATCAATGGCCCGCATCAAGCAGACGCTGTGGAGCTCCTGACTCTGGGTGAGCCCTAGCATAAGCTCTCGCACAGCATCTGCAGCATTGCTTGCGCAAGCTGGCATGTGAGTGGTTCTGCCCACAGTTCTTTTGACTGAGGTGATAATCTCAGACTCTGGCAACAGCCCAGGCATCCTGCACCACATTGGCTGTAGCTATCCATAACTGTCAATGACATGGTGCAGCCCTTCATCTGCAGGAGGGGAGGAGTACTTGTGGTACAAGGTGCCCAGAAAGATAGATGTAGCGATCATTCGGGGCACAACAGCAGATGTGGATGGCAATGTCACCTTTGAGAAAGAGGCCATGCTGGCCGACTGCTTGAACCAGGTAGGCGTAGATTCCAGATCGTAATGACAGCAGGGGTCTTGTGCCTCATAACCCATGTGAAGGCACGCCCAGAGTGCAGGGTTTGACCATGCTGGGTTACAGACTGCAGGGCCAGCACGTGTGCTGTTGACACACTCACAATGTAGGGGCGAATTGTGAGGTTTGAGTGAGGCCCAGCTTTGTGCAGGCTATGGCAGCGCACAACACCGGAGGGATCGTCATCGTCCAGGTGGAGCGTGTGGTGGCTTCGGGCAGCCTCCCCGCCAGGCTTGTTCACATTCCTGGAGCAATTGTGAACAAGGTGCGCCTTTACCTCATCCTCAGCACATATGGCCAGATTTATAGAGCTCTCCTGTGCCTGCTTGGCAGCTGCCAGCAGCTCATTGAGAGCAGTAACTTTCTGCGTGTGCCCATGGGCAGCACAGCAGGTTCTGTAGGGTTTTTGTGTTTCTTTTTCTCCGAAAAGGTGTGTGGGAATGCAAGCTACTTCTGGCGGGCTCCAGCCAGAACGCCATAGACTTGGGGTTCACAGCTGTTTTGGTAGCAACTGCGTATATACCTCCAGATTGTGGGTGCAGCCAGAAGGCCGGTCAGGGAACAATGATGTAGTGGATGCACCCCTCTGCAGATTGTGGTGGCCCCGCTGGACAAGCACCAGCAGGTGCTGAGCGCGCAGCATGACGCATCCCTCAGCGGAGAGATCCGCGCTCCGGCGTCCCACATCCGGCCCATGCCGCTGGACGAGCGTCGCATCATTGGGCACCGCGCGATGCTGGAAATCACCCAGCCGCACCTTCTGATCAACCTGGGCATCGGCATGCCAGAGGTCCGCCCTAATCACTTGCCTTGCTGGTGGCCTATCGTGAGACGACGAGATCTCACCAAGGAGCTGCTCAGCGCCAAATGCTGTGTCTGGATGGAAAACCTGAAGAATGGGTCTGCATCTTTGCTGGACAAAAGCCTTCCACCTGAACCTGCGTGCGCTTGGCTTGCAATGCCTCGCCATGAGGAGATCTTTGTCAGGGTGTGAGCGGATGCAGGGGCTAGCGCGCATGGTGGCAACACATGGCAGGCGCTGTATACCGGGCTCCTTTCCAATCCACCTCACCACTGAGGCTGGTATGTTTGGCGGGTTCCCCGCAGGCGGCGCAAGGTGCTGCTTCTGCCTGTGAAGCTGCGCTCCTGAACATTTTGCGGATGCCCAATGGACATGTGGACTTCACATGAAGCACAGGCTTTGCGAGTGAGGTACGCGTGGTGTGCCAGTTGGGTCTATGCTGAAGCCAGCGTATGCTAGTGCAGCTTTGGCGCCGCGCACAATGCGGAATGCATGGTGCCCTGCGCAACTATGCTGGACTTCTACAACGGCGGAGGGGTGGACATCGCCTGTCTAGGTGCCGCTGAGGTGGACGCAGAAGGCAATGTGAACGTGCATAGCTTCCCGGGGCGCCAGCCCGGCTGCGGCGGCTTCATCGACATCTCGCAGGCTGCCAAGAAGGTCATCTTTGCAGGGACCTTCACAGCTGGCGGCCTGAAGGCAAGTACCTCTTGCCATGCAACAAGGGATTAGGACCCCTCTTATCCCTTCAGCATCAATGTCCTGAGTATCTGCCGGTAGAGATGTCCAAAGCAGGCAGGCCCAAAGCAAGCTCCCTCTAGTCTGTGCCAAGGTCGATTTGTGTCAATGGCAATGCAATGCAATGGACTCCTCAAACAGAATGTTTTGTCTCCATGTCAGTAGACGCCACAGGAGGCTATGTTGGGTGGTAGTTGAAACATGGATTGCCATGCTGTAGGTGAAGGTGGACGGCGGAAAGCTGAGAATACTTCAGGAGGGGCGCTCCTCAAAGTTCAAAGCCAAGGTGGCTGGCAAGACCTTTGCAGGGTCGTCTGCCAATGGGCGAGAGATACTGTACGTGACTGAGCGAGCTGTCTTCAGACTGAGAGAGGGGGAGGGGTTGGAGCTTATAGAAATCGCTCCTGGCATTGATGTAGAGAGAGATGTGCTGGCTCACATGCCCTGCAAGCCGCTCATGCGGGATGTCAAGTCCATGCCCGCTCAGTGCTTTCAGCCCTGAGAGGGTGCATGTAGGGAGCATGCAAGAGACTCATTGTAGGTGGCACGCACCATGTGACAAGCTCGAGAGTGACGTTGGGTCAAGTGCTCAGTATAATGCACGCACATTGCTCCGAGACGCAGCCAATCTGTTCAGGTCTACGCCATTCAAAGCCCTTCTCCTTGGCTATGTCTCACAGATGGCCTTGCATCTGTCCCGTGGGCTCCTGAAGACGTGCTGCTGGTGTAATGTCAAGCATCCACTGTCACTGGTGGTGCGGCCTTTGCTGCCGCCACTCTGCCCAGCAGTGTTGGAAACACATCAAGTGTACACAGATAGTGCAGAAAGTCGCAGAGGAACCACTGTTCATGAAACCCCAGTCAGCAGCAGTATCATCCCCAGCCTTACAAGGTCAGCGGCCGGTGTCATGTAATTGTGCAACAGGCTCTTTCCTACTCGCAGTCAGTGTGACAGTGACTTTTAGGTCCATTTCTACGATCGTGAACTTTCTATACCTTTTTGTCAAAATAGGGGACCTTTTCAGATGGGAACCATGACCAGCCTCCCCCAGCCCCGCAACAAGTGCCAGGGCGGAAGCATAGCTCGACGCTGCCCTCTGCTTCATCGAGATAGCGACGAATGATTGGCACCACAGGCAGCATCAGGTTTGTGCCCTCGTTGGCGCACGGAGAATACGTGTCGGCGGGCCGGAATCGCCGTTTAATGGAACCGGGGCAAAATATTTCTCCGCCTGGGATCCTAGCCCAGCCGGATGCAACTTTAGGCGCAGTTGCCTGTCAGCATAGAAGATGGCGCAGCCCCCGGCAAAGCGCCAACCGGTGTTTACTACCATAGCGCAGCTCAGACCGGACACATCGGGGCACAACTTGACAGTGAAGGTGCGCGCGACGGAGCGATGTTCCCCGAGGATCACGCACAGACTTGTAGCGCCCCTGAGCATACATGTAGCAGTAATGTAAGGAAAATGTGTTTGGGGATGGTGCGGTATTGCAAAAGCCAGGGACGCTGCTGCCGCATGCTAAAGTACAATGCTGATGGAGAAGCCTGGCCAAATATCTTGCCTGTGGTAGACTGGATGGAATCAGGATTGCGCAGCCGGCACGAACGCATGGGGACTGAAGATGTCGCCCTGCCTAGTGCCTTTATTGCTCTGTAACCCGAGCGCTTCAATGAAGTGTTTTAAGGGCATCGGCACACAACAATGTTGCAGTGACTGCAATGCGTGCTTGGAGCCCCCTTTTACGTTACTGAACGAAATCCCAAAAACCATGCATTTCGTGTGCAGGTGTTGAGCCAGAGGCTTGTTTTACAAAGGCCGTCGCGTCCGAACACAAAACCAGCAACAATAGCGGAGTGCCTCGTTGGCGACCCAACGGGCTGCATCATCCTCACAGCGAGAAATGAGCAGGGTAAGCTTTGAGATGACCGATCATGAGTACCCTCCCACACTTTTGGGTCAGCACCACAGCTTTTGCCAAAACCAATACCATCCATGTCACAGCCTGCAGCCTGCACACTCAGATCCCAGTGTGCAAAGCAACGTGTCCTGTGGACACTTACTGTGCACGCTGCAAGCATCTCAGCAATGGCTAGACATCTCATACCTTGGGCTCTGAGTACACTCTGGCGCTCCTGAGCCAGCAATGTCTGGCTGCAGTTGAGTTCATGGAGGAGGGGCACTTCCTGACTTTGCGAAACGCAAAGATAGACATGTACAAGGGGTCCATGCGGCTGGCGGTCAACCAATGGGGCGTCATTGAAAGAGCGCCAGAGCAGCCAGACTTCAGTGTCAAGGTACAGCTTGCCCACCCGCCCTTCCCAAACAAGTCACCATCGGCTGTGGAGTTGACAGTGCCTATCGCGCAAGTTGATGCATGGTAGCAGCTCCCTCTCAAGTCAGTGTCCCAGCATGTGGCTGTATGCGCACCATTTCCTGGTGTATGCATACAGGGCTGCAGCACACTAGAGGGATCATAACTGACGTAGACTCATGACCAGATCCTCTGATCAATTGAAGAACACAGAGCTGGATTGTTGAACGCGTCGGCAAGCTGTCAACATGGGATCGAAGGCTGGCTGCTTCTGCCGCCCTTCCTGGTTGCCTTACAACAAGAGCATGAGTGTACAGTCTACACACAAAATCACCAAAACGCACAGGGCCCTCTATCACAGCTGAGGATTGAGGGGCACATACATGCTCCAGTGTGAAGCACACTGATGTGCTGCTCTCCATCTGCAGATGGACCTGAATTTGTCCAATGTGGAGTACGAGCTTGTGCGAATCGACGCAGCAGGCTCAGAAGGCGAGCAACCAGCAGCAGCGGCGGCTCCTGCAGAGCAGCCGAGTGCCTCCTAACACAGCAGCACCTGGCAGGGCAGGCCTGTCTGACTGATCGCCATGTATCTGAACTTGGCGCACGGTATTCATGGATTAGCCCTACAGCCAGATGTAGGTACAGCAGCGCGCTGCCCTTTCGGGCAGAGTTCCTTCTTTGGTTCTGTGGAATCTTCTGCGGCTTGGAGAGGTTCCTTGTTCTCTGAAGATGTGCGAATATCAGTCAGCTTCCTGAACCAGTGGCGGACAGCAGCAAACGCACTGCAGGGCAAATGGAGAAGAACGGGGAGGGTTTCACCAGGGGTTTCTGTCTCTGCATGCTTTCGCAAGTCCAGCATGACAATAAATCTCAACAGCAGGTCTGATGCTAGTGACAGTCACAAGCCCTGGTAGGCGAGCGGGAGAATAGCGCAGGCCATTGCGTACCCAGTATGTCTCTCTGTGGAGGGCGCCCCGCTGGGCAGCTTGCCCACTGCCATCAGGGTGAGGGCACATGGTAGTTGCGATCAAAGACACCGGAGCCTCTCGCTGCCGTGTCTGTCATGCAAGAGAGCCCCATCAGTCCCTGCCACAAGCAACTTCAATGCTATGCTGTCCAGGCGTCTGCGCCCCAGAATGCCTGTGCAGGGACAGGGCACAGGGGTGCTGCATGGTGCCGGGGAGGTCATGATGTGTGGCCTTGAAGCTGGATACTTGATACAGCCTGCATGTAGCTGGGGGGTGACGGGTGATCTTCTGTTGGTATTACTATGCCAATAGTATTGTTGTATGTGCTCAGGTAGGTAGATTTTGGCAAGGCGATATGGACGAGAAGGGCCATTCATGGTTGGCTGATACGCCTGGCCGTAGGCGGACTCTGCATCCGCATTGCCTGAGTAGCTTGTCTCTGGTTTGTCAATTGCTCAGATCCAGCTTTGATCCGACCAAGGCCACTGCCGCGGGGTTTTTGCACATTTGGATTGTGATTGGCTAGCTATTGACAAGGTACTGAAGATGGCAGTCTCTGAGAGTATCATGCATCATGTTGAAGTGGTGAGGATGATGATACATACGGACAAGCTGAGGATGTGCATTATTAAGGCGCACACCAGTCACGCAACACCATGCACTAATGATCTATGGAGCACATATCCGGATACACGGTGGAAAGGACGTAAGGTGTGCATACCTCCTGCACTACTAGAGGCCTTGTGCACCTGGCAAGATGTCCTTACAACCTTTCATGAAAACCCTGCTCTACCGCATTCAAAGCGCCATTACAGTGCAACCCTTGCGCAGCACCAGCTGGTCTTATTTGACAGCTGTCACCTGCCATTGGGCTCATGCTGACAGACATTCTGGACGCATGCAAAAGAATTGAGGAGGTCACTGGCATGTCACACACAGACACATGCAAACTCTGCATGCATGGCCTTGCGAGGGGCCATCCATAGCATCACACAATGGGCATTAGGAAGCTGCCCTAAAGCAAGATCCATGAAGCAGTCTCAGGCCCTAACTCTGGGTGTCAACCAGCTGTCCAAAGAACTTGCTGCTCAGGAAGGCCCGTTCGCTTGGGAAGGGCAGACAGCAGAAGAAGAGGCAACGCATTTCGACACATACTGAGAGCACAATTATTGCACCTGGGCGGATAACAAGGCCCCCTTTGGTGCGAGGGGTACATGAGTCGCAGGCGCCCAGGAAGGTGCCCGCATAGGGCTGATGCATGCTCCAGGGACCACCAGCTCACTCTGTACACTGCCTATGGAGCTCCCGCACCCCTAGAACGCTGCAATGAATGAAATGTAGAAGCACACACATTCCGGAAGCACTGGCCCAACATGACAATGGCGCTGCACAGACGTACTTCGCTCCTCATGTTGCTGTCACGTACACGCACTACACCTACCAGACCAGCTTGCAGGAGAGGTTGGACCATCCCAAAAGGAGGCGACTTCTGCCACATTTCGAGTCTACTTGCGCGGGGCTCTGGCCCGCTGTCGGTAAAGCACATTCCACCCCGACCGCTCGCTCCTGCCCAACAGCATTACATGGGCGTGGAACAAAGAACACTGCCAGATCAAATGTGAAACCCAGTGCACTAGGCACGAGGCGAGGGCGGTCTCAATGCATTTCAGCCCTCCAAAACATCATCTGGTATATATTGCCTGCAGCTGCACCTGTTGAGCCACCGCGGCTCAAGAGGTGCCCCTGTCATGCGACAAATCCTCACACGTTGCAGAAACCTCGGAATCCTGCTCTAGGGCAAGCCTTGAGCCCGAATAGGACCCAGCATCGCCATGCTCCTCACGAAGGATGCCAGCAGAGTTGCTCGCCACAGGCTGCGATACAGCCTGCGCTGGAATGGCTGGCATGGCACTCCAGGCCTCGCATGCGCGGAAGCGCAGCATTGCAGCGCGCTGTATATGGGTATGCAGGCTGCCACGGAAAGAGCCCCTGCTGATGAGGAGGGGCCGTATCAGCGCATGCAGGGCCTGCGTGCTGTGGAGTTCCGCCTGGCTGCCTAGTTTACAGGGCGATGAGCAGTCAAGCTGTACGCCGCAAGCGCACAGCGCTTTCAGGGCAGCTTCAGACACTACCGGACACTCTACGCAATGCTGTCCCGCGTTTGTCCCACCCATTCATGGCAAGTGCCAATGTGTGTCTCGAGTGAAAGAGAAAGAAGCTCGCTGGTTCCAAGTGCTGGATAGAATAAGCCAGATTTCGCCCCAGGGTCTGCTGCAAACAGACTAGTCCCATAGTCGTCCCGGCAAAAGCATCTCTGGGGGCAAATCTGATGCGACATACAACGCTGATATCAATGCACTGCGGAATTCCTCACTTTCTGACTGCCTATCTGTCCCTGCAAGGCAGGCTGCGAAGCTTGAGGTTGCTGGTAAGTCATGATTTGTCAAGCCTTTGTTCTCTGAGTTTGACTATGCTCCCTTGTGATCCGCACGTGACGTATGCCCAATATTGGCACACATGGCAGGCCTCAAGCGGACTCTGATCCCGGCAAACTGTCCCTGGTGCTGTATCATTTACGCCCCAAAGCATAAAGCTGCTGCTGAAACACTGCTGCTGAGACCATGCATATCCTCCTGTTCCATAAAAGGTGCTCTGAGAGGCACAAATGCTCGTGAGATTGCTGCACAGAGTAACTTTCCCGCGAAACATGAACCACCATGCCAGTCCTGCCTTTGGGCCAGGTAGATCTACCCTTAGGGTTACTGTATAATTGATGTTCATTTTCTGAGTGGCGTCAAATGAGTACAGCCACTCCTGCCAGCTGTGAAAGCGGATATAAGCAGCATGCGCAGACCTTAGGTCTGTGACCTTTTATCATGAGGCTGACAGACGAAGCTTTGTTCCTCATTGAACCAATTTTGGCCCTCAAGGGAGCGGGGTGGCCTCAGTGCTTGGAAGCCTGAGTCGGAGCGTCGCTCGGGCCGATGTCGTCCAGCAGGTTGCCTATTCCGGCCCGGTCCTCAATCTCGCTCTCCAGAGAGAGGCCGCGCAGCTCCTGGGCGGTTTCCGCCAGGCTGGCCTGGTTGAAGAAGCTGTAGTTGCCTGAGTCAAAGCTGTTCAGGTCTCCTCCGCCAGGTGCCGAGGCCGCCTGCTGACCAGCGGTCACTGCACCCACGAATGCCTTGCATTAGCTGACCATGACAGATGTCCACGTACTGCCTGCTGCACTGTGCCTTGAGCTATTGCCCGCACTCATGCATTGTGGATCCTGTTCGCCTGTTTCAAGGGCAGCCATGAGCACCATGTAACAGAGAGCACCCTTTCTGGCACACCAGAATGCAACATACATCGAGCAGCGTGCATCAGAGACCTGCGCATGCGGCAGGTGTGCAGGAGGATAGCTTGCACAGCTCAACCCACGTGAGGTAGTGGTCCTCAAATCTACTGTCGTGGAACCCTGGCACTCTTCAGTGATATGCTGATGAAGTCTGCAGAAGCATGCACACCTGGGATCCTGACACTCTCTGGGGCGGTACGCTGCTCAGCCTGCACTCCTGCAGCCAGGTTGCTCTGGGCCTCGAGAGCGGCATCAAGGGCCTCCAGGTCAAGAGCTGGCTCCATGATGTTGCCCGTGGGATTGTATGCATAGCCTGAACAGGCACCACAAGCTCAGCACAGATTCATCAAGGCAGGACATAGATGGATGGGCGAACTCCATCTCTGCAAAGGACCACTACAGGGCGCGGCACAAGGATGATTTCCTCTGTGAGAGGCCTGCAGACGAGGCATAGTGCACTGAAGCTCTCCAGGGATGCTCACTGTCTGAACAACGGACACCACCAGAGAGAGTTTCAGGCAATATCTGCTCTCCGCCTCTGGCGATCAGCAAGTGAAAGCCCTGCTATATACGTACGTCAGTGGCTGCGGGATCTCACCTGCAGCCCTGTTGCTGTCGAGGCTGACACTGGTGGAGAGGGGGCCAGGGTGTGAGGCCCCAGTCTCCCAAAAGGCCCTCACACTGGAAGGCACCTCAGCCTGCATATCCAAGAATGCATTATCAGCAAGTGTGGGATGTCTCCGTGCAGGCTTTGCGATCTCTTGAGCAAATATCTTGCACACTCCAAGGGAGTGTGACAGTCTGGCAAGAGAGACGAAGAGAGGCAGCAGGCAGTGCAGTCCACGTCACTCTGCTCTAGCAAAGGCCCTCGTTCTCTTACCCGAAACGCGGGGCGGTGCACTTCTCATCAGAACGCCTGCAGACTAGTCAGATATTCACCTGTGAGGTCTTGGAGCCACGGCCAATGGGGGCATGAGCGCCAGGGGTGGGCTTCACATAGCCAGTGAATTCGCCGTCAAGGCTGCCCTGGCTGGGGTACTTGGGCGCAGCAGCTGGGTGCCCAATGGCCCCAAAGCCACTTCCGGGCACCTCCAGCAGGCTGCCCATAGTGTACGGGCGGGCGGAGCGGGGCGTCGTTGCGCGGCTGCTGTGCGCGCTCTGCGGCTGAGTGGCAGCCATGGGACCCCCTGCATGATAAACAGGCAAATTGTCCATGGCCGCAAGAGAGCTTCCTACCCCTCTGTACAGCTTCCTGCTTGGTGCTTCAAGCGAATGCTGTATATACAGCAGAGGCGTCCGATACAGACTGCACAAGTAGGGTATGCAGAGAGTCATCTTGCAGAAGGGTCAGCAAAGCAGCTTGAACATACCATGAACGCCCTCCCAGGGGCTCTTGGAGCGCAGGTTGTGCAGGCTCAGGTTGTGCTCGCTGCCTGCGTCACTCGGGTTGCGAGCCAGGGGCACCCCGGGCAGCCCGGTCAGGGCATTGGCAGAGCCGCTGAGCTGAGGGTGCAGCCCAGTCCCCATCGGGGCGCCCAGCAGATTCCTCATGCTGCTTGGGTCCCAGTTTCCTCCCTGCATAGACAGGCACATCAAAGTCCATCCCCCCGATTCATTGTAGAGGTATACTGACAAGCCCGCTGTGGAATTGGCGAGGTCCTTGTGCTGATAACCAGGCTTCACCCTTTGTGTCCTGTGGCACTTGAGGTGTCTGTATGTGTCATGGCGAGGGTTCAGACCTGCGGAGCAGATCCTGACAGCGCCTGCTGCTGCGCCTGGCCGGCGCCCCAGTCAAACAGCTGCCCCAGCGAGCCCGGGCCCAGGTTCATCACGGATGTTGCGCTTGGGGTGGCCACCTGAGAGCCGGCGTCGCTGCCATTGTGGGGCAGCCCTGGGATGGCCTGAGCCTGCTGCTGGGCAGCCTGGGCAGCTTGGTCTTGCTGCAGCTGCTGCAGCTGCACGGCCAGAGAAGGGCGTCAGGCACCTATGTCACTTCGATATGTGCAGCGTGCACCCATATGCGCCTATGCAGATCAGGTTGGCGGAGCTGTTTTGACTTCAGGGCAAGATGGCTGGGTCTGATGACAGGTGGCGAGCTTTAGGAGGCTTACCTGGTTCTGGCGCAGCAGCTGCTGCTGCAGGAGCTGCTGTTGCTGCACCTGCTGCTGCTGCTGTTGCTGCTGACTGACCATTGCTGCCTGGGCAGCCTGTTGAGAGCGCACATTGCGCAGACGCTGCAGCTCCTGGTGATGGCCCTCAGATAGAGCGCGCACATCAAAGGCTGAGAATCCACCCAGGATGCCAGAATTGACAGCCTGCAGATGAGCAAGAGGGTCAGCAAGTTCCCCGAGACGGCTGGCACAGCACATGCTTTGGAAAGCACATGTCGTACATACAGTCCCACAGAGTGGTCTTGAGAAGGCCAGGCTGAGGGCCTTGTGTGTGATGCAAGCAGGCTGGCGCTGCACATGTCTCCCGACTCAGATGGGACACATGAGGCAGGCCTCTTACCTGCTCAACGCTGATGCCATTCTGCGCCAGATAGCGGCCCATCTCCAGCACATTGGTGCGGGGAGGAAGTGCAGCAGCCGGAGCTCCCACCTGCTGCACCAGCATACCATCATACGCTGTCAACAGGCTCTCACATGCCAGCATGCATATTCTGACGCAGGCAGTACTGATCTGAACGTCTCATATCAGTCTTGCAGGCACTTGGAGGCAGCAGACCAGACGTGCACCAACTTCAGATTAGGTCTCACCTGGGCAGGCTGGGGAGCCACATTCAGCGGAGGGTTGCCAACACCCAGGGGGCCAAACTTGTTCACAGGCCCAGGAATGCTGCGAACACCCTACAGACAGCAGTCATACCATTACATGTGCTCTAACGTCTGAGAAGCGTGTGAATGTAATACTACACATCAGCTGAAGAGAACACAAAGAAGATTTGTTCACTTGTTGGGATGTCTCGTTGAAGTGGCGCGTAGGGCGATGAGAGCTAATTATCAACTGCGAGTCTGAATTGGGGACCCAAATTCACAAGCTGCAGATACTGGGGTCCCCAAGCCAGTCTTGCAACCAATCAGCTGGCAAAACTCCCATGCGGCACTGCAATGAGATAGGCTGGCAGGCACTGGGCAGCGCTGAGTGTCTACCTGGCGCGCCTGCTGGAGGCCCATCAGGGGCGGCTGCTGCGGCTGCTGCAGCCCGAGCATGGGATTGGCAGCTGTGCGCTGAGCCTGCACCTGCTGGTTGGCATAGCTGGCGCGCGCAGCTGCCAGCTTCTGCTGCTGCAGCAGGGCCTGGTTGGCGGCCAAGTTGGGGGCCGGCGCGCTGAGATTGTTGGGCAGGTTGCCAGGTCTGGCGCCCGTGTCCAGTATGCCCAGCTGGGCAGCCAGGGCATTCACTTGGTGCGCAGGCGCATTCATCAGCAACTGGACCTGTGCCGGTGTCAGCCCTGCAATGTGCACTACCGTCAGTCAATCCTGATATCTACAGGCATTGTTGCAACCAACAGAGCTACACATCATATGAAGAGCCAGACATACATAGACAGACAGATTCATCGGCATACCAACTGTGGCAGATTATAGGCGGCACGCTCACCAGCAAGGAAGTTGTTGCGGTTCTGCTGCTGCGCCGCCTGCAGCTGCGCCTGACGCTGCGCCTCTGCCCTTGCTGCAGCCATCTTGATTGCAGCCTGCAAATGGTGTATATGAATTCCTCAAGCTACTGGGAGAACTGACAAGCGCATCATAGGTGAGCATCTACTAGTAGCCCTTTCGGCAGTTTGCATACATGCATTTGCTGTGTTGAGACACGCTCGGGCAGCAGGAGGAGCACTTGTCTGCAAACAGACCGCCTTTGCACATGCAATGCACATACACTGTGCTGACGCCCTCATGTATACTGGGGGGGGGGGTATTTACCTGCTGCTGGGCCTGAGCCTGGGCAGCCTGCTGGGCCAGAGCTTGAGTACGCTGCCAGTTGGGTGGCCTGATGGCTGGGCGGGGGGCGCCAGGCAGCCCGGCCAGAGGGTTGTTCATGGCTGACAGGCCACCTAGGCCGCCCAGATTGCCCATGCTGCCCATAGGGCCCATGCCCTGGCCGCCCAGCACTCCACCAGGCGGCTGCATCAGCTGCTGCGTGGGGTTGTTCAGCGGGGCAGCAGACGTCCGGTTGATTGCATGCACCCCAATGTTGCCGCCAAAGCGCATCTGCGGCACACGACGCTCCCTCTCAGGATCGGCGGTAGCACCACATTTACTTGCCATATCCACACTGTCTCACTTCGAGGCTCAAGCCTCAAGGCCCCTTCCCGCGTCATGCAGCAGGGCTGATCACAAGCAACAAAGATGTGCACACCCTTGATGAGGTGCATTCTGACAAGAAGATTACCTGCTGGGTTGTGGCTTGAGGCTTTGGCTGAGCGTTGTTGAAGGGTTCCATGCCAGCAAGGGCCCTCTCAGCAAGGCCCTGGAAGGGCGGCTGCAGGCCCACTGGGGGCGTGGCACGCCCACCCAGCTGCGCGCCCATTTGCCCAGCCATCTGCCCGCCCATCTGTGCGCTCATCTGCCCAGATATCTGGCCTGGGTACAGCTGGCGGTTCAGCTGCTGCTGCTGCTGTGGCAGGCCTCCACGCGTTAGCATCCCTGCAGGCATACCTCCCAGCAATGAAGACCGCTGTAGATGTTAGTAGAGACATGACTGGCAAGATCACCTGCCTCAAACAGAAGTTGGTAGCCCAAGCAGATGGCTCACCCTGTCGTAGGAGATCATTGCTCCCAGCACCAGGGTAGCTGGCGTGATTTGGGAGAGCAGCACCCAGCCCAGGGCTCAGTCCTCCTGAAGCCGGAACAGACCCTGCACCCATAAGCAATGGGATTGTCAATAACAAGTGACAGGAGATGCTGAGCACATCATGTACTTGTTCAGCTTCCAAAGAGATGCGTGGCCAGCCAGAAGTACACCAGAAATGCAAGGTGCAACAATATGTGGTGAGAAAGGAGAGAGTGTATTTGACAGTCTGCAATGGGCCTGAGCAGAAGGTGCTGACCGTTCTGGGCAGCCGGGGCAGAGTTGCGCTGCTGCAGCTGTGCCTGCTGCAGGATGTGGGTGTGCAGTGCGCGCAGCAGGTCCTCAGGTGATGCCTCAGGGGCGAATTGCTGCAGCTGCTGGAGCAGCGCTGCATGCTCGGGGTTAGGGATCCTCGACAGCAGCCCCTCCTGCGCGCTGGCGGGCCGCGCTGCAGGACCCTCAGCAGTGAAGGAACTGCTGCTGGCCACTGTGGGAAAGGGCGGATCGAACAGGTTCTGCGCCAGCTGTGGGCCTGCCAGAGCGCCCGGCTTGACCTGGGGCGGCGGCAGCGCCTGAAAGGCGGAGGCGGGCAGGGCGTCCTGCTGAGCGGGCGCCTCGCTGGCGGCCGGCGGCGCCTTGCTGGCGTCCTCATCCAGCGGGCTGTCGGCCACCGCTGCAAAGGCGCTGATCCTGGGCTGCAGGGAGAGCGGGGGAGATTCGCCTTGACCAGCAGCTGGAGCCTCAGAGGCGCCTGCAGGCTGCGCAGCTTGCCCGGCGGCTGGCTCGCCCTCTTGGGCATCTGCCTTGGGCTGCGCCGTTGGCTGAGGTTGCACCGCTGCCAGCACATCGGCCAGGCTGCCTCCGCCCCCGCCTGCTGCCATCCCGTTGAGGTTCAAAATGGAGTTGCGCGAGCTCGAGCGGCTGACCCCATTCATCTGAGGCATGCTGATGTTGAAGAGCAGCTGCTGGATGTCTGCCGCTGGCGCGGGCGGGGCCTGTTCACTCCTCTCCTCCATGGGCTTTGTCCCCGATTCTGGAGCCACTGCGGCATTCTCAGGCTGTGCGTGCTGAAAGCCGTTGGCCAGCATGTGGCTGATGCCCAGCGTGCCTCCTCCTGGAGCTTGCTGGTGCTCTTGGCTGATCCCTGGGGGCGGTGGTAGGTCTGAGTGCAGCATGTTGATGCTGGTGGGTGGGGTTGGGCGTGAGTGCAGGTTTGGAATCTGACCGCTGCTGGGAGGCCGGGTCATGCCATTGAGATACTCCTGCAGAGATGCTGGGATGCCCTGCTGTGGCTGGCCCTTAAGCCTGTCGAGTTCGCTGCCCAAGCCCAGGCGGGAGGCTGTGTCGCCCTGGCTTGGCATCTTCACCCCCAGGCCGGCTATTGCCAGAAAGTTGTCGTACTCGGTGTTGCCTGGCTTGCTAACGGCTGAGTTGTCTTGGTGATATACAAGCTGCCCATGCAGACCACCATTCTGCCCCATGCCTGTCTCGCCGTTGGGTTCTGAGGCTGCGGGCTGGCGATCAGCTGCATTCAACATATTGACCGACAGGGTGCCCTGAGGACGACTGTCCTGACTCACGTTGAAATTGGCTTCCAGGCCAAAAGACTGACTCGTCTCGTTCCCATTATCCGACGACGATGGGAACCCGTACGCCAACGCTTGCGTCATGTCCCCCTCTATGCTGTACAATCTTCCTCACGCTACTGTCCGAGCATGCGCCTGCACCGATTCGCAGGATAAGAGCTTACCACTCTCCACGAGCACCTACACCTCCTTTTTCATGTGCGCCACAAATAGCCCAGGGCGGTCTCAAGGTGTTTATCTAACGTAATACAAATATCCTGGGTGGCGAAGTGCCCTGCAACCGCCCTGATCGCAAAGCAGCAACATTGTTGTCTCACTGCAGGTACTGGACAGAGTGGCCTAGGGTCCGGTGGTGGATGCCGGTACAGGCAGAGCTATCTCACAAATCATATTCTCACAATCTCAGCTGGTGGCAATTCCGGGTATCAAAGACATGCGGGCATCGCTACCACCCTATAGCATCGCGTGCGGGGGACCCCAGTACCTGCAGGGCGGCTCCCCCTCCGTCGCGAAGGCTTGGCTGTCCTATGTTGGCCGTGACCAGCCGACCCAATGCTCTCAAGAAGCCAATCAGACGCAGCAAGGACCCCCACGTAGCTTCCTCACAGTCCAACCTCTGCAATCCTGTTCTAAGCCTGCTGGAACCGCAGCATGCCAGCCTTCCTGGGCCAGCTGCAGCTGTGCGGGGCTTATTTTGTTACATATGCATCGCGCTTGGGATCAGAGGCATGCAGAGCAGTTGAATTGAGTGTGACAATCCCATCCTGCGCCTTCCAACCATTTGCAGGGAACGCCACCTCAGACAGATCCCATGAAAGCCCTTCTCTGCCTTGTGTCGAGACTTTCACAGAAGCTCGCCATCGGACTGTTCGCCATTTTGTCGAGATCGGCGTGTTGTATGATACAACTACTGCTTACAGCCTCAGGCTTCACGCCCGCCTCGCATCCTCTCGTCCAATGTTGAATTAAGCCCGTCAGCGGCACATTACGCCATCTCTGAGATATCTCTGTTTGTCGGCATGAACGGAATGGATCATACCAACGGAAATACAGACTCCATGGTGCTATCTGAGCGAGGCAGGCAGGCGCATGTGGCGAAATTGCCCATGACGTACTTCAGGCCCATCATGGACATGCTCAAGGACCCCTGGTACGTCGCATTAAGGACTTCAATTTGAAGCAAGCTCTATCAAGACTACATCTGGCGTGTCGACGACGGACTTATTGTCTCTTCTTGCAGGACTCCTGACAACCCTAAGGGCAATCTGATCTTAGCTGTAGCCGAGAACCGGCTGTCCTGCGACCTCCTGGGGAAACGCCTGCATCAGATTGAGGACCTTCCAGACAACATATACGGATATCCACCCGGCAGGGGCTTCCCTCGCCTTCGAGAGGCCATTGCCAAGTACATGAGGGACACATTCCTGCAGGTGCATCCCTCTAGCTTGCCTACCTGCCTGCCCGTTCTCCCACTAGCATCTGTGCTGTCCTTTCCGACTTTATCATAATTTGATAGCCACGGTAATGCCCTCTTCCTGCATATGCATGTGGGCTGGTATGTGACGGGGCAGTGCGGCTGAAGCAGGCTAGGTGCTTTGCTGCGCATGCACGACAAGCTTCAGTCACTTGTCTGCAGGGTCTAGAACTCAAGGCAGACGATATCACGGTTCTGGCAGGATGCGGCTGCGTCCTGGACCTTCTCATCTTCAGCATTGCATCTGAAGGCGATTCTATAGGCATTCCTGCACCCTACTACCCAGCTTTCGACAATGACGTCAAGGTGTGCCTGGACCCTTGCGTCACCAGCATGCTTCCCTCTTGAAGGTCTGGACTCACCTGTTGCACACTCTCAAATGTATGCCTGTGGCTGTGTTTTCCCTGTCTTGCACAGGTATGCACACTTTTCATCCCGGCTCAGAGGCTCTGCAATGGGACCCACACATCAGCAAGTCAAAGTGATATGCATGCATGCAGGCGCGGTGCGGGTGCTATGCACAGCCCATGCACCTCTCTGTCGATAGGAGCTTGAGCGAGCAGCTGGATGCAGAGCTTGCCAAAGCAAAATCAAGTGGCAAGCCAATGAAGGCCATCATCATCTGCAACCCCAACAACCCCACTGGGGAGGTCATAGCCCCGGACGTCCTTCAAGAGTATCTGGAATGGTGCTGCGAGCATGATGTCCACCTTGTCAGGTAAGCTGGAGTGACACCTGGCGGCAGCGCGTGTCAGTATAGGCAGGAGAGGACTCCTGCTGGATGACAGATTTGTGATGCATTCCGCCTTTGGCTGCCGCACACACTGCATGGGCGCCATTTCCATGAGATATTAATTGATCCCAGCTAGGAGCATCATTTACAGGACTCAACTTTGACTGATGCCTTGACGGTGTCATTGCAGTGATGAGATCTATGCCAACTCCATCTTCAAGGAGGCGCACTTTGTCAGCATGGCCAGCATTCTGGCTCAAGCCTCGCCCGCCCTGCAAGCCAAGGGGCGCTCCCTGGTGCACACCGTGTTTGGGCTCAGCAAGGACTGGTGAGCGGCACTGCATGACATAGTATCTTTGTTCACATCGCGTGTGTTCACTCTAATTCTTTGCTGTCATCAGAGCAAGCGGCATTATTGTGGAGCACGGTACCTCTCAAAGCCCTTCATGGCCAGAGGCAGTACGACTCTGGGGACAGCACGCATGTAAACATTGACACCTTGAGCACTGATAGCAAATGACTTGATGTATGACATGAATGTGTCTCACTGTCAACGTAAGTCACGAGAACAACCAGCTGATGTGTTATACGACTGCCCCTGTGCAGCACATTCAGGCCTTCTGCATGCGCAGGGGCATCTCTGGGCTGCGAGTGGGGTGGCTGCACACGCTGAACGCTGACCTGATAGGCGCCATGGACAGCCTGGCCTACTTTGCCATGCCCTCCACCATCATTCAGGAGGCTGCCACGCAGATGCTGCTGGACAAGGCCTTTGTGAAGTCCTATCTGAAGGAGAACCAGCGCCGCCTCGCGCGCTCATATGATGCACTCATAGGTATGCATGTAGTGCAACGCAGAGACAATGCATCATCAGCATAGAAATGTCTCTGGCAGACCAATGACGCTGCTTCATGTGATGAGGATGCACACAAGTATGGTTGAACATGCCTGTTGTCTGGGGTGCACCCTTATATCTGCCAAGCATGTGAGTGCAGCTGCAGATGACGTGCAGCACCTGTGTCCATGCTACCCTTCATTGTGCCTCGCTCTGCGCTCTGCAGGTGTGTCAGTGGTCATGAAACCGTGCTGGTAGACTGTGTCACTTTATGCTGGGGCGCACTGTGCAGGGGAGCTGAAGAAGGCGGGCATCCCATTCACGCCAGCTGTGGGCGCCATTTTCATGTGGGTGGACCTTCGGGGCGCCCTGCCCCAGCCAACCTGGGAGGTGAGCCTGCATCATGCTGCTATACAAAAATGCAGCGCTGTCATGCTGGCGGGCCGGATGTCAAGACATATCACAGCAATCTGACCCTGGACAATCCTTGAAGCATTCAGTGTCTGTAGGAGGAGGAGAAATTGTGGGACAAGGCTGTCAAGGCCGGAGTGCTTCTGACTCCTGGTAAGCGCTCAGAAGATGCCCCATGCTGCATGTCTTGGAACGGCATCTTCCTGGCATCCAGCTCGTTCTACTTCTCTCTAAAAGCACCACACACCAAGCCATTTTCAAGATACTGCAGTGTAGCTGCAGTGCTGACTCCTAGACATTTGAAGAACTGAAAAGGCAAATGACATGCTGCAGGCCAGGCATGCCATGCTGCAGAGCCAGGCTTCTTTCGGATTTGCTATGCGGCTTCCTCTCTGGAAGGGCTTATGGAGGGCATACGGCGGGTGATCAATGTTGTGCGCAACAATGGAGGCATGCAGTTTGTGGCTGATTCACACTAGGCCGCAGATGGTGCATGTCCTGTATGCATACAGCTCTTTGTACAATACATGTATTCTAGAGGAGATTCTGCCTTCCATGCATTGCGCATTGCGATGCTCGACAACACGTATATTGGGCAGCAGGGGCATCCCTGTGCTTGTGAAAGGTATCCCAGGCGTCTCTTTTACATTGGGATACAGCCCTCCTAAAGGAGTTCCTCAACATACCATATTGTAGCAATCGGCTGGCTTATCTGGCCAAACTTCAGCCCGCGCGCGCGCGCGCGCGTGGAACGGCACCTCCGTCGACGGTTATGCCCAGAGAGCTGAGTACAACGCGAATGCATAGCACAGTCAAACGACAGCTTACAAGCTCTGCATTTTGGCTGTCGCGCAATTGGCGCAAAGACAGCACTGCTGAATGTTGTTGCGAGGCATACCCGTCCAACGTTGGGTGACCATCACCGATAAATGCCTTGGCACCCGTCAACCTGTCATACTCTACTGTCCTTCCGTGGGTCTCTTGGGTGCAGTAGATAAGCCCAGGTGCAGCTTCGTAAATGTAACCGCCGCATCAGTGCCTGCTCGAGAGCATGGACATTACAACCCTTACCGTAGTTACGGCAGCCTCAAGTGCAGCTTTCGCTTTGTTGGCTCTTGTTTTTATCTCTCGAGTACGGTTCGGGTCTTACACGCTCAGCAGGTCGTCTGAGCAGAGCTTGCAGCAAGCCTTTGCGAGAGCCGGCAGGTAGGACTGTCTGCCAGACCGTGCCGCTAGCATAGCGTCAGACTTTCTTTCTGCCACTTATACATCTGCTCAAATCCTTGTAGGGCGCGGTCCAATCACACTTTCAAGGGTGGAACTCGAAGCACGTCTGGGCATCCACTGGGCAAGCATCTGACCTCTTGGCAGATTGACTTCGACAGGATGCAGGTCAGTCAATCTCCCCTTTGTCATCATTCGGAGTCAGGAATCGAATTTGCCAAGCAAATGACATACCCTGACAGGTGGGGCAGGGAGAGCATACATACAGCAAGGCCAAGCAGCTTTTGGCATCACTGGAGCACATCCAGCTCGGGTGGTCATCTGCGCATCTCATCGAAGCTGAGGCAAGGCTGTGCTCTGCTCTGCTCTAGTGTCACCGTTGGCTTCAGCGCTATTGCTTCACATTTTTCCGAAGTTTGGGTCCTACCCTCTCTCCGTGCTTTCCACCGAGCACTGCTCTACAGAGCTGCACTACCAAATTTAAGCACTGCACACAGTGTTTTGCTCGAAGTTTGCCAATACCTGACAATGTCTGCTGCTGGATCTGACTCAGAGAAATCTAAGCAAAGCACAGGAGGGTGCGGCGGTGATCTTGATCACAAGGATTTTTGGAGCGGCATATGTCCTGACCCCACTGCGCATAACCTACGCTGTGGAGAGCAGTGGCGTCCACTGCATTCCGGGCAGCGAGGCTACATGCAACATTCGGCAGCTGCCCTGCTTTGCCAAAGGTGGGTGCCTGCCTGCATCAGTGCAGCCGCGTGAAGTTGCACTTCTCTGTCTGCGCATGGTGCCTTCACGTCTGCACCTGCTGGCCATCTCCATGGACCTTTTGCACAGCATCAACCGCAATAAATGTTCATTGAGGAATGTTTACAGCTGCATGATGCCGCGCAGGCGAGCGCTTTGATCTGGCACTGACCAGTCTGGAGGGCAGCGCACTGGGTATTGAAGAGAGGTACTCCGTGCAGTGGTGCCAGGAGGATGACAGTGTCTGGTGCGTCTCATATCCTTCCCCGCAACAGGAATGTCTGCTGAGTCATGCCGGTGGCTCTTAGCGCGCACACTCAGCTGAGGGCTCTCAGTCCTTTGTCAGTCAGTACTGCTGGTTTCCTGGATGTGCTTCTGGCCTGCATCTTGTGTCAATGCGGCTACAATACAATCAGAATGGGTGCTCAAGCTATCAACTCTGCATCCCTCACATGTACGAGATACGGGCATCTGGAGGAACAGAGGCTCACACAGGTATGAGATGTACGCCATCAGCAAGCCGGCAACCCTGGATGCCTACCTTGGCTACCCGCTGCTGAGGTACTACCAGCGGAAGGTCCGTGAGGCGTCTATTGCTGTCATGAAGAAGCTGCTGGCCCCAGAAGAAGACACTGTAGATGCAGCCATGCGCATGTGGGACACTATGAAGATGGGCTGATAGCCGTGCCATCACGTCCGTTCCGGTGCTTGCTTTCATGGCACGATGCAACAGGGCATTCATAGGCGTCAGCTGGAATCGCTACATTAAACATCAGAGTGCATGGATGGTCGTCAAGCCTTAAAGGATATCTACTGATGATCTTACATGAGACGGCTTCTGCAATGTTGTCACTGTAGGGCTTGCTCACTAGCTTGAGAGAGTACTAGTACTCCGGTGCCAGAAATGACAGTGAAATTGTGTGTTTACCCAAGAGCAGGTCTGGTTGATTCTAGGTAGGTCTGGACTGCTTGATTTCACTGTGGCATTGGTTGTCAAGTCCTCACAGGCCTGAAGGCATTCTGTGCTGTCCTGATTGCTTGCTAGCCACATGTCCTCTGTGTGACTGCTACATCTAGGTCTGTGACTGTCATTGCATGAGGTTAGCCAAACAAACACCCCTTCATGATCATCATGACATTGCAGACCTGCCCAAAGCGGTGCAATATCCTCTCAATAGAAGATCACGAAGGCTTTGGCTGGGCACAATTGTCAGATTCAGGGGCACTAAGGCCCCAATCTCAGCAGATTGGCAGGGGTGTATATGTGGGTCCCTCCTCCACGCTGCTCTTCCTGCCCAGAAGTCTGAGTAGGCTGCGCCTTCTGAAGCCCTGCATTGCCGCATCAAGAGTGAGCTCTTCACACCTCTGCAATGACACACGTACAGGAGGGTCTGCCAGAGGGCTGTCTGCAGGCGTCCTGGTGTTTCCTTCGGGCTTTCTCGGCTCTTCTGCGCAGGTGCAATGCAGTTGCATGCCAGCTGTGCTCATCCGTACCATGCAAGGCTTGGGGCTTCATCGCTGCTGCATATGAGCACTAGCACGATGGGAAGGACCTAAATTCTCGTGCGTTTACAGAGCCCTAAAATAATACACAAGTACATGCCCCGCAGTAGCCCCTTGTGCAGTTGTAAAGCCCTTGCTTTGTGTCGAAAGAGTAAATTCACCACGGGCTCGGGACCTTCAAGGCCCGCTGGGAAGCACATGAGGCCGACAGCAGTGGCCATCTCCTTGACGTTGGCGTCCCTGACGTTGCTCCTCAGCTTCTGGAACATGACATCTCCCGTCTCAAAGATCTCGACCACGCCTGCATGGGCCGCTGTGCATGAGTGCTCACAGCGCTGCACCTCTGTGGCAGCGAATGGCAACCAACAGCTTCAAGCGCACCCAGAGCCCTATGGGACCCATGCAGCAGGGTGCTGGTGCATCAGGCAGACTGTGCAATGCCAGCTACACCAGCTGACTGCAGCAATGGGGCTGACCGCCAATGCTCTTCGCCGTGGGGATCTCTGTGCACCAAGAGTGAGGGGTGAGCCAAGACAGGGCAACAAAACCCCGTCAGCAGATGCCGGGGAGTTCAGCACTCACCACAGATGATGCCGAGGTAGGCTGAAGACTGGCCGAGGTGCTTCAGCACGTGTAGCACGCCCTCCACAGAGCTCTCATAGATGAAGTCCTTGCCGTGGATGTTGTACAGGTTCAGCGCTGTCACCATGCAGCTGATTGCCTGGACGCTGTCTGGCGCGACTGTCCAATTATTACAAGTTTCCAATGGGAGCGCCCTGGTAACTGCCTGCGCCAAATCAGCGCTAATGTCACAATCCTGCCTGTGGAGCTGTACCAAGAAATGCTTCTTCCTCTTGAACAATATTCAATTCTGCTCAACAGCCAGACCTTCGTCTCTGTCATGAGGAGGGTCCTTCTGCAATTGCTGTACATCATCAGCCCGCCACTGTAGCTTAGGTGTGGAGTGGTCACAGCTTGTTCTGCCAAACAGAGCCTAGTATGACATTGGGGGGAGGGGTGGTTGGGGCTTACATCTGACATGACGACCGAGGCAGCCCAGCGTGCATGACGCATGCCCTCTAGCGGCCAGCTCAGCACAGCGGCCAGGTTACTGAGGCCGCCGCAGGACACGAAGACCAGCGCCGTGGCAGCCGTGGCGCACGCTAGGTCTTGCAGGCACTTCACAATGTTGTACACGTCTTGCATGCGCAGATCGAAGAACTTCCCCTGCAGGGCAGCCACTCATCCTGCCATGACGGAACGCTATTGCAGAGATCAACTCCTCAAGTGTGCCTGTCAACAGCTTCAGTTGTTCTGTTCCTGAATGAAATCATTGCTGCAGGGACGTTGCATGCAGAGACTCTGCTATAAACCCAGAGATTGACCGGGTCAGAAGCTTGTGTAAAATGGCAAGTGCTCACATCTTGAGCTGCATCCATGCAGGCCACAACAACACCAATCCCCGCTGCTTGGTCCTCTTCAGACGCCTGACACCATGCCTGCAAGGCACTCCTCAACCACTCAGCTGAGCTGCTGCTGACCATGCAATTAGGCAGGCACTGAAGCGACGTATCAGCTGTAGCACTATCAGGAAATCTGTGTTGCAGCTGAGGCAATGACGCAATGCATGGCGCCACTTACTAAGTTGGGGACTCACCTCCATGCCGTCTGTGCTGCCCAGCACTTCCAGAATGTGGAAGGTGCGCATGCAGCCCTCACCGGTGTCGAAAGTGTCCTCCGCAGACCACATCAGCAAGCACTCGCTTTTCAGACACTTCCCAAGCACTTCTACCAACACCTGCATGCAGAGTCTCCTCGTTACAAGGCTCTGTGTTTACCCACCCGGGCAATACTGCTGCAATGGCACGAAATTGAGGGGTGATGCTCACCTTGATGCCTCTGTGCTCGACAAAGCCCTGCAGCGCCCGTTTGAGTGCCTCGGTGTCGCAATGCCCGCTGAGCACCGTATCCCGCAGTTGACTGCTCTGCAAGTTGGCGTGCAAAACGGCTCGCAGGCTGACAAGGTAAAAGATTCAGCTCGTGCCATCCCATGCTGTCTCGCAGTACGGTATTATTAAAAGCCTGGTCTTTGTAAGGGCCAAGAGCAGATTCGGCACACCTGCTTGAGTAGCTTTCGTGTTTCTTCGAAGGTCCGCCCGCAGTTGTCCTTGGCAGATTCAGACAAAGACCGCAATGCTTCATCGATTTCCGCACAATGGACGCCAGTCAGCGGCAGGCACTGCTCATCTTCGAGTTCGTCATCATGTGCAGGATACATCGCTGCTGGTGCCCAAGGATGCCTCTGATAGGGATTAAGGATAATATCGTTTATGTCCGGGACGGAGAGCTTCCGCAGACGCTCTATTTTAGGCGGACTCGTCCGCTCGAACTCCGCGCTAGCCAGGGTTAAACAGGATCGGGCAACCCCCTATTGAGGGGCCACCTGCTCATGCGGACTTACAAGGCAACCTCCTCTCTTAATTAATGGCTATTGGCTTATGGGCAATACGCAGCACTGAACTCACGGTAGCAACGGCCAGGAAGGGTTTTAGGCCTCTCTAGGGTCAGGAAGTTTACAGACCCTTGCTTCAAATTATCTAGAAAACAGCGGACAATTCAGCACGCCAGGCAATCCTTGCAGCTCTCTGCTACTCTCCGAGGCACTTTGGCTTGCAGCAAAGACTGCTGACATGTATAGTGATGTCGGCCCAGGGCCGGCAAGTAGCGCCAAAGATCACATATAGAATCTGGGCATTTCGGGCTGGTGGGGTACCATCAGCAATGTGATATTTGTTCAGCGCAATCGATTGTTCTATGGTCGTATCATGTCAGCGTATTGGCAAGCTTGAGCTCACTCACTGGAGTATACTTATGCTCATGACTGTTCCGAGGATGGCTCTGCAAACTTTCCCTGCCCAAGAGCTGCTGCTCTGAGGCCAGGGCTGGTAGCTTTCAGGCGCTGCTCTACATCTGCAGCCTGCCCGGGGCCTCCAGCCTTCAGTAGGCTGACAACATCTGTGTGGAATGTACTGACCGTGCTGCAGATGTCCTCTGGTAAATCCTTCCTCAGTCCTTCAATCACCCCGCCCAACGCCCTTCCTGGGATACTCACAGCACAGTTGTGCACCTGCGGCAGCACAGCCTCACCCTTATCAGTTTGGCCTTGAGTCTTTGAGTACCTGGCCAGGCTGCAGCTTCAGGCGGCCAGTTAGTGCCTTCACCGCAGATGTACATGCATGAGGCATGGCGCACCCGTCGTACAAGAAGTGGGACCGCTAGGGAAAGCTCTGCAGCAGGGTCCTCTGTGCCCTGCAGCTGCTTTTCCAAAGCCTGCTGCTCGCTGAGGAGCGCAGCCTTCTCGCTCTTCTTGTCCGGGCGCTTCAAGCGCACTCCAGACTCGCCTGCTGCTTCTTCCAGAACTGCCACGAGAGCCTGCACGCAGCTCTTTCATTGGCGGTGAGCTTCTACAAAAGGACAGGCATTGGACTACCTTGTGACGAGATGCAGCTCAGATGGAAGACTTAAGTCATCCTCAGGACAATAAACCGAGACAAAAGGACCCAGATGCATAAGCATGTGACTCAGGGCGACAGAGGGGGCAGCTTGCCTCGCAGTCAAGGCCTCCTAGGGCATTTACACACTTCACGCTCGCTGCTTTGCTTTCTGATGGGAGTGTATCTACAATGGCTGAGCGCTCTGCTGGGCTCAGACTGTGATGCTGCGCCTCAGCTGCTTCCTGCTCTGTACTGTCCTCGATTTCTGCCTGCACAGGACAGTATACATCCATCACACGTATGTTGCTGGCCATCTTGAGGCAGCCACATGCCTACAACATGGTGCTTACAATTTCGTCTGACTGTAAATGCTGAGCCCTGTCAAGGAGCCATCAGGGCGTCAGCTTCTGCAGAAGCACCATGTACTCATGCACGGCGTCCAGGTCAACATGAAGAACAGCTGGGTAGAAGGAATGCCAGAGCAAGTAGCATGACGCACCTGCTGGTACAGGAGAAGCTGGTCCACAGCCTCAGCGCCCAGGCCGCGCACGAGGTGGCGCTGCAGCGCCTGCTGCGTGGGCTCGTCCCAGGCGCCAGATCTGGCGCCATGCGCATAGAGCTGCAGGCGCTCATATGTGGCCTGCAGCACCCTCGCCAGTGCCTCTTTCCTTCTTCTTCTGGCCTGCAAGAGAATAAGACAGCATTAGGGATCGGGAACACAGCAGGCGCTGCACACTCATGCTGTACTTCATACAAAGGCTGAGCCCACCAAATGACTGATGCCGTCATTTGAGGGTGCTCAAGACGTCCTCAACATAGGTTGCTCATAGCACTGTGCATCTGCAGAGTCAGGCTGCCCGGAGCTTTGTCGAGAGCTGGAGACATGCAGACAGCACACCTCTGCTCCAGCATTGAAGACCGCTGTGAGAGCCTTCTCATACTCCGTGATCGCCTGTGGTCTGATGGCAGCAGCGAGTGCCCCTGCCAATGCTGAGTCAGCGCCTGCTCCTTCAACCTGCTCATGTGGGCGATAGTTCAGACCAGATTACATCGTCTTTCCCGGCCTCAGTAGGCTCTTGCAATGCCACATTTGGCTAGCCAGTGCCATAGCAGCCCTTGGGTTGATCTGTACATGATCTAGGGTTGCCCCCACCAGAGCCTTGCTCCTGCTGCACATGAGATTGAGCATGCACCCAGAAGGGCATTGACTTACAAAAAGGGGAAGACCTATGTGGGAAGGGGTGTTTTAGGATATATGGGAGGGCCCACCTCAGGTGCCCACTCAAGGACCTTCTCCGTCAGCGCTGAGGCGCTCAGGAGGCGTGCGGCAACAGCTGCATTACTGTTGCCTTCCTTGGCCTTTGCTCCTGCTTGTTGAGAAGGCGCTGCCTTTGCAGCCTTCCCGGGTGCTGCCTTTGCCTGCACAGGCCCAGACTGGCTCAGTATGGTTTATCTATTCCTCTCGTATCACAGTGCTGCATGCTACAACCCTATGCCTGCATGTCTGAGGCCCAAGACCTGCTCAATGTTTTGGGTGCTTTGCACTACCACGGAGCAATTGGGCATGCCAACAGCTTTCGGCCAGGAACCCTCTATGCCTCTGCCATTGTGGTCCTGATGCACACACAAGCATGACATCACAATGGGCCTCTGGCATCATGCCAGGGCTGGCAGAGGGAAATCACTCACCGGCTTCCTTGCTTTGCCACCCTTCTTGCCCTTGGACGCCTTGCTCCCTCGGCTCCAGTCTTCATCACTGTCACCTCCATCATCAGGCGCAGAGGCTGCTGCTGCCTTCTTTGGGCCACTCTCCTTCGCACCTGAGTCAAATATCAACAGCACATTTAGCACAAGGTACAGGTATCAGCGGGCAGCCATGCCATGTCGACCATAAACACATTTGTCACAGCTTTGAAATGGCTGCATACAATGCAAGTGAAGGCAAGTGGCAACCTATGCTATATATTGCTGGGTAGTGTGCATGCTTGCAGTCCAGACCATGCAGATGGGGTGATAATTCATCCCCATCCGTCGCTCTTTGCTGCGGAGGCTGACTATAGCCCTGCACTCCTGAGAACATGAGGAATGTACCACCTTCGGTGGATGTGCTAGTGGCTGCCTGGGACGCCTTGCGCTGCCTGATCGCTTCCTCGGCTGCAGAGCGCGCTTCCGCCACTGCCTTCTCCTGAAGGCCGTCTATGAATGCGCTGCTTGCTATGCAGGTCTCTGCCAGCACACATCCCTTGGGCGCTGCTGCGTGACCCCTGTCTTCTGCAGCATCACAGGCAGTCTGTTGGCAAAAGCTGGGACTATGCGCAAGCACAGTGTCCTCTCAAGGCACTCTTAAGAAAGGACTGCTTGGCAGGCACACCACCGTCAGCATGCAAGCCTGTCAACATGATGTTACACGTAAGCATTCTCTGGTGATACATAGCAAGGTCCACAGAAGAGCAAGGACTCCAGCGGGAGACATAGGATGATAGTAGGGGAGTGGTGTCACGTAACACTTCCTTAGGGCTGAGGCTGAAGCATGCAGAGGATTTTATGGGCACCTACCAAGCTTCTGCGCTGCAGGAACCTTGCTCAGGAGGTCCACAATGTCTGCAGTGGACAGCACAGAGGGGACCAGGGGCAGGCAGTCCACCCAGCTGTCCCCCTCCAGGGCTTCCTCAATAGCGGCATCCAGTTGCTGCACGTGCGTGGGCGCCACAAAGGCGCTCTGCAACGCTAGGCCGTCCGGGAACAGGTCCAGCAGGTGCTGCTGAGCGTTTGACACGCCCAGCTTTGTGACCATGTCGTACCTGCATCAGGAGGCCTTAGTCATGGATTGGATATCTCCTCCTAAGAGCTGTCATCTGCCATGCACAACTTTGTCACCACAACAGGACTGCATGGCCTACAATCCTTCAAGTACCATGCCCATGATGTACCATTTGCGAGGCTGAGCTTATGACTACGTCACATCTGCAAAAGCAGGGCCTGTGTGGTCTCAGATGTTGCCATGATGTGGTATTCGGGAGCAGCTGGAAGGGCCTTATGCGGCCTTACAGCACCCTCCAGCTCCACATCGTGACAGCACCGGCACTGGTTGCGGCTATAAAAAGGGCAAAGCTTACCCGACAAAGCCATTCTGCTGGTAGAAGCTGGTGACAGCTTCTTGCTGGCGGCGGGTGTGGGCTGCGGGGATCCATGAGGTCCCCCCGCCCTGCAGCTTGCCCTGGATGGAACCCCCGGCCGCCAGCTCGTCAATGATGGGCGTGATGACCTGGGAAGCCGGGCCGGCAGTCCCGCCCATGTCCAGAGCCTTTCTGAGCGCTGCAATCTGGATGGGCACTGTGCAGCCCCGCAACGCTCCCCTCAGCTGCATGACAGGGACACATTCAGCATCTGCATGGCAGGAGAGGCAGGTTGCTATCTCGTACTTGTATGCATTACTCAAGGTCTTGTTTCTGCGCACGTGGCACACAGAGCTCAAGCAGAGTAGCCACCGCTGGGTGATGTTCCGTGTAAAGCTTTGGCTCTCTTATCAACATCGCCCAGCAGTAAGTGAGCTTCTGAGCTTCTGTGTGCCACATGCGTCAAGCCCAAGGAGGCATGGCTGAAGAGACCTCACCTGGGCCTTGATGCGGCTGATGTAGGCTGGTGTGAACAACAGGCCAGCCTGGAGGCGCCCCTGGATGGTGGTGCCTATTCTGGGCTCCAGCACAGACTGCAGCAGGTCTCCTGCCAGCCCAAACTGCTGCGCCAGAGCCGCCATGTGTACAACGCCGCACTCCTGCATGGGGTGCCCAGGTTCACTATGCTATATGTGCTTACAAAATTTCTGAGACTTTTTGCAAGACCAGTTCCATATGGGAAGCTAGCACTGCATGCAAACATGGGCTTCAGCGCATTCTAAAGGAGCTCCAGTTGTGGAAACCATCAGTGGAAGTGGACAGCGCCTGACAATAGCATGGGTGTCAAAGTGAGCTGTGCTGGCTCTGCAACAGTCTGGCTACGAGTCCCCAAATCAGTCATGCTCGTCTACAAGTGCTGTACTACTTAATTGCAAAGGAAGCAGAATCAGTGGCCGTTGATATCGCATGCCTAACGCTGTCGCTCCTGCACATGCTCAGCTTTTCGCTGTACGTTGCCTACCTGTAGAGTCTCCTGAACCTCGGCGGCCAGGTTGTTAAAGTAGGTCTCCATGATGACCTCGCCGCGGATGAGCTGCAGGGCGCCCTTGCTCTGCTCTATGGCCAGCTTCGCTTGCCTTTCGCAGTGGATCATGTCCATGCCCAACGCTGTTGGCAGATCAACCTGCAGGTGCAACACCACCAAGTAACGACTTGAGCATGCAGTCGCTATCTCGCAAGGCATAGAACAATGTGCACAGGCCTATCCATGCATGCTGCTGCTGTGTCATGTGCATTGCCAATGCTGCACGCTTGTGGTGAAGCAGGTGGTATACTTCCTTACCAGGGACATCCTCCCTCCTGCCTGCTCCACAGTCTCGACTATCTCCTTCCGTAGATGTTCAGGCGTGACATATTCCCGTCCATTGACTGTGTGAAGCAGGCCATCGCCCAAGAATCCAAGCTCATTGAGCTTGTTGATGAGCTCGACTACGTTACGCTCATTCAAGCGGACCTGAAAATACATTTCATGTTGAGATGGGTATACGGGGAGACAGGTGCGACGTCCTGTCTCACATGTGATGGGCATTTTCAGGAGGCCTCACCACCGAACTTTTCTGCTGGGTCATCTGCAATGCAGACATAAGGTCTGCAATGGATTCATCCTCCATAGCGTCGAGGTTTGCAGGCCTCAGGACAATGATATAGACTTAGCGTGTGCTCAATGAGCGCTGTGCAATGGACCACAAAGCGCGTCCTGCAACATGCCAACGCCACCTCTGACCTTATAAAATCACCATGCTATTCACAATTTTTGCTGATAGCAATCACAACACAAGAGTGGGATTCCTGCGAGGCAACATGTTGGCATGTGCGAGCTCGGTGACTGTTCTTACTACCTCCTAGGGTATTATGTCATTTTGTCCAGGCGCCTCTATCACTTGCGATCGACTTGCCTAACGCATTCCACAGACATCCGTGTACAGTAACAGATTATAGAGCTTGCAATTGCACTGCTCAGTGAAGCGTCACAGCTTCACTATGGTGCAGAGAGATGCCATTCAGTCTGGCACCGACAATGCCCTGTTCAAGCCATACGACATGGGCAGGTTTCATCTGGAACACAGGTGAGCTATATGATCTGTTCTTGCTGGTATCCTAAAGAATAGTCACTGGATGCCTTGCTCTCGCGCCCCCTCTCATGCACTCTGACGTTACGAGATGTGGGTCGATGTGAAGCTATCTCTTTCGTAGCACTGCACAGATGACACGGTCATGTGATAGAATGCCTATCATGCAGGATTGTGTACGCTCCGCTGACCAGATGCAGAGCTATCGACACGGTCACTCAGCCCGCTGCGGTAGAGTACTACTCGCAGAGAGCAACGAAGGGAGGCCTCATGCTTACAGAGGCTACTGTCATATCTCCTGAGGGTCATGGGTGAGCCGCAGCTGTCCTGGTCTGCAAATCCTTTTCATTGCTATTACATAATATTGCCCTTAGTAGCAGTGAACGAAGGACAGTATCACACCCTGCTTGATGGCCTGCCAAACATGCATAGCTAGCGTGGAACGCGAGTCTTTTCAACCCTCTGTTTTTGCTCTGCGTGGTTATTTTTGTTTCTGTAGGCTAACCTAAATTTCTGCCCAGGTACCCCCACACACCCGGAATCTACACCCAGGAGCAGATCAATGCCTGGAAGCCAGTGGTCGAGGCAGTGAAGGCCAAGGGCACCATCTTCTTCCTGCAGCTCTGGCATGTTGGCAGAGCCTCCCACAACGGTGCGCATCCCACGTCAAAGCTTGCTCATGCGTGGCGCCCTTAAGTCACCCTCGCACCTGGCTTCTGCAGCAGTCACTTGCACTTGCAGCCTGCTGTCAGCGTGTGATGGCAAGAGCACCTGGCATGTTACGCTGATGGCTCTACAACATGTCTGCAGACTACCAGCCAAACGGAGAGGCCCCTATGTCCAGCTCAGCTATTGCAGCCTCCGGCACCGTCTACACTCCCAAGGGCGCCAAGGAGTACCCTCTGCCCCGGGCCATCACCCCTGAGGAGATTAAGATGGTGGTTGACCAGTTTAGGCAGGGAGCCCGGAACTCCCTTGATGCCGGCTTTGATGGCGTGGAGATCCACTCGGCAAACGGCTACATCCTGGACCAGTTCCTGAAGGTGCAGGCCCTTCTGGACTCGCTGCTGCATGCAGCCTTTGGCTCATGCACACCTACCTCCCTGAGCCAGCTGCCGCAACATGGCTGATCTTGTGACTAGGAGACATGCTTGTCACTGGTGTATAGCAGCTGCTGCATGAGCTTCATGTGACAACAGCGCTAGCTGAGCCAGTGTCACCGCCCATGCAGAATGGCGTGAACAAGCGCACAGATGAGTACGGAGGGTCCATCGCCAACCGCTGCCGCTTCACTCTCGAGGTAAGGCACCCCCTCAAAGCACTCCTGATGCATCCAGGCATGTCGCTTCACTGCCAGTACGGTCAGCACTAGAGAGATCTGTGCACATCAACCGAACTGTACATGTACTGGCCGGGACAATATCACAATGCACCGCTGGAAGACATGTGGATGGTGACTATCCCTGTGCCCAGCGCATGCCCTCCAGCTGAGAGGCTCATCAATGGAATGTGGCCATGTAGGTGGTGGATGCAGTGATAGCAGAGGTGGGCGGCGACAGAGTGGGCATCCGCATCAGCCCCTTTGGAGGGTTCCTGGACGCAGACGACGACCACCCCTACGCGCTGCACGTGTACCTGCTGGAGGAGCTGAATAAGCGGGACCTCGCCTACGTGCACTTCATCGAGCCCAGGGACCCCTCCTCCAAGGGCGTGGGGTCCCCCCTGGCCGTCCATGACTGGCAGCACAAGGAGCACAATCTGGACGTGAGCTTCCCTGCAGCCCTGCAAATGCTCTTTTAAGCAGTGTCTATATGCTCATCTGGTTGCTCAGCACTCGGTTAATTGCATCAACTGCATACGCCAACGTTTGCTGTCACTTCGGGGGTCATGAATGTTCCCTGTAGCCCTATCCAGTACTGCAGTAGTCCAGTGCAGCGCAGCTCCGTTCTACAGATGCTCTGGAGACAAGAAGCCTACAGTATGCACCTGTACGTGTTATGATAGATATTGCCATTGCAAATTTAGGGTGAGCTGCTCTATAGACATTGCGTGTCGTCTGAGATGGAGCTGTGTGCACAGGTGTTCAGGCATGCATACAAGGGCACCTTCATTGCAGCTGGCGGCCACACCAGGCAGTCAGGAATTGAGGCACTGGAGAAGAACCACGCAGACCTCATCTGCTATGGCCGCATCTACCTGGCCAACCCAGACCTTGTGCATCGCTTCGCCGTCGATGCGCCCTTGAACAAGTATGACAGGTGAGCACTTCTTCGTCTGCTGTGCCTCCCACATGCACTTTGCGCACTCTGCATGCTGGTGATGGGTGGCCCTGCAATGTCTGATGTTGTATCTCAGCGGTTTCTGGGCACCTGTGAATTGCCGCACAGCCCATACTGACGTTTCCAAGGATTGCTGCACGATGTGTGGTTTGCTTTTGACCCTGGAAATCAGACCGGAATCAGTCCGTCGTACAGAATGTCTCTCTGAGAAGGTTTCCTGCTCGTGCCATCAGGGACACCTTCTACACTCAGGACCAGGAGAAGGGATACACAGACTACCCCTTTCTGGATGAGGCAGATGGCAAGCAGGCCTGAGCAAGGCCCAAGGTGCCTGACATAGGACTCATGCAGCCGTGCTGCAGAGTCAAGTTTCACCATGAACACGAGTGGACCAAATTGCTATTTAGATCCCCTGAAGCCCCAGAAGTGCAGGGTCATGATGGGGCTTTATACTCTGTTCCGAACGCTCCGCAGTACTCCAAAGAGGCTTTCCCTAGGCTTGGCAGCACGCAAGACTAGAACGCATGAACAGATGTGAAGAGCACTGTCTGGCAGACTGACACTAGTAGTGGTGGTATTTGCAGTGAGTTGTAGTGGAAGGGTGGCAACAGCTCTTGTTGCACATGCAATTTATCTAGGTGCAGGGAAGGCATTGCACAAACATCTTATGAGGCCTGCAGACGTTTATGGCACAGGCGTTGGGTCACTTGCTTGCCAGCACCAGCACCAGTGCAAATGTTCAATAGGCTCAGCGTCCTTTGATTACCCAAGTGAGTCCCATCACATCAGCATACAGCACCCCACTCATAGCAACACTTTGGAATTGCAATTGCAGGGCGTCTCCTTTTGAAAGTGTCCGAGCCTGTGATTGGCATCAAGGTGTTTGACACTGACGTGCCAAGCGAAAGTCTTGCGATGACGTCATAGATCAGCACTACCAAATACACCACTTACCACGCTTATTAAGAGCGCCTGAGGTTGCTGCTATGCCTTTCTTGTCAGGATGTACAGGCTTCATGCTTTTCACAACAAGGTACCACCTGCGTTCTCCATCAGACATGGCCTTTGCCACCTGCCGCTGCAATGACGAACCGCCTCCGAGGCTGATTGCAAAGCAGCCTTGGTAGTGCCTCCAGTCATACCACAGCAGGTCGCCTGAGGCATCCAGGATGCCAATATGCACACTACCCTGTGTGTTCAAAGCTATAGACTTCTGCGCAGGGCTTGTGTCATCCAGGTTCAGCCAGCATCCTAACATTGTGCTGATCTCCACCCGCAGCAATGTGTTCACACCCTCACTGCAGTGTGATGGAAGCATGAGCGGCTCATCTTTAGAGCCCATATGACAGCTTGTATTCTTCAACAGCTCCAGCCTCTGATGACGCTTCAGTACTGCATTGATGGCTTGCATCTGATTGCCTACCGGACTATACTCACAGTCAAGCTGAAATGACACCAAATTGGTGCCTGGAGCAGTCCAGCATGGGCTGAGGAGCCACTCTTGGCAGGCTATCCAGGGCCGGGTTGCAAAGAACCCCTGAGCTGTCGTGCAAGGCCCAGGATGCTTCTCCTGAGCATGGTATGGCTGCCACGCGGCATGCACTTGGCAGCCTGCTGTCACGCTGATGCTGTTTGGTGACCAGTTCACAATGTGCAAGCATCTCAGCCTGCGCAGACCCGATAGGTCCAAACTTCCGTACCTAAAGGGGTGACCGCAACGCTTGCGATGGTGACATAACCTTAAGGTCTCTAAATGCGGAAAGTCCTGCCAATTCACCCTTTGCAGGAATTCCTCAATGGATGTCTCAAGATCAAGGTGCTGTAGTGTCGGCCTGGCGCACGGTGAAGATTGCCCCGTTCTCATTGGGACTGCCTGCATGAGATTGAAGTCTCTTCAGCTGATAGGTACTGCTGTGAGGGCTGTACCCTGATCAACAAGTATGGACGGGCCTAATCATTCATACATCAAGAGCGCTGACAGACACAAGACAAGGTCCTGGATCTATTAAGGTAAAGTGTCAGGTGTATCGCTCAGCAGTGCTCGACGTTTCTCGCACACACGCGCATGTTGCCCGTGAATTTTTCAAAGATGCTGCTGTACCTTGACGTTTGGGCAGAGTGTTGTAAGTGCAGGGTCGGAACAGTCGTGTGCGTCTGTAGGATTCAGCTGCTCCACGTTGGTCAGCAAGGCGTTGGCCATGCGCGCATCCCAGACAGCAGCAGATATAGAAGATGCAGCATGGCACCGACTCAGCACAAATCTGTAACCTGCTCACAGCATCCCACGTGAGCTTGCTTCTGCTAGAGACGTCTGGCCCCACAGGATTGACAGCGCCAGATTGCATCATGCACTGATCACATGTATTTACAATGCTACCTAAGCATACCTGCCGCTGGCAGATCATGAGGCAACTCGATGTGCGGAACTTGGAGGAACCAGGATGCTCTACAAGTGCCAGCGATGTGTGCCCACTCATAGGCTGTCAGATGTCTGCTAACCTCAGACCAAATGGCCTCCGAATGTCCTGAGCCAGTCGCAAGAGGATTTCCCTTGCAGGAGCTCGCAGCGTGGCCCATGTCTGCAAGTGACAATGCGGCTCGCGTCTCACGGACAGCAAATGCGTGACTCGCGCAGGTTGCATGCCAGACTGTACCCCGCAGATAGTCACCACTAAACAGCTGCATACCGCTTCCGGCATGCGCGAAGCTCCCCCCATCTCTTAGGAAGCTTCCCACTCCGTGTCTTAATGCGCTGCATTGGTTTCCGGAGGACATCATGGTGCGCGCATACCTGGCGAGTGCATAACTTTGTGCTTCTCTCCCAGATGCGTGGTCCCACCATGAAGAAGGCGCGAGTGGCTCAGGGTGTTGGCCTTCTTTCGTTGCCTGATGAGATACTGGCAAACATTGCACGCGAAAGCCTCTGCTGGCGCAGCAAGGAGTACTACAGCGATTGGGTCAGTGCTGCAATGACGTGCAAGAGACTGCGGGATGTGCAGCTCCCGAATTTCATCACCGTTCACAACTGGGAAAGTAAGGCTTCCCTAGAAGCCACAGCGCCATCTGCAGCCCGGACACAATACATGTGCAGAGTCTATTGCAGTAATCTGACACACATGGAGTTGACAGGGTGTGAATGCAACAGGCTGGCGCTTTTAGCCACAGTGTGGTGCCCACACTCATAGTGGAAGCCTAACCTGCAGCTTCCTTTCATGTGCAGGCTTAAAGTGGCACTTGAAGCGCTCTCAGTATGTAAAGCATGTAACGATAATGCTTAAGGCATGGCCCTGCAAAGCTCATCGGCGGCGGAAGCTGTCGAAGGAACTCATGGAGGTATCCTGCAATCTGAAGCACCTGGAAAGTTTGGTAAGTCCAGTGCTATATCACCTTACTACATGGCAGCACTCTGTGATCTTGCCAGGCGCAGAGCATGTGTGTCAAAGTGTGCCATCTCCGTATTTTGTACAAGAGCGCCATGTCTGTCAATCACCCTGTGCCAACAACAAGCAGCCCTCATTGGCTGAGCTGCTGTAGGAACTCTATCCAGTAGGCAGGGAATTCCCCGTGCAACTCGAAGATTGGATCACCGGCATGTTGTCTGGTGCAAGCAGCCTCAAACACATACGCCTACCTGTAGAGCTGCTCCAGGGCCTGCCAATGTCGAGGAGAGCAGCACTGAGAAGTCTGTGCACCGAAAGTTGCCTCACACAGGCCAGAGCTGTGCCAGATGTTGTACAAGCTGTGCTGGATTGCCAGCAGCTGGAAGAGCTGACCATCGATTGCGTGCGATGCGACTTGGAGGTTCCTGTGCTTGATCTGCGGCACCTGGTGCATCTGAGGAAGTGCAAATTTTCGGCAATGCCTGCTCCTGGCAGTCTATCCCTTTCACAAGGTGAAATAGACTTGAGTGTATTAAATGAGCAGGTTGCAGCATGGAGCAGACTGCAGCATCAGGTACGAGGGCGCGTGCTCTACCTGGATGTTCATGATTACGCAACGAAAGGGCTGCAGGCATGGCCTCAAGGCATTGAAGCCTTCCATAATGTGCAGTTTTTGCGATTGACTTGTCTTGATGTCTGGCCATGTGCGGGTGACGACACTCTTGACTTAGCCCATTTTGCTGATATCCCTCATGTGAAGCTGTGCGCTGAGCGCAAATTGCATGTGAAGATTTCGGTAGGCAGCTGGAAAATTTTGGAAGTACAGAGCAGCAGCACATTCAGTGTGGCAATCCCTGATGTAACAGCCTTCCTGAAGGGCATAGGCGCCTTCTACTTCAAGTTCAAGAGTGAGGAGAGGCCAGAAGACCTCATCAATAAGCTAAAAAAAGCAGGAGCGGAAACAGGAACAGCGTTGTATGAGCATGTTCGCAACTCGCGTGCACCATTAGTCGTGTTGAGCAACACTAAGCCTGAACCTAGCAATCTGCCTTTCTTTGATTTAATGTATCTGAGAGCTCGCTCCAAGCATGAGGAGACCAAAAGATGAAGGACTAGGTGGAAGACAGGCTGCAGCCATCCCTAGCCTTCTTAGTCCAGCTGTTACACATGTAAATGGTTTTTCCTGTGCTAGCCCGAGCTTTCCTGCAGAATGGCACAAAGTGAGACCTCTCATGTACAATCTCCTATCCAAGATGTTCAAGATGTAAGCCCGTACGGGGTGAAGAATTACATCCCACTGCATTGCAAGGTTGGTATGAAAGTGCCAATGATTGACCCCAAAGTATCGTTGTTAGGAGACATCAATGTACTCATCTGTACATAGTGAGCCAGCCTGGCACAGCCAGGCATCTATCACACCAAGCAACATGATGAGATTGAAAGTTTATTGTACACAACGCAGCCAGAACACATATAACTTCCATGATCACCTTTGGAAAATCACGTAATGCATGCGTATCATGTTTGCTGAGATGCGCTTTGGCACTCTGATCAAGCTGCAGTCATGCGTACAGCTGCATGTCAGGCCCTAATCATGACGCTCTTCAGGGCGGATGGATCATGTCTCGCTGCAGCATCCGCATACTCAAACCTGCCTAGCACAGTCAGTAACAAGGACAGGCTGTCCCAGAGCTTGCTTGCGTCCGGGCACACTTCAATTGCTCTGCAGTAGCAGGCTGCAGCCTCTTGCGACTTGCCTGCAAGCCAGAAAGCTCTCTCTCATAGTCTGGCAACATGCAATGTATCGCCTTTCAGGGAATTTTCCACACGCGCAACCTACATTAAGCATATCACCCACTGCATACTATCAATGACCGTTTTATACACCCTGTGGCACTGAACGAACTGGCATGCACCGCTGACCTCTCATTCTTTGAGCCCTTGATTGCTGTTCATGCCAGATGCTGAATAAGGTATACGATGAGGTCAAAGGCTGAGCACTGCACCTTGGCCGGACTGGGACTTGGCCAGGCCCACAAGGGCGCGCACAGGGCCGCCAGGGATGGCAGCTGCCTTGAAGACCCGCTCGGCTTCTGCGTGCTGCTCCTGGCGACTCAGTGACTCTCCCAGCAGGCACAGCGCGGTGGTGTCATGGCCCCTGAAACATGCACCTCTGTTTCAGATGCAGACTGTATTGTGCATAAGAGGCTAGTGTTCACAGATGATACTACAAATGGCGGAGAGCATGCTGAGCTTCTGAAGCACTTAGTAATTGCACATATACATCACAGATGGAAAACTGGGCCCATGGTCCGAAGACATTGCTGAGGGCAGCGTTATTACAGATTTGCATCAGCCAAAAGCCTTTACCTGCTGCTGACAACACATTTGCCCAGTGCTTCTGTGGCTGCAGCATTATCGCCCCTGAGGGTATGAAGATACCCCAGCATCTCCCATGCCAGCGGGTCATTGCTATTCCGTGCTATCCTTCCCTGCAGCAGACCGTACCCTGCTGTGAATTCATGCAAGCAGATCATATTCCCTGTCAGGACCCAACGCGTGCGGGATCGCAGCATGAGTGAAGCAGGAGCGCCATGCCTACAGCTCTCTTAAGTATGCCTCAGCTGCGTGCTTTCTTGTCGCACATCATCTGTACGCCCGCTGTTGGTCTGACTCAGGGACCCTGTGCAGAGTGTGCGCACCTGCAGGGCAGCTTCCGTCTCTGAGGCAGGCCTGCCACCGCCCGTGCCCAGGTCTAGCGCGGCGTCCGGTCTCCCGCTGAGGGACTCCAGCCAGCAAGACAGCGCTTCTGAGGCGGCTTCCTTCTGACCGGCAGCCATGCCGGCCTGCACCAGGGCCCGCCAGGCCTGGAGGTTAGCCCCATGGGTTGGCCAGCCCCTCAGAACATGCTTCAGCGGCCCCACAGCAGTGCGGAACTCCCCAAGATCTAGCCGCAGCCGGCCCAAGTGCCACCAAGCTTCTCTGTTTGTGGGAGCTGCCTGCACAACGCACCAGCTCTATGTTTGGATCTCCCCTACGTGTCACAAACTCTTGTATATTTGTCTACTTGTGCTCTGTGAGCAGTCCACTGACGCTTGTGCACAGACGCCCCACGATGCCTCAGACACTGCCCCGATGCCCTCTGGAGATTGCCCTTTTCTCATAATGCATGTGGAAGCGTCAGCGGTGGGTAATGCAAGACGTGATGGCCCTGCTGTGGTACCAATGGGGTGGAGGCACACAAGTAAACTCTTACCCTGGCCGCAGCCTCGTAAGCAAGGGCAGCTGCAGCAGGGCGGCGGTCCCGCTCCAGCTGCTGAGCAGCTTGCAGGGGCAGCGGGTGAGCGCAGTAGGGGTTGTCCTCTGCCGGCGTCAGCCAGCAGGACGCCTCCAGGGCTTGCATGTCATCTGCAGTCACTCATCAGTGTCAAGACGCATCACTGTGCCGCAGGCTAACATGGCAAGCTTTGAGATGTCAGCCTATTCAAAGGCCCAGGACTTGCTTCTGATCAGTGCAGTCCTCATGCACTGATATCCATATGCACCTTTCTCTCTGCCAGCTCTCATGCAACACCCTGAAGGTCTGCTGTGGCAGTACACACGGGGAGAGTACATGCTTACATTCAAGGGCGTTCCTGGATGGAGCAGCCAGCTCCTCATTGAACTGCTGCACCCAGCTGGCTGCGCCCTCAGCCTCCACAGGATCATCCCTGGATGGCCCTTTCATTGCTTTCAGCTGCTCGGGTGTCAGCTGCTGCTCCTCATGCTTCTGCACAGCATCAGTCAGCCCATCAAGAGCCTTCCAAGTCAGGCAGCACCTACAATGACACCTTCTGGCATTGTCCGGCTACTGTTGGCAACCCAGCCACACTCTCAGCGGATGAACACAAGCTTCTGTGAATAGTACCTTTGTCACGCAGGGAAGTCAGCACAACGAGAGACACACCTGTCCTTCAGAGAACTCCTGTGCCCAGGACGTGCCAGGTGCATGGCTTGAGGAGTATTGCTCAGCCCATGCAGACCCTTGAGCCTGTGTAGGCTGGCCGTGTACGCCAGAGCTGCTGGGGTGGGCAAACTCCTCTGCCCAGTTGCCGGGCTGCCCTCTGCCCAGAGGCGGCCTCAGGGCAGCCTGACTTCCTTGTGCTTCATTGAACTGCTCAGCCCATGAGGCCGAAGGGTGATGCTGCTGTGGTCCCCTCAGATGCTCCTGCGATGTTGTTGATTTCTTAGCGCCCCACACATTCTAGCAGACTCTGCTCGGCTGGTCTCTTCAGACACTGCTCAGACACTCAGCATGGGGGCTTTGCATCGCTTGTTAGGCATGGATGGAGAGATACTTGAGGGCTTAACAGCAGCTTGCCTGGTAGTCCTGAGCCCAGTGCTCGCCTTGTGGCATGTGAGCGGGTCTAGATGCGCTGGCATGGGCATCAAACTCTTTTGCCCATGCATGCGCTCCTGCTGCATGGGGGGGCAGCTGTGCAGGGCGGCCTTGCAGAAACTGAGAGTACTGCTGATCATCCCGCCAGGAAGCGCCCTCCCCAGCACTGATGCTCTGAATGAGGCGCTGTGTTTGCTGCTCCTGGAACTCTCTGGGAGCCTCTGCAGCACCAAGTGGCTTGTCATGTTGTGTCATGCACGTCAGACATGTCTTCAATGCTCACGCAGCCTGTGCAAGAAGTCAGAGAAAATTGTACTAGACAGCCCTGGATGGTCATACAACTGGGCTCCAGGCTGCTGATCTCCATGAGGCATGGCTTCAGCACCTGGGAAGATATGACGGGTGACAATCGATGCTCTGCTTGCGATCTTCGCCTGGGCTTCCACCGAAAAGCTCAGCTCTGACAGGGGCAGAGCTGTAGCGACGTCCTGTTTCCTGCTGTTATTCAGGAGGCCTGTGGCCAGTCGTGCCAAAGGATTCGACTGAGAAGGTCCTGCATGTTCCAGGGCCAAAGTCAGTGACTCCAGGTCCCCTCAAAAGATCGCATTCATGCTATCCATTGCTTGACCGGTAGAGTTCACACCTTGATCTGGCGCACAGCCTGGACCTGAAACAAGGTCCCGCAGGGAGTCCATTGGAGACAGAAAGATGATGATGACCTATAGAGACATTCGTGTTGTGTTTTGTCTGTCAGTCAAGGTGTACTCTCGACACGTTCAAGCCGTGATGTGCTGAATCCTGCATCATGCTGGTTGCACCGCGTGGATTTCCAAGACTTGCAAGTAATTTGCCTTCACGAGCCTCATGGACATTGGCGCAACGTACCGCTTGCTGCTTAAGCGCCAGCCTGCCCAAGTCAACTGGGCAGCAATGCTGCCCGACGCCCAACATTTTCCGGAATGCCCTTCTCGCCGGCTATGAGGCATCCAATTCCTGAAAACACCCTGGAACACTAACGTGAGACGGTATTGAGCTGTCCAGAGGTATTAGGCCGGCTCATGGTCGCGCTTTCCCGTGTTCAGTGGGCATGCTCAAGGCCCTTGAGACAACTGCTACGACTTCACAAGTGTACACGACCAGGAGCCAGCTTAGAAACTTCACTCAGAGCTTTACCTGTCTGCTGCAGGGCCTTCTCAGAGCAGGTGTGTTGCCTGTTCAATCAGTCCTAACATGGCAGCTGGTGCTCCGAGACGGCTCCTCAAGCATGCACAGCGTGATCGGGTGTTCCCGTGCAGCCTCAAATAGCCAAGCGAGCCCCTCGTTTCTACGTGCCAGAGAAGAATCTGCAACACTCGCAGCCTGGCGCCACATTTGAGCTCGGCAAAGAGGAGACACACCATGCCCTTAAGTACGTCTAGTATCCGTCTGCTGCTACAAGTGAAGTCAAAAAGCTGCCCGCTTGTGTGTTTGTAAATAGTCTCGCTCTTCCTGGAGCTCTGAGGTGTTTCAGTGAGACCGTGCAGGGTGCTGAGACTGAGAGAGGGAGCACCATTGGAAGTATGTGATGGCGACGGGACTATTGCTGCTGCTTTTCTGAGAGGCATTGGCCACAATCACAGGGCGTATGTAGAGACCTCGCAGCCGGCCACGACAGTGAGAAGCCCATACCATGCCCCTCTTGCCTTAGAAAGTTTGGGGGGTATTTCCTGAAAAGGGCAAAACCTCCTGACACAGTTTTGTGAAATTAATGTCAATGCAGGTACCATGGCAAGGGCCAAAATGGGAGATTGTGGCAGCATGCTACAGCCTGAAGGGCGGTCGCGCAGACTTTCTCATGGAAAAGGCTGCTGAGCTGGGCGCCTTTGCAGTGCGCCCGATCCTGACTGTACGATCTCCATATCTAGGCAAGCTGCTATTGATGGCCTCTTCAACTTCAAGGCAGCCTGCTGATCTGCTGCAAACCACGTCATGCGTATGGCAAGAATGGACTTTTGCTCTGTCATTTGGTCCTGCAGTATGGCAATAGAAGACTTCAGGCATGACGTTGCAGCTTGACGGATCTGCAACCACACAGTAGAGAGGAGCTGAACGACTCTGCTCTCCACTGTAGGGGTATTCACCAGATGTACCACTTGCTCGTGCTGTGCTCTCAGGGCAGAAGCAGGTGGCGACAAAGGTAGCAGGCAATAATGCGGACACCGACGCGGAGCTCAATGATTCTGCAACGGCTGGTGTAAACGCTCTTAGAGGCCCCAGTGTAAAAAGGGCATCTCAGCAGGTCCTGTTGCACTTGCAGGGCGGAGGCAGATCGTGATAGAGGTGGCGGACATTGATGCGGACAGCGAGGAGGAGCTGGAAGACATTGAGACGCCGGATGTGCAGCGGCGCAACCGCTGGCGGCGCGTTGCGCAGGCAGCCACCAAGCAGTGCCTAAGGTCGGTCCTCCTGCATGCCAGGTTGCTGGACTCTAGGACCATCTAATGCTGCCTGCACAGAACCACTTGAGCCTTGCCGGCTCCCACAGAGTCCAGCCACTAACTTGTCCCGGTGCAAGATTGCATGGCAACAGCAGCAGTCCTTAACAAGGAGCCGGACACCTGGCTGCTATTTCATTGACAGAGGGCGATTTTGTCTTGCAGCAAAAGGGGGATTGCTCATGCTATGTCAGCAGCCTCTGTTTGAGCACCTGCTCAGGGCTCCAAGGCTATGTGCACTGCTGGCTGACAGCATTCCCATGGCGCAGGGCTCACAGCTTGGCCATCAGGGCACCTCTGCATGTCAGTGAGCTGGCAGTGCGAGTGGGGAAAGCCCCCCTTGCGCTAGTAGGCGTAGAGGGAGCCCCGGGCATTCACCAAGTCCTGCAGCGGGAGGGAGCAGCACTCGCAAAAATGACACAGCCCGGCTCCAGCGCGGGTGTTCTGCTGGTGGGGCCAGAGGGAGACTTCACAAAGGAGGAGCTGCAAGGGCTGATAGAGGCGGGGGCTAAGCCGGTGGGGCTGGGCCAGAACAGGCTTAGGGTGGAAACAGCAGCCCTGGCAATGATCACTGCTGTTACCTTGGGGGCAGGTCCAGATGCAATGACCTCAAAGGCTCTCTGACACTCTGCTGCCCCCTTCGTGCTTGTGAGAGACATGACTCGATAATTCTTTGGGGGGTCTCGGATGTCCGATCACAGATGTATGACACAGAATGCGCCATATGACTTGGCTGAACTAATTGCGCTAGGAGCATTATGAAGCACATGGCGCTGTCAAGCTGTAAGTGCCACACCCGCAACAGACTGGGCCCAGGTCCATTGTCAGGGTCCTAACTCTGGTCAGGGCATCTCTGGACGGATCTGCCCTAGCATTGGTGCAATCACTTTCTGGACATGATACCTGTTGAACCCTATACTATGGCAAAGTGTCAGCTGTAATACTTTGCTCCTCCTTCTCAACTCTGCAGTCAGCCCGTGGATCTACCCAGTGGGCCCTGCTGGCAAAGCTTGGTTGGCCTGCTAGCACAACGAAGAGCTCACAGCCAAAGGACTGAGCTGATGCTGGAAGATCCTGCAACTATTCACGGGTCCCAGATGGGTGCGCCCTGGCCGGCAATTCCCTGCCCTGCAATCCGCTGGCGCTCTAGCACTGGGCTGGAAGCAAGCGCCCTTCCATGTTGCGTCGTGAACTGCAGCCCTTGGCAGAGCATGTCTGCGTCCTCAGCGCTCTGCACAGCAAGGCTCAGCTCAGGGCTACCGGTCTATAGCTATAATATAAGCTCACGAGCTGCAATGCATTTGTCCTTACTCTCATCAAGTTCCATCAATCATATGGTGGCATCTGCTAGCACTAGTACGCTTGTGTGCTCCCAAGCAGGTAAGAAAGGAGCTGAGCCACTTGGCCCTTGCAGCTGGTTATCAGGGAAGGGGCATGCAACTGTGCTGTGCCCCGCTTGTGACACAGCCATCCACGCAGGACTCAAACCTACTGTGAGCTGGCATGACCACTCCATGGGAGCGTAGCACGCTTTGTTTCAGTACACAGAGATGTACAGCTCAACATTGGTGAGATAGCAGGTCCCTCTCAGAGATACCGCCTTCTTCTTGCCTTGCGCCAATTCGGGCCAATTCAAGCAATGGACAGGGCCGCGTTGACAGCGCCCCAGCCCACAGTGTCATTTGCACAAGTGGGGGAGGTTCTCAACGCTGTCATGGCCGTTGTCAAAGTGACGTAGGGCAAGAGACAGACTGTCACAGCAGTGGAGCAGTGGTGTCACATGCCTGGCATTGGAGGGACGCCGAGAAGAAGGGCCACGACGGCGGGCGCACTACCAGAGGCCGCCGTAGCAGCGCCAATGTCTTCACGGGCCTCACTGCACCGGGCGGCAAAGCTACAAGGCGCAACCTCTGCTGATCCCTGAATGAGTCACACCATGATGTCAGCATCTGGCACTAAGGCTATAACTGATGCGATTATGACCGGGTATAGGCAGCTGGCTCTCATCCTTCTCTACCATCTGCCCCCAGGCAGACACCTTGCACCAAAGGCATCACGCTGCTCCTCTGAAGGGCAGTGACGTGCCTGGAGAAGGGGCCATTATGTGACACCTCACATCCTAAGTTTCTAGAAGAGACTTCCTTGGCCTGAGATGATTACTGGTGTTGTTGTGAGATGACAGAACAATTGTAAGGCGCGCACCTGTCAAAGTGAAGGACATCTCGCAAGGCTACCGTCCATCTCAGAGCAGGCGCTGAGCTCTGCGAGGGCTTCACTATGCACAGCAGGTGCTGCTCAGTCAGCACCGCAAAGTCTGAGCTGGCGGCCAGCTGGCGGCACAAAAGGAAGCCCTCGCCAGCATTGCGTCCTCGGTCAAGCTCCAAAAGCAGAGCCCTCCCTATGGCCTGCATCAGTCAAAACTTCTTGCGGAGCACTCAGAAGCCCTTCTGGAGTGGTCATATACTGTCTATAAAAGGGCATGTCCCGGAGTTCCTTGCACAATAGTCCTTGAGCTCATGATGCAGCAAAGCCTGCTGCAATTTTGCTTATCTATCCCTGACAAACTCATGAGACTGACCTCTCAGAACAGCATGCCATTGCTACGCATGTCGACGAGCACTACACTTGCTGCAGACAGTATACAAGCTGCTTCAGCAAGGCCACATGCATAGACGTAGACAGTTCATGGGCTGCACCGGCAGCAGCAGCAACAATGTCATGCAGCATGCTATATTCGTCTGAGCTAAAATGACTTCAGTGCAAGGCCAGCGCAAGCTGTCCAAACGCCAAATAGAGCATGCTTTACCAGTGATCATACACAGCGCACACAAGAGCGACAAAGGACCTTCACTTGCTGGGGAGGGCTCTAGCCGTCCTTGTCAACACTCTGCCTTTCAACGGGTATAATAAGCTCTGGCAGGAGGTTGGCTACCTCAACACCAGCCTTGTTCTGGAGAAGGTTTAGGCTCAGAGAAGAGTGGCATGGCTTGCAAAAGGACGCAACAGTAGTCAGGGTCAGTGAGCTACAAGAGTTGACAGCAAACTTTCCTACCTCAGACCAGTTGTACACAGCCAGCGGCTCATCCGACGCCACATGGCGGGGCGGCCGGGCGCGGGGCAGCAGCGGGGGGATCCCCATGATGGCGCTGCGCAGGCTGTCCGCCACCGCCACGCTCGTCTCGAGCGCAAAGGCAAGCGGCTGCACCAGCGCCCCAACCGCTCCCCGGCTGGCGCCCCTGAGCAGCCCTGGCACCCCTCCCTGCTCCGCGCCCCTGAAGCAGCAGCAGGGACATCGGTCCCATACCAACTGCCCACTTACCCTCATGAAGGTGTGTGGGCCTTTGCGCATGTAAAAGACAAGAGGCACATGCTGACGGGGAAGAGTCTGAGTCAATCTCCCCGCAGCCTTTATGTAGCAAGTCAACGCGGGGGTTTCCAAGACTGCTCTGTCTCAGGTGACCTTCTTGAGTGGAGAGTGGCCAGCGAGGTGGGCCTAGGTGCTGCAATACGTGCCTGACAGGCTCAGACAGGATGCCCACGACACCATTGAGGAGGGCTCCTAATAGGCCAGGGTTGGCGTCGGGCGCAGCATTGTCCCGCGCTCGGCTGCGCAAGCGAGCTCGCAGCGGCAGCCCCGCTCGGCTTTCGGCTGGCTCCAGCCCCAAAGCTGCCAAGCCCTGCACACCAATGTTACGCACGCTTATTCAATGGGTAAGCGAAGTGGTCCTGCATTACAATCTGTGCTGCTTGGGAAAGAGGTGCGTGCTTGCCGGACTACAGGATGGGGCACGGATGTGGCCCGATAGTTGATGTACTGTGAGCACGAGGGCAGTGCTTGCATGCGTCACACCTTGCGAGCAGCTCCGCTCATCTTGGCGGTAGCATTGCTGAAGGCATAGACGGTGTTGGTGATGAGACCACGGGTGCCGTCCAGCATTCCTGCTGCAATGCGTTCGGGAGCGCCTCTTCTGGCTCCTTCCACAAGGCCTGAGGCAGGGCTGGCCAGGAAAGACCACACGCCCAACCCTAGGTGGTGGATGAGCTTTGCCGGGTCACCTGCACAGCGCAGCGCCACAATCAAGTTTCCTGTGTGATTACCAGTCTCGCTTCTTGGCTAAAGGGAGCTGTACGGGCCGAGCGGGGCATAGATGCATGAATCATCACGGCTGTCCTCCACCAGGTTGAAGGGCGCCCCAACAGTGTTGTTTCTGACACAACACAAGAGAGCTGTACAGGTGCAAGCAGGCCCTCGGGATCTTCAGCTCCTCAACATGTTGCATTACGGCTAGCAAATATCAGAGCTGTGGCTCACCAAGCACATTGGCAGATCCAACAAGCTTGACAAGCTCTGGTAGCGCGGCTCTCAGGTAGTGACTTTGGACCTGCTGCTGCAGGGCGGTCATCCCCAGCAGAGGATGCTCCATGTGGAGGGGCGCCAGAGTGATGCGCCCTCCCTCCACCTCACCCACCAGCGCAACGAGGCGCTGCAGTCCTGTTCCCAGGGCTGTGCCTGCAATTACGCATGCAGATTGTAGGGCAGTAACAGGATGCTGGCTAATGTTGAATGCATGCTCTCTGAAATGGCCCGCCAGCCCAGAGACGCAATGGAAATGAGCTCAGGCTTATGCCCATGGTAGCCTCAATGGTAGCAGCCGCTGGGCGCATGTATTGGAGGCCATGCAGACAACAATGATTTGGCAAAGCATTGCATAGCACTACATGGCCAGTACCTGTGATGTCGTTGGGGTTAAGGTGATCCCGGCGCTGCAGCTCTGCTGGAAGGAAGCTGATGGTGACATTGATGGGCGAGATGTGCATGCATGCGATGTACACTTTGCGCTCCTGCGTTGGCGCCCGATTGTAGCTGGCAACAAGCATGTCAACGTCTGAAGCGCCCTCCTCTTCACTGCAGAATTGTTCAAGGGCATATCAGTCACTGCGCTTACGCTCAAATAGGTTTCCGTACAGATTAACGTCGCACTAAATTCATGTGTGGTCGGAGGATGTATCCGCAGCAATGTCAAGCAGCGTTCACTTTCAGGCATCAGGAAGAAAGTACCTGCTGGTGCTTGGAAGCAGCTTCCTGAGGGGCTTCAGAGCGTGTTGCAGTGCAGCCAGGACCTGATCCAGGTGCTGTTGATCAGCCTCCAAGAGCGCAGGGCCCATGTGCACCTGCAAGGTGTGTTCTGCTTCAGGCACATTCCGTGTCTCGCTTGCTACACAAGCCCTAGCTGTATTCATGCTGAATTCCACGTTGAGGGTCCCTTGAGTCTCTTCTAGCACAGACAGTCCGTAAGTTCAGATCTGCGCATGGCAGAGTAGAAGGAAGATTCTGCAGACAGGTCAGATTGTATCTGATCAAACATTTTGGTGTTCCACCTCCTGGACTCACAGGGTTCTGCAAGGCTCTGTAGCTTGGTTTAGGACGTCATGAGAGCCTGTCTGATGCCCCACCTCAATTCTCTCGAAGCACCGCACGCCTGCAGGCGTCCGCTGCCAGACCGCCACTCTGCCGCACAGTGCTGGCGCCTTTGTTGCGGAGCTGGAAGGCAGGGCGGCCTCAGGCAGCATGCTCAGCCCGAGGCTTGCCACAGGCGCCGGAGACAAAAAGCCCACTGGGAAGATGGCGTCCCTTTGGGGATTGTCCACCTGCATTATCACATGACTCACGCATGATAACAAAGCAGCAACAGCATTTGCTGACATATGCATGAATACCTGAATGATATATATCGAGATCCGGTTTCCCAAAATCAGCTGCTCACTTCGCAGAAGACACATGCTCTTTCCAGGCTTGCTTGGAAAACAATTCAGTAGTGGCAAACCAGGACCGCGCTTGCCTGTATGCTGCGGATGCAGGCTTCCACAGTGCGGCTGACTCTGCTGCTGGTCGCCCTCACCTGTATGTCGTCTAGCAGCATGTACAGGGCTTCAGCCTCCGGTGTGACTATGGACAAGCCAATCCCTGCAAGCCCGACATGGACCTGCACAGCATGCACCGGCTTGTTTCAGCACTTGCAGCTGCTCTTCCTCTGCATGCTTCATCAATGCACCAGTGTCTGTTATCTGGTGGCAAAGGAGCCAGGGAGCAGGGTGCGAGACACACAAATCTAGATGTCCCATGTGTGACAAGTAGTTACTGACAGTGCCCTAGAAACGTGCCAGTCAAGAGTGTCATTGCCAATCCATACGTGCTACAATGCTGAGTCTGCTTGAGACATGCACAGCCAAGATTTGTGTACAATACCATGGCATGTTGTAGGGCAACATGCGGGATGGCGCTAGCATGAGCGGCACACTGCTTACGTCAGCATGCAGAGCTGTAGCCACTGCTGCGCCTCTCTGGGATGCAGGGGCTTTGCTGACAACAGGTGAGCTCCACGGCTGCCACCCTAGTCTGTCCCCATGCCTGTTGTCCATCTCATCAGGGGCAGCAATCTCGTGTTTCTGCAGAGAAATTGTCAGTGTGACTCTTCAATCAACAAAGCCATCGTATCAGTGTTGAGAGCCCTCGTCCGATGGACGTTGTTGTGCAGAATATTTCTCTAGCACAGAGTGCAGATCAAGAGAACATGCCTGCAGGTCAGCGATAGTGAGTACGCAGGTGGGGCCTTCAGCTGTGATCATGACCAGCAGCTGGCGTTCCCGCCACTGGTAGCTGTAGTCTCCTGGTAGCCCAATCACCCTTCTGAAGCCCACCTGCACAGACAAATCCCCACAATATCATGAGGGGGACTCCACCACAACTGGCTGTACAGGCTGTGTCATACTCATGCAGCTATGGACGCTTCTAAACAGGTGTGCTTTGCTTTCAGGTTGCCCGTTAGAATGCCATGCGCAGCACTTCCCGTCAGGTGGCCGCAAACGCTGCTTCAACAGTGTCAATACGTCATCAACCACTAAAAAGCGCAGGATGCTTAATGTAGGCAGCTGCACAGGGTAGTCACCTTGTCAGGCTCGAACACGCCCAGGACGCGGTTGCCTGGGAGGGACAGGACCAGCTTGTGAGGCAGGGAGGGCTCGTCCCAGGCGTAATTGATAGTGGAGTAGGGCCGCAGGATGTCCTGCTGCTCCTCGCACCCCAGCTGCCTGCACGTGCCGGGTATCGTCATTACTGTTACCACTCAATGACAGCGTAAATAAATTGTGACATGGCAGATACAACCCTCAACACTGTGCTCTGCTAGTGCCTACTTTCGGCTCTTCACGTATGCATGCCCAGCCTGAATCAGCGTCCCTTGAGCGTACTCCAGGCTTCAACAAGCCTTACTGATGTTGTCACTGATTGCTGATTCAACATCTTCCACCCACAGGGGTTTGCCAAGAACACAGCTTGCAGGGATCTGTATGCTGGGTTACCTGACATGGAGGACCTCAGGGGAGCAATTGTCCAGCCGGTATGGCGCAAAGCCTGCAGCCTGGTGGCTCATGTTCACGATCAGCACGCCACCCTTTGTCGAGCAGATGTCCACGCGTACCAACCTCGTCTCTCCTCTGTCTCTGCACAGGGTACAGACAGGTCGGGCACTTGCTCTGCACTCACTCACCACATTGGGCTTCTGCACCTGACAAGCCAAGAAATCTCAACAGTATGTACAAACCAGCAAAGTGGAATAGATGGGCCGAGGAACATGCCCACATCACCCCATGATGTCCACTAAAACTATCATTGGGTACCCCTATGCAAGCCATCGTCACAGCTGCTGAGCAAGCCATGCATCACTCTAATGTATGGAGCCGTAAGAGCTCGACCTGTGCCGGATGTTGACAAAGATGTCTCCAGGGGTGTCGAGGGCAAAACCCCCAGACCACAGCCACCCAGCGTCCTGGATGCGCACGCTCAGGCGCCTGGGCAGGGCTGCATCCGTCCACCTGAGGGGCCTTGATGCCCCGGGAGCAAGCTCCTTCTCGAGCATTGTCTCCTGCTGCCGGAACTGCACCGCCTGTCCCAGGCTGTTGCGCAGCACGTAGCGGGGCATGACTACCAGTGCTAGGGCACCGCTAGTCCCAGGCACCTGCATCAGAAAGCTCCCGTTTGCCTTACTCTGAGCTGCTTCTGGCCTAAGTTACCATGTCATTGCAGTCAGGGTGGTGTCCAAAGCGGTGGCTAAGTCAAAGTGTACAAGGTGTGCATAAGCGCAGCAGGGGAGCGCAGGAGAGTGCAAGCCCACCCGGTTGGCAGTGACAGAGAGTGCGTAGGCTGCTCGAGCGTCCGGCTGAGCGTAGGATGGGCTTGGTCCGGGGCAGGGAACACTGACGATGGCTGCCCCGCCCTGGGCGTCCAGCTGCAGGGGCTCGGACCAGAAGGAGCGCCCATAGGGGGCGCGCATGTTGCTGACCCGCAGCTGCACGCGCAGCCGGCGCCGCCCCGGTGCTGCGCTCCCACGCATGCTTGGCCACCTGGACAATGATACCGCAAGATTTTGGGAACAGCTCATGTAGACGTACGGGCCTCCACACACGAGAACTCTCAAATGAGCCTCCCAGACAACCAGTGATGGGACAGAGCGCAAGCAAGGGCCAGGAGCGCCTTGGCTGCAATCAATCGTGCTGCAGGTTGGGAGTACACGGGAGTGTGGATATATCATACCTGCTGGGCTGGGTATAGGAGGGTAGGCCCTCTAGGCTCTCTGCTACACCAAATCTGCTGGTGGACCTGGTCCTTGTAGGAGTGGTGGTCACCTCCCTGTACATGCCAATAGACTTTCAGCCTACATTCCACTTCAGATGGTCTATGGCAAGATCACCATTATAAGCAAACACTGAGCAGGGTCAGGGTGCAGGCATGGAGTTGAGAAGAAGTGTGGACATACCCTGCTCTTCGACTGCCCATAATCTGCTGCATGCCCTGCCGCTTTGGCTGTAGGGACGGCTTTGACGCAGCCCGTTTAGCCGACTCGGGCCTGAACAGGCTGCTGCCACTCTCCTCGCTCTCATATGGTGGCAGCCAGTCCTTGGGCACGTCATCCATGGTCACCTGCAGAGTGCATTCAGCAGTCTCATTACAGCAATTACATGTACAGCACCACGCCTTCATGGTGGAATACATTGTATCGCAGGCGCAGCTATGCTATCATTCAAAAGTACTCAGCAGGCAAGCGCATGGCCCCACAGCATCAGGCAGCAGCATGCTGCCTGGCTCGTGTCAGAGGTGTAGCACGAAGCAGTGCCCCGCCTGCATGACCCCACGAGCGCCTAGTCCCACGGAGGTTCATACTGACTTGTGAGGTTACTCTCCGGCATGGGAAGGAAGAGCGTCTTGTCTCATACCTCATCCTGATCTGGCTGCTGGCTGACATCCAGGTCGCCCTGCTGAAGGGCCAGTGGCATACCCGTGCAGTTGTACACCCACAGTCCGCAAGAGACCTGCAGGATGTGACCCCCGCACTCCCGGTCCTGGGTATGTGCCAGCTGCACAGTCGTAATACTGCTGCTCTCCCCTGTGGACGCCACCTGGAAGGACGTGACTGCCTGGCCCTCGTCTGCGCCATCCATAGAGCCGGCCCTGCAGTAAAAAGGCATTCCTGTCACAAGGCATGCTCACGCAGATTGAGCACCCCTAGGGTCAGGCCACAGAAGGTGCATACAAATGCTGACGCTGCCCTCAAGCTGTGCGATCACTCCTTCCACGCAGCCAGCTACATCAGCGGGGCATAGGAGGTAGGGATGACAGACCTTTCCATGCCGCCAGCTGGATCTGAGGAGCGCTGAAGGGCGGGGACGCGCACAGGGCTGCTGCGCTGGTAGCCCTGGGCCTGGACGATGACGCCGTCCAGATGGTGGATGTCCGTGTGATGCAGGTACGCCAGCTGCTTAGGCTGCAGGAACACCCTGCACAGTACAAGCACCTTTCAGTGCAGTGACCCACTGCGCAGATGCGCTCGCCTGTGAGTACACCAGCTTATTGGCCATAAACAGTTGCGATCTACAGCTAATCAAAAGGCGTTGCATGATGCCACACTTGCTTGACGCACCCCTGTGGTCAGCAGGGTTTCTTCAAGCATGTGACCTGTCATGCAGATGTCCCTTCTAGTTGACTGGTTTTTACAGAGACAACCCGCATCTATGTGACCTGCACTTACTGCAATCCCGGAGACATAATTGATAGCATACGGTGTGCTGTGGGACGAGGATTTTTGTTACAGCTTCAGGGAGAGCAAAGAGGCACTGACCTCATGGGAGTTTGCCCTGAGGGCTTACGCCTGATCAGGAATTCAGCAGGCATGGGCAGCATGTTCTCCACGACCAGGGGAGCCTTCACTACCAGATCCCAGCCTGGAGTAGTACATGAGCGTGAGACTCACTCCCTCACGAGAAGCTGAAGATACATGGCATGGCGCAACTTTCGCCTTTTCTGAATGCTTTACTTAAGAGACACTGCATTGCCCGCAGCTTTTTGGCTGGTGCCCGATCCTGAGAAGGCTTGGCGTCTGATAACTATCCAGTTGGTATGCATGTCGCCCTGCCTAATCAAGAGCATACCTGCACGCGCTGGGCTGGGCCTCACGCCTATGCAGAAGCTGGCCTGCAGTAGACCGCTCTGGGTAGCCTGGCAGGACAAGTGACGAGCTACCCGGGATCTGGGCCGTGCAGGCTCATCAGAGCTGGTGTTGGGCTGGACACCATCCAGTAGGGGCTGCAGCCGCACTGAGGGGCTCCACTGATACTGGCTCTCCTCTGGTGCAACCCCTGAGCCTGCAAACACGCATATATCAAGCTCAAGGCCCCTTGCTGCACCCTGCCGTTCCTGTAGCAGCGCACTGAGGGGCCCCTGGAAATACTGCCGGCCTCTGACACAGCGATTCAGTATACAACCCTGTTAACAAGGAGACATTCCTTTACTGCCTGCATCTCGACCCCCTGTGGATACAAACCGACGTGATTGACAAATATATTCTCCTAGCCTTGTGCCAGGTACATCTGCACACATCGGGTGGGGGAGCGCACACCAGCGGGCCTGACAGAGATGAGTCCTGGCTCCTTGCGAAGCACAGGCATGCTGTACGCCTCCCCAGGCGCAATGGTTGCCAGGACAGTCATGGCCTCCTTGCCTGAGGTCTGCTCCCCAATGCTCAGGCTCAGCATGGTGCTGTTCACAATCTGCAAGTTTGCAGTTCACATGTTACCACTCCAAGGTTCAATTGCGTGTTGTTTGGCGACTTCAGGAGTCCATGATGGGCTTCAGACTCAGCCAAAGCATCTTACTGTAGCGGCCCACAACAACAACGGAGTCCAAGTGGGGAAGACATTCATCCACACCTGAATCCCAGAGTGTAGGGTTACTGTGGTCTCCACATGTCTTTGGACAGCCACATCGTAGGCCACAGATACTCTGTAGGTCCCCAAACTGGCACCAGGTCGCAGCGTCATGCTGTGGAAGCCTCTGCTGGCTCTGCTGAGGGGTATGACGCTGGCCAAGCCCTCCTGCCCTGCCAACATATAGAAGAGGGCCAGCCTCTCTGGCCTTGCTCTCCTGCAAATCCATGATCTTTTTCAGTATTCCCATGCATCTTTGCATAATCACATGCCCTGCCAAGCCCAGGTCAAAAATGCTCTGCAAACGAAGCTGACTGGACACGCGCTCTCACAGCGATTGCAGCTGTGTGCAGCTCACACAATCTCCATGGACCTTGAGAGGTGGCGTGATGGAAAAGGACTTGCCTCTTGGAAGCTGCCAGCTGCAGTGTGGCCATGGACGCTGAAGCGCTGAGGGCAGCTGTACTCTGCTCTGTGTTGTCAAAGAAATGGCTCATGTCCCCTGCTGAGCCTGAGCTGGCAGCAGGGGAATCACTGGCTACAATGGGCAGCGAAGCTGCTGATGCAGACTCTACCAGGACTGTGTCGAACCCTGCAGGGTGGAAGAATATTTAGACAGATGCTTGCCACATGCTTGGCGGGATGCGTTATGAGTCAATGCTACTGTTGGCAACGTAAGGCTAGAGATAGCACACATGGACTGTCACCATGCCAATTCCACCTTTATGGGCTCAGGATATGGGCAATCTACAAAACAATTGTGGTTGCTCACCATCACGTGTGAGCTGGCTGGGAGGAGCGATCCAGCACTCCAGAGACAGCTCAGTGCTGTTCTGGACTCTGTGCACTACACCAGCAGCTGAGCGGGTGCCAGACGCAGGCTCTCTGCTGCCATTCAGGAGGCTTGAGGCCTCTGGCCTACTTGCAGTGTCTTGAGCTTGTCTGACCAGGCGCCTGACCCTCTCGATTGCCTCAAACGTTGTGTATGTCGCCGTGAGGTTGAGCACCTCTGTAGATGAAACTCCAGTGGTCATCCCGCTGCCAAGAACGACGTTCCTACCAACCCTGCAGAGTCTTGCAGACTATCAGCAACATGCAGGGGTTCAATTCTATGTCAGGCCATGCATACCACATAATGTGCAGCTGCTGAGTAGCAAAAGCATGCAGCAGTGGTAAGGCATCAGAGGGATGCTTCAGGGTACTTCCAGGCATGAGCGGAGGTTTGATCAACGCTCACCATGCAAGAGGAGATGCTCCAGCAATCTGACAGCGCCAGGGCTCCAGAACAGGCTCCCAGCCAGCATGAGAGGCTGAGAAGATGTTCAGTGCCAGCTGGGCATCCAGCTCCCAGCTCAGGCCCTGCTCCTCCAGTTCCAGCCTGCCACCAAGCCTGTTTAGGCAGAGCTCTGCCAAAGGCCGCTCTGCACCGCCAGCGTCGGAAGACAGGTAGAGGACTGCTGACTGAATGCCAACGTCCAAGATTCCCAGCTGAGATGCCGTAGACGGGCGTGAGGCCTGCAGACATGCATACTAGGGTCTCAATCCCTGTCAGCCTTACAGCTCATCAGCTTAGCTGCAGATGGCTCAAAGCTCGATCACTGCCCTGCAGGCCAAGGCATGCTGTTGCTACACATACAGGGCGTAAGAAGCTCCCTACATCAGTCATGACCCACCTTGTGCGGCACCACAGCTGTGAATCCACCTGCTGTGAGTGTGGCAGCTGCACTCCTTGCGGCCTGCAGGAACAGTGCTGCGCAGCAGAGACGATGCTGGGAGGCCCACAGTACCATAGTCCCGCCATTCACAGCCGCCTCATATCGTGCGTCTGGTGCAGAGGGGGGACATGTCACTGTGCCCTGCACGACATGCCACTGGTGCGAAATTGGATGGGGAAGTGCAGGGGTGGACGCACAGTTCTGCACTCGATAATTCTGAGCAAATTTATGCTGTGGCCAAAGTTGCCTCTTGATGCGGATAGCCTATACATGACCCAAACACTGACAGAAGCGCACATTGGCACAGCGGCTTGCAGAAGAGATGACAGAGTACGAGCATAAGAGGCTGTACCTGGCCATCTCGCAGGGTAAGGAGCATGCCAGAGTCATGCTTTGCAGTTCTGCTGATGTCATCAGTGGCATTGCTGTAGCCAAAGCTCAAGGCTACCCGAACGTCTTTGGCAGCCATGTCTGTGAGCGCTGACCTCTCAGTATGCGCCTCCAGCCTGGTCGCTACCCCTAGGGTTCCACATGGAACCCTGGAGCTGTCACCTGCTCAGCAGGCCACAGACTCTGTAGGAGAATAAACAGAGATTTAGGCAGGCAGCAGCGAAGACTTAAAATTGGCTCATTTGGTGTCATGGTAACAAGCTCTTGGCAGGGGGAGCACACATCATGAAGCACTGCTGACATAAAGGGAGCTTGACTTCAATGATGCATCTTGATAGAGGCAGGGACCAGCTAAATTCTGAGTGGAGGCAGACATGTTTACCCTTGTAAGACGTAGCAACCACATCCACAATGACCAGGTGGGTTGTCACACTGAAGGCAGACTGCTGCAGGCCGTCCTCGTGGCGCATAGCAACAGACACTCTGCCATTGGCTGCATCAGGTCTGGATGCCTGAGGTAAGGCATCCCGGTAGCTCCGTAGAACAGTCAGTGCCAGATCCCAGCCCTGCATGAAGTCCTTGCGAGTCAGCAATGATGAGACTTCGCTCTCCAGTCCAACTTCGCCCTTGAACCTGATGAGGAGGACTCTGGTGCGCTTCTGTCATTCAAAAATCAGGCGACAGCTCTATTCATTGCAGCCAGGTGGCATGCCCGGTCCACCCCTGGAACACAAGCATGGATGATTGCACCTGAGACATACAAGAGTGCCATAGTGAGGTGGCCTAGGTAGCAGCAGAATGCTTGAGGTGCTTGAATCACCTCTGTGAAGAGGCGTAGCATGACAGGCCCAAGATGACCGACAGCTGTGGCGTTCCCTGCTGCTTCTGTGGCCCTGAGAAGAGCTGTAGCAGAAGGCACGGCATCACAAGCATGGCCCAGCATGCCTGCTGCAGAGCTGTCAACAGCAGTCAACAATGCTAGGGACAGCATTTTCCCCGCAGGGCCCTCCTCAGGCTGAGGCGTGACCTCCTCAACCCTCCTGAAGCCGCCAGCACGTGGGGCGTTGCTGCCTGCCTCGCCTGCCTCGTACCATTCAGTGCCCGAGTTGCTGGAGGTGTTGGTGCCATTGCTGCTGACGCGGTGCAGGCGGTTGCTGAAGGCGCTAGGTGATGCATCATACATTGCTTCCCTGGGGCCTCCTGATCTGTCAGAGCTCACACTGGACCGTGCGTCAAACATGGCCAGGCCTGATCCGCTGGGAGTGTCTGAGCTGTCGCTGAAGTACTGCTGGGAGGAAACTGCGTCGTACATGGCGTTGCCTGATGCGCTGCCAGTGCTGGACCCGCTGCTCAGTTGGTGCATTGATGCTGTTGCCACGGAGCCTGATCTGGCATCAAGAAACCTCACGAGATTGCCTGCCGAGTCCAGAGAGCTGCGCCTGCTGGACAGAGGGCTGCCACTGCCTGTCACATGAGGACGGCAATCAGACACCAGTGCATGGGCTTGTCATGACTGCAGCTTCAACATGCATGTCCGGGCGAGCAGGCAGCTCTATCTACTAAGCATGGGGCAACATCCAGATGCCGTTCTGTGACACGTCCTGAGAACAGTCATGTTTTGGCGCATGGCTTTGGTGATCAGGGACGTCAGGGGAAATTGTTTGTTGCAGAGAGCTGGGGAAGCAAAACAAGCAAAATTGCACACCTTCAGGGGATTCTCTGAACATGCCCAGGGTGCTGAGAGCCCCAGAGGCCTGCCGGGCTGTGAAGACCGGCTGCGAGGCCTCATCAGGACTGCTGCCCAGCATGGTGGCTTCAGCCAGGCCGGTGGACGCTGTCCTGTCTCCCAGCTGGCTGATGGGCGAGGAGTCTGACCCCACAGAGGAGCTGCTCTGGAATTCTGCTGTGTCATCAGGCATCCAGGGCGTGATGGGCTGCACAAGAAGGTTGCTGTCAGAGTGGACGCCCCTTTCTTGTGATAGAGTTGCTCGAGGATGGCACAAATTGCAGGTATGGGCAGGTGAGCCATGCAGGGACTCCCAGCATATTGCATAGTGCCATGACACAGCATACTCTGTACAGACAGGCAAAGATTTACCATGCTAGAAGATGGAAACAAGCGTAGAAAGGCTCTGCGGGCATGCGAGAAGACCACCTCGAGCTTCAAGGAAGGGGTTTCTGCGCGCATCAGTGGGGGCGAGGGCGCGGATGCAGATCTTCCCAAGCCCTTTGGCGAGCGGGATGCCTTCTCAAGCCCCTCGCTTTCGGGTGCTGACTCCTCCGCGTCTGATGACTCAGGGAGCCCCCTGAGCGCAAAAAGAAGCTGCGGCAGCTTCACCCTGAGCCCCACAGCTTCCTCCGGCAGGCGCACAGCTTCTGCCTCCAGGCCCGTCATGTCGAGCTGCAGAGCTGGCTGCATGGGGCTGGCGCCTCTGAGGCGCAGGCTGCACTTCTGCACTGTGGCGACGGCTATCACAGGGCTAAGCCTCATCAGGCGAGACATCAGAGGCATGGCAGGAGGCCTGTGCTGATGTGGGGTCTGCTCAGCTGTCTGCCCAAGGATGTGGGCGAGCTCGCCCTGGGCCCATGTGATGGCTGCCAGCAAGACAGCCAAGCGCCCGGGAGCTACATCAAAGATGGCGTTTGGGATCTGCAGCCTAGTAGCAGGCAGCAAATCTGGCCTGCTTGCGCTGGCATCTGGCGTCACGCTGGGGACCGGCTGCAGCCCCTGGTATGTCATGCTGATTTCTGGGATGCTGATAAAGGGGCTGGTGTAGCCGACACGGGAAGCCTTGCCAGGATCGAAGACCTCCACATGAAATGCCAGCTGCACCGCTGTGATCACAGTAGGTTCTTGCTGAGCGCTGGTCTCATACGTCGGGATGCTAGGGGTGCTGCTTTCATGCTTTGAGCCCTCTTCTGCATCATCCTGTGCTGCGGGGGCGCTGGCTGACGCAGAGTCAAAGCTGTGCACCTCCACAGGGTGCTTTGATGGGTGCTTTGCTGGGTTGGTGGGAGGCAGCTGGAGCAGCAGCTGCGGCACGTTCAGCGTCAGAGCATGCTGGCGGTCCCAGTAGGGCCCGCTGGATGCTGCAGACGTGTCCTGCCAGTCAGGCGCTACTGCTCTGCAGCGCAGGATCTCCATGGTGAACTGATCCTTGCGCTTAGGAGGTGCTCGGCTGTCAGCAGCTGCGTGTCTGCTGTGCCTCTCAGCATCAGCTGCGTTTTGGGCTTCACCAGGAAGGCCATCTGCAGGCCTTGTATTTTCTGCGCCGTCTACAGCGCTCTGGAGAGCGTCCTGTGGTGCTCCCCTCTGGGTTTCTAAAGCGGTGGTGGGCTGCTCTGCTCCTGAGGAGTCTGTGTTTCTGCTGCTGGGGCGCGAGCTGTCAGGCGGCGTGCCTGAACCACCCGTGGGGTCCTCAAAGATATCTTCAAAGGGCAGAGGGCTGCCGCCGCTGGTCTTCCAGGCCTGCCGGAAGCTGCTGTCTCTGCTGTGTGAGGACAAGCTCTTCTGACCAGGAGAGGCTGCGCTGCCATCCTCGAGCGCTGTTGTCATGGCCGAGGCGTCAGATCCGGACGCCGCACTGTCTGACCTGAACACATGACCAGACGCAACTTAGTGAAAGTTTGCATGGTCAAGGCAGAAATTTTACACACTCAGACGACATCTGCTTTTGAGCAAGCAACATGCTCTGTTGCAAATCTGTCAGGGCTCTCACAGTAGCGTTTCTTGAGATCTACCCCTTCCATTGGCAGAACACTCGTACTTGTCTTGCCTCGTTTTGGCAGCACCTGAAGATAGATTATAGGAGACAAGGGCGTGGAAGCAGAACAAGCAGTATAAGTGATCATGCACTTGACAGCAAGGTATGGACACTGTAGCTTTACCTGTGAGGCTGAGCAGTGTCTGGCCCAGACGAATATGGAGGCTCAGGCACGCTGGTAATGACCCCAGCAGCTGCAACAGGAGCAGCCTGAACCTCAATGTCTGCGCTGTCCTGAACAGAGCCCTCGCGATCAGGCCGCACAAACATGGCGGCGATGCGCATGAGGGCTCCTGCTCCGAAGCAGCCGTCTTGCAGGGTGATGGAGGTCTTGCGCAGTTCTGGGCTTTCTGAGTATGTCACTCGCCCCACTGGAGGCGCCCTCCTGTACCTGCACAACAGGACCTCTGCATTTCAATCATTGACTTGCTCTGCATCTTTCTGTGAGAACGTAAGGGTTGTGCAATCAATATCTTCTCCTGTAACCATGATGGCGCCTGCTGTATGATGGTGTGATTGTTTGCAGTGCACAGTGTCTCAAGACCTTGCATGCATACGTTTTTGATGTGCATAGGCATGGTTGTAAAGTGCTGACCTGCATATGAAGTTGCCGGGCTCGTTCTGAAAACCGGTTGCCTCACAGTCGTGCAGCTCCAGCGACAGCATGAGCCCTTGGCCAGCCTCCTGGCTAAAGATGGCCTTGACCTGCTCGATGCGCATCCGAGAGGCCAGGCGGGGAATGAGGCCCCACACCCGCGGCGGCAGCACTGTGTACCTGCTCCTGTCATCCAGCTGCAGAGCTGCACACTTGGCCTGCAACAAGACGCCACTGAAGATCCTCAGCAGACAGAATACTCATAAGTCGGTTTCGTCAGCATTGTCAAGCTGACTCACCACATCAGCACCAGGCACTTCCAATTCGTAAGCTTATCCGGCATATAGCTGGTACTTGTATAATACTAGCAATCTCCAGAAAGCTTTGCTCAAACTCTTGCACTTTACAAAGAAGCATCATGCATGCAATTGGGAGGGCCATGGTATGAGCTAGACCTGCAGGTGTAGAGCGTCATGGGAGATATCCACATCTGCCTTAATCGGTCCCACATGCAGTCCCAGATGGGTGTCTGCAGCGTCTGCCAGCTGGCTTCCGCCATCGTCGTATGTTGCCAGCACTCCTGCGATGCTGGCATGCAGCTCCAGCAGCGGAGCTCCCTGCGCATTGCAAACCTGGCTTGCTGCCTCATGTGACTTTGACAGTGCTTTGTCCCTGGGCCAAGCATGAGACACAGTGTAGCAGGGTATCAATCAGGAGCGAGATGGTCTTGAAAGGAAGTCACCTGGTTCTGCGGTTGCTGGGGCTTCTGTGCAGCTGGAAGTGCCAATTGCTGTTCCTTGTGCTGCTCAGAAAGTGACGTGAGCAGCTGAAGGTGCTGGGGTGTCGCAGTCACTTCAACAACCTCTGCGGAAAGCCATACTTTGGCCTGAGGCAGCCGCTTGTATGGCAGCTTGCACAGCTCCGCTGATCCTGTCATGGACAGGGGAAAGAGAATGTTGCTGCCCTCCTGCTGCCCAGAGTGCCCAGCAGGGCCGGGTAATGCTGTCACTGCCAGGCTGTCCAGGCTGAACTCAAGCTTTGTGTACAGGACCTGCTGCTCCACCTGTAAAATGCAGGTCACTCCTTACGATCAGCTTAGCTTGGCAGTGACAACTACAACAAACCCAGCTGCCATAGACCTGAGAGGCATTTCCTAAACTGCAACCAATGCTCACAGTACAGCAGTAGATGGGGAGGGGGCTCTGACATGCAGAACAGCATGATGCAGACATCGAGAACTGAAGAGGCATGCCTGTGAGAAGACACTCCGCCAGCGGCTATCCTGCTGCAAGATGCACTTCCGCATCTCTTGAAGCAGCGCAGAGGCTGGTTGGGAATGCACAGTCTCTCGGCAGTTGACTTTGACTGGACCCGTTGAGACTGCAAGTTGCAGAGCGGAACTGCCCTCTGTGCCCTGCCCTCCACCCAGGAGTACTCTGACACCCAGAATCTGCACCCCACATTGAAGGGTCTTAGTATTGTGCACCTCTTGGCAGTTGGAGATGCTGACATCTGCTTGGGCACGTCACTGAAGGCTTTGACCAGGCACCTCGTGCCCTTTGGACGATGCTTCTGGCTTCTGCCCTGATGAATTTGCAGCATGATGGATTTGCAACAAAGAGCAGATGAAAGGAGGGACCTACCTCTAGGGAAATTGCAGGGAGCGGCTTAGAGCCACAGGCCAACTCTGCAATAGACAGAGACTGGACTTCCAGAGAGTCATGTGCAGCAATGATATCCATCAGCTCTGCTGTGCGGCTCTTCCCTGTGGGACTTGCCACAATCTTCAAGAGCCGCGCAAAGCATGATGGCTGGTACTGCAGCTGCAGGGGCTGGACCAGGACTTTGACTTGGGCTACTTCAAGGGGATTCTGTGAGCTGCTTGCTAGCAGCGGGGCTTTGATGTTCACATGCAGAGCTGGCTCTGGCTCTCCAGTGTCTGCTGCTGCAGTGTTGTGGCTCAGCAGGAAGGAACTCAAAGGGTCTGCAAATGGCGATGGGAGGTCCATGCTTGGCTGAGGTGCCATCTCCTCACCTGCACTAACATGGTGCTTAGCATATGCTCAGCAGAGGCCCTGCATGCAACAGGGTGTTATACACTGGGGTCAAGATGCACACAGAGATGTTGCTCAACATGTTGCTTAAAAAATCTGTAAGGCTTACAGTGCAACGTGGTCTTCTAGGGTCAGGACATACCCTCGCTCCATCTCATGAGGATGGTGTCAGATGTGCCAAGGTGAAGGCTTGACAGATCATGCGCCATGATGTCAGCAGATGTGACATCAACGCACAGCTCGCCTTCCAGCCAGGATGCCTCAGCTTCCAGGCCCCCTAGCTCAAGAGCAAGGACCTTTGCCTGATCAGCCAGCTCAGGCAGGCAGACGTCCTCTGACAGCGTAAGAATGGCTGCATTTACCTGCAATATTGTATCCTATATTCACCGTGGGAAGTTAATCGCCAACTAGCAGTCATGCCCATGTAAAACGATGGCCAATGGACCTATGCTTGTGTCTGTAATGTGATTGATGTTCGCAGCCTCATCTTCAAACTATTCCTGACGTGGAAGTATTCTCGCCAGAGCAACACCCATTAAGGAAGAGATTGCTGACAAGGCTGCGAACACTGACCACTGTTTCAGGCGAATACGGGCTCCCAGAGATCCTCCCTGAAGGGGGCACTGATGACTGGTCCTGAGGCAAGCACTGCAAGCAGAGTGAGGGGCATACATGGACAGATGCCTTGATGCCCACGGCGCTTCCAGCGGGGCGCCCGCTGGTCTCATGGGCCTGAGGGTCAAAGTCAAGGTCTCTGTACAGCCCCTGGATGTCCTCCTCTGAGGGCGCAGCTGGCTGACTCGGGGCATCCTTGCCGGGGACCCACCCAACATACCCAGCCACGCTGGTCACGCTCCAGCTGAGCCAGTTCTGGTGGCTGCAGAGGCCACAGCACTGTCAGGTGGGTCAATCTGCTGCGGCTTTTACGAACAGTAGAAGCAACAAAGCCCTGTTGGGCTACTTGCAAGTAGAAGCTGATCTCATCGCCATGGCACACAGGCGATGGCCTGCTTACATGACTTCTGTAGCATCCTGGAAAACTTCCTCTTCGTCTGGCTGCTGTGCAGCTAGGGCAGCTGCTTTCTGGCTTTGCGCTTGCCTCTCGGCCATGGTCCGGAAAAGGAGGATGTCGCTCACACTGAGCTCAGCTTCCAGAGCCTCCAGCTCCGCATCCTCTGCCTGTTCAGGCCCTTGCACCTGTGTGACCCAGTCTTGACATGGCCCATGCCCAATCAATTTGTTTGTCACATTTCAAAATGGACAGGCGTCAGGCTGCAGAGCAAGCAGGGCGCCACAAGGAAGCGGGTGGTACCTCGTTTGGTGCCTCCTTGCCGGTACTGTGCTTCTCTATTCGCTTCAGATACAGCTGCTGGTACTTTAGGCGCTGCTGTCGTCTTCTCACGAGATCTGACAGGGTCAGCCACCTCCTGTGCCTGCCCAAATCCTGAAGGACCGTCCTGATGGCAAACCTCCACACAAGCCTGCAGCGACAGCTAAATATTGTGCCACCGCATACAGTAAAGCCGTCCATCTACGTCTTGCACAGTACACTTACTGACGACTGACACTGCCTCGGGCTTTCAATAACAGGCTGGTATCAGACCTAGAAGGCAAAGTAGAGTAAGCTCAAAGGACCTTTTTACAAATTTCCAGGGTACTTGTGAGGTTGAGTGCTCACCTGGGTGAAGTCCTGGTGTCTGGCTTGGAGCGCCAGCCGTTGGGCCTGAGCACTGCATAGGTGCCGCGTTTCTGCCAGACCTTCACTTGGTCCCCAAAAACCCGGATGCTTGCGAGCTGCGACTGCTGCAGGCACATGCCCAGCCTCTGGAAGTGGATGCTGATGCCAAGCACCATGCCCGGGCTGCTCCCTCGCTCGCCTGCGCAAGATACTGTTTCAAATGTCTTATACCATTATAATGCATGTAGAGACTTTGACGACTTCTGCAAGTATACAGGTTAAAAAGCACAGGCCGAGGTTAGGCAAGCTGTGCAGGAAAGAAGTGCTGCCTGCCCAACACAAACAAAGCTCCAGGCAGGTCTGGCATAGTATGCACATGTTGCTTGTGGCAAGAGACCTACTCACCATACTTCGTGGTAAGGCGCAGGTCAAAGGAGAGGCTTGGCAGGATGTCGTGCATGTCTGGAGGCAGCCCAGGGACAGTGCTCTGCTCCATGGACCCCAGCCAGGCAGCAATGGGACTTTCTGGATCAGCGCCTGTGAGATGCTTGGGAGGGCACCAGTAGACGCTCAGGCCGTCCACCCGCATGTCCTTGATGACTTGCATGCCCTGCATCAGCGACTACAGGTCAGTCAACATCCCAAAACGTATTGCTGGAAGTGCTTGGACCACTGAGCCTGAGGCTATGTCGGAACTCTCTGGGAAGCTACATGGAGGACTTACTTAACAGCCGCCATCTTACCTCTGGAATAGCTCCAAGGCTGCCCTTGCCAGTTCTCTCTGTCTGGAGCGAGCTGAGGCGGACGCCAAAGCTCAGAGGCTCCATGCCGGGCTTTGGAGGCTCCTACACAATCAACTTCACCTCATCTCAAGCATTGTACCAGAGCAGGTCTTGTGGGAGTTACATCTGCCTAGGTCTTTCATGGTGGATATGTCGCTCTGCAGAGCAATCACCCGTGCTCTATCTAGCCAAGACCGCGCTGCCGTGCCGGTTGCCATGCATGGGGGGGTTGGGTTCAAGAGAGCCATATGCCCATGAATGGCATCCATTGCGACACCTGCTACTTGGCTACCAAAGTAAGGCCATTGCATTGCAGAGCAGACTGGGGGACACAGGGGCTTTCAACAACGCCAAGGGTCCTTCTGGGAGTGCAGGGCGGCTGGGATGGCTGAGGCTCTCTGGGCCAAAAGGACTGACCTGGAAGCAGATGTGGACGTTGCTGATGGTCATCTGCAGCCTGTTGAGCACCATGGCCGACAGGTGGGACAGGAAGGACCATGCAAAGCCGCTGCCCTCTGGAGGGGCAGAGGTGCCTGTGGCGCCCTTGCTGCCAGGCCGGGAGAGCCTCATTAGGTCCCTTGCTGCCAGCTCAGCCTGCATGCACTGTTTGCTAAGAGCACGCTTGCATCGGGAAAAGCTGCATGAAAGGGGAAGGGACCAGTGCTGCCTGCGGTACCACAGTTCTAAAAGAGCTACCATCTGCATTGCTGTCAGGGAGCAGGTGTGGCACCTGCTTGGCAGCTTGGGCTCTCTGTGAGGCCATGTCTTCCTCCCATTCCTCTTCCTTGCGCGGGCTGGCGCACAGCCAGACGTCTGACATCTCCACCACCACAGGCCGGCTCTGCAGAGCTCGCCAGGGTACCTGCAGACACGCGTACATTCTCTACACATTGTCCGACAACTGGGCATGTACACATGGCTGCTTCCATATTTTTCTGGTATTGTCACCCCCCTCCAAGAGGACCCAGCACAAGAAAGAGGCTGAATTAGTTTATGCAAGGTGGGCGATGCAGGCGAACGAGCCAAGATGGCCTGGGAGAACATGTTGCAATGCACATTACCTGCACAACCAGGCGGCCTATCCGGCCTTCTGTGATGTTGATGGGCAGCTGCAGATACTCGAAGGCCTCCACCTTGAGCCTGACATTCTCCAGGGTCATGCTCGTGCTCCATCCTGCAGAGAGGCAATGCTCAATAGTAACCAGCATGATGTACTCTTACACCGGGGGAAAGCTGTACTAGACTATAGTACTTACCGCTCCAGAGGCTGACGCGCAGCTGATCCTTCTTTACATCCAAGAAATGGCCCACAAATCGGGTTATGACGTCCCCGACCCATTCCTCAAACATTATCTCAAGCAAACATCACTGCCGCGTGCGAAGGTCCATGTTCGTAGTGATTGAGCAAATATCTTGCTTGGGACGATTCCAGCACCATCCAAGGCCACGAGATGGAGCATCCACCACCCCATGACATGGCTTCCTAGGCATGTTGCCCTAACCCATTGCTTCGTGTGCGTTGCATACACCGTTCCAAAGAAGCTCTATGACACACCAAACCTTTTGAGAGCGCAAATCGCGTCTCGCAAGCTTTACGCAGACCTCACTCACCTGCCAGTGACATGTAGCTGTAGAATGCATCCAGTTGAGGTTTTGCATGACATGTTGGAGGGAACATCGACACGCCTGCCGTGGCATCTCGGACAGACATTGGGTGTTTTGAGTTGTACCATTAGCCTGATAACACCAGAAGCTGCGGTACTGCTCCCGTCGCATTGTATTGGAGGGCATCAGCATTCTGGGATAAGGCAAGCGGACACTGGTCCTTCAATAGCGCGCGAGTTTCGACCCGTGGGAGGCCTCTCTGGTTACAAGGTAGCCCTACCGCGGGCGCGTAAGCCCCAACAAGGCAGCAACATGGCAATTGGGACAGTCTTTACTGTTCTCTTGGCCATCGCTGGTTCTGCTTTACTATGCAGCGCCCAGTCGTCAAGCCTACCACTCGTGACGGACCTTTCCGGAAAGGGATGGACGGTGCAAAACACCAATGGCTCCATGACTCTTGACACATCTGTACCAGGATATGCCTTGGAAGCCCTCGTCAATGCCGGCAAGGCTCCACAGCCCCTAGAGAGGTGAGCAGATCAAATGCGGTGATCCTCCTTGCGAAGACATGGTATCATCGTACTATGGGCGTCACCATCGGGCTGTAGGCTCCCTTAATTTAATTGTTTCGGGTAGGAAAGAGTTCCTGGGTACAGGGCGACAGCGATGGCTCTTAGTGAATCTTGATAAGTCGGCTAGTGCTGAGAAAAGTCTGTCGTGCGTGGGTGCTGCAGTGCCACTGATACGTTGGGATTGACTTCAGAAGTGCTCTCCAGGTACAACGAGCTTGTCTTGAGGTGGACGACCACCGAGACATGGACCTTCGAGCGCCAGTTCAATGTCAGTGCCAGCACCCTAGCGCAGACGAACGTCGATCTTTTGATGACTGGCGTTGACACCATTGCCGCCATCTATGTTGACGGCGTTTCAGTGGCTAACACCTCCAGTATCCACAGGTAGCCTACACTTTTTGTCATGACTCACCTATGCCCACCCTGGCAGGCATCCTGGCTCTGTGTGGATATTTTGCTTGTTGAGCAGTCAGACTTGCGTTAAGGCATGCCGTTGCTACCCAATCTGCACTGCTGGCTCTTCAGAGGCCCGGAACAAGCCTCATAGTGGTGACTGTTGTAAGGCCTGCTGCAGAATCTTCAATTTGTCTGGTGGACCTGCTCTTGCTGCCCCAGTCAGTGAGAGCTGACATCTTGATCAGAGGCATATATGATCGCAAAGGGCGAGTATCATGTAGGAACATCATTCCCAAGACTGTGGCTGAAAACGCATCTGGAACTTGTGCAGGGAGTACCGCATTCCCATCAAGGCAGCCCTGAACGGGACTGCTGGCGCCCACACCCTGAAGGTTGTCATCTCCCCCGCAGCCATTGTTGCCAACCAGAAGGCTGCCGACTACAAGTACAATGTGCCCGGCCTCACACAGCCAGGTACCGTGCTCTCCATTTCATCTCCCTTTGAGACCTGTCTTTCCTGCTCCCACCTGCTGCAAATATAGTGATGTCACAAAGCTCTGTCTGCCTGGGCTGTCCTTTGACTGTGGTGCTCTTACAGGCGTCGCTACAGACAGAACCTGCCGTTCACATGCATCTCCTGACTGCCATCTGTGCCAACTGTGCAGGCGGTCTGTCCTACTACAACTTCATCCGCAAGCCTGCATCTGACTTCGGATGGGATTGGGGACCAGCCTTTGCCCCTGCTGGCATTTACGGCATGGTGGAGATCCAGGCATACAGCTACGCCATCATGACAGGTGCTTCCATGCTCTCAGTCCTGTTCTTCCCATGGCCATGAGCACACTGCGTGCGCAAGTGAGACACTGTGTGTATAGATCTAGCTGGCCATGCTACGATCGGTGCGCTGTATCACCTCATTTTATCTCATGCCACAATGTCTGGCTGTGATTTGTAGCAGTACCTCATCACGTCAATGAGTGCATGAAGCAGGCTATCAGCTGTAGTGTGCGTTGCCTGACTGGAGTTGTTAGGTCTGAGGGGGTGATTACCAAATGCAGGCGCTGTGGCTCGCCAGGATCACTACTCGAACGGCAGCGTGCTGCTCAGCTTCGACGTGTACATGATGAACCCTAAGGCCGGCGAGTCTGGAACCCTGACAGCCTCTGTCCAGGACGGCAGCGGCCCCTGGACTGTGTCCAAGAACGTCAGCTTCCCCACAACCGGCGAGAACAACGCCACCATGCAGGTACAGTCACTTCTCCTGACCTCTCCTACCTGAGCCACGATCTGCTATCTGGCAGTGCTTGCCAGCAAGCAAGCAGGTTTCAGTGAGCAGTCTCATGGATGGCAATCCTGTGCCTGCTCACAGTACCTTCTTGCCTGCTCACAGACAACCTTATCATCTGTCATGCAAAGCTAAAATTCAGAAGAATCTGGTAAGGAAGAATGTTATTGACCTCCCCAGGAAACTCTCTGCGTGGTTGGCCTGTGCTGCAATGAAGATCGGTCTGCTGTGGGCAACAACCAGCACTTTGCAAGACTGCTGGGAGGAGCTGTCACGAGATGTATGATGCTGCGCAGGTTCTCGTGGAGAACAACACCTACGAGCTGTGGTGGCCGGTGGGCTACGGAGGCCAGCCCCTGTACCCCTTCGCCATCGCCTACACGCCCGCCAGCAGCAACAGCTCCAGCAACAGCACGCTGGTGCGCAACGTGGGCTTCCGCACGATGGAGCTGGTGCGCGAGGCGCGCACGGAGACCTTCACCATGGACGTGCAGATCGAGTCCTTCTTCTTCCGCGTCAACGGCGTGCCCATCTTTGCCCGAGGTGCCCTTCCTGCATCTCTGAACAGCAGCCCCAATAATCGGGCAATCTGAGAAGGGGACAATCTAATGGCAGCTTCAGCTTGGCTTTTCTGCTGGAACACTTGAAAGTGTGTGGGTTCTCCCGGACCTAGACAGTGTGCTAGCACACCAGTCAGGCATAGATCTACTAACTTGTAACCAATCTGCAGCGCCTTCTAGAGTATGAGTGCATGTGTTCCATGCTATGCATGGATGAGGCCCTTGGTCGAAAGCTTGTCCCAGCCAAGGCTGGACTCTGTTGATGGCGTTCCTGCATCTATGCCACCATCCGGTAGATTGCTGAAGCGGTCACTTGTGTGCAGGAGCAAACGCCGTCCCGGTGGACATCTTCCACTCCAAGTCCACTGTCTCAGCCGTGAAGGGGCTTGTGACAGCGGCGCTGGATGCCAACATGAACATGATCCGCGTCTGGGGAGGCGGCATGTACTATCGCGACGAGTTCTACGACGCCTGCGACCAGTCCGGCCTGCTCATCTGGCAGGAGGCCATGTTTGCCTGCTCCCTGTACCCCGCCAACAATGCCTTCCTTGAGGATGTAAGCTCATCCTCATATCTGTGGGTTCTCATGCACTTTTGGTGATTGCCATGCACCTTAGACTGCTGCCAGGATGTGCTTACTCATGACATCGGGCATGACTGTGGGATCTTGCATGACCCACATCAGCCGCATGCACGGCAATGTGAAGGCTCTGCAGAGTGTGAGCAACTTAACAAAGTGTGCAGAGACAGCTACTTTTGAGCTCATGAGCCCGTCTTGTATCTATGTTTGTCTTATGCTGAAGTGAATTGGCCGCCAAGCCATAGCTTGCTATTGGGTGAACCCATCTGGCTATGGCTTTAAGTGGGGTATCTGTTCTCAACAGGTGAAGGGAGAGATCATCTACCAGGCCAGGCGTCTGGACTCCCACCCAGCTCTTGCCATCTGGGGTGGCGGCAATGAGGTCGAGGCTTCCTTCCGCTGGTTCCCTGACTCCCGGGACAACCCCCAGTTCTACACCCCTGACTACATCCAGGTCAGCAATGGCACACGCCTACCACTCCTTTGGCTTGTGTATGCTTCCATACGGGTCTCAGAAAAATCCTAATGCCTTGAAACTCTTTCTGCTGGCACTGATGAGAACCCCTACGAGAAGGTTGGCATGAAAAGAAGTCATAGCAGGAGCGGCCATTTACTGGTCAAGAACGCTATGGCTGACGGAGAGATTGATGCGCAGACTTTTGTGAACACCATCCGCAGTGCCCTGAACTCCGTCAACCCCCAGGTTCCCTTTGTGGACTCCTCTCCCAGCAACCAGATCCAGGCCACAGACCCCTACACCAAGAGGTATAGCCTCACCCTCGACAATTTATGGGGCTTTAAAGCACTCTAAGATCCCACTGGGTCCTGCTCTGCTTCATGCTCGGTCTGAATTCAGGAAGGGCATGTGCTGGCTGATCAGGCGCTCATCATGTGAAGCTGTGCAGCTGGCAGTCTACACCACCTGGCATATGTGAGCTGAGTAAATGACTGGCCTGAGGGATATTCTGAGTGCCTGATGCACACTTGCCAAGAGAGGTCTGATTGTGTGCAGGTGGGGTCTTGACGCGTCAGACCCCAGGTGGGGCGACGGTCACTACTATGACTACACCGGAGACTGCCTAGACACCCGCGTGTACCCGCGCTCCAAGTTTGTGTCCGAGTTTGGCTTCCAGAGCTACCCCTCTTTCAATGTCCTCAAGAACGTGACTGTCGAGGAGGACTGGAGCTACACCTCAGCCATGATGAACTACAGGTGTGGCTCCTTCTGTTTCCTCTTTCATCACAGTCTTCCTCTGTAGCCTGACAGTGGCCTCGTCCTCGTAAGATTTTCTGCTAGTGCATGCCATGGGTTACTGGGCTTCCTTTGTTGTTACAGCATATGGACATAGCTGGCAACAGCTCTTCACGACCTACCAGCATACCCTTGCGCAGTTCAAAGGGCAGACCTTTGGAGCTGATCCTCAAAGCATGTTGCGGTGACTAGCTACACTGATCAGCTCCCAGTGGTGTCTCCATTGAACTACCCAAGGTAAATCAGCGCATGTTTTGATCCTATAGCACCCCAACTCATAGGTAGGAACTGAAACCATTATCCTTGCAGGAACCGCAAGGACAATGGTAACCCTACCCTGGTTGCCCAGATTGCCCGCCACTTCAACCTGCCCGCCCCCACTGCCAGCTCCTCCAGGGCCCAGGCAGACCTTTTCAACCAGTTCATCTACCTCACCCAGGTAACTCCTCGCTCTTTGGACTTGCCACAAAGCTCATCATGTGATGTCACATCTGACAAGAATGCAACTTGCCGCAGGGAGTACCTCCAGCTGGTCATTGCTTGGAGTTCCCAAAAACATCAAAAACATAGTCTGCAACCGTCAAACAAAGTTCACACAAGACTGCAGCACAATGATGCAGTGATTCTTGCTCAGCAGTGTTTGCCTGTGCGTGCAGGTGGTGCAGTCCCGGTGCTATGAGACCGCCACAGCCTACTGGCGCCGCATCAAGACCGACCCTGATGCCGAGACCATGGGCGTCCTATACTGGCAGCTCAACGACATCTGGCAGGCATGCACCCCCCCAACTCCTCTATTGACCTTCTTAACAAATGGCTGGTAGTGCTTGACAGAGTATCTTGCCCATGGCTACTTGTGTGCTTCATTGTCAAGACTCCTTGGGTGTAGCGCCAATCTTCCCTTGGCCTACGTATTGATTGGCAAGAATGCATGATGATGCGGCCGGAGCGTCAGACGCTAATTGGCCGAGTCATGCGCAGGCACCCTCATGGAGCTCGACCAACTACGGCGGCTCCTGGAAGCTGCTGCACTACGCAGCCAAGCGCTTCTTCAACCCCCTGCTCATCTCCGCGGACTACAACAAGAAGACCAACATCATCTCCGTGTACCTGACCTCCGACATCAACCAGGCCCTCTCAGGTACGCATCCCCTGAAGGTCATAACTGCAACACCCCTCGAGCTGTGATGTCAATTGGTGGCATGATCTTTCTAAGCCAGCAGAGTCAGTCTGATACATACACTTACTGTGCTCTCTGGACATGCTGTGTTCCCCTTTATTCACCGCGTTTGCCAGTAGCAACGCTGAGGTGGTGGGAAGCAATGCTGCATTGCATATGGCATCGCTCCTGCATGGTCTGAGGGCATCTGTCTCTGCCGCAGTGAATGTGACGGCGCAGCTGATCTCTTGGAACTCCACCCAGTCTCCGGTGGTGAGCCACAACAGCGTGTACACCATCGCGCCCCTGGGCAGCAAGCAGTTCCTGAGCTTCGACCTCAGGGACACCCTGGCCGAGGCCGGCGTCAAGCTCAGCAGCATGTCCCAGTACTTCATGCACCTCACCGTGAGACCCCACCTCACCCCTTGCCTGCGCTGTGCTATGAACTGATGATGTATGCATAATACTACTGCCTGTTTGGACCAGAATAAGAGGGGCCTACTGCAGAGGGAACTGAACTACTGCCAAACACAATTTGTAACTGAACTGTGAGTCCCTGCTCAATTTCTTGCAGATTACTTCTCAGTAGAGCAGAGCCAGGAGGAGGTCCATCTGGTTGCAAAAATTTGTATAGCAGGCGCCGCGTCACATGCTAGCTACTGGCAGAAATCTCAGTCGGGGCGCAGTGTTGTGCTCATGACCCTGGCTACGGCCTGCTTTACTATAGCAAGCTGATGGTAGCATCTACATGCAGGCAACCACGACCGCCCCCAACGTCAGCCAGGGAGGAGTGTCAACCCAGTCGCTGGGCCAGGGCTCTGCAGGCACCAGCTACGTGAGCACCTGGGATGTGTTCCCAGTGGAGCTCAAGAACAGCACCATGTCCAGCGCCCCAGCTGTCACCATGACCAACTTCACCAACTCCACCCAGCCCAACACTGCCACCTTCGTGGTCAGCTCTCAGGCTGTTGCAGCCTATGTGGCTCTGGAAACTACCATCCTGGGCAAGTGAGTGCCTTCCCCGCAGCTTCTGTTTCCCTCTGTAGCTGACCTAAGACTCACCTCTTCACTCTCTGTGCACAAGCTTATTTCTAAGTTCCTGAGGGATGACTTGGATGGATGACTACTGAAAGGCATTTCAGACCCTTTGGGAGGAAGGACAAAGCCCAGGCACTGCGTTCTCAGCCACACTATTGTGGCATGAGAGGCCAAGAGGCCAGGCATACCGCGTGGGAACATGCTTGCAAGGATTTTGCAAAGCGCATGCGGTGACTACTGATCTCTGAGATTCTAAGCGGAACTCTCTGACATGCAGGTTCAGCGACAACGCCTTCCTGCTGCTGCCCTGGGAGCCCAAGACCATCACCTTCACTTCAGGCACCCCCTTCAGCCTGAGCGCCCTTCAGAGCAGCACCACTGTGATGTCCATTGCTGACACCATGCCCGGCGCCCAGAACACCAAGCCTCTGGACCCCCCAGAGATGGAGGACTACAGCATTCAAACCCTCGACTGGGTCCAGGTCAGTGCCTTACCCTATCAAAGTCAAAGCCCTCCAAGCCATTCCAGATTGAGTGATAGCTGTTGTTGGCACTGCACATGCGCTGACGCTCCTTCGTACGCTGAAACAAGTCTCCCGTCAGGAACTGCCGTCTTACTTCTACTCTACTCTGTAGCGCTGGGTCAAGCCAAGATTCAGTCAAGCACGGCGTGGATGATCCACACAGCCCTCTGCTCTTCAAGGAACATGCTGATGGGTGTGCTGGGGCTGTTGTCTGAGGAGAGTGGTGTGTGCGCAGGCTCTGTGGAAGCCCACAAGCCCTCCTCTGGACCCTCTGGCGCTGACCAAGAGCTCGGCCATCGTGCCTCGCGTGTCCAGCTGTGGCGGCAACCCCGACCCATGCGCGGTCTCCAACACCACCACCGCCTAGAGCACTGCTCTGCCAGGGCAGTGAACCTGCATCGTCGCACAAGTGATGTCCCTGTATGGCCTACCATAGGCTGCTCAGAGGACCGGTGCCTGCAGCACGAATGGGGGAAAGCGAGCTGTGCAATGACCACTGTTGGTGGTCGCTGTTCCTGAGCGTTTTGGCTCATGACATCCTGTTGGAAGGGGCCTGCGCCCCAGTACAGCAACAGTCTGGCGCTCTCATGCATTCATTGCTGAGAGAGCGTGTTGCTCTGGCGCCGGCGCTGCAATAGCGCGGTGCAGTGGCAGCTCAGGAGTTTCAGTGCAGAGGCGCGTGATGCTTGCTTAGCAGAGAGTGCTGACTGAGGGGTTTTGAGCACCTTGAGATATGAAAGCATGGCAGGGGCCTTGCATGCATTGCCTTATGACAGCAGGTCAGGGATGGAATATTTTGCAGTGTACCAGCGACTGTGGGCCCCTGCCACCGAGCTACATAGTTATCTGAGACATCAGGTCTTTTGTGCGCCTGTCTAAGGTTGCGAACGCTGTTGCGGAAACACCCAAGAACTCCCCAAGAACTGTCTCAAGATGTTTGCATGATCTGGCCCTGCCCCTGTGTGCTGAAATGTGTGTGTCAGCCTTGCATAAGGGCTCAATGTGTCCCTTGCCATTGCAGTGGTGTGCGTGACACCATTGATGTATGGGCGATCTTCAATTTGCTGACAAAATCTCCTTTGCAACCAGTGTGTGACGTGAGCTGGGAAGTGGGGATGGCATATGCATGGTGTGTGCAGCCAGTGCGAGCTGCCGACCCTCATGTAAGGACATTGCTGATTCAGAAGCACTTCGAAGTGATAAGAATAGCCTCTTCTGGAGAACCCCCCCTGAGCTGGATGGTGATATCCTATATAGCCCTTCATCTTGAGGTGTCGTAGCACACAGCTCTTAAGACGCAGAGACCTTTCGCACACCGTCCTATCAGGCCACTAAGGCTACAAGCCACAAGAGCAAGCGAGATGTGAAAGGGAGGGCCCAAATCTTGATGTCCACGGCTGACCTAACATTGGAATTTGAACGTCCCAGGATCAGCTTCAGCCCATCCGAGGGAAGCGCTCTTCTTGGCCGGAAGACAGCTTCGCCGACAGCAATTAGCAGATACTTGATGCTACGCCTTGAGGCGGTGTTGACCAGCGTTGAGGGCTTGTAGCCGTACCTGCGCACCTTCCAAAGACAGCACCTGCCGTTTACAGCCACAGGGCCGTCGCACAATCTCCATCATGATCACGATAATCAGAAGTAAAGCGATTGGAGCTCAAGGTCTGTGTCTTAACTGAGTGTGCAGAGTCCTCCCTCGTGACGAAATGTACACGATAGTACTGACTGGACGGGTGGTATTTACTGCAGGCCCAATATGCCCTGACAGCGATCACTGACAGCTTGGCCAGGTAATGTCAGACCAGGAGACGGACACTGACGCCCAACATGCCAAGAAGAGGAAGCGTTCTGGCCCAAAGAGCCGTACCAGCAGCTTCCTGGGCGTCACCAGGGTCTCTCTTGCCTTCCCTCTTGCCTTGGCCTTCCTGCATGTATGCTGCTCAGGCTTGTGGCTTCAAGTCCTTTCATACTCTGCTACAAGATATCATCAGCCACTTGCACGCATCCTGAGCCATGATGCTGGCATGTGTGAGGGTGCAGTACAAGCGAACGGGAAGATGGGAAGCCCACATCTGGGACAGCAGCGAGCCTGGCGCCAAAAAGGGACGCCAGCTGCATCTGGGCTCCTTTCCGGCTGCTGAGCCTGCTGCCATGTATATCCCCCTCCAAACACACTCCCTGCATATACCCGAACAAGGAAAGCATTGTAGTGCCGCATAGAACAAAGCACATGCTAGCAATTGAGGGAGTCGTATGTACTGGCAGTGGTGCCAGTGCTGGCATGCACATGAGAACATATTTGAGCGCAGCATAAATAAAAGCACATGCTAGTAATTGAGGGAGTCTTGTGCGCTGGCAGTGATACCAGTGCTGGCCTTATGAAGGAAGAAGCCGTCCTATCAGCTTTAGTGCAGCTTTGAAGATGTGATGGACGGCGGTGTGCTCAGTGTGCGATGCACTGCAGCGCATATGACAAAGCTGCTATCAAAATGCGAGGGAGCAGGGCAGCCCTAAACTTTCCAGGCACCAACTACAGCAATGACTCCTTCATGAAGGTGCTTGCCAGAAGCTCTGTATTGCTTCTTCTCACCATCATCATCATCATTGTCATCATCATCATCATCATCAGCCCACTCATTGAAGGCTCAGCAGAGCTTGTGCACTCAAATCAATCACTGCATTATGACAGGCTGCATCACGCAGCAGTTGACACAATGTGTACCTTTGCAGAGGTATGGACATCTGGACAAGATGCCGTTCATCATGAAGCTCAGGGCATGGGCTCAGGTGATGCTCTGCTCTTATACGCCTCCCTTGCAGAAGCAGATAGGTGTCTCATGTCCTGCTTTCTATGCAAACAGAGAGCAGGCCTTCAAGTCGTGAGGCAATCTTCGCTATCCCTCCTCGTCCGTATGGAAGTCCTGTCGGCATCTGTATTGGTCTGGAGGGTGCAGGCAGTGGAGACAGAGGGCCCCTCTGGTACCCGTAGCCACGCTGACGAGGACCTCCCCCCGTACGCGCCTGCATACGGACATCGCGACCATGATGTGTCACCAGAACGTTAGCAACCTTCCTGTACTCCTCACCTCGCACACTTGCAGGCAAACCTGCAGAGCTTTAAGGCTTAAAGGGCAGCTTTCAAGTGTTTCTTAGCACCTGCCATGTACAGCATCCTAGCACCATGTCCTCTGCAATACTGTCAGGCTCGTCTGACTGAACGCTTTTCATGTCAGCCATGTAATTTAGGCTCTGATTGTGTAGATACATCATGCATCATCTGTGCAGTGCAGATGCGTGCCATGGCAGTGGCAGTGCCGTGATGTGGTGTAATGTAATGTGTCATACATGCGTTGCAGATGACGAGGCAGAGTCTCTGCTGCCCACGCGGAGGAGCTCGCGCATCACGCAGCGCCGCCACCGCGTCTCTGAGCCGCTGCCGGGCTTCCCGACTCACCTGCCAGCTGGCGCCTACCTGGCCAGCCAGGGCCTTGCGCTCCCGCCCCTTAGCATGCCCAGCGTGTCAGGGGCCCACCCATGTAGGCTTTTCAAGCATTTCCACATTGATGCTGCAATCCAGATGCGCTTTGGCGCTGTCTTGTTCCTGATTCCAGGAACACCGAGGCCTCTCAATGATGCAGGGATCAGCAGGGCTGTCTTCATCCTATGCACATGAGATGCATCTATGACTCTTTTGAGAGTCTGCCACAGTGTGCGGCTCACTTGTTGCTCACAGAGCCTGGAGGCTGGCATTCAGCTTAGGCCAGCAAGACAATCTGGGATGTGCAGGGGATACTCAGGGCAGCCTGAGACCGTACGAGGGTGCCATGCAGAACCGCAGCCACAGCTTCGACCGCAGCCCGCCGGAAGGCGACGACGGGGACTCCACCCCTCTCGGCCACCGCTCACGCAGCCCCTTCCTGACCGGCCCAGGTGACTCTCCCATCGAGCTCCCTCACTTCATTCCAAGATTTTACAGTAAGCTTGACCCGGTCAACCCGAGCCAAATCTGCTGCTACGTGTAAGCCTTTGTGGAGCACTGGATTCTGCGCCTGGCATGAGTGTGGTGGGAAGGCTGATGAGAGCGCTGCGCTGTCAGGTGAGGCCATGCCCAGGCGGCTTCTACTTGGGATGCAGCGGTCAGAGTGGGGCGCTCCGCAGCTGCACACCCACGCACAGGGGCCGCACATGCAGCCTGAGGCAGGCCCCTGGACCATGATGGACCCTCCTGCACAGCACAACCTCTTTGCACGCTCTGCCGCCAACAGACGCTTCTTCAGTGAGTCAATGGAGTACACACAAGAGGTGAGGATGTGGCCATACTACTCGTGCTGATGCCTTGAATCTCACCTGCTGGGGACGTCGTCACTGTGCCGCAGATGAACTGCACCACTCATGCTGTGGGCATGTTGCACCTGGGTACTGCCTTTCTGCGGGAGATAGCTATAATCAGTTGTCAGCGTATCTTGCTGGGTGACCAGAACACCAGCAGTGCACACTGCAGGGGAAACTTGAATAAACAGCCTACACTGAGAAAGGAGGCTATGCTTATGCAGGAGGCGCTGTCAGCTGCACGGAACGCTGTCCATAGCATCTTTGATGCCAGTGGCGCAAGTGCCAGGCTGGCAGCAGCTCGCGAGGGGAGGGGTCCTCACAGGCCGCACTCTGCTGAACTACAAGGTGTGGCAGGCAGTCTCTCATAATGAGCTCATGGTAACTGTAAGAGGTCTAGCCAGCATGGGCAGAAATTGGGCAAGGCTATGTCACTCACACTACTGGTGGTCAGTCTGGAGGTTCTTGTGCCCTTGTGCAGCTGAAAATCTCATGGTCACACCTTTTGCGTCTGCGGCAGGGCAGGGCTCTGCTCAGCAAATGAGCCTGAGCCGCAGCATCCACAGAAGGGTGCACTCAGAGCCCACACTGGACTACTCACTCTTCCTGGAACCGAGTGGCACCCCTCGCAATGGAGAAAGGTGGGTCGCCTTACTCTCACTTTATGTCTTGCTGCACACAAAAGCGTGATGTTGGGGCACTTGGCAGAGCAGTGAGACCAGCTTTTTATGATCTTGCCAAATGTACACACCAATTCAATTGCTTTTGCTCATGGCAAGCACAGCTATATAGCTCCTCGGCACTGTGGTTAGGAGGTCTACTTATGTCAATTGTGACGGCAGTGCTTGCATTGCATTGCAGGGCAAGGGGCAGCTTTGGCCCAAGCACACCATACCCCTCTCCTCAGACTCCGGGCATGCACGCCTACAGCCCCATGCTAAGCAGTGAGGCATCCCATGGAGGAACGCCGCCGTCCTTCAGCCCCCAGCCTGCGTTCAGACAGACGGCCTTCCAACAGGTGCCGAGAACCCCAGATAGTAGTTGCCTTCCTTACATTGAAATTACGCCGGTTTCATTGACACATTCTTGGAAACCCAGAACAAAGCCCTCGTGGGGTCTGCTGTAGGTTTGCACCACTACAGATGACATGCAAGATTTGATATTCCATGGCATGAGGAATCACGAGTGCGGTTGTGGCTTCAGGTACAGCCAAGGGAAGGGGCGTGGAGGGGACATATGCTCCTGCCAAGCCCTGAAGCTACTGAAGAGCTGCCTATGAATCCATTCCGTGCTGTGAGGCACCCACCGCGCCGTCCTCAGCATTTTCAGCGAAACGCCTTCCATGAAGGTAAGGGCTGGGTGTCCATGCTTCCAAGGCACGTATTGTGCAAAGCAGGGCCTCAGTGCCAGCATGGGCTATCATTGACAAATGTGCTGACCTTCCTCAGATGTGCTGTTGGAGTGACTGTTGTATAGTGTGTTGTTTTTGTAAAGCCGAACATGTACAGCAAGATCTTGTTATGCTAGAACAGCACGTCCTCGAAGAAGTTGACTCGCCATCATGGTATGATACCAAATGACTATTTATCCACAGAGCGGCATGGCGCTGAGGATCATGGTCGCAGCCACATACTAGAGCGTGCTGATGACGAGCTGCTGATCTCTGGGGGATCCTCCCACCTTGTCAGCGCGGGAGGGCTGCTCGCCAGCATGGCTCAGGAGCATGTCAGCAGACCCATGACGACCCACTAGCTGACCCAATCTGCCATTACTGGCTGTAATTATCTCTTTGGTGTGGCCCGATCTGGCGTCTACTGCAATCTGCGCTGTGCTATTGTGTGATGTTTGCCTTATGCAACCGAATGGCTTTGAGCGCAGACCCATGGCTCAGGAATGCATGCCTCAATATGGCTCGTTTAACTGATGAGGCTCTCATTGCTGAGCTCCCAGCTGCAAACGCAAGGGGCATGATGTGAGTTTATTGGCCCTTGCATATGAGGCAGGTTTCCCAATGGTGTTTGGGATCTTGGGGGAACTACTAAGAATGATAAGACTCAAATTAGGGAGCTGCAACGCTCTGTAGCTACTATAGTGGACAGCTCTGAATTTAAGCCAGCCTAGGTCCTTTGATGCCACGGGACTGCTTGCCAAACGAGCGCAAGAAGCAGTGCAAGCCAAAGCTGGGTACACAACAAAGACATCCGCCAATGACTAGCATCATCGTATGACAGATTGTGCAGCTCTCCTTGCAGTGTGACTGAGAGGGTGCAGCTGAGCAGTGAATTATGCACAATTTCTTCTGAAGAGCACGAAGCAGATGTGAGAAGCCCACTTCAATGTTGTCAAGATTGCCTTGCAATACTTGTCCAATGGATCATCACTTCAGCCTGCAAAATAAGGCCTATTCCCAGAGTATGATTATTCATTGCGTACATGCCATTGAATATATACTAGCTAGCCTTCGAAGGCTAGGGATGGCTGCAGCCTATTCCCACTGTCTTTCATCACTTTGGGTGCGCATGCCTGATGCGAGCTCTTATAAACATGTCTTTGACATGATATACATCGTTAGGACCGGGCTTGATATTACTTAGCACAACCCATGAAGCGCTTGAGCTGCCAAGATGCTCGTATAGCGCTATTCCTGTGTCCGCTTCAGCTTGTTTCAGCTTCTTGATAAGATCTTCTGGCCTATCCTTTCTCGCAAACTTGAAGGAGAAGGCGCCTATGCTCTTCATGAATGCCTTAACATCATCAAATGCGACGCTGAACGTCCCACTGTGTATGTCCAGAATCTTCCAGTAACCCGTCGATATCCTAATGCTCAATCTGTAACAAGATAGCGAAACATAAGGGATATGGGCAAAGTGGGCTAGGTCAAGTGTGCCATCATCGGCGGATGGACCGATATTGATAGAGTCTATTTGCAGAAATTTTATATTCCGGAAAGCTCCAATGCCCTGGGGCCATGCCTTCAGCACTACAGTTGAGGGCATAAAAATATCCATGTAGAGCACATGATCCTGTACCTCGTGCTGCAGCTTGCTCCATGCTGCAAGCTGATCAAGTGACGGGCAGAGGTCTAGTTCACCTCGTGAGAGGAGTAGATCACCGGGAGCGGGCATCCCATTGAAGACACCCCTCCTCAGACCCACCAGGTGCCGCAGGTCAAGCACAGGGATCTCCAAGCCGCAGACTTTGTTGGAGCATGTGATGTTCAGCTCTTCCAGCTGTTGGCACTCCATAAGAGCTTGGACTACGTCTGGCACAGCCCTAGCTTGTGTGATGCGAGCATCAAGGTGCAGGCTTTTCAGCACCTTTCGCTGGGACAGTGGCAAGCATGGAAGCAGCTCCACATCTAGACACACACGTCTAAGATTGCTTGCACCCGATAGCATGCCCGAGATCCATTCTTGGAACTGCGGCGGGAAGGCCTCGGAGCGTTTAGTATGGGCTGGAGATCCTGCAGCATGGTGGTTGCTTTAACGGTGTGGTGCGGGGCGCTCTAAGAACAAGCACTGGTACAACACTTGCGTGGGACGACCTGACACACATGCTCCATGCCCAGCAAGGTCATACAACGCTGCAAGCGCATACAATGCCGCGGCTGCATGTTGCGGCATAGTATACAGTAGTGGTCTTACCAACTCCTCCAGATGCTGTAGGTTGCATGAAACCTCAATGAGCGGCATTGACAAGTTTCGCAGCTCATTGACACCGCCAGGCCGCTCCTCAGCCAATAAATTTATCGACTTCACATGCTGAGAGCGCTTTAGAAGCCACTGTAAGCCTGCAGATGAACGGAAGCTACAAGTCAGGATTCTGAAGCTGCTGGAACTTCCTTGAAGACCCACACAGCCTCTCCGGAATTGCGACCACCACACCGTGGTTGGTAGCTTTGGTCTAACGCAATTCAACCCATGGCAATTCCACCTCGCTGGTGGCTCTTGCAGATACACTGTGCCAAGGCTGCACATGAGTAGGGCGGTGTGACGCCTCACTTGTGTACTCCTTAACGTAGATGTGAGACGAGAGCTGCAAGTCCCGAAGTCTTTTGCACGCCATGGCAGCACTGACCCAATCATTGTACGGCTTGGCGTCTATGTAGCAAAACGTCCCTACAGCAACTTTCGCCAGAAGTTCGTCAGGCAACGAGAGAAGGCCGACTCCCTGAGACATCCACGCCGCTTTCATGGTGGGGCCTGTATATGGAAGGGAAGCACAAGGTATTGTACAGCGCACAACTGACGGAAAAAACACCACAGTAACTGGGCTGTGGGCAGTGCCCAAGTGGGCACATGTGAAAAGCAGGAGCCTGGTGGGCTCAGGGGATCCTCAAAAGCTCACGTACTTTGCAAATACCACCTGAATATATGCATGGTGGCTGGAAGAGATGTAATGTTTCTCTCTCTGCACATACTCCGTCATTCCATCAGTGTGCCTTCCGCGAAGATCTCGTACTTGTTTAGTTATCTTGCATGCATGTGAGATGTACTTACAGGCTGCATTGGCGCTTGCACAATCTGTCAAAGCCACACCCTTTCCTCAATCTCTTTTTTTGGCCTGCCATCATCGCCGCTGACATAGTTGTAAGGTGTTTGAAGTGGTCCAGGCTGTTTCTCCCGACATCATCAAAAGAAGCACGATGGCCATGGATCGATCATTCTTTGAATACTGCATGCGTACACCTGCGGGGAGCACACTGCAGCTGCTATCATGTGGCAGGCAGACCTACATGGGGTTGCCAAATGTGTCACAGATTGTCTGGGCGTATATTATGACACCGACCCCGAGCGGGGTCGGACACCTGATCAGCCCTAGGTGGCTGGAAGAGATGTAATGTTTCTCTCTCTCTTAAGTGCGCTGAGGCCACCACAGTGTGCAGCATGTCAGCACTATCCAGCTAGCTATAGCCTCCTTCTCAGAAGCTCTTACACTTCCGTTGTTGTCAAAACATCTCTGTACAGCCTCGCATGTTGCCCTGGCCAGCAAAGCAGTTGCGGCTCATGCATGCCACTCAGACATGTCCCAGGTAATGCTAATACTATACTTTGCTATGCCTGCCACGGAACTCTAATGCAGCAGCAATGGTGCGGATTGCGCGCTATACTGTATGTACTGTCATGGTGCCTCCCGGATGCTATGCGAGATGTCCACTCAGCTATAGTCTTGGTAAAATGAAGTGCAGTAGCACACACTCAAAGTTACATTACAAACGCCTGGCCAAGCTGTGATGCTGCTGATGGATTGTGTCTGCCGACCTGTTGAGACAAGGTCACAGCGCTCGGGAGATGACATCCATGGAAAATCCATGCTCTGTAGCACAAGCTCCTGCTGATATCCTGTCACCAAGCTGCCGCACGAGGGGCTCTCACACCCTTCTCCAGAGGTGCTTATACCCAGGGAGTCCAGGACTGGGGAGCGCTCTCAGCATGCCATCTCGCAGCAGCGTAGAGCTGGTAGAACGATGAGGCTTGGATTCATTGGTCACCAAAAGCTGGCCAGGATCTGGGGGAAGGGGTAGGGAGTGCAGTCACGTATGGGGGAGGGAATACGGTCACAAAGGGTCCACCCAGAAGGGGAGACTCTGGGATGTCAGTGGCTACTCCTTGCAGGAGAGGGGATAGCGGGATGTCTGGGCTCTGAATCTCAGGCTCCTCGTCATCACCAGGCCCATCTGCATTGCAGGATGCCTCAGCAGCAACCATGAAGCACCATATCATACTGACCCTGAAAGAGTATGCTGCCCCCATCTAGGGCGCTGCTGGTTGCATCTTTGTCACAGGAGCCACAACAGAACCAGGCAGACATGCCCGTACAGTTAGGAGCCATGTTCAGAGATGTGGTAGTTCCATGCCAGGCTTGTAGATAACGACAGACTGGGCAATGGCTTGCAAGAGAGAGTCCTGTGAAGTGATGACCTGGGATATCGAGGGGCGTGCCTGCAGAAGCATCTGACACCACCACGTCCTGCACTGCGGCCTCCAGGGCGCTCTCCGGCTCAGCCGGCACATGCTCGTACAGGAAGCCGTTACCGTTGGCCATCGCAGGGCCAATCGGGCTGCCAAGGGAGGCCTCGTCAAGGGGCGCCCCAGCGTCCGCGCGGGGGGACCCGGGCTGGCTGGCGCCCTGGGCCCCGTCTGCATCCTCCATGACATTGTCCTCTTGCGCTGACGCCTCCAGGCCAGGCGGCAGGCAGCCTGCACATGAGCAAAACCTGTGAGGTGATGCGCTGTATGTGGAATCCGGACCCAACGTGTTTCCAGCACCTTGTGAGGCGCCATGGACACTACCAGTGACAGGCTGCATCCCGGACCACATGAATTTTTCATTGACAACCGGCTTGCAATCGGCGCACAGGTTCTGCTGCCAGCGGGAGAGCAGCAAGTGGATCCCTGCTGTTCTGCAGGTGACAGTGGACCAGCACACCAATCAGCACAGCCTCACGTGTGTCCGACGACCGAAGCTCCAGGGGGATTCAGCTCACTAGGGCTGGAGTGCAGATCCTCCTGCCGGCAGTACAACAAGACGGGCCGCTGCGCACACTATCCTTCCAAGACATCTAATGTCTCTGACCATCATTGTTGCCAGGCAAAGAGAGGGCCATCAGCTTACTTGGGCTAGAGCGCAGGTCCTCCTGCCGGCGGTAGAACAGGACGTAGGCGCTGCGCGCGCTGTCGGCCGGGTCCATGGCCTCGATGCGATTGACGCCGCTGTCGTTGAAGGCGTACCAGCCCTGGCCCTCAAACTCGCAGGTGGCCGTGTAGTGCCCGCCCCCCAGCGAGCCGTAGTGCTGGCTGATGGCAAACAGGTCGTACTTTGGCGGCACCACCTGCAGCATCAGGCGGGTTGCATCAGAAGATGTGGCATGAATACATCCGGCCTTCAGCAGCTGTCATCAGCTGTGGGTACTGCCAGGACAATTAAGGATGACCGTGTTCTCAGAGTGCGCCCATAAACAGCCCTTGCCGGCGCCATCTGGCGCCGTCAAGCTCCCAAATGGAGTGTGTGGCAACCCCTTGTGTCACGTGCAAGCTATCAACTTTGCCCTTGCCGCAAGATGGAACTCAACACATAGAAGAGAGATACACACACTAGTTTCAGGTGTGGTGCCAACATCCTATCACCTTGTGAGAAACAAGTATCTGCATCCTGCCCAGCCCAGGTCTGCAGGTGCATGCATGCTCGGGCTAAGAGCGCAATGCATGCTCAGGATGTGTACCTGCTGGTGGATGAGGTAGGGGGACAGGTCCAGATCGGTGAGCGGGAACTCGACGGGGGCGTCAATTTTGCGCCGCGACTGCGTGGTGTACTGGAAGCGCTTGAGGTGCAGAATGAGGACCTCCGGGGCGGTCCAGAGGTCCAGCTTCTTAGTGGCCTGCACGTGCTCCTTGCACTTGGGACAGTACCAGGCCTCCGCGCTGTCCAGCCGCTCCTTCTGCACAAAGGACTGCGCGGCATGGGCAAAAGCTCAGACCCGAAATGGCATCCTTCACACCTTGGTCACTTTAGGATGAACATAATGATCAGGATTACAAGCACCCAATGATGGGCACATCTCCTCATAATCCCTGCTACATGTGCAGTCAAGATCCTGTATCCCATGCAGAGCGGGCCAAGTGAGAGCAGCAAGAAAGCAAAACCACTTCAGGCACCGAACTAGAGGCGTTGCCGGGGAAGAACAGGGACTGTCCGCCCTTCCCCTTTTGCTGTCGATGCCTGTCATTACTACACTCTAGGAGGGCTCAGGCTGACTTTTGCTTTGGTGCTTGTCATTGATACATTCTGGGAGGGCTCAGGCCAATTAAGAAGAGCAAGCAAAGTGTCAGAAAGCTGTCAGAGATTACCTCAAGGCACTGCTGGAGGGTGAAGGAGGAGTTCCGGCGCTCCTCCTGGCGCTGCGCCGCCGCGAGGCTGCTCTCGCTCTGCGGCGGCCGCTCCAGCGCGCTCACGTCGTACTGCGCTGCCGATTCCGGCGCCCACTCCACTGCAGCAGCATAGCAGATAATGAGCAGACGCATGTAACAGCCCATCCCAGTGCTGCAGCATGTACCGAGAGGCTGTGTGATGACAGAAATGCCCACGGTTGCACTACATCCTGGCGACGATATGCTCTTAACTTCAAAGCTGCTTGCTCCTGAGCCCTGGCCCTCATGCGAATGTTTATGTACCTCTGGCCCTGATGTTCGCGCATAAGAGACAGTGTGCACATGGACGTACAAGGCAGAGGCACCGCTCTGTGCTTAATGAGAGGTCATATGGCAAGCCCAATTAGAGCATCAATGCAAGGGAACCACAGCACGTCACGGATACACACCTGCAAAGAAGAGGTCGTCGGATTTCTTGGGCATAATGTACAGCTTCGTCTCCCCAGTGGAGTTGCAGCGCTTGAGCTGCCAGGGAAACTGCACCCCTGCCTCCTGCTCAGCTGCTGGCACCTCTGCCATGTCACTCTGCAGCAGCACAGCACATTAGCGCGGCTCACATTTGCATGGGACCTCACTTTCCCACGAATTCTGCTCACAGCATCATGAAGCAAACAGCACCCTGCTTGTACTGTGCTGTATAGAAGGATAGAATCATGTGCTCGATGTCAGTCACTGTGTCCATTCCACATACTCAGTTGTCCGGGAATAGATTACACACCACCCGTATCAATCTCACTCAGCATTCCACCCATTTGAATGCGTACGTAGAGGCTGCTCAGCATTCCTGTCCATGCTGCAGAGAATAGTGGATGAGCCTTCGCCTCAGCGTAGGGAGTGCAGTGTGGGTGCTCACCTGCTCAGAGGGCCCTGCTGAGCCATTCTGGGCAGCCCACATATCGAAGGGCTCTGCCCGACTGATGCCCTTGCTGAGCCCCAGAGGAATCTCTATCAACGGTGCTTCCCTCTCAGGGCTGTGCTGCGGCGTCTGCTCCGGCGTGACGTGAGGGTGCATCGCCAGCTCTAAGCTACCATTCCTCACTGTACCGCCTGCGCCACATGTCAATGACTGAGCACCCTCTGGCTTGGCAATCACCGCTTTCTAGCACCCTGGTAGATTGGTGATCTGATACTTTGCCATAGGCTGGTATGATGTCGGTTGAAAGCAGCTCAGGTATACAGCATTGTGGAAACCATGATTTTTGCCGAACATCGAGGCAGGTACCAAGCCAGAGACCAGTGCAGGCTGATTGCATCACTCAGAGGGGCACCTACCAGGCTCTGTGCCCTCTGTGTCAATTGCAGCCTCCCAGATAATGCCATCATCATTGTCCTGCCCAGCCCAGTCGCCCATGGTGGCGGCCGGATCACCCCAGCCATTTGGGGAGGCCATTTCTATGTCCACCCCATCCTGAGCGCTTGCTGACTGGGGCGCGGCCTCGTTACCATTTGCATCAGCGAGACCTGAGCGCAACAAACCTTCACAGCTTCATCGACCCGTTACACTCCTCATGCCTTTGGCATCCGGAGAACATGACCGCACTCTTGCGAGGAAATCTGATGAGGCTGTGACTGCTATATTGCAATGCGGGTGTGCTCAGATAGACCTCGCGGAACAGGCAGCAAATGATGGCTGAATCAGGCAAGCAGATTGCAAGAGACACCTGTGAGGCTCTGCTGAGAGGCACCACGCAGGCGCTGTGCTTTGGTGAGAGGGCCTTCGCTGTGCTGCCCTCCGTCATTCTCCTCGTCGCTAAATGGCTGATCGAACTCATGCTGCACCTGGATGCTAGCGCAGTCTGCAAGCCAGCATCCCAAGCTTTGGTTGCCTACTTCACCGAGATATGTTGCACAGCATTCAGCCAGCCACCCTTGATACCCTGAGATTACGCAAGGGGCCCAGAAAGCATTGCAATGACTGAGGCTTCTGGGCTACTGCTTGCTGAAGATTTCACACAGGAGACAAGACTCATTCCACTAGGGTGGTCGACTGTGTGCGTTAAAGAGCCTGCTTGCTGCTCTGAGCTTGCTCGAGTACTCTGGGAGGGGCTTCCTGGACCTTCATTGATAGAGGTCCCAGATAAGTGGACCCTTACTGACAGAGGTTCAGGCGCAACTCCATTGGACTAGAGCAGGCGCATATGGCGCGATCCCAGCCAACGTAGCTGCAGATGCACCCATCGGAAGCGCGCTGGGAACACCCCCAACTGTGTCAGCTCCAACCTCCTAAAAGATGTATTGAGGGTGGTGACAGCCAGAGCAGCTGCAGCCCGTCGCTCACCGGAAGCTGCGGAACTGTTGCTGCGCGCTGGGGAGGCGACCGGCGACTGCGGCGGCGCTCCCAAGCCGGCGCTCGGGCTGCCGAAGGCCGGCCAGCTCGACAGCGTCCCGAAGGGCTTGGCCGGGCTGTAGGGCAGGCGTATGGGCTCCATGCTGCTGCTCTTGGGCTCCATTTCGCTGCCGTTGTGCGCCTCGCCGTTGGCCAAGCTCTCACCTACAGCACCATGCATGACGCTTTCATCAAGCGGTGCCTTGCAGCAGAGACCATACTAAGACTGGAATTCAGCAGGGTAGGAGAGGTCAGTCAGCGCCATCAAGTGTCGCCGCGGATCTTTGGCCCATAGCAGAGCTGGGCACCCTTCTTTGCCTGAGCTTTGAAGTGATTTATTGCATGCTTGAAAAGGTCCTATCTGTTTACACTTCCGGCGCCACAATGCCCTTCCAACATGTCTACAGATGATGATACCTCCACATCACGACAAGAAGAGGAACCCTACCAGTTGTTCGGCTTCTGCAGACTATGTGTAGACACAGTGGAGATCACAGGTCACAGCCTTTTCAAAAGTCATAGCTCTCTTACCTAGAGTTGCGCCAAAGCCTGTCTTTGAGCCCTGAGCGTGCGACTCTGGGGCTGCCTGAGCAGACGCATGCCCGTTTGCATCCCCGTTCTGCTCCGCTCCGGCCTTCTTGAAGGGCCTGCACTCAGCTACTGTATCAGAGATGCATGGTGGCAGATCACGTATGACAGGCAGCCTTTGGCAAGCCTCTGCATGGTGAGTAACACAAGCCCGTCAGCTGAGGTGTGTGTGAGACAACCGTGCTGCTATCTGTCCCTCCCGCATCATTCAGTGCCCACCAGAAACAAGGTCGTCACTCCCACTCAGCTGCTCATGCAGAGCGCTTGACAGATGAGAAGCTGCTCCTGGTGATCCACCTGAGTGCCGCGAGCAGGGCTTCGTCCAGCACGTTGGGCTGCTGCACCCGGACACTGGAGGCCCAGCCGTCGTTCAGCGACTGCCTCTTCAGATGCAGGCCTGCCACTTCCTCCTCCCGCAGGTACACCACCAGAGGCGCTCCGATCAGGTCAGACAGGGGCTGCTCCTTGTCGCTGACGCCTCGTTTTCTGTGATGCCTCCTCCTGAACATCGCACACTATGTCAGTGATGCCACAGAGACTACTCCTGCTGCATGAGGAGCTGCTCCCCTCCTGAGCATCAGAGTGAGTGTGGCATCATGCAAGCACATTGCAAGGCTGCCATCTGCATAGTGGAATTGATGTAATTCCCGCCTGAACATCAGTTCCTAAGAAGCCATTCAGACCTCAGAGCCTCTGACACATTCCCAATCAGGCTCAGCCAGTCACCCCTGCAATCCAGGTCTGCCAGGCTACGTCAGAGTGTGAAGGGCAGAATTGCCCCAGATGTGAGCACTGTGAGATATTGTGGGCAAACAGGGGTGCGAAGAGGCCTGCTGACCTGTGGAACAGGTGGATGGCTCTGCCGATGGACGGGCCAGACGCCTGGGAGGCGTAGCGGTAGACCATGAGGTTGGCGCGCTCCTTGATGGCGCTCACCAGGGCTTCAGGTTTGGTGAACTTGATGGGCGACCGGTGCTGCTGCAGCTCGATCAGCAGCAGCAGCTCCATGGGCTTCTGGTCAGCCGGCAGGCCCAGCTCCCTGGCCAGCGCCTCATACACCTGCCCAATGGTCCCTGCATGCGCACAGTGATGTTTTCAAGACATGTCTTTTAAGCGTCCAACCTTCCCAGCAGCTCCATTTGCATGAGCACTCAGATGGCAACCACAGCGCACCAGGCAACAAGGAAGTGCAATGTGGAGCGAATGTTGATCGAAGGCAGCAGCCCATCTATCTCAGCTTCGCACTTGTTTGCACAGCTGCACGCAGGTCAGGGATGAGGGCGAACTTTGTCGAACAGCAGGCAAGGGACAGTCCTAAGGCTGAAAGCCGCCAGTGGCCACCAGGCCCAGAGCAGCAGCTTACCTGTCTTGGGGACGTCCACAGCGTGCTGCAGGGGCGGCTGGCTGCCATCCACGTACAGGGCAGTCACCTGAAGGGTGCGCCGCTTGGACTCCGGCAGGTTCAGGGACAGGTACATGTAGGGGTCAAACTTGACGCCCAAGTGGCTGCACTTCGGGCACTCCAGCTTGGACTTGTACATGCCCTGCGCACGGGGCATTGAGCAATCAGCATTGTGAAAGCATTGAGAGGAATTTACAGCTGGGAGGCTTTGTGTCAGACCATGTGAGCCAGAGAGATTGAGATTGCAGGACTGTCTCTCAAAAGCGCAAGGGAGAGTGACGCATCAGCATAGCTCTACCATGTTGAGGCATGGTAGAGTCCATGCCCGTGGTCATCACTCTTACGGTCCCCTTCAAGATAGACAACATGAGCAGACAAATGGGCTTGCCTGGAAGTGGTCCACAATGACCGAGTCATTGCGCTTGCGGTAGTTGTTCCAGACCTCCTTCGCGACCACCGCGTCGGGGCGGCCGTCCGCGTCTGCCTCCTCGATGTAGGGCTTCTGCCGGACCCGGTTGAGGTCCTCGTGCAGGCCGTCCAGCAGGAAGGCCAGCAGCTCCTGGCTGTCGTGCTGCTGGTAGCCGCTGAACTGGGGCGCGCAGGTGCCCACCGTCTGCTTGAACGCCCTCGGCGAGACGAAAGCAGTGTTCCCCTGCGTTGTGGATCACGCTCATACTGATGCCTTGCATTCATTGTCATATACACCCAGATAACACCCAGACACAAGGACCAATCTGGAAGGGCCAGCACTGTCAAAAGGCGCAGACATAGAGCTCAAAAGCTGGAAGAACCACAAACGACAGCGCAGTAGCGTGTGCTCAGGCTGATAAATCCAAGGTCAGAGTACTCTTCCCTGCTGATTTCCCTGCTTGCTAAGCCTTTTGAGGTGGATGCTACAGCGCAGAAAAGGCAAGGGGCACACCTGCCAGAGCAGCTTCAGCAGGTTGCCGAAAGCCTCTGCTAGCTCGCCCTTGTTGCCCAGGGGGTTGTCCCGGTTGAGGTCCTCCTTGTAGGCGCCCGACAGAAACATGCGCACCAGGGGCGCCGCGTGGCTGAGGCACTGCAGGCTGCTGTTCATGAAGCAGGTGTTGCCCAGGTTGCCCAGCCCGGACAGGCCCCTGGGCCGGCCCCTCTCCTGCAGCCAGTCCAGACGGTACCAGTCAGTGGCTGAGTCGGAAAGGATAAGGCAATGCACCAAGATACAAGCACACAGCCTGCTGCTGCTGCACACGAGAATCATTGTTCACAAAGTCTCATGTGAAAAGCAATTCTCCACAAAGCTGGAAAGAACAGTTGACATGCATCATTGTCCCCTGCTCCAGCTGACACTGATCCCTGGACTGAATTCAAGGCCCCTCCTGGAAAATGTGGGAGGACTCCCCGTCGATAGATGCTCTGCAGCATACCTCATGCGGGTCGTCATGGGAAACGAGTGTCATGCGGAAGGGCCCCCGAGGCTCGAAGGTGTTGAAAGTGGACCTCTGTGTCTCCCTCTCATACTTCCCTTTCTCCTCGCTTGGCCACTTCCCATCCGCACTCTGCGCAAAGCGAGCCAAACCTGAGTCAATCAGAACATCATACTCACCCAAGCAGTCTCCTCAACACATTCTAAGCTATTAATGAAGCAAAAATTGGGTAACTAGAGCGCCACTATGGCAGGCGTATCGTCCAGCAAGCACAGGCGCACATATGTGTCTCTACCCAGCAAAGTTACTGTTAAGCCTGTGCTACATCCTCTGGCTACTTGCAACCAGGCGCGCTTCTCAGTCGTGCGCATAATCTGTGTTGTGGTAGCAGGCAAGTGCTAATAAGCATGTCAGCAATTGCCGGCAATGGGACATTCTGATGCCGCACCCTGATGATTGACAGATGCTAACAATCATGTCACTGACTGATGGTAAAGGAGCATTCTGACAGCGCACCTTCTCTCCAATGAGGATGTGCTGCGGTCCAGAGATCTGGGCATCCTCCAGCTTCTTGGCCGCCTTCTCAGCGCCCTCCAGGCTGGCGAATATCTTGCCATTGTAGTAGTCGCAGACCTCGACGTCCTTCTCATCACGCTCAAACAGCGCACAGGCAGCCGTCTTCAGCTCTGCCACAGTTGCCTGCAGATCAGCAATCCTGTATAAGCGTGTCAAAGACATGTCTGAAGCCTGCTCACTGCGTCTCTGTAAATTCCGGAAAAGATGGGCATGTTGTCAGACAATGACACAGTTACGCAGCTAGCGATATCTCCGCACCGGGCTCATTATGACTGCTGCTGTAAGGAGCCCAATCTTAGCTGGGCCCAGGGCATTGGAATCCTGCCTGCACGCGTGTGTCATTTTCTGACAGGGAAGGCTTCAGGATGCACCAGCATTTGTCTGGGGTGGCTCACCCGCCGGCTGATCTGCAGTGGCTTGGCCTTGTCATAGTCTGGCCACATGAAGGCCTGCAGGGTCAGCGGGCGTACTTCCACCCGCAGCTTCCCACAGGTCGGCAGCACAGGGCGGGGGATGGCAGGGCCCCCACCTGCAGGAAATTCCCCATTGAGGATCACGACAGGCTGCTAGTGAAGGCATGAAGCAGCTCAGCATCCACGCATGCCTGTGAGCAGAAGCTTGAGTAGATGCAAGCAGGGGCATGGGAAGCAGATGCTTATCAAGCATGCCTTAAATGCCCTGCCGGACAGGAGCTTAATGGAGTGGACAACATGGCAGGGAGGCTTTGCATTGTAAGAGCTGTGCATCCTGACGTTCCAATGTTATTCTTACCATAGAGCTTGCTGAGGAAGTTCCATGATCCCTGGGACAGGACTCTGTAGCCGGAGCCCTCATCCACATAGGCCTTGAGGGTGCTGTGATCATCCTTGACTTCCAGCAGTTCGGTGTTGGGTATGGGCCCTGGGTTGGGCGCCTCCTTTTGTGGGCCGTCTGGCAGACAGGTCAGTCTGTGATCCTCTTCCAGAACGCCTGAGTAGGCCTTCCACAGCTCCCACCATCTGCGCATAAGGCTTTAGGGTCACAGTAGCCATCACCCAGGCATTGCACACTGCCCATATCGGAGTGGCTAAGATACGGGCGTGCGGGTGAGACACTACGCAAAATTGTCCCACATAAGCTGGTGCTTGCTGCAAAGTGTCATTTGGATGTGCTCGCAATACACCAGACTGGCACGTCTTCCATGTGCTTCTCCACCTTCCTCTGTCGAAGACGCTCTTAGTCATGCAGAACGGCATGCAGAGTACAATTGCAAGATAGAGTGTACAGAATGACGCTCAGACCTGGCACTGATCAGGTAGTGGTCCTGTCCCTCCTTGAATGGCATACTGGCTTCCTCTGCCTCGATGACTGCCTTGGCTTGCGAGCTGCGCTCAGCAGTGCTACCTGCAATCTCATCCTCTATATTACCGTTCTCCATATTGGCATCCACCTCGCACAGAGGGCCCATTCCAGAAGCCTCTAGCTTCATCGCCTTACGTTCCCTCTCAGGTGTCCATTTTGCGCCGTCTCACTTAAGCTCTGCGAGGCTCAGCGACATATATACCTTCTGCCGACCTCTGAAGCTCAAGCCATAGTCCACGCATGCGCTTGATACCTCGAGCTCCGTAGTGCTTGCCGAGGAACGCCAGCGTTCGGACGCCTCGGGCAGGGCAGCGCTGAATGTAACCGCTCACATGTCATTCACATGTATTATTACAAGGGAGGCAACCCGTAGCCTAGGGCCATAGGGCATACACGTGGGATAACTTCAGAGACACCAGACGGAGGGGCTTACGATGAAAATCGACAACGTGAGGTATATAAGCCACCTCAGTACGGCTGGGCAGCTCGGGGAGGATACATGCATACGCAGATGACAAGATCGGGCCAGTGACGCGCTCATAGGAGGCGCTAAAAAGGCATGAGCTCGACTTCTGTCATGTCAGACCTACCCGCGAACCCAGATGGATCACCATCGCCGCCACCACCACCCGTATCTTCAGGCAGCCATGAGACAACGCAGCTCTCCACAGGTCAAGCGCTCATGTGCATGCCACTCATGTAAAGTAACAGAGTGATGTACTCCTCACTCCCTCGAGATTCTCGGCTCGGATTCAGGTGCTAACCGCAGGCATGATGGTGTTCTCCATGGTCATCTGGATGTCCCTGGGGCACAAGCTGTCGCACAGGTATGCTCGCTGTGCTTCTGAGCAGCTTCCTGCAGGTTTCTGTTCCACACCTGCCCCGAGCAAACCCTCCTTTTCCAGCTGGCAAACCTGAATCAGCAATGTCTGCACACGCATTCGCCATTGTGCAGCTCCAAGTATGTGGGGGAGGGCATGTCAGCGTCCATAACAGGCCTGGCGCTGGGCTTTGCTGTGCTGGTGCTGGGCAACATCTTCCTGGAGGAGGGCGTCACCGAGCAGCTGCTGACCTTCAACCACTCAAACTTCTTTGTGTGAGCTTCCCAATTGTCAGTTCTTGATGCCGTGCTACATCTGGTACTGGCTGCTTACCCCATGGGGATGTGCCTCTTTTGCTGTGTCAAATTACCAGTTGGGTGATCCTACTGCACTGTTGCGCGTTAACCCGTGACACATACAAGAGCAAGCAGGCATGAACAGCACGTAAGTGGTATACCACCCAATAGCATGCATGAGATTCAGTGCATGCAGATTCTTTCTTCCACCGATAATCCTGTACGCGGGGCTGTCTGTGCGCAAGAAGGCGTTCTTCAGGAACCTGCCCACCATTGCCAGCCTGGGCATCCTGGGCACATACATTGCCTTTGCTGTCATTGCCTTCACGCTGTATGGCTTCTCCAAAGTGCTGGGAATCACACTCGCAGTAAGCGCTCCCGCCTGTTGCCCTTACCCCAGCTTGTGGCAGCACCCTGAAATTCGACAGCCCACAGACAGGTGCTGAATCCTGACTGCAAGGGAAAGTACAGACAGATTGCCGCCAAGAGGGCATGTCCTGTGGTGAGGTATGATGAAGCACTTTCAAAAGGCTGCACTGGACCTCTGGGCCTGGTAGTCATGGACAGTAAGCAAAGGGCTTGTCTTCAGAGACGTTTGTTGACGCGTCACACTTGACAAGAGTGCTTGGGTAAGTGTAGCAGGCACCCTGTCACAGAAGCATGACGCTTGACAGGACTGCCTGGCGCTGGGAGCAATCTTCGCAACCACAGACAGCGTGGCAGTGCTGCAAGTGCTGGAGCCAGATAGGGCACCCCTGCTGTTCAACATGGTCTTTGGCGAGGGCGTCATCAATGACGCCACCACTGTAGCGCTGCTGCGCACTGTCCAGGTACTGGCCGTTCCAAGAGATCCCACCGCACTATCTATCTGTGGAGCTGATAGCAATGCAAGGTATGGGGCAGCAAGGTCTTCTCTGTGTGCGCGCACTACTTGGCTGAGTCAGAGCATCCTGAATGTTCTCCTCATGTTTAATCTGAGCATCCTGGACTCCATCTGAGCTGGGCACAGGAGCACAGCACCTGAGACAGCATCCAGCTGGATGCTGCATGGTTAGCTATGCAGCTGCAGCTCTACCTGGAGGAGCCTTGAAAAGGCAGTAGTCTTGAGATGCATTGGTACTGATGACCATAATCAGATCACTCTGCCATCAAGCTTGTCTGGTGTGAGCCTGGCACTGATGAGGAGTGCAGTGCAGAGGCTGGGCATCGAGCCCAAGATGAATGCAGCCACAGTGGGCCTCATCTTTGGCAAGTTCCTGTACCTGTTCCTGGCCAGCCTGCTGATGGGCCTTTTGTTGGGCCTCTTCTCTGCACTGCTCCTTAAGAACTTCAATGTATCACAAACTCCCCAGGTAACTCCTCCAGTAAAGCAGCAATTCCTCTGTGGAGCATGTCTGATGCAATTAGCAGTCCCTAATGTCTGAAATGAACTGCTGCTCAAGGCATGTTCGCTCCCTCTGATCTATCTTTCGTGCTTGTCATATCTAGCGAGAGCTTCTATGCATCCTATAGCATCCAGTGCCATGTCTTCTTCTGGCATGCAGGCAGTGGGGGTGATTGGGATGGTAGCCTATCTGAGCTACCTGGTGGGGGATTATATTGGCCTCAGCGGCATTGTGACATTATTCTGCTGCTCGGTCACCATGAGTCACTACGCGCTGCACAACATCTCCAAAGCGCAGCGCGCCGGCACAATGAGCGCCTTTGAGACTCTGTCTTTTCTGTCAGAGGGAGCTATCTTTGTTTATGTGGGCCTTGATGCCCTTGATCCCATGAAATGGAAGGTATTTCTCTCTGCACAAAAGAGAAGGCATACCTGACAGATGAGGTTGTAGCAGTAACAGGTCAATGCCTGATGTGTGTTCCTCATGCCTTCCGACAAATGCATGTAACTCACTTGACAAGCAATTGCCTAGGCCTTTATTGAGACTGCTGCAAGGCAACTAGGCCATAAAGCAATTATGTTTACTGACCAACCGAGAGACCATCTTTTCAATGCAGAACACATACATTGGACAAGCAATGGGTCTCTTTGGCATTGTCCTGGTGCTGCTGCTGGTAAGCAGAGCTGTGTTTCTGTTTCCCATCCTGGCGGTGCACAACTTCTTCTGTGCTGAGAAGCTGCCCTTCCGGCACACAGTGGTAGCCTGGTGAGCCCTTGCAGGTGTCTACCCGTCATCATGCCTGCATGCTGCTGCTGGCATGCCTGCCACACAGAATACATCACTTTGCCCCGGTACCATCTTCTATTAGCCAGTCCTGCAAGGCGTTCTCAGTGAAAAGTAGTCAAGTATTGAGCACTGACAAGGCTTGGTGAGCACTGACAGAGGCTCTTCATTTCCTCTGAGGCTCTCAGGCTCAGCATGTACCATGGGAACCTTGCGATGTGTGACCCAAGAAAAGCAGCCTCACCTTCATGACCTGGCTGAGATGCTGTGCCTCAGGTGGGCTGGTGCAATGAGGGGAGCTGTGTCTGTAGCTCTCGTGTACCTGTACTATGACCCAGACGGCAATTCAGATGACGTATCCAAGAGCAGCCTCATCTCGGCAACGCTGACTGTGGTGCTGTTCTCCACGCTGGCTTACGGCGCCATCACTAAGCCCATGCTAGACTTCCTCCTGGGTCCCGAAGGTGCGGAATTGCACAGCTCATGCATACAGTATGTTGCAATTCTGTCAAGTGTTTGCAGGACATGCATAGTGCATGGAGCCTCCTGCAAGCATGGCATCCGAGCATTGGCTGAAATTCTGCAATATTGCACAAATCATCTCATGCCTGCAAGCTGCGTAAGCTTGTCCTCTGAGTGCCATGATTATGCACATCAGAGCAGGGATGTGGTGTTGCTGAGACTGCTCAAGGATGTCAGGTAGGAGCCGGCTCTAGCTGGGGAGGACTCCTCATGGCGATTCCAGCAGCGTAGGCATGCTGACAAATGCACATTGATGCAGAGCATGCAGAGGAGCTGCATCATGGAGAGGGCATAGAGCTCATGAGCACGTCCAACGTCACAAGCAGAGCGCACTCGCCCAAGATTGGCTCCGATTACACCATCGTGCATGTGCGCGCCTCCAACACCGGCACAGAGACGACAGCTGCCAGCACAGATGGCGCTCTAACAATTGGGGAGAGGGATGAAGAGGAAGATGATGTGGATGTTAGTGCAGAGGGCGCTAGCCTCCTGCAGCAACATGCTGCAACTGGTGAGAGGCTTCTTTCCTGACATTGCCTCCTCTGCTGCACGAGCTGCTTCACTACATAAGGCATTGTACCAGAGGCTAGGCTATGTAGGCTGCATTGGCAGGGTGAGAACTACAGGCAGGCTACCTTAGCTCTTTTACGTTGTTAGGATGGGAGGAGGGTCCTTGTGCAGCCTCCTGTGAATGACACACAATCGAGATGAGCATGTGAGAAAGGAATTGTAGTAGTAAGCACTCCTCTCCAGCAGCACATTGCTTGGCATGCTGCAGATAGAAGAGGGAAAGGGCTGGCTCAAGAGGAGGTTCTGGATGAGATTGCCCTCACGCCAGAGGCAAACCCTCTCCAGACGCCGTTCAGCGCCATGCGGCCGCATGCGAGCCAGCTGCGGCCTATCTTGGTCAGGGGCAGCCCTAGGTTTGGGCACGCTGATGCTGGCAGCACAGGTGGCAGCCCGCAGGATGTGCAGCTGAGCTGGAACTCTCTCGGGCAGGAGGGTAGCTCCCAAAGCAGGCAAGGCTGCTGACCTCCCTGCAGTGAAGTTCTGACTCTGTGCATGTGGCATGGGACTGTCTAAAGCAGAGCCGCTATGCTGGGTGTAGCCATTCTTACGTGCCGCACGATGGCTACACAATGATGGCCGGAGCTCCATGTTTATGACTTGTAGCCTTAGGTAACGATCCCCTCGCTGGAAATTCTTGCGGAGTGCACGCAGAGGCACTACAGGGATGCCACATGTCGGCTCTAGGTTGAGAGTTGACAAGATGTACTGACAGGCTGATGTCATGTCCTTGCAGGGGTATGGGCCAGGACAGAGGACATGTGTCGCAGATGATGGGCCTGGCAGCAGCTGCCTCAGATCCAGCAGCTGGAAGTTTTGTGGTGCCGCCTGGGCAGAAACAAGCACACATCAGATTCGGCCCTGAGCCGAGCCCGCTGAAAAGGTCTGACATTGCTTGACCTGCCCTACGCACGGGCTATGCAGAGCAACGCTGAGATCATGTGAGGCCGCAGCAACAATACGTGATGCGCATGGATGTGTCTGTATGCTGGTTTGCACCTGAGCTGAGAGAAAGCTTGCCAAGCAGGGCAGCACTTACATCTGAGGGGTGTATTGATGCCATGCGTATCCACTTTGCGTGCAGGTCAGCCTCAGAGGGGAGTGCCCTCCACTCCCTGGCACACATTGCAGCACTACAAGAAAGTGCTGCGCCGCTCTCCGCGCTTGCACCCCCGCCAAAGCGCTATGGCAGAACATCCATCAAGTAAGCTTCTTAAAACCAGAGGACATGCCTCTCCCGTCCCACTCCCTCTGGCTGTTTAGGATGGCCCCTATTGGCAGAGCAGATCTGTACTTCTCGGTCATGACTGGCTTTGCTGAGTGTGTGGTGGTGACCCTCGTCAGCACCCTGCTGCGTTCCCTGAGTGGTACAACCAGATCTAGGACAGCATAGAGAATGATGTGGGGATGGCATCATTCTATCTTGCAGGGACACTCTGACTGGCAAGCACCCCGTACAGCTATCAGAGTGGTGGGCAGACTTTGACGAGAGGGTGATGCGGCCGGTGTTCAACAAGCCTGACGCCATGGGAGAGTGGACGCCTCGCGCTGAGGGTGTGTCACTTCCCCAATGTGTAATCTGTGCAACCAGGCCTACATCTCTTGTACTCATCTCGTACGTCAGAGGCTGAAGATTGCTGCCCTAGTAGGCTCAGTGACTACACCGATATGATGGCAGACTGTTGAGCGATGCACGTTTGCTATGCAGAGTCATCAACGCCAGCGCCTAGGGGCAGCCATCCCTCAGCTGCCTCCTCAAGCAGCGCAATGAACAAGCAGCCAGCAGCCATGGAGAAGAGGAGGAGTAATGCTGGGGGTGTAGGGAGGCCATGAAATCATACCAAACAAGCAAGCTGCTGCAGAGAGAAGCCTTTTTGCGGCATGACAGCAAGAGAGCAAGGAGCATGAGGGTTTTTACACAGCACGTCACCACATAAATGGCCAGCGCGATCACCTTTCAATTGAAAGTGTGGTAAAGTTGCAATTGCAGACACCATTTGTACACCAACCGACCTTCACAATATAAGGGCACGCATGAACAAAGCACAGCACATCTGAACTGTGCGCCATGCGGCCAAGTAGCCCTCCAAACAGCCCCATGTGAGCCATCCCACACAACAGTGAGTACAAATGTGCTTCCTTACCCTCATCTCAACACGACAAACTTGATGCTCTCACCTCTGCATCTGTCTCTGCCTGGACCATGCTTTTTATGCCTCACGCACCCGACAAATTCCTACTTCTAACAGAGCCAGTATGCAGGGCTAGCACACTGTCTGAGGCGACAGTAACAACATCCAATGTTGAGCCATCTCCAAGAACCTCAATGCTCTCACAGCCCTCCTTGTATGCATTGCAATACGTCCCTGCTGGAACCTTTGTGTCGTAAAGCTTGCCACGGAAGGCCTCTCTGCCGATGTTCATGAAGATCATAGCAGTGTTCCCGCGGCTGAATTGCACCTGCTGGTGGGAGCTGCTGAGCCACCAGTGCGAGATGCCACTGTCCGCTGCAGACCGTCTCCACCTCACCTGAAACCAAAGGAAGATCAGGCCCTTATTTTCTTGTGAGCTGTCTGCGCCTTTCCCAGTACAGAGCAGAGTTGGGGCGCCTGTCGCACTCACGCCACCCACAATTGCCCACAATCCTGCGCTGCTGACTAATTCCAACGCCACACACGGGCCAATGCAAACCCTATGTTGTGTCTCCTCCTAATTTCTCCTAAGCCTGACACAAGGATATACAGATCTGGAGTGGGGGCTCACCATGCCAGAAATCTCTGGCCATCTGTGTTGGCAGTACCATGCGTCAGGACTCCCACAAGTGACACTCCCATCGCCCTTGTGCACAGCAGCTTTGGGCGCGCCCTGCCCATGACTGCTGTATGCATAGCTGCTCAGGACCTGGGGCGAGCCGTAGGGGTATGCGAGGGTGAAGGCCACTGCGACCTGCGCAAGGCATGTAAGGCGTCTTCAGATTTGCCCAACAAACGCAATACATATGTGAGCTGCATGCAGGTAAGAGGCTGCTACTGCTCACAAGCACTGCATCTATGTACTGCTTTGTTACCTTCTACAAGGGCAATTGAGGACGACTTGGCATTCAGCCTTCGTCAGTTTAAGCACGGCCACTTATATCCATGGTATGGGAAAGTTAATAACTGACCACAATAATTGAGTAGACTGCGTGCTTGCCTTGTATGTGTCACCATCCTGGACTGTCAGGGAGACGCATGGGACTTCATAATCCGGCACATGACAATTGCTCTGCCGGTCATGATTCTCCACAAACACCAGAGCCCTGTCAGAGGGTAGGTGCCCGCAGGGCAGGTACTCGCTGCCCAGAAACTGCAGGTCCCGGGCAGTGAAGCGTTCAAAAACCATCTGCGCCCACCTAAACTCAATCACCTACAGACAGGCTGCATCCGTCAGAAGACAGACACGCATCAGCCACAGCTCTCATAAAGGTGCTGGAAATCTTCTCAGATTACGTAATCTGAAGCACAAGTGGGTGAAGGCTGTGCAGTGCAGTTGTGCACCGTGAGTTCGAGATGATCAAGGGCTGGGATGTCTGGCATCACTGGACAGCCACAACAGAATTAGGAACAGTGGTGGGAGAGCTCTTAAGGTGGACACACCTGTCCCAAGCTGGTGTACTCCTCGGCTGTGACAAGCTCATTGCAGCCTTCCAGCACCTCCTGGTACACATACAAGCTGCTGTTCACCCCCTGCACACCAGCAAGCTCTTCTTTCCCAGAGACACCCTCAGATTTGACCCTCAGACAGTGACTCTGCTGCTGCGAGACTGATGTTAGAGTGCTGCTGAGCTCAACAGTGCACCCTTCATGAGAGGCTGCGGCCTGCACAAACTCCTGCCAGCTGACTTTTTGGCAGCGTCTCTGCTTAAGACTCAGTACAATCTCTACATGAGATGGCAGCCGACCTGGAGTATGCTGCCCATGTCCCAGCTGTTCATGTGCTTAGCTGCATCCACCCGGACTCCAGCAACCCCAAGCTGCGCTAGCCTGTTCAAGTACTCGGCTATCTTTCCCTGCACCAACACACCTGCTGTAGTGGCTACATTCTGAAAGGCACTGACACCAAAAGAAATCTGCTCTTTGTGGGCAGAGGATGCTTGTACATCACAGCTTTACAAATTGTGCCGACGGTGACAGAAGGATTCCAAACACACAAATACGCACTCCCCAAAATGCACTAGCAGCAGAGGATACAAGAGATATATAAGTCAAGGAAGTGACAGTCACAGTAAATCACCATCACTGCAATGGAACTACCTGGACAGATTGCTTGGAGGTATCCAAATCAGCAAGGCCGCCCAGATCGCACTGCTGCACGCAGTCATAGCAGCTGTGGAAGTCTTGGTCCTGGATCTGGCAGTTGCCATGTACGGAGAAGCCCTCACCCTTCCTGTGATGGAAGTCGGTTGAGCTGTACAGGTCACCATAGAACTGCCTGCAGCACAGACTCAGCTTGTGAGGCAGATAATTGCACTCTACTATCAGTATGGACTAGGCAATGGCAATTGTATGAGAGACCTTTGGTGAAAGATTGTATTGTGGTCAATCTGAATGCATGCTGGGCTGATTCTGTCTGATGGTTGCCGATGCTGAAGTATATAACTATCCCGGAAGCGTTTCCAGGACACTGCCGCTGCACTGCCATGGTGTGGTATGCTTTGGCTCCGCTCTGCTGAGCTGGATGCGAAGAATGCCAGGGGTTCATTTGCAGTGGCCGAGGGCGTCGCACCTGTACTGCCAGGCTGTGCCAGCGCGTCCCACAGTCCCGGGATCCCCCAAGGAACCCCCGGCCATGTGATTGATGACCACATCCACATAGATGTCAATGCCATGCTTCCGGCAGTGCTGCACCATGTCTGCAAACTCTGACTCATTCCCAGACCTGCTCACTAATTGGTAAGACACTGGCTGATACCTGGTCCACCTGTGGCATGATGGCATCTCTCAGTGACATGAGGTGGCACTTCAGCATCCTTGAAGCTTGCACGGAATGTCTACATGACTAACCTGATACGATTAGCCCTATATGTCATGCTTGCAGAGAACATGGCCTCTGTAGCTACATGTGCCCACACAGCACAGTTCTGGGGAAGCCAAGAGAGGTAAAGGTATGGCCAGGGGACATCAACACTCACCAGGGCTCCTGCCTGGCTTGAGAGTCTGGGTAGTCCCTGACTGTAATATCTTCGTGGGGTGGTGACACTTGCACACCTGTGTATCCAGCCTTCCCCAGCCACTCGCCTGCAAGTGAAGTATCTGTCATAGAGCATCTGCTATGCTGACTCTGCTTGCAGCTCTATAGCAGCAGGTGCACGCTCATCCATACAGAGAGATGTCATTAAGCTGCCACCAGTCTACACGATATGCACCTGTCACAGCAAGATACAATGACTCTGGAGAGGGCTCATGATCGTGCTATACAGGAGGCTATTCTGACTATGGCATTGGGTGTGAAAGAGCTACTCACACTCTGCCTTGACATCTGCCCAGGACCATTCGAAGAGGTGGACCTGCACTCCATCCTGCCTTGGGACTGGGCGGTCATTGGAGAAGAAGCAGTGAGGCTCCTTCAAACCATCCCAGCAGCACCCCGCTGATCTGCAGGACGCCTCTCCGGGCGGCCTGAACAGGCCTGCACGACATCTAGAACTCAGAGCACTTGGCCATATCACCTACACCTGCATCAAAGGTTGAGCGTGTGCCGGACGAGTGGTGAATCATAGCCTTGCACCTTGTCCAGCAACTGTCACAGCGGGAGAGCCTTCCTAGCAAACATCTGCTACACAGGCTCACAATGATGCAGGGCCCAGACAGAGAGGAAAGATGCATGGCTTGCAGAGCAAAGAGGAAGCGCACCGCAATCCAGTCTCTGCTTCGTGGCTGAGCAGGTTGGGGCGCCATGTGGCGGCCTGCGTATCACTCCATTGCTGGACAAACTCCTGAAGAAAGTGGTCTGCATCCTGCTCCTTGGCTACTAGAGTACAGTGACTGGCTGCCATCTTCGGAGTTGCACTCAACAGTCATTGCCGTACATCCCCGCCATCATGAAGCGCTATAGTGAGCGACAGTGGCTGAGTCCCCACCTGTCAGCTGCCTGCCCCTGTGCTGCTGTGCAGCAGCAGGCGTGCAGGCCCAGCAGCAGGAAGAGCCGGCTGGGGCCAGGCATGCCTAAGGGGCTGGACTACTGATTGTGGCCATTGGAGGTGCTGTGCAGCACTCTGATGGGAGGCCGCATGGCTCGGGCAGCAGCCTCAGCCGCCTTGCGTGCCTCAAAGGCTTGGTCAGTCTCAACAGAGACAAGATGCCGCACCTAGACAGCACATCAGATGAAGTCCCGTGCAAAGTCTTTGCATGAGAGACGCCATGATGACTCTCTACGGCCACTGACCACAAAATGAAGTCGTCTTCACCTTGAGGATGGCTCCTCTGACACTTTCTGTATTGTTTTGGATGACTGTCTGCTCCCGGTACCTCAGGCCAAGCGACTCGAGGGTTCTGCACTGTGTCTCCCTAGTACCGGCAAAGCTCCTCCTCAATGTGATGTAGAGTTTGCGCACCGTTTCGCTACTCATATAGCCTCCAACGACAGCAGCTACCCTCCTTCTGATGTGAGATGATGCCTGTCAGACGCGTTTTGGCTGTCAGTACAACATGCAGATGCATGACTTCATCATTGACGGGAACACGGTATTCAGGCACACTCAAAGCTAAGAGAACTAGTAGACAATGCAACGGCTGACGTTCTTGTCCTTATGATGCATGCCTCGAGAAGAGACGACAAGCCTTCCGGAAGGGCAGCTGCCGCCGAGGCGACGCAAATGTCGAAGGATACGCCTGGAAAGCAAGATGAGCGTGGGAGATTGGCGTCCAAGACGGAAGCAAGACTGGTGGCTGTGAGAGCACTGAAATCGTATCAACTATATAGTAGACTCCTGTGAATTCGACATCTATCAAGTATGCATGCTGGGGCCTGCAGCAGCTGCGGCACCACAGCCTTTTCCGGAACAAACACTGTAAGGAGGCATGGTCATGGATCTGGAGTGAAGGCCCTTTTTGGCAAGAAAACTGTACTGCTTCCCAGATCGAGCAGAAGATCGTTGCCGCTCAGCGTGCAAGCCATAGGTGGCGGTGGTAAGCTGCGACATCATTGTTTGTATCTTCCATGTGGCTTCACTCTAAGGCCCTGCAATGATTGCTGATTCCGCTGCAGAGAAGCCGGATGACAAGAAGATGTTGACGAGGGACGAGGAACCTGAGCAGTAAGTCCCAGCAAGGCTGACGAGTCAATGTCAAAAGCATGCATGAATATTATCAGAGCTGGTTGCAGCAGCAGAACCATCGATGACTACATCTGCAGGTTCTGGCAAACAAAGACGGAAGCAAAGGGGGAAAATCCCATCAAGGTATGCTGGTGCAGACATCTCGCACTGCAAGCCTCTGTAGTACAAGCCGATGGCATCTTTGCGCCCCAGCTCTATTGGCTGCCTGTTGTACTGATGCATCTGAAGCATTCATGGCGTATAATGAAAGCATTGGATGTATTTCGCAGGACCCCCTGGCCATCATTGGCATAGTCTCCATTCTGCTGCCCTTTATCATCCTGGGTATAGCCATAGGTACAGGGGTCGTCGACGTCAGTGCAGGTTCCTCATATGGCAAGCCCTGAGAGCCCGGAGCAACACAGGTGAAGTGTGAGCAGAGCGAGCAGAGCGAAATCTACCATGTGCAACCTGACAGGGTGAGGGAGGACGTTAACACTCTGTATGCCACTAGCAGTGGGAAGGCAGAAGATGCTGAAAAGGACAGATGGAAGGGCCAAGGGGTCAGGAAGGCAGGGGCTTGTAGACGCAACTCAGGTCTGTAAGTGGCCGGGTCTGACCTGCTGACCTCATGAGCAACCCAGCATATCTCAGAACAGGGCAGGCTGGAGGGCTGCCACACAAGGATTGTTGCAACAATGCACCTGACCTGTGGACTCCTTGCATGGAGGAACGAAGGAGTGGGTGAAGACATTCAAAGCCCTTGAAGAAAGAGATCCTCACTGAGATACGGTTGCAGCACCAACATGCTACTGGTGTTGCAGCTGCCCGATGGTGTGCCATATTACATTGGATTCCTGTCAATCCTAGGTTCTGTCAACAAACCATGAGGGCCCTACCACACCGGTATAGCTATAGTTTTCCTACAGCACTGCACCTCAAGCGGGTTATCAGACCGTGGGTCTAATTGATTCCGAGCAAAAGTCAACTACTTCCAAGAGTAGATCAACCACTTCAGAGACTTCCATTGACTTCCATGATGACAAAATTCGGTAGAAAGCAGCTTTGCCGGCAACGCGCACCTCCGGACAACTCTCAAACAGGCCAGATCCTCGGCATGCAATACCCTGGTGGTGCCTGCCTTTGCAGAGCAGCCAAAGCCATGCTCCCATACACAGGCTCACCAACACCAGCAGAGGGATCTGCGCATGGAACTTACAGAGGAGCTTGCTAAAGGATCCACAAATGACATGGTTATATAAGTCTCCTGCATGCCTTCCAACATCACGGTCAATAAGAATGACTGTGCTCTTGGCAGAGCTCTGGGCTTCAGCCGGCTGCCACCATAGCGACATGTGTCCCTTCTCAACCTTGCTTGCTAATCGACTTCTTAGAGTGTACCAGTGCAATACATCTTCGGCATCCGGGGTGCCAACATAAATGGGCCCCTTAATCCTCAAGACTAGAGCCCTGCCTGACGGGGTATCCTCATCCACATGAAGCCAGCACCCTGCGCCCGTGCTGATTTCGACCCTCAGAGGAGCTTCCAAGCCATCATTGCATAGTGCTGGGAAAGTGAGTGGCTCCTCCTTGCAGCCCAATGTAGCACGGACTTTGATTCTCAAATGTTTAAGGCCAGCCTGGCACTCCACTATTTCATGTACGGCATACATCGCAAGATCTCCGGACATCCTTGGTGCGTCAAAGGTCAAGGAGGTCAATGCAGTGCCTGGAGTACTCCAGCAAGGGCTAATAAGCCAGTCTAGCTCTGTAGGATACTGTGCTTGAAGGTATTGCCACATTGCATACACCCGACAGCTTTCTGTCACGCTAATGCTTTTGGGCGACCAATTCTCGATGTACAGGTGCCTCAAGCTCTGCACACCTTTTAAATCTAGATCTATGCTGTCGTAGGGGTGAATGGTATGTTTCCAAGCGCGCAACCTGAGGGTCTCCAGCTGTGGGAAGGCTGGCATGTCCAGATTCTTTAGCAGGACATCGATGCGCGTCTTGAGGTCAAGGTGCCGTACCGATGGCGCAACATGCAGTCGGCTATCCTCTTGCCGCGGGTAACACACTTTGTGTGTTGTCAGTGATACTTCCTGCATAAGATAGGAGCCTCATCATCCACTAGGTGCTGCTGATAATGTGACTGTGCTCTTCACATGTGGTCATAGCACTGTTTGACCTCCATATGGTATGAGAGGTACCTGGTGAGATCCTGAGCCCATACAAAGGAGGTCTGGATGATGAGCTGATAACAGCATCAGAGCCAACTTGGCACAGCCTGATCCAGCTCGCAACACATAATGGGCAAGTACGGATTGGCTCAGGCAATGATGCTCTACCTGGAGGTTTGGGCAGGCCTTGTAGATAATGGATGCTATGTGGCTTCCTTTTCCCTCTATGACACTCAGCTGCTTCACACTTTTCAACCACTTTCCACGCCGCACTACATTTGTGATGGCATCAACCTTGCGCTTCCCTTTACATCTGACAGATATGGACGATGCAGCCTCGTGTCTTTTCATCGCAAACTCATAACCTGCTCGCAGCATGGGTTCATTAGGATGCAATACTGTCTGCCGACATATGTCTACAGAACACTCAAACCATAAAGAGCAACCTTATTACGCAGACGCTCCTTTTCACGTCTCCTGCACTCACCTGGCACTGACGGATCAAAAGTCAACGCAATCTGCGGAAGCATCAGGCGCCACGATGTTTTGCATGTGCCAGCACAACGAGCCCATTCACATAGTGTGAAGTGTTTGCTGATTCTTGACCAAACAGCTTCCGGGAATTCTGAGCCAGACGCAACAGCCTGAGGAAGCATCGAATGGGTTCCAGGTTCCTGCTCTCCGTCACAACATATGCTTGCAGCGCCGTGCATGACTCGCACGGACATCCACCGAGTGTGAAGGATGCGCGGACCTTGTAGAGGATGCCATGGAATGGTCTGCTCGTCCAGAAACTCCCACAACTGCTTACTGTCGCCCAGGCAGCTTCCTTCCTTCGATGGTAAGCTTCTCCCTTGCCAAAAGCAGGTCTTGCTGCAAAGAAGTGTGGCAGCATTCCTCAGCAGCAAAAGTCCCAAGAGATACATGCCTGTGTTGCGCAGAAACAGTGCTTGGGTTGCTGGGCCTGCCATTGAACCCAAGATAACTGTTAGTCTGGCGGGAGCCTCAGCAAAAACCATATGTCAAAATATCCGCCTTGCCCAAACACCAGAGATGGGTGGCACTATGCAGGATCATGCCTGTTGCTCAAAGCTGTCAATAAGGAAATAAGCAGGAGATATCTATACAACTGCCAGAATGTCAATACAGCGGGCTCACAAGCCTCGGGCTGAATTCAGTCCCACTCCGCAAAAGCGTTTTGCAATTGCCAATTGCTGGCCAAGCTGAGAACCACACAACCGGGGTCAGGTGGTATTGGAAGAACAGTAGGCTCACCAGAGGCACACTTTCCATGCAAGAGGTCCTGACAACCCCCCTCATCATAATCACACGCGTGATGACAAACAGAATTTACAAGCCCGAGGCCTGAGGCTTGTGAGCCCGCTATATATTACATTGCCCGGCAGGCGGCCTGAGACTCTGAGTGTGACCCTCAAAGATTGATATCCCCGTTCAAATATGGTAACGTGGTACATTGCATGATACTTCATATCATTCTTGTCCCCCTAACGTTCTACCTGCTACCAAACCAAACTATGGTCAGTAACCACTAGGATAGGAACCACCTCGTTTCTTGGGGCCAGTAGCCTCAATGTCTGAGCTAGCAGCCGCAAGAAGAAATCTTATCATAACGTAGTATACAAGTACATTGCCGTTCTTGGCGCATCATCCCATATGCCCTTATACAAGGATTTGAAGATTGGTGCTTCCACCATGGTGGCCAGCGGCCAAGCCTGGAAGCCTTATGCGCTTGGATGACCCAATCCCAAGCACTGGCATGCAAATTTCTTGATGCACCGGAGAGCATGGGCACCACGCTTGTCTACATGTGCTGCATGGTCTTCCGGAAGGATCCATGAATCCATAGCTGGAGCGTCAACTGCTTGGACACTTCTGCTTCTTCGATGGTGTTTTCCGCAGGAGACAAGGCTTTGGCCAGCTGCCACTCCAATGATGAAGCACCCTCACTAATGTTGCTGGCCGAGCAACCTTGTAGGGCATACCATTTCAATACCTCACGGGTTGCCGGAAGGCCGACGTGCAAAGGCCCTTGTATATTTAGGATGAAGGCTTTGTTGGATGGCAATGTCTCGGTGAGGCCGAGCCAGCACCCATGGCTTGTCTTGATCTCTGCCTTCAATGGAGCTGTCCTGCCCTCAGAGCACAATATTGGAAGTAGGAACGGCACCCCTTCTGAGCCCAATCTTGAGGCCGTCACCCTCACTGATTCCAAGCCAGCATGGCATTCTACGATGCTCATAATGGCCCTTATCTCATTTGGTTCCGCAAATTGCCTTTGCATGACGTCAACTTGCAAGGAAACCAGCTTGGTCCTTGGAGATGTCCAGCAAGGGCTGTGGAGCCAAACCTGAGGCTTAGTTCGAATCGCCGGTGTATGTCGCCATGTAGCATACACTCGGCAACATGCTATAACGTTGATACTCTTGGGTGACCAGTTCTCAATGTGCAAGTGCCTCAAGCTGTGCAATTTTGCAAGCTCCAGAGGTATGTTATTAATGGATGGATTGCAATAACTCCAAGCGCACAATCTCAATGTCTCTAGCCGCGAGAAGGCTTGCCATTCAACGGTGCCCATCTCAAAGAACGTACTCATATTAGTCTCAAGGTCGAGGCGCCGTACCAAAGGCTTGGCTTGCAGGTCATCAGCCCATATCAATGGCGAGGCCAATGACACGGCCTGCATCACAAAGGAGCCATCACAACGGAGCCATCACACCTATTGCGTGCTGCCGTCAGGGGTGTCCTCAAGCCTGACATATGAATCACTTATCACAACCTCCAATATTTGCCATTGATACTTGAAGACCATAAGTCTACTAGTCTCATAGTATGAGGAGAGCATGAGGTGTCAAGCATGGACTGGTCTTCGTCTGCTATCTTGCACGGCACGTGCATTTCCATTTTATCATTGCATTTGAGCTTGCAAACAACATTGCCCTACCTGGAGACTAGTGCTAGTACTCGTAGCGCAAGCCTTATAAAATTTGATTGCATTGCTGCAACCGTTTCTGTCCTTAAAGGTGAGCTGCTTCACATTTTCAAATGTTCTTGACTTCCACCCAACTTGGGTGAACGCTTCCAAAAACGCATCTCTTGCCTGCCCACTCTCCACCGTTATAGATATGATTGATGCAGCCTGGCATCTCTTAAGCACGAAAGTGTACCCTGCTCACAGCATACCCTCGTGTAGCGTAGGCCCGAGACTGTAAAGTAATGTAGATACCACACGATCTTGAGCAGCAGGAATTGAGCAGACGACCATAAAACGCACGTACTGATCACGTGCTGATATACACCATTCCGAGAAGGCCCTCAGGCACAGCATACCTGCCACCGGCAGGTCACCCTTGATGTGGACGTGCGGATGAAGCTGGAGTCCCCATGATGTCTTGCAAGTGCCAGCGACCCGAGCCCATTGGGCTAGTGTCAGGTGCCTGCTAATCTTCCACCAAATGGCTTCGTCCGGAAGAGGTTGCACGGCACTGCATTTGCTCGCGGCATTGCCCATGTATCAAGTCAGAAGTGCAGCTTAATGTTAAAATATTACATGCGTTTACAACCACAAACACGCCAGAATGTATGATCGTCCAGGAATTCCCGTCTCAGGTAGCTGCCGGCCTCTGCCCAGAAGCTACCATCTTCCCCCGCGAAGCTTCTCTGCTCCTAGCGGAGGCAATGCGCAAAGGCTAACGGATCAGACGCCTGATCAACCTGGTGCGGCTGAGTGAGGTGTAGGATGGTCTGATCTGACCCTCTAATAGCACTGTAGCGGTATAAGTCTGCAATGGCCACATTGAAGCCTCATCCAATTCTTTCCATATTTGGTATGTGTACACCCACATACAGTGGCTTAGCTGCCAGCCATGCCCCCATCCACCTACTCGCGCGTACGATAGCAATCCTCATAATGTATACACTGCACCGGTCCGGCACTATCTTAACTTGGTTTTTCATCTCACAACTCATCCTTCAAGACAGTACTCATGTCAGGCTCAGCCTGCTCTTCTTGCCCTGACCCCAGCACACTCATCTCATGCAACAGCTTGATCCATGCCTCCCTGCCCTTGTCCCACATGCTGACCATGTACCTCTCATTGGGCGAATGCAGATTGTCGGTGCTCAACCCAAACCCGAAAGAGGTGCACCAGATCCCCAAATGCTCCTTCATCAGTGCAAGTGCTGGGATAGATCCTCCCTCTCTGTAGAAGAAGGGGCCTTCAAAGTGCTCCTTCAATACCTGCAAAGCAACCAGAGAAGTTGCTTCCTTTGTATGCCAGAATAGCATTGATAGCAAGTGCCCGATGACGGCAGGTCTTGCTAATCTCATGTAGGACATCACCATGTTTTCTCTGCTTGCTGAGTATGAGCAATGCTTAGGGACTAAAAGACAGAGCAATATCATCAAGATGCAGCCACAGCATGCCTTGTGTTTATGCAAGAGCACTGGCAGTTATCATACTCTTCTGGGTGCCCGCAAGGAAGCTGTACCTTGGTGGCTGCCCTATTTGCCACAGTATCTCGGGGCATGAGGTAGGGCTGCGCATGGAAGGGCAGCTTCCTGAAGGTCAGCCTCGTCTGCGGAGGCGCGTGGCTCTTTGTGTGCGCCCTGAGCGCCTCCAGCACTTCGACGGGATCCTGCACCACACTTGTATGCTGAGGAGGGCGACCTCCTTCTATAGTGCATGTCCTTATACAAATGGCCGGCTGCTTTCCTCATCAGTGCCTGAGCAACAGCTGGTGACATCAGGGATGTGCGGGCGGGATGATGAACATATCATAGACAGGGCTGTCATGCATGTACCCTCCTTGTCAGCCCGTAGATCAGGCGGGACCATTCAAGCAAACAAGCTGTGGTCAGACATGTCATCACTATACTGGCACACAAGTTGGGCTCACAGCCCGTGTTTTGAGAGGACATCATGGAGAAAAAGAGCCAGATGTCATGCATGTTGAGCTCCCTGCTCCCTGATGGAAGGAAGATGCAGAAGAGCTACCTGATCAGGCACCAAGCGGCAAGAGATCTTTGCTGTAGCCTTGGAGGGGACTATGGTCTTGATGCCCGTCCCGGTGAATCCACCCCAGATGCCCACCACCTCCAGGGTAGGCCTCAGCCACCTGCATGGCATCCGTGAGGCTGACATGCATGCCACATCTTACATGTTGGCCCAGGCAGTCTACTAAAAGCAAAATATACATTGAAGCTACGCATGAGAGAGGTTTCCCTGAGAAGGCAGACCACTACTGAATATGATCTCATTTGCAGTGCCTGGGAGTAGGAATTCTACTGTCAGACCTGGAAATGCCTGAGATCCGGGTGATGCTACCAGGGCGGCCATGGCCAAATATTTTCCTATTTCCACAGTCTGAGGCCAGTACAGTTTCTGGACACATCTCAGCTGCTGTTTGGTCCAAGGGTACTATCAGCAGAGCAAAATCCAAAGGGTGCGTACCTGCGCTCCAGAGTGGTGTACCCATCCTCACCATGGGGTCCCAGAGCACCCAGGCTCTTCATCTCAGCCTCCTCATCAAAGGGGTATGCAGCCGCATCCGCAATGTCCTCTGCGGTCCTCTCCTGCACGCCTCTGCAACATGTACAATTGGTCATGGTTATCCGATGTGTACAAATATCACGTGGGATGTGAGGATGACATGCGGACCCGTTGTCTCTAGCAGCAGCGACCTCATGGTTATGGTTTTCCATGAAGGTACACGGTGAGGTTGAGGCAACTGCACAAATCTTCCGTCATCATGTCTGTTATGCAAGGCTGTGCCCACTCACAAACCTGTAGAAGCCCTCGACCTTGACGCTGCCATTTGGAGCGTGCAGGTTGTCGATGAACTGCGCCAGCGCATGGATTGGGTTCTGAACAGACCCTCCCTTCATCCCTGCACAGTACCTCGGCAACATGCGGCCTAGGCCATGGAGCATGCAGAACTGGAATGCATGTCTCATACATTACATAGCCAAGACAGGGCTTGAGCTAGATGCTATGAGGACTCTAGATGGGCGTTCTACCTGAGTGCAGATCCACGTCCACAGTCTGTGCCTCCACCTCAAATGCTACTGCACCCCTCAGCCCCAGAGCAATCCCAGACTGCAGGCAAAAGTAGTGTCACCGCAGTCAAGATGCGGGTGTGCGGCGCAGTATTCAGTCGCTCCACATGAAGTGCCCTGGACAGCATGTCGGCTGCATGCATTCATGGAATGTCTCTGAGGCCTGCCGCAAGAGAGGCGGGGCTCACATGCTTCGGACTGATCTGGCCGCCGTCAGCAGACAGGGCGATGTCTGCTCTCAGAAGGTCTTTGTGTTCCTGGAGGAGCTCTGCCAGGTTTGGGCTGCCGATTTCCTCCTGACCCTCCAGCAGGAACTGCACAGCAGCGCCCTCTTTGACTCTGTTGCTTTTCATTCAGTTGTCAATGTCATTGACCACTGACATGCATGTGACAAAGGTGGGAGCATGTGCTCAGCGTGCGTATCATGCCAAGATCACAGAGTGTGTTTGCACTAGGATGTATGACATCTTGCCAGACTGTTGAGACAAGGTTGCAGTGTGATGGGCCTTGCCTTGACATTGACTGGGAGCTGCTTGCTTGTCTTGAGGTATGCCTCCACAGCCTTCATCACAGCATACAAATTACTTTCAGACTCATCACAGTCAGACACAGACAGCCCATGCCTTGACAGCACACGTCACAATGCATGCAGGGTCAAAAACCTAGGAGTGTTAAAGTGTCAGGGCATGTGCATTGACAAGAGACATCAGGGATGGAATAAGCGAGGCGCATTGTCATACATGTATGGGCTGCAGAAGGCCTCCTTTGTCGTCCGAGACGCCTCTGCCATTGAAGAGCATCTTGTCCTTGCGGTCCACTTTAGGCTCAAATGGAGGAGTGTCCCATAGCTCTAAAGGGTCGACTGGCTGGACGTCTGCAAGATGAAAAGGCCTCCTTCAATCATGTTGGCTGTTTGTGCGCACTGTAGCACAGCAAGCTGGAGTTATCCTGCACCACATCTTCCTTCGTGCAGCCACGATATTGCGCCATGGCCACGTCTTGGCTGTGCTGTCTGAGTTGTCAGGGTAGAGAAGAGACACACTGCAAGAGTTATGGAAAGAGTGAATCTGCCTTTTGGCAATCCAGGATGGCAGTATGCTTGTAGGCTGGCGGAGATTGAATCAAGGAAGGTGGCCATGCAACCACAAGCATTAGGCAGGTAGGGATGCAGGGTGTATACCATAGTGACCATAGATTAGAACGGTTGGAGCACCAGTAGCCCTGAGCCACTCAGCGTACACTGAAGGTTGTGCCTTTGTCGGTAAAAGCTTGACGTTCTGCACAAGCACGCCCTGACCTGATCACCAAATATGCCCATTTAATGTCGTGACATAGCAATAAGGACATGTGTCTGAGATGATGGAGCCATTTTGCCTCAAGTCCAGCTGCTTTAAGCTTCTCTATAAGCCACTCAGAGGCAGCGACGATGTCCCTGGCATGCTCCGGGAGTGAAGATATCGAGGGGATAGCTGCGAGCTTTAGCAGATCTGCGTCGATGTCCTTCACGTTCTCTTTGGAATACTTTGTCGCATCGTCGACAGTACTAGCACGGGAGAGAGCTATCAGCGTCGAGCTCAAAAGTAGTACAGAATGGATACCCATGCTAAAGGGCACTGCTGCTAAGCCTCAAATGCCATCCATGCGGGCTCTATATGCCACATACGCTGATTGCTGGCTCTGAGACAGCTCCACTGTCCGGCTACGCTCCTCTACAGAATGCACGAGCTTTCGGAACACTGGGCCCGAAATGCGCGACGTGCCCAGAGCTTGCATCTGCCACTACTTTGCACATTGACCACTATATCAGACCTGAGATCAGCAACAAGCAAACTGAGGGCTCCTACATGTGCACGTCCCTAGACCTTGTCGGGTTAAGTCTACATGTTGCCGAAGTATACAGACAAGATGTAGAGTATTAGCGGCCGTCATCTTACATGCTCAAATCCATTCTGCGTTTAAAGCATTGTTCGTACGCGGCTAGCAACGTCGGAAGGCTCGTAGCAAGTGGGCGCACTCCAAGAGGCATGGCAAGCAGTGGAGCCAAAGGGTAGGCAACTTGTCAAATTGACATCAGGACCAGCTTTCACAGATGCGCATATGAGCCTTTGATAATGAGGTAAGACCTCAAGGATGCGCTGCCTGCAGTCGGAAGAGGAAGGTCGAGCAGCAAGTAGTGGCGACGTCAATTGACACAGAGGGCGAGCAGGTCACCGTCGAAGAGAGCACCACGGAGGTGACAGCTCCAGGAGGCAAGAAAAAACGGACCAAGAAGGTCACTGTAGAAAGGGGTAAGCCTTTGTGTCCTGATACTTGGTCCTGTGCACATCTTTCCTGGCATGCCTGCCATTAGCTGTCAGACAGGGTGCACTGCACTTCACAGATCATACGGCATGCAGCTAAGGGTTGCGGTGCATGATGCAGTGCTGTACACGACAGAGCTTAGGGCGCCAAAGCTGGAAGGGCCTGCTGTGCGCCTGCTGACCTGGAATGTTGCTAGCCTTCGCTCCACATTGAAAAAGGTAAGCACGCTGCATGCTGTACTGGCCAGTTTGACTGCTTCACTGTGATCTGGTGTATATTTGCTCTTGCCATATCGCTTCAATGCAAAATGCAGTGTAGACGAGCACACTGCGAGCTCTGATGGCTGCCTGTCAGGTCTCTCTCCCACTGGATGGCGCAACTGCGCATGGCAATACCACACCATGACTGGCGCTGGTGCATTGCAGGACAGTCAGGCAATTGCAGACTTGGTGAAGGAGGAGCAGGCAGACATTGTGTGCCTACAAGAGACAAAGCTGAAGGACAGCGATGTGGAGGCCTGTGAGATGATCCTGAAGCCCACTCTGCCTGATTACCACTTCTATTGGAACAACAGCATCGCCCGAAAGGGCTACTCTGGCACGGCAATCATCTCCAGGTGTGCTGGAATCAATCAGGCTTGCCTACAACTACAGGCTTGGCATCTCGCTAGGCTTGCCATCCAGGCAAGCTGCATCAGCATCACAACTCATCAAAGCAAGCACATGCCCAGCAGTAGATTTATTGTGGCCTCAGATTTCAAATTCCTGCTCTGTAATTCAGAAGAAGCTTCTGTGCAGGGAAGAGCCCTTGTCAGTGAGCATGGGGCTCGACATAGAGGAGCATGACCAAGAGGGGCGGGTCATCACTGCAGAGTATGCAGACTTCTATGGTACCTTTCTGCCCTATCCACCTGCCTTGATGCTCACCTGGCACCATACACACAAGTTGCCGGGCTGCTGTGCCGTCTCACAAGCACCTGGCAGGCAGTACAACGCAACACTGTAGCATAATTCCTTTCTGCAGCTTCAACTCAAGCTGAGTCTGAGACACGTGACGAGCAGATGCTTGTTGCGCAGTTGTCAATACATACGTGCCAAACGCTGGAGAGGGCCTGAAGCGACTAGACTATCGCCTGACTGGCTGGGATGTCTCATTCTCAGCGTACCTTGCCAAGCTTGGCACGCAGAAGCCGGTCATCCTGGCAGGCGACATGAACTGCGCGCCTCAGCCTATCGATATCCACAACCCCAAGAGGTCAGCTTCCTTAGGGGATTACCGTGGGCGCCTGAACATTGAGCGCCCACATGGACACCTCTCACATCTTGGTCAGTGCTGTCCATGCAGACACTGTGAAGCTTTCACAGACGCGTTGTGATGGCAGTGCAAGCCAACTCAATCATCCCAGCCACCTGCATCTGGAAGTACGTTGACATGATACACCTCTGTCCTGGCTCCTCCTTGATGCAATGGCTGCTGTCGCCCTGTTGGGAGCTTAAAATGCTGCTCTCACCTTTGCATGCTCTGCTCAATGCCTACAGCTGTACCAAATTTTGCGGTATTTGTGGCCATGTCGACAGGTGCCATGCGATATTGACACGGTCTTGCACTACCTGCAGGAACCTGGCCTCTGCAGGCTTCACCCCAGAAGAGAGGGAGTCCTTTGAGCGCCTGCTGCTGCAGAAGGGCTTCAAGGACGTGTTCAGAGAACGCCACCCTGAAGTGGAGGCCTACACGTATGATATGCCCCCTCTGTAGAAATTGGGTCTGGAAAACATCTGCATTTGGGCCGTCATGCTTGCTGTCCTGCTTAAACTCCCTGCCTGCTGCATGTATTACATACCGCTTTCTTCGTCTCAGTCTGTGCTCAGAAGCCCTCCTTGATGCAAGCATGTGTGCAGCCTGAGACTCTGAGCTAGAGGATGCGTGTCTGCAGGTATTGGAACTACCTGGCAAAGGGCCGTGGCCGCAATGGGTGGCGTATTGACTTCTTCCTGGTACGCTGCATTTTCTCTGCTTGTCAATAACTTGAGGTTTTTTGGCTGGCTTCCTTCAGAGTCTCGTGATCCTTCCCGCCTTTCCAGGCAGACCAAATCATGGGTGTTGCTGGCTGAGTAATGCAGGCCCTGTCGGAGTGCAACTCCCAAGTCTTGCGTGGGGGGAAAAGAAAAATCTGCTAATGCTGGAACAAGTCCTCATAGACGTGACCTCCTGCCATGCAGGTGCAGGAGGCACTTGCAGACAGAGTCCATGACACATATCACCTGCCAGATATCACAGTACGCCAGCCCGTCCCTTCATATCTGACATCCATGAATGCCTCAAAACCAGCGCAACATCATGTGTTTGCTCTGCCAGCTGGTTAAGCTGGTCAAGCATGGGCCTTCCCTCTGAAGCAGTGTATTGTGCAGGGGTCTGATCACTGCCCTGTGGGCTTGGTGCTGCGGGGATGACTGTCCTGTTGACAATGTGTCCAATTTGGAGAACAAGCTCTGAGGCACCGCCGCATGATTATTGCCTGTTTATGCGTGGCAGCAAGTTGCAACAGTTGCATTTGCACCAAGCTTGCAATTGCAATGTTTAGCCTTAGCACAATTGGCCAAGATGGGCATGTGCAACATCTGAGACAAGGGAGAGAGCATATATAACTCCTCTTGCTGATAGGGTATGTGGCACTGCACAAACTGGTCCTGATGTGAGTGCTAGACAGGAATATGCAAGATCTATGAGGTGTTTGATTGAACTGCAGTGATGCAGAAACACTGTTGCAGTACTGTCGTGACCGCAGCTCTGCTATGCTTGGAAGACTTTACACTGTTGCTTTGAGTTTCTTGATGTCAACAGTGTTGAGCTCTTAGCAATCTCATGACTCAAGTCACTCAAACACCTCCAGCTCAGCACTGATCCTGCAACTGCAGCTATCCTCATGCCAGGCAGGCCCCTGGTATTGGCTGAAACCTCCAGCAATGCTCAGTCAATGCTTGATAGCATCAGAATATGGTACACGGTGGTTGAACCACTCCCTTGCTGCATCAGGCTGCTCACTTCTTGGCTGGAGGCGTCACCTTGGGGGCAGCTGCCTTGGGTGCATCTGTCTGTACGCCAGCGCCCTGCAGGCATTGTCATTTGTTAGGAATCTGAGCGCTTGCAGGAGTACCCATTAGCTCTCTAAGAGTTCCAGACATGGCACAGCCTGAGAAATTAAATTCTAAAACATTCAACAGGCCTGCCATTGTTGGGGTGAGCATGGTAAGATCCGCAGTGTAGATTCTGGCTCAAAGCCTGTCAAGATCAAGCAGGGGGTCAGGGGAGGGCTTACAGAGCTGAGGCGCTCCTCGCGGCGCGCCAGCTTGCGCTCGCGGGACGACTTGTTCTTGGCGCGGCGGGCCTCGAACTGGTCGGCAATGGCCTTCTCACGGATCTTCTCGGCCTTCTGCTTGTGGATGGCCTCCATGAGCACACGCTTGTTCTTGTACACGTTACCCTTCACCTGCAGAGTCGCGATCACAGGTCAGAAAAAGCTGGACTGCACGACTGCTGAACAGCCTTGAGTCGCTGCATCATGCTGCCACCCGTATCAGCTAAGGGACATGTTTCAGCTGTGATGCTGCACCCATGCGGCACACCAGGACTGATGCAGTCAGCATGAGCAGTGGCTAGCAAGTCAGCACAGCAATGTGCATGGGATAGCATGTGGCATTACTCGTAGGTGAGCCAGTTGCTATTGATGACACATGGAAACAACATTGTCTGTCTTGCTCAGTTGAGGTACTATGTCACCAACAGGCCTATGCCGATGTACTACTACATATATCATAGAACTGACCTTGTGATAGAGCTCGTGGTACAGGTGCCTGTCAATCTTCTTGGAGTCTCTGTACTTCCGCAGCAAGCGGCGCAGCACCCTCAGCCTCTGCATCCACAGCAGCTTTGTGGGCAGGCGGGCCTCCCGGGTACCCCTCCTCTTACCTGTCACACGCACACATCTTGTGAGACACAATGCAGAGACGTCACGCTGTCCATTCAAATGTGCCTATCTCACATGCTCTAAACGAGATGGCGAAGTATCATTAAGGCTGCAGCTCTACTACTCGCCAATGATGCAATGCAGCAACAGCCTGCCAAGATGTACACCGCCTGTCTTGCGGCAGCTCTTCAGCATGACACGCCAGCAGACGCCACAGAGAATAGTAAAGGAATTGTCACCATGGTATGCATTGCAATAGATTGGCAGATGTGTGAAGCTCCCTGAAGCTTACCATAGCCTGTGTGTCTGCCCTTCGACTTTGCTTCCTGTGCAGCCCTAGCCCGTGCGCGAGAGTGGATCTTCACTGGCTTGCGAATCACGAATCCGTCCTTCACTAGCTTCCGCACATTCTGCCCTGCACATTCACCAGACACGCTTTGAGCGCCTTGGTGGCTCTTCCCACCCTCTCACTCGCCGATGAGCGTCGGGTCTCGTAGGCAGCTCCGTCTTCATTTTATAGAAGTGATGAAGCACAGCCTGCCCGAGCAGGGCGGTTCGACACGAAGAGCAGCAGCCAACATCAGGCTTACGCATCCCTGCTCAAAGTGCCTCCTGCTGCACCCTACTGTCATGCATGCACCAAACGACTTCGAGAGCTGCTGACATACAGTATCATGTGCACAGGACGCTGCTCGGATTGGCTCTGGGGACATAGAGAACGTGGACTTACTGGAGTTGGCCATAGAGATCTCATTGACCTCATTGGGATCCAGCCAGACCTTCCTGAGCCCACACGACAACACGGATGCGGCAAGCCGCTTCTGGAGCTTGAGAGACACCATGGTGCCTCCACTCTAGGGCAGTTTTGGTGTGAATTTGGCGCAGCAGCCTTTCTGATGCCGCTAGATACTGGCGACCCTCTGTCAGGGTCTCTCAGAAGGGTTTTGCCTGTTGCCTCGATTTGGCACCGCACAACGTCAAAAGGGGCATGATGGCCAGGCCTATGGCTCCAGGGTGAGGATGAAGCGCCTCCTGCGCATTAGCCACACTAGGTGACCAGACGCTCATTGCCTTTGGATGCCAGATGCAGGGATGGTCCACCTTACTTGTGTGGAGGTCCACAACTGCTCAGGCAGAATGTCGTGAGATGAATGGAAAGGTGTTTTTCGATTACAACTCTGCAGGACTTGGAAGAACTAATCTAATCCAAGGTAAAATCTGACCATGCTAGAGTTGGCTGGAGGTCATGAGCTATGGGCTGGTTGGCTTCTCATCGGGGCAAGCAACCTGCTTGAGGACCCACAGCAGACTGGCAACTGGAGATATGTGCTGGTCCAGGATGCACGCCTGGGCAATAGAAGCGTGTCATGCATCTGCATGATGCAGAAAGAAACAGGCATGCCAGCGATAGCAGTGCACATGCAGGCAATCTGCCTTGACAATGCACTGGCCTCTGGCAGCAACACCTCACTGCACAATGTATGCTCTTGCTGGTAAAGCATACGGAGCCGCACGTAAGTCATGGTACATGGCACTCCGCCTCTAGCCAGATGTGGTACAGGCTGAGCCTGGCTAACCCTGCGACGGCCAAGTGAGCCCTGATTGATCACTGTTGCATCATCAGCTGCAGCTGCAACTTGATCAATATCTGCTTCACATCTTTGTCTCAGAAATGTCAATCATCATCAGCTTCTCTCGACACTGCTAAATTCTGCACGGTCCCAGATCTGAGGTCTCGACATGCCCATCTTACTCTATGGTTGTTCCCTGGATCAGGGCTGTTGGCATTGAGCAGATCAGCACTCAGCGCTTCTGCTCTATCTTGCAGCAGGCATGCAAGCTTCTTAAGCCTTGCACCATAGGCCTACCACATTACTGCAAGACTGTCCCCTTTCATGCCATACCAGGAACTGCATCCCTGAGGACTGGTGTAAAGCTAAGTCCCCATGTCGAAACAACAAACTGCTCTCTGCTGCTGCGGCTATGATGTCAGTGGTGCCCATCCTTGTCGCCTTCCTTCTCTGCTTTGGCCTGAGCTTTGGCTGCTTTGCCCTGCATGGCAAGAATTGACTTCGAGTGTAAATCACAGCCAAGACGATAATTGAAGCTGCAGCATGGCCCAGTCTTCTAAAAGTACGTCAAGGAATTGAGCATTGTGGGAAGGGGGTGGACATACTTTCAGGTGTGCTAAATGCCAGCTGCCGTAGATGAGACCAGCGCCTGCGAATGAGACTCTGAGGATCTGCGCACACCACATAGTTTCGAGTATCTGTAACAGATAAAAAGGGCTCTGCTCATGTCAATATGACGCTCAGTGCACCAGGCTCAACCCTAGATCATGGCATATATCTTCATCAGTATGTGTTCTCAAACGCACCGTTGCCAAAGAGCTTGTTCCAGAATAAGGGTTGACCATCCTTCCGAGACTGGAGCACCCCCCCTTTAGTCGTGAGGACGATGAGCTGACAACTCAATGAAGAGCGCTGGATCGCCCCATACAAGTCTGACCACAGAGCAATGCACACCTCGACGGCTCCGCCAGATGAGTGGAAAGCTCCTACAGGCAGCAAGGAAGATATCGCTGCAGGCTGTGCTCACTGCATGCAAAGTATGTGCTCCTTTAGCCGCTGATGACAAATGGCCATGCTGGCACTATCCATCTCCTGCAAGTTCTGCGTTCTTCCTCACTAGGGAGAACATGCTGTAGTCTCGTGTACATTTGAAATCACAGAAAGTGACATTATACGGCATTGTGTGCCTGGTGTCCTGGAAGTCTGTTATTTTACAGAGCAGCCCCCAGTCTAGTACAAGTGCAGCCGTTCATGAAATGACAAGGTTTAATCCTGCCTGCATGGGCAAGCAGCGTGTGCACATTGAGCTAAGATGACGGCTCAACTGCATGTATGCTCAGCGTCGGCCCTGAGCTTACCCAGAGCAAGCATGCGTTTTCACCCAGACTATGCTGGTAGGCCGACACCTCTGAGATGCCTTTCCCTGCGTTGTGGCCCTGTGAGAGACAGTACAAATAAATGCATATGGATGTCAATAGCTGGCGTACTTCCCGAGCCGCAACTCCCTGTCATTCGGCTGTAGGGTGTCAGAGGCGACAGAGCGGTGCTTCCTGCAGCACAAGCGGCAGAAGCAGCTGCGGAGAGGTCAGTGTTGCCCTTTATGCATTGACTGCAGCATACCTCGACCCTCCAGGACGGAGGTGATGGCTTATGACCCTCGTGCTGCTGCTTTGGCTGTTCTGCCTCCTGATGCATGGTGTGCTGTGTCCCTACAGGGGGCAGGACCTTGCGATTGGGCTCCCCAGGGAGGGCTGCTGCGACTTTCCCAAAGTCATAAACTATCCCGGCAGGCCAAGCAAAGCAGACACCATCATAGATGCACAGGCATCACTCATGCCCAGAGCAAGCAGCTCAATCAGGAGGTGGGCAACCCCTGTCCGCATGGCTTCCCATTACTGTACATTCTCGCATGATTGCCTCTCTTAATGAGTCACGTGAGTATTGGTGTGATGCGTCATGCATCTGCCCCTGCTGCGCGTAGATGAGAGTTCATATCAATTGTCTGCTGCAGGGTTTCCCAGTTCTTCCCGCACCGCCACAGCCCGATGATCGCTTCACTCGCAAGGTGGGCATGCTGGTCTTCCTGTGTGCACTAGCAACAACTCACACGTAGCATCTGAGAAGGGACGGCCCTTCATGCCAGGCTGCTCCCTGGTATCTGGCCTGGAACATGCAAGTAAGTCTTTAAGATGTGAGTCAAGGCATGAAGGCTGACATGCACAGTCTATACAGACGTGGAGCCATTGTGGTGGGAGGCCGAAGCCTGTACACCATGGGCGGAGTAGGTGACAGAACCTGCAAGCCATTCATTTGTACACATATTTGCTGACATGCATGCTGTCTCACAGGACCTCAGGAGGATAAAGACGCAGGGTCCCAGGTTGGAGGATGTCACTCAGACTAGAACAGCAGAGATGAAGAAGGAGGATGGCACCACCAGGGAGTACGAGTACAAGTGGGTGCCAAAGGAGGTCATCACATCGTCAGGGCAGTATGTCACGAAGGAGCCGGACTGGCAGCATCTGCCGCAGATGCCCTACATGGAGTTCTACAATGTAAGCCTGCTCAGCCCTGATTTGTGTGACCAGCTGTGCGACATCCGGCGGGTCCTCTACAGTAGGCCACTTTAAGAGACCTCACACAGTAAGAGCTGTCTGCCCTTCCTGAGCTGGTATGAGTGCCTGCGGGAGTTCTGGCGCTGCAGTGGTCTAAGTGTTTGCCGGCGCATCGAAAGACGGGTTGACACCTGTGACTGTAAATCCACTGCATCAGCGTGCTTGCAGCAGGCTGCATGCACACAGGTTTCGTGGCCACTGCCCAAGGTGGTCAGCTCAGCAACAAATGACCAGCAAAACATCAAGAGGATATTGTACAGCCATGAGTGCTGACATTGAAATTCAGATCCTCTGACCTGCAGGGATTGCGAGAGCGGAACTGGACATCCCCGCACTACCGCGAGCACTCTGAGCCCTGGAAGATAGAGATTTATGAGGACAGTGGTCGCCTGTTGGCGCCCTCATGGTCAGGGTTTCGAGCCACAGTCGCCCGGCCAGACGGGTCGGTGCGCTGGGTGAACATGCCAGTAGCGGGAGCCGAGACCTACACACATGTAAGCGCCCCTCACTCTACATGCGCACCCTTAAAGCATTGCGCATCCTCAAAGCATTGCCATGTCTCTGGGGGCTACCATGCTGGCTGCTGCGATGGGAGCGGGCTGCATTTGCAAGGATAATGTACCTTTGGCCGGCTGCTCAAGTGGGACCTTGCTAGATGAGTAGCCTTCAGAAGTGGTGCCATGCTGAGACACACTCATGAAGGCTACTAACCGAGCAGAATCCCATTTGAGGAGCAGGCCCTGCCTTACAACTAGCTCACGCTCCACTGTGTGGGCAGCTGTGTTCTGTTCAGGCTGCAGCAGTAGCAGAAGTCTCATTCAGACTCAGCATGTCAGCATGTGAGGGGCTCAGTATTCGGCTGATGGCATCTGTATGGCGTGCAGGATTTTATGGCCGGGGGCGGCAAGGGTGGACTCTGGAAGGCGCAGCGGGTCCCTGCTGAGCCATGGCACATGGGGCAGTATGGCTACAACCAGGTGACTTCATTTCCTCCTGCTCAGCTGCCACCTCTTCATGCTCAGCAAGAGGATATGCTACCACCATTACCATGGTGTGCTCAGAACAGCTATTCGCAGGAGAGGCAGAGACAGTCCAGAAGCTGGTCAAGCCCTGTAGCAGTGGACTCGTGTGAGGCTGAGTAAGTGATGTGCGCATGCAGGTGTTTGAGCAGCTGTTCCAGCTGTACGAGCAGCAGGTGCCCAAGAGGGCCGAGCGGGACATGGACCGCGACATGTGGTTCAATCCAGCCAAATATGAGTACCGCTGCCCCGGCGAGCAGCTTGTAGACGTCACATTCAAGTGCACCCCGGATCAGCCTAGCTTGCGGCTCTTCTACGACCACCTCTACGGCTATGCATACGCTGCCTTTGCCTTCGGATTCCTGTTTGTCTCCCTTGCACTGGGAATCTTCAGGTAAGCCCTCTCTGCCTGGGTATGTCAGTTTTTGTGTGCAGACACAGCTATGTGTATGCCCATCAAGGGGCACGCTTTCTGCCTCTGTGTGTACATGATGGCACTCTGCTGTGGCACCTGTACTGAAGACCTGCTGTGCAGCCTGGTGCAGATGTTTCTTGACCTACCAATACCAAGGACATCCTACATGGAAGTCAGGTGCAATGTTCTGCTCTGCTGTACAGGCCCAGGAAGCAGATGCCGAACGATCCAGTCCAGGCCATAGAGTTTGCGCAGAGCAAGGGGCAGGCCCGCAGGGACGGCCGCACAGGTATCACATTTGCTGACGTGGCAGGCTGCGATGAGGCTGTACGGGAACTGAAGTTTGTGGTTGAGGTAAGAGCGTGTGCCCCCATTGCTGGATCCCTGAATTTCACCTGTGCCTCTAAGGCCTGCAATTCTTGTGCAGGCCCTACTACACACAGGTATCACACTGTTGGAAGTCGCCATTGTAGCCATGGTAAAGTGTAATTGACCACTGCTCCTCCTTTGCAGTATCTCAAGGATCCAGCCATGTACCGCTCCATTGGCGGGAAACCACCAAAGGGCATTCTGCTAGAAGGAGACCCTGGCACAGGTACACCACAATATGTACTTCATACTTGCCTCAGTCTGGCTGCACCAAGTAGCGCACTCTTTTCCATTTTCAGCAGTGATGCGTGAGTCACAGGGAGAGTCTCCCGCAGTACGTCAAAGCTGCAGGGCCCCATGACGACAGCAATCACTTGCAAAGGCCAGTCGGCTACCCATGCCTGCCTGCTGATTTTCAGGGAGATGAAGCTCTCTGTCTGAAAGTCACCATTGCCTGCAGGGAAGACGCTGGTGGCCAAGGCGGTGGCAGGCGAGGCAGGCGTCCCCTTCTACCAGATGGCAGGCTCGGAGTTTGTGGAGGCCATTGTGGGCGTGGGCGCTGCGCGAGTGCGTGACCTGTTCAAGCGCGCCCGCGTGCAGGAGGGCCCCTGCATCATCTTTGTGGACGAGATCGATGCCCTCGCCACCAAGCGAGCCCAAGCAGGTCAGCCACTGCAATTCAACTTTCCTTGCTATCAGCCCCTTCATGATGTGAAAGCAAGCAGCCAAACCACAAAAGCTGATGCATGGAGAATAGGCACACAGTCATCACATCTATCTGGGAATTGCTGTCTGCACACAGAGCAGAGGCTCCATGTCTTACTTAGCAGGGGCCTGCAGCAAACCATGCATGCACACAGTAGCATCAAGGAGCCTGCTGCGCAAGAAGTGAATGCCAAATCGACTGATGCTATCTTGCAGGTGAGAAGACAAATGAGGAGCGGGAGCAAACGCTGAATCAGCTGCTGTCTGAGATGGACGGCTTCACTGTCGACCAGGGGGTCGTCTTTGTAGCAGCCACCAACCGCATTGACCTGCTGGATCCGGCCATCCTCCGAGCAGGGCGATTTGATGAAAAGGTCAGAATAGCCCGGCCGAGCACTGAGGGCCGCTTCGACATCCTCAAGGTATCTTCTCGTTCAACATGCTGAGAACATCCTCTGTGCCGTCAATATGCTTAGCAGATGTGTGCCTCAGACACTGAAGGTGAGACCTGCGATGGCTAATTTCCAACCGGTTGGCCTTGTCAGGCGGTGATGGGAGGGCAGAATCAATGAAGAAGTGCTACTCACAGCTTCGGCAGGAGCTAATACTCAGAGCCTTCCACTTCTTGCAGGTGCACACACGGAAGCTGAAGCTGGACCCTGATGTGACAGACGACGTCCTCCGGCAAGTTGCGCGCGATCTGCCCGGCCTCTCAGGTCAGCCCATGGCCTTAACTGCGCTTCTCCTGCATTACGCTTCAGCTAGTACAGACACGCCTGCCTAAGCATGCTCATGCTGAGCATTGCAGACTCATGATGACAGTCTGCTGACCTCACAGCCCTTAGTGACACAAGCATGTTGGCACAATGCTAGCGTCAAGCAGTGTTAGCATCATCATGCTGCCGCCTAGCCCTTGAATGCCTGTGCAGGTGCTGAGCTGGCAAATGTGCTGAACGAGGCCGCTCTGGAGACTGTCAGGCGGAGAGGGGACCAGGTGTCGCGAGCTGACATCTACAATGGCATGGACCGCATCTTGCAGGTCCACATCTCTCCCCTCACACTGCAAAACATCCCTTTTTCGACACCCTGACTTCTCTTATGCCATTCATTGCTGCTGCTCTTGGAAACAGGGTTGACACCTGGCTCTTGACATGGCGCAGGGTCTGAGGCGGCCGGGGATGCCCAAGACGTTTCAGATGTCGCAGTCCTTTGCAATCCACGAGGTGGGCAAGGCGCTGGTAGCCACAGTGATGCGCCAGGACAGGGAACGCCAGGGGCTGAAGCCCCGCCTGGAGCGCGTGGAGCGTGTCTCCATGGTGCCACGTGGCAGGTGCGCCCTCTCACTGATCTCTGTGCAAGAGATGCCAAGCGTGACATAAGAACAGGTACCAGTGCGCCTTATATGGCCCGGGGATGTTTCTGCACATGGTTTTCACTGTCTGTCTGGCGCTGGGCCATTTCCTCGGTTGAGTGGGCCAGCTCTTGTGCTCCGCTGATTGGCAAATGAAGCTGTGAGGAGGGCCTCACCATGTCAAAATAGATCCTGTGGGCTGACGATACAGCCTCCCTGTACAGCGCTCCATCGCTGCTGCTTTGTACTCTCACTTCTGTCTGCGGTATAGTATTGAAGGATGATGTGGATGCCTTTGCGCAGGGACTGGACACGCACCATCTTTCTGCGCGGCGCTGACGAGGACTACACCATGTCCACCAAGGGCCGCATGCTGGAGCGCCTCCACGTCATCTTGGGCGGCCGCGCAGCCGAAGAGGTGCCCCTCTTCCGCCTCACCAAGACATAGCATGAGCACACATAATCACTACCACCTGTAAAGCCCAGCCAGTGTCTGCTCTGGACAGTATCAGAGTCTACAATTATTCGGTTGTTGAGGAAGCTTTGAGTGGACTCTGACGGCTTGCATCGGCGCAGGTGATGCTGGAAGAGGGCCCCACCACATACTCTCTGGGAGATCTGCGGGACGCCACAAAGCTGGCGCAGAAGATTGTGCAGACCTACGGGATGACAGACATGGGCATCACCATGCATGCGCCCAAGCAGCACGCCATTGGCTTCATGAAGCGCGCCTTTGAGGTGAGGATCTTCTGTGACAAGAAGGGTCACCATTTTGGCCAAACGTCTATGGAAAGTGCCTTTCAGTGTGAATTGTTTGTGTAGATACCACAGACCAAGGCCCTCTTGCCCTCGAGAAAGGAAGGAAGGCAAGTGGACTTTCAACAGACCATCAGCCGAATACTCGAAGAGTTCTTCCAATCACTTCTTGTTGGGTGCTTCGCATCAGTGATGTGAGCTGGGGTGGCAAATTGCAAAGGGTAGGCTCTGTGATACCCATGGATCTGCTTGCATCTCAACGCCTGTTTGGTCTCCTGCAGGTAAATGTGGACAACATAGACAGGGACCTGTTTGGCAGGAACGTCAAGGGCGCCATGTACCAGCCAGTGGACGAGACGCTGGACAAGTACAAGAAGGCCGCCTATGAGATTGTATGGGAGGCATACGTCGATAACCTGGTGAGCGTCCCTCCACAATTTCCCCTTCACCGCAATGCTCCAGGCCAAGCCAGGTGGCGGTGCTCATCACAGCTTGCCCACGCTCCAAGAAGGCTTAGATACTGGTTCCAGCACTTTGCTGGTGTAGCTGCGCCACAGATGATGAGCGAAAGCTCTCAGTGAGAGGTGATGCAGATTGGAAGCCCTCCCTGCTGTGGTCCTCTGTACAGGGCATACAATTCTGGCTGAAATTAGCAGTTTTGCATATTGCACATTGTGGACTTTCACCGAGAGCCACAGTCTGGGCAATCCTGCAAAGATCAATTGCGTGGTCATTGTGCACAGCACGCTGCAGTCCTCTGAGGTTGTCTCTCATTGTGTGCAGGACTTGCTGCTTTCCTACCAGGACGCCTTGGAAGCAGGCCACAAGGAGCTGCTGGAGAAAGAGGTCATCTTCGGGGACGACCTGGAGAGAATACTCAGGGAAAACCCGCCTGTCGAGATTACGGAGGAGAGCTCCAATGGCAGCAATGGTGCCAGCGACAATGGCAGCAATGGCGCCGCTACTGAGAGGGTTCCAGTCGGTGCAGAGGGCTCTGCCAGATAATTCAGAGGGGAACAACGAGGCTTGGACAGGATGCGCCCAACCTCTTCACCTGTGCAGTTCAGGCTCACACTTAAAGCGCAATGCTCCTCAAGCTGAGGGCAAGTCCAATGGGATAGAGGCTGCCAGATGCCAACAGAACACAAGGGGCAGTATGCACAAGGGCTGGACATGATAGTGATGCTCTGCAGATCATGTAGAGCTGGGCTTGCATAGTGTTTACTTTGAGGCACTATCGCTTGAAGATGCGGCAAATGCATGCTGGTGTAGCACCAGTGACAGCGCTGTCACTACAAGGAGAGCAAAATTGACCTCATGGTACGCTTGGGCAGGGTGACCGTCGCATATTTTTGGCCACATCCACATGGACCCAAGTGCAAAGACACTGCCAATCTGGCAGCCATGGTTGTACTATTGAGCGATTCTCCATGGCTTTCGGGCCTAGCTAGGGCTCTACAATTGCAGTCTGTTTCTGTGTATAAATATCCTCTCAAAGCACGCCAGATCCCATGCACATGGGCTGTGATGGAGGGCCTCCATCATGGAGGCTCCATGTTGTTCAAGACCGCATGCATTTGTGGATACGCATATACAAAAATTTATGCCAAGCCTCTCTCCTATGCAGACGTGTGCCTGCAGAACTGCAATCCCAGTGCTCATGCACCTTCCCACTATGGTTCTTCATGGCTATGTAAGGTGGTCCCTGGAGAGTATCTCCTCACGCTCTCAGTATCTGGCTTTGTACTTTCTGGACCTCTACCTCTCCACTCTTGGTACACAAAGTCTTATCTCAACCTAGTGGTACCTCAGGAGCCAGCATTGGACACAGTGTTTGCAATCCCTCTTGCTATGCTGGCCTTGCCGTCCTTTGACACTGGCTCTGATCCGAGGTACAGATCAAAAAATGCCTTGGTGAAGACTGGGGACTCAACGAAGCCCGCCTACAAAGGAGAAGAAGCTCTCACAAGTCAAGCGAGCGCCCCGTGTGATCTGGTGATTGCAATCAAAGAGGACGCCTCAGGGCTATCTGTGCAGATGTCATCCCACACAGCACACTCTGCAGTCGGCACCCACTTGAAGATCATGTGAAGATCACAGCGAGCAAGTCAGCGCACCTCATTGCCTCCAATCTTGAGGGCCAGCGCACCCGCCTGGGTGTTTGTAAACACCATCTCTAGGCCCTTGTGGAACTTTGCGCCCCTAAAGAGGGCTTCAAAGTCATTCAGGGCTTGCAAGTCTCCCTCCTGGAAGCAGCGCGACACGCCCTTATACATGTCCAGTCATAAGCTCCGAGAGAGACGTTACAGCTCACAGACCTTTCAGGTGGTCAGGCTTGATGATATTGACTGGCTGTGAGTTTGCTGAGGTGTCTCCTAGCAGACGACGGGTTATTGCTGTAAAATGCCAATCCCCCGACTGTCTGAGCACAGTTTACAGTTGTAAACCATAGGTAAGGGACCCACTGCTCTGAGCCGGGGCTCCAGGCTTTCCCGCAGACCCTTTGAGAAGCGCTCCTGGTTGACGAGACCGCTCGTCACTACGATCCGGACGGACTTCTCTATGTCATGCGCTGTCTTCACACCTGCAGCAGCCAGCACCTGCTCACAAGCCACGTCAGCACAATCTGGATTCTCGGAGGGCCCAGCACCTGAGACAACATCTGAGGCAGAGGACAGTGGTCCACCTGGCACTTGCAAGCGAAATTGTGAGAAAAGGTAGGCTCGCACGTTCTGCCAAGGCCTGGTTGCGCTCCAGGCTCACTGGTGGCAGGCAAGAAAACTCCTTGCTGCACGTCTGCTTTGCTGCATTCTCGTCCATGTAGAAGCCCATGGCATAGACTGCATGGTGAACCCTTGTTCGAGACCACCAATACCATCAAGACTAAAATCGCGGCAGATGAGTTGGGTGCTAGGCTAGTAAGGAGTGGAGCCATCTCTCACCTTCAATGGTCTTTATCCCCGCAAGCTTCTTTGCCCGTGCCCTGTGCACGCATTGAATTATTCTGAGGGGTAATTCAGACCGAAGGGCCAGCATGAAGCCACCTTTCACATCGAAGTTGGACGAGTGTAGATGTAGCATGCTGCTCATGCGGCATGAGCAGCACGCAGTTTGGACGGCATTACTGGCTTACCCGACACCCATGAGCGTTGGACAGTCCTGCCGAGACAGATGACAATATGTGTCGGGGAACTCCGTGCCCGTCTTAGCCTCCTTCATGGATTGCGCTGAATGTCCACCTCTAAGACCCAAGGTCTGCGAGATGGAGGCAAATGGAGCCCCACCGCCTCTCTGCATTTCAAACCGTCTGAAATGACCCATCACGCCTTCCAAGGTGTTCCCCTCCTTGGAAGTCGTGACAGGCTGCCCGGGCGCTCCTGCTTCATTTTCATGACGCAAGGCGCAGTCACGTCTTGTTGTAAACATCGGAGCTGAATGAAAATTTCTTTCGACATGAAAGACGAAAGATGATAGACTCAAATTGCATGCCGCACCCACATGTTCCCTCCTCAACAGTACAAGGTCTTGGAAGTGGAAGCTGGTGGCTTGAGCAGGGAAGCTGCCCATATTAAGCGAACGCTGTCTATCAAGACTCGGCCTTTGCAGGAGAATTGGTGCGTGAAGGGGTCAGAATAGTCTCAAAATCCCACGTATATGTGAAGCCTCACAATTGTGCGTCTGTCTGAAGCATCTCAGCTTTGTATCAGAGAGTGTTCTCACAGGTCTGCTTCAGCTGTTCAAGCTGCTTTGGTGCCGATCCACCATAGCACAAAGATTTGCATAGCAGTGTTTTGATGGGGCAAGCTCCATCAGCGGATATGAATGCGATGAACGAGCAGACAGACAGAGGCCCCCTGCTGCAACGTCAGCACGCTGTCCAGCAGGGTAATCTGTCTTCGGCAGCGCAGCGTATGGCGCAGCCCACAGCTAACGAGGGATTCCAACTGCAGAGCAGCCTTCCATATGGCAACAATCCATATTCGAGGGCAGGCTTTGCAGGGGAGCATAATGGCATCGCTATGCCCATGGTCCCAGATGAGAGTGGCGAAAAGCTGCCCCTCTTCTACTGGTGGGGCTTAGCAGCGTGGAACAAAACTCGCGGGACTGCTCGAGTGGACCTCATGCGGCCAAGGTGGTTGTCTGAGCCCTGCTACCGCACATCTCATGCGGCCTGTCCTGCTGATTGCATGCATGCTGCAGGGACTGTGTACAGGTACCCTGGTGCTGATAATCTGTGCTGCTGATGCAGATTTCCAGACCTGGCGCCCGGCAACAGCCTCTTTCACGCAGCCCCTAAGCGTGGGAGGAGGCGCTCAGCACGGTACAGCCTCTGCGACACTACTTTGCAGTGACCAGACTCTGCTAAATAAAGTGCAGCGCAGCCCTAGTGCTGCTCTACATCAGATTGCAATGCAAGCTGAATATCTCATCAGCCGCTGCGCTGAGCCCTGCTACAATTGCATGGTGCAGGGTACTGAATGAGCAGCAGTTTGCCACTGCCAATGACACCTACGACTATAGCTATGGTCAGGGAGCGGACACCTTTGGCCTCTTACGGCGGCCTACAGGTTGGATGAAACTCTTGCAAGCACCCTCATCCCTTTTACACTGCATGCTTGGCCTTCATGTGCTTTGCATGGCGCCCATACCACACGAGCGCGTATTAGGTTTCTACAAACAGCTGATAACAGCAGCATTTGCAGGAAATGTGAGAGATGCAGAAGCAATGGAAGGTGCTATTTGCAGGGGCACGAGTGAAGATCATGAGAAGCATCCAGATCGGGAACTTCAAGCCCAAACAGAGCCACATCCATGACGAGCACATGCAGAAGGAGTATCAGTCCCGTCCCCTTGTGAACAGCAGTGCTCGCACACCGACTCACGCCTCGGCATCCACACAGGACATAAAGGGCAGGGCAGAGCAGAAACTGCCACACAGGACACACCTACTGTCTGATGGTGCGTGCTCCGTAAAGTGGAAGCTCGGCCCAAAAGGTCGCTTTGATGTGGCACCTGTTATCTGAGGATGCTATGTGGGCTATGTCTTTCCCAGGCCTACAATCACCAAGCTGCTCCTGTCTTGAGCATTTTGCATAAATCCAGCCCTGCCTCAGATGGAAAGCGAGTCAGCAACAGGTGTGTGCGCTCAGGTCCAAGCAGCCAGCAGCACAGTGACGCAGCACAAATAGGGGAGGCTCTGAGGACAGTGCAGGCCAAACTTGGCAGCTCCCTGACAGCGCCGCAGCGACCTCTTTTGGACCTGGGGGTTGGCCTGAGCTATGAGCTCGACACCAATGACTTTGCAGCAGTGGTACGAGCTCTGTGAACTACGCGAGTTCCCATGGAAGTGCCTGTGATGAGCAAATTTGCCTATCTACTACAGCATCGTGCATTCTCCTCTGGCAATGGGCACCAAGCACTGCCAGCAAGGCACTTGCACAATGAGTGCAGGACTTTGCTGCCGCACCAGACTAGCAACATATGCAGGCAGCATGTATATAGTGCTGTATGCTGTGCCCATAGGTTCCATCTTGCACTCGAGCTGCCTTTGATGCGCTGATAACCTGGGAACGAAACAGAGCTGTGAGTGAATGCTGGCCATGCTGCGCAGGTGCGGCTGAAGGTAAAGGACTGGTTCTCTATCAGGGCGCTGCCCAATCAGATAGTGAAGGTGAACAAGCGCTGGCAGCTGGGGAACAGCCCCGTGGCGCTGCGGGTGAACTACGAGTGCCCCCTCGACAACCTGGCAAACCCCCTGAGAGCCCCGGCCCGACTCATGGTCAGGTGTGGCTCTACACCTCATCTCACCTTGCTGGGCTGACGACCCAGCACAGACCCCACGCACAAAGGGGTTCGTAGCCCAGCTGTTCACTCAATCAAAGTTTCACAATCTAGAACCCAATCGACTTGGAGTCAATAGCTTGAATATCCCTCTGCCTAGGCACATTGTCTGTCACTTGGCCATGCATTGCAGAGCATGATGGGCTCATTTGGCCCTTGGACTGAGAAGCCGGACACCGCATTGATGGAGAGGTGTGTGGTGCAGGATGGAGAATGTGATCGGCCGCAGCGTGCACCTGACCCCTTCGGGCATTGACTTTGATGAGCATGTGTTCCAGCTGGGCCAAGGCACAGTTGTGCGCGCAGCAGGATCTCTCATCTTCCCCAGGTGCATTCCCATTTTATAGTTCCCTCCCACATCCCTCTGTGATAGTACCTCATTGGTCAGGTCACCATGTTTGGGTAGAGCCAGGTCAAAATGTGCAGGAGCAGGTGCGCCTTTGCGCAGTCTGGCCTGCGGTCAGTGCATGTGGTCTTGCTAGGATCGATGCATCACAAGTGGCTGACAAGGGCAAGGCAACGATTGCAGGCAGCTGCCGGTAGAGGAGGACGAGAGGCTTGTCAAATTCAAGGCCCAGCGCTTTGGATTGAAGGCCCTGTGGTAGCCTGTAGGATTAGCAATATCGCATTAGTGTGTCATGTAGCTTGATGAATTCACTCAAAGGTCCTCCAGGAACGCCCAGCTAGCTGGGCAGGATTGTCCTGTGTCAGGATTGAGTATAAGAGGTTGCATTCATGGGCATTTCAGGCCCTAGGGCTAGAAATGCGTCTGACTTTGTTTTGATTTCGAGTGTGGCAGAACAATGGAAGGCCTGAAAGATCTCCTGCAGCAAGCGCGCACAATGTGATGATCGGATTAGATCAGAGTACATCGGCAGTCCTCAGGCAGCAAATGGTGCCCAACATGGGTGGCGCCAGATTTGGCTGCATGGATGCAACCCTTAAGTAATCCGTTAGCCCATGGCCTGCTTTACGTCGTCCGCGAAAGAGCGCCTTATAGGGGCTGGATTCAGAATGGAGAAGCAACTCCTTCACCGTGCGTCGACCTCCTTGCGCTTTCCAGACTCCTCGACTCTTCGCCGCAGATTCCCGAACAGGAGCCATGCCTCTGCACCGCATCTACTCCGTCAAGGGGGTCTTCAGCCCCGAAGACAAAAAGGTGCGCAGCAAATGCTGATGGTCTTGACTACGCATGATAGCCATAGCTCAGGATACCGCAGCGCGCATGTAATGTACAAGAGATCCTGAATGCCCTGCGCGCATTGCAACTTGAGACCGCAACATGACATTGTTGCAACCTTGTAGGCCATCGCAGAGGGCATCACAAAGGTCTATAGTGTCCTCCCCAAGTTCTACGTGGTGGTCGTCTTTATCGACACCGACCTGGACAGCTTTTACATCGGCGGCAAGCCAAACGACCGCTTCGTCAGGATCGTCACGCAGCATCTCGCTCGCACGTAAGTTTGTCGACTCTTGAATAGCTTAGTCCATAAGAAGTGTCGCGCTCTGCACCTGCTGATATCACCAACGTGCACGCCTTGAAGCCCTACCTACTAGGCTGGTAGCGCTGATCAGCCTGGTGTGACTGGCAGAGATGTTGATGATGAGATGAAAAATACTGGCTTTGCATCTGAGCTTGAAGTACCTTAGCTGAGAGCAGTACTGGCTGCAGCAATTATAGCGCCTCTCAGCTATCAACCTGCTTGCTGCTGCTGGTATTGGCCATCAGCCCTGTTGATCGCTTGGAAGTCCTTGCTTGAACCGGCATGCATGCATATATCTCATGCAAGTGACTGTTGATGCAGGAATATTGGGTCTGAGAGGGAGCAGAAGGTGCTAGATGGCATTGAGAATGCATTCCACCCCTATGTCAGAGATCGCGGCCTGGACTGGGAGATCCACATTGAGCAGGTAAGCTGTTGCATACTTGAGCAAGAGCAGTGCAAGCTCCTATGTGCTGCTGCAAACACTTAGGATAAAGCAAGCATGCTGCACAGTACTTCCACAGTCTGTCTGACACGCCTTGGAAGGACGCCTGAGGCATCTCTGTGGGGCGGAGGCAGTACTCCAGGTTCACGCACTGCATGGGGGATATTTGCGGGAATGTCTCAGCAGCGCGCACAACATACTACATCAGGCTCCTGTTTGCGTTATGTCATAGGCAGCCTGCTGCAGAGCACTCTGACCCAAGGGCGGAAGGCTAGCGTTGTAGCTGTGATGGCGGCAGGCGCCTGATTAGCGCCTGCGCCAGTTCAGCGCCTGACTGTAGCTGAAGGTGTGATGAAGTCCAGCCCACGGCGGCAGCGCTTGTGGCCTGCGCCGTCCAAACAGTGATGCAGCAGCGTTGAGTTGATGTGGGTGGGGTGTGCAGATGGAGCGGGAGACATGGAGGGAGAACGGCCTCGCTCCACCAATGCCGGGGACTGATGCTGAGAAGCACTGGGCCGAGGTGGACAAGGCTGTGCCCTTCACCAAGGTGACTTCACAGACTGGGCAGAGCTGTTATCTGTGTCTCACCAGCAGTACCATGCAGCGATGATTCCTATCATACAAATTTGATTCCAGGCAGATCGATGCAGTGCCTTGGTCAACTTCAAGGATGCATACAAATCATATCATGCAGGCTTCAAGCCAGTAAATGTTCGGAGTGGATGTGCTCCAGCATCAGCTGCTTGCTGAATGTTCATATCAAGGAAGCACCCTCATGGTCTTGCAAGGCCGGTTGGACTAAATTTTGCACATGAGCAAAGCGTCACAGGAGCTAAGTGTCACTTTGCTGAACGCCCAGCAGTGACGATAACTCGTTTTGCAGGGTGAGGATGCGCGCCACTGAGTGTGACAAGTGGCGAAGATCTTGCTGCCCGTGGACATGGGACGCAGCCTCCAGAGTGTCAGCCGTAGAGGACACAACTATGCTCTTTACTAAAGCTAGTAGCATCGCAAGTATCTCTTGCAGGTCTGCTCAGTAAGCCTTAGGGTGCAGCTCGACCCCAGCTGTTGACTGCCGGATCAGTATAGATCAGTATGGTGTAGCTTTGCCTGGCCTGCACAAGGAACTTGGCATACATTTATGCGGTGTGGCACCATGCTGATGCCCTTGTGTCTCCTCCTAGACGTGTATTTGTACTGCAAGATGCAGCGGGCGCAGAAAGCCCATACTTGATGATGATGCTTCAGATACTTTGTAAAGAGTTGCCATAAACAGACGTTGCTTTGCATTCCACTTCGCTGCGGCAGAGCCGCACTGAATATGTACTTTGTCTTGTCTTACAGCACATGCATGTTCCCTCAGCCTGGACAGGGCCCTGCTTACAGTGACATACCATACCGCACAATACCGACAGATAGTAGCGCGTCAGTATAGCGTCTAGATTTACACCCAGCTGCAATGCGCTATTGACGGTCATGCGCGGCATTGCACATTTCCCGTTGTAATTGAATGTATGTCTGTAGACAAAGACGCTAGAGTCGCGTCAGAACTTGCCTTGCACAGACGAGCTGTCATAAAGGGTTGCGCATCGCAAGAAGGCCCATCGAAAGGGACTGCGCAGCGTGCCGCAGTTACCGGACGAGCGCCAGATTTGGCTGCGTGGATGCAACCCTCAAGTAATCCCTTAGCGCATGGCTCGCTTTACGCCTTTCTAGAGGAGTGCATCTTCCTTAAAAGCAACACTCAGAATGTTTCTGTAACACCTCATTGCAGCGGCATCACCCTTGCGTCTTTTGCACGCAGAACATCCCCAGCTCTTCGCCTGCAGACTCCCGAATAGAAGCAATGCCTCTGCACCGGATCTACTCCGTCAAGGGCGTCTTCTCTGCCGACGATAAGAAGGTGCGCATCCTCTGCGTGCTATCCAAGGTTGCAAGTGCTCGGCATGCCCCGACTACATGCAGTGGCCACCAGATTCGCATGCCTTGCTTACACGGCGAAGTGGTGCGCAATATATAGTGCTATGCAGGCCATCGCAGAGGGCATCACCAACGTCTACAGCGCGATTCCACTCCCAAAGTTCTACGTGGTGGTGTTGTTCATCGACACCGACCTGGACAGCTTCTTCATTGGCGGCAAGCCAAACGACCGCTTCGTCAGGATCGTCACGGGCCACATTGCTCGCACGTAAGGCTAGCTTCTTACGTATTCACCCCTCCTTCATATCAAGAATCATCCTTTGCTAGGCAGCAAGACTTCTGGCATACATACCGTACATTGGCATCTTGTTAAGTCATTTAAGAAGCCAGGCATGGCGAGCCTAAGCCTGACAGCGCAACATCTGCAGTTGATGCTGGTGACTATCATGCCAACGACGTCTTCTTGGGCCCTGAGTACCATGTGGCTATGGGCCATAAGGCTGCACATGCAGGAGATGGCATGTACATGACCACCACTCAAAGAGCTGTACATTGTAACCTTGCCACACACCATACCTCCTTGTGCATGACCATTGCTCATGCCATCTCAATTAACGCAGGAACATTGGTGCTGAGAAGGAGCGGATGGTTCTCGAGGCCCTTCAGGCAGCCTACCACCCCTACGTCAGAGACCGCGGCCTGGACTGGGAAATCCACATCGAGGAGGTGAGCCCTTCAGTCCTTGATCTACGCCAAACAGGCGCCCGTAGTTTCACAGCCCCTCGGGCACGCGTAAACAGTGTTGCGAGCCCATGCGTGATCCCTTGGGTAAGTGTATTTGGCACTGCTTGCTGAACGATGTGCCTGAGGATGCATTGGGGTCTGCAGCACGAGCGGGAGGTTTGGAGGGAGAATGGCCTTGCGCCCCCGATGCCTGGGACCGACGCTGAGAAGTACTGGATCGAGGTGGACAAGGCTGTGCCCTACACCAAGGTGTGCTGCCTCCTCTGCAGAGCTCGTGCTGTGATATGCAAGCAGAGGTCTCCCGCGGCGAATCTGTTTCCTACACATTGCCTGACTGGAGGCCATCGCTTGTCACCTGGTCAGGGATGCATGTGCATGCATGTTTTGCCCTTCCTGTCGGACACTCATGCGATCTGAAGCACGATCTGCTCCCTGGCGCATCCTGCTGACGCATCGATGATATCATGGCCTTACATGACCTACGAGTGGTCATGATACCCTTTCTGATCATGCCTGCACTTTGCAGGGCGAGGATGCGCGCCAGTACACGTGATACCCCATGTGTATGCGGGATTTTCCACCAGCGGAGGCAGCCAGAAGCAAAGTAGACGCGGCATCCCGCACTAGACACCACTGTACACAATCAGCTGAGTGCAGTATTTTGGTCAGTGATTTGTACACAGTCAGCTGACTGCAGTATTTTGGTCAGTGATTTGGTCACCGCGCTTGTAGCTTGCTCCAGCCTAAGCCCAAGTAACTGGGATGTATCTGTGGGATGCGGATCAGTTTGAGCGTGATATACAGGCAGACAGTCTAAACAGACATGAGGATTGGACTTGAATTGCAGGCCTTGAATGTGCAGGTCTGTAAATCTGTAGGCTTCTCTTGGACAGCTTGTAAGGACACTTCAAGGTTTGTGATGTACACAGAGCTGTCACATTCTGCTCCTGTAAAGCTCTGCTATGAGGTGCTTGAAGCATATCCTCACATAGCCTGGGATTACCAAGATGTCCACAGGCAATGCTTGCGTGCCAGCATTACTACTGGAGCACATACACTTGCTGCATTGTGCCATCCACACTCATTCGCACCTGCACGAGGAACACTGCAGATCGTATATGCTCCGATGAGCAGACTCGCAAGCTTTGCATGCAATACTGAGCAATGTCTACATCAAGCGTGCCATCCGCAATGCAGGGTATCCAGCCCAACACAAAGCCGCCTGCGCCTGAAAGGAGGACAGTTGCTTCTGCAGTGTATTGTACGCTCAGGAGAGCAGGCGTGAGGGAGGCCAGACCTCATGCAGGCGGCCCAGGTGCCGCAGCACAGTCAGCAGGGCCTTGCCGGTTTTGTCCGGGCGCAGCGTCTGCGTCTGCTTCATGTCGGCCTCCATAAACCAGTGGTGCCCCTTGACGCCCTCCTTCCCCTGTGGACACGACCACATAAGAACAGCTGTGCTGGCAACACTTCAAATGCGAGCTTCTGCAGCCTATCGTCCAGGCGCTGCGGTTCAGTCTGCTTCATGTCGGCCTCCGTGAACCATTGATGCCCCATAACTCCCGCCTTTCCCTGCACACACGGCCACGTAAGAACATCTGTGCTGGAGACGATCCAGACGTGAGGATCTGCAGCACATCTTCCAGACGCCCGCGATGCCCTCCTTTCCCTGCACACAGGGCAGCGTCACTCTTTAGGTCTGAGACAGAGATGCGCGAAAGATGCACTAAATCGCCTCTCATACCTACGGTGGCCGGTGATGCCGTCCTTCCCTGCAAGTAAGCTTTGTCAGGACGCCTGACACCAAGGCTCTTTACAAGTGGGCTTACAGCGCATGTCCTCCCCAGCACAAGCAAATATCTACCACCTTTCCCCGTGGAGGGTCCAAGCGGTCAGCATCACCATCCATTGGAGGATGATAGCAGATTATGTAGTACTAGAAAAGCCGGAGACAGCCAATATGATGTGCGGCAGGAGACAGAGCAGACAGGGCCACATTGGCTGGCATGCCCTGAGCAATGCAGCAGGGCGAGAGCGCTCACTGCAACACTGATCATGAGCGCCTGCGCGCGCTTGCGCTCCGCAGTGGTCAGTCTGCCCTTGCTCCTTGCCGCGCTCAGCAGGCGCGCCACATCCTCTGCCATAACGGCTGCATCATCCACTGCTGCATTTACCTGCGCCAAACCCAGATGCTTGCAGTGGCTGCGTCTTGAAGCCGAAGGAAGCAGGCGAATAAGCTGTGTCAATTGAGGGCCTTGGAGAGCACACATATGAGGATGCTGCCTTGCATGAGCGCTATCTAGCAGACGCACTCGTTGGTGCTTGTTCTTAGAAAATTCTCTCAATCATACCTTCTCCAAGCTGAGGCGAGCTGTCATGTAGGTTGACAGAGATGCCAGCTCCTGCTGTGTGACATACCTGTACAGAAGCACATGCCCTCTGTGAGACTGTCTTCCCCAATCCTCAGAGGTTGTTCTGAGCTTTGTCTGCAGTACTTGAACTTTGTTTGCAGGAGGAGCATAGTCGCGTGTGCTGGTACCCAGGTCTTTCCACATCTGTGTCAGGGTGTGCCATGCAAGCACGGCTGTTCGACAGGCTTCAAGCTGATCAAGATATGGCCAGCAGAGAAGATTGTGAGCAGACCTCCTTGGTGCTGTTTGCCGCCTCTTCTTCTTGTCTGCCGCATCACCACTGACTGGGCGCTGATTGTTGGCTGCTAGGGATGCATTCTCGTCCTGCTCATCGCCCTGACCAGATGTCCCTGCAGCAGCTGCTGCGCTGCGCGTGACAGGGCCTGCATATGGAACTTGATTGTGTAGCCCGTGTAGGCGCTACTTCAAAGGCCATTGCTGTGTGTGCTGGCACTGACAATGGCTCCTCACCCACCTCAGAAGGCAAAGGGTGTCAACAAAGTGTTGCGGGGCTCTGAGCAGGCCTTCATATTTGATGACCTGGTATAGAAAAGAGTGTGAAGCTTTCTCAGACAGGAGGTGACCTGATGGTCTCGCAGTCTGGCCAGGCAGGTACTGCGGCAGATGCTCTGCTATGAATGTCAGCTCTGCGTGGTGAGCCCTTGCTGCATCCAGGACAGCATGCAGCTGCACAGCACTGAAGCTATCAATGAGTACATCCACATGGTTGCTACCATGTCCTTGTGCAAACTGAGCATGCTGCCTCGGCTAGGAATAGCTTGTCACACATAACATACCAAGTCATGATTAGCACCTAGACAACACCCTCAGGCCATTCCTGGACAGGAGTCACGGCCGGCACTGCAGGGTCACGAATTTTGGGGTTGCGCTCACACCTTGGGCAAGTCTGCTTTCTCCCTGGCCATAAACTGCTGTAGTGTTTGCAAGTCCTGCTCGAGCTGGCTGACAGTTGTCTGCGAGGTCAGAACATTGTATCATACGCATCACAAAGGAAGCTTGTGGATGTACGGCATAGACGAAGAGGTCTGAAAATTACCTCCATCCGAGACAGCTCTGGTGCAAACATCTCCACAGACGACTCTGTACACGGGCAAAGAAATTATGTCAGTACACGCACGTTCATGCAGGATTGGAGAGGTCAAGACAAAGCTTATGCCGGGTATACACCTTCTAGCCTTAGCATTGTGATCTCTGTCAGCTCATCTATGCGAGCTTGGAATGAGCTGCACATCTGATCATATGTGCTGTGCGACATCTCGGCTGCGCTAAGATGAGGTATGTGTATCTAAAGACGCATGAGAATCGCTCAACAAAGGCGCATACCGCAAGGAAGCACCAATGCTGGACAGCTGACGATGGCAGCTTTGAAGTTGTCCAGCTGGAAGATGAGTCACCTGCTTTCGGAAAGGTTTCGTCTCCTGAAAGCTCGATGCTAGGCGTGCTACCGAACAGGGCGAGAAGCGCAACCAACCATCTTGAATGTTCTTGATGTCCTGCAAGTACGCCTGCTGCATGTGCTTGTGATCATACACTGCTCCCCATACATGGTGAAGCTTTGCAACCGCTGCCAGAAGGAGAAAGCAGCACTTAAGCGCCCCAAAACCTCAGAACAGGTAGAAGCACTGCTTAATGTACATACCTTTTGCATATTACAACCTTCAGATGCAGTGTCACATCTTCTAGTACAGGCCTTTCAAGCCAGTCCCCACTTTTGACATCCTCCTGCAAACGTGCAGCTCTGCAAACAGTGCTTCTACACCGCCCTCGAAGACGAGGTGCACGAGACTATAGTCAAGAACAAGCTCTTTAAGGCGGGGGAGCGCATTGCTGTTGCAGCCTCAGGTGCTGTCACATGCTCACACCCTCATTTGCCTCACCTGGAAGATTGTGACAGCAGCATTCCCTTTCTCTGCCTCTTCAGCATGCAAGGATGCACCTATGGTCCATCCATGGCAGTGCGACTGGCCTGCGCCGAAGTCTCAGGAATGCATTTGCCTACTTTTGAGTTCCACATGCAGGGGGCAAGGACTCGACAGTGCTCGCGCACATCTTGACGCTCCTCAATGCGCGGCACAGCTACGGCCTCGACCTTTTCCTGCTCTCCATCGACGAGGGCATCACAGGGTACCGGGACGACTCCCTCGAGACTGTGAAGCGCAACGAGCAGCAGTATGGCATCCCCCTCAAGATTCTGTCCTACCAGGAGCTCTATGGCTGGACCATGGACGACATCGTGCGGGCCATCGGGCACAAGAACAACTGCACCTTCTGCGGGGTCTTTAGGCGCCAGGCACTGGACCGGGGCGCGGCCCTGCTTAAGGCCGACAAGATGGCCACAGGTGGGCTCCATCACCTGGCCTCATCTGAGCAGTGGTCTGAGCAGTGCAAAAGGCCTGGCCCAAGGCTGACATGATGGCGACAGGCGGGCTGGTCCGTGACTTCAACTGAGCAGTGGCACGCAGAACTGCGCACAGATGAGCTTTGAAGCCGCTGTTGCGCTGGTCGAACTTTCGTCCAGCATATCCTAGTGCCCCCAGAAATAGAGAAGCGAGCACTGGCACTAGCGAATAGAGCCTCTGCAGTTGTACCAAGCAATTAAGATAGTGAATTGACCCTGGCAAAACTAGAGTTTGTGCATGAAGATGCTGCACCCTGCAGGTCACAATGCAGATGACATTGCGGAGACGGTGCTGCTGAACATCCTGAGAGGAGATGTCCCGCGCTTGGGTCGCTGCACCAACATTATCACAGGTGCAGACACCATCTCTGCCATGGCAGACCAAGCAATGTGGGGGCAAGTCTGCAAAGCGCCCTCTTTGCAGCCTATGATGGCTGCATATGGAAAATTGTGCCATAAAGGCCAGGGAGCTCCTGTCCGTACTCGATCGCACAAATTCGTGCTGGCTAGGATTCACTATGTGGGTCTCCACCACGTGACGTGTAACAACACGCAGAGCTCCCTAATGAATACCTGAAGGCTTCTGGGCAGGGCTCATACAGTGTACATCTGTCACAGGCGAGGAGGGAGCTCTCCCGCATGTGACTCATGCAATAATTTGTATGCCGTTCCTTAAAATGACACAACGTGCTTCTGTCACAGGCGAGGAGGGAGCGTTGCCGCGCGTGAAGCCCTTCAAGTACACCTACGAGAAGGAGATTGTGATGTACGCCTTCTTCAAGAAGCTGGACTACTTCTCCACAGAGTGCATCTACGCGCCCTATGCTGCCCGGGGAGCTGCCCGAGAGTTTGTGAAGGACTTGGAGGTGAGGGTTAGCTCTATCGTGCAGGCATTCCACACTCACTGCATACGATGACAAGCACAAGACCCCCAACGCAAACAGCCTGAGCTGTGGCCACACTTGATGTGCACCTTGGAGAAATGGTCGAATACTATGCTCCCAGCAGATTACAATCTGATGTGTCACTGTACTCCTCTCACTGTTAGTATGCACTGCTCTCTCGGAGCCATTTAAGTGCCTTAGTCGGGTTCCTGTGGGTGCAGCAAGTGAGGCCGAGGGCCATCTGCGACCTCATCAAGTCTGCAGAGCAGTTTCGGCTGGACACGAAGACCGGGGAGAGCCTGCCGGTGCCCGGCAAGTGCCAGCGCTGCGGCTACATCAGCAGCCAGGACGTGTGCAAGGCCTGCATCCTGCTGGAGGGCCTGAACAAGGGCATGCCCACCCTGGGCGTCAGCAGGACGCGCACGAAGAAGGCGCCCAAGCCCACGAAAGCAGTGCAGCCAGCTGCTGTCAATGGCCTTGTGCAGTAGAGGAGGCAGGAGTGGGCGCGTCATGAGAACTCAGACAGATCCGGCCTATCCGAGGGCATGCCAAACACAGTCTTTGGCCCCTGCAGACGTATCGCTTCATTGTCTAACAGCTACTTTGCCAGCATACATCTAGATCTGTGTATCATCAGCATCTCTTTGTAAATTACTCTAGCCTGACTGCAGAAGAGCTAGCATAGAGACTCTACAAGCTGAAGTGCGATGAAAAGAATTTGCTTTTGGCTAGCTGTCAAGGGTTTGTAAGCACCCCCGGATGCCTTGCCCATGGGGTAAACTACTACCAGCTGCAGCAGAACATGCTTCCTGCAATGCTGATACTTGCCTCTCATGCCAGACCCAGATTCTCTGCAAGGTATTGCCTCTCTGACTCTTTCAGCTGCCTGCTGACTTCAGCCTCCTGTGCCGCACTGCATGTCCACTTAGTCAGTTTAGAAAGCTCTTGCACTGACCAGCCGCAGATGAGAAGAGACATGATAAGCACCATAGAGTAATCCTTGGGGAGCATGCGAGGTAATCACATGATGATACGCAAGCCAGGCGCAGACCAACTGCATAGACTGCAATTAGCGGACTGACAGTGGCGCAGAATGAACACGTTTGGATACTCAGACAGGGCTCACTGTAAGGCTCACATCAAACCAGAGCTAGGTCTGCATGCGTACTGTGCACACAGTACAGGACTGCTCATACACACCTGACCATGCAGAGCTCCTGCAGTGCGGCTGCCTGCTCCTTGCAGAAGGTCTTCAGGCTCCTCTCCATCTCTGAATGCTGCCTTTGCAGCTCTGCACAGACCACCCCATGCCTTACAGGATGACATCAATCTCTGGCGCATGCTCACAATTGCATGATGGCTCATTTTCATTTCAATCATCAGCGCTGCAAGGATTAGGGTAGCTATATTGTATGCTGTGCTGGGTCAATCAGCATGCCTGAGGAGCACAATCTGCTCTGCATGACACGGACAAATGCATGCGTGCCAGGTGACGGTGACTGCAAGCGCAAGCACGTGCCTGCTCGCTCTGCCGTCAGGCTCTGGTGTCTCTCGCTCCACTCCTGGTCAGCCAGCACCGCGCGGCTGCGCCAATGTGCCGCCTCTCTCTCCAGCTCTATGATGAGGGCGATGTTCCTGCTGAGGCGTTCCCGCCCCTCCGCATCCACCTTCTGCAGCTGCTCCACCTGTGCACTGGTGCCACGTTGAATGTGCCATGTGCTTGCAACGTCCACACTTTCCATGCATGAACTTCTCATACAGCAATCTGCTTGTCAGCCCGCAATAATTAGTTGCTGGCAGGCCGACATGACACCATTCATGTAGTGTCAACCTCATGCATGCATCACATTTTGCATAGTGATGGCAAGCTGCTGTGCGACTTTCAACAAGAGGGCCACTCATAAACTGGCAGCAAAGTTCTTGCAGGATGGACAACGAGCCAGTGCGGCTGGCATCATAAGCCTGTCGCTATCCTTGATTGCATGAGCCCCCACCTCCTTTACAGTGTCCACGGTCGTCTGCTTGTGTCTGTGCTCCTCCTCTCTGATCGCCTTCTTCAGAGCAGCTATCTGGAAGCATGAAGGACACCAGTCAGGGCAGTACCATGCTCCTATAGAAGGGAGAGGCTCGGATCTGCCCTGGTATCCAGAGCGCTAGTTGGCTCTACTGCATGGCATGCAGTCCTACCATGATCTGCCTTGCATCACATGACTTGGATATGCATCCTACATTCTGAATACTAGGATGAGATACGGAGACATGGAGGCAGCCCACCTGGGCCTCGCGCGAGATTTTCAGCATGTTGTACTCCTCGCTGGCAGCATTCTGCGCCTCAGCGCGGGCTGTCTGGTAGACCAGCTTCTGCTCGGCTTCGCACTTGGCAAAGTGGCGGTGCATGGCTACCTGTATGATGTCCTCCTCAGCCCTGGCTGCCTCGTAGCTCTGCATGATGCTCTGTGTTTTCTGCTCGTAGTCCTGCGCAAGTGCCTGCACGCATATGCACCAGAGATTGAGTTGCAGGAAAGGGCTCTGGCCTCTTCTGGAGCCATGGTCCAACTTCTGGGCGCATTGTCTAGGCAGAATCCTGGGATGGGTTCTTAGGTCAAACAAGGAAGGGGACCCTTAAGAGAGTGCCATGCGCAGTCATGAAGCCCTCACACAGACACTATTTGCGCATCCTAGCTCCAATGCTCAAAATCGTCATCTGCAAGCATGCATGCCTTGCAGAGCATTGACCTTGCGATCCTCCTCATACATCAGCACGGCGGCATCGATGCGCTCTCTCTGCAGCTGCACAAGCCTGTCCAGCGTCTGCACATGAGTGCTATGCGCCTCCAACTGTAGGTCCTCTGCTTCTTGCAGCTTTACATCCAGTGCCTGCAAGAGACCAAGGTGAGGATTAAATTCATAGCTGTAGCATTGTGAAAACGGAACTATATGGCAAGTCAGACTCGAATTGCCGCTAGTCTTTGCTGGCACTGCTAGATGCTTCCTATTCCAGCGAGCATCATTTAAGGGCAACTTCACATGCTAGCCTGCACACCTCTGGCTGCATGATTCCCCTGCTGCAGATCAAACATTGGGTCAGTGGGGGTACCTGCAAGGCATGGTTCCGTGCATGCATGGTCCGTGTGTGGGCATCCTGCATGCGCTCCGCTTCGGCCCTCAGCTCGACCAGCTTTGCGCCTCGCATGCGCTCGCGCCATTCTGTGTGCACCTTTGGCGCGTTCAGCCGCGTGAGCGCCTACATGCGACTGCCACTTTATCAAAGCACTGGTGTGACACCACAACACGCTCAGAGGTAAGCAGTGCCAGGCTGAGGGGCCAATGCGTGGCCCCTGGCTTAGCAGTATGACGTGCTCACTGGACAGGCAGGCTTTCACTCAAGGCTTCAGTGCTTCTTGACCAACCCTCATTGGCAGGCCTCAGGGGCAGTCAAGTTGGCGACTGACCTCTTCATGCTTCTGCCTGTCCAACAGCTTCTGGCGAGCAGCCTCTTCCCTCCTTACTGCCGCTTCCTTGGCAGCTGTCGCAAGAGCTTCGAGCCGTGCAGCTCTCTCCTCCTCGCTCTCTTGCTGCTCAGCAACCTTCTTCTTCTGCAGCAGCTGTGTCAGTCACTGTCCGCAAAATGAGTCGGACTCCACAGCATTCTCTCGGACAGATAGAAGAACTAGTCTCCAAGTATCACTGTTGCTGGCGGGCCTTACTTTAGGAGCCATACGGCAGCGTGGGTAGTCCTGAGCTGCCTCACCAGCGCCCAAGGCCAAAGGCCTTGATGCGTTGCCTGCGATGCAAACGTTCGAGAAAAGTAGAAAAGGTGAAGGAGGTTATTCTATAGTAGAGCGCACAACACTACATAACGCCTTTCCCTCATACAGCCAGATCAGCGATGCAGCTGTTGTAGCCATTTTTAGACTTATTACTAATGCATCGGTCTGCAACGGCGCCATCTGATGCATGGGCTGCGGCGGCTCATTGATGGAGCAAAGTGCATACTGTAGGGGAGCAGGGCACAACATACAGGTCCTTGCAGCATGACGGAGGAACTGCAGATGCCGCAGCGCGGCCCCAGGGGCGTGCGCGACGTGCCTGCAGAGCAATTCATCAGAGCCTATGCTGAGCACTTGAAGGCAAACGACAAGGTATGCGCAGCATTGGGGAGATACAAGGGGAGCATTGTAAGTTGAGGCGATGTTCTGGAATGGTGTTGTGTGCAGCTTTAGATACCTGGCTTAGAGGCTCCAGGCTCCTCCTTCAGTAGGACATCGCATTTGCAGGCCTTGGTGTTGCTGCAGACGCAGCACTGCAAATCACTGAATTGCGAACTCATTCTTCATCAATATGGCTGCTGTGCAGATCCAATTGCCGAGCTGGGTGGATATTGTCAAGACAGCTCCCTTCAAGGAGCTGGCCCCATATGACCCCGACTGGTACTACATCCGAGCAGGTAGAGAGTCCATTGTACAGTTCCTGAAACACATTCAGAAGAGCAATGCATTGCAATTGCAGCTCAGGGGTTTCTTGATGCGGGATGATGCCACATCAGATGTCTGAGACCCATGACGAAACACACAGTACAAGTCTTCAAAGTTCGCTGACCGCTTTCTGATATCAACGTATGGCATAAATCATCTAGCCAAGACCCAGCATGAGTCTGTGTCTGCTCCTATGTCACACAGGGGATGGTGTATTCTTGTGGTGCATCAATCAGGCCTGTACACTGAAGCTGGGTTGCTGTTTGCAGCATCTCTGGCAAGGAAGGTGTACATGAGGCAGAACATTGGAGTAGGCGAGTTCGCGCGGCAGTACGGCGGTCGCAACAAGCGGAAAGGCGCTGTGCCCGAGCACTTTGCCAAGGCCAGCAGGGGCCTCATCAGGCACATCCTGAAGCAGGTGTGATCATGGCTGCTCTGGTGCATTCTCCCTGGACAGCATCACCCTTCCTGTTGTAGCGTGCGGGCTGTCAGGATATTTGCAATTTGCTGACCTGAGTCATGACTTGGCTTCTGTGTCTTTCTAAAGCTGCACTTGCTCATGTTAGGTACAAGTGCCAGCAATCCAGCACTGCTGTCTTAATGAAGTACTGCCAGGGCAGAGATACTCATGTCTGAGCTGTGGCTGTGTATTCATGTGCAGCTGGAGGAGATCGATGTGGTGTCCACAAGCACACAGTCCAAGGGCGGGCGCCTGATCACAGCCAATGGGCAGAGGGATCTGGACCTGATCGCAGCCCGTATCGAGAGGAACACAAGAGACGAGGTTGACTTCGAGGAGGAGTAAGCAGCCTGTCGTATTTGCCTGCAAAGGCAGCTAGCAGAGAGGGGCAGTACTTCAGACATCTTTAAAATGTCTGGCTCCTTGCAGCAGCAAGAAGCAGAGCTAGCAGTCCGAGGAAGGGCCCATGCCCCATGACCACCCCACCTTCAGGTCCTGAGCAGCAGATGACACTCTGTAGCTCTAAGCAGCAAGCATGTTTGTTGAGCAAGATGCGGCTTTAGGCATGGGAGCAGGGCCCTTTCAGAAGACTGTGATGTATAACGCTATCAGCAGCATGCTGAGCATGGTTGTAAACGGAATGGCATCCCTCTGCCTGTGCGGCATAAGTGCATGTTTCCATTACGATTGACCATCCATTGGAGATATGAGGGAGCAGCATATAGGCTTCACCATGGTCATCACAGTGCCTGTGCTGCGCAGCGACATACCTTGCATGCTGCATCTGATCAGTGACAGGTGAACACACAGTTTCTGTAGAAAAAGCTTACAGTGCCATTCTGACGGTTGCTTTGCATTGCATTACAGAGCCTCTCACTCCTTGCAGCGGACTGTATGCTGTAGCAAACTCACAGCTACTCTGCCTGAGCACTGCACTGCCTGCTTCTGAGACGATACAGGCCAGCTGACAGCATGCGTACAGCTGAATACATGTCCTCAGGGCCTGCTTGGTGTACTGTCTGCAGCTGGGTACAATCTAGATGATGCCTATTCTGTTGGCCACATCCAGAGCGTCGTAGTCTGCTGTGAGCCGCACGTACGCCTTCTTGCTTCCATCGGGCCTAATCAGGGTGTTGATCTTCTTGGTGTGGATGTCATACAACCGGTTCACTGCGGCCTTCACCTGGCTCTTGGACGCCCGTACGTCCACAATGAACACCTGCATGTATATATAGAGCAGTGAGCAGGACTTCACTGAATACGCATGCCCAGAAGCGCTTCAATGGCATGCCACCAGCTGCATGCTCCACATCCCTTCTCATGGCCTTTGGTGCCTGTCCCAAGAGGTAGCATGCCGCCTCATTGAGATGCTGCACTCCCAGACAAGCCCCAGAGTTTGGGGTGATGAGGATCTACGCTAAGCTGCCACAAGATCCTGTACACCGCTTCCACCCTGTCTGCAGAGCTGCTCCCTCGGCCTAGCAGCACCATGTTGAGCCGTAACTGTCCGGCACCGCAGCTGGCAAGCACAGAAGACTGACACTGCAATACTGCAAGGTGACGGTCATGGACATCTGCGCACCAGGGTGTTGTTGTCCTCGATCTTCTTCATGGCAGACTCAGTCGTGAGGGGGAACTTCACAATCTGGAAAGCGTCCAGCTTCTGAGTGGGTGGAGCACTGCAGGCAAGAGAAACACATCAGCACAGGCTAGATGACGCCCTGCATAATCGCCTTCTGCTTCGCCGGCCAAAACGGCATGCATTGCTGCAAGGAAGCACTGATGGTGGCTTGGCAGAGGCAGTCGCACAGGTACAGCAGGGCAGGCAGAGCATGTGAAAGTCCCCTGGAGCGCGCAAGGACGCACCTGATCCTGGGGTACTTCGGATCCCTAGCATGCTTGAGGGTCTTTGGTCTGTGGAAGACCACACTGAATCTGGGCTTCCTCTGCTTCTTCCATGTGCTCTTCTTCACCTGCTTTGCTGCTTTCTGCGCCTTTGCCTTAGCTGGCTCCTTCCCGCCTTGGGCTGCAGGTAAGACACATACATCAGTACACGGAGCTGTAAGTCTGAGCACAGGTGCTGCTATGAGTGTGGTCCGATATCTGGCTAGTTGCTCTATCTGCCTCATGCGCTGCTTCGCAGATCATGTTGTATCGAATCAATAGTCTTTGAGGGTGCTACGATGACCATCAAAGCCATACAATCATGTGCTGCAAGATGCACAATGCACACGCCAAGGGTGCTTTGTCTGCTGAAGGATAGCTGAAGCGGGTACTCACGCTTGTCCTTAGGCGCCATCCCGGCTATGTCAGTCCCTCGCCTGGGTCTGCTTCCCCCTCGTACTCTCTCTCAGGTCTTTCCAGCCAGCCGGCGGCACACTGTATCAAACCCTACAGCATCCATCAACTGTAAAACCCTCACGATAAGGGTTTGCGGACATGTGACTTGGTCATGTGTCATGTGACTGGGGGAGCCTCTGCGCAAAGCCGCACTTCCGAGAGCCCGTGACAGATGAAGTGATGGCTGCCAAGGAGATAGCCAGTGACATTGGCAGCAGGGCCGCCCTCTGCGGGCGCTGTCTGCCCAGGCAGGCCCCCGCGCCCTCCGCAAGATGCATTCCAAGGCGCACGGTGTGCGCTGAGCGCAGCACTGGCGGAAGTCGTGACACCCCTTCTCACGTAGTGCGGGCTGTGGCGGCACCAGAGAAAGCCTCGAGCACTCCACCTCCGTTTGAGGCATGGAACACAGGCAAGGACGTAAAGCAGCGCACAGACATCAAGACAATAATGATCTTGGGGGCAGGGCCCATCGTGATCGGTCAGGTACGACATCCTTCCTACTTTGCTCCCCTACAGAAGAGTATTTATTTCATTGTACTGACGTTACTGCTCATGCGCAGGCCTGCGAATTCGATTATTCAGGAACCCAGGCTTGCAAAGCTCTCAAGTGAGGCCTCAGCCATCAAACCGCAACTGCTGCATATGTGCCTCTACTCGTCCCGTTTCTTATCAATACGTATTTGTGTGCAGGGCAATGGGGTACAGGGTAGTCCTGCTGAACTCCAACCCGGTGAGCCCATCTGGTTGTTAGGTTTGGACTGTGGATGCCCACGCCAACGTGCGTGAATGCTGTGTCCTGGCGGTATGAAAGAAGGCCTTTTGCAGTACCCGTATAGTGCATTAAATCCTCATTTCTGAACAAGTTGACCACCTGCAGGCCACAATCATGACTGACCCTGGCACAGCAGATCGCACATACATTGGGCCCATGACTCCGGAGCTTGTCGAGCAGATCCTGGACAAGGCAAGTCGCAGAGCTTTGACATCCACTTGCAGCACGAAACACCAAAATTAGAGAGTGATGACCAGTGCTCTGATGGCACGCATTGTATTGCAGGAGAGACCCGAGGCGATTCTCCCCACAATGGGAGGCCAGACCGCCCTGAACCTTGCGAAGGCCCTCGCAGAGGTACCTCCCAGCCCCCACGATTATTCAAGATCATGTTCCTGTCCACCAGCCACTCCCTGTGATCATTCGCAGGATCTCTGACACTTTGTCTGAAGTAGGCTGACCTGTGCGGTCTGCTCTGTAGGGAGGTATCCTGGAGAAGTACAATGTTGAGCTCATTGGCGCCAAGCTGCCTTCCATTGACAAGGCAGAGGATCGCGAGCTCTTCAAGCAGGTGTGATTTGTATTCAAGGGTGTCCAGAAAGGGGCATGTACAGCTGTAGTCAAGGCTTGTGGCAGATCATGGGTCCCATGCAGCCCCTCGAGAACATGCATGCAGACTGCTGGAATCCGACTGGCAAGCTCTCTGAGAACAGCAATCAACACATCCATGGACCCGCCATGTCAAGCACTCAGCAGTGCAGTCATACGACTGCAAGCACGCATTGCTATACAAGCATGTGTCAGTGTTGCATGCCGCATAAGGCTACAGCAGGCGGCTCAGCTTCAGCCTGGTAGACGCCACTGTCAGTACTGCGTCTGCACAGGCTTGCATGCTGCTATGGTTTACTCCGATGCCTTGTTCAGTGGTGTGTTGTCTGATATGACAGGCCATGAAGAAGATTGGCCTGAAGACGCCTCCCTCAGGCACAGCCGAGACAATGGAGCAGGCCATGGAGATTGCTGCCCAGATTGGCAGCTACCCCCTCATCATCCGCCCGGCATTCACCCTGGGTGGATCCGGCGGCGGCATCGCCTACAACGTGGAGGAGTTCCACCAGATCATAGAGTCTGGCCTCCAGGCATCAGTCACCAACCAGGCACGCTCCTCTACCCCTCATGACTCATCCCCATGCAGAACTGCATCACTGTACAGCTTGCATTGAGCTGATCAATCTCCACGGGATCAGCTTTGTGTGAGTTGCCATGGTATGCAGATCTGCATGGTCACTGTCTGCACGATCAGAGCTTGACAGAAGTGGCGGCCACACAAACATTCTACACCTGATTTAAGCAGTGCCGTGCATGCAGGTCCTGATTGAGATGTCTCTGCTGGGCTGGAAGGAGTATGAGCTGGAGGTCATGCGTGACCTGGCAGACAACGTGGTCATCATCTGCTCAATTGAGAATGTTGACCCCATGGGCGTCCACACCGGCGACTCCATCACCATTGCCCCTGCACAGGTAATCTCCTATGGCGCAGTTGTGTTACCCCGCCAACGTTGCCGTTTCGTGCTTGGCAGAGGCAATTGCGAGGGACCTCATGATGAAATGAAGCAAGATTAGATCCCTAGGGCAGATCCCCTGTCACACTGCATTTGCATCCAGGTTCTCATGAGATTGACTTGGCTCTGTCCAGACCTTTGAGACAGGGAACACCAGCAACTGCGGTCATGTAAACTTCAAGTGATCTGTGCTGGGCTTCAGTGGGTGGAGGTGACAGACTGCCTTTTCCTGGGTGCAGACTCTGACGGACAAGGAGTATCAGCGGCTGCGCGATGCATCTGTGGCGATCATCCGCGAGATGGGCGTAGAGTGCGGAGGTTCCAACGTGCAGATGGCTGTCAACCCTGCTGATGGCGAGGTGCGTTTTGATATCCTGGTGCACAGCATCTGTGTAAATATATTGTGCAGCTTTACACGGGTGAGACTTGAAATGACATGTCAAAGGGCTACTGGAAAAGCTGTACTGCACAGAACATTTGCTGTGTATGCGTACCCATGTGCATGTCCCGCATAGGCCTTGACTGACAGATGGCTGCAGGGATGTGACGTAGTGCATGTGCTGTGCAGCTGATGATCATCGAGATGAACCCTAGGGTCTCGCGCTCCTCCGCGCTGGCCTCCAAGGCAACTGGATTCCCCATCGCCAAGATTGCGGCCAAGCTGTCTGTGGGCCTCAGCCTGGACCAGATTGCGAATGACATCACCCTGAAGACGCCCGCGTCCTTTGAGCCCTCCATTGACTACATTGTGACTAAGGTGACAGTCCTGCTGCACTCCTGGACGGCATTGAGCTGGCTGCAATTATCCAGTTGACAGTCTGGCAACACAATCAGCATACAGCACCTTCCTTTGCACCCTTTGGCATGCCCTGCAGTACAGATGGCGGGAATGCCTCTGCTTGACATTTTCAATAAGAGATGGCCGGGGAGGGTTCATGAGGCAGGACTGCTGTCTGCAGATCCCCCGCTTCGCGTTTGAGAAGTTCCCCGGAGCAAAGGCTGAGCTGACGACCCAGATGAAGAGTGTGGGAGAGGCCATGGCCATTGGCCGCACCTTCCAGGAATCCTTCCAAAAGGTGAGACCTTACTTCTGCAAATTTAAATTCACCCCTTTACCAACAACCCCCTAAATCTCCCTGTGAGATAGTCATGCTTGGCAGTATGCAGGGTCAGCAAGCTTGGGGCCATCGCCAGTTCAGAAGCAGAAGGTGGACGTCTGCATGTGCAGGCACTGCGGTCGCTGGAGACAGGGCTTGATGGGTGGAGCCTGCCCAAGAACTGGAAGCGCATGACCGCTCAGCAGCTGGAGTATGGCCTCAGGGTTCCCAACCCTGAGCGCATGGTGGTCCTCAAGCAGGTAGTGTTTCCCACAGTCTGAAGCCCTGCATATCTGAGAGCACTGATAACGTGGGCTTGGCCTTGAGCTGCACTTACATCCAGAGATTCGCTCACATGAAAGGACCGCTGTTACTCGGAGACAGTGTAGGCAGCTTTCAACACTGAAGAGTTCCTCATGTTACCAACACTGCTCAATGCAGGATTCTGCTCATGTGCTTCTTACGCATGCGCCTGAGTCCTGCAGCTGATGGTCTAAGCGCAGCTGCTGTTGTCTGCAGGCAATGGAGGACGGCTACAGCAATGAGCAGATCTTTGAGTTCACCAACATTGACCCCTGGTTCCTGGCCCAGTTCCGGGGGCTGCACCAGGTCGAGGAGTGGCTCAAGACCTGCAAGCTGGGCGACCTCTCCTTCGACGATATGTACGAGGTCAAGCGCAAGGGCTTCTCTGACGCCCAGCTGGCCCGCTTCATGGGTGAGGCGCAGTGGTTCCCTCTCCTTTGACACATCCTCCCTGGCTTGATCTCCACATGCTTCCCAACACAGAGGGAGTGGAGCGCTGTGCTCAGCCCCTTCGCATGGCTGCAAATGCCTGTTCTGAGTTGAGAAGGCTGGCTCGAGTTGGCGGCCGCAAGCAGCATCTCCTGCTGGGCCCTGTTACCCCTGATTGAGCAGCCAGATTTTTTCTCAAACACTTTTGCAGATGACTGAAAATACCATATGAGGAGGCTGCGTGTGTTTGCACAGCTGCATCTGCCAACTCCTGCTTCCGCAGCCTGACAGACTCTGAGGCACTTGTCATGCGTCAGCGCCTGAGGAGGCTCTACATGTCTGTGCAGGCGCATCTCCCCTTGATGTGAGGGCGAGGCGGAAGGAGCTGGGAGTGGTGCCCTCCTTCAAGCGCGTGGACACCTGCGCGGCAGAGTTTGTGGCCGAGACGCCCTACCTGTACTCCGCCTACGAGACCTTTTCCGAGAGCAATGTGACCAGCGACAAGAAGGTTCTCATCCTTGGGGCCGGCCCCAACAGGATTGGGCAGGGCATTGAGTTTGACTACTGCTGCTGCCACGCCTCCTTCGCTTTGAGGTAAACATGTAGCGGAGCTGCTAAAGTACTGGACTGTTTGTGCTCTATGGTGACATAGGACCTCATATGATGAGCCAGGCCTTTTTTACCGTATCTTGGGAGCTCTACTGTGTTGCCAGTTGCTAGTTGATGTTGAAACGGGATGGAGAGGTCACAGGGAGTCTGTACAACCATAAGACGGTGTCGCTGAGCTGTTGGGAGCATGCCGCTAATGTGTGCCTTTGGTCTGCGCAGGGCGGCAGGCTACGAGACTATCATGATGAACTGCAACCCTGAGACCGTATCCACAGACTACGACACCTCCTCCCGGCTCTACTTCGAGCCTCTGACGGTCGAGGACGTCCTGAACGTCATCGAGGAAGAGCGCCCCGACGGCATCATCGTGCAGTTCGGAGGCCAGACTCCCCTGAAGCTGGCCGGGGACCTGCAGGCAGCACTGACAAAGTTCCAGATCCCAGCCGCCTCGGGTACGCCCTGCAAGGCCACTTCACATTCATCAGCCTCTGGTGCCTACCATGTAAGTAACTGGTGCACATCAGTAGACTACATGCCCTTAGGCCGCAAAATGACCTGTCTCTAGACATGAAGGGGTTTCCACGTGAATGGCATCCCTAACTACATATACAGGAGCTGCTTAGAGGCACCATATGACTGCCTCAAGGACGCCGCCTCAATGATCACATGCTCATCTCTGAGCTTCGCGTGCAGGCGATGGGAACGTGAGAATTTGGGGAACGTCGCCCGAGAGCATTGACGAGGCAGAGGACAGAGACAAGTGGTACAAGATCCTGACCAAGCTGGACATCAAGCAGCCCCCGGGCGACATGGTGACCAGCGAGGAGAGCGCCATCAAGGTGGCCAACACATTGGGCTACCCCGTCATGGTCCGGCCTTCCTTCGTGCTCGGAGGGCGCGCCATGGAGATTGTCTATGGGTGAGGCCCACAAAGATGGGAACACTGCATTTGCTGCGTATGTCAAACACACAAATGCCACTAAAGGGTACTTGACCTCTCCCCGGTGTTTTGCTGGCCTGCTGGTGTGCCAGACGGGGTTCATCATGGAGGCTCCGTGTAAGGCACATATGTACCCCTGAATGCAAGCCTTAGGCACCGTCAGCCCTGACTTTGATAAGATGTGGCTGTCAGTCTGAGTCTGTGTTCGCTCTACCCTTCAGGGCAAAGCATGTCTTGGCTGTGCAGACCGCCTCTAAACCTTCTGCCACGAGACCAAAGCTCAAAGTCTATGGTCATGCGCTGCAGGGAGACAGATCTGAAGAGGTATATTGAGAACGCTGTAGAGGTGGATCCCGACAGGCCAGTGCTGGTGGACAAATACCTGGACCGCGCTGACGAGCTGGACGTGGACGCGCTGTGCGACAAGGACGGCAACGTCACCATCTGCGGCATCATGCAGCACATTGAGCAGGCTGGCGTGCACTCTGGTGAGCCCTCGTTAATTCCTGTGTTTTGATTGATGTCTGCAGTCATTGTGAGCTTGCATTTGAGGTTGAATTCCTTCAGAAATTGTCAGAGCTTGCCGAACATTTCCAATCAGGCACTGGGTACTGGACGTAGGCTTGCAGCATCATGTCTGAGACACTGGTGATTGTCCACATGTGCGCATGGGTCATGTCGTGTCCGGGATGTGTGCCTAAATCAGAGAATAGTGAGCCTCTACATCAATCATTCTCTCAGCTGAACTGCTGCATTTTCGCCATGTGCGGCACGCCTGCACCACTACTAGTTGCTTGATTATATGAGCATACCTTGCCCTGTTGCAGGTGACTCTGCGTGCAGCATCCCTCCACAGACGATCCCACAGGAGTGCCTGGACGTCATTCGAGACTGGACGCCCAAGATCGCAAAGGAGCTAAAGGTCATTGGGCTTATCAACATCCAGTATGCCATCCAGGACAACCAGGTATGCAGAAGCCCTCTGAAGCCTCAAGTGTATAATGTTGATGTAGCAGGTATTGATGGCTTCCCTGACAGAGATTGGCTGCAGCCACCCTGGCTGCTGCACATCATTGGACTCAGGCTATGTGTTTGTCAGCTGAAGCAGCAAGAGCTGTACACACTTATGCCAGTGCATGCTCAGCTGCTCAAGGCTGGCAGTTCCACCACATGAGTAAACAGTTTACAGGCTCAATGCTGAGCCTTAAGTGCTGTGCCGGGTGCAGTTGTTAGAAGCCACTCTGTGTGCAGCCCAGACAGTGCCCTTTGTAGCAAATGCCGTCTGAAATGTGATGTAAGTCAGGATTCTGAGGGGACGCTAATGGTCATGCCAGGTGTACATCATCGAGGCCAACCCGCGTGCCTCCCGGACAGTGCCCTTCGTAGCGAAGGCCGTGGGCCACCCGCTGGCGACCTACGCCAGCCTGCTGATGGCCGGGCAGACCCTGAAGGACATTAACTTCACAGAGGAGCCGACTCTGAACCACGTGGCCGTCAAGGAAGCTGTCCTGCCCTTTGACAAGTTCCAGGGTGGGTCTCCCACCTCATCGTCTGCCTCACGCTTGCATGCTTGGAACTGTGTTTCCGCATGGCCTCTCTGAGCGTGTATAAGTACTGTCATGCACTCTACCCTGCTGCAGTGCCAGGCATCTGCCTCGGGTGTGTCACCATCTCTGCCCATGTCTAGCGCGTACGTGCCTTCCCACCATAATGCTCGCGAGTCCTCGCTATGATGATTCGCAGCGCTGGAATACCCATCACTCGAGCGCTGTGTCAGCAACGATTGTGATAGCTGCTGACAGTGAGGGTGCATGCACAGGCGCTGACACGTTGCTTGGACCTGAGATGCGCTCGACTGGCGAGGTCATGGGCATCGACAAGACCTACGCCAAGGCGTATGCGAAGGCAGCCATCGCGGCCGGGCAGAAGCTGCCGGCCTCAGGGAAGGTCTTCCTGACTGTCATGGACAAGGACAAGGATGCAGTGGTGCCCATCGCCAAGAAGCTCAAGGTATGAGCACACCTCTGCTTGTTCGCCTATAATGTGCCTGGCTGACTTGCGGGACATTTGCTGGGCTGAAGAGGAGAGATCTTTATTATGCCTGTAGTGGCGACCCAGCTTGTCTTCTATTCGTTGTTTGTTAGAGTCACCACCCTTGACATCCCCTTGTTTGTCAGCTTCACAGCACACTGGGCCTGAGGAGTAAAAGTGAGTGGGCTGGCTGCAGGAGCTCGGATACGGTGTGATTGCAACACGGGGCACTGCGGCGCACCTGCAGAAGAATGGGGTTGATGCAGAGGTGGTCCTGAAGATCCAGGAGGGCCGCCCCAACGCGAGCGACCTGCTGAAGAACAAGGACATCAGCATGATGTTCATCACATCCACCGGCAAGGAGGTGGATGTGGCGGATGGGCGCAACCTGCGGCGGCTTGCATTGGCGCTCAAGGTCCCCATCATCACCACCATGGCGGGCGCTAACGCCACAGTTCAGGTGTGCATCGCATCTTTGGCACAAGCTTCAGTGTATGCTGAAGCAGTTTCCACAACGTCAGTAGCTCAGCGGCAGCATGGGCTGGACGTTGCCCATGGTGTGTGCGGCTTTCTCGAGTGAATGTCTCTCACACAAAGGCTGGCTGTGCTGCCTGTTGTCAGGCTGAGGCCTCTACCAGCAAGGCCTTGCAGTGGCTGAGGTTTCAATGCAGATGACAGCTGTTGCTAACCATTCAAATATGCATCTGGCAGTTTGGCCGCTCTCATGTCAGCTTCACTGGGCATGCTTGAGAGCGCCTCGGGAGTGCAGCACGCCTACTGAGAAGCACCTGTGAATGTGCTGAAAATCGATACTGTGCTGAAAGCATGGGCATTTGTGCAGGCATTGGAGGGGATCCAGGCAGGGCCTCTGGAGCAGGTGCCCATCCAGGACTACTTCCCAGCAGCCAAGGATCTCTCCCCAGTGGAGTTTGCAGCGGCATAGATTGGCAAAGTATGTTGGCTACGTAGCTGGGCAGTTTAGATGATTTACAGTACTTACCAACTGTCCCTCTCAGCTGAGAGGACAAGCACTTTAACCTGCTGTAAAGCTTTGGTTGTCTGTTGATGCTCTGGGCTAGGTATACCGTAGTAGAATTAAATGTGAGCTGATGACATTCATGATCTCACAGCTGCAGCGCGAGACACTTAGATAGGCAGGTTCTGGCTGTATAACCTGCTTTACAGGACGGGATCATGAGGGAGGGCTTCCCTACTGGAGAGATAGAACACTTGTAAGTGTTTGTTGCACAGCACACTATTTGCTCACATATGTCCATCATCACGCAGAGCAAAACACAGCTCATGCCATCTGGCCGTGCAGCTGGTCCACATTTTTCTTCCCTGTCTGATCTCTTTAAAGATAAGAATTTGTCAAGTCAATTTGTCTTAAGTCAATTTGTCTTAAGTCAATTTGTCTTAAAATTTTGTCAAGAGCTCTTTCAGCCATATCTTTTCTTATCTCATGCTTTCAACTTAAAATGCACAGCACTCAAAGTCAGCATCACATCTGCGAAGTCTATGATGACAATCTGTGATCTTCTTGCACATGTGTCTGTGAAGCTTTGGTGCAGCCTCAGGACTTCTTGTCTGCGGAAGCCATTTTGAAGAACTCCTTGGGGCCTGGCAGGACTGCCTGCACACATGGTGGCGTCATGCGAACCGGCTGTGAGCACTGTAAGCTGCAGTTGCACTGGCCGCCGCGGCGGTAGGAATTGCTGCGAATCTGGCAGCACTCACAGGTGCATGGTACTGTCTTCTGCGGCCCCTGGACTATTTCTCCATGCAAGCCGCTGAAGGCCCTGCAAATCCCCTCCGCAATGCAGCCCAAGCTGCGCGCTGACAGCTGCTCACTCCAGCACCGCTTTATGAGCACCCCTTGCTGGGGACTCTGAAGAGAGACGAGGGCCATATGGTACTCACAGTATGCCAAAAGCTTTGGCATGCCAAAGACGGTTGCACACTTCATGATGTGCAGGAAGCTTTCCAGCTCCTGGTCCTGCATAGGCAACATAGGTAAGGCTCTGAACATGGGGTGGGCAGAGACCAAGATACACTGGCAGACCAAGTGGCTCCTGGCATGCAGCGTGGAGGTTGTCGCTTGACATCGGGGGGGTCATGTCGTTGCAGTGCCCGTCATCACTGCCTGATGTCACGATGATTGAGCAGCATCTGTACAGCTGCCTTCCACACTGAGCTTCTGCATGGGTGAGCTATTCATCGTGGTTATCAGCTATGGCTGACATCATGGCAGTGTCACATGGTGTGACGTAAGTCACACAGGTCACTGTGGAGATCCTGTGTACCTTCAGATAGGCTGGGAAGTTGTTAACATCTGCGTTGAATCCAGCAGTCTCTGCAATGGCGTTGTCACACAGGTTCACCATTTCCTGCAGATGAGCTGCCACGGTCAGCGCTGCCATGATTGAATGCATGCGAGAATGTGCGTGCAGCTACATGAGAAGCCCACTGCAGAATAGACGTACCACAACATCATACTTGTGGCTCAGTCTGGCAATTGACAGGGCACAATCCTTGTCGATGTGGTCGTGTGCTCTGAAAGAATAGATGGCAGACAGGAAATGCTTCGCCTCTTCCACTGAGCAATCGCTAAAGGGCACGCTGACTTTGTTGAGTACAGAAGTGGCGGACAAAGTTCCACTGTCCATCATGCCATAGAAGACTGGTATACAGCGTGCCAGGACTTGTGAATGCACTGGAAGCTCTGTGCCGTCATCAAGCTTGAGGAGAACGTCACAGGTATTCTGCAGGCCTTGCGATCCTTCAGCGAGATAAGTCTGATCTTCCATCTTGAGTCGATGTACTGGCATCACTGCAACTTCTCCTCCTGGGACAGCATCACAAAACCTTGGACGTCCGAGTCATCGACTACAAAGACCCTGAGGGAGAATCTTATCTTCCAGCTGCTAGTTTGAAAATTTGCAACAGCTGAGAGGGCAGCCACATGCCGTGTACGTAGCTGGGCATACTGAACGTCTGATGAAGCATGCAGTAGAGGTAGCCCCTGAAGCCTTCTCGGTGCACAGACAGAACGATGTGCTTCAGTCTGCTGATGACAATTGCTGGGCCAGGTGCCATCAGTAGGCTTGAAACACCCCTGTAGACATTATGTCTGCATGGGGAACATATGGGGTGCTTGAGCGAAAAGATTGCTTGAGACTAGGTGGTCAAAACATGTTTTAGAGGGGGATTTTCCTTCTGGTAATGAATACCTGTAAGCATTTAGCATCCAGTCAAAGACAAAGTTTGGTAGCACCCGTGCAGAGCTAGTAAATCAGATGCTGCGGTCCTTGTGTCAGGCCAGCCAACAAGTCATTTCTAATCTTGGCTAAATGCTTCAGCCTCCCCACTTGCACTTCTGACCTACATAGTATGCGGACTCACAGCCCTGGCATGCTTGACACCAAGGTCTAGACACCTGTGTTCATCTGTTCAAGCAGCATGAAAGTAGTCAGCATGACCTCAGGGTCATCATGATGACTCCTATTAGGAGTCAGCACCCGTCTTCTTGTGCAAGTGCTATCTAAAAATCTGCTGTCTTAGGACCTCTTATCAGCTGCAGCCATCTTGAGGAACTCCTTGGGACTTGGCACACATATTGGCACTGCCTTATCATTTTTCACTGCATTTGTGCACTTGCACGAGACACACTTCTGGCAGCACTCACAACTGCATGGCATGGTATCAAAGCGCGCTTGGCATGCTGGGTCGTAATGATTGTGAAATGCTAGGCACAACCCCTCCGCAATGTGGCTCCAGCTGCAGCAGAGCTGCTGCTCACTCAAACACCGCGCTCTCAGGCCAACATGCTGGGGGGCCTTTGTCAGGGCGTCAACAACAACCCAGTACTCACAGCATGCCAGAAGTTTAGGCATGCCGCAAAGTGTTGCACTCTTCATGATGTGCATGATGCTGTCCGCATTCTGATCCTGCATCCATACTGGGATTTCAACCTTGAAGCTCTGTAGGGAAACACAAGGGGTCCAATACTGGCGCACAGATTGGTCCAGTCTAGAGTCTGATCTGACAACAGAGCGCTCACGCTACAGCAGCAATGGCAAAGGTGTACTCGAATTATGCCAATCCTGCTAGAGCTGTAGTCCTTATATATATTAATTATTATATAAACGCAGCGCCGCAGCCAGCGGCCGCCACTACTGCTACTAGCGATGTAGTGATGAATCCATCTAGAGGGGCTCGAGTCCACTAGTCTCTCAACAGTGGCTGACAGGCCGGGCAGAGTGTCAATCTGATGAGCGCCTTGCATACCTTCAGATAGGGCGGAACCCTCTCAACGTCACTGTTGATGCCAGCCGTCTCTCCAAGGACACTGTCGCATAGCTTCACCATTCCTGCAGTACCTTTCGCACTTTGTGTGATGAGCACAATTGGAGGAGGTTTCAGACATGCATGCATGTATATGAGCAGCCCTTCTGTACATACCTCCACACCATACTTATGGCTCAGTCGTGCGAGTGACAAGGCAGAGTGGATGTCAATGTGCTCGGATCCTCTGAGAGAATAGATGATAGACAAGAAACACTGCGCCTCCTTCACCGAGCACTCGCTGAAGGGCACGCTGACAACTTTAGATGCAGAAGCCTCCGATAATGGACCTCCGTCCAGCATGCCAGAGAAGACTGGCGGACAGCGTGCCAGGACTTGCGAATGCACGGGCAGTTCGGTGCCGTCATCAAGCTTGAGTACAACGTCACAGGTTTTCTGCAGGCCCTGCGATCCTTCAGCAAGATAAGGCTGCTCACTTCCCATCTCGACTCAACGCACTGCGTTGTAGCAACTATTCCTTCAGGAAGCTCTTTAGAGTACACAGCTGTTGGGAACACGTCTCTCCGGGATGGCAACACAAACCTTGGACGTCCTAGTCATCCACTATTAGGCAGTCGCCGTATACGAACTATTATAACACATCTGATATGAAATAGCTGTCGGACGCAAGCTAACGCATTTCAAAATTCCTCCTCGGGCCTGTGCGTCTGAATCGAAATCAGGGTTCTCAGAGTCTGTGGGAAAGACTTTTAAGACTTGTTCGCCAGATCATGCTGCACTTTCGAGGGGTTTTCTTGGCAATGCCATGCTGCCATGATGCTCATCTGCGGGGCAGCCACTGAGCTCAGCACCCCCTTGATTTTCTAGTACTTGTGAGTGCTGGTAGGCACATGGCATCAGCCCAAACATTTACGTTGAAGATAGACGTTAGTTGCAGCCATACAGAGCTACAAGCAATTCAAGTCCTGGGCCAGCTGACAAGTCATTCCTCCCCTTGTCTAGATGCTTCTTCGTCCACTCTTGCACGTCTGACCTATGTAGGTTCACAGTCACACTTGACACCAAGGACCTGGGTTCCTTTGTTCAAGCAGCATGCATGACCTCAAGTTGACTCAGCACCCGTCTTCCCGTGCAAGTCTTGTCCAGAAGCTGCTGTCTCAGGGGCTGTTATCAGCTGCAGCCATCTTGAGGAACTCCTTGGGACTTGGCACACAGAGCATCAACGCCTTGCTGCTCCTCACTGGCCCCGTGCACTGGCAGGTGACCCCTCCACCAAGGGTGGGATCGAAATTGAAATTGAAATTGTGACGCGGTGATGCTTGTTAGCATGTCTGCCGCGTGATTAAGGAAATCACCCACACCCAGGCATTTTATCCTTGAGGTCAACCCACATCAGAGTTTCACTGAGTGGGAGGGGATGGCGAATCCCGGGTAACTACCATTCCGGTGCAATAAACCACACCAGAGGGGCTGGCATACCGGTCTAACCCTGCCGAGGGCCCAGCTTAGCCTTCAATGGGGCCCGTGACTCCTTTCAATTCCGGGACTATTGTCCCGTACCCATTTCAACCCCGAAAGATCCGAAAAACCGGCTATCAACCACCGGGATTCGAACCCCCGACCTGCTGGTTCATAGACCATTAGGCTTAACCACCGGGCTGGGTCGACCCGGTGAGGGGGTAGGGTGGGATCCTTCCGCACCAGCTGGCAGCACCTGCACTCGCATGGTATGGTGTCAAAGCGCGCATGAAGTGCTGGATCGTAATTTCGCTGGAATGCTATGAATGACCCCTCCGCAATATGGCTCCAGCTGCGACTGAGCTGCTCATCACTCAGGCACCGGGCTCTGAGCGCCGTATGCTCAGGGGATTTCTTCAGGGCGTCAAACACAATGCAGTACTCACAGCACGCCAGAAGCTTTGGCATGCCGCAGAGTGCTGCGCTCTTCATGATGCGCATGAAGCTGTCCGCATCTTGCTCTTGCACTCACACTGCGACTTGAAGCTCTGTAGAGAAACGCAAAGGCTGCAATACTGGCAGAAATGTGCGTCAGGATGTCTGGTGCACAGCCTGGGCGACTCGAGAGACTGGGTCAATAGAAAGGCGCTCATGCTACTGCAGCAATGGCAGAGGTGGGCTTGCATGGTGCCAGTTCAGCTGAAACCGCAATCTTTTCAACCGCAGCTGCCTCAACTGATATGCTCATCCAGAGGGAGCCTAAGCCCAGAGTGTCTCTCAATGGTGGCTGACAAGACAGGCAAAGTATCAGTCTGAGGAGTGCCTTGCATACCTTGAGATAGGGTGGGAAGTTCTCAACCTCACTGTGGATGCCAGCAGCCCCCCCAAGGACATCATCGCATAGCTTCACCAAATCCTGCAGGACGTTTTGCACTCTCACTTTTTAGCAGCACAATTGAGGGAGGCATCAGACATGCGTGCATGTACATGAGCAGCCCCATTGTAAGCTGACGTACCTCCACACCATACTTGTGGCTCAATCGTGCGATTGAGAAGGCAGAGTCAATGTCAATGTGCTCGAAGGGTCTGAAGGAATTGATGGCAGACAAGAAATTCTGTGCCTCCTTTACTGAGCACTCGCTGAAGGGCACGCTGACAACTTTGGATGCAGAAGCCTCCGATAATGGACCTCCGTCCAGCATGCCAAGGAAGACTGGCGGACAGCGTGCCAGGAGTTGAGAATGCACTGGCATTTCAGTGCCGTCATCAAGCTTGAGTACAACGTCGCAGGTTCTCAGTAAGCCTTGCGGTCCTTCAGCGAGATAAGGCTGATCACCTCCCATCTCGATTTAAAAGCACTGGGATCGAGCACTTGAGGCTTCATGTAGCTATTGACATTTCGGACCTCTCTGGTCTGGCAATACAAAACCTTGGACGTCCGAGACAGCCACTATAAGGACATCTATCTCAGGCAGTTGTGTCCCCGCAAAACAGCCCCCCACAGTGGCTGTCGGACGCAAGCCAGCCCAAGTACTATTCATTTTTACAACTTGGGCCTGTACGGCTGAACCAGAATTAGGGTCCTGTGGGAAAGACTTATCCGCCAGAGCACGCTGTCCTTTCAAGGAATTTTCTGGACAATACCATTCTGCTATGATGCTCATCTGCAGGGCAGACCCTAAGCGCAGCATTGTCTGGAACACAAGGTGCTGAAATAGCCCATCTGTCATATGCTGGCACTGCACATGCTGATTCGAAAGGCCAGTGTGCCTCGAGGCAGTCAGTGAGTCGCGAAGTGAGCTACGTCAGCCATACTTTGGAGCAGAACAACTGTTGAGGGTGATCCCGACAACAAAGAGCCGCTTTTGCACCCTTACTGAGCTCTAAGCTAGTGACACGAGCAGTGTTTCTGGCACCGCAGGCAATTGTGTGGGGACAAACTCCGGGATACAGGCGTCTAGGGGACACGGTGTGTTCCTACTTCTCTTCCTGTGGCGGTCTGCCTGCAGCAACCATAATCTCTCTGTGTCCAAGCGACTCCTCAGATGTCTGCCTGCTGCTGAATATTCATTGAGTTGGTGCACAACATGACCACTCTCTGACTCTGAAGGCACAGCTGAACAGCTTCCACGCTGCTGCTATTATATCGGCGCTCAAGTGGCATCCATTTCTCATGCTATGCGTACCTCCATGAAGGGCTTTTTGATGCTCATGCAGATGGTGTCTGACCTCGAGTCGCTCATGAGCCAAGCCACAGCTTTGGACTCAGAGTCCCCGGCAGCGTGGGAAGCATGGAACAGCGCAGCTGACGCTTTTGATGCAGCAGAGCTTGCATTTGTGGAGGCTGATGCAGACCCCGACTCAGACCGTTCTCGGCTGCTTGAGCTTCATCAAATCCTTAAGGAGGCAGAAAAGGATGATAGCAAGGAGAAAGAGCTATCAGCAGATCCAGAAGCGGCTGGCAATGCACCGCGCTGAAAGGCGGAAACTGATTCCCTGTCTCGGTGCCCCAAGTGAGCCTCTTGCTCCACTCTTGTATCAGCGGCTCCATTGTCCCCTGTCTACGCTCAGTAGGATGCCGTAGTGCTGACAAAAGGGTACCATGGACATAGCCAAAGCAGCGCGTCCTGTGGGCCCCTGGCTGCAGCTGCACAGCTGCTGTCCTGTTCTAGCGTTGCGCAACTTTCCATCCTGCTTTGAGGGGCTGTACTCTGCTTTTTGCACACCCACCAGCATGCTCTTTCAGTGTAACTTGCAATGAGCTGTATGGGCCAGATGGCTTTTGCATAGCTTTGTATGCTTTCCTAACAGGATGTGTCTGCTGAGCCCATGTGTCTTCCTGCAGAGCTGACCATGCGAGAGACAGTGGAATTCCACTATCCGCTGCTTAAATAGCTCAGCGACCCAGGCAAGCCCCTCAGCAACGCCCAGTCAGTAGCCCCTCAGACATACACTAAGATTGTGCCCTGGGAGCTAAGCGAGGGTGCATGCGAGCTGATCAACAGCCTGGACAACACACAGCGCGTCTATCCCAAGCCATTTTACCGCGTGGAGCATGATGAGAGCTTCGAGGACCACGGGGATCTCAGGGGGCGAGTTGTCACAATGATGGAGACAGTCAACAACGTGCTCAAGCAGCTGGGCAATGCAGTCAAGTGCAGTGCTGGGGGTGACTGTCGTAGCATGTCATCCGCAGACCTGATCATGCGCCTTGACAGCGCCCACAGCAGCCTGACAGATTTGAGCGCCCAGGTCCTAGGGACAGTGCTGGTCAAGAAGGACTTCAGCCTGAGGCCAGGCGAGAGCTTGCAGCAAGCCCTAAGAGACCCCCAGCGGAGTGGGCCCATCCAGGCGTTTGTGCAAGAGGTGCGTGCTGATGAGAACCCATGGCATCTGATGTGTCTGTGCATGATGTGTCTGTGCATGATGCCATTTCAGCTCTAGCGGCACGAGAAGGGATCAATGGTGTGGCTACCTTGTCACCAAGGCTTGGTGATGCCGTCAGGAAAGACTTGCCCTGCAGATGTCAGAAGATCTTGGCTGATATCCAAATACAGGTTCATGGCTTTAAGAGGGTAGTGTTACACCTCTAACAGAATGGCCTTGATTCTTCTCCCTGTCATGGCATTACTCTTCTCCTCACAGCACTGCTACATGTGATGTAGGCATACGGGATGGCAGTCGTGGATGAGGCCCCGGTCTTTGCGCTGACCAGCTACAACGTCACAGTCTTCTTCAAGCGGAGCGATGATGTCAGGGATAAGCGCTTGTGGGCCTCAGAGCCCGTCTGGATCAACCAGACAGACCCGTCTGCATGTGCCATGTGGGCGCTCGTCCTGCAACAGGCAGAGAAGCTGCGCAGCTGGAAGGCGTTGCTGCCACGCGCTGAGGTGCCACCAAATGTTGAGGAGAAAATCGGCAGCCCTCTCTGTCTCGGCAGCCTCAGCCATCTTGAGGCTCAGGTCGCTGCTGAAAGCATGTCAACTAGCAGCGCATCCTTAGTAACCTGCAGCCCAGCCACTAGCAGCCCAGCCGTCTCCAGCAAGCGAGGGCACGCAGAAGAGCAGCAGACAGATATTCCTAGAAGCCCAGTCAGTCTTGTGCAGCGGGGCACTCACTGTCCAAGCTTGAACCTCCAAGCCTGCAGCCCCTACAGCAAGGCCCCTCAAAACGATGGTTGCGCCTCAGCGCCAGAGCCAGCTGCCGTATACTTTGTAAAGGAGGGCATCATGCTGCTGTCTGAGCTGGGCCTCACAGGGGAGATTTTGGACAGTTTTGAACACGGCAAAATTCTCAAGGTCAGCCTGAGGGCCCCATACATGCATGCACCTGTCCTTGAGGCTCCTGTCTTTCTACATGCTCATCCTGGTCTTGAGCCTAGCTTGCTACACTGTTTACCGCTTTCTGCGTTAGCCTCAGGTCTGACTGTGCATGCATCTTTGTAGCTGGTTGGCAGAAGCCTCATCAAGGTGACTTGCTTGCATTCAGCTGCGAGATCATGTATAGTGCAGGGTGTTGCTGCAGTGCTCATATGAAAGAGCGCACAGGCCGTAGGAGGTGTGGCGGATGAGGCTGGACCTGCTGATGCTGCTGATCTCTCTCATGCAGCGCATTGCAGTCCCAGACAGCTGTGAAAATGCAGTTGCCTTGTGCATCACTTGTTGGGTATTTGAGTGCGAGGCTTGCCTGGCTGCAGGGGGTTTGGGGAGGCAAGCCTGCAGCTGTGAAGGTCTTCAATCTCCGGAAGCCTGGAGCTGCTGCACAATATGAAACGGAGAAGCGCGCATACAGCAGCCTGCTGGACCTGGACGGCAAGACGGTCCCCCGCTTCTTGTGCAGCGGCTTGCAGGCGCACACAGCAGCCCCGGTCATTGTGACATCATATGAGGGGAAGTGCTAGCAATGGATGAGCCTATGCCTGGGCACTTGCACGCGAGCATATGAAAGGCGTTGCATGTGCTGCATGATATCGGCAAGTGACGGTATGAAGGCGCCAAGATCATTGGGCTGTCATGTGCTATCCTAAGCTGCGAATGCATCTCTGATCTTTGGCTGTGCCAAACAGCAACATGTGCTACCTAAGGCCTTAGGCTACGGAGCCAGGGTGTATACAGGGTGCTATAGCCACCCCTATCATGGTGACAAGGAGCAATTTTAAGAAAACACTTTGTCATGAAGAACCCGTAGCACTTTCACACTACTGCACACGACCTGCTCAGCCCTGTGCAGCCCCGTGTATTCTGTACGCGCTCAAAATTTCCTCCTCAATGACATGCGTATTCCCTGCAATGACAAGGCTGTGGAGAGGGGGCCCGAAATCATAATTTTGCAGCTCCTCCATTGTGCCAGCTACGATGCTCTGGGAGTCTGCTCCAAGCCGCGCCACTCCCACGCAGAGCGTGTCTGGGCCATAAGCGCCCTCACCCCGGGACTCCTCTATCTCAAGCAGCTGCTCGATTGCTGTGTTTACTGACATATAGCGCGGCGGCTCATACACCTGCGTCGACAATGCAATCCAGACTGTGGTAGCACCATCCTCCTTGAACACCTGCAAAGCTTACTCATGCCACTGCAGCATCTTGCCTGACCTGCCTGACGCACTGCAATGTGTACTCTACACAGCGGCTGGCGCATAAAGCCATAGTCAGAAGCTGAGCAGCATATCAGCGCTATTGTCATGGGGCAGCCGGAGGGTGTACCTTGCGGCCGCGAGCTAGGGATTCAAGGGAGGGCTCCTTGACTTTGATGTCCAGGAGGCACAGCGTGTGCAGGCCCCTCTGCCTGTTGGCTGCTATGCGCGGGTAGAAGCTGTCCGGCCGCCAGCTGTCTGTGAAGAACACTATGGACACTGCCTGCAGTTCAGAATCCTCCTTAGAGTGATGCCTCTGCATATCTTGAGGCACTTGACCAGCTCTGAACCTCCATGCACGTATCTGCTGACATAGGCAAGCCTGGACCAGGACATTCCGTCGTCAAGGCCATATTGGATATGCCTCCGAAAGAGGTTGCACTAGCTTTGGTGCAGGCTCCGAGGCTCTGAGGATATATGTGCCGGCAGAGACACATTCTACATGCCAGATGCGCTGATGTAAAGGGCTTGCGCAGGACCCAGCTCATGCCGCAGCCTGCCTGATACTCTTGTAAGCAAGATCAACACCTAGAGAGTTCTCTGGCGTACAATTGCCTACCCAGGCTGCTGTGACTGTATACGCATATTGAGCGCACCTCTCCAAATCTGTACAGCTGCAGGCCGCAGGCGCCTACAGCATTCATGATGGAAGCGTTGTGGATGACCTTGGTGGGGATGTTCAGCGCTCGCGCCCTCAGCTCCAGGTCTGTGTGGGTTGTTGCCCTGCAGAACATGCGACATCACCCTGTGACCCTCACTCCCTCCCAGTCTTGGCTTAGTGAGTCTCTCCCATGCTTGGAGCAGCTGAGACCCCCTTCTACAGTGCCGCTGCTGCCGAAGTGACATGATATGGCACTGAAGGAGAGTGGCGCAGCTTCTCAAGCATGGAAGGCTCAATGAGCACATGCAGACAGGGGCAGTGTGAGGTCGTTCAGATGCATCTTTGGGCTCAGGAATACATGATGGCAGCTGCACACCCAAAGGGGTCGCCGACAACCATGAAGGCGACGTCCTCCTTGTCTGCGCCATCAAGAATGACCTCTATCCTGCTTTCCACCATCTCCCTGTCTGCTACAATGACCTCCTTCCCATAGAAAGCCTCCTGCATGCCACGGCTTTGCGTCTTCTCAGGTCTACCAGAAGCATCTGACCTGACTGGCTCAGAGGCAGGAAGATAGACATACCAGCTTTTCCTTGTCCACCAGCAGTATAGATGTGTAAGCCTCCAGAAAGACTCTCTTGCATCTTTTGACGGCCGCTAACCCCCTGACTGTGATGTCTTGCTCGTCGTACAGCCCCAGGCCTATGATGAAAAGCATGAAAATGCTGTCAGGCCACTCTGTGGCTGGCTGCCTTATGGGTGCACCCCTTTCATGGCTACTTCCAAGTACCCCTCGACGCGTTAGCACCCACGATGAGGCATCAAGTGAACACCTTATGCACAATGTTCGGTAGCTCACGCCTCTGCTTTATGCAAGCTTCTGCCCTGCAGTGCAGAGGGCTTGCTGCGCAGCCCGTGCCCAGAGCTCTGGGCAGCTCTCTTCAGGCCAGAAGTTGCCTTCGTGGCCAGCGTTATACGGTCTGGAAGCCCTCCAATAGCATAGAGTCAATTTGTAAGCCTTGAGATTAGCTTTCGCGTCTGACATCTTGTGTCATGACTTGTAATACAATGCACAGTCACTATGCGATGCACATATCCTCCCAGCCTAGAATCAGCGTGGGACAGCCCAGATGTTTGCCTAGAGTGCAGCTCATTGTTAACGCGCCCAGAAAAAGCCACTCAGCCAAGGTAGCACCTCTTCCCAGTATGCAGGGTCCTGTGCACGCATTGGGTGCAAGAGCTGACCTGTTTCTTGCCTGCAGGCTCGGGGAGTATCATACAGGACAATTGCAGCACTGACCACAGATGCCCCTTCCAGCACTAGCACCTCACAGAATGCAGCAGAGCGCGTTGCTGGTTTCTCTGGCATTGCTCAGCAAGCCCTTCCCAAGCTCACAGGACAGACAGTCGTCATCAGCGGGGGTTCTCAGGTAATCTACCCTGCACTATTTACATATAAGTCCTTCCGATGACTGAAGATAGTCTCTCGGATCACTGGCGTGGTCTGAGAACTATGAATTATGCCTATGAGTCCATTTCATGGGCATCTCCCTCCACCTAGCATGTACCTGGCCATGCAGCTTGTCAGTGAGGCCGTCCCTTCTGCAGGGTGTGGGACGAGCAACTGCAGAGCTCTTTGCCAAGAACGGGTACAATGTGGTGATAGCAGCGCGCAATCCCCAAAAGCTCTCAGAAGCCATGGAACAGCTGTCACGGCGCTGTGCGCCGGGCCGCGCCTGCTTAGGCATTTCCACAGACATCACGAAGGGTGATGCAGTGGACGACCTTGTCGCGCAAGTCACGGACAAGTGTGAGAGCGTAGACATCCTCATCAATTGTGCAGGTAGCCCCTGATGCCAATAGGACCTTTCCCCCGAGCCTGCCACAGAATGCAGCATGAGAGAGACTGTCTCCACTGATGCTCAATGTATGTGCTTCAAGACTGGCCCCCAACACGCGTGACAGATCACATTGCATCAGGGCGAGAGGAGCGGTGTGCTGCTGCAATGTCTTAGTGGTGTTGAATGTCTCACAGGGAGTGTGCTGACGTGTTGCAGGTGTCTGCTTGAATGGCAGCCTGAAGGACACCTCTTTCTCAGACTTCCAAGAGCAGATGAATGTCAATTTCTTCGGCGCAGTTGCCATGACAAAGGGTGAGTAGCCAGCTATCTTCTCCATGAGAGTCCCCAAACTGCTGTCAGTCAATATGGTGCAGGCAACGTGTGTACGCTACGATGGAGTGATACACACTGTATGTGCAGGCTTCCAGGATGCACTTCTGGCAACAGCCAGACGAGGGCAGAGCAAGCCCGTCATTGTGAATGTGAACTCATTTGGTGGCCGGATCCCTCTGCGCAACATGGCCGCTTACAGCGCCAGCAAGTTTGCTCTGGCAGGTGTGAGTTGGCTGACACCCAGGCTCTTATTGCGGGCAAACCCTGTGCCCATGTTGCGTATAGCACGGACCCAAGCTGCGCAGCAAATGCTTGACTGATGAGGACTGTCGAGCTACCTTGAGTGCTGAGGCATCTCAGTCCAGAGGTTTGATGAATAATAAAATGTGCAGCAGGGTGAGTGCAGACATGATGAGTTTGTGAGCTGTAAGTTTGCGTGCTGCAGGCTTCCATGACTCGATTAAGCCTGAGCTTGCAGATATGGGCATCCATATGGCTCAGGTCCACCCAGGTGTGCCTGTCACACCAACATTGGTTATACTCAAGCTTTATCATGAACAATCAGGCTCTATCGTTTGGGTGCATCTCAGGGCTGGGATGATTAACTATGAAGGGGCGATCTTCTCGTAGCGCCTTTACACAATGACACTGGAGAGATAAGGGGCCTCATGTTCGGTCAACAGTGCCAGGACATTGTCATTCAGTGGTGCTTCAGCTCATGGCGCCTCTCTTGCTTTTGCAGGTGTTGTGAAGTCTAATTTCATGGAGAGAGCTGGGTTTAGAGGGGTAGATGGGGACAAGCAGAGGGCGCAGATGCAGAGCATGCTGGAGTCCTCTCCGGCAGGTCTTGTTCAAAGTCCCGAGGAAGTAGCTGAGCAGGTCTACATGGCAGCCATCAGGAGGAAGGATGAAGTGTTTGTGGGTGCGGCGTACAATGCGATCAATACAGCGTTCAGGACGTTCAATGTCAATCCATTCTCCATGGCCAGGCCGTGAGCATTGTGTCTGAGAGTGAGCAGCCTCGAATCTTGCATTTGTAAGGGAATATGCCTATCTACCAAGCCAGGCTTCAGGCTTAGAGAACAGACCATCTGATTGATGAGCTAACATGTGCCAGACATAGGAACCTGTCACCAGTGTCCATTGGAACAACGCACAATGCGGGTCGGCTGCCAGAACGAGCGACACACTCTCCCCTGCCCTGTGGTGTAGGCAAGCGCGGGGCGACCTGATTGTGACACTTGGCCCTCACCCTTCATGTACACCGAGAAATGGCGGCATGCCCACAAGTGCCGGCTCGTGCCAGCACGCGGGTTCGTCGCTTAATGGTCAGAGCATTCGGCTGCAGTCCGAGAGATGTCGGTTCAATTCCGTCCGAGCCCTGTCGAACCTTTTTGGCTGCGCACAACTGCTGTTAGAGTCAGTGTATTTGTGATTGTTTGTAGGACATCGCTCACATGCTCCAGCATGAAGGCATGGTGCCAGCACGGGGTGAGGTCACGGCTGTACAGACCGCTGTGAGAGGCTTCCCTCATACATTCAGCTGCTGTAAAGTTACCTATTGGTTTTGTGTGCACCATCTCAGGCATCATGTAGTATATACGAGCAGATAAGGCGCTTTTTGTCCGATCAATGCCATTCGCTTGGTCATCCCAGCACTGGTCCGCAGTCACCGCAGGCGCCATAAATGATACCCATCGTTGTTATTACAATTTAACTGATCATCTCGTGCCAAGTATGGCACAGATGACCTGATGCACGTCCACAGCACCAGCAATTCTCATATTGCAAGCCCTGGCAGCATACTCAGAGGTACACAGCTGCCTGTGAGGAAAGCTTATGGGCTATATCTTCGCAGTCCCCAGCCATGCAGATGCCTGCCCAGGCAGCCACTGACCATGGCTAGCACTGCATGGCACTCAGCTGCGCTCCCCATAGAGGAGGTGTGGCAAAATCCCCACACTTCAAGAATATGGCATTCATCTGCAATTGGGCACTACAACTTGTGCTGCTGTCAAGGATCCTTGTCCATGCAATGCAATGCCACCAATTGATCCTGCAGGCTTCCACACCTCCCTCCTCATGGTACACCACACCAGAGGTCCTGGAGAGGGAAGTCGCCCAGGTGTTCACCCAGCACTGGGTGTGTGTGGGCCATCTTGGCGGCTTGGAGTCTCCTGGAAGCTTCCAGAGCGGCACGTACCTCGATATGCCATGGGTTGTGACACGCGCAGATGACGGCCAGCTGCGCGCATTCCACAATGTGAGCACACATGCAGACTGCTGGGCTACAGTCTCATAAGCAAATGGGCATTCAACCTGGATAGCATTGATAGGGGCCTGCTCTATCAATATGTCACTCAACATGGCATGACATGTCCAGCAGCTCTCACTGCAAAGGACACAGCTTTGTGCGGCCGGGCATGCCGGGTGTGGCTGCACATGAAGGTCTCGGATCTTGTTGTATGTTCCAGGGAGGCCATTGGATGTAGGTCTGATAGCTGCTGTGGCGTGCAGGTCTGCCAGCATCACGCAGCTGCTGTTGCTACTGGCAGCGGTTGTGCACAGGTCCTGAGGTGTTCCTACCATGGCTGGGAGTACGGTAGAGCTTTTTACCTTCCCATGCAGACCCGCAGGAAGGGTGAACATGAACATCATACAATCTCCATGCACTCTGGGCAACATTGGGGTGTGTTTGTGTGGCAAGTGGTCAGGGTAGGCTCTTTTGTGCTATAAATGCCATCTGCTGATATGCAGGGCTGAATGGCAGACTGAGAAAGGCTCCAGGAGCAGATGGGATCAGATCGTTCCATGCAGACCAGATTGCGCTACAGCCCATTGGCGTGGCAATGCTCGGTCATCTGTGCTTCCTTCACTTTGGGTCAGGTCCGTGCTAAGCTCTCCAAACTGGCCATCGGTCCTATCTAAGCTTTGCACCTGACACACTCAGATGAGGAGGTTATAGCAACCTAGTCCTCCCATCTGATAGGGCTCCGACAGACCATGGTCACTAGAATGAGCCGCCGCTTCCCACGTCTTGCAGTGAGGACACTAAGATGCTGTCTGACATGTGTGCTTGGGCTCTCCTGCAGAGAGAGGAAGTTTACAGGATCAGCTTGGGGATGACCAGTTGCAAGACATGGCAGCTGCCGGCATCATGGATGCAGGGCTGCGGCACGTGGCCACCCGCAACTACAGCCTCAAGTGCAACTGGAAAGTCTTTGCAGACAATTACCTCGTGAGCACAGACCCCTTTTGTCTTGGTTACTCCTTGCAAGCTTGCCCTTCTGATGCTGATTTTGCATCGTGATCTGCTGACTTGTATGACGGCATGCAGGGACCGCATCAACTGCACACTGCAGACACAGATGGGCTCATCATGGCTGCGAGACAGGCAGCAGCATGGCAGTGAGATTGCTCTGATGAGCATGTGTGCTACAGGATGGTGGCTATCATGTGCCTGTGGCGCATCCTGATCTGGCTGCAGCATTAGACCTCACCACCTACAGCAGCAAGATTTACAGGACCTCCTCAGTGCAAAGCTGCAGAGCAAAGGGCACTCCAGAGGCTCGCTTGGGTGAGCATACCCACAGCCAACTCACCAGCATAAGGCTGTGCATCTGTGCAGAAGCCATTGTGTTGAGTGGATATGTGACTGTGTGGCATACCAATGACAGAAGTGGCAGAGCACTTGCAGAGGAAAGATACACCATTCAGTATGCTTGAAGGGTACCATTTAGGGGACAGTCTACGCCATGCGCATACACTTGTGCGAGAACGTAATCAATGGCTGCGCAGGTGATAGAGAGGCAGCCTATGCCTTCCTGTACCCCAACCTGATGGTTAACAGATATGGCCCTTGGATGGACACAAACATCGTGACCCCCACAGGCCCTGAGAGCTGCATCGTGCGCTTTGACTGGTGGCTTGAAGAGCACCTGTGCCATGACAGCGCTCTGACAGAGCAGAGCCTTGCAGACAGCGAGCAGGTAAGCAGGAATGCTGCTGTTGAGCCTGCTTATGCTGTGGGTGCAGCAGCGCTGTCTGACGCCTGTGAAGACCAGCTGCATTACCATGGCAGAGGGCATTCCCGACGCTGACAAAGCAATTGCCATTACAGTGCCTGTGCTGGGAGATTGAGCAAGGCCGACTCAGGGATGCTTTCATGAAAGTCAGCTGCAAAGCACCTAGTCCTCAGGGTCTTCACTGATTTGTGGAGGCACGGGCAAGCAGTATTGCATGCAATACTGTCACTTCAATGAGTGCATGCAGGTGCAGCAGGAGGACATTGCTCTATGTGAAGCTGTTCAGCGGGGCTTGCGCTCCCCTGCCTATGACTCCGGCAGGTGCGCACCAGCTATTGCATCTGATCTAGACAGCAGTAGCTTGCATCTGACTCTTTGTGCTGCTATTACTGGGGTCAAGGGCTGATAGGAGGATGATTCCACTTGTACTGCAGAGTGTGTACTGCCATTATAGCTTTGTTCTGTGATTGCAGATATGCTCCACAATTCGAGGAGCCAATGTTCCACTTCCACAAGCTACTGCATGCAGATTTGAACAGGTAATGAGCTTTAGAGACGTGGGAACATTGCTTGAAACCCCTATGACAGGTGACTAGGTGACCCAGGCAAGCTCAAGTCTTCCATAAGCTTACATCATCCTCTTTCCAATTAGATGGTGTACAGGAGGGTGTATAAACGGACACCGAAAGAGGCCAAGCAACAATGCCAACTTCAAGTCTTGTGTGTTCTATTCTATGCAAAGCAGCCGCTTGTGCTTCCAAGTCATGACAACCTGCTGCAGCAGAGACTATTGTGTACAACGCTGTCACAATGTAGCAGGGCAGGCACATTAAAGCTAGAGGACCGACACGAGGCCACAGCTTGGGTTGACGTAATGGTAGCTTCTTGGCAAGGTGAAGCTGTTTGGGCAATGCTTGCGTAAGACAAGCCGCAAGCCGCTATCGTAATGAATTGGGCTATAAGAGCTGCGAAAGAAAGACACAATGATGTAAACATCTCCATAAGCTTTCGGAGCTGCTCGTGAACGCTACACTCGAGTGCCATGGCGGACCACCGCTACAAAGCGATCGTTGTGGATGAGAAAAACGTCAAGGCCCCAGAAGTGCCTGTAAGGATCATTGAGAAAGATATGCCTCGCCCTGGGAGTGGGGAAGCGCTTGTGCGCATCTTCCTGAGACCGGTGCGTGCTGCTTACATTTCCCGACACGGCTGCGCGCCCACTATTCGAGGAGTCTTAAACCCATGATCGCCTGAATGTGAGTTTGGCAATACGCAGGTGAACCCGTCCGACGTCATGTCAAGTACGCCGAACGCCTTTCTCAGAACTTTGCTTCCCTGTCTTAGCCCTGCTCAGCTTATTAAGCACACCGACTGCTGAATCATATTCTTTTCCTGCAGAACAGGGTGTGTATCCTGGCTTCAAGCCCACATCGTACCCTGCCACACCTGGCCTGGAGGGAGTTGGGAAGGTAATTCTTTCATGTGTCACACTGCTATCACATTTATCACGAGAAGGGTAAACTTCACTGCATCCGAGGAATGAGAGCCACGTAATTATCTCCCCTCAGGCCAGCAAGAGCTGCCCTTCTGAAAAGTGTATAATGCAGGTGGTTGAGCTGGGGCCCTCCTGCAGTGGGAGAATCAAGGTGGGCACCAGAGTAGTAGCAGTCCCCTGGAGAGCTCAGGGAGGAGAGGGGACCTGGCAACAGTACACACTAGTCGATGAAGCATCTCTGGTGCGCAGCAGTTGCACATGTCACACACCTTTGCATGCGCATGCAATCTCTTATTGAGTCTGACACACTGCCTGACACTCAGGGTACAGGTGCTCAGAAGACAGAACTTTCTGCACGCCTGCTGACGCCGCATATTTCATCTTGAGCTATCAAGCCAGATGTTATGCTGCTTGCAGATCCCAGTACCGGATAGCGTGACAGATGAGTCCGCCAGTCAGTTTCTCGTCAACCCAGGTGACTTCTAGCCACCTAAGACGTATGCACCTAAGTACATTTGATAGCACGACGAGTAGCATGATGCAGCATTGGCACAGGATCGCCTGGACCTGCTGACATACCCAGAGCAGTGACGCAAGTGTCCTATGAGTGTTTGACAACCTCTCAGGATCAGAAACTCCGTGCAGGAAGGCATAAAGACTATCTTTGGCACTTGTACAATGACGGCATCACACCACCATTTGATGTGGGGTGCTGGAGATGCAGAAAGGTCCCAGTCGAGCATCTGCTGCAGGGCGCAGTGGGCCCTAGCTTGGAGATCCCAGATTTCAAGTCCTGAGAAAAGCTCTGGTGCATGCGCAGTGACGGCGTACGGCTTCCTGGAGACGCTGAAGGTGCCGAAAGGAGAGTACCTTCTGCAGGGAGCAGCAGGCTCCACGCTGGGCCGCCAGCTCATCGCCATGGCAAAGGAGCGCGGCGTGAAGACCATCAACGTCGTGCGGCGCAAGGAGCAGGCGCAGGAGCTCCTGGACATCGGGTGAGAGGACCAGCGCTGCTCTGCATGTCCCCTCATGCCATGTCCCAATGCAAGCGCAATCAGGCCAAATCCTTTGATGGTGCTCTTGCTGTCTGCTCAAGCTTCACAACTGAGTCATGGCCACCAACTAAATTCTCATATACCGCGCCTGCAGCTGTACGCTGCTGAGCCAATGCTTCCATGCATGCCGGCCTTAGACTGCTCGTGTGCTATGACTTGAGGAATGGTGGCTGAGAAAGTTGCGCTCTGCATGCGCAGGGCGGATGAGGTCATAGCCACGAGTGATGAGAACCTGGTGGTCAGGGTGAAGGAGATCACAAACAGGAAGCTGGCCTACGCAGCGGTTGATCCCATTGGAGGGGAATTCACAAAGGATGTGGCGGCAGCTGTGCGGCCTGGGGGTACAATATATGTGAGTCATACTATTGCATGCAGAGCTGTGCTTCAAGTCTTTACGCTTGGAGGAGCCCTAAAAGGTCATCTCTGTCCCAGCCAACCAGGGTACAATGCAAGCTTTCCGGCCTCTAGGCATTGTCTTTTGCTGGAGCAAACTGACAAGCAAGCATGGGATCTTTCACAGGTGTATGGGGCTTTGGGAGGCACCACAGTCACAGTAGGCCTGGGAGACCTTCTATTCCGCGGCGTAAACGTCACTGGTTTCTGGTGCGCCTGACGTTGCCTGCCTGTATTATTGAAGCTGTTGGCTCCTGGACAGAGCTCCAGCTATGCCACTCATGTTGGCTGCTTCTATGAATACCCCTCGCTGAATCAGGGGTTGTTGCAAGCATAGCAGCCTTGCACTCAAAGTGCAGCTGCAGGCTGTCATGGCTGCTGAGCGGCCCTCTCAGATGCTTGAAAGCTGCTTGCCTTGGTCCTGCTCCACGGGAGCCTGGCATGCATCGGGGACCATAACACAATCCCTGACGTTTCTGATTCCTATGCCTGCAGGCTGACAACATGGCTGGACCAGCTGGGTCCCAAGAGCGCTGATGTGCTGAAGAGCTGCATGGACCTGCTTGCCAAGGGCATAGTCGTGCCCACGGCAGGTGCGCATGCCTTACCTCCTGAAGCAGTCGCAGGCACCGACCACAATGCAGACAGTGTGTCGAGCTATATCACAGGATCTGTAGAGTATTTGCATGACTGCTGGTGCCCTTCCAGATGCCACTCGGACTCACAATTCTGATGGTGTGCGGCATCTGCTGCAGGAAAGAAGTTCCCACTGGAGCAGGCCAACGAAGCGATTGCAGAGTCTCAGAGGGAGGCTCGGGGCCCCAAAGTCTTCCTGGAAGGCTAAGTTGGTCTCTTGCAGCGAAACAAAGTACCACAGTCACTCTCAGAAGGCCAAGATAGCTATCCCCAGTGGAGTACAATACATAGAAAGCGCCCCGCTGATGTATATCATCTCGAGAGGAGAATGGGCGCTTGCAGTCTTCCAGCTTTCAAACTCTGTGATGTCACCAGAGCATGCTCAATGTGCGCACAGGAGACTATTTGCTCAAGCATATGCATGCGTGCCCCACCACCGTGCAGCCATGTGTTGAGTGAGACTATGCATTGTGAAGGCAGATCTGGGGTCCACCATATATGCAATGGGTCAGATTTGCGTGCCAAATAGCATGGAGTCAGTCAATGCTGACACCATAATGCTGTGATGCCCTTTGGCCTTATCTTGTACAGAGCCGAACACCTTACATGCACTTTGACCCAATGCCGCACACAATAGTGTAGGTCATGAAGCGTAGCTTGCATTCATTGGCATAGGTATCTGTCAGGGGAGCGCCTCAAATGCCAATACCCCACTTCTAACTGGCTGTCCAGGAGATCACCTCTGGGGCTTTGCAGATCACCCCTTCTGTCGCTTTCACCCAGAACACAGGCCTGTGTTGCGTACATGCTCAGCAGTGTGAGATCGCACATCCTCACGGTGCTGCAACGAGCAGCTGCCATGGCCTGCTTTCAAGATGTCTGTATGCCGTTGTTGCCGGTTTCGCTGGCGCTTGTTGCCTATGGGCTGTCTTGCTGGACCTCCAGCTGCAAGCTCATGCCTGGTGCTTTCTGCCCAGTGTATCCCTGTGCTGTTCTGCTTCTGAGACTTGTGGGCTTTGGACAGCTTGCAGTGTTCCTGTTCACTGCTGGCCATGGTCAACTTACTCGTCTGGGCAGCACTTATGCCGGTCGCCTTTGCGTCCGCTTGCTGACACCGCTGCTACTGTTGAGAGCTGTGATCACCCGCTCTGCTGCCACAATGATCACAATTGTGAGGGCCACCTGCGACGTAATGAGAGCTGCTTCTGATACAACCAAGAGATGTCATACAATATGGATCTGGACCATATGATGACGTCAGACAGCAACAGAGGGGCTGCATAGGACTACACATGGTAATATGTGTGTGTGCCTGGAGACCTTGACAGCAGGGAGCTCACCATGATGACCTGATCTGCTGTAGGCTTGTAGTCCTGTGCTGGTCTGCATATTGATCTAAGCACGTCATCTCATGTGAAACTTCATGCTGACGCTTCCTTGTGTGGAACAGGGACCCTGTGTGTCCAGTGAATGCACAGGTGGTTCGATGATGCTAGCAAGCAAATGCTGTGTGGAAGCTGAATGGAGGTGGCCATACCCAAATGCTGCCTCGATTCCAGACACGATGTTCTTCAGGTCTGCAGCATAGATACACCGGGTTGAGTTGATGTGTCTGTAAGAGTGTTAGTATGTAGGAAGCATTGTCCAGTCCCTGTGCAAGCTCTTGTCAGTGATGATGACTTACATGGACGTACTGCCCTCCAGTATGAGTTCTTCAGTCTCTTCTGCGAGAGCAGGCTGATGAGAACATAAGCTCTCTTAAACTGATACAACGATAGCAGGGAAAGCAGGAACGACACGGGGATGCCAAAGAAGGTCAACAGCACTGTTGTCAAAGCGCCATCCGCTTCCAACATCTTGTGCAACACGCCAAGTCTCCCCCTTCCGGCCAATACAGCTTTCCTGTGTGCTCAGCTCCAACAAGCTGCCATCTTGCCGACTCACTGATGCTTTAGCTTCAGATTCCGTAAATAGTGAGTCAGCGTCCAGCATGGCGACTGCTCTAAATCCAAATGCAGCGAGTCCGACACGCCAGAGCATAGATCCCTCAGGTACAACTCCACTGACTGTTTGCAGCTACTTTCCTGCGCAGCATGACGATGGTACTGCATTGCACGGGACTCAGCAGCAGGCAGAGCTTGTTCAACAGCCCCAGCAGAGGTCTTCACAGGTCTGCCTGGCAACATTGACAGCTTGACAATCCCCGATAGCGAGTGTCAGCATCCTAATAAGCTCTGCATGTGCTGTCTGAGCGCTGTCACTCGTGTTGCGGTAACCAGATCATATCTCAGATCGATGTGTTCCGGAATGTGTACAGGGTCATAAGCCTGCGTTGCCCTGCAGGCCAACGCACAGGTGTCATATAAACAGAGCACATATCCAGACGCGGGCACTCTTTGGCAAAGGCGGCGATGGCAAGGTGCGTGCATTGCTGTCTCATCTTGCTGTCCTTTCAAGCTGAACTTCAAGCCTGTGCTGTCCACCCACGACCTCCGAAAAGCTGACGAAGGGCACTCTGCTCTAACCAGCAGCACACTTGTCTGCGCAGGGAGGTGGCAATCCCTTTGGAAATATGGCCAACCTCATGGAAAATGTGAAGAAGGCACAGCAGCTGGTGCAAGTGGAGGCAGCCAAGGTACAGGAGGAATTGTCACGAGCTGAGTTCGACGGCTACTCAGACGATGAGACCGTGAGAGTGGTGATGTCAGGCAATCAGGAGCCAAAGTCTGTGGACATCACAACTGCTGCCTATGAGGGCAATGACGCTGAGGTACTTGCTGCTGCTTGCTGTACATAAGAAAGATCAGCAAGTTGAGATGAGGTCATATTATACAAGACCACTGCTTGCTTGCACTCAGATGCTTTGCCTCCCCTGCCCTCTTGCTCTATGTAGCGCCACATCTTGGTAAGAGACACCTATGTTCTTGGCAGATACTGATAACCTTGATGATTGTGCAGGCTCTCTCAGGACTGGTCACAGAAGCAATGCGGGATGCCCACACCAAGAGCGTTGCGGTAAGAGCATGCCTCACTGCAATGAATCACTGCTGCCTGGTCGCATGTTCCGTGAATTCTGGTGGGTACCAGAATTTGGTTGGCATCTCACGCGCCATTGAACAGATGCAGTGAGCAGTGCAAAGCTGGTATGTAGGCCTTCTGAAGCAATTACTCAGGCAGGCAAATCACTTGTTGGCAGCACGTGCTGTAGGGCAGAGTTGTTAGAAAGAGACAAGCGCCTGAATGGCTGGAAGTATGCTGCAGGGAATGAAGGAGCGCATGTCAAAGCTGGCGTCTGGTCTTGGTCTGGGCGGGCAGGGTCTTCCAGGAATGTAGGCTGCAGCAATAGAGGTGGAGCATACCTTTTTAGGCATCCCTCGCTAGCAACTGCAGTTGCCTTGATCAGCGACATATCATTGCGGGGTTGTTTTGGGGTGCAGTGTCAGTGAGAGGAGAGTGTGCCCTGCCAATCATCAAGAATTGACCAGATGTATATGGCTCATATATGTGGGCTCATGTCCAGGTCATAAGTGTTCATGAATGGGGCGATGCAATGTTACAAGCCATGCTGAACTTAGCCTCCTCATAATATACATCATGATCAGGCTCGGGCTGTGCATCACGTGTTGCAACATCATGTGCTGGCTTGGTGTCTACCATTCGTATGCATTTTACGAGGCGTCCATCACACCATCTACCAGATCCAGACATCTCCGCCAGCTAGAGTGACTTAATTTGGCGTGTCCCCAGTATATCTGCAATGGAGACTTATCTGAGAGGAGTCTTGCATGGCAAAGTTGAGCTAGATGAGGATATGCCAGCCCAATTGAGCACAAGGTGCACACTCCCTCAAATATCAAACGTATAGAAGGCTCCCTCGCCTCCACAGGACATGGTCCCACAATTTCCCATGCTGCTTACAGCTTTCTGCTAGGTCATCCTGCCTTGTGTTGTTATATCCCTGAGGGGACCTCTGTGTACAGCCAATGGTCTGGCAACCTCCCTGCCAATACAGTATCCTTCATGCCTTTCACAGGCTACGCACTGCATACGTTGCTATTTTTACTTGTACAGCTTAAAGAATGTGGCTTAACATGGCCAACCGTCCGCATCAATAGGTATAGGGTGCTCATAGTGTCCATGTGTGTTGGCAGACTTTGGTGCCATGCACACCTTCACATTGCTCAAGCGGGCAACCCTGATCCCTTCCTTCGGGTAGAACTCATCCTTGTCCCTCTCTGTGTGTTCACATTCATAGCAAGCCACACCCTGCCTAGTGCATGCTGCACGCAAGGCTTTGTACATCTCTTCCATACCTTGGCAAGCGCTCTTGAAAATAAACTGTGTGCCTCTGACAAAAGCATCTAAATCGGAGAACTCAATGTTGAACCCAGCTTGGCCACCAACCTTCAGGCTTTGCAAGGATCTACTGGATGTGGCACCAGTCAAAAGTAATGTGCTGTACTCTTCAAAATCTAAGTAGACATGTGGTATATGCTGAAGAGCTGCTAGGTCTTGATCCTGCATGCTCTTGCAGAAGAGTTCAAAGTATTGCAAGGCTAGCATCTCTTGAACACCTGCAGGCCAGGCTTGTATCTTGAAGTCGACCAAGTAAAGCATAAATATGTGGCATCCCAAGCTCTGCACCTGGCGCCATTGGCGGCACTCTTCTACAACCACTGACAAGCGCAGCATACAACCTGCTGGGAGGGTGAACTCTTCCCTTGGGAAAAACCCAGACAACTGCAAACTCTTCAGGCCGGCCACGTCTCCTAGTAAAAGGTTCGGCAACCTCATGGGCGGATATTCTTTATGATCATGCCAAAGTTCCTTTTGGGCAACCCTCAAGGTCTGAAGGTGGGAACAAAAGCTTAGGTCTGCTATAACGGCACTCAGCCAAGGCCCATCCGAACCAATGGTGAGGTCCAGGTGTTGGAGCGTCAGTAATCCCAGCACTGGTGGCCCAGGGGCTCCATCAGTCCGCAAGCACAGGGAGGTCAATCTTGTGGAAGCTAAGAGCAGAGCTGACATCCAGCGTTGAAAGTACCTCCACTTTTGGTATGGGTCCCTCTTGGTCCCCTCTTCGCGAAAATCGAGTCTCTGTATCGGGATTCCAAAGAAGCTCAGCTGCAGGGGGTGACATGCTTAGAGCGGGGATCTTGAGGAGCATGGATATAAGGCATCACAGGGAATGGTATGCATGTGGGCATTGTGCAAGGTAATGTAAGGCAATTGCGTACCAGTGTGGTCAGGTTGTCAAAGCGTTGCGATGGCCCAATCATTGCCCTCAGAGTCTGGTGCAGGTCGATGAGCTCCAAATTCTCAATTGATTGGGAAGGTGACATGTCGATGGCGAGGTCGCGTGTTGCCTGTATGCGCTGCAAGACCCACGGTGCACCTGCTAATGACATTATTAGTCCCACTCTGGAAACTTGAAGTGCGCAAGCTGTACAGGTTTCATCTTGGACTCACCTTTGATGTCCGAGTCAAGGTTCAAAGACCAAGATAGCTCTGTATTTGGCAGCTGCATGATCCAAAGCTCCTTGCATGTGCTGGCCAGTCGGCACCAGACTCTGAGTCCATCGGCCACTTGACCGCTGAAGACCTGCTTCCCTACAAGTTCAATGACTTCCTGGGGCAACGAGAGAAAACTTACCATCGCGATCTGCTACTGTTGTATGTTGCACCACTGCTGCAAGTGTTCCTTGCAGTTTCTGGCAGGTGCTGGAGCCCATGGGTGGGTTGTCAGCTTCCATCCTGCTTGCAGCTGGTGCAGATGGTGCTGTCAACACTATGTATGCATAAGGGCCAGATGCTTCGTACAGATGTGTATTCTATAAACGTCTGTGACAGCTGAAGCACTTAGCTCAAGGCAGATGCCCAGTCAATTGCAATGCATGTGAGACATGAAGGGCAACGTCCTGCGCAGAACACTGAGCAACCTTGTGGTGGGATCTGTGGCCTGTCAGTGTGTTTGGTGAGGCCCACGAGCCACTCGGATATACAGACCCGTTCATCAACTCGAGCCATACAGTCAAAGCAGGCTTGCTCTCTGGCCTGACCCTCACACCAAGCATTGTGTGATTGTATGGCATCTTGTCAGCTGGCTTGCGTGGTCAGCAGTGCAACAGGTGCTCCAGAGAAAGTGCAGACTGACAAATTCAAGCAACTTGTGCCGCTCTACTTGATGACAACCGTCACATTCTTCTCCAGCCACTCCAGAGTCTTGCCTGCCTGCATATAGACCACATGGGATCACATCCCAATGCCAAGCGTGCTGGCAACACACTCGAGCAGTGATACCCAACCCAGCAACACTGTATTTGGCTTCTGTGTTGAGAGCGGTTTGTCAACCCTCAGGCAACAAGGCAGGAGCCGGACTCCGCATCTACTTGAAGATCCTGTATCAGCTTCAGCCTGCCAAAGATACATCATGATTCCTGCGCTTCTCATGGCGACCATGACATCTGCATGGCACTGCTTGCAGAGCAAGCCCCCATCTGCCACTGGCCTGTCATTGGCTCATGAGCATTCCTCCTCACGACGGGCATCCACAAGACACTCACAATGCTGGAGAGCAGACTGGCCTACCTTCAGGACCTCCATGGCCTGCTCTTGTAGTCGCTCCTTGTCAAAGGCCTGGCCATTCTGGCCAAATTCCTCTGTCACAGAGTCGACCTCTGCCCTCAGCTCGTCGTCTGTCACTTTCAGCCCTTCCTTCTCAAAGATGTCATTCATGCCCACGGAGCTCAGCTCAATCTCCGCCAAAACTGCTCTCCTGCAGTGCATCGCATACACAACTTGCCTCTATGCAAAACACCTTGACTCTATGCAGAAGCTACAACAGGCGTGCCTCCCTGCACCCCTCCCAACATGATTGTACATCACTCCACATACATGCAGTCCGTTGCAAGAAGAGTATCATAGCCGCGTGCAGACAGATGGTGACACTGTTGAAAGGTGGCGTCGGACAAGGGAAGGATGAAGCTGCATGGCCAGGAGCTGTACCTGGACTCAATGTACTGATTGAGCAGGTCCTCATTGACCAGCTTATTGAGCTCCTCATAAGGCATCGCCTCCTGCATGAAACCATGGACCACCTCAGGCACTTCTCAATGATTCTTGCACTGTTTGCTTCACCCTGCATGCAGCCCGTGAGAGCAAGCTATGCAGCACTGCCTCCTCAGCCCTCCATGAGAGGGCCTCAGCGCCTTTCGCACAGCCTCGCACTGAGGTTGCTGGCGCGGCTGCTGGTGTACGCCAGACAGCAGAAGCAGAACGTTAACACCAGCAACACTGTGATGCGAGCTGCAGGAGCTACATACCTTCATTTGCATCTCATGGAGCTTAGCCTGGTACTCATTCTCTCCTACTTGCCGGATGACTGACTCTGGGACCTCGGCATCCACGCAGTCCGCCACTGCCTGCACAGGGTGGATCAGCCAGATCAGGCATGCGTCTGCTTGCCAGCACTGGCATGTCATATCAAGGGATGTGAGCCGGAAGCTCTTGGCAGGAGCAGCGCTTAAAGCCACAGACAACATGACACCCTGGCCGGGCACACGGACATCACTTGGACTTCCCAAGACACCAGGATAGATTGTGTGCAAAGGAGCAAGCAAGAGGAGGGAAAGAACCTTGATGAGGGCTTCATGGACCTTTTCCCTCTGATCGTACTCGCGCTGGGCCACTGTGGCAACTGAGAAGGCTTCTCTGAGCTGCTGCAGGTTCTCTATTCCATCAAAGGCTCCCCTGACGAGCTCGTCTGTGAGCTGCAAGCATCCACTAGTGCCTCAGTGGCTGAAGCTCCTGACAAACAAGTGAGGCAAGCTCCGCTACATGGGCGCATGCAGGCTGCCAGCTCTGTGGTGTGACTGCACTGTGCCAATGAGAGAAATGCAGCCGGGTCCATGTTGACATAGCTGCTTGGCTGCAGCTGCGCTACCATGCCAAGCTCCTCAGCGCCTTCGAGAAAGTCAGGAAAGAGGCAGATTAGGGAGCCCATACCTCAGCAAGGTCCCACTCGAAGATCTCCCTGAGGGTCACATCGCAGCGCACAGGGACGCCTGCCAAGCCCTCGGGCTCCCACCAGGCATCTCCCACTACTGACTCCAGCGCCCGCTTCTCGCCCACGTTCATGCCCATGATACCCTCCACCACCCCTGCGTGAGGTGCCACACCACCGTCACAGCCCAGAGGCTGCTGCAGGCTCTGAGCATGCCCCTGGAATGTGGATCAATAGAAAGGCAATGAGGTAGTCGGCCAGAAAGCTGAAGATGCCTGATCGTGGAGGTACGAGTAATTGGCTTTTGGCTTCTGTCTCCCAGCTTTGCGTGCAGCTCAGCCAAGGTCTTGTGTATTGGACTGCAGCTGAGCGGCCAAGAGCAGCAGGCACATGCATACAGCCAGCCGTTCACAAAGCCTCGTTATGATTGCGTTCACTGCTGGAGGGGCGTGCCGGGGCATACCGGCAATGCCCAGGGCTCTGTCACCAAGGTCTGTATCCAGGCGCATGCCCCGCTGCTGGGAGCCTGTGATGAGCTCATTGTTGTCAGTGCGCGTCGCCTGAAAGTTCACGATCGCTATGTCGCCCATCTTGAGGGGCCGCCCAGTGGCCACCTGCACCATTCACCCCTGCTCAGACCCTTTCATAGCCTCCATACCTTCCAAGACAAGCGCGTCAGTTGCCACAGCGGGGACGCAGAAAGTTCTATTGCCAGAACAGCCGATCACTGTAATGGTGCTCTGTAAATTTCAAGCCCTCCACTATTTCATAGTCTCCTGTCAAGGCCTTTGGCGTTCTCGGCATCAGAGAGGCCTGCTGAGTAGAACTCAGATGGCACCAGAGACGTACATAAAGGCAGGAGTAGGGTGTTGACTGGCGCGACAAAGGTGCAACATGGCGTAGAAGGCCAGCAGCCTACCTTCATGGTGCCCTTCTCCTTCTGTACCTGCCTCAGCTTCAGGTCAACAGTCTTGGGGTCCTCCTCTGGGGTGCCTATAGAGGGCACCTCCACCTGTAGCACATCCACAAACCTGTCACTTTGATGCTCAAAGCCATGATGTGTCTCCATCCCAGCCTTTCCGGCGTGTCAAGTCGCCAGATGTTCCCTGTGAGGTTGCAGATGCCCAAGACGGTGGACAGCTGACATTAGGTTGATGCCAGTTACCCTGTCAGTGTCAGCTTGCACGAATAATGTCTTCACCGGCTCAGCAATGTGCCAGCAGGTTTGGAGTCCTTGCAAACATATCACGGGGTCGAGTTGATTCAAGAAAGCACATGAGAGCAGGTGAGGCAGCAGCACCTTGATGTCCTTGTATGGCATTTTCCAAGAGTGGGGCTGCCTCACATCTAGGTTGACGTGGAATATGAGGGGCTTCTCCATGTCAAGCCTGCCCTTCAGAGCAGCAAAGTCTTCCTCTATGCGCTCCGAGCCCTCAATTGCTTTGGTGTTGTACCTTCCAAGGGCCTGCACAGCATGGCACATTATAGTTACCTTCCATAGTTTCACAGCCTGCAACAGCTGTGTTTAGGTTGTCCTACTGCGCAATGCATAAGTGTCATCCCCTGTATGCTCAGAGCCCGTGACTGCTCTGGTGAAAAATTTGCATACCTGAGCAGCATGGCGCATGAATGCGATGTAGAGCTTTTCTCTTGTCTGGGGCACGGACAGGGCCAACAGGTTATAGGGGGACATGGTGGCCATCAATCAGGGACGTACCAGGGGGAGTGCAGCATTAAGGGCAGCTTCGACAATTCCCCCAACAAGCACATCTTTGCCTCCAGCATCGTCAATGATGATCCTGTCCGGAATCTGCATGCAGGAGCAAATGCAAACGCTCAGTGATGTCAATTGACAGACATGGCATCACGCAGGCAGGCAGCCAACCTTTGGGTAGATGAATAACACATGCTTATCTGTCTAGCCCGGGGCCATGACATTCTCGCCATGCCTCAAGACACCCTCTACCCTCTGAAAGGCACAGAGGATGCACAAGGGCCCGATCTCCTTGGCATTGGGCAAATCAAGAATGTGCATACGCTTGAGCACTGGACTGGATGATAGGTGCTATAGCTGCAGAAAGCTCCCAGTACCTTCTGCCCCTTCCTGAAGCCCGGGATGTCAGCATCAGCTCTGAGCTGCTTGAGAGCCTTCTGTTTGGCCTTCTGCAGCATCTCCACAGGCACAGTTACTTCCAGGCGCATGTTTGAGTTGGCCAGGCGCTCTTCCTTGACCTTAATCTGCCCGTTCTGCGCCTCTGAGCTGCCATTGCTTGCGACGTCCTGAGAAGAGCGCTTCTCATCTGCTGAGCCTGGCAAGGCCCCCTCTGTTAGAGCAAGTCCGGCATCAGCTAAGCCGGGGATGGAAGGCAGCTCGGCCTGTACCCGGAAGCAGCGCCGGCTCTGCGACTGATGGCGTGGTGTTGCTCTGCAGCTCTGCAGAAAAAGCCAAGTTCGCACCGGTCAGCGATATGCAGCAAATTTCTTACCGAAGGCACTCAAAAGTGAATTTGAGCGAGCTTGAGGCTCTATCGCTTGCTAGAAATGGCTACTGAGCAGGAGCATACTCTCAGATCATTCGAGATCTGTGACCTGCGAGGAGCACACCTTGCGCAGACCTTGCACTCCATTATGTATCACACGCGCAGAAGGTGATGGGCCTCTCAGATGCTGACATTGCAAGAGGTTAGCACGGAGCTGTGCCGCGGTTGTTCTCATTTTGCCAAGTCTACTTCAGACAAGCACGTACTCGATTGGCGCTCTTATCATATGCGTTTGCAGAGCTCCGATACAGTCAAAGTTGTGCGGAGGTATAGGTATTTCGTCAATATCAATGCGCCCTCTGTCTCGCAGCTTTCATAGACTTTATCTGCTGAGCTGGCAATTATGAGGTGATGGCGGCTTTCTAAACCACCTTTCCTGGAACTGTTCGAGAGTGAAGTTGTGGAGGCCAGGCGTGAAAGTGGTAAGCTACAAGTGCTTGACTTGCGAGACCATGGTGGAAGGATGATCATAACAAATGTGCAGCTAGGTTCAATCTCACAGGAGGGCATATGCCCCTGTCACACAGTGGCTCTGTGAAGTCTCAATTTGGCGTTCACTAGAGGACTCTGCTAGCTCTGGTGCCACTGCTGGCACCAGCCGTCAAAGAGCCAATTGTCTACCATTTGCTTTTACAGGAAAGACCTTCCTGAGCAGCTACAACTCTCAGGCCCTTCACACATCGATGAACTTTGAATGTTTGAATAGTCCTGACGACTGCCTGGTCTAACACTCCCTGCGCAGCCAGCACTGGGAGCATCGCATTGGCAAGGGGCCCCTCAGCGAGTGCTCAAATGCACTATCTGAGCCTCCAGAGAGGTCCTCTGCTGGTTCTGTTATTGCAACTCATGCAATCAACGGCTGCCCCAAGTCCCAGAGCTTGAAGGCTACTTAAGGCTGCAAGGTCCCGCTATAATTCAAGGCCTACTGAGCTTCACTGCTGACAACACTGCCCTAATCCGGACACTGCAGCTAGGTGCTCTGCAATATACGTGTGATGCGTTGCTTGCGGTGTACAGGGTCTCAAGACTGTGGTTGTGTGAGAGAGACGGTAAGAATGCTTTGTTGTTGTGTGGCGCTGGCTTATGATGTGCTCCGCACCCACATCGGCAGGTGTCAGCTGATGCAGAAGGCAGCAGCAGCTGACCTCTGCGCCTCACTCTAGGAGTGCGCTGGTCTGTGCAAGAGAATACTGGAGCCCCTGATGCCTGGACTTTTGAGTTCGCCGCTGGGCATGCTGCCAGCAGTAAGGCTCACTTGTCACCACCAGCAGTTGCCTTGCAGGAACTGATCATCTCCTCTCCCATGGACTGCAACACCAGATACAGAAGGGCTCAGTGTCAGGAGCAGATATATAAGGTATGGCCCTGCAGGGACAACAAGACAACTTTTCCCTACCTGCGACTTGCCACGCATGCTACAGCTTATGGTCACACTCACGAGGTTAGCTCTTGTTGTGACCAGACTGGACATGGACCACTGACTGATCAGACAGCCATGTCCTGTTGGGGAGCTTGACATGCACATGCAATGCTCATGTCCCTGGACAATTTGTCTCCCTCCAGATACAGCCTGCACAGTCACTATTGCTGCTGCTCACCTTCAGGACGGTGACAACAAGCTCCTTTCCAGCGTCAAAGTCCTCCTGGATCTGCTGAGCCAGCTTCTCAGCATCGTCTGTGCCCTTGGGGAGGGACAGGTCATCCTTTGTGTTTCCAGCCTCGTCCATCAGGGACACCTGGCAGCAGAATAGGGGTCAAGCCAGATGCCTCGGACCTTCTGTGCAGAATCAAAGTTCAGGAATGTACCGTGACCACGCCTAACCACACAATCTATCCATGTCCTCTCATGACTGTCCAAATAGTGTGTTGCCAAGACTTGAGTTTGGCATTCTAGGAGGCCAGGCATGGGGGAAAAAGGGGTGCTTACAAAGGCATCCTCATTGATGTCCAGCAGGGTGTACTCCTGGCGGGTGACGTGAGGGATCTGCGCATTTAAAAACACATCAGCGCAGCGTGCAAAATTCAGCTCCTTATGATTTCCATTGTCCAGCTGATCGGGGTGATCACGTCATATTGAGGTCTGGAGCGTACGTCACAGTTGTGGGATGAGGGTGTCAGATCCTCGTATTTCTTGCCGGTGAAGATATCGATAGCCACGAAGTGACACTTAGCGTGACCGTGCTTGCCAGTCTTGGAAGTGGACACATCAGCCACCTGCAATATTCCCGCAGAGCTGGTGAGCAGGGCAGCGCCCAGACGGTGGTGTCAAAATAAATCCCAAGACACTTATTGATGTCACCACCTCTCGAGTCCCTCACAATCTGGCATTGTCTGGTGGGACACAGGGAGGCTGCAGCAGCCCTCCACTGAGTGCGGTAAGCCATGCTTGCTGATGATGATGAATTGCGCCTACCTTGCAAGGGCGCCCCTTGATGACCAGAAATCCGTTCTTGCGCACTGTGCCTGCCTGCTGGGGGTACGTCAGAGATGCACCAGCGTCAGCGCTCTCGAAATGCACATCATGTCCATGATCGTGATCGTCAGCCATTGTTGCGATTATACCTAGCTACCTTTTCTTATATGTGTAAGTAGATTCTGAAGTAGACAGGAATTCGACTTATAACAGGCGGCTCTCATGCAAGCCCAGATCGATTCCACGACGGTTCGATGGCGATTCTGGCAACAGAAGCACTGCTGCCAAAATTGGCTGTATGTACAAGCAATATTGCGCTGTTTCTGGCACTCTCGCTAGAGCCGCTGCACTTTCTCACATGCACCCCTTCTGAATGCTGCAATAAGTCAGTAGTATCGGAATCGGCCCCATGGTCTTCAGACAGCTCTAGCAAGGGGGGCCCCGTCAGAGTGATCTGCCACCATGGCATACAACAACGACGATGGGATCCGCGTATATACGACCTTGTCAAGCAACAATGCAGATGGTTTTCTAAGATCTGTTTATGACAACCCAGGTACAGCACCCCCTGGATTGTGGGTGCATGACAACCCGCTCAAAAGCCTCATCAAACACACGGTCTGCGCCAAGATGAGTGCTAAAACTAGCGACAATGCCCGTGATGCATTTCAATGCAGGAGATTCTACATTCCTTAGATATAGCCGCCTTGTTGAGACCTACATGTCCAATCACAAGAGGAAGCCGGAGTACGTCGCCCGGTCCCCAGGTGAGCCGCCCTGCAGCCCTAGGATTTGCTTAATTATTGACGCAAGGCAGAGTCCTAATTTTGTATCTCTGCAGGACGTGTCAATCTTATCGGCGAGCACATTGACTATGAGGGCTACTCTGTACTGCCAATGGCTATCAGACAGGTTGCCTCCCAATCCCCTCTGTCCTTGTCACAAAGGCTCACCTGCTGTCGACTACATGGTCATCTGCTTGCGTCCAGTTACCTTACATCAACAAGACATGCCACTTGTGCAGGACACCATAGTGGCAATTGGACACAGCGACGATGACCTGGTCCATGTCAGTAATGTCCAAGAAGGCTTCCAAGAGAGCTCCTTCAGCTCAGACTTCACACAGGTAAGCTTTTCTCCACCACCAGTGAGCCTACTGCTCGTACTGGCCCAGATTAACCCATGTGTACAGGCTTTCGAGAAATTCTGCCTCTGTCTGCTTGATGCTGCCCTCTCAAGATGAGTTGTCTGGAGCGATGATCGTCTTCTTGCAGGCGGTGGACATGCACAACCACATATGGACGAACTATGTACAAGCAGCGTACAAGGGCGTCTTCGAATACCTGCGCTCACACGAGCCTGCTAAGATGCCCAAGAAGCTTGTGGGCCTGAACCTGGTCATTGAAGGCCAGGTCCCCCAAGGTAATGCCACTGCAATCTCTTCACCTTCATGCATAAGGTCCGGGAACGACATGACGTAGGGGCCCACACGAGTTGTATTGGGTGGCCTCTGACTGTAGATGCACTATTTGAAGCATCTGGACGTAGCGGGGAATGTTAGAGTGCCTCTCGCATCCCTGAAGTGCCGTGCATGTCTGGAGCATGCTTTCACGTGGGTTGGTGGTCATGCTGGGCACGCTGGCATGCGCAGGCTCAGGGCTGTCCAGCTCAGCAGCCATAGTGTGCGCGTCAGCGCTGGCCGTGCTGGGCTACTACGGCGTCTCTGTCGACAAGGGGGTGAGCACATGTCTCAGCGCCCTTGTCGCCCCCGTGCAGGCTCTGGCCTCTCCAGCTCCTCTGCCCTAGTCTGTGCTGCCGGTCTGGCTTACCTTGCAGCATACCAGATACACCTGCCCCGAGCGGTATCACTTCCCCTGACCCTTCCTCAACCCCACTTGCTTTCTTCCCCTGGCATTGTTACTGCATGCAGCCATACAGGTTGATCCTGTTGCCTGGCATTCACTGTCGTGAGACATGTATCTGACAGCTAAGGTGGTGCTATGTGGCCGCAGCGCATTGCAGAGTTCACGGCGCGGTGCGAGAAGTACGTGGGGACTGAGTCAGGCGGCATGGACCAGGCCATCTCCATCATGGGCGAGAAGGGCCTCGCCAAGCTTGTGCACTTCAAGCCCGTAAGACTCTCACACACCGTCTGCCAGCCCTTTATTCAGACATGTGTTACCTGCATGAAGGTAGGTCACATGGTAGTCTCTCTGGCAGTAGGAGGGAGTGGATCTGTTGCCATTAGTTCCATCAGAGTCGGTCTACTTCATGCATGCGTCCACAGACAGCACACGCCTCTTCTGCGGCGCCTCTGCACAGAAGATTTGCATGAGGCCTCAATGTGTGGTGGCCAAATCTGTAGTGCCTTCTTACGGCGTAGAAGGCTGCCCTCAGGCTTCACAGCACTGCAGAGCTGTGCACTGCTGTGCTCTGACAGTGCATCTGCCTGCTGCAGCACCTGTACACGGAGGATGTGCCTCTGCCCCAGGGCGTCACCTTTGTGGTGGCCAACTCCCTGACGCGCTCAGCCAAGGCGGAGGCCGCACCCCGGCAGTACAACATGCGCGTGGTGGAGTGCCGCCTGGCAGCAGCAGTCCTGGGCCTGAAGCTTGGCCTCACACAGGTAGACCAGAGTTTGGAGACCAGCCCAAATGGTGTCCACCTTGTGTCACCCTGCTGCTTCTGATGCCAACGACTTGTGTGGCCAATTTTATTACTGATGGCCTGATGCCTCCCTTCTTGTAGGCTTTCTGTTTCTCTTGTGTGGCTCAGACCGGGTCATAGGTACACTCAGGCCACCAGCAGCTACCCAAGAGAGGCAGCATATGGCCTTCTGAAAGAGCGGTATCAGAATTGCAATCCATTTCACTCGCTGCGGGCTTTGATGCTGTCTCCCCAGTAATTGATCATGCTTCCATGCTGCTGCAGGAGCAAACGCGCCAGGTCATGACGTTGAGCGAGGTGGAGCCCAGGGTGCAGGAGCAGGGGAAGCAGTACGAGGGCGCCAAGGGCTCCCTGCAGGGCGCCATGGCGGCCGTGGTGTCCGAGCTGCTGAGCAAGGACAAGTACACACATGACGGTGAGGCAGTCCCCCTCATGATGCCTGCCAGTCCAGCCTTATGACTGGTCTCTCTTCCTGAGCTCGTACCTTCTGCCTGTTGGCTTGAAATGCAAGGCTTGAATGCTAGTCAGCCCATATCTTGCTGGGCATTGAGCTCTGTAGGATGCCCTGTCGATATGCGGGATTGTCGTTAGCATACTTCAATATGGTAATCCTTTTCCTGTTGCATGCAGACCTGGAGCAGCTGCTGGGAGAGGGCAGCCTGGAGCACATGTTTGCCAGCAACGCCTCCCAGATGCGAAGCTTGCATGTGGCTGAGGAGGACGACGGCTCTGGTCAGCCATGTAAGTTGCCAAGAGCGCCTGCTCCTTCTCCTTCTAACCGTACACCTTATTGTTGTAGCTTTGAGTGCAATGGTGAGTCCTGTGGCTCAGAGGCATGTACACGTGCCAGACTGCCATGCAGTTGCCTCATGCCAGATCAGGGAGTGACCTGCAAGATGTGCTGGGCCATTGCGCTCAGATGAAGTGTGATGTGCTGTATCTGCTCTGTAGTGGGCTTCAAGCTGCGGCAGAGGGCGCTGCACGTGTACAGCGAGAAGGAGCGGGTGCCGCTGTTCAAGCAGGTCTGCGACAGCTCAGCCTCCGCTGCAGAGAAGACGGAGCAGCTGGCGCAGCTCATGAATGACAGCCAGGACTCCTGCAGGTGCAGAACGCTACTTCCTGCAAATGGAAGATGTACATGTATGGTAGGAGGACATGACCTCCCTGGTCTCAAGCTACCATGTGGGTCCTGACAGTGACAGTGCGTGCAGGGTCATGTATGGCTGCATGTGCATAGACTGGGACCCGCTTACAGCTGCATAGGCAGTATGGCACAGATGCCATTCACTGCATCCTCAGATCAATCTGTGCTTGCCGGCTCATCGATTGGCAACATGTGCAGGGACCTGTACGACTGCAGCTGTGAGGAGCTGGACCACCTCATACAGCTGTGCAGACAGCACGGCGCTGAGGCGTCGCGGCTCACAGGAGCAGGCTGGGGAGGCTGCACTGTCTCCCTTGTCAAGGAGGTGTGCACCTCATTGCCAATGAGGCATGTCAACACCGCTGCCATTCACTTGCAAGATGTCACAGTCTGTGTCTGACCCTGCTTCAAAGATTAAACTCAGGGTTGTCCCTGCTCGCACCTCCGTGCTGGATGAGAGACTGTACTTTGGAGGTGGAGTGTGTAGGTGTTGGGGAGAAAGCTACCCTTGCGTGCCAGCTCACAACAATCCCTTCATGTGACCTTTATTGAAGGTTGCTCAAGGTCTCATACATGTCTTGGTGATATAGGTGGCAAGCTCAAGCACTGGGCCTGACATGTGCTCAGGTATCAGCTCTCACACGTGTGTGTTTACCTTGCAGGAGAGGGTAGAGAGCTTCATCAGAATGCTGCAGCAGGAGTACTATGCGGAGTACGACAAGATCCCTGAGGAGTACTTCCTGCCGGACGCTGTCATTGGCCGGCGGCCAAAGGCCGGCTGGGAGAACATCGTCTTCGCCTCCCGGCCCTCCTCTGGAGGAGCAATCCTGAAGCTGTCACCCAGAGACGCAGCGCATGTGCAGTAGAGATGGGGCCGGCTGCTCCCAATCATGCTGCAAAAACTTGTCAGCTGGCAAATCGAGACTGCTTTCTCCCTTGGGGTGCCCTCCAAAAGGGGGCATCCTGTAGATGCTGCCATGAGATGGAGCATGCTTGTAGAACCTGGGCATGAGAAGGAAGCGCCAGGTCCGATTGTACAGGGTTCACAGAACGGCCTCTGTGTGAGTGCTCATGCACAGGTCGCCAATGGCTGGCTTATCCGTGCTGGCCTTCTCTGGATGCAGCAACTGGCAGTGAGGCCCAAGACTTACCAGCAGCATCACAAAAGCCATCATGTGAAATCAGTTGTGAGTTTATTCAAGTTGTGGATAACTGATGTCGTTGGTCCTGCTTGAGTTTATGTCTCCTCAGAAAGTTGACCATGCCAGACATCAGAGCGTAGGCTAGGATGTGCAGTTGCAATTGGGCAAACGTCACTGCATTGCTTGGAATGTTGGATAAGGAGCATTGTACAGACCCTGATTATTCAGTTTAGACCTGAAAGTTTACATGACCAGGGCGGAATGAGAATGTGCCACTCAGTGAGTCCGCCCTCGTGACAGCGCTTCCCATGAAGCTCACTTCTCTCAGAACCTTGTAAGAGACTGTGTCTGTCAAGGCAGGTGTGTGACTTTGGGTGGAAACAGCTCCTTGGTCACTGTGCATGATTTGCAGCGTCAATGAAAGCACGTGCACACCAAATACCACTCAGCAACCCTGATCACTGTACATGTACATGTTTGTAATTACCTCAAGCTTGCTGCAGCTGCATCTAATACAATGACAACTCTACAGCCGGAGTCTTGCCAGACCCAAGTGGCTGAAGTTTCAAAGGAATGAGATGTGTACAGGCAAGGCCGTAGTGGCATGGCAGAAAGACATCACACCACATTACTCTGCATTGCTTTCCACGATGTTCCTATGTCGGCATGCGTCGTCAGACATGTCTTCCCTTCTCCACTGCCTGAGGTACAGGCTATGGGGCAGACCGGTTTTCAGGCCAACGCAAGTCCTGCGCAGAGGCTTCCCTGCCGAGACTGGCTAGCATACAGAGCACTGACGCCCCAGGCGCGCGCTGGGTTTGCCCGCTCCTGCCCGCTGTGCCCGGCGCCCTGAGCTTCATACACTCTGACGCTCTGCATGCTGCACTCATACACGCTGTCCTCCCAGACACCCTTGCAGAATGCATCCAGACGACCCCTGCAAACATCCTGTCCTCTCACTGGCTGCTGGTGATGATAACAGCATGACGCAGGTCTTTCAGTAGATGATACCAAGCAATCTGCGGAAGATCCTGCAACCCCTTTTTTGATTGTTAGTGTACGGGGATGGTGCCAATGAGGCAAAGCCACTGCAAGAGGTGATTGATCATCTATGATGCAGGGAGGATTTGTACCTCTCCAGCTCATCAGAGATCCAGTATAGGGTCTGGATCTGGCCCAAGCATAGCAGGTAGCGAACTCGGCACCCTGTGTTCAGGGATATTGTGTGCTGTTTGGGAGCCTCTGAGAGTAGGTACTGCGGATACCCTTCCCGTGCTGCCTGATGTGTGATCAGGGTCCACAGCACGGCGCAGAGGTCTTTGGTCTGGAGGCTGGAGCCAAACTCCCATCCCACAGCCTGCATCAGGCTTTGGATGTCTGCACATTTCTTGTATGGTGTGTGGTTAGCTATCATGGTGCTGGCTGCAGATGTTTGTGCCAGAGTATCTGATTTCAAGATGGCTCAAATAGCTGCATGTGCCTTGATTGCCAGAAGCATGCTTGACGAAAGAAAGCAAGAATCTACCTTTGCCATCTCCCGCAGGTCCAGCACGCGCTCTGTGTGGTCTTCCCTGAAACTTTAGACATCCCGACGATACAGTCCCCCGCCCTCGCCTTCCACCAGCCCTCCTGAGTCCAGAAGCACAAGTGTGGGAGGCCCTTGCAATCCTGCAAATGCAGGTGGAAGCTTGAGCCGGCATGCACAACAGTTTGCAGCACTCCTGTTTGGCTGTTCATGGCTGATAAGTCGTCTCAAAGCCCTTCAGGAGATGGCGCAATAAAGGCTCAATGCCTTTACGTGACTGAGGTGCAAGCCAGAGGCAAGACCAGCCTAGCCATTGACTTTAAGCCCTCAAAGACACAGATGACGATTGAGGTCTGCTCACCCACAGCCTGCTGCGGCGCCAAATCAGAGAATATTCTCCGCAGTGCCACCTCTGCCTTTGCGTATGCTCCTGCATTGTCAGCCTTCTCTTCTATGCGCGCAGGCTGCGCTGGTGGCTGCTCTGCCAGTCTGGAGCAGTGCTGCAGTGCCTGATCAGGCTTGAATTGCCGCGGCGACTGCTCTGCATTAGGAGAGTCATTTGCGATAACCATTTCCTCCTCGTCCTCAGCTGTGCCCATACCCTCATCCAGCTGCCTGCCAGGAGCGCTGGCCAGCTCAGCTTGGTGTGCTGGCATGAGGATACTCTGCAGGAGGACGAACTCCTTCTCGGGTGGCGGCAGGACAACTGAGGGGTGATGTGCCACAGGCATTGCTGATAATCCTCCCTGTGCCTGCTGCATATGAGTGCTCAACGCTGGCATGGGCATCTGCCTGCATGGCTGCGGCTGCCCTGGCAGCTGCAGCAGGAGGTCGCTGTGCTTGGCTGCTCCTGCATGGCGCGGCATGCATGCTTGCTGCTTTGCCCTTGCGGCCGCTGCTGGAGCTTCTGAGAGACTGTGAGGCCTGGCACGCTGCGCGGCTTGCGCTCGTGCTACCCAGGGCTGCCCAAGCCTGCCCGCCTCCCGGGCAGCCTCATTGCACCCTGATGCGTCTGGAACATCAGCTGTCTGCCGTTTGCGGGGTTGGCGCTCCACGTTGCTGCGTGCTTGACAAGGACTGCCTGGGCTGGAGGCTAAGCCTCCCTCGACAAACACATTGTGCTTCCTTTTTGGCGCCTGCTTGGACGAAGGGCTGCCTCTCCTCACCGGTATCTGAGCAGCTGTGTGAGGTGAAGGGTGCGCCAGGTCAGCCAGCGCCTGACTTGAGGCCTGGCAGCCTGCAAGCATCACATCAACCCTCGTCCAGTCCCTTAATGATATACTATTGTCTGCTCTAGTTGTCGCTGATTTTACCTGGTATTCAGGCTGGTGCAATGTGCAAGTGCAAGACGACCCATCCTCTTAGACTCAGAACGATTCGTCATAAAGAACACAAACTCAGCAAGGCCAGCACGTCACTTTTCTACAGCAGCATGGCATTCGTGGTCAGGATGTACATGTCAGATGCAGAGTACATGTCCACAAGATTGCGCACCTGAAGGGTGCCCACTATTGCCCCCGCTGCCCGAAGCCTGCCCGGTAGCCAGCATCACAGCCAGCACCCACGTCTGACGCTGCAGGTCTTCACGACCGAGCAGGCGTTGCAGCTCCTGGTTGCCGACCAGGCATTCGTGCAGGATGCTGTGTAGGATGACTGCCCGCGGGGCAACGAGGCCATAGACCATTCCAATGACAAGTGCCTCCACCTGCGCATGCCCATGGCTAGTCAGGAGCTGATGAGGCAGAGCCCGCATCACATGGTTTTCTCAGGACAGGCCTGCAGCACAAAGCTTGTACATCCAAGCCTGGTCAGACTACTGCCTGTGGTGGGTTTTGGCTCAGTCCAAGCAGGCAGTTGTTCCTTTAGCCATGCAGCACTTATGAGGGAACTCCCTGTGAGAAAATAAGCTGTGAGCGTTGTTACACAATTCCTTCTACTGATCGCCAGCCTAGCTGATTGGTCCAATCCTTCACCGTAGTAAGAACTGAAGCAAGCATCAGTCCCCTCAGCAAGGCCAAATGGGTGACTGCAATTGCGGCTGAAAGATGTGCACACCTTGCTGTAGTGCGGCTTTCCGGCTGGCATCAGCCGGGCAGCCAGCATGCTCAGCGGGCCCAGCATACGCAGCACCGGCGCCAGTGCATCTGCTTGCTCCTGAAGAAGCCTTTGCATGACCACTGAGTCTGCGCTTGCCCGCTGATCCCAGCTCGCCCATGCATACTGTTCAGGAGCTACCCGGAAGGCTGGCTGCTGCCTTTCTTGATTATGCTGCCCTTGGTGGTTTGTCGGGCCTACGCTGGGCTGTGTAGCAGCCCCTTCACGAGCTTCCGACACCTGCCTGGCGCCTATCGCTGGTTCTGGGTCCACTTCAGCCATGACCGGTACATCCTCTCCATCGCTGCTGTCAAGCCGGACAAGTAGCTCGGGCAAGCCAGGGCTGTGTGATGCTGGCAAGTCTTCTGGCATCTCCTCTGTGCCAGGCACAGGGCTGCTGGCCTTTGCAGCGGCCTCTGCGCTGAGCTGGCCATCCATATATTCAGTGGGCATGCTGGGATCCTGGGCGCCAGGCAGGGGGGCATGGACCGGCAGGATCGTCCACTTGCCCAAGCAGCACTCTTCGCACAGGGTTTGGGGCGGTCCAGAGCTGCCGCGCCATGCGGGTGTGAACTGCGCCCCGCATTTGGAGCAGGCTGGAGACGGTTCAAGGGGCTGGAAAGGCTCTTGGACGCTGGGCTCGGCGCAGAAAGGAGGCTTGCCCTTGATGTAGCGCATGCCGCAGGCGTTGCACAGTGTCAGGGGCCCTCCAGGGCCATTGCGCCAAGCAGGGGTGACCTGCGTCCCGCAGCTGCAGCAGGCCTTGTGGCGGAAATGCCATGCACTGCCTGCAAGTGCAGTCAGCCCAATGAGACCCATGATAGGCTGTTGCTTTATGCTGACATGACCAGCCACCGAGCACTCCCTGTTGCATCAAGGCAAGTGGGTGTATGCAAGCTGCACAGCAGACCCAGCATGTAGAATTGTCAGGTCCGCTTAGCATTTGGTAAAGAATTATTTATGCTCGTGGGGGTCAGCAGCGCGCCTTTCTTGGCTCTGGTCATGGGCTTGAGCATTGCCTCAGCCTCGCTGTAGGTAGGGAACATGCACATGCTGTCCTCTGGCGTCAGGTCCGCTAAAGTGAAGCCAGTATTGTATGCGCCTGTCAGATCCTGCAGTTTCAGGGCATCCTGTTTGTCCATAGGGGGTAGCTCATTTAGGGGCAAGCAGCATGCGGGCTCCAAAGCCATGCCCATGCCTGTTTTCTCAAGTTGGTATGAGCGCTCAGGGATTCTGGGCATGCTCCTAAAGACATGTATGCCCAACATACCACAGAGCCGGAAGCTCAGGCAACAGCCTGAAGCAGACTCTGAGGCTACCAGACACATTGTGGCATCAGTTTGTGCAGGGCCCTCCAACAGGTCAGATGGCATGCTGACAGAAGGCAGACCTTAGGCATGACTGGGATTTGCCTCCTCTGTGCCTTGCGCGGCTTCTCCATGGTACTCCAGGAATGCCCACGCTTCCCCATGAATGGTTTGCAGACGGGCTGAAAGTGATGAGGCCACCTCCTGCATGCAAGGCACTCTGCAGTGCTCAGCCTCAGGCTGTCATACCTGCCATATTCCAATTCTGAGTCAGAATTGCACCACATGCACCTGCGCCATTGACATGCAAGCGCTGACAGATGGAGCGTTACTCATCAAAAAAATGATGTTGACATGTACGGTATGACAGCAGAACGTATCCAGGCAGGTGAGATTTGCATTGATATGCTCATTCCTCAGCATGAGTTTGTCATGATTGTGCGAGAAGCCAATGGTGTTGTGCACCTCCAACAGGGCCAGCATAATCAAAGCCTACCCATGGATTTGCAGAGTCTGGCTTGCTGATAGCCAAGCTATGCCCTGCCGTTACCTGCACGGAGCGTTGAGCTCCCTCTACCTCGACGACCCTGTCTGCCTCATGGATGCGACATCAGTATCCCTACAGAGTGTGAGTTCTTTCTTGAGATACAACTTTCTACCCTTTGATGACTCTGCAGGCTGCATAAGCCATGTGAAAGCGAAATGTACGGTGCAATTACAGCTTATATACATTTACGACGAGTCTTCTTGCCGCATCTGCTCGAGCAGGTGCCATCGCATACGAGCTCATGGCCGTATCACGAAAGGTCAATTTAAACAGTCTCTCTGATATGGGGCCTTAAGGGCAATGCAGGACCTACATCCTGTCAGCATGCAGGTGCCGTGGTAAGAAAAATACCAGCGCGTCCCGCAAAGTCAAACGCTCGTGATGCTGCAGGACACTTCTCTCATCCCAGGCTACAACAGGATGTCAAAAAGCATCGCTCAAGACAGAACATGAGTTGTCCAAGGTGAGTCACTGACAAGGACGGCCGTTCCGGAGTTGTCGACACTCACGTGGCTGAATTTCAGGAGTGAGGGCATGACCTTTGGATCGCCTGCTTACTGGCCCGACTGAGCTCTTGATCGTCGAGGCATCGCGATAGTGACACGATACTGCGCCGTGTCTGCGAGTCACCGTGATGTGCACCTAGCAGCGGGTGCTGTTTTTGCTGAGGCATGATTGCTCCGCCACGAACTCACATCCGACTCAGACAGCCGACAATGTCTATTTACTACTTTTGTGATTAGCAGCAGCACGAGGGTATCGTCCAAGGCGGTGGATGCAGGTCATCGCTTTTGGTAGCAGAAGCATTGTGCCAGTGTGGACCTCACTGCACGCATAGATAGCAGATATACATCTCGTACACATCGTTGTAGCATGGGCTTCTTCTGGACATCCAGAGAGCCCGAGGAAGCGAAGTGGTTTGGCAAGCATGTCTTCATCACAGGTGAAGCGTCAAGTTGCATCAACAGGAATGCAATTCCAGCAATGTGCACTTCTCCAACACAGGAAAGCTGCGGAATCAGCATGAAGCATCATGGAAGGGTGTTCTGGCTGACTTCAGGTGGCAGTGAAGGCATTGGATTTGCCCTGGCACAACTGTTTGTTGAACAAGGTGCCAAAGTAACGCTGGCGTCTCGCAGCAAGGACAAGCTCGAGCATGCTCAGACACTACTACAAGCAACCTCTGCAGCCGCACAGCTGTTGACTTGCGCCACTGATGTGGGCTCCTGGGAACAGGCAAGCCACCAATTCTTGCAGCTCCTTTACAGCCGGAAAGCGGCCCTCTCAGCAGCTCCTGCAGGGCCTAGAATAAGTGAATCACGCATCTCTAGGGGGATCCTTGTCATGATGCTGGCGGTCTGTTTACAGTGCAGGGAGGCATTATCTGCTGGATGCCATGGGTGCCCACCGTAACGGGATGCTGCCTTTGCTTGCGCAGGTGCAGAAGTCTGTGAGGCAGGCAGAGGCCCACTTTGGCCCATTGGATGTCGTCATTGCAAATGCTGGCATGCCAAGCAGCAGTACGCCTCTGGAACCCCTGTCATCTGCTGATCTGCAACCCGTCCAACCCTTGTTCTTGGTATGCCGATGAGGTTCCACACTGTTAAGATTAAGGGCAGCAATGCCTCCTGAGGCTTCTGTGCGTCTTATGTATCCAGTGGTAAATAGCTCAAGCGCCAATGGACTAAAGGAATGTCGAGTGTTTGTCAGAGATGTTTGAGGAGCTCACGGTGGAGGACTATGAGGAGCTGAACAGAGTGAATTACCTTGGTGTGATCTACACTGTGAAGGCTGGCTATGCCAGCATAAAGAGAGGGTAAGACACCCTTCTGCATAGTGCCTTATATTGGCGTGAGGCATCATGACTTCTTTGGCATGAGCAGCCCTCGATCCTCAACATTGATATTGCCAGGCCGTTGCTGCCTGCTTGGGACAGAGAATCTGCCTGCAGAGCTGTGAAGTTTCCAATATGCCTCAGCATTGAGCCAAACCCCAGCAAGTAGGGGTGTCAGAGGTTTACACTATGCATGCTGCTGTGCAGGGCTAGCAGAAAGGGGCACATTCTGATCGTATCCTCCTTGTCTGGCTTTGTCCCGCTACCTGGACAGACAGCATACAGTGCCACAAAGTTTGCATTGAGGGTGAGAGCCTTTTGCACCCAATAGAATGACTCCTTGTCAGACACTGTTTGGGCACATCCAACCACCCTGGACCGCCCTGCCAAGTGCACTCTTGACGGGATGCCCTTGGTGACTGAATGCCATGTCGTGCACTTGCAGGGCTTTGCAGATGCTCTGCAAATAGAGGTAAGGCTGCCCTTCGTCTTCAGCATCTCTTTCGCGCTTCTTGTGCGGCATGTGTCACTAAATTTTTGGCATGCTCACTCTGTGCAAATTGAGCTTATGTTTCAAGCTGTCTTCAGGCGCCTGTATATCACAGCATGAAGCCATGCATCCCTCTGAAACACTGGACAAGCTGTCTTTCACGCTCACTGTGCACCTGAACCCAAGCATTGCAACCTGCAGCTTAGAGGCTCCGGCGTGCAGCTGCACATTGCCTATCCAGGCATGACGCAGACCGCCATGCTGGATGCCATGGACGCCAGGACCAGAGGCCTCATTGGCGAGCTGCCAGGTGTCACCGTCTATCCTTGTGAGCAGGTAAAAGACCCTCAGCTCTGTGTACGGCTTCTGTCAGCCAAGCCTGAGTCAGCAGCAGCCTCCCTACACCTACCCTCACACGCCGAAAGGGTTTAAGATGGCGCTGCAACGCTGGCCTCGCGTGCCACTGTGCAGTTCCCAAAAGAGTCATGTGGTTGGCAGCTTCCTCCATGTAGGCATGTGCTTGTCCAGGTGGCTAGGCTCATGCTGAAGGGCATGGAGCAGCGCCGCTATGTACTGCGGTTCCCCGACTTCCTCTCGACATGGATCTGCGCTGGCCTGGGCGGCACCAGCGAGCTCTGCCTGCCTGTCGTAGTGACTGCCTTTCTAGCCCCCTTGGTGGTAGGCCTCGTCCATCACCCACCATGAAATGTCACACAGACAGCACTGCTTGGGGGCGCAGTTGGCAACGGGCACCTGAGATGCGGTCATGTCTCAGGTGCCCGATCCCAGATGTGCCACCAAGCGGTGCTGAGCCAGTACACATGGGCCTTAGTTATAATCCCTGCAGGTAGTGCCGCATTAAAAGCCATCTCGGGATCATCCATTTGGACCTCATATTTTGGCAACATTGCATGGACAGTACAGGCCACTGGTTGTATGACTGAATCCTGGAGTCATTGTGATGCAGGTAATATTCATGCAAGCATATCGCTGGCTCATTCTGAGAGCACTGCGGAGAGTAAGGGCTAGGGATTGGGGACCAGAGGATGCAGAGGTGATTGGTAGAGACAAGAAGAAGTAGCAAGTCCCTGCGATTGCATTTTGTCAGACGGACAATATATTGCTGTTCAGAGTGAAGGCTCCGAGGCTCAGAATTTGCACTTTGCTATTCTGATCAGAGCGAGGATTGGCCACTGCGTGCTGCAAAGCTTTAGGAAGCTCTAAGAGACTTTCTTCCATCATAACATTGCTCTTGCGATCCTATGTTCCTGTGGGTTCCAGCCTTCATGCATTTCAGAGTGTTTGGAAAGGAGCGCAAGACATGCAACCGTGGAGCCAGTCTCCTACTCCAAGTAATCAGAGTGTGAATTACACATCAGTCAATTTCCATCCAGCTCACTGTTCAGCCTGTATGATTGCTGGCCAATGGTTGTGTCCCAGCTTGGGCCTACAGGATCCTATTCACTTGGCTCTCTAGCGCTTCCACAGACTTGCGCAAACGCCGGGTACGCTCAGCCAGTAGATCAGTCCCCCTCAACTCCTTGCTCAGCACAATGCAGCGCTGCGCTAGCTGCTGTGCTGTCGCAACTGCCTGTTCTGTGGAGGTCTGCACACAGCATATGCGGCTATATTACATTGTCCAATGGCTTTACCAGCGGATGTATGCATACTCACCAATCCGGCAAAGGCGTCAGATCACCGCATTGTCTGAGCCGTGATAAGATGCTGGCTGAACTGGGAAAGCCCTGTCAAGTCTGCCAGCACATCTTACGCCTGCACTTGTGATAGATGCAGACGTGTGACATGAAGGTGATAGAGTCGGTGCCGCTGCTGCGTCAAATGCATGTGCCTCACCTGCAGCTCCCCCACCGCAGTGTCATAGAGGGCAGTGTGCTCCAGGGTCAGCTCTGTGGCATCATGCACAGATGCGCTCAAGTTTCCCAGCAGCCTGTCGAACTCAGCCTTCAGGTTGCTGAAGTCCTGACTGAACCCTGCCATGAGTGGGCCCAGATCATGATCTGCAGCTGGCGCAGACACCTGCACAGGCAACCAGCGTTCTCCGTAAGGCCCTTGAAAGTGTTAGGACTGTGTATGTCCTGAAGCAGCGCTGAAGACGACCGCTTTACCTGAGTGATCCCGCTGTTGTCGAAATCCTTGGCATCACCTCCTGCCTTCCCCGAGTCCCTCATCCCAGATAGGAGAATGTCATGCGTCCATCACCAGGTAAATTTACTTGTAACGGTGACATTGTGACCGGCCAAATGCTACCCTTCCTGTTGGGATGGCCATGCATTCAAGACTGCCTTTCAGCAAATACTAACATGAGCTTCTCTCAGCTACCTAATCCAGCTCCTGTCCTTCCTCTCATAGCTGCATTAGTCGAGTGGAACGCTCTGCTGCCTCTATTCATCAAACTGAGAGTCCATGTGATGGGCATGTGCGCGGTCACATGCGCATGGTGTCGATGCGGCAGTTCCGTCATGAGTGCTCTGGAGGAAGGCTCAGCTTTTGAAGCTGAGCGGCTTCTGACTGTCCTTTCAGAACTTGATTTGCGCAAACTGACGTTGTAAGTTCCAGAAAGCGGCTCAATTCGACTGTCTGAGCTTTATATTTCTGCCCGGACGAGTCCAACGGCCCCTGCTTGGAAGCCTTGCCAGGCCTTGCGCAAGAGGACTCTGTAGTGACCAGGCTGACTCTCAATGCAACTTCATTGACCTGAGGCATGCGAGACGATTCAGCCAACACGGTAAGCCCATACCCTTGTACTGCATCGTAAGGAAGGTGTGGCCTGATGGGAGCTAGAATGAATGCGCAAATATCATGAAGAGAGTGCAAAAGTGACAGCGAGTTCTATACAGCTGGACTTACTCACGCACGAGGAGCGGATCCCGCCGAAAGTGGTCAAGAGCTCTCTCAAGGGCTCAAGGTCGCAGCTCTCCCTAGAGGAAGTTGCCATAGCAGCTAGGAGAAATGCGGCAAGAAGACACTCTAGAAGCAAAGCAGACGCCGTCCTCAAGAGCCTGCTGCACAGCGCTGAGAAGGCCAGAAAGGTTGGTGTGAGCCCCACAGTTGTCAGGCTCACATATTTGAGCATCGCTGCTACTTTCAATACGCAGCAATGACAAGGAGCACACATTTACAGCCCTCTGTTCCTGTAATAGGGAAGAAGTAGGAGGAAGAGCCTTGAGATCCTGGCTCACCAAGGAAGTGCAGCCATGCGAGCACTGCAGCAGCACCAGCCCCAAGCAATAGTGATTGCCTGCACTGACTGCGAGCTGCCCATTCCGGAATCCTTTGGTGCAGCTGCCTCTCATGTGGTGGTGCTCAGGTAGCTATTCCTCCTACACCATCTCCACGCTCCTCCTCGGTAAGCCTCAAGCAATGGTGAATAGCAGCATTGTGACCAGCCTGCTGTTTTTTGCTCGTGTCGTCCTGGTTAGGAAGCTGACTACTGACTGTGGGATATCCTTTGCAGATCGAAGGGCAACTTTGCAACGCCCGCAGTAGCGGCAGATGTGACGCGGCTGGTCCAAGAGTCGGGCATCCGGCTGATCATGGTGCTGGGGCACACCCACTGCGCGGCCATAGACATTGCCGTGGAGCGCTGGCTTGAGCAGAGAGCCTCTGCCTGGCCCTGGGCGCCCAAAGCAGGTGCTGCGCTTATCCCATCATCCCAGCATAGCAATGACTCGTCTGCTCCCTTGCAGCAATGAAGACTGTCCGCAATGCTATATCAAGCGAGTGCAGGCAGGCAGGAATGACTTGAGGTCTTCAGATGATCACAGCCTGAGAAATTGACACATTGCTCATTTATCATGGTCATGTGTTGCCATGGCAATGAGGACTATCTGTAGCGTTGTCCTGAGAGGGCGCAGACAGGGATGATCCGAACCGAAACAGTGGAGTGCCTTTGCAGAGATGTCTGAGCATGAGATTTCAGGGAGGCAGGCAGCTCCAGTGAAGGTGCCAAAGGCCTCCATAGACCCAGACAACAGGCCTCCAAAGGCTCCAGTCGAGGCCACCCGCACAGACAAATTCTCCATGACTGGGGTGAGCAATTCTTGCATCTGCCATGAATGTGTCCTGTATTCTTCACAAAATGCATCTGTTCTTATGGTGCACTACGCTATTTCCTGTGCACCTAACCATGCGGGCTCCTATAATCCTTAGCCAGTGCGAAGTGGGAGTCATTGCATGGTGGCAGGGGCGCTTGCACATGATTGAGGGGCATGTCCTTGACCTTCACATCACTCTGTACCCATGACGCAGAACATGGAGGGCCACAGCTGTTGGAAGAGCATACTCAGCTGCTACTGCGGCGCTGACATGTCCCAAGATGAGAGCCACCATAGCAGCAGGTGTGCTTTTGCATCCTTGTCACACCCTTACCTCCCGATCAGCCTCCATGGAGCCTATTCCAGGGCTGAAAGCTCTGGCGCCCTCATGCAACACCAAATGTCTAAGCAACATTTCCTGCTTGCCTACGCATGCCCCCTTGATATCAGCTGCTGTGCTGCAGCCGATACCCGTCAAACAGCAAGTCGCGGGGCATGTCTTCATGAATGGCTTTGCGGGCCAGCCTGCTGCCAACTGCAATGCCCCATTTCTGCGTAATATCTTGGGTCTTGCCTGTGCAGCAGGCTGTGTACAGAGTATGCCTGATCTCACCTGCTGTGCTGCCGTAGGTCCCAGTCTAATAGCAACTCGCCGGACACGAGCCAGCATGGCGCTGGGCCGCGCGCCCTGTCCTCCAGCGCTGCTTTAAACTGCTCTGACAGGACTGTTGTGCGCACTCTCGGCAACACGGTGAGACCTTACCTGTCCCATGAGAAAGGCCTCCTCATGAACCTGGCAAATCATGTTTGCTGCTCTGAGTCACAATAGGTTACAAAATGCCTCAGAGGGCCTGACGTGATTGGTGGACCGGTAGTGCTGTCTGACATGTCCCGCATGAGCTGCTGGCTTTGCAGTGAGGGTGGGCTGGCGCTTAGATTGCCAGAAGGCTTGACGCTGTTGTGACACCACCGCAGCATCACCATTATGTGTTGATTCGAACTCTGCTCAGCCAGCCTCCTTACAGAAGATGAGTCATTGGGTGCTGTGCAGCTCGAGGCGGCAGTGGACGAGGTGGCGCTGGAGCGCTTGAAAGCCGAAGAGGCTGAGAGGGAGAGCCGTGCGGCCGAAGAACCCCTCCCAGACCCTGTGCGCATCCCCATCGAAGCCCCCCGTGCGCCCCGTCGCACCACCTCAGATCTCAGCACAGGTGACTGGCTATCCGACATGACTGCCTGTAAAGCCGGTAGAGAATTTTACAAGCTGGCCATTAATCAAAACCTTCAAAAGGGAGCTCAGTGCTATGGTCTCAGCATCGGACCATTATGTGGTCAATGTTTCGAGCGCTGTCTGAGTTTACAAGATGTTGTAAGTGCAGGCGTGACTTGCTCACATGCACTTTCCTCCTTGCTCCTTCACAGACACCGAAGGGCATGCTGCATTGCAGGTGCGCGCACACGCACCGAACAAGCTGCGCATGAGAAGAAGGAAGCAGCAGTCATAGGGCGCGACGACAGCACTGCTGCGGAGGTCAGCAGTGCGAACGCCAAATTGGCGGCCGAGGCCTTACTGAGAGGTCTGAGCAAGCGCATGGACAACAGCATCATGCACGAGCTGGAGGTAGTGGCTGTCAGCGCTGATGTGGACACAGCGAAGCTCACTCTGCTGCGCAAGGGCTGGTACCAGCAAGCAACCTACTTCTTCGAATAGGTGCTCGGTCAAGGCAGAGTTCGGGATATTCAGTTCTGGAACCACAAGAGCTCAGCAGCTGCGGACTCATTCATCAGCTCCGACAGGCTTTGTAAGTGAATATGAACAGATTGACTGGACAGCTTGAGGAGGAGTTTGCGATCAGAGTGCAATCAGCTCCGACCACCTGTTCACGATTTCAAAGTCTGATCGGAGCATTTGTGTTCAACCAGCGCCACCTATGTGAGGGTGATGGCTAGGTGGACAACTTACGTACAGAGGCTCCAGCATGAGGGGTACAGTATTGTGGTATTGTGGTACTGTATTGATGGTTGAAGCATTGAGACAGTCTGAGGACTCCTTACAGGGCATGGGAACGCTGTTTCTAAAGAGGTATCTCACTGTCCTGGCCTGTAAGAGAATGGCAGGACGGGCAAACACAGAGTCTGCACCATAAGTGTATCATCCTAAAGATTCCTACCCAAAATGATGTTACTTATCTGCAACAATGCAGAAGTTCTCCTTGCGGGCGGAGCACACATACAGATGTCACCAAATTTCACTCCTGGTCATTCTGAGATGCAGCAGGCGCCAGCAGCACTCGCAGGGATTCTTGAAGCTGCTGCATGACCTTTGCATTGTGCTGCATCTCAGCACTGCTCATGAGCTCTATTTTGGCTGCTCTGCGGTACTGGACCAGCATGGCCAGCAGGTTCTGGGCCATCGGTAGCTCCCTGAGCATCTCAATAGCCTCATGTGGCACATTGCCCTTCACAGATGTGCTCCGAATTGTGTTCCCTGCGAGCAGGCAGCAGCTGTGGGTACACACACTTGTCGATACCACTCGAGCTACTATGTACTATGTCTGAAGGGCTCTCCACACCAGTGTATCCTGAGGCAAGCACCCACGACTTCTCTCACGCAAGCAAGGGTGCAAAGTGTACTGCTGATGCCAGCTTTGCCCACATGTACATAGGCATGAGAAGTGAAAGACTTGGATCTCATACCGGCTGTGTCAGAGGTGCTGCGCATTGTGGAGGAGGATTTCAGCGTGGAGGGTGAGGTGTAGGGCGCCCGCTCAGGTACAGGCTCAGTCTGGCTTGGTTCAGACAAGCTGCTGGCCAGAGCTGCTGCAAGCTCCTCCCCTGAGCAAGGGTAGTGCCGCGTGTAGCCCTGCACAGCGCTGCCAAAATTCAGGGTCAGGCACTAGAACAGCCTGGGGCCGGGAAATACATGCTGCTTCTCGTGTGTGCATGCCCTCTTGTAGCTCCCTAGGGTGCACCACTGGTTACAAGATGTGAGGCTCTCATAGGCTAAATATGGGGTTGGCTTTTTACTGTTTCAGTACACTCTTGCATCTATGTTTGTGCTTATGGCATTACTTAAACGTCAGACAAGGATGGGAGCCCTCGCCTTCAGACCAGATAGCCTTTATGCTCAGGGTAGCACTTGGTTGTGCACTCTGCCAAAGGGGGGATCAACCCTCACCTTGGGGCCAGGAGGCCTGCCAGATGCTGCAGAGGTTGCGTGCAGGAGCGCCAAGGGGCACGCGTCGCAAGCCCTGATGAACGGCAGCGCTGGCAGCGGGCCGCTCTCAAGTATGCTGTGCACCTTCGCCATAAGCCGCTCCCTGCATACCCGCAAAGATTCACATAAACCGTGTCATGCTTGTCTGAAAGCAGAAGGTGAAGGGTCAGAGCTGCTTTGTGTCTCAAGTTGAGACTCTCAACAGCCCCACCTATGAACATGCTCCTACTCAGAAATCGCCCAGCCCCATGAAGCAAAGGTGGTGTGATGCACCAAGCAGACATGCAGGTCTGGATACAGTGTACCAGAATATTCTGTGGCCAAGGTACGGACTGTGCAGCAGACTGGGTATGCCCAAGCCGACCAGCACCAGTGTGCCGGAGCCTACAGCACTTTGCCAGAGCACTCCTCATTGGGGCCTTTTGGGCATGGGTACTTCTCATACTCATGACCTTACCTATCGGAGAGTGGCTCCGTTGAGGTCCTGCTGGCGTGCGCAGCAGAGCTGTTGTACTGGACTCCATGCTCATTGATGCTGCTCCTCTGCCCGTCTGCCTGCTGACCATGCTTTGGGGTGCTGCTGAGCGACTCAGCTGGCTTTAGTGTCTCAAAATCCCTGCGCCGCACAGAGCTAGACACCTAAGGTCTGCTATTATCTAGTGCTAAGCCATCCTGTTGCTCTTGATCATTCCTGCAACTGGAGCTCAATATGACTCATAATAGCTCAGTCTTCTATTGCCAGACCCATGAAGAGCCTGGCCCTCCACCATCCACTCTGTGGTCCCAGTCTCTCATCTGAGGCCGGTGCAGTCAGCAGCCTCTCACCAACACCATGATGATCTGAGGTATATTGGCAATTGACAAAGCATCAATTGACTGATGGCTGATGCCCACCCTTTGTCATCCTCAGGAGCGCCAGCCTGCAGCGCTGCGAGGTAGTCGCTGCTCTCGGAGGCGTTGCGCCCAATCACGACAGTATCAGCGGCGGCCATGCGCGCCAGCATGTGACTGCCCGGCCCCTCGTTCACAATCATCGTGCCCGAGGCGTTTGAGAAGGCAGAGGCGGGAGTCTGAGCAGTGCCATTGGCTGCATCCTGCACATTCGCAACAGGTTTCACAGCACTCCACGGATATGAAATTTAGCACATCAGCTCATTCCCATCCTACCCAGCCAGGCATCTAGAAGCACTCAGGTCTCACAGCATCCATGAGCACATGCAAATATACTGACAGAAGTCCATGGTGGCTTCTGCACACACTCTGGTGATGTGCATCTCCTAGCTCCAGCTGCCGAGAGGGCATCAAGGGAGTGGGAGTAACTCGGGAGGAATTCATGAGCATGGACGCCTTGAGACACATGACCATCTCAGGATCTTGGGGCGCAGTGTGAATATTAGGGTGGAGAAGAGTGGCTCAGGAGGGACCGAACAGCTGTACATCTGAGCAATCAGTACAGATTGAAGAAGGTGGGTGCAGAAGGTCACCAGAGGCGAGGGAGTGGCTCGGGAGGGGCCACGCGGCCATACAGCGGCCCGCGGGCGCGGGAGTGCTGCCAGAGGCGAAGGACTGCGCTCCTCTGCAAGCGCTGGTGCAGGCCTTGCTGCGATGGTTCCCGTGGGCACGACTGTGCCGGCACGCCAGGAGAATTTGCCTGTCGCATGGGCCGGCCGCGGCCTGCACAAACATGCAATGATCGCTGTCTGCAAGACCAGGATCTGTTGAGAGTGGGCTACGGCTCTGAGCGCGCAAGGCCTGCGCCCATAACGAAGCACTAATGATCTGTATGGATGATAACACCTTTGAGGGGGCCTAGTCCAACTAAGTCTCTGATTGACCTGCCATGACCTGCGCGATGTGACACACACTGCCTTATTCTACCTCATACCCATAAACTTCATATTGCTGGTCCTGGTGTATCCCGGCTGGGTGAAGCGAGCTGAGCCATCAGGAGGTTGACACCCAGGAATATTGCACTCAGCAGCCAAGGATGAGCACTCCTCAGCAGAGCGCCAAATGAAGCAAAACAATTCGGACAAAGAGGCTGCATATTAGGGCATGAGGGCACTCACCCTACGCCTGTGGGAAGCCTGACAGGTCCGTCAGACTCCTCGTACATGGTGGCGACCAGCGAGCGGGAGCGCTGTATGAGCGGCAGCAGCGCTGACGCAGCGCTCACATGCGGGCCCGCCATAAACTCATGCTTCTGTAGGGTCTCCGCCTCAGGCCTTGCCTCCGGATCCTGCTCACAAGCAAGATGTCCTGTGAGCTGTGGGGCCTCTCAGGAGAAATCCTGGCGAGTGGCAAGTAGAGATTCCTCCCTGCAATATCAGGACAGGGTAACTCTCAGAAAGGAGGAAGACCCAAAGGAGGCAGACCTTGCGCAGGGCAGCGGCGAGGAAGCTGTGGAAGGCCGGGGACCAGTTCTGTTTCTCCGTGAGCTGCGGGGAGGGCTCTCGGGGAATCATGAAGATGACGCGCATGGGGTGGACCGCCCAGCGCGGGGGCGTTACCTCTGCCATCTCTATGGCGCTCACTCCCAGAGCCCACACATCCACCTGAGCGCCAAAAGGACAATCAAGCTACATGCCATGTACATGTCCAAAATCCTAGAGCTTTTGCTAGGATAGAGCACCCAATTTCATAGCTGCCTAGGAGGCCGTTTGTGATGTTGTATAGCTTGACATAGCTATTTTGACATGACAAACGACCTGACTACGCGAGCTGTGAAACTGGCTATATCAATGGTGTTGGGATAGCTTAGCACAGCTATACCAACTTGACATTGAACGGTGCTCACGATGCAGGATCAAAGGGCATATGTACGCGCTACTGACATTGTGACAGCATTGCAGTTTTCAGGTGATACGGCGTCTTGCCTTGCCGTCGTAGCGCGACTCCTGGATGACTTCGGGGGCCATCCAGTGGGGGGTCCCGATGAAGGTGTTGCGCTTGGACATAGTGCGCGTCAGCTGCGCGGCCACCCCAAAGTCCGCCAGCTTGACCTGCCCGCTCTCCGTCAGCAGGATGTTCCCGCACTTGATGTCCCGGTGCACCTGCATCATGTGCACGCTGTGTATGGACATTGCATCAGCAGGAATGCATGCAGCCTATGTACAGTGGTCCTGGACATACCAAGCTGACTGGAATAGTTTCCCGGATGCACAGGACGCAAAGCTTAGGTACTGATGGCAACAACTTTGCATCCTTCTAGAGTGACATAACAGCGAGATAAAAGCCTGTGATACTGTTCGGTTTTGCGCCTACCTTGCCAATGGAGTGCAGGTAGGTGAGGCCGGCAAGGGTTTCTGCGCAGAGGTAGGCTATGATGGGCTGCTCCAGGGGACCCTCCGCAGCATGAACCAGATCCGCCACGCTACCGCCCCCGCAGTACTCCATTGCAATCCACAAGGCTCCATGAGTCCTCCAGCTACCCTGCATGAGCATTCGCACATACGAGCTGCGAATGAGCATGCCCTATAAACAAGCATTCTCACCATGCTGGAGGGCCATGCTGCATGCAGTGCAGCCTACCCACACGCTTTGTGTTGCAGTTAGGCACCATCACACATGTACTCTCACAGGGAACACGATGCTCGCTCAGGGCCCATGAGCATCGATACATCCTTCCAAGATGTGACTGCTTGGCAGAGATGCCGGAAATTTAGCGCCAACGTCAAGGTGACACCCAGGTGCATGTGTGGGAAGATGGCAAGCTTACCAGGTAGTGCACCACATTGGGGTGGTCACACTCCTTGAGCATGTCGATCTCCTTCTGGATCTCCTCAATGTCATCGTTCTCGCCGACTGGGATGACTTTGATGGCCACTCGCTCCTCTGTGTCCTTCACCCGCGCCTCATACACCGAGCCATAGGAGCCCTTGCCTGCATAGAGCAGGGCCTGTCATGCATAGGTACCATGGGTGAGGTTTCCGAGACAGCGCATTACAATGGCAAAGAGTGTGCAGGAGGCATGTAACTGCTGCCAAAGTCGCTTGTAACATCTATTCAGTAGAGCACTGCTCACCAAGCTGCAGGATGAGCTCAAAGCGCTCAGATGGATCGTCATCATCTGCAAACGCATGAGAAAGCCGTCAGCATCTTCAAGCATCGGTAGGAGTGTCTTGGCCGCGGTGAATGATAAGGAGCTACGTCGTACCTATCAGAGGCCAGGACGAATCTTCAGAGGGAAGCTGAAGCATCTCATGCTCGTTGTCATGATACTCCAGAGCCTCGCTGCCCTCTTGTGCAGGCAGAGAGCTGCCGTCCATGCTTCGCTTCAATTATTAGGGGTGGCTTGTGCTTGTTCTGGGAGCCATGATAGCGCCCAATCGAAAGCAAAAGCTAGCATGCTAGCCTGCGACGTTTTAGAGGTGACATACGCTTGACACTGTGCCGCGAAACATAGCTTCAACTTCTCAATACCATACGTCTTACTACAGTGTTGGCAGTGGCTTTCGAGAGGCTCACTCGACTGTCACAGTGAACTCTTACAAAGGCAGGACACGCCTCATTGAGGTCTCTTGCCAATACGACGGAGGCAATGTTGCATTTTAGGAGAAAATGAATGCTGCTGGATGACATCTCTAGGGCGAAATGCTGCTCACGGACCATAGACAGAAGGGGATGGTGCCCCACTTGCCCTTCATGCCCACAGGCCTGCCCATCGGTGGTGCACGAAAATTCGGACAGCAGTTCGCAGGACTTCGGCCGCAAACCGGCTCCCGTTCAGTGACTGACCGACTTGATGCTTGGGCAGTAAGCACCATTCTTTAGGCAGTGGTATCGCTGTTTGGTTGTTGCACTGGAGTGTGGAAGCGTGTACAAGGCAGCGACCAAGTATGGCCAACATTGTCATTTTCCAAGGCGTTGAAGTGACTCTGCCACTCGAGGTTGCTTTCGCTCACAAAGAAGGCTGCTTGGAGATAGACCTGACCGGTTTGTCCGGCAAGCTAAGGCTGAGGCCAGGTGCTTCCCACACAGTCCCCACAGGCTTCACAAACGGGACCCATCTCAATAAGCATTTTTCGTTCCCATTCAACGATGCAGCTCGATAGCAAGATGGAATCATGTCCCTAGGTCATCCTACTGCAGCTGGATTTGAAAGAATATTTCAAGATGGCCGGTGACAGAAAGCGACAGTTGGTAATTTTGTTGCAGCGCCGGGGGTTGAGCAGGTCAATGTACCACAAGGATTACCTGCGGCACGTCTGCCGCCTCTGCAGCGGCTCCTTAGCGATAGCACCCTTGTCAAGGACAGCCCAGAGCCTGTAGTAAGTCAGGCCTGGAAGAACCTGCCAGCGACCTGGCTGACTGCATCGCCTGTAGACAGCAGGCACACTGAGCAGCACGAGGATGCTGTAGACCCAGAGGTGTACGCACGTGTAGATGCAGCGCTCACTGCAGCTGAGGCGCTACATCCTTACTCGCGCGAGCATAGAGATCTAGACAGTGCAGCAGACAAGGGGAAAGCTCAGCCTGATGCAGACCAGACTGTAGCTGCAGACATAAGAGGTCTGTCTTACAGCACCTCTTCTACTCTGCTATGCACACTGCTCTCCTCATGGACCATGACCAGATATTGTAAGCTTTGCATCGCCTTAAAGCCTTAAGAGAACCTTTTAAAGCCATCCAACTGACATCACATTTTGCCCGCAGCTGAGGTCAAGGACTCTGTAGCGCCGACGCCAGCTTCAGAGGATAGCAAGGCAGTCACACTTAGTAATCCCACAGCAGACCCTATCGCGGACAGCGGCCCTGCCCAGCGTGAGCCTTCTGCGGATGCGGACAAGGAGAATGATGTCACGGTATGCTTTATTTCACCTGCAGCTACAAATCCATTTGCTCATGTTCAGCAGGGTGCTAGGCCAGGCTACTTAACCCAGGATTTGGTGCATGCAAGCAGAAGGATGGTCGATGTTTATGACGTCTGGCGTCCTTCAAGAACCAATGTCACACATGCCTGACACATGCTCCGAAAGTGTCAAAACCCACTCTGCGGTGAGGATCACTAAGACATCAGCAGGAAACTTGAATGGTCGGGGCAGAGCCGGGAGCTCCTTCCTTGACTTCTGCTTCTCATGCTGACGCCATTTTTATGGCTTGCCCCTTGGTGCATGGCTTCTCCCTGACAGGTGCCATCTGCAGCAGGATCTCAGGACGCCTGCGCCTGCAAGCGGCAGGGAGCTGAAGTCAGCCAGGAAGGAGAAGCGCTCCTGCGAGGGCGCGCCCAAGTCAGGCTCCGCCTCCGCCAAGCGCCAGAAGGCGTCCGCCGCCGTTGCGACTCCCCCCAAGGGTCCGCAAACCCTCTCAGAGCTGCTGTCTCTACATGCTTACCATCACTCCTACTCACACCTAGCTCATCACCCCATACCATACTACGCCTTGCCTTACAAACAACAGATGCCATGCGCTGCTCCATCTCGGTGTGGACTTCTGCACAGTGGAGTGAAGCTGCTGCCTAGCAGGGTTGCAGGAGCTGCAAATGAAGCCACATGATTAGGGCATGATTCTGCAGAGCTGGCAGGGCGGTGGCGACCTCTGGAATACCCAAAAGGGTCCTCAGAAGAGACTTGCCCTTGCGGCAGATGGGGCTCCTCCTTCACAGTTCTCACTTCCACACAGGTGCGCGTCTGCAAATCCTGCAGGCACGGCTGGATGGTGATCCCTCAACTTAGCTTAGCGCACGTGTGAAACCAGGAGCTTGGGCAGATGTGCACCGTCAAACGTCAAAGCATGTAGGACTTCATGCATGGTGACGCCTCATATGGAAATGGAGCAGCTCCCCTTGAGCGGAGCATGAGTGACAGCAAGGCAGTAGGTGGGGGCTTCCAGCCTGCTGGAAGGCATCACCTGTAGCTATGAGAGCTGGACAGGACCGAAAAGTGCTGCTGTTATTGCTGCAGGGGTGCCTGTACGGCGGGCAGAACACAGAGGGTCACCTGGGTGATGCCTGGCTGTTCAACTCTGAGAGCATGACCTGGCAGCAGACCGCCACCTCAGACTTTGGCGGCTTCAGCGATGCAGCCAAAGCCTGGCATGCAGCCGCCGTCCTCAAGTGTGCAGACGTGAGTTTTTCTGCTCATCATAATTGGTGCCTGCTTTTGCGAGAGTAAAGATTGAATTGCAGGGCTGATCCAGTAAGTGCCGTGTCACTCGGCTGCAATACAAGAGCCCAATGCATAGCCCACCTTGGTGACCAGACAACAAGGGTAGGGAGAGCATAAGCTACGAGAGGCGCCCTATCTGTGTATTTAGTCCAAGTTCTGGCGTCTGTCATGGAGCGAAGCCATGCTCAGGACAGCGCATGCTGAGAGTGGGGCTGAGACTGAATGCAGGGCGACCAGCTGGTGGTGTATGGGGGAGAGAAGGGGGCAGCAGAGAAAGCGGACAAGCCCGAAGCAAAGGCGGATGAGGATGAGGAGGATGATGACGAGGACAGCGAGCCTATTTCGGACGTGTGCCAGCTCTGCCCGCAGTCGCACTACTGGGTGATCCTGCCCATGGAGGGCGAGAGGAATTCCCGGCTGCCAGCCAGAACAGGCTCCACCATGACCGCCATGCCTGATGGAAGAGGCCTTGTGTTTGGTGAGCACACCATGCACAAGATCTTCAGTGTCTGGCGAACATTACCGCAACATCTGCATGTCTCTCCAGTATTCTGGCTGTCATAAAATACTCAGCTCAATTTGCAAGGAGCTGCAACATAATGTGATAGCACAGAAAGCAACATGCTGATTTTCGAGCATTCTAGTATCTGCATCGAAAAGGGCAGTCTACACCACAAGGGCTGATGTGACATGCATGAGGCCTGGACTCTAGGGTAAATCCTGCAGCAAAGTTTTCACGCATTTCTATCCAAGCCAGATTTCAGAGGTGGTACATGTGCCTTGCAGGTGGCCTGGATCTGGAGGGCAAGTTTCGCAATGACGCCTTCATTGTGGATCCTCGCTCCTGCAGGTGGTTTGGCTTGGGTGGCATCATCAAGAACGCTCCGCCTAAGCCTCGTGCCTACCACACGTGAGACTAAACCCTGCTGGCCGCCTGCGTGCATGCTGTCACAAATGCATTGCTGACCAGGTTAAGCAGCATTGTATCGTGTGTTCCACTCAGCCTTGAGATTGTGATCAGTAGCCTCCTGAGCATGTCTACCAAATGGGTACATCTGCTACCACTGTGCATTCCCGCAGCAACCGCCTCATCTGCCTTGAGCACAATCTGCTGGTCTGCAGGGCTACGCTGGTGGGCAACAGGGTGATTGTGATGGGCGGCCTGGGAAGCCGGCTATGGTCATGTAAAGAGGTCAGCCCACTTCACACAGTGCCATCCTTCTGTCCACTGAGCGCAAGGGCGCATAATCATTGAAGAGCTGAAGAGACATCTGCAAGGGTGTCAGCAACAGCAGTAAGCTTCTTGTCGCCTTTGTAGGTGTACTCACTACAGCTGGACAGCTGGAAGTGGACAGAGCACACCTCTGAAGTTGAGGGGGATCACCCCGCACCGCGCTCTGGCCACGCTGCGGTGGCGCTGCCAGATGGGCGCCACCTGGCGCTGTTTGGGGGCGGTGACGCTGACAAGGACCTGTTCTTCGCCAACGTTGCCATCCTCGACACCCTCACATGGCGCTGGAGCACGCCCAAGCTGCAGGTGGGGCTCCTGCAAGTACAGGAGAGCAGGTTGCCAGGCGACTGATGTGTATAATTCGTTCCAGAGTACCATGTTACCATGTTATGCAATCCTGCAGTCCTGACAGCCACATGCAGCGCTAGGAGTCAGTGGGTAGCCATGGGTTGTGCATCCCCCGCCACATTGTGTGAGTGGCTCAGGAGATATCAGCCCTTGCCACAGCCTTGTGCTGGCTGCGGTATGGGACTGCAAAGGCTGAAGCCACGCCACATGTTGTGCTGGCAGATTCTGGCATCTCTCCTTGCACTGCAATCTGGGTCTGGGCTGATGGAAGTGCTACTTGTCACAGAGCATTGCCCGGCCCAGCGGGCGTGCTGGGCACAGCATGGCGCTGCTGCGCATGCCTGGCGGGAAGGATGTGCTTGTGGTGCATGGAGGCCGCACGAAGGACAGCCGTCTGTGCAAGGACACCTGGCTGCTCGAGCTGGCCTCGTGAGACTGAGCGTGCTAATGTGGGTCATCAAGAAGAATTGCAAATCAGAGCGAGAGGCGGAGAGCCAGGGCACGTCAGACAGCTCAGGCAACATATGAGGTTGTATGCCTGGGTAGGCACACAAAAAAGCGGTTGTAGTTGGCGTGTGCAGAAAGCAACAGAGCAGAGCACAAGCCTCTCTGTAATATTGAGTCCAGCAGCAGTGTGAGCAAGCATCAGGCTGGGTGTTTGGAGGGTGGAGGGGGCGTTGAATGTACGCTAGCACTGTTGAGAATAGGGTGTGGATATGCATTGAAGCCAGTGGCCAGTGAGGCAACCAAAGCACATCACACATGTATGCCATGGGCTGGGAGAGACCTAAGCCCTCTGACTGGTGACCTCACTCTCAGTTGCACGCCATGCCATGTCCTCCTGTACACCTGCACCTAAGTCTTGTCCTCATGCATGCCGCATTCGTTTTTCGCTTGCTGACCCCAGTCCTGTCATGCCTTTGACTTCACTTTCTTCCTCTTGCCATAATACTCTGGAGTCTTGCCATCCTTGAGGGCATCAGTGAACTCCTGCCACTGCGCCCTGAACGGCGGCAGCGGCTGTGACTCGTCATCATAGCCGCTGACCTGGCAGTCCCAGCCGCAGCGCATGCATACTGCATCCCAGTCCTCTCCGCTGTACCAGGGGCACCCGCACCTGAGGCAGGGCATCTTGGGCCTGCGCATGACATATTGCAACCTTGATACCTCAACACAGAAGAGAGGTACCAGAACCATCTCACCAAAAGCATCGTGTGGCACTTAGAAAGGCGCCGCAGCACATGCAGATTCTGCACACCTACATCACGCATGAGCTGCAGACTTAGGCAACAGCAGATGCCTGCACATGTTGGCGCTGATATCAGACTGGCGTCATCATCACATGATGTAGTGACTTTGGCAGCAGCAGAACAGAATAGAGGAGGTCACCAGTAGTAGCCCTTCTTGCCGCCGGGCATCATGCGCTGCGCGCCTGAGACAGCATCCTTCCCTGTGAGCGGGGCAAAGCGCACATCGTCCCGCCCTGATGCCTCTGGACTCTTCTCAGCTGAGCCAGAGTCCTGAGACTTTGCTGCTGAGTCAGACTGTGGATGCTCTGCTGCTGAGTCAGGACTAGCTTTGCTGACAGGCGGCTCAGGTGACTTGGGGGCATGTTGCATGGCTGACTCAGCTGCCCGGGGAGGCTCCTGCTCTGCTGGTATGGACCTCTCGGATGCTTCCTGTGCGGCTGGAGCTGCTTTTTCATGCGCTAGAGGGCTCAGCACAGATCTGATGCGGTCTGCTGTGCACTCAGAAACACTGTTTTGCACTTTCATGTCTTTGAACACCTGCGCACCAGATGAGGGGAAGGTTTTCAACACTCTAGCCCTGCCAATATTATAGTATTTGCCAGCAGAAGGGCCACTTGCCATGCACGTTTGCAAAAGCACTCTGCAGACTCATGACAGGCACGTCCGGATGGCTTGCAAAATAAGTCACGGTGAGTTCAAGAAAATTGTTAGCTGGTGCCTTGAGATGCCGCCGTGTGGAGCATCTCAGTGAATTGAACTAGTACGCAGGCTGGAGGTAAGACAGCAAGATACCTGCAGGGTGGGGAAAGCCTTGACTCCCAAGGCCTCAGCCAGGAGACCATTTGCTTTGGACATGTCGCTGGGCGCTTCATAGGCTGCTACCCCTGCACGCGCGCACCTCCGATGTCAAAGGTCTGACATGCACATGGGACTAGAGATGAAACGCTGTCAGCACTGGGAACCACGTCAGATGTCAGCGATGTGAACATTCAATGGTCTCCAGGCATGCTCCGCACACTTGTGGGCGGAAGCACAATGTCAAACTCTCCAGTAATTGAGGCCCACCTGATGAGGTGGACGTCATGCTCTGCAGGGCCTGCACAGCTGGAGCGCAGGCAGCTTCAGCACTGGCAGCAGTCCACAGGACCGCCATTGCCTCCTCAGCAGTCTGAGCGTCCTGCAGCTTCTGCTTCAGGTCTGGGGCGCCCCGCTTGATCACCCCCACACCCCTCGGCGGCTTCCCAGATCCTGTAGGCGGCTTCTCAGCTGCTGACTGTGCGGCTGCCTTGCTTGGTGCTACTGCTGCCGTTGCTGAAGCCCCATGTGTTGCCTCAGCACTCGCCTCAGACGCAGGTGCCTGAGCGCACAGCATGAGATCAGGGGGTTGCAATGATCCTGCTCTCTGGGGTGGACAGACATACAATTTTATTAGGAGCATGCTTACAACTTCGCTGTGGAAGCCCTCTGTATATTAATGGGCTTGCTGGGGAGTGCTGACCGGGGCCAAGCGTGCATTGGTGGGGTAGCCTGCCATGCCCTTTGTCAGATCCTTTAGGGCAGAGGATCCTGTGAACATCTGCTGCGGCTGCAGGGATGGTGCAATGTGCAAGCTGAATGCTGGAAACTTCTGCTCGCCTGCAGTCAGGAGGTGCTTGATTCAGTGAATGTCCGGCCTTAGGCCTGAAGAGGGGGTTTGAGGTGGCTACATTGATTGGTGCAGGGAAATGCCAATGAGGCGGTACGTCAAGAGTATGCAACGTTGTACAGGACCATGGAGAAGACAGGCAGCTTGCCTCGCAGCACAGGCTTAGCGGTCCGTCTCTGCGACTGAGGCTTAGTCAGAGCCTTCTCCATGGCCAGGGCCCTGTTGGTGGCAGACACCTCCACATCCAGCAGCAGAAAGGGCACATCCTTGCGCTCTGTTGCTAGCCTGCATGAATCACATGAGTCTGCTTATTGCTCACATGCAGCAGGCAGAAAGAGGCACATGTACCTGCTGTGCTCCTGAATTGCTTACACAGGCAAGTCTGCATGAGTCGTGCGAGTGCAGATTGGCAGCACAATGTGCACTTAGGCCATCCTAAGCAGAAGAAGATCATGTTGAAGCTTTGGAAGGGTGCGGGTACCTTTCCAGAGCAGGGATGCTTGCACGGCAGGTCTCTGCCCACCCCACAAACCAGATCACCACAGCAATGCCTGCATTCGCCTCCAGCCGATCCAGCAGGCTCTGCACCTCTGCGCCTCCGCCAGTCACTTTCTGCAGCTCACCTGGCTGCCACTCTGGATACTGCTTGGTGCTGCCGACAGTCGTCTGTCTATCAGCAGCAGGATCGCTTGCCGTCTGGCCTGCGCAGAGTGCTTCAAAGTCAATCTCTGCTGATTTCATAGCATCAGGCAAATACATTTACCATATCACTGAAGTGTGCAGCCCTTTTGCGCCGTAAGACAGCTGATGAAAATGGCATGGGCCCGTGCATAGCACACCTGAACTCAGCTGTATGCAAGAGAACACGAGCAGTGTACATTACCTGGTGTGGCGGCTGGTTGCTCGGGTCCCCCAGGTTGCGCAGCCGCCTGCCCAGACGGGCCGGCCTCATCAGGTTCTGCAGAATCAGCAGGGCCTGCAGTGCTCTCTGCAACAGCTACCTTCTCCCAGTACTCCTCATCCTCTGTGCCATAGCTGACTGAGCTAGCAGCGGAGTCATCATGCTCGTCATCTGCACACCCAAAGCTGACTTAGTGACAGCTTCAGTGCAGACCTTGAATCTGTATCAAGCTGCATGGTGTCAGGACACCTGCACATGACTTTGCACTGGGGCAATACACGGGTGCTGAGGGTGTAACTTGAGCACAATTGATTCACAGGTGAAGCACCTGTGATCTTTGCTTGCTTCATGCGACTCTCGAGAGATCTGCCTTGCCCAGATGTCTTGACCTGTGCAGCTTGCAGTGGTTCTTGGAAAGCGGCAGCGCTCTCAGCAAGTTCCATATCTATGAGGCCGACAGCAGATGCCTGCGCCAGCTGCAGCAGCAGCGCGCGCAGGGACCTCCTCATGGCATCTGGCACCTGCAGACCGGCATCTGCATGCCATGAGGCCAACAGACTGGAAAGGTCTCGACACACGTTCTGACAGAAAGTCAAGTGTACCTCCTATTCTGGTCATTTCATCAGAGGTTGAGTGCTCTCCAGCAGCTTGCACCAGGAAGTTCTGCACTACGAGGGGATCCAGTGGCCGTCAGTTTGCAGGCTGCGAACAGGATTGAAGTTCTCCATATTGTCTCAAAGATCCCACACCTGTTGCAGGAGGCCAGATACAGGCTGCCATTGGCCCAAGGCCCCTATGCTGAATTTGTCTGCCGGATTGGTCTCAACAGCTGCAAAGATGGAGGTGATGGCGATGCCCTGTGCTGCGCGCTCATAGCACTCGACCGGCACCACTGGCAGCAGCCTGAAGCCATTGGGGAGCATCTCCAGACCCCCTTCCAGCGCCCTGGACACAGAAGCATGCTACTATTGTTGCAACGCTATGCCTCAGACTGCGTGTTTCGTGCCTGTGATTGCGGTCAGGCTGCTGTGTACCACTCTCATGCTGTAGGGAGCCTGATGAGTACAGATGCCTGATAATCAACCCCACTTGTCAAGAAAGGTCTCGTTCATCAGCTGTCAGACGTATTGTATGGGCCTCAATGCAACACAGAGGTCTACAGGGGCCTCCTAAGGAGCCGGACACGGAATCTCACAGCAGATTGTTTGTATGAGAATCTCACCTGCAAGCTGTCATGCGCTCTGTCTCCATGAAGGAGCATGTCAGGGATGGTAGCGCCTCGCCAGTGCTGCGCACGAAGGCCTGAAGCTGCTCATCAGGGCCGCAGCGCAGAAGGACGGCTCCGTATCTCCGCTCTGGCGCTGAAAGGTCTGTGGCCTCGCAGTAAGGAGGTATGTGCGCCACCTGCCAGCAGGCATGATGACAGATCAACGAGCGACTACGAGAACATGGCGATGACAATAATGCCCTACATCAGCCGTGGGGTTCTAGGGAAGATCATTCCCTGTACAGCTTACAGCAGCACACGGTGCACAAAGTTAGCCGCCATATCCGGGCAGCAGGGATTTATCATAGCATCACATCAAGCCACAATGGAAAGGGGCGCATGGCATGAAAGCGCTAGCAGGCTCAGCATGACTTTCCCTGTGGTGACAGGCGCACAGCAGCAGACCAATAGCTTGCCCTGGAAGAGTGCTAGTTGAGGCACAGAGGAGAGGGCCTTACCTTCTGGCCATTGATGAGCGAGATCTTCCCCCAAGAGCTACCTATCTGGATCTGGACATGCCCATTGTGGGATGTGACCTTGCCTGCGTGCACGTCATTATCTTTTGCAATGATATGAATTGCTTAGGGACACACAGGATCATTGTTCATACCTCAGCACGGGTCTCTCCCTGGCACACCTGCTATTAGGTAGGTCTTCCCCTTCTTGACTTGTGTAGGACGGACAGCTGTTGCGGCCCGGTAAACAAGCCTGATGTGCCCTGTGGCATCACCAACGATGGCAGAGTGAGCTGGGTCCTCTGGCTTGCTTTCGGGATCGATCCCCTCGACCTCCGTCACCTCCACAAGCAGGTCCTTGAATTCCAGCCCTAGCACGAGATTTGCGATCTGCATCATAGCTGATGCGCAATCTCGTTACACCTCGGAAAAAAACTGTGCTTACTGTTATCTACCGCGTCCTATGGTGCAACTGAGCTCGTCAGCCGCAAGCTGCCCAAAATCAGCCCGCCCTGCCCATCAGCAAGACCGTTGGAGAGGACTGTTACCTGAGAAGCGTCGAAATTCTGTGACCACAGCCCACAATGGTACAGTACGATTGCATGGTCTCATGGGTCTAGAGCACTATCCTCCAAGCTACTGTCGTTCCCATGCAGGTCTAAGGTTCTGGCCTGAGATGAGGAGTGGGTCAGTGTTGTTCTTGTATAGCTGCGTCTGGATAGTATCATCTTGTGTGTCGGTCCTGCCCAGAGCATCGACCCACTGTGCGTTGTTGTCGCTACTGTTCACTTGTGGGAGCAAAGTGCCAATCCTGCTGGGAGTAGTATGGCAGGACTCCCTGATCAGTCTGCTCATGATCCTCTCAGGTGGCTGTTGATGTGGGAATCCCTCTGGAGGAGAGCAATGTTCAGGCAGTGACTTACAGCCATCACATTCAGACCAGTTGGAGCAACCAGCTGCCATCTGCTTGCAAAAGCTTTCCTGCAGCACCCTCTCTGTACAGAGACCGCCCCAGTAGAATTAGTTGCTGGAAAGCAGCACTGCGGCAGACAGCCCATCAAGTGAACCTGCCTGGACATTGCTGAGGCAGAGGGCATCTTGCCTCTCCCAAACATCACAATATGTCTGCCATACTATACAGTCACAAGCTAAGGACTGCTTGATTCTCATTGTGTCCCTATGATACTCCTCCGCATAGACGGCACTCGCATGTCTTTGCAGACAAGCGCTACTATGTTTCCTGCAGCGCTTCTCTTGAGATACGCTGCTCAACACCATGCCTGTTGGCGGCGCATGTCGTGCCTTATAGGGGGAGTGAGTAGCAGGCACCCGGCAGATCTGCGCTGTATGCTGTGTCAGGTGCTTGGGGTGGGCGACTGCTATAAAGGCTCTGGCTGCCTACACCAAACTCCTTAGCAGCCCTCAGATGTCCTTAAGGTCCTCAAGCTTAGCAGGCAATGGGCGGCTTGACCAGTACCAGACCATGACGACTATGATGAGGAAGGTGACTCCAGCTCCCGCAAGCACCTGCAGCACAGGTGTGAACGTCATGCTGTCACAGGTCCTCGAGATACCTTTGCCCATGTACTGTACATGAGCTGTGAGAAGAGCCCTAGAGACGAGGCAGGGGAAGTGAAGGGTGAAGTTGCATACTATCTGGGCGTGCTGCTTGTATCTGAGGTTGACGTCTTTCCTCTTCCTCTTCTCTGAGCGCTTCTCATCCTTTGCTTTACCACCTGCACGCTCTAGAGCTTACCACACAGGCTACTGATCTACCGTATAAGTCATGGTCAGCAGTTATCATGCTACAGCTGAGGGAGGCGTTCAATGCTCATATATGTCTAGTCATCCGTATGTATTCGCAAGGTGCTAGAGCTAGGCCCCTCAATGTGCTGAGAGGCCCCCAGCTAGTGTATGGATGGCTCACCTTTGCCTTGAGCCATGTCTGTCCGGTCCTATCTGAGCGTGAGCCCAGTGCTGTGCAGGGTTCCTTGTTGACTGTATTACAATATGAAGAACTTTCAAAGGCAGCATGCGCTGTGAAAAGGCCTTTCGAGAGAACATGCCCAGTGGCGCCCATTATGTACGGATCATCTCCCCTGTCATGCACACAGGCAAAGCTTCCCTTGTTTGGAGCCCACGCATTATTCCCAACTCTCATGCACTGTCAGACTTGGCTTGTTGATAGTCATCTTTTGCGTCTAAAGGAGCCGGGTCGGGATGATGCTCCATCATTGAGAAGGAAGGTCTATTGACTGTGATGGGACAAGCGCTGTCTCACGCCTACCGCTACGCCCTGAATTGGCAGCGCTGAATGGAGGAGAACCCTGCCTAATATCAATTATACATCTGAGACATCATGGTGGTAAGGGGCCTCATCACCTACCCAAGTACCGTGTTGATGGAACTTGGCAAGCCCCTTGTATCTGTCTCTGCTTGTCGACCCCATGCTGTGAAATGGTTGAAAAGCGTTTGTTTTCCAAAGCGAACTGACGGTTGCTATGTGTCCTGCTGCTGCAGCAAGAGATCAAGGTGAGGCGCAAGAGCATCCTGTTTCTGAGCACGCCAGACTAAACCCCAGTTCCTGCAGTGCACGTCCTCCAATTCCTTTTGCAAATCGATTCCGTGCGTCAGTAGCGTTGAAGACGAGCCGTACAAGGGCTTCACCCAAACATGTTGTGCCTGCTGCAGAGGAAATTTACTCAGCGCTCTGATCGAGTGAAGGGAGTAGAGCTGCACCCAACAGAGCCATGGTGAGCTTTTCCTGATCCTTGTGGACGTTGTACCTGGCACGCTTGAGTTTCCATGTCCACACAAGTCTCGAGCAGGGCAGCTAAGCTGTTGCTTCATGCAGGTTGCTTGCAAATCTATACAGCGGCCATGTTTATGTATGGAGCACAGCCGACCAGGTGTGTGGGTCTCTCCATCACTTTGCATGCCATGCGTGACTCCGCCTTGCATTGCCGTCGACATGATCACTATTTCCCTGTGGCCTTCCGGGCTGCCATGATTCATGTCCTGACCACCGGAGCTTTCATCTGCAGAGTCTTGTCAAAAGCTTCGAAGTCACAGAGCTGCCAGGTAATCCTGAAACGCCCTGGAGGACTTGTCTTCTGTTCTTAGGGCTTGCTGCATGCCGAGCTAGCCACTCGTGTTGTGCGTCTTGACGCATTTTAAGAGCAGCAATTCCCATATGCGAGGCGGCAGTTTCCATGCATGACAGCTGCTTGCACCGCAATTCTGGAACCCCTGCAGTGGTCTCCAGAGGAACACTTGCAGAAGGCTTATCGTGGTCGGGTCTCCCAGTGAGTCGCGTTGTCTAAGGGGCGTTGTATGCGTGCAGTGCGGACAGCCAAATTTGTGGCAAGGAAGCAATGGATAGTGACAGGCTCAGACGACATGTACATCCGGGTGTACAACTACAACACCATGGACAAAGTGAAGGCCTTCGAAGCACACACAGACTACATCAGGCGAGCTCCACGACACGAGCCTTCTCCGTGCAGAATTGCATGCTTGAAGCTGACCTGCAAGGATGTCCTCCATGGAAGAAGGCCTGCTCCCCAGTCACACAGCACCGTGCAAGCTTGCCCACAGCAGCCATGCAGTGCTAAGAAGGGACACGGCTCTGCAAGCATCTTGCCTGCTGGAACATGTCTGCAGGAGTGATGGTGCTCTTTGGATGCGCAGGAGCATAGCTGTGCATCCCACGATGCCCTACCTGCTGTCCTCGTCCGATGACATGCTCATCAAGCTGTGGGACTGGGAGAAGGGATGGGCTTGCACGCAGATCTTCGAGGGCCACTCCCACTACGTCATGCAGGCGCGCCTTCTCAGTAACTCTGCCTGTTGACACATGTCTGCTTTGTTCCCAGGGGCAGGCGACAAAATTGGCAGTCTTCAGTGATGCCAGTGCTTACAACACCCTACAACAAATGGTACTCTCACCAGTATCTAAATAGGACCCTAGCATCCGAGACAATTTTGCAAGTGCTCTAGGGCACATGCCTAGCAGAGTGTGTCTGCACAGGGGCACAGCTTGAGGTGGTTTGGTGTGCATGCAGGTCACATTCAACCCCAAGGACACCAACACTTTTGCCAGTGCCTCCCTGGACCGCACCGTCAAGGTGTGGAGCATCGGACAGCCCACCCCCAACTTCACCCTGGAGGGCCACGAGAAGGGTGTGAATGCTGTGGACTATTTCACTGGTGGTAAGACCCTGCAACACATACTCCCACAGTACTGTGGCAGTGCCTGGGATGAGCTGCACAGTCATCAGGGTACAGGCCAGAAGCCTGCTTAATTGTGCTTGATCTGGAAGTCTGTATGCTCTGGCGGGGTCCAGTCTGCAGGCTTTTCACTAGCTGTCAGCAAGGTGCTCGCACAGAGTCAAGCTAATCAAGTATGGAAGTCATGCGCTTGCCTGCTCTTGGGTAGCACAGGCTTGCTGACAGCCTGTTGTGGTTGTGTGCAGGGGACCGGCCTTACCTGATCTCCGGGGCAGACGACAAGATGGCCAAGGTGTGGGACTACCAGACCAAGGCCTGCGTGCAGACGCTGGAGGGCCACGGGCACAACGTCAGCGCTGTCTGCTTCCACCCGGAGCTCCCCATCATCATCACCGGCTCGGAGGACGGCTCCATCAAATTCTGGCACTCCACGACGTACCGCCTGGAGTCCACGCTCAACTACGGCCTCGAGCGGCTCTGGGCGCTGGGCGCCTGCAAGGGCTCCAACCAGTGAGTCCTCCTCCTTACTACAATCTCGCTCAAAGCCTATGGTCCATACACAGCTCATGAGTTTTGGCAGCATGCGCAGCTCAGTGGGGCTTACTTGAAGAGATTGCGTGTTGGCGGCCTCAAGCAGAAGGCAATGGGCTGTCAAGCAATGGCAAAGCACAGCTAGCTTGCCGATGTCCTTGACCATTTCCGGAGCTCAGAAAGCAGTACACCTTGGGGTGTGTCTATCTTACTCTACAGCAGAGCAAGGCTATATACGTCCTGTGACACTCACAGAACCTCAAGCATCCATGGGCCTTGAATGCGAGGCAAAATATGAAGGCTGCCAAGCGTCCCTGAACGGTGTCTGGGCGATGCAGTGTGGGCCTGGGCTACGATGAGGGCACGGTGCTGATCAAGATTGGGCGCGAGGAGCCTGTGGCCTCCATGGACACCAGCGGCAAGATCATCTGGGCGCGCCACAACGAGGTCCAGACCGTCAACGTCAAGTCCCTGGGCTCAGACTATGACGAGGTGAGCAGGCTATACCAGTCACGCGCTGCTGCCTTTATCTGCTAGGGTGATGATATGCCTAGCACTTCCCTGCCACCCTGCTGCATTTGGACCCACGTCAAAGGCACTAGCTCATTGTTACAGGAAGCAAATACTTACAAGTCCATGAGGGCAGAACATATAGCCGGGTTGTACAGACATGAAGTATTCATGAGGGTGACTCAAAGTTGTGCCTGTGCATAGCTCAGCCTCTCGCCGGGACAGCAAAGTCATTATTCTCACCATGGCTTCTGCTGTGCTGTGCCAGATGGTAGAGGTATGACGAGACGCTCCTGTAGCTGAGTGATGCTGCCAAGCGAGCGCGATCAGGGCTCCTTTCAACCTCGATTACACTGCAACACTCCTGTTCTGGCGCAGGCTGACGGCGAGAGGCTGCCCCTGGCGGTCAAGGACCTGGGCAGCTGCGACATGTACCCGGGCACGCTGATGCACAGCCCCAACGGGCGCTTTGTGGCCGTGTGCGGGGACGGCGAGTACATCATCTACACCGCCCTAGCCTGGCGCAACAAGAGCTACGGCAGCGCGCTAAGCTTCGTGTGGGGCGAGGACTCCAACCTCTGTGCCACGCGCGACAGCAGCAGCTCTGTCAAGTAGGCCCTCAGCGCACACAGCATTCCACCTGCGTTATTGCCAGCTTTGTCAGGTCGCTGTGCCTTCCCCATGCCCTTCGGACAACAGGGCTCCTGCTACAGGTCCCTTCGCAATTGATGGGGAAGGCCAGCGGACATGTGATGCTGAGAGTCCTGTACTCGCTGAGAGTCCTGTGCTTGCATCATCATGCCTGTAAGTGCAAGTGCGAGCTGGTCATAGAACATGCTTGTAAGAGATGATTGCAAAGCTCATCATAGCATATGGAGCCTACGTTGGCGAAAAGATATGGCATCAGTCGTGAGCTTTGTTGCTGCAGGCTCTACAAGAACTTCAAGGAGTTTGAGCAGATCAAGCCGGGCTTTGCCATTGAGGAGATCCACGGAGGTGCCCTGCTGGGTGTGCGCTCGCAGGACTTTGTCTGCTTCTACGACTGGAACACTGCACAGGTCTGCTCCCCACAATGTCGCAGCTTCTGAGCTAGCACCCTCAAGCTGCATGCATGTACATTCCCTGCTGTCTTGCAAAAGAATTACTTGCCAGAGGTTCCCCTCGTCAGCTGCTGTTACGAGGAAGCGCTGGGCCAAAGAGATGCACGCACGGCCATCTCTGCATACCCCACGTTCTACGCCCCAGCGACACAGGCCGTCTTTAAGGACCTTTGGCATGAGCGCCCTGACATGTATGTGCACATGTAGCAATGTACTTCAAGAGCGTGCAATGACTGTGCAGCTGGTGAGGCGCATCGAGGTGCCTGCCAAGGACATCAAATGGAACGGAGGCGGCGACCTGGTGGCCATCATCGGGGAGTCCTCCTTCTACGTGCTCCGCTACACCCGGGAGGCTGTCGAGGCTGCTCTGGAGGCTGGCACTGAGCTAGATGAGGACGGCATTGAGGACGCCTTCGAGCTGCAGACTGAGACGTCTGAGGCTGTGCGCACTGGTGAGTCACAGCTCACCAAGCTCTTTGCGACATGACTGAGCACCTCAGAATGGCTGTGTCAGTCGCCAGGCATCACCCACTGCTTGGCCCCTGGTAGAATGACAGTGTGCTCCTGTGTGAATAGAGGCCAGCAATTAATATCTGGCTGCAATCCCCTTGCCAAGGCAAGCAGGCATTTGTGGACCTTGCCCAGGCTAGACAGAACAGCTTTCACTCGCAAAACATTACACAGACAACGGGCTTCATTCTGACAGCCAGCTCAGAGCATCACCAGTGGTCTTGACGCTGTTGCAGTGCTGTACAATGCACGGCTGGCCTCCAGCAGATTCAGTGGATCTGTGTGGCTATCAGCGATCCTATGACAAACTCTGTCGTATCTGTGTGACAGGTCTGTGGATTGGGGACTGCTTCATCTACACTAACGGGGCATGGCGCCTGAACTACTGCGTGGGTGGAGAGGTCACCACGATGTTCCACCTGGACCGCCCCATGTATCTGCTGGGCTACCTGGCTGCACAGTCCAAGGTCTACCTCATTGACAAGGTTAGCGTCCTAGCCAGTCCCAGGCTTCTGGTTCTTGCCCAAGATGAATAATTGCTGACTCTCTCACCTGAGCTGCCGGGTAGCACAGTCGCGGATGCGCTATTATAAGATAGTGAGCCTTTCGTACTACTGGACTCAATGCCAGCAGCCTGCGGCTCAGGGTATAGGCTGTGTGGCTTGCATTCAAGCTTGGATAACGCTAAACACAGCTGGGCTGTGCAGGAGTTCAGCGTTATGGGATACACCCTGCTGCTGTCCCTCATCGAGTACAAGACTTTGGTCATGCGCGGAGACTTTGATGCAGCCAATGAGATCCTGCCGCAGATCCCCCAGGTGCGATCCCGCACTCTTCAGCCCTCTGTCATCCACTGCCTACAATTCAATGCGGCCATGCTATGCAGTTGTGATGAGACCAGCAGCTGTTGCTGATCAAGTGAACACGCTTCTTAAATTAGCCACCTGGTGTCACTAATAAGAATGCATTCTCGAAATTGGGCGGAACCACCTACAGCGGCTGTATGTCTGACAGCGGTGAGGGCATGCACGCCACTGACATGTGATGCAGCCTCAGAGAGGGTATCAACATGTGATGCAGCCTGAGAGAGGGTCGTGCCTTCTCCTGCAGGAGCAGCGCAACGCTGTGGCGCGCTTCCTGGACGCGCGCGACATGAAGCAGGAGGCGCTCGAGATTGCCACGGACCCTGACTACCGCTTTGACCTGGCAGTTTCCCTGGGCGAGCTGGGCATTGCGCTGCAGCTGGCTGAGCAGTCGGGCTCTGAGCTGAAGTGGCGCCAGCTAGGCGAGCTGGCTCTGTCAGCCGGGAAGCTGCAGGTGCGAACCTCCTCATCCCCGCTGCCTGAATTCTAAGACACTTTTCAGTGCTCAGGACTGAGGTCAGCTGCAATCTTGCTGGGCGGCCAGCGTTGGACTGTCTTTGCCAGCTCACGTGCCTGGCTTCTCTCTAATCCTTTCCTGGTGCCTAAATGCCACCTACATTATAGAATCGCACCGGTGAGGCATGCCGATCAAGAGCGCAGCCATCCATCAGCTTGGAAGGCATACTTAAGCTGCAGCACCTGCAGAGTGGCACCGCTAAGGTATGCACGATTGCACAGGTGGCCGAGGAGTGCCTGCAGAAGGCCGGGGACCTCAGTGGCCTGCTGCTGCTGTACACAGCCAAGGGCAGCGGGGGCGGCCTTGGGGAGCTCATCAAGACCGCGGGGGCGCAGAACAGGCAGAACATCGTGTTCCTGTGCCACCTGCTGCTGGGCAACCTCAACGCCTGCGTGGACCTGCTCATCGCCTCCAGCAGAATACCTGAGGCCGCCTTCTTTTCGCGCACCTACGTTCCCTCCCGCATGACAGAGGTGCGCTGAGCTGGCAGCTTCCTCACCCCTACCTACCTCACGCATGCATTGCTGCCTGTGCTGAGGCGCCTCGACTATCAAGGTCACCCATGCCTTTCATAGGCCAGTGCAAACAACAGCGTGAACAAGCTATCCCGTAGAAAGCTGCAGCGTCCAGATAAGGATGCTAAATTGGCATTGGCTTGGCATTTAAAGCTAAACATTGCTGCAGGTGGTAAAACTCTGGCGGGAGGATCTGGCGCACATCAACCCCAAGGCAGCAGAGTCCCTGGCTGACCCAGCACAGTACCCAAACCTCTTCCCAAACCTGGACCTGGCTCTCCATGCCGAGCAGTATCAGGTACGTCCGTGTTAATGCTCTCTCATGCCCTCATGCAGACATGGGATCAAATAGCTGGACCTTTCTATTGCTACTGTATGGCAGAGCTCACGTGGCATATCACAGCTGCACAGCCAAGTGTGCTTGTATGGAATTAGGCTTCTCTACGCTCTGGTGGCAAAAAGGTCTGGCATAACACTCAAGTGGCATGCAGGCTCAGAAGCAGAGCAAGCCACGACCGGCGGATGCGTTCCAGCTGCATGAGTCGGAGGGCATGCAAGACCTGCTCTCAATGATGCAGCACATGAGCGTTGGGGGCGGGGGCGCTGCAGAGCTGCCTCAAGCCAATGGAGACCTGTCCAGCCATGCCCACCCCACCGAAGGTACCTCTTTTACCTCTTGAGATGATGCATTCTGGTCTTCTACCACTTGAGGCTGACTGAAGAATATGCTTGTGTCCGTGAGCAGTTTTCTGCTGCAGCATAGAGGCTGAGTTGACACATAATCTCGGCTGCCATGGTCAATGGCTTAGGTGACAGATATGGCGCTTCAGCTGACATGCCCATGCAAGCCATGCCTGCTGTCAATTGACCGGGACTGCTGAGATTTCCTGGCTCACAACTGCTGTGATGCCCAGCAGGCGAGGAGGAGGAGGAGGATGTGCACGCTGCGCCTGCCATTGAGGACCCCACAGGTGGCACTGCTGAGCTGGAGGCCGAGCTCCTGCACACGCCTGGGCCTACCGGCCTGCCCGCTCATGCTGCTGAAGGTGTGCCAGCATGGCCAGTCCCTGCATTTTACTCTCGAGAAGGAGGTGGCTTAGAGCAGCCTGATCCCTTGAGAGGCCTTTGCAAGACTGCTCCTGCCATGAGGGCGCAAGTCAGCATATCAGGAGTCTTTTCAACTACCACTTCCAGATGGGGCTGCATGACTTCCAGCGTCGTGACTAAACTGCCCGAAATGTAGGCCACTGGCTGCAGTCAGATCACTGCCTGTCGCATGCAGCACTACTAAGATCCTTACGATCCTTGGAAAATTGGCAGTGCTGCATGCCTCACAGCAGGAGGCCTTACTTCACACAGTGGCAAGGCTCCAGATGTTGCATATCCTTTTGGGACGTCCCGGCTCAATGTGGGAGTCAAACGGGGATCTGCAGGCAGCCATGCAGTGAAAGAGTGCATGCCACATCACAGTCTGCTACTAGCTGTGTGATGAGGCTGGGCATGCGCAGGCCTGGCGGTCCAGGAGGATGACAAGGCAAGGCTGGAGGGGGGCGCAGTCCCTGCAGCGGGAGAACCTGGCCTGGAGGAGGAGGATGACGATGATGATGACGTGGATTTGGATGAGGATTGGGGCGTTGCAGCCGAGGATGTGGGTGATGAAGAGGAAGATGATGATGACCTGGTCTGAGCCAGTAAAGGCTCACGAGCTGAGCAGCCACAGACTGGGATTTGTAGAAGCACAGGGCGTGTTGAGAGGATAGCGGTGCCAAGGAACTGATTCATGATGATGGCAATGAGACACTGAGCAGGCGTGAACCCATGTGTCTGACTGACACTAGCAAGCATAGTACTTTCTCTGGGATCAGAAGAGCTTGGTCCATGGGCAGGTTGGTAGGCTGTGAACGGTGCCGGGGTGAGCATATGCATGTGCAAGGTGCTGCTTGCTTTGTGGGTAGTTCAGGCAGTCCCCTAAGCATCGAAAGACCTATGCTGATATTTAAAGGCTGCCCCAATTAGATTCAGTACCACTCCCTCCCACCAAGCATCTGTCTCATGAGGGATCACTGCCCCAGCAGAACCCAAATCTTCTCATATACAGCGTCTCAATCGATGCTGTATGATAGCACAGCATTACACATATACAACGATATTCAGCCCTGTATATATGATTCTATATTCACCGTAAATGATTTCCCTCCAGGTGGCATCGATCAGAAGAGCGCGCAGTCCATCCTACCGTTCGGCATCCTGAGCTCTGAGCAAATAGTCTTTAAACAAGTCGATCATGCAGGAGATGCTGTACAGAGCAGAAGGCTGGTGGACTTAGAGTTTGGCCTCCACGCCGACAGCATCTAGGCAGATCCAGGTCAGCAGAAGCGATGCACGTGCCCAAATCTTTAGCCCTGATTTAATTGCCCGGAGCCGCAGTCTTTGCTAGAGTAGGGCAGGCGACCAACAACGCATGCGTGCAGAGGGCGAGAGAGAGTGAGAGAGGTAGAACGGACCGGTCCGGAAGCGGCGTGGTCGAGGCAGAGGTCGCCGGTCACGGTTCAAGCAGTTACCAGCGGAGAGACGTCGCCCTGTGGCGCAGCATGAAGGTATGCAGCCTGGGTCCGGCCGTACGCCTGCAGCCTGTGCGCTATGTACTCAGACATGCAGCCTGGCTTCTCCGAGCTTGAGATCAAAGAGATTCTTTCGCCCAGTGTGCACAGTCAGCGGAGCGATCCACATTTTGTGTACCGCTCCAAGTATGCGCCGCTGAAACCCCAGGACGAGGGTGGTGAGCGGGATCAGGCTTATGCGCAGTCTGACTTTTTATGCCAGTCAGGGCAGAGCAAGAGTACTTGCAGCAGATGTCGGCCGTCTTGACGTTTGGGCCTGGGTTTGCCACCTGCCAGAAAGTGGGATTGGCTGCGGTCAGCAGAGCGAGCAGCTCTATCCGATAACCAGATCAATGTTGAGAGAGCCTTGCAGCTGTGGTAGCCCATGCTCTGCGGTTTCCAGGGAATATCCTCTCTCGCCGGGTGCTGGCTTGCCGCTCAAAACGGGAATTTTTTTTTTGTAGCCCCAACTTGCAAGGCCACGCACTGAAAGGGGGCCAAGTACTGGCTTTTCCTAGTTATTATAAGAGCTCTCAGAAGCTTGTGGGCGTCAATATCGGCCCTGCATGCCTCATTCGTACTGCCTTCATCAGCATGGTGATAACCATGTGGATGCTGCTGCCTGCAGTGGCTCTCGGCTAAGGACACAAGACTTTGCTATGAGGTGTTACAGCCTGACTCACATCAGTATTGCAGTCCTAGCCTCTACATTGCATAAGACCGTCATGAGATTCAGGCACTGAGGCCCAGCTTTCCATTGATGCAGGTGTATACTATGAGGGACCTCAACCCAATGCAGTTCTTCAGGGGGCCAGCCCCAGAAGCCAAGCCCGATGCCTCGCAAGTATCCAAGACTGGCATGGCGGGTCAGGCGAAGCCAATGACTAAAGTGCCCAGTCTGCTCTTTGATATCGAGGTAGGCCACTGTGCCTCCTCTCACCCAGTGACATGCGTCGCTGTGTGTTGCCTCAGTATGAGGGTATGCGTGTCTTGATGCTGGGGTGCATGCCCTCTGGACTCTCATCCTTTGCTCTTGAAACAGACCCTCAGGCGGCAGGCATAGCCTTAAGGTTAAATGGCAGCAGGGCTGATCTGACTGCAGCTGTCGTGCTGTCCTGGTGTTGGAGCCATGTACTGAGTGAAGGGCCTGATGCAGATGGAGGAGAGTCAGGGCAGTCAGACAGCCGAGCCAGGCCTGCAGGAGATCTTGGAACGCTTGGGTAACCTGTTGCAGGGCTGGTCGCGACCAGAGAAGCAGGTGAATTGCCTGCCCATTTTTCCCTGCAATGTGACTCCTGCTCTCTCTATGGGCTTATAGAGCATGCGGCATACTGAGTGCTGCTTTCTTGACATAGCATGCTATGTCTTCACCTTGTGCTCTCGTATGCGGCGTTCTCTGACAATTGAGGTGCAGTGCTGCTACCAGCACTCTGCTTCTAGCACAAATGCTATGTCCCCTATATGGGTTCCGTCAGATTGCTGACATCATGAACTTCAGTGTTTGCTTCTGCACAATTGATTATCTGACTGGCTCCTGCAGCTGATGCAATTGGTGATGCGGCTATCCGAGGACGCCAGCAGGCGAGGCCAGGACCTGGAGGCCGACAGCCTGGCAGAGATGCTGGTGCAGAAGGGCCACACTGTGACTGTGCGCACCGCCCTGGGCGGCGGCGGCGGCTGCGAATGCCTGCGCAATCTGCGCCATGTGTTCCTGAGCGTCCGCATCCAGGTAATCGCTCCTCCTGATACAATGCTTGTAAGAGGCTCCCAAAGCGTTGCTCGTCCTGTGCACACTGGCCAGATCTTACGCGTGCCCACTTTGGCTTCAGCATCCCTGTCTCATCCCCCGGGCTGGTTCGGATAGCAAAGACACATGTGGCGCACATATTGCTTATCAGGATGCTGAGAAGTATGAAGCCGTTGTGCAGGATGCCGGTGAGGCGTACCTGGTGGACCCCAAATTCAAGGAGCAGTTTGAGATTGCGCACCCCACGGAGCGGTATGTGGAGCTGCTGGATGCTGTGCCAGCGTTCTTTGTCGGGACAGAGCACCGCCTGGTGACCCTGGTGGAGCTGCTGTGCTCAGAGATGAGCGCAGCCTTCCAGACCACAGGTACATTACAGCCTGATCATCTGAGCGCAAGAGCGCATCTGCATGTGGCATCGGCAAACTCGTTGCTGACAAGCGGCAGGCTGCCTGTGCTACATGCATCCTGCTCTCGTGTATCCCTACAGAGCACTGAGAACAGTAGGAAGGCCCAGAGTCCATGCTCATCAGGGCCTGTGGCAGAGTGGTGTTGGGATGGCAACTGCCTCATCCTTGCATCTAACGAGTAGCTCAGCACCTGCATTGAACATGGTTGTCAAAGGTTCCCAGCTGGCTTGGCATTTCGCCCAAATCAGAGTTGGCTCGTGCCTGACCAGGTGTGCAACTGCTGCTGCAGGCACCACGCTGCCACCTTGGCGACAGGCGCCCTCCATGATGTCCAAGTGGCGGCCCCGGCGCTCCACAGACGACGAGCGGCGCTCCAGCCTCTGCAAGCCCAGGCAGGTCAGCGGGCTGGGCATCTCGGTCAGCGTCAAGGCAGATGCCGGCAACTCCCCGGCGCTGCCTGCACCGCTGGCCACGCCTGCCCGGCGGCCCTCCCTGCTGGGCAGGCTGGGCTGCGAGACCCCATCCCGCCAGGTCGTCCCAACAAGGTGAGTCTTGCTACACATTTGATTGCACACTTATCTTTCACGACAGGAGGAACCTTACAGCCTTCTCAGGTCAGGACTTGTGATTACCTGGTAGCGTGGACGCTCCTAAACCAATGACAATGTTTTGTCTTCATACAACCCTCTGTATGTGATGGGATAAAGGTTTCCTCACACGATATACCCTGCACAGCAGGTCACCGCTCGAGCCTGAGGCCGCCAACAGTAGGAACCGCGCTAACGCTTCGCGCACAGCTGCCTCCCTGCTGGCAGTGCAGCTGGAACGGCCCTGCAAGGCTGGCGCGCAGCCTGTGGGCCCTCACAAGATCGGCCTGAAGGCTGTGACCGAGGAGGAGGATGACTCACCCACCAGCGTGCTGCAGCCTGATGAGGACATGCCACCCAGCTCCCTCAAGCGCTGGCAGCTGAGACGCGGCCTGAGCACGGCCGACGCAACTGCCATGCTGTACTCAGGCACCCGCAGCCTTGTCACAGGGGGCATGTGAAGCCCTGTGATGCACAGAACTGATACTGGAAGAAGAGATGAGCGCAGAGATGTGAGAGTGAATGCAGCCTGAACAGAGCGACTTTGCGAGGCCAGGAGTTGCACAGAATGTCTCTGTTTGGAGACTGAGAGCAGGACGCGGGTGTTGCCTTTACTGGCGCGGCAGCATGCAGAACAGAGCTGCTGCGTGCTATCCTCTCTGGAACAACACCATGAGTATTTTGGGCATGAACATATTCTGGCATGCCGATCAAGAAGGTCGAGCAAGAACCGCCCTACAGCGCTTGTCTCGTGTTAGCAGCATCCGAAATACATGCTTTACCCTTATCACCAATCTATTGCAGTGCAGCTGCTCAGTGTGTGCTTTGTGCAGACTTTCTGCTTGTTTGCTGGTGATGCTGTCCTGTGAAGGGCGCCCTGTGAGGCCCCATTATGATGGACCTGCGCAAACGCGAGTTTTGGAGGCCTTGAGTGAGCGGCAGATACTAATGTCCCAGCTAAAAGCCTGCAAGGAGGCTGCGATAGAAGAGCGCTCGAGGGTGTGGAGCGTCAGCCTGAGAGCATGCAGCCTGCAGTGCTGTGCGTCAAGCGTGCATGAGACCGCACACTTGCAGAGCTGCTAACAGATGAGAAACCCCGAGATGAGTGGAGCCCTAGCCTGTGCAATTTTGTGCATGAAGGAATGACATCATGCTGCATGTGTGGCAGGGATTTTGTGGTAGGACTGGTGCCCTGAAGTGAGTGCGCAGAGATGAGAGACAGCAAACAGGCTGATGTCTGGTTGAGTGGTGCACCCACTGCGAGTGTGTTCACGCCAGATCTGAACTGCTTTCTTGCATGTGAGGCAGCCCAACTGCAGCAGTATCACCTGATGCAGTGGCAGCTTCTGTATAGGTAGAGCTTGGTATCCTGCGAGGGAAGCACTGTTTGCCTCTTGTTGGGGGCATCAAAGACCAAAGTAGGCTAGCAATGCAAGCCGTTTGGCGCACCAGCAATGCAGGTTCCTCTAGAGGCCTACTTTGCCATGCCTGGCTTGTTTTTATCAAGTCTGGCAAGGAAAGTTGAGTTGCAAGAGAGGTTGTTGTAGCACCTTTCCTATGATAAGTATGGACAGACTGCAGCAGTGGATGTATAGAGGTTGGTACGACCTGCTGTCTGGTACAGAGTGGACTCCTGGATCTTATATTCAGCAAAAGACAAGTGGAGAGTGGTGTCCCCGTTGTGTAACACCTGGCCAAGGGAATGTAATGTGACAGATTACAAGTCTCCTCTGTCTGGCAGCACTTCGGCAATGTGCAGCCTGCCTGCCAGACTGAGTCGCTCCTTATATATGGCATACTCTCAAGACCTTTGCATGCCTGCATGCAGGACTCTGGTAACCATAACAAGCCTACTCCTTGTGCACACATGACTTAAGCATGCCTCATCTCCCATACAACAATGACATCTATGGTATACACCTTGGCATGCCCATCGGCAACACCCAGAGTTCATGAGTTCAGATCAGAAAAAACTTCAAGCATATTAAAGATCTCAGTAGGACTGCATTTTGGCCAACGATGCGCAATGGTGTGCACAGATGCGCTACAACGCTCACTCCTAGTGTCACGCTCAGCCTACATACTCTCGACCCTCCTCCCCTGTATCTCTCAGTTCCACCCGCACAGCTCAACACTTCTAATGTACATGGTTCACATGTCTGGTCCAAGCTCTCAATGGATGGTGCCATACTGTGCTGCCTAGAGCTGCAGCGGAAGGCTGCACGAAAGACAGCTGTTTAAGGCCCTCTAGGCAGAACAGGGTGGTACAGCGCCTGCTGCATACCACCTAAGTGGCTCACCTAGGCTTGCAGGCACACTAGCACCCAGAGGTCATGTGGTACCTTCAAAAAGCACTGATGATGCCTGAAAAGGCGATGCTGCAAATGTCTGGCAACCTCTGTGACGGTCAAGCATACCATAGGGTCCCGCGCTGCTGGATACTGCCTAGATAGGGTAGCGGCTGCGCAGTGCTTTGACCGGGAACTGATGTGGTAACGGTCTGACATACCAGTTCCCCTGGCTTGCTTTCTGCCGCCTAAGTAGGGTCTACAGACGGACATTGCAACTGGCCACTTGACCTCACCCAGCTTCCTGTATCTAGGGAGGTTCTTGGCCTGCTGGAAGAGGCCTAGATAGGGTAGTGCTGTCCAGCGCTCCAACGGGCAACCTTTTATGGCGGCGGTGCTGTGAAAGCTCAGCTGCCTTCAGGATTGTCACCTTGCCTCATGATATGGGACAACGCCTGCGGAGGGCTGCATGCTGCCTAGATAGGGTAGTGGCTGCGCAGCGCTTCAACAGGCGGCGGGGGCGGCGGCAGCAGCGCCTGCAGCGGCGGCGACAGAATGCGCACCTTGGTGTTTCCCCGCGCATCCACCGGCTCAATCTCCAACACCTGCGGTCAGCCAAATCTCTGTAAGAATCGTGCAGTCTTATGGAAACTCTGTTCCATTGTCAGCAGGCTCTGCTTGCATCCAGTCCCTCACAAGACCTCCCAAGCTTGCAGGAACAGAGAGGACTCAGGCCTCAGCAACAGTGGAGCTTCCGCACCAGAGCTGCACTAAAAGTGCTTCTCTGGCTGCACCTAGCGGCTTGCCACATGAGCTTGGGCAGTGTGCAGAGGTAAAGAGAGGGCAGTACCTGTGGCCGTGCATTCAGGACACCCTTGGACATACCCACGTCCATCCGCCATACTCGCCCGTTGCACTCGCAGTTTGCGCCAATGGTCTGCACAGTCAACAGCATGCCAAATGAGCCCTACCCCCAAAAAGTGCTAAGGAAGATCGCCCCCTCTGCTCTCACTGCTGTGCACGCTCATGCGCTGCATGTTTGAGGCGGAATGGTCTGACCAAGGATCCAGAAATGACTGACTGCATCCTCGCTCTTGGAGAGAGCCCTACCCATGTTAGAGAGGATGCCCCTGTGGGCTGATATCAACGTCTCCAAGAGTTCAGACTGTTGCGAGAAATGATGAGTTGCGTGTGTGCTGTGGAGGGCTACCTGGGGCGTGTGCCCAATGATGAGCTGGCGGGCGCCGAGCAGCTTCAGCATGCCCTCCACATCCATGCAGGCCTTCCACCGCTGCTGCAGGTTCTTAAAGCGCTCCTGGCCAAAGTCCCGGTTCCACATCACTGACTGGGAGCTGCCCATTGCCAGAAAAGGCGGCCTGCTCTTGGTGCCATCCTCTGTGATCAAGCCCAGCATCCAAGCAGCTACCTCCTCATTCATCTTCTCCAGTCCATACTTCACTGCAGATGCAACACATTCTTCCATGCATTGTTCATGGGAAGGGTTCAGCACATGTGCTATTGAACACAGCCATCGAGCCATGAGCTCGTACATCACTCACAGGCAAGGACAACGGCTGTGGCAGACTAGAATACAGGGTAAGAAAGTTCTTGGAAGCATCAAAACATCCCACAGCCATCAGACAACCCACCATGCTGCGCCAGAACGCCGCCGTGCGCAAACACTGAATCATTGACGATGAGGACGGTAGGATTCTTTGCCAGCTCGCACGCCATCTGGCCGCCTGGCCTGTACAGGCGCATCCTCGCTCGGACCTTGCTCTCCATGGAATTCAGCGCGTCCGGACTCAGCCCGGCCACTAGCGCAGACTCTCGGAAGCCGCCAGGGGTCACATATCTGCAGAAGCAGCCTGAGCCTGTCAAGACATCTTCTTCTGAGGACATTCATGCCTACCCAAGGCCCTCTTGGAAAGGAGAGAGCACGCCCTGCCTCATTCCAGCCATCAGCGCAAAATGTTGAAGCTACAAGGTACCTTGACCACAAGATAGACTGGCGCACTTTCACGCGACCTTACAGCACTTCGTGCACGGGCGGCTCAATGGTGGGACATGTGCATGGCGTTTATCATGCAAGTATCGAGGTGTTCACCTGAAGTTTCCTGCAACGTTCAGGCTCTCATGGTTGCCATTCAGCATGTAGACCGCGCCGCCTTGCATCCGCGCCTGCCTGTCCAACTCTCGTAACAACAGAATTGAGCCTGCAGTCAATGTCGTGGTTGAGTGCATGCCTGATTAGTGAGCACTGCTCCTGATGCAATCTCAGGTGACACAAAGCATTGCCTCTGCAGGATCCCAACCCTGACGATCCCCTGAACAAGGAGGCAGCCGAGATGCAGCCTTCTAGAAGTCTAAGTTCCAAGTTGAAATCCTTTGAGTAAAGTAGGAGACATCCTATATTCCACAATCTCACTCAAGACAGTGCTCTGAAGTGCAGACGGCAATGCTCCGAGTGCGCTGCCTGAAACACCACATGAGCATGCCATAAAGCATCCAGTGACGTCATGCATGCGCGTTGAAGTGAGAAGCCGTACCGATCTCACAGTCTCCTCTGTCCAGCACGTCGCCCAGCTGGACGACTACAGTGTCTCCCCCACACCAGAGGGGCCTCCCGTTCCTGTCCTCTTCAAGCACCCCCGCAACCTTGAGGGAGGTGACAGTCTTCTGCAGATCCCCGTGGATGTCTCCGACTGCACAAGCAACACATTATGTTCTAGCTAGTACCCTCGCAGTCGAAGCTCACTAGACCTCGTTTAGTATCAAAGATCTAACCAAAGAACGCCATATGATCAGCAGAACAGTATTGCTGAGCACGCAGTATCAATTTGACACTTCTGTGCAAGGGGCGGAAGCCGGTAAATTTCAAGAAGCACTTACTTGCTATGATCCTCCCATTAGCCTGGACGTAGGTCGGTGGTGTCTGGAAGGCTGCTGTTGAGTGTACATCCTGGCTACTTGTGGCTGTGGATAGACAAGACGCTGCCGTCCGCCTTGATGACGCTGAGTCTTGCTGATTCAAGGCATTTCTGCTGCTCAGATATAAGTCTGAGCTGAATGCCCGCTGCCTTGCAAGGCTATAGCTTCCCTTTCCAAACCCCGCCCTGCTAGCTGCCGCTGCTGGGAGGCTGTCCGCATGGCAGCTAACACTATGTAGGCAGAGAGGGATGCCGCAGCTTGCACTTGCTGCTGCCGCCGATGAGAGTCTGGAACTTTGAGACGCAACAGCTGACGCTGTCCTGTTGCTGCCCAAAGTGCTCCCCACACCAGCTGTTGAGGGCTGACTGGATAGATGCGACCCGAAGCTGCCTCTCGCCGTGTGGGCGCCTCGAAAGGTAAAGGCCATGCAGAGGCCTGCGAGCCTCTTCACTATGCAGGGGCCTCCTTCAGCAATTTGAGCGCCTGCCACTCTGGACAGCAGATGCCCTTCTGTGCTTCCACCCAGGCTACTTGATGCTTGAAGCTGTCTTTTATATGCAGGAGAAAGAGCTATGTACAGCAGCAAAAGCCAGATCTTGTCAGCGCTGCTGACACAGGACCGGGTCATCTCAAAGTTGCCCGATCAGGCAACTCCCAGCTTCAATCTGGCTTCGGGACAGTTCAGAATTGGCTATTCCCAGCAAGGCTGCCGATGGAAGGTCTGACCATCTCTCGCGACTCCGATGGTGGATGCACGTTCTCAGTGATCCCATCTTGAGGCAGCGGGCAAAGGTCAACTGGGCCCACGCAAGCATTACTTTCGGGCAGCACGAGGAGTTGTGACTATAAGAGTGGTTCTTTCGAGGTGCCTAAGAGAAAATACTATACTATCAACATATAGCTCGCTTTCTATACGGAATGCACGGCTGAGCAGAAGGCTCAAGGTGAGGCGCGGGCTCGTCTTAATGTCATTTTGAACACCGATAACGTAATCACCGTGCCCTGACAGCTCGACTTTTGCCCATGTATGACCTTGCAGGGAGAGGGCGAATGAAGAAGGGGCCAAGCCAGATACAGATCACAGCTAGTACAAGATCAGAGCCCGGGAAGAATTACCCAGTATATACAAGCCCAGTAAAGCCAGCAGTAGAGAAGCCTGCACAGCCTGCCAGGAAGCAGAAAGCCTCACGCTTTAGCAGCTGCTTCGGAGGATATAAGGACCCGGTCAAGCTACAGAAGTCACGCGAGCATAGGGACGGATCGAGAAAGAAGCACACCAAGATGTGGAGGTAGCGATCTACCTTTTGCGTTACGCTAAGGGCGCCTTTCTGCCTTGTGCAACATTCCAGAGAATGCAACATAAGCATGAAAGTATATTTGACTATCCGTGCGTCTCCTGTACGGTGCAGATTCCTTGGAGGCATCTTTCAGCCTGTGATGGGCACCGCGAACTATCTCCTTGGCCCTACGAAGCCCAACTACAAGCCAGTCTCGCTTCCGACAGGTGCGTCAAGTATCTTCGGAAGCCTAATATGCATCAGCGCCTTTCAGCTGCAGTGGCGGGTCTAGTCATTTGGCAGAGGTACTAGCATACCACAAGAAACTGGCGTTGCAGGGTTCTCGCCAGTGCAACCGACTTCCCTGAAGGATCTGGAAGCGATTCTGCAGAAGCTGGACAGCAAGAAGGCAGAGTGGGCCAACCTCAGCACCCTCAAGAGGGCAGACATCCTGCGGCGGACCCTCAAGTGTGTCATAGAGGTGCAGACCGACCCCATGGAGTGGTCTGCAAGCTGTCCGAGATCGGCAACAAGAGTTGACATGCTGTGCAAAGCTTGCCGCCTCCCAGAAGAGCTTGTCATGTGGTAGATGCATTCTGCGGTCAAAGGGTGGTCCTCAAAACAAAATTGCTTCAAGGGAGCCATCTACCACGTACTAGCTCTGACAATTGGAATGAGCTCTTCGCGTCCATGCAAGCAGCTGAAAGGAAACCCAGGTTGAGCGGGAGAAAGGCCAGAGGAGCAGTGTGAGTGTGATGCACAACACAGGGTTGCCAGGTCACCGGCTCCAACCTCGCCTCTGTCGGCGCTGCAGGTGTCCAAGGAAGCAGCGGAGGCCGCCACAACAGCCAAAGGCTCGTATGGGGGCGGCATTGGCGAGGAGTGGAATGCATGGCTGCCTGTGGCCTGGGGCATCAGGGAGCTGGCGTACGCCATGGACGCGAGCGGTCAGCCTGCGCCGAATGCCACCTATCAGCGGCCTGACGGGCAGTGGGTTGTGGATGTGTTCCCCCTTGGGTGAGCTTCTCATTCTCCAGCAGGTACCAGGCCTCACAACACAGCAGAAGATCATCCAGTCACTTAGAGGACTGACTGTGTATGACTGTGATGGCCGCCTCCAACAGGGTATGGCTGGTTTTGCAGGGTGGAGAGCCTGTTCTTTGGCGGCATGAAGGGCGAGGTCTGGATACAGCCAGGAAAGCTCCCCAGTCAGGTAGGCCATTTCTGGGGCTCAAAGGTTCCACATAGCCGTCCTTCTTGCTTCCAAGCCTGTAAGGCTTCTGAAGAATGCCTCCCTGGCAGATGACATGTGGTTATCTGTCATATCTTGGCCAGGCCGCCAGATTTTGTGATTGGGTATATCAGCATGCTGGGGAATATACTGGCCCGCGTACTTGATCTGCTGCTGGTGGAGGGGCTGCCCCTTCAGGCAGCGGGCAACAGGGGAGACAGTCACGAAGACTCAAGCAATCAGCAAGCTGTGCTGCCGAGCAGTGATGACAATTAGTGTTGCAGGGGGCAAACTACCGGGCGAAAGCAGCAGGAAAGAAGGCTGCCGGGCAGGTCTCGCTGGTGCTGGGCGCGGGCAACCAGACACCAGTGGCCTGCATGGACATCCTGCACAAGCTGTTTGTGGATGACGCTGTGGTGGTCTGCAAGATGAACCCTGTCAATGAGTACCTTGGAGAATACATCAGGCAAACAATTCCCTCCCCGAGCTCGGCCTACATCCAACATGGAGCAGCCTGCAGATGCCCTGCTCGCTGTCACCACCATCAGCGCAGGCTGTGCTTTTAGCTGCTAGTTGCTGCGGCGCTGTTTGCACAAGGCATTGCATCGGTGTTGTCCGACAGGTGGCTGTGCGTCACAGCTACTGAAGTACATGGACAGCTGGGTTGGGCAGCCTAGGGGCTTCAGCATAGGATCGAGATCGTGCTCCAGCACAATTGAAATTTTTGCCTCCTGGCCTTATGCCAAAAGCATACGTCAACTGTGCAGGAGGGCATATGCACCGCTGGTGGAGGCAGGCTATGTGGAAGTGGTGTATGGAGCAACCAAGGAGGGCGCCTTCCTGTCAAACCACGACCTTGTCAGATCCATTCATCTCACTGGCTCCACCGCAACATACGATGCTGTTGTGTGGGGCAGCCAGAAGAAGGTGAGCATCGGCATGTTGAGAATCCCTTTTCATGACTTCCTTGTGCTAGAGGCATTACTCACTGCAAGAGGGCTTGAAAGACGGCCCAAGGAAATGCCTCTGCGCTTTTTATGTGCTTTGGTATCTCTGCTCGCCGGCTTCGTAAACCCCAGACGCAATACACACTGCTCTGTGCAGCCTGAGAGCATGTGCAGTACATGCTGTACCTGTTGGCGATCAGAGGAGTGCATTCTGCAGGTTGGTAGGGTTGGTGCTAGGCAGTGCATATCGGCAGGTCTTGTGGCTGTCTAGCCTGGTACGGCACTGCCGGGCATCTGTGGCCTGCTGACCTCAGCCTGCGTGGCCAAGCACTTGAAAGGGGCTACACTTCCCAGACTCAAACTCTTACTTGGAGGATGCTTCCATGCAGACGGGGAACCCACCATTCAACAAGGAGGTGGGAGCAGAGCTGGGGTGCGTCACCCCTTACATCATCACGCCGGGCGAGTGGACGGAGGGTGACATGGAGTACTATGCGGACGAGATCGTGTCGGGCCTGGTGCACAATGCGGGGCACAACTGCACCAAGGCGGAGATCCTGGTCACCGACAAGGACTGGCCTCAGCGGGAAGCCCTCATCGCAGCCATCAGGTGAGGCTTGATTGATACTATCAGTATGACACCGGTGACGGCTGGCATCAAGTGGCACTGAGCCATGCAGCTATCACCTCAGAACCTGCAATGCATGTTCTGTGGCTGAGGTTCCAAGCTCTGCTCTGTCATGTGGCACATGCCTGGGTCATCATCCAGAGGGTTGCATGGTGCTGTGGCAGTAAGAAGTGCGTAGATGTCATCAAGTTTGCACTTGTGGCAGGACGGAGCTAGGGCAGCAGCCAAGCAACACTGTCAGTGCCTACGAGCACCCTCGCTTCCCACAAATGGCTGAAGTACCAAGGCCTGTTGCGCTGTGCAGGAGCCGCCTGGACAAGGAACCTCGGAGGGTTGCGTGGTACCCGGGAAGCGAGAAGCGCGCAGACGCCTTCAAGAAGGCGGTCGGCGGAGTGGAGGAGCTCGGCCAGGAGCTGGGCAGCGGCAAGGGCACCTCGGCGCCCTCGACATACATCCCCTGGCTCTTCAAATCTGGCCTGTCGCCTCAGGAGGTCAGTGCGCATCTCACCCTGGCGCACTGACACTGCAAAACTGCACTTGCTGCTTACAAGCACGCCAGTATCATGCACTGGGACGCTTGGCTGGTGCGGCCAGATGAAAAGTCGTGGGTTCAGACTGCAGACCTCTAGGCAACCTGCAAGCTGGTTGAGGCTGTTCGGAGGTACTCAGTCAGGATCTGTGCCTTTACATCAGGATGCCCAGCATGTGCTGTGTAGGTTCAGCAGCCTGTGTACTTCATGAACCCCGACACAAATGCTGGCTGACGGAGCCACACTTCAGGCTTCTTGTGGACACGCTGCAGCCTTGTAGCAACTCCCAACCTTCTTGGGCACCAATTCTGCTAGCATGACAGTTGCCTGCGGTGTGTGAGTGCTGAAATGCTGCTCGCCATGCAGGCTCAAACAAAGACAGAGAACTGGTGCGGCGTGCTGCAAGAGGTGGCCCTGCCAGGGACCTACGGAGACCCTGATGCATTCCTGGAGGCAGCCGTCAGATTTGCAAACGAGGATTGCTGGGGCACCCTGTCCTGTGCAATGATGGTGCGCAGCATTCCAAGAGCAGTTCTGGTTCTAGTTGATTCATCCTGGTTACTCACCAGCCCTGGAAAGGCCCCACTGAGGGCATCATCCTTCCTGTGGCGCCCAAATGCGCATGCCTGGAGGTGTTCATAAATGTCATCTGCGTTTCCAACATCATGTGTGCTGATGGGATGCCATCTGTGCAGGTCCCCCCAAGTGTGATGACACATCACGCAGATGCAGTGGACAAGGCGGTGGCGGCGCTGCGCTATGGCAGCGTCAACATCAATGTGGTCACCATGCTGGGCTTCTGCGTGCCCAAGCTGACCTGGGGCGCCTACCCTGGCAACACACCCCAGGCATGTCCATATCCTGCACTTTCTCTTTCTCATGCGGCCACGCCTCACCCACAAAGTGCAGCACCTGCTTTACCACCCATGCAATACCCTACTATCCTGCTGAGCTGCTGCCTTTGAAGAGGGAACAGCTCTGAATCTGTCAAGCTCCAGAAGCTTGCTAAGTGGGTGCTGTGTCAAGACTTGTTGGGGGATATGGTTTTGCAGACTCCAGCAGATGCACAGTGGGAGCTTGTGCACCACCTGAACCTGAACCTGAGATTGCTGACTGCAGGACATTGGGTCAGGGAACTGCGCAGTGCACAACACGCTGCTGCTGGACTTCCCAGAGAAGAGCGTGCTGTATGCGCCCTGGCGCTACTACCCCACGCACCTGTGGTCCCCGTCCAACCGCAACCTCGAGGCTGTCGTGCCGGCGGCCATCTACTTCCTAGCGTACCCCAACCTGCTCACCCTTGTTGCCCCAGCCATTGCCGCGCTCCGGGGATAGGGTATCATGGACGCACTTGAGTCTATGCTGCAGCAAACAGGCGCACCAGCTATTTCGTCCCAGGACTTGCTGGGCTCAGAGGACAGCAAGAATGTGCGCCTGCTTAGCCATGCTGAGCTGGCTGAGTGCTTGTTGGCTATGCTCCTGCCCTTTAGGAAGCTCTATTGGTGTACCGCTTTAGTAAGCCTGTGCCCCAGCTATGCGTGCTGTTTTGGCTGTATCAGGTCTTTTGTGATGACGAGATCTGGCTGTTGTGGGCATGCGCATCTGACTGGCTGCCTAGTCTTTGCTTTCAGCTTGTGATGCACAGTGAACCCAATTGTCTTTAAAAAGACAAGCTTGTAAGGAGAGTAAAAGCCAATCCACACTGGTTCTCAATATCAACAGTGTTGCAGCAATATCTCTTCCATTTCTAGCCCCAGAGCAAACTTGCCTAGCAGGCTGTCGAGCACTCCTTTCAACCTTGGCTCCTTGTTCATGCTGCTGAGTTTGTCTGCGAGTTTCCTGATTCATCAAGCAGTTCTAAACTCTTTTACAGTGACCATGTTCCTTCTCATCCATTTGTCTTGGCAGGTTCCTGACTTCTGTAGCAAGCACAGCCCTCTATGTCACACATGACAGGAGCTAGAGATCTCCTGTGGTGCAGGAGGCGGCCACCTTATAGCGTAAGTGTCATGTTTCCACATGCCATGACCTATGACTCTTCACACTATGGGGACTCTCAGCGTGGCAAAACGCTGAAATGTCGCTGTTTTGACAAAGATGTCGCTGTTTTGACTCTTCATCGTGATCACTACTGCTCTGGCTTCAGGAAAGATGCTGCTTGCCTCAAGGCATCAGCAAGCTGGCATGTTATCTCAGGCCCGCTGCTTAGGACGCGCGAGCAAGCGCTATTTCAGGTAGGCAAAGAAATCATTGAAGGGCTGCATGCTGGCTGGCACCATTGTCCCATCCAAATGGACGTTCGTGGGTGCCTCCTTCCAGCAATTGGCTACCAAAGCGCCAGCAGCTGAATGTGCTCATGTTCTACATGTGTTCATCTCTGTGCCCATCGACCCTGCCCAAAGTCACGTCAGTGCCCATTCACTCTCGCCCCATCCAGTCGGCGTTTCATGGGCCCCTTCATTGCCAGAGGCCGTCCTCCAAAGCGCCAGCGGCTGAAGGCGCTCATGCTCTGGCGGGCCGCCTCAAAGAGCACGGCCTCTTCTGTGCACAGCAGCGACTGCAGACGAGTCATCTCCTGAGGCGTCTGGTTGGTGTGCGCCTTTATCAGCAGCTCCTGCAGATGCCAGCGCTGTCAGAGGACTTCAATATTGCACTTGATCTCCTCGTTGAGAGCGCCTGTTCAGGCCCCAGGCCAGGTTGAAGAGCACTCACTAGCCAGATATTCTGTATATCCAGAATAGATGTCATCATGAGCATGGTAGGAGGCATTGGCGCACCAAACATGCGGACAAACCGGTGCATCACCTGCTACAGGAGTGTGAGCGCGCAGCAATGCCAGCGCATTGTGAGGGTGGAAAGGTCACCTTGTAGCGGGCCTGGAAGGTCTTCATGGCGAATTCTGCCAGAGCGGGCCCGCGCTCGATGCTGTGCAGCAGGAGCGCCACGTCGTAGAAGTAGGGGCAGCGCAGCCGGAGATTCTCCACGCCCGCGCCTGCCTGTATCTTCCTGCGCATGCGCTCCCCATACCACTTGGGCTGCCTGCACAGAAGAGCTGTGTTTGTAAGATTGCATGCCTCCCGGTCACCGCACACTACACACGGCAGCTGTACATGCTGGCCACCCTGCACCGCCTCTGCTCACTGCACACTTCACAAGGCTGCTATAGACGCTGGCCACCCCACATGGCCTCCGGTAAAGAGCACACTCCACAAAAATGCTGTACATGCTGGCCATCCAAGGCTGCTTGGAGCGTCCATGTTTCTGTGTACATCTGATTTGCGGTAGCAAGCTGCTCAGGAGGTTGCGCAGTGTGAAAAGAATGTGAGATGGCAGGCAGTGGGGCACTCACTTGATGGTGATCATGTCCCGCTTGGCCAGCTCTGTGAGGAGCCAGATTGGCAGATCGACGTTTGCACCTGGGTTAACGTCCTCCAGCCCTGCATCAGAATACACATGCCTTGAGGTTCTGAGCAGTGTGTCCACGTGCAAAGAAACTTCCTTGCGGGTCAAGTATCAAGGAATGGCAGTGCATCTGCAGCAAGTCAGCACATGCCTATATAATACCATGCACCAATCGAATCTGCTGTTCCGGCTCAATTTCTGGTATGGCACCGCAGCATATCGTATATATACACAAGTAGGAGGGTCTGTGACCACTGGATTGCAGTAATATCCTTACCCGAGGAGGGGTCAAGTGCTCGGCCGATGCCATTTGCACCGCACTGAAACAGGCATGGAATAGCCGTTTCTTCCGCCAGCACCGAGTCAACGCTGAAGTAGTCGCCCCCACTATCTACCATGGCTATGCTTGTTGGACTTACAGGGTGCCAGTAGCTGCAAACTTTTCTAAGCGATATTCATAGCTTGAACCGAAATACGTCCGCAGACCCCTAAGTCTTTTCCTGTGATAGGACCTTTATGTCATTGTGTCAAGAGCTGGCAGTGTTGCGATGTACAAGTGCCATCACAAAGACTTGACTCGCTGCAAAGTCAGAACCATGGGGGCGTACTTGCTCCCTTCCGAGGGTGCAGTCCCGCTTCAAATGCACTTTGGATGTCCTGCACTCCTCTGAAACAGAAAGGGCGGGCTATATCAACAGAGGGCCCGACGACTGGAAATGACTGTCAAAGCACCTTCATCTCAGTAAGCAGCTGGACATTTTCGACCCTTTCGATTTGTCAGATTGCAAAAGCCGGACATGAGCAGGGACATCTATCTTCCGTGGTATCTTGCCGGTACAAATCCTGGCTGAAAGATGGCAAACATGAAGAGCCTGCCCACGGGGGCACTAGCATCTCGTCCTGTACTGGCCGGGACTCCGATCAGGTCAGGCTGTACTAGTAAGAGGAGACTGGACGCACTCCAGACTCGTGCAATCTCAGCGCCAGAGCGAACCTGGGAGGTGTTGGACAAGGCAGAGGAGGCTCGTCTGCATGAGACGGATGCATTTGCGGAGCTCGTCAACATATCCAAGCAGCAGAGCGTCAACAGACCCCAGAAGGTGATGACTGGTCACATGCAGGACAAGAATGCTGATGAGCTTGATGCTGTGTCCAGTTTCGCTACTCGTCCTTGCTAATGCATGCCCTTTGCAAATGCGCAGGGCGAGCTGACCTTCCGGCAAAGCCCTACATTCAAGGACTGCTTTCCTGGAAGCGAGAAGTGCTATACCGAGATTCAGCACAACGGCAGCACCCTCAGGGTAGGACCTACGGTCTATGCTTGTTGAGTAATCTCACTGTCGTTCATTATGACTGTTATTCTCGACAAGAAGTGACATACATGACGTTAGCATGCATGACCAGGTGCCGTTCCGTCGCGTCCACCTTACCGAGGATAATGGTCATTTTGACCTCTACGACACAAGTGGACCTCAGGTAGTCATCACAGCTGTGCCTGTGACATCTCGGACATCCTCTGTGCTACATCATTAGAGGGTGATCTGGATGGGCATCATGGCCCTGAGCACATGCAGCATGCAGCTCCCCCAACCTGTTGGACCATCTGCGTCCTGTATGTTCCTGTGGTCCTGGAGCATTGAGCTGACCCTGTGGCGTGTCATGCAATCAGGGTTTGAGTGCCCGGGAGGGGCTGCCCAAGATCAGGGAAGAATGGGTGGCGAAGAGGGAGGCGCGGGGCGACAAGGTGCAGACACAGCAGTACTACGCGAAGCAGGGCATCATCACGGAGGAAATGGCCTTCTGCGCAGCCCGGGAGCGCATTGATGCTGAATTCATCCGCTCTGAGGTATGACCCTTGCAATGATGTGGCACCCAGGCAGATCCAACCCCCCAGCACTTTACCACCGGTCTGCCTGGCAACTCCTCACTATGCATCATGCGCAAGCAGATCACATCACTCCACAGTAGGTGAACGCGGTTGTGGTTGGCGCCTCTCCCATGGCTCGGGACTCCCCAAGCAGACTGGAGGGGCGACCAGCCATTGCCTAGTTCTGCAACTATGGACTGATGGGGCGGCAACAGCCACAACACCCTGCTGCATGCTTACATGCCATGGCATGGCATCATGAGAAGAGCATAAGAAGTACTAAAAGCCGCTGGCAACGCAGGTGGCTCGGGGGCGTGCAATCATCCCAGCCAATAAGCGCCACACAGAGCTGGAGCCAACTGTCGTAGGCAAGCTCTTTTGGCATCTCCTTGCACCACTGTATTGTGCTTCCTGGTGCTGACCTACATGTGTTCTATATGCCCATCTGGGGAACGCTCTACTTTAAAACTGCTGCATGGCAGATTGTGGGTGAACAGCACAGATGGTGTGCAGGTCGGGCTTTCCTGGTGAAGGTCAACGCCAACATTGGCAACTCAGCAGTCAGCTCCTCCATTGAAGAGGTGCGCTACGTGGTACATGGATAGCAATTGGCATCTGAGCTCTCCCTCACAGCATCAGGGGCTGTCATTGCCCCATTTGCGCTCAGCACAATGCATGTCGCCAGCACGTGTCATGTCTGGACTATTCATAGTGAGCACCACTGCCAACTCTGCTGTTTGGTTTTGTCCGCTGTTCAGCACGTCTTCACATCATTTTATTTTGGCGATTGCAGGAAGTTGAGAAGCTGCAGTGGAGCACAATCTGGGGCGCTGACACAGCGATGGACCTGTCCACGGGGAACAACATCCACGAGACACGGGAGTGGGTCATGCGGAACTCCCCTGTACCGGTGAGGCCCAGATGTCAGGAGCTTTCACCTTACAGGGCCTGGACATGATAACCTTGTCAAGTGCTGTGTGTCTTCCTGTCTCTTGCCAGGGCTGAGACTGCCCTGCAGCAGACAAGCTCAGCTGCTCACTTGCTGCACGTTGTGCCTTCCCGGTCAGAGGCGCAACGTAGCGCTATGGCTCAGAAGACTTTCAGAGGTGTGGCAGCTCTTCCTATGTGATTGTCCCTGTCAGAAAGGGTGAGATGCTGTTGAATGGACCAAAAATGCAGTTCCTGGCCATGCAGGTGGGAACGGTGCCCATCTACCAGTGCTTGGAGAAGGCAGGCGGCATCGTGGAGAACATCACCTGGGAGCTCTTCCGGGAGACCCTCGTGGAGCAGGCTGAGCAGGTACAGCACCCCTCACCCAACCCAAGTGCACCTCAGACCCTCAAAGGAGCAGTTGACCAGCTCTCACTCTCTGTGCTGCTAGTGACACATCCAGGGCCCCTCTGCGCATCACTAATTTGTCCATTTCATTAGGTCAATCCATATCAGGAAGCTCAGGAGGCAGCGCCTTGGCCTCAAGACATGGGAGGGCGACTGAAGACATAACCTCTGCACGGCTTGTGCAGGGCGTGGACTACTTCACCATCCATGCAGGCGTGTTGCTGAGGCACATTCCCCTCACAGCGAAGCGCCTCACCGGCATTGTGTCGCGAGGAGGCTCCATCCACGCCAAGGTATGATCAACAGCAGGCTGAGGTGCTTGATACCTGGTTGGTGTGAGGGTCCGTTCTATCAAAATGCTGCTGCACACGGCAATGCTAGGTGTGTGCGTGTGCGGTTCAAGGCGCTTGCATTGCGCGGTGTGCCGAAATCTGACTGTGTGTGTGCAGCTGTGCCTGCTGGATCACGTAGAGAACTTTGCATACACGCACTGGGACGAGATCCTGGACATCTGCGCAGAGTACGACATCTCTCTGTCCATTGGAGACGGGCTGCGGCCTGGCTGCATAGCGGGTGAGCAGAATGCCTGACTCACTGGAAGCACATCCACATGCAGAATATCACTTGCTGTGTAGACATGAGCAGTGTCCTGCTTGCGAGAAATGCCCCTCCCCTGAGCATCTCACGTCTGTGCTGCTTGTCAGGATTTCATGGAGGTGTGTGCCTGCGCAGATGCCAATGACGCGGCACAGTTTGCGGAGCTGAAGACACAGGGCGAGCTCACAAGACGAGCGTGGGCCAAGGACGTGCAGGTGATTAACATCTGCCCCTTATGCTGCTGAAATCCACCCTTCTGTTTGATCCTTCCACTCAAGCATACAGATGAGCTCACTCCATAGCTCCAGCCCCGCCAGATGGGTAAAGCTAGCAAATAGCTTCTGGACAGCAAGGCTGGTGCAGCAGAGAGCTCTCTTGTAGCCTGAGGCCACCTGGAGTACATGCGACGGTACTGGAGGTGAAGCTTAACAAAATCATGTGCATGCAGGTCATGAACGAGGGCCCCGGGCATGTGCCACTGCACAAGATTCCTGAGAACATGGAAAAGCAGCTGGACTGGTGCAGCGAGGCACCCTTCTACACTCTGGGGCCCCTGGCCACAGACATTGCCCCTGCCTATGACCACATCACCTCCGCCATAGGCGCTGCCACTATTGGCGCCCTAGGTAAGTCAGCAGCTCCCGGGCATGCCGAGGCTGGCAGAAAATATGCAGACGAAAAAAGACCTGCAACAGGATTTGGCTTTGTCTGGCCACCAACTCAGGACAAGTCAGCCGTGCACTTTGTAAGGATTGTTGAATTCTCCATTGTCACAGGATTCCCCTGCAGTTCCTGCACTCTGAACTGATGTGTGTGTATGTGCAGGAACCGCTCTGCTGTGCTATGTGACGCCAAAAGAGCATTTGGGTCTGCCCGACAGAGATGATGTCAAGGCTGGAGTCATTGCGTACAAGATTGCTGCCCATGCTGCTGACCTGGCCAAGGTGTGACCCAGTCCTTCATGCCTCCTGCAGCAGCCCATACTGGTCTTTAAACCATGCAAACACAGGTTTGATAGCAAGAGAAGCTCAGCTTGAGAATGCCTGTTTAAACTTAGCGCCTTTTCTGCCACATGCAGGGTCACCCCTATGCTCAGGAGTGGGACAATGCTCTGTCAAAGGCGCGCTTTGAATTCAGATGGTGCGCTTCCTGTCATGTCCCTCACCCAGTGCTTGTTGCAGCCTTGATGATGTCGCCTCATCAGGGTACAAAGTATGTGGGCTCAAACTAAAATTGTCCCTGAGCTGCGACGACACTGCAGGTATGACCAGTTTAACCTGTCTCTGGACCCTGTGACAGCCAGGTTATTCCACGACGCCACGCTGCCCCAGGAGCCCGCCAAGACTGCCCACTTCTGCTCCATGTGTGGCCCCAAGTTCTGCTCCATGCAGGCACGCTCCTACCTTGCTTCATCACCAGACTCTACACTCATGTCTGTGTCCTGTCCTTTCTCAAGGCTTGTAGACCTTGCACATTCTATGGCAGTCAAGTGTGGCACGCTATTCTCTGTTTGTTCCTGCGGGGCTGCTTGGAGATCAATTGGTGTAAAGCTGATGGAGGCAATGAACATGCCCAATCAGGCTAGACAGAGTAGACTTGGAGCTGAGGCAGGCTAGGCTGATGTCCTTGTCTGCTCTGCTGCAGATCACACAGGAGCTGAGGGACTATGCGCAGCAGCACCAGATTGACGAGGAGCTGGCTGCCCAGGTAGGCATGCCTGGCGATTGCAGGACTCATTGTCTAAGCACCCTCCATGAATTCCACCAGATTCTATGAGCGCTGTGTTGGGACTCATGGGGGGACCGAGTTACATTGCTGCGCTCAACTTCGATGCAAACATGGGGTGGGCTGAATGCCCCTGCAGTTGTCTGCAGCGCGTCATAGACCTTGCTTGCTATGTCGTCACAGCAAGTGGCTCAAGGCTTGGCATGCGCTGTATCAAGTATGCGGAAAAGCTGAGGCCGTCTGTTGCGCAGACTGGCATGGCCGAGATGTCCGAGCAGTTCAAGAGCGTGGGAGCTGAGGTATATCTGGATGAAGCCACCGTGGAGGCGACTGTGTAAGCTGAGCGGCGTTGAGCCAAGAGTGGCACTAGAGAAGCAAGCGACTTGGGCCGCTCTCTGCAGAATCTGTGTTGGTAATAATCAAGGCATCCAATCACATCAGGGCTTGGCTTGAAAAGCTTCAGCTTTTGAGGGCTGTTCCAGGGCACAAGGTATCAAGGCGCTGAGCTTGTGCTAAGCAGCTGCTTGTGATTCTCAGCCAACAGGACCACAAATGAAGTTGGACATGCTGGCTCACATATTTCGCTGCAGCGGTCAGCGCTGATTTAGTTGTGTGTACATTAGGAGTTTGAGAGGCATGAACATCTGAGATTCACAGTGTGCGAAGTGCTTTGGGTGAGAGCATTCTCTCGCTCATGTAGGCACTGGATGTGTACTGAAGCACACTAGCTGTATATTCACTTCAAGACAATTGCCAAAGGCTGGATACTTGCCACCAACCTGCTCAATCTGACAACACACAGAGCCCCCGCTAGAAACAGAGACAGCACCCAAGTGGGCCAACTCAGATTTCATCTGCCATTTCTACCTCTCATCCTTGCGTTTCGGTGTGGCATGGGCTTTCTGGGCCGTCCCTAAAACGAGTTGAAGGTAGCAAAAGCAAAAAACAGCAGGTCACTGGGACTTCGCAGGTGATTCCTCAACCCACTACTGCTCCAGCTCAAGCTAGCTTAACTTCCCAGATCGAACGGGATGGGGTGTAGTATAGCTGATATGAACCTGCCATACCATTTGAGGATTATGCTTGTATATATCACGGCTTCTGATTCGGAATCTCCTGTCAATCTCATGTTGTCGTTAAGAACTAATTGATGGGTCTTGTCGCAGCAAGTGAGCTTTCTACGTCTGTAAGTGCATATCAACACCACTGTGGGCATAGCCGCCACCCACACGTCATGACGAAGGGGATGCAAGTGATGCAGTGACTGGTGATGCGAGCACATGGCCCTTCGTTGCCCACAGGCATATATAACATTCATATAAAAGGCCGATGAGTATTTGCGGAGAGCCTGTACACCCATACAGAAGGTGCGGGCTTTTTTGCTATTCGCGTGTACACGATACAGAAGCCATTTGGCATGGGATGGTGCTCGAGACATGGCTTATACTCTCATTCGGCTTGTCGTAGCCTGCTTTTGTTCGTTCAGGGTAGGAGACCGCATCGAGACTAGATGGCCCAGAGCTCTTAACCCTACCGCAGGGGCGTCACAATCAAGACGCAAACCCTGAGAGATGAGTGCAACGCTGTGACAGTGTTCTGTGCTTGCCTGCAATCAATAAAGTTTGGGACGTATTTATAGATTGTTGAACAACACTCCGAATTTCACTTTGCGGGTGCGGCATTGCTGGCAGTGATACCGAGGCACAGTGGCATATAATCCTCCTCGGTTTGACTGACAAATGAAGGCAAACGCCGTAAGTAGACTCTAGACCCAGTCGGTAATGGCGGAATCTACATTATTGGAAGTGGGATAAGAGAACTGGGTGCGGTACTAGAGCTGCCAGAGCTGTCATGGCTTCTGCTTGCTCTGCCCTGTACTTCCTAAACTTGAAGGGAGACATCCTCATCCAGCGGACCTATAGAGACGATGTAGAGTAAGCTCCTGGCCTGTTCACTGTTGTCCATGTCCTGTGCTGAGCCTCTACCGCTTTTGGCCCTTCCCTCAACGTCACTCATGAATGGCCCTTGCACGAGTGGTGTGTCATGGGCTACCTGTCTCATTACAGTGACCATTCCTGCCACTAGGCGCATTCTTGAAGGTTACTAGGTATCAATCAGTATGCTGCCTGCTCATTCATCCCCTCATTGTGTCAGCAGGTGTTGCAATGCTGCCTTGCAGGAGGAACTTAGCTGCCACCTTCCGCAGCCACATCCTGAACAGCAGAGATGCAGACAACATTGTAAATCACACACCAGTGCGGGTGCTGGGGTCATGCAGCTTCATGTATATGCGGCATGGGGACGTCTACATTCTGGGTGTCACCAAGCAGAATGCCAATGTGATGATGGCCTTTCGCTTCATGACCAATGTAAGCGTCCAGCCACGCTATATGCCCCACAGTATCCGCCCATGCTTCTTACATTCTGACATTCTGACAGAGAGTAGATGTGCTCAATTGTCAAGCCCTTCAGTTTGGACTGCATTCCTGAAAACACCGAGACGTTCACCTTGGCTCATGCCATATTTAGGGGCTTGCAGAGACACGTAACACCCTGTTGCAGCTTCTAATGAGGCTGTGCTTGACATGGACTGTCATGCCTATACAGGTGGTGAGCCTGTGCAAATCATACTTTGGCGGGGAGTTCAGCGAGCAGAGCATAAAGAACAACTTTGTGCTCATCTATGAGCTGCTGGATGAGATAATGGACTTTGGATACCCTCAGGCACGATTCTCCTCTAGCTCTCCTCTAACATAATTGCCTCACTCCAGATCCTCATGAACAGTCTAGGCTCCAGCAGTTGCAGGAATACCAATTGCGGAAGCTTGCCTGTCGATTCCGGCTCAGGCAGCAGCTAGACATGGAGGCGGTTTTGTAGCATGCAACTGCTCACTGAAGGGCACTCTGACATCACCTGATGTCTGCTGCAGATAGTGGATGCCTCCATATTGAAGCAGTACATCTTCCAGAAGGGCTTCATCACAGAGGCGGCAAAGGCCAAGAGAGAAGCAGAGGCCCAGAACGCCACCCTGCAGGTCAGTGAAAGCTCTCGTCACCACTGCACCTTGAGTGTTCACCTTGTTCAGTGTGCCTGCAGCTATTCATATTAAGGGACACAGTTGCTGGTCAGGAGCTGTTTTGCACCTGTTCCTTCGCTTTGGATGTGTGCAGGGCAAGCTGTGAGGGGTGTAGTGGAGCCACTTGTGTTGCCTTGAGGGGTGCCACATGGTGCGCACAGGTGACGGGCGCTGTGGGCTGGCGCAAGGACAGCATCAAGTACAAGAAGAATGAGGTCTTCTTGGACATTGTGGAGCAGGTGAGTCTTCCCCCTCCCCATCTTGCATGATGATCGATGCCTACAAGACTTCCTGGCTGTGCTCAAGATGATAAGCCTTTCCCACAGATGGTCACGCAGCTGTGCTATAGGGGTGCATGCACTGATGGTGATGCTGCCGGCTGACTCACCAGTGTGTGCAGTGTCTGCTGCAGCCTTGGGCTGCTTGTTGCTGCTCACAAAATGCTACAGCCTCCTCTTGCACAGCTGCCATGTTGGGTGCGTTGCTGATGAAGAGCTGGTGCCATGCAGGTGAACATGCTGACCAGCAGCAAGGGCACTGTGCTGCGCTGCGATGTCAATGGCAAGATTGTCATGAAGGTTTTCTTGTCGGGCATGCCGGACGTGAAGCTGGGCCTCAATGACAAGCTGGAGGTGTGCAACGCCCTTGCAACCTCTGCAGAGGATTGAGTCTGTTGCTGCTGTAGCTGCTTCATCAACTGCAGAGACTTATTTGTAATCTGAAGCATGCGTAAGTTCATGCTGGCCCTCATAGGAGGACTACCCATTATATCTGTGATATGTCAGAGCACTTTGTACTTCTTTCTGTTGAGCTCATGGAGGCAAAAGGGCATATGAGGAGGCTTGAGCCAGTCAGCAGACTCTACAACGATGCCAAGCGCACCTGTGCAACTACATGAGTCACAGGTGCATCCGGCATCGATGCACAGTCAGATGACTGGCTCGAGTCCAGCGATGATAATTTCTATATGTTGACAGCAATGCAGGCGTGTAACAGGACTGATTGTGGAATTGCAGGATGTGACCTTCCACCAGTGCGTGAACCTGGGGCGCTTTGACGCTGAGAAGGTGGTGAGCTTTGTGCCTCCGGACGGGGAGTTTGAGCTCATGAAGTACCGCTGCCAAGAGGGCATCACCCTCCCGTTCAAGGTGAGCGCTGCTACGACTGAATGCCAGAAAGCTCTTCGGCTTGTGCTGCAGCTGCCCCCTGGGAAAGCTTGTCATTGAGCAGTCGTGTGTGCGCTGGAAGCTGGCAAAGCGTTGTGTGCATCTCCTACACTACTTCCAGCTTACCACGGTCTGCCAGATGACAAGCGTCCTCTTGATGGGCTAGGAAAGTTCAGCTGTACAGCCGCAGCTGTGCTCAAACATTCTGCATATTGTGAAGGTTTTGCACTGGGTCTTGCATTAGCTGTCATGACCGCATGATCAAGGTTTGGACACAGCAGTGCAGATGGGGCAGGTGCACAGAAGGCTCCACGCACCTGTGATCAAATTTTTGCGCACCCGCAATCACCTGCAGGTAACGAAAGCTTGCGTGGTGCAGCAGTTGTGCTGATAGGGAGAGGATATGCAGGTGACGCCCTTGATCACGGAGCTGGGGCGGACGCGGATGGAGGTGAATACCAAGGTGAAGGCGGGCTTCAGCAACAAGCTCTTCGCGCTCAACGTGGTCATCACCATCCCCGTGCCCGACACCACTGCCAGCGCAGACATGCAGACTAGCATCGGTGAGCAGGCTCCCACTCAGTGCCTGAAAGTGAGTGCTGTTCAGATTTTTGTTTTTGGGCGCTCTGCTGAGCATGCTCCCACTTTCACCTGTAGATACGTGCTGCCCTTGCTCAAGAAGGGAGATGGGGTCATGGTAGAGAGCAGACTGCATCATGAGTGCTCCACAGGCTGATTGGACAGCTCGGAGAATACCTCCTAGCACTCGCAAGAAGTGATGCAGGCCCTACTACTCTGGCCAAACATGCATAGGTTGTCTCATGCATGCATTGGCTAAGCTTGGCATGATGAAGTGCTGAGCACTGGCCAGGTATACTAGACACGACTGTTTCCGATGCATTCATTGTCAGAAGCTCCTGGTGCAATACCTATGGCCTTTATGCACATGCAGGCAAGGCGAAGTACGACAGCAAGAAGCATGCGCTGGTGTGGAAGATCAAGAAGTTCACAGGCGCCACCGAGCACTCGCTGGTGTCTGCAGTGGAGCTGATTGCCACAACCAGGGAAAAGAAGTCCTGGAGCCGGCCCCCCATCTCCATGACCTTCCAGGTGGGCCTTGCATGCCTGCTCCATGGGACGCCCTAATCAGCCAGTCTCCTGATTGCGTTCATCATGCTTCAGGGGGAGTAGCTGCCTTTTTCCTGACAATGGGCACCACCAAGGACGTTAGGTGTACTACTGAGCGCCTCGCCCTGTCATGGTATACAGTGTCTCTGCTTTGCATTGCCATGCTATAGGGAGATTTCCATGTGGCCGCAGGTCTTGCATGGGATCAGGAATGCCAAGGAGGTGGGTGGTGCGCATGTCCATGCTAAGACTGTGTTCTGCAAATGCAGGTGCCGATGTACAGCGCTTCTGGTCTGAGAGTGCAGTACCTCAAGGTGTGGGAGAAGAGCGGCTACAAGGTAGACAAGTGGGTTAGGAAGGTGTGCAAATCAGGGGACTACAATATCCGGACATGATTGTGAGGTCTTGCGTTGCGATTGAGGCAGACCTACCAGTTGCATACCAGTGAAGAATTGTGAGCTCAGTTAAGCAGGAAGCATACATCATCTCTGAACGCAAAGTACACACGGCGTGGCAGACATCAAAGATCTCTCTTTGTATCAACACGGTAGGGCGACCAGCAACTGTGAGCGTGAAAAAGATTTGGACAAGCATTACAATCCCAATCGATTTGGTTGCCTATTGGCCTCGCACAACGGCAGTCAAAAGGACTCCTCTGGGACCACATCACACCTCGTCATACGTGCAGGCCAATGTGCACTGCCGCACAAATTGCAAGGGCTTTGTCACTCTCTGTCTGCAGATATCCCACTGAATGGCGCACCTTTCAGTCTACCACAGAGAAGCACCATGATGCTTGCACTTGTCTGCAGGATTTGACAAACCTCACACTCAAAACGCCTTCAGGCATCACCACACTATATTGTACAAGCAGTCAACCACAAAAGCATCGCTGGGACCACAGAAGGATTCAAATGCCAAGTTGACCGCTATAATCAATACATGACTGCTGCTTGTGGCTGTCCTTGCTGCATCCCTCCAGGATTTGCTTGCTGATACCCTGGAGCGCCACGCCCCCCATACTGACTCTGATATGGCCTGCACAGTCCAATTGCTGTGATAGTGACTGTTGTTTGCTAAGGCGTTGCGCACCTCCTGCTTGCATGCATGTAGCCGCTACTTAGGCGCTGACAAGGATAAACTTTTATGGCACAGTAGCACCCCTACTCTGTGCTGTTCTTCCCCTAGTGATGGCTTGTACACTTCAGAGGAAAGAGCTCGGGCCACTTCGACATACGAGAGCAGCATTTGCTGAATCGGGGCGCATGCATTGTACAGGCAGCTTTCCAGCAGATCACAACTCTCCCACCAAGCAGGGCTGTGCAAGCGGGAGCCTGATGCAGCTGTCTCGAGCTCAACAGCAGTGTCTGCTGAAGCAGTGGAGGTGCCTACAGCCTTCGTGTCCCTAACATCCCCTGCCAGGCCTGTGAAGAGGGGGAATCACCTGTCCATACCCCGGCTGTAGCCCCCTCTGCCCGGGCCTGGGTGTGCTGGGGCATGCACGGCGTGCCTAAACTCACGAGGTTTTGCAGCTTCCACAGTCTCAGGCTCCGGGGGCAGCCCTGGTAACCGTGTGTGCCTGAAGCGGCACCTTGGCCCGTACACGCAGAAGCCCAGCTTGTACATGTTGCATTCCTGCACCTCAGAACACACTGATCAGTATGCTGCCACAGCTTTAGTACCCCTACACTGTACATCAGCACAGGGAATGAGCAGCAAAGATGGCAGTCTCCACTTTGGCAGGGGAGTCCAATAGCAAACTTGCCAGAAAAGTAAGGCTTCTTCATGTGCACAGACAGGCCCTCTTGAGCCCCTTCAGACGGCATCAGGTGTCAGCAGGCAGAGTGAGTGCATCAGATGCTTCAGAATGGTGACACACCTTTACATCTTCCAGGGTGTGCTTGAAGGGGCAGTCAGGCTCTTTGCACTCCCCAAACTTTATCAGGTTCCGGCAGACGGGCAGCCGCGCCGGATCAAAGACGTGCAGGAAGCCGCAGTCCTCGCCCTTCATGCAGAGGCCTTTCAACCAGTAGCTGCACACCGTCTGCACATCACACACAGGCCCCCTTAAGCACTAGCTTCAATTCAGAAAGTGAGCCGTTCAACCATTCCGCCTACTCGCAAGATGGAAAGCCTCACATCTCTCAAGCTAGCAGAATATCACATGTGGAAGCCCGACTTGCTGCTGTATATGAGGAGACGAGCGCAAACGACTCCTTGTCAGTGTGATGCAATATCATTTGGACAAGGGTGGTTGAGCATTGCCTGTCTATAGTTCCGCTGGAACCCTCCATAGCTCTGGCCGATAGGACGCGGTCCTTGCTGGACTATCTGCAGCTGGTTTTGTGGTCCCTATAAGCATACATAATCTGTTCAGAGATACTGCTTGTCATGCATCTGTATCAGAGACTGGACAGGGAGGCGTGTGGCGCTATTCGCTCAACGTTAGGAAGCCAAAAATACCAGTGTTAACCAGAATAGAGGCTCACCGAACCCGGCGGGGGCTGAGGACCTGGCCCAGGTGCTGCTGCTGCTGGAACATTCTGCAGTGTCTTTTCAAAGTCGAAGTCTAAATCGTCATCCATCGCCTATATTATGATAGTGTTCGCTCACATACTATTGTCTCAGTTTCTCCCTTTATCAGCTGCGGCCTCGTTGCTTGATATGAAGGGCCTTGACCTGTACGATCTCAGATCACCTCACCTTACCTCACCTCACCTCAAAACGCTGCAAGCGACAATGCGAGCTTTGCTTGCAGCAATTTTCACCTCTAGATGCTATGTACACAACGTTTGCAGCAGCGAAGTGAAGGTTTAGGAATGCATCACCAGTGTACGCTCCAAGTCAGACTCTATGACAAAGCATTATATGATATGCCTAAGGCTTCCTAATTCTTCATTGCGTCTCGGTGGCTGAGACATTCGGCGAGCGTGTACCAAACGATTGGTAAAGGCAACAGTGGAAGAAGAGGTTACAGGGTGTGTGCTGCAAAAGAGACAATTGGCAGGCTGAAAGCTAATCGGTGATCTGGTCATCAAAGGCTCTCTAGTGTTTCAGCCAAGTCTCGATCTAAGCGCCTGAGGACTGTTCCATTATAAACTCGCTACGTTGAATGGCGAAGAAGGAAAATGCTTTGGATCTGGCAAAGCTCATAGACAAAGGCGTCAGAGTGAAGCTCTCAGGAGGCAGGGAAGGTTGGACGCGGTCCTCGAGGCATGCTGTGGCATGTCATATACATGATGTGAGCGATTGGATAGTGTCACATTCAATTCGAACTGTACTGACATACACACCTTGACATGCAGTGGAGGGCGTCCTGAAAGGCTATGACCAGCTGCTGAATCTTGTGCTTGATGAGACGATAGAGTACGCCAGAGGTACGTTCCTTTGGGTGCAGCATGGCAAAGCGATTACCCATGCCCTTCAGATCTGGATTCGAGCTGGAAGATTAAGCTTTCTGTCATCATGGAGCTTCCTGTTGCAATTCCCTAGGCTGCTGTCAGGCCTTTGCTGATCCAGGGGCGTGATGCTGCTGCAGATAAGGATGATATGCTAAAGACCATAGATGAGACACGACCTATGGGACTTGTTGTGAGACACCCCCCCTCATCGCTGAGAGACTTTTGCTGCACAAATACAATGGATGGTCTTGATTTCAGGATGCCATGCATGCTGGCAGAATCGTCGTGTAGCATACTGATCTCTGGAGACGCAACAGCACTGGCGTACAGGTCTGCAGGGCTTTGTATGCCAGAGATACAGGGCCAGCCCATAACCTGAGCAAGCGATTGGTTTTATGCAGGTATGCCGGGGCACAGCAGTGATGATGGTATCACCCACAGCTGGCACAGAGGAGCTAGCTCAGAACCCTTTTGCTGCCGAGGCCGAGTAGCCAGGCAGCACATTTGCGGGTAGCATGGAAAACCAGCCATCAGCATGATTGTGTACCTGATTGAGTGGACAATGAAAGGCCCGTGCGGAACGCTCTCCTTGCGGATAGCTCTGTACCACATCTCCTAGTGAGCTTTCTCTAGGTCATGGGCAGAGAAAGGAAGCAGAATAGCACTGTGAAGGAACGTCTCTTTGCTCTACAGACATCTTGGAGCAGCCTATCCCTTTTCAAGCCGATGCTGCTGTTGCTGCTGACCAATTTCTGGACCTTAAGCCTGAGCTGATGTCCCTTGAGATTTTTAGCTGAGGTCTCACCATTCTATTTAACAGTAAGTGTCTGTCAAAGGCCCCTTCATGTTAAAATTGTTGGCACAGATGCAACTGTGACCCCAAAAAGAATGTACAGGAGAGTCATTGGGATGTCAGCAGATATGCACTGCAGAGATGGGTGTGCTCAGTGCTTGAAGTCTGATCCACTCCCATATCGCCATGCATCCGCAAGTCGCCTCAATCGGTACTGTCTCTTGGCATCTGAGCCCTTCGCCATGTTGTCCAATACAGGTCGCCCCACCTGCGTTGCACATCCTTGCTGATCAGACTGGTCATGACTGTGGAAATCCACCACTTACAGCTACGAGGCCAGAGGTCTTTTATCCAGTCTGTCGAGACCTTTACTGTCTCTCTAGATGGTCATCAGCCCTCACCTTGTCCAAGAAGGTATAGCTCCCGAGGGCGGCGAAGTGCCTAACCCAGTCCAGCATGGGCGGGATGCCGACGTGCCCAAAGATCTGGGGCACAAAGCCCGGATCGTCCAGCACCTGCCCAAACAGCGTTTTCCCCATTGGCCCGAACTGGACCACATCCTGCAGGCCAGTAGCACTGCTTCAGTAGAATGAGTAGTTGTGCCTCCTCGCATCAAGGTGTGAAGCTAGACTTGTGCATGAAGCCCTTGATCCATGTCTTCTACAAGAGCAAAGACTTCTCAAGTCATCACGCAAGGTCATCATATGTGCACAAAGCCTTCCCGTGGTCCATGTACCAGCTGGAGTGTAAGCACATGCAAAAGTGGGTTGAAGAGTGCAGGCCTGCATACCTGTAGAAAGGGCTTCAGCACAGGGTCCCCGAGCCGCTGCATGGCTGCAAAATTCTTTGCCAGAAGCTGCACCACAGTCAGCAACTACTCAGATGACCTTCTAAGTCACATGATCTAATGCATCCATAACACATCCCGGGGTTTGGGGACATCCATGCACGGCCGAGCCTGGATCCATCATCTGTCATTGAGAAGTGACCGGTAAGTTGGCTGCTGCAGTGTGATGTCTCCGTGAAGGATGTGTGATGCGCACCTGATTGATGAAGTTGGGGTTGGGCTTCTCTCCAGGGCGCACGCTCATGGCGCGCTGGAGCATCCAGGCGCCGCTCAGCCCCGGGTTGTAGGCGTTCACCAGCGCCAGCGACTGCTTGTCCAGCGCATCCGCCTGCACCATTGGACTCATCTTGCATCCCTATGTCAGAAGACCTACACCTACTACACAGCCACATGCTCACGGTGCGCTGGGCCGTCCAGGCGCGACACTAGGTCAGGAGCACTGACTGCCGCCAGAGAGAGCTTCTCCGATGCATCTGCTTGCGTAGTGTGGTGTGCCCTTAGAGGATACCTTGTAGCATGGCATGCCAAAGCACCAACAGATACAAGTCGTTGACAGGCTATCAAAAACATGCATGAGACCCGAGGGATCACCTCCAGGGCCTCAACAACAGCCTCGCGCAAGCGGTCCAAGTGGCGGGTCATTGCCCCAAAGCCTCCAAAGCTGAGCGGGCTCTGAATGCCAGAGGCGTCCCCTATCTGGAGCACCCTGTTCCATGTAGGCTTTAGAGGGCTCTGCACAGCACAGAGGCAGATCTTTTTTTAAAGATCCGGTTGCTCAGAGGTGTAATACTTTTCCTTAGTCCCATAACAGGCTATCCTGGCATTGATGTTGGTGTTGAAACGCATATTCAGCTGCAGGTTTCACCAGTTGCAGTTGCAGTTGCAGTTGCAGACATGCAGTGGAGATGACGGAGATGTGCACGATGTGGAGTTCAGCCTTGAAGAGTACGCCACCTGCCTATAGGTCGGGAAGAATCCAAAGAGGATGCGCAGTGGTTGCAAATCTTCCAGTTTCACGTTCTGGTACTCGGGCATGAGCCTCCAGTAGTCTTCCAACATGCTCTCCAGAGCCGGCCTGCGCTGGACAGACCCATCAGCCGACGACATTGGATGCAAATGTAGTCATCTCACCATAAGCATGCATGGCCTTATAGGGATGACACAGGACTGCAGAGGGTTTAGGCTCCGATGATACTGAGTGCAAGGCTGTGACTCCGTATGTGCATGCCGCTTCAAATCTCAGAAGGAATTGTGTCCTTGCTGCACATGTAATGCTTGCAATGATAAGACTTTACAGTGTAGCTTATGGAAGGACCTCATTACTGGGCCAGTGGCCTTTTGCAGAGATACAGTCAAGGGAACGGAAGGGAGCCAGAGAGGAGAGGAGACAGAGGAGCTGCACCTGCTGGGATCAGCATCGATGTATGTGAAGAGGTAGGTGGTCCGGTCAGTGCTGCCGCTGCCTGAGGGGAAGGCTTCCCAGAAGTACTGCACATTGGGGATGGGAGCGTCCGGCCCTTGGGTGGGCATGTTGGTGTATATCACATCACCTGTGCAGGCCAAGCCCACGTCACTACAGTGGGTTAGCACTTACAGGGCAAGAAAGTGTCTGTTGAGTTCCATTAGAGATTGACGTAAATTCAGGTGAGGGGCTGCAGGGTTCTGATAGGGCTGGGAACAGGTGTCAGCTTGACCAGCCTGGTGTGGCCTATCATGTCTCTGAGCAGGACCCCATGGCGGGGCTCACGCAGTCCAGCAACAGGCTCCAGCGGGCAATGCAGAAGGATGGGCACGCAATTTCTGCACGTGCAAGATGCATACAGAACGGCTTGCAGTAATCTGAGGCGTACCCGTGCTGTTATCTGTGAAGCCCCTACAGCATGAGCCCACGACAAGGCACACGCCGTCTGGTCTCTGTCCCCAGCGAGCCTGGCGCACTATGGGGGAGAAGTTGCCCATGCAGTCTATGAGTAGGCGCCCGCTCACTTCGGGCTCCTCTGCATTGCCTGGATAGCCATGAGATCATGATGAGACGTTCTTCACCATAGAGAAGTTGGTAAGGAAGGCAGGCTAAGTGCCATAGTACAAAAATGGTAGGCTCGAAATACTGGGCAGCATTGGTGAGCGAAGGCCGACAAGCTACCATGCAGCAGCATCTGCTATGTATAAGGCGATGTGTCACCTGCAGAGACACTGCTGCTGGAGGCTGAGGCGCCATTCCCTGAGGAGCCATTCCTGGAGGCGCTCTCAGGCATGACCAGTGAGACGCCGTTGGGGTGGACCTTGACGCCCTCTGCGGCTGCAAACTCATAGACGCGCCCTCCGGCCTTCTCAAAGCGCTCCCTGACCTGCGGGGCATAGCATGCTTGCTTGTGGGGTAGGAGTCTGATGGTCCTTTCATCAGGCAAATATGTACAATACGTCCTTCAGAATGTTTGAAGTGCTGCATGCTGAGTGAGCAAAACGATTTGGTGATGTGGACTCGGGCGCTTACACTGCAGAGCACACATTGCCCGATGCACATCACGGCATGCAAGAATACGGGAGCAGTTGAAGTGCACTGGACCTTGCCGGCGCGCCCTCTCTAGCTGCTCAGCTTCTGGCTGTTGAAGGGATTCCACTCTGAAGCAGCTGACTCCCCACAACAGCGTTCAGCTGACCTGCCAGAGTAGATGCCCTAGCAAAATAGCGCGCACATGAAGAGCCAGTGCATTACCTTGGCAATGGCCCTGTCAGGGCGGACTCCCAGGTTGAGGACATCCCTGGTCCACACATCCTGCCCGCCATGGAACCCAGCGCGCACAGGGTTGAACTCAATCCCAATGCACTCCTCGGCCTCCTCCCTTGTCAGAAGCCCTTCCCCTACCTGCACGTAGAGCAAGATCTCCCAATTCATATTAGCTGGGTGCATGCGATCTCGTAAAGTTACTTTGGGAATAACACCTTGATATCGCTGCCGTGCTGTATGAAGCCAAGCTATAAGAAACCTGTCAGCAGGTGTGGTATGGCCTGTGTCATGCATGCTGCCACTGTGGCGAGACCCACACATGAGGCCTGCCAACAGAAAATCAGCGCAGCTCACCAGCTCATTCAGCTCCTTCCTGCTGATGTTCCACTCCTGATCGCGGCCCTTCAGAGGCCCTCGCTCCACCACAGCCACTCTGCAAACAGCGCCAGTATGAGCAGTGGCGACAGAAGAGGAGACACTATGGTCAGAAAGGGCACTCATCACCCTCCTTGCATACGCTTGAGATGGGTCAATGAGGCTGCATGCTAGCTGCAAATTCCGTAGCTGGCAGGCTGCTCTGGGCATCATGCAAGGCCTAAATCTGCTACCCTGCACGATTCACCTCATGGGGTACAGCAGGTTCAATGGGCAAATCAGCCCTGATAGCTGTGGAATGGGGAAGTCCAAGTCATCCTACGAAGAGAATATAGCAGCACTGATCCGAAGGCGGCTGCACCTGAGGCCTTTGAGCTGCAAGGCGCATGCCAGGAAGATGCCCAGCGTGCCTCCGCACATGACCACATCAAACTTTGCTGTGCCGGGAAGGGGTGTGGACACCTCTTGTACAAACTGGGGCGCCGATCCTCTCATCTGTGCAAGCACATGCATTTCGTCTTCCACCATGCATGCTTTAGCTCGGAAGGGGTGGGCCATCCCGCACATGTATGACCTGAGCAGGAGCTGCATACTGCACAGAAAAAAAAGCTCCCGGGCAGTTTCTGTATGCTTATACTGGGATTCACAGTGCCTTGTAAACAGCTTCTGCATGCAGAAGCGCAGTGAGAGATGCGAAGTTGGTACGCAAGGGCGATCTGAGCTCGCAAATTGAGGAGGCGCACCTCAGCAGTCCTGAGCCGTTTCCAGGCCTCGTCTGCTTTCCTGAGAGCTGTGAGAGTTGTCCCGCCTCCAGCTCCACCAGCTGCAGATCATACAGACATTCCGCTGAGATTGCTGAATGCTCTGTTGCCCTGAGACTGTTATCATGTGCGGGCCGATGGCACAAGAGGGCTCCTAACGTCAGTCAGCACAGGAGCAATAAGCATGGCAGAGCTTTCCGGACTGGCATGTAACTAATGCTCGAAGCTTCACTCAGTCCTAACGTCCCCACGGCTTCTGTGCATCTCTCGTTCGTAGGCATCATACCTTGCATGTCATGCGCAGACAAGCGCCATGTGCCACGAGATACCCGAATAACGAGCATGCTCCTCCTCACCCTGGAATTTGCCTCTGTACAGCATCTACAGAGAATGGCCTACCTTGGGTACTGTTGCTCTCCTCCATCATCTTGAACATTTCCTCAACCCTGCTGCTTGTACTGCTTGTCTTGGCGCCAGCAGTTGACATGGAGGCTTGGCAGGGAGCAGCTACTCGAAAGGCCCTTCCCTGCATCATTTGTCGAGACATCAGCAAATGCTCGCGATATTATATCACAGATACGCAAACTGTCCTCTGTGGGAGAGCCACTATGAAGGAGTCACCTTGTGCGATTGTCCCTGACGAAGCAGGCTCATACTCTGTCTTGTTCCTATCCTAAAGGGCAGGGAGGCACAGAAAACCATACTGCCATGCCTTGGGGACAATCCATGTACGCTGCATGGTGTTCCAGTGTATGTTTGCGTCTGGCATGGCCACACCATCCTGCAGAGTAGGCCGGCTCGTGCAGGCTCAATGGCAGCAACAGTACCCAAGCAGCTGTAGCATTTATGGGCCTTTTCTGTGACCGTGGTAAGCCACTGAGTACGGAAAGGAGGAGCTATATTGAGCATTTACCAGGTGACTTGACGTCATGACGTCATCTCGCGAGATGTCTGGTATGGATCTGCGCTGCTAGAATCTGATAGTGGTGGCTTGTGGCGTCCAGTACAATAACTTACGCAGCAATCATGCCGCGTGCTCGCCAATTAATTGGGCAGCTCGCCGCTAGGTACAGCAGTGGCACCAGGGTACCCTGCCATGCTTTAGCAACAGAAAGCTGCACATGTGCAGCGTGCTCTCCAACATCATTGAATGACAGCAGTAGATCATATCACGTTGGCTCACACGCATCAGTCGGTGTCTCGTCAAGTGGAGGAGCGTGCACAGGGTCCAGATCATGTGGTTGCAGCGGCTGCAGGGCCGATGCAACTGGTGCGCATAGCCGTCTCCTCAACCGCGATGTGCCCGAGTGCAGCAGAAAGCCGAAGTCACAGCGGCATAACAGTTGAGGATACACAGGTCTGGGAAGCCAAGGGGTCCTGAGCAGCACAGCCAGGAATGCTTTGGCAGCGAAATCAATCCTTTTGAGTAGCAGGCAACGGCATATGGACCTCAATCATCAAATACGGGCCTTCTCAAGCGTAGATGACTACCAAAGTCAGGTGTGGCTTTACGTATCTGCCATGTGGGCGCATCACTGCTGGTCATGCTTCCAGCTGATGAGCATCTGAGTTTGCACCTGTGTGTGCAGCTTGACGCCATCAACGATGCCTTTGTGGAAGCAAGAGATGAGATAGAGTACGCACAAGAGGTGCATATGGACTTCCATGCATGCCCTCATTCTGTCTCCGCAAGGACCACTTCAGGACCACTTCCCAACATGCCTTGGCTCTGGGAAAGATCTAAGCCCCCCGCCCGACTTGCCCTTGCCCCCTCCTGCACATGTGTGCGTCGGGGACTGTCGCACTTTTCACAAAATCCGCCAGCACTTTTGCTAACACCCGAAACCCTGCTGCAGGACAGTGAGACGGTATACTTTGAGGAAGGCTTGAAGACAGCACAGAAGGCTGTTGGGGAAGCCATGGGGAAGTACAATGCGCTGCTGGATAGCCTGAGCGAGCAAGAAAGAGGCAAGCTACAGCGCTCGATGGGCATGAAGATGGAGCAGCTCAAGGTGACAGGCTGCTCTTTGCCGGGAACACCCTTTGTGATCTGATTCTGAGTTGCAAAGGCATGCACTGGGTGTGATGGTCTTGGCTTTTTGGCATGATGCTGCTGCTGCCAAGCCCCTGCCTTGAGCATGAGGCAGCAAATAATGCAGTCAATATGAGATTGAGTGCATTGGTCTGCTTACACCATCAATTGCAGTACTGCTGTGACCCACTGCCTATTCTGCCAGCTCCATGTTGTCATGACATGTCCCGACAAGCACAACGCCTGCTTGCAGGCAGAGCTGTACACGGTGGAGCAGACGCATGCATGAGCACATAGGCTATGATCCTATGTCTACCTAGCCAGCACATGTTCTGTGCAACCAAAGTCCTTGTAAAGTCTGAGCGCACACTGAAGTCACCCGCAGAGCTGCACCCGCCCATTGTTGAGACCATATCTGGCTGCCTACTGTTGACATAAGTTCTAGCCATATACAGGAGCTGCTGAGCGTAAGAGGCAAATGACCTGCTTTTCAGCTCTTCTCCCAGATAGCGCCTGCAAGTTAAGATAGATGTGAGAAATCCAAGGGCTTGTGTCTGTGAATACTGGGGAAAAATTTATTCTGCCCTGTTACGCTCTCCATACGCATATGCTGCACAGTTCAGCTTGAATTCTCTTCTGGCAGGGCCGTAGTGTGCTCTTATCGCACCATAAGCTTGCTTGTGGCAGGAATGTGGAAGGCAGTTTTGGTATCAGGTGTGTCTGTAATTCACATCAAGCAGCAAAAGACCAGACTCTGACTCAGGTCAGTAATCTGCACCTGGAGACATCAGGTCGCCAAGGCTGAAGCGCTCATCGCCTGCGTCCCCTATGCAGTCGAAGATGGCGTCCGCCAAGTCAAAATTTTCCTTCTCGGTGTAGCGTGACTTGGTGACGATGCACCGCATCCCCGCCGCCTTTGCAGCTTGCATGCCGATCACGCTGTCCTCAATCACCACACACCTGCATGATCCCAATAAATCTCAAGCTTGATTTGGAATTCCTAGGTACTCGGCTTCAGGACTCACAGCACTAAGCGTGCATGTGTTGCCTGCCGCTTGAGCAAAGCGAGGGCAAGCTCTGGTGTTGCAGAACTGAGCTCTCTTCAGCCGGACTCCAAAGCTGACGTCTCTCAGATCTTCAATAGAGTGCTCACAGAGGCCCGAATGTGAAACGTCCTCCACTTATGAGACCAAGGCAACAAAGCATCCTTACTTGCTGGGGTCGACCTTAAGCTTAGAGGCCGCCAGGTTGTAGATGTCCGGGCTGGGCTTCTTCTTCTGGACAATGTCCCCAGCAAAGACGGGCATCTTGGCCTCCACTTCGGACCCAAGTAGCACACGCACAATGGTGCTGACCGCCCTCTCGTTGGATGTGCTGCAGACAGCCACTGGCACTCCTGCCTGGATGGCTTCATCTGCATAGGCAGGTTGAATTGGCACTCAAGCGAGATACACATGCGTCATCCAACTGATCCGCTTACCTAGCTGAAAATACTCATTCTGCCCTGCAGCATGAGAGCAATGATGCTGCAGACCCTCATTGGTGTGCTGCACACTGTCACAAGCACTCCTGCCTTTGATGGCCTTGTCTGTGCAGCCAAAGTGCAGAGTTCCTACAATGCACGAAAGGACACATTGTCTGTCTGGAAGGTCTTGCTGGTGTTCCCTGGTGTCAGGTGGGGAGCATGTGAAGGGGGCGCACTGACTAGCCTCTTGACGCCGGGTCGTAGAGGCATCATGCCATCCTCCACCATCTTCATGAACAGGTCGGTCTTTAGCAGGTGCAGCTCCTTGACCAAGGCCTGCTGCTGCTGGCTGTCTGTCATGCTCTTGAATGGTTCCTCGCTCTTGCGCTCCTGTGCAGATTCACAGCTGGCTTCTACGATGTGCCCTCATGCTGCTTTTGGATGCAGTCAGGGCAACCTACCATGCAACTTGCCTTAGCCTTTCAACTCACTCAGCAAACAGATGCCATTGCATGAGCTTTCACACTCATGCGGGAGCAATGCGTCACGGCAAGAGGGCATTCTCACTGTGAAGTAGGCTGTCATTCTCTCTTTTCCGCCTCCAGTCTCGAGCAGCCTGCCGTAAAGCGCAAGGTCCCACTCATGGTCGAGCCCTGCACATGCATGCATTGCCATGAAGCAGCTGACACCAGCTGATGCAGTCATACACACACCTCGAGCATCTTCCTCTTTGTGCTAAATGCCGAAAACGCAGCTGGACGCAATCTCTGCAGAGCCGCAGCACCTTTCTGCTTGAAGGCCTCGTTGAACGCAACTCGATGCCCATCCGGCTCCGTGTCCACTAAAACGCCATCGCAGTCGAACAGCAGCGCATCGGGCCTATATCAATATCGTTGACATATGACGCATGCTCTGATGCTGTGCTTTAAATCATAAAACCAGTGCTGCATCCGATTGAAGGATCGGCAAGATGATGGCGAATCCAAAATGCCGTGCAGGCCCTCACCGCTGTCTGTCCTGGGCCTGTGCCTTGATAGCGCGAACGGATGTTCTATGGGCTCGCAGTCCTTGTTGGGAGCAGCTTCGAAAGCAAGCCGAAGCTTTCAGGCTGTGAGGCCTTTTCAGCAGTGCAGCTGAGGCATGGCCTCTGTCATGCAGAGCTGAGATAGTTTTAATCGTGCAGCTGGAGCTCATGACTATTGTTTGGTCCAAAGGGGCTGCTCAATATGATACAAACTAGAATTTGTCTGTGTATTGCCAAAGCTTACCACAAAGAGCAGCAATGTGCAGGTGCGCTTTCACCTATAGGCTGAACATCATACACAAGCATGGAACTCAGAGAATTGGACCAATGATCCAGACAAGATATACTAGCTTCCTCCCGACCACTGGTCTCAGAGATCTCCGGAAGGGATTTCCGAAAGCGACCTTTCTTCCGAGAGCCTACTTAGGTCCTCACCACTTGTCATTGCAGGGGGCTGAAAAGGTTGATCTTGTGGCGTCATCTTCACGCTGCTTGAAGTGTGATAGCGGGAAGGCAGAAAGGCGCGCTCTTGCGACCATTCAGCGCCCGGACGCCCGCGACTGCAGTGGTGTCATCACCTCATTCGTCATTGGCCTGCAGAGGAGCTGCCCTATTGTCTTGGGTGTTGGAAAGGCACAGCACCATCTGTGCCTGTGATGGTCTTCTAGGCTGATCAAAGCAGACAAAAATGGCGATCAGGCCCAGCAACCGAAGTCGGAGTTGACAGCTGACACCCTACTTGCTACACCGCGCGCAGCATCCTATAGGCCACATCCCACTAGCGATGGGATCGCAGGCCTACCAGGACACAAGAATGATGGAGCCTTTGGCTCTCAATGACCAGGATATGGGACTGCCGCTCCAGGATTCGCTGGGACCCGAGCTGCTGCAGCTGCTTGACGATCTCGGCGGAGACGACGGATGGTGTGCTGGGGGGCAGGGCACTATAGGGACAGCCCTCGATACAACAGACTTGGGAAGATCAGATGTTCTGATGGACGATGCGTCTGGCATTCCCATGCCAAAGGATCCGCAGAGGCATTTCAAGATGGAGCACAGCCCTCTCAGAGCAGGCCAGCCCCAGACGCCCTCAGTGGGGTTTGCGCTGCCATCTATGGCACAAAGAGCGCACACTATGGACGGGAGCTACTCCGGCAGCTACTCCGAGCTCCTGCCCCCGCAGTCAGCCTTCCAGCAGCAGCCTATGATGGCCCCTGTTGCTGCACCTCAGACTCCAGGACACAGGCTAGTTACACAGAAGCCTAGGTCCATCCGCAGAGCTCGCAGCGGCCTACCACCCCATTTGCAGTCCAGGAGTAGCAGCGAGCCGCAGGAAATCCTTAGGAGGGCAAACTCTGGGGGCGAGCTGCAGGAGACGCAGAAGCAGGCCAGCAAGCAAGTGCTCAGCAGCTCTCCCAAGTCCACGAGCACCGTCTTCCGCCCATTCTTGCCGCTGGCAGCTATTGAGGTCCTGGCAGAGGTGCGTACATGCTTTCTGTGTCTGAGCATGCACCACAGCCCTTGCAGATTCTGTCACAGCATGGCCTCAGTGACGCTTTGACATGAGGCCCTGTGGGCAGGGCAACTCCTCCTGCTGTCACAGCTTGTGTGTACAGCGGAGAACCTGTCTCATCGCGTGTGTGCAGTGGGACCCTGTCTGTTGCGCTATGAGATGGGAATCACCTTGGCTGTTGAGTAACCATGCTAAGCTGAATTATTGATGCTCATGCAGGACCCAGGCATGGCTGCCAATGGGAGGCGCATCAAGCGGCGCGGCTCTGGGCGCAGCGGGAACAGCGAGGAGATCGAAGCGTCACCCGCGGGCAGCGCAGAAGGCTCGGAGCACGTGAGGGACCTGCTGGAGTCTCAGAAGAAGGTCTATGAGGTGGGCCGCGCTCACTCATTGCTGCGCCTGTTCACCCTCCTTGTGCAGTGAAGTTCTAGAATTGCCCTGGAGCATGCTGAGACTCCTACTCTCAGTCTTCTCTTATAGCGCTACTAAGCTGAGCTTGGTATGTCACCATGGGTCTGTGAAAACAACCAGTGAACCTTGATCAAGGCATGTTTTTCAATCCCATGAGAGGCAAGGAGGTCGTGCTGACACTCAACCATAATGCTGAGGGACTGCACTCTCCTTCAGGCAAAGCTGGAGGACTCCAGCACGCGTGTGAGCGACCTGGGCCGCCGTCTAGTGCAATTACAGGTGGACTCTCATCCCTCAGAGTTGTGAAGCCAGTCACCGTGTTTGCGACATTTCCCAGATCCTGGGTGCATGCATAAGCCTGTCTCATATGAACAAAATGTGCGACATCTATGGAGCCTTATCCTGGAAATTATCCTCAGCAGTAAGTTATGGATCTATGGTACAGCCACTTCGCTGAGCTGTGGCCTCTCATAAGCCCTTTCCTAAAGTATGAGCCAAGAGTGAAAATGCTATTGCAGATGGAAAAGCAAGTCCTGGAGGGTCATCTGCAGCAAGTTCTGGAACAGCCGCTCTCAAAGAGCGGCAGCCCTGCAACGTCCCAGCAGGACTCTGCAGCAAAGAGGGAGACTAACAAGTCCCCTGACCGAGACCAGGTGCGTTCCTGGAGTGTTGTCCTGCAGTTTATGTCAAGAATGGAACTTTGTGCAGCGTTGAGTTCTGGCTAGAAAGCAGTCTTTCTGCCTGTGCCGTGGACAGTCCCTCTAGATCTTTCGTTGCATATACACATGTTAATTTTCAGTCATCTCATTACATGAGCAATAATGCTGTCAGGGACCACCTGAACTTTGTCAAGTTGTCTGCAAACATGCAAGGCTTTTGCCGTCCTGGCTGACTGAGCAGGCTTGCCCTGCAGGGGCTGGCCAAGGAGGCTCCCAAACTGTTCAACCCTGCAGAGGAGTACAATGACAAGTCAGTGCTGCTTGTGACCCTTGCACAGAAGACTATCACGCTGACAGCAAAGGAGGTCACTGGAATGCCATGGCCGCAGTTTGTGCGGCTCATGAAGGTGAGATCCAACATTGAAGTCACCTTCATGCCTTGCTGACCCGCCGCCTCTCATGAACATTGTACCCTCTCTCTTTTGTATACTTCTGCAAGCTTATATCTTTTTGTCTGCATTAGTGCTATTTCAACTCTTTGCCGAGTTGCACTGTGCATAGTAGCAGCTGTTGTACAGCCATAATCTGTTGCAGCGCTAGGTGCATCAGCGCTTCAGAATTCTTACATTTGGTGCACTCCAGTCAGTCGTATCTTACATGTGCATGACATGCTGAGGTGCTGTTGCCTCTCGCAGAGGTACATCACCGAGATAGGCGCGCTGCTGCCCGAGGCGGAGGCGCAGCCGAAGAGCGCAGCGGCGCAGCGTGCAGAGCAGCTGGGGCGGGAGGCCATGTACATCGGCAGCTGCCTGGCAGCCGGCATCCCCCGCCACACGCGCACGCTGTACTGCCTGAAGCTGCAGGAGTCCGGCCCTGAGAACTCGCGCGCGCCCCCGCAGCTCTGGATGGCCATCATGCTGCAGATGAACCTCTCTGCCACCCAGCGAGAGGTATACCCGCCCAGCCCAGCCCACCCTACCCTAACCGGGCAGCTCCACCAGCAAGACTACCATCACCTCTGAGGGTTTTCGGGCCTTGAATCACGTTCACTGGCTCAGAGATTAGTGTGACAGCTTGGGACACTTTAGAAGAGTGCACCAGAGTGCCCGCAGTGAAGCCACCTCGGCGGTGACACAACGCCTGAAACGCTACAGGTGGTCTTGAGTGTGCACGCATGCTTGCAGGACGTGCTGAAGCGGCGGAAGCAGTTCCTGGTGGGCATGGCAGAGATCTTACGCCGCCGTCGAGCTCTTGTTGCAGGGCTGCAGGCGCTGCCCCACCCTGACCCTAGCGTTGCAGGTGTGTTCACTGGTGACGCACAGCAGAGTCCCTCCAGTCAATATGTGTTCTGGCTCGTCTTTTCTGCTCGTATGGGCATGCACAGATCGCAGGTGAGCAATAGCAGGCAAAATGTGGCAGGACATGTTGAGCTGAACATGAATGCCCATGCGTGCTGTTCAGGCCTCTCCAACAACTATCTGCGGGTGGGTGAGATGGCCGAGCGCATGAGGAATAATCTGGACAAAGACCACCAGCTCGTCAGGCGCTTCATTGGCGGTATCGTGCATCAGGTGATGGCCGTCATTGCATTGTCACCTTGGCACGGCTGTCTTCTGCATGGGGATGACATGAGGATGTGTCAGTGGCATTACCATAAAAACACGGCATGGTGCCTCCTAGCCACTCCCTGCAACATGCTTGGTACGCTGCAGGGGTGCAGTGCTGGCAAAGCCTGCTCGCAATGTGTATATTCATGTCACATTTCACTTTGCCCTGCTTTGTGAGAATCATGCATGAATGCTGTAAACGAGGTGTGAAGCCGACCTTGTCCTGGTATGCCTACGCAAGGGGCCTCCTGTGCTTAAGTGAGGCTGACACACTGGCCCATGTGTGCAGGTGTGGACGCCGCTGCAGTTTGCGAGGGCGCTGGTGCAGAGCTTCCCCTGGATGCCCGATCCGCTGTGCATCGCCAACTGCGTGGCTGAGCAGGCTCGAGAACCGTCTGCTGAGGAGCTGCTCTCCAACAGGACCTCTTCCCTGGCCAGCACCAGCACAGCATCCCTCGCCAGTCTCTTCTCCAATGGCAGCAAGCCCGGTTCGCCAATGGTGCGGGATTTGAGCGCGCTCATGCCCTGGAAGCATCCTGGGCAGCTCGCCGGGCAGGGCGCTGGGCAGGCTGCTGGGCTGGCAAATGGGCAGCACAGGCAGATGCCCGGGCCAATGCCGGAGAAGCCGGCTCACTGGGCGGGGCCGCCTATGGGGCAGCTGTCTGGGCAGTTGTCCGGGCAGATGGCTGCCCAGCCCGAGCCCTCCACCCCGCCCAAAAGCCATGCAGCGATGACGCTATCCGCGAGTGCTTCGCAGCTTTAGGGTTTCTGCTCGCTGGCAATCACCTTGCAGTACATGGCCAGGAGGATGATGTCGTCATACCACAGTCTGACAAGGGCTGTCGCTGCTTTGGCTGGAGTGGCACTTGTGGGAAAGGTGGGGTGGCGTGGGGTATGACTGCTGAGCAGCCCTAGCAGTCACTGCTAGACTCCATGTAGCAGGCCACACGGGCAGGAACTATGAGAGCGGCACCATCAACTATACCCATGTTTACGCCTCAGATGCAAAGGAAAGGTAGCCTGCAGGTGTTATGCAGGCAGCCTCATTGCAGAGCTGCAGCAGGACAACAAAACAGAGAATGTTGGAGGGACCGTTGAGGAGCTGAGCGTGCTTATCCTCAAGTGCACAGGCGTGTCTGCTTTCCAGCAGGGAGTGCTTGTCCTGTCCAGCAGCTGCAAGCGCTAGAATCCAGAGGTCCCATCACCAGTTGTCTGGTAGCCAGATATGATTGATGCATTACCGATGGCATCGCGGTAGGAGAGAAGCAGACTTGTTCAGCTCAGCGCAAGGAGAGCGTTTACGGGAGTCGCTACAGATGCCAGTTCAGCCGTCTCATATCAGCGACAGACTTCAGCTTATCTCAGTAGTGACACAACTGCTATTCAAGGTTACTGAGACAAGGTCCCTACAATACTGCAAGGGGCAGATTGGCCGGTCGAGCAACATGCAGCCAGGTCGGAGGCTGCATCTTGCTGAGATCTCCCCAGTGCCCTGCAGCAATGCTCATTGCAAGGTCCTCGGCTTCTAAAGCCCGTAAGGCTTTCTCCAATGAAGACCTGAATTACGACAACATGATGCCCCAAACATCCATGCAAATAAGAATGAAAGGGGTTGAGTGACAGCACTGAGGTCTGACAGCGGGCATTGCCTGCTAGAAATGCAGACCCTGGTGGTTCTGGATCCGCATAGACAGAAAGTTGAGGAATGTGCTGCCTTGGATTGGGAAGTGCCTGAGAGGCTTGCAGCACGTTGTGCGAGATGACCCATTCAAGATAGCTCTGCATGCAACCAATGAGGTCATGAGGGTCATGACAGCTGTCTGCTGACTGACAACACAGCTCCCCGGGATAAGCGCTGCACATTCAGCAGGAATTTGTTTGAGAGCACAGCAGCAGCAGCCAGGCGTTTATGGTTATTGCAACACCAATCAGTCTGAGACGTGACAGACACAGAATGGGAGACCTGGCACATGCCAAGCACCCTAGTCTGCTTTGATGTAAAGTTCAGTCACAGTCGTCTCCAGGGTCTGCAAGGCCGGGCCCGGTGTAAGGTTTAGTTATCAAGTTCTTTGGCAAGTGTTATGAGGGGTCTAATGTACTGAGTGTGTGGGCGTTCCCCCATCCTATGGGGTGAATGTAGTCCTCATCAAGAGTTAGAGCTAGTAGCCTTTACATCTGGTTCTGTGACCGCAGAGAATGATGCGAGCTCTGGTGAAAGCTGAACCATGTGACAATGTAAGCATTCAAGATCAAGGCTTAATAATCTCGTATCAGACCACAATTGAAACTGCCAAGCAGGTGCTGACTTTGCAAAAACACCTTATCAGGCAATCCTGATATCTTGGATCGGCCCTTGAGCACGCTGGCTGAAGTGCAGCCCTTAGGCCTGGCACAGCTTCGAAGTGGTTCACAGCCTTCAGGCATATGAGAGAAGAGCAGCTAATGAGAGTCCGGTGCCTTAAAAGCAGGCGGCTGAGGACGACTGTCTGACTCATGCAACATGGCCTTCACTGGTAGCAACGCTCCCAACGGCCTGGGCAACAGCCCAGTCAACAACAGCAGCAAGGCCTGGTATCAGGCAGGCAACGACAGCTTCACCAGCAGGACATCCCTTAGGCAGGACGCTCAGGCCCCTTCTCAGAAGGGTCGGCAACAAGGAGGGCTGCACTGGCCATCATGGGTGACTCTCAGCCCTCAATGCATTCCTGTGTTTTTGTGCACGCATTCTGAGCTTTTGTTGCTGGCTGGACAGCTGAGACTCCTGTGCTGCCCTTTGTACCCCTCAGCTTATCAGCTTGCTCCTGCCTAGGCCTGGGAATTGTTGCTCAGCAGGCCTAACCCTGCCCATACTCAATGTTATATTCCTAGAAGTCGTCTACCTCTTCTCTCTCCCACAGGCAACCAAACAACATGGTGTGTGCGTGCTGCAGTGGGTGATGTATGGCACTCCAGCGCTTCTCATTGTGGTGGCAGGCCTGTCTCTGGCAGTGCTTGGCGCCCATGATGATGGCATGGCCCGGTGTGTCTCCTCCGACTTTCCATGCCTTGGTGCACTCTTGTCAAAAGCTCTCGGTGGTATCTACTTGTGTCAGGCACGAAGTCATGTAGCGCTGGCCATGAAAGGTTGGAAACCAGAACTGTCATGGCCGGAAGCAGGCAGGCGTGATGTGCTGATTGACTGGGATCTCTCTGACTTTCAGCTTGAGGGCCTCTGAGATTCACCTGAGCATTTTGATGTGGGGTTTTTGCAGGTGCTACAGGTCAGATGTGAAAGTCACAGGGCCGCACAGTCCAGCAGAGGAGCATGTGGATTATGACATTGTGGCAGGGTATGTCAAGGTGAGCGGTGCCTCAGAGCGTTGGCCACAGACTGACGAACCTTAGAGCTTCCAGGTGCCATCAGTCTTGCGTGGGATAACTCATTCCACGCAATGAAGGTGTCACCTGGATACTCTAGGACATACGATGGGTACCTGGAACGCTGGTTGAGTGAAACAAGAGCTGACAGACCTGCTAATTGTAGCCTCATTCCAATCACTGAGATGTGTTGATAGCCATCTCAGATGCGGCTTGCCGGCATGCAGGCAAAGTGCTAGGTACAGTGACCTATTGGCCATATGCACAGGGGCACTATGACATGACGGCACCCGCGCCAAAATCAGGCCAGCACAGGATCACCCTTGCAGAGAAGACCCTCATGCTCAGGGTAAATCTTGTCAGACATCATTGCCGGCATGTGTCACCTTCATCATCACTGCAGCCCAGTGACGCCTTACTTGCATCTGGGTGTTTGCTTCTGCAGCGAGGCCCACTCTTCAGTGTAGTTATGCGCCTTCATGTTCAACTTGAAGGAAGGTGAGCATGCAGCAGCCGCAAGGAGCATTGCACTGCTGAGTTGGCACATAGATACGAGACTGCCTTCAAGTATGTTGGTGACACGTCTCCTTTTCATGTTGCAGGATCTGGCAGCAGCGGGCCATGCATCCACAGTGCTGGGCGCCTTCGTGTGCGTGATGGCCGTCGTGTCCGCCCTGTCAGCGCTCGCCCTGCTGCTGCCGCTGGCCAAGTGGGGCGTCCTCATGGTGTTCCGGGCGAGCGCCCGCGAGGAGATGCCAAAGCATGCAAAGCGCGCCCTGGGCCCTTACCTGTGGCCCACAGCCTTCCTGAACATGTGCGCCCTTCATTCCTCTCAGGCCTCTTCTTGGACTGACAGGGTCTTTGCCGGCAGAGGAGAGGGCTATCAGTGCTCTCCTACCCAGCATCGTGATTGATGTGGCAGAAAGCCCTGGCGAGGGCAAAGCCTGTCAGCACTCAAGCGATTGGATCTGGGCGGTAGCTCATACCCTGCTGCGGGCATGACCAGTCTGAGTATGCTCATCTCGATTGGATGCTGAGTGACTGTATGCGCTGCAGGATGCTGCTGATGGCCATCCTGATTGCCTTCTACATTGTGGTGGCAGTGGGTGTAGCAGCAACCACAAGCGCCGGGACCCAGCATGTCTCTGCAGGCACTAGCTGGAAGTGCATTCCCCATCCATCGTGGGCATGGTGGCTGGTGAGCAGCTTTCCCTGGGCTACTGATCTGAAGCAGGGAAGTCAGCCTGCTGTTGACGACTGCAGGGTGTCCCACCTGCCTTCCAGCGAAGGCTGTGCTTAGTGACCGTCCTTGACAGGCTGGCGTGGCCACATCGCATGCTGGCACTCCATATATACAGACGCATGCGCGTGAGGCTCTCACAGAGCCAGGTACGTGCAGGGCATGGTGGCATCAGCAGGTTGGGTGATCCTGGGCATCCTCGGCTGGCATGGTGAGGTGTCCTCTTCTTGGACTCATCATAGCAATTCTACTGCCTTTCTGACCTGCATTCCCTGTTCATGAGCCCATTGGTGGTGCTTGTCACAGCAATGGTGGCCTCTGCTGCCACGGGTGCTGCTCAGAAGCTGTTGCGCCTGCGTATAGGATGGTGAGCAGTAGAGCCAACCGCCGGTAGGAACAGCTGTACCGAAGCAGGCCTGCCTGGTGCAGAGGAGCGCGCCCAGATGCATGGCACAACAATGGCCACAGCTGAGCTGTCCATGCAGCGGATGCCATGAAGCACCCAGCCTGCATCCTGATTTGCATCTGGCAGGCATATCATAGTCCATTCTGCCTTGTCAAGCTTGTACCAGCCTGGGCCTGGTGCAAGTATTGGATGATCCTGTGCGGTTGACATTTTACGGTGCGGCACCAGATCCGCCAGATTGCGTGGAGCGTAGCAGCTTATGCCTACCGCACTCATTTGAGCCTCATGCTGCCCTCCTCAGCATCTTGAGGGAGGCGGCAGATATTCTGAGCGGCGCTAGAGAAGAGAAAGTGAAGCAATCATGTGATTCCAAGAGCGCCTGTCATTTTGGAGGTGCTGTGTATATCTTAACATGAGTGAGATGCAGAAGTTCTGTGGCGCAACACTATGCCACGGGTTGCTTTTAAAAGCTTGAGCATGATACCAGCTTTGGAGCTTTCACATCTCCGTTTGAGGAATGTGCAGCTTGCAGTGGCTCTTGCAAAAGACGGAGAAAGGTGCATGCCCTGTATGAGGTACATATGCATCAGTTGAAGTTGACAACCCTGCTATCCAGTTTGATGAAGCGGGAACACCATTTGCCTCCCAGGTCAAAGACCTGGGAGGAACCAGCACTTCAATGTCAGAGTGTAGCACCCTGTATGGCATGGGACTGTGGTACTACCGGTGTGCTGTATGAGAGCGGGTCGCATCGCTGTATCATGTACATCATGTGTATTACATCAGCTTTGCACATGCCAGCAAGACTGTGCGTAGGGCCCTTCAGATGGGATTGTGCAAATGAGCTCAAGAGGGGTGCCAGGAATGCCTGAGCAGTGTTCAAGGCCTGAGGCCTCATGTGATCATAAAATAGCCTTAAGTGTGAATGAGCATAACAGCAGCTCTGGCTCGGTGTGCCTGCCAGGTCATGCAGCTAGCATTCCCCTTTACAGATTGATATTGCAATCAAAGACGTTGTGGAAGACGGCATTTGAATTTGCCTGACGCCCACACCCTTGGGGTTCGCCACACGCTAAGTGTCTAAGCTAGAGTGATGACCGATTCATGTGGCAGTCACAACGGCACGTGCACCATCAAGCTGAAGGCAGCGGTGGACCAGACAACCACGCCTTTAGCAGGGATGTGCTGCACTAGACACGGACTGCCTCTAGCAGACCTCAAACACAACGCTACAGCACAAGAGTCTGCTCTCTAAGTTGTTGTTCCCTCATGCTGGAAAGGGGCGCGATCACACATTACAGCCTTCACCACGAAACACTTGAACCCACCCACTGCACTCTCACATACCACAAACAACGGACCTTACGTCAGACACGCAACCCCTCCCAAGTACCAAACGCTTACCTGCTCCCGTTGCTCTCTGCCTCTCTCGCTCCCTCAATTACCCTCGTGTGGCCGCATTCCACCTGCACAGCTGCACACCCTCACCAGTGCGAGATCCTTGGATGCTTGAGAGACACAATTGCGTCCTGTGCCTCACGCTGCCCCTGCAGCAGCATGCGCGTTGGGAGTTGCGCCTACCTGATCTGGACGCCACCTGGCTTCCCGGCTGCCAGCCTGGCATCCCTCTGCGCCTGCAACACACCACAGGACAGCTGTAGCGCGGTCACAGATGATAGACGCTTGGGGGCCAAAGAAGAACTTCCTAAGGCCCTGAATCAGCGAGACCAAGATTGGCATTAACCAGGTGGCGTTTGCAGCTCTTCATATAGACCTGAGCTTGCCAAACGCCGTAACATGGACTCAGTAATCACAAGTCAAGGAAGGCTAAAGCTTCAGAAGGTGGCTCATGTACACCTCCAGCTCCTGCCTTCGCTGAAGGTAGTGTGCCTGCCCTTGCAAGTCCTGCTTGTCGCCCTGCCACACGCAAGCGCAATCAATGCCAGCTCTCAGGCCAGGCTGCTATCTGCAATGCCTGCTCAGTGCACACATGGGCCACGGACACACATCCGGCATCACCCGCTTTCACTTGATTGTTTAAGCAGCACTCCTTGGGCGTTGAGTGAGAAGATCACCAGATCATCTTCTGCATATGGTGTGACATCAGAGTTTTCATGACAAGAGCAGCAAGCCAGAGCAGGCCACAAGCAGGACCCCTGGAGAGGGCGTGCCCAGCACCAGGGTCACCTGAACAGGCGCGGGGCCCCCTGAGTCCACCCCGAGCCAGTCACCCACATCCCCAGCGCTCTGACTCATCTCCGCCTCTGCAGTGGCCGCCTTGCTGTCATTCCTCTCCACTGGAGTGCCTTGCACTGCCCCGTTCTGGGCAGCCACCGTCTGGAACACATGCAAGGGGTTCAGTGCTTTCCCAAGGTCCTGCTGCTGCTGCTGCTGCTCACATATGACAGGAGCAGCGGGGACGCGCCCATCCTGAAGCATCAGGCTTCAGAGACTAGTGCTTGACAGGACATCTGGTCCATGATGCCCATTGCATCTCATGCATTGGTGCAGACGCTTTGCAGAAGCTGATGAGCTGCAACCAGACCAAGAACAGACGTCCTTCAAGCACATGTGTGCAACAAAGGTGCAACTGCATGTCAGGACCTACTTCACCCTTAAAACATACATTTACATAATACTGTAGACCCACTATGCACATGTGAGTGCATCTCACCTGGCCTGTCCTGGCATCAAGGCGCTCTATCTTGAGCTCAGGCATGGTTGCCCTGCCCTGCTGTGAGCTATGCAGAACTGGCTGGTCCTGCTGCTCCTGCTTTACTGGCACGCCATTGGGAGCTAAACTGCCTTGCTTGTCGCCTGCCTGCGGGGCCAAGCTCTTGGCATCTGAGCCAGGTTTGGCGCTCGCATCTGTCATGCTCACATCGCGCCCGGCGTCTGCTGACTTGGCATCATCAGCAACTGGCTCCTGCTTCATGGCCTGCCCAGCAGTACCTTCCCTATCTGTCTCTGCTGGCGCTGAGCTAGCAGGATGAGCGCCAAAGCCGTTCTGCTGCCCAGCAGAGGCGCTGTCATGCTCCGCCTTGACGATGACTGCAGCTGCTGCGCCGCTTCCTGTGCTGCTCTCAACAATCCTCTTCTTCTCAGCGGGGCCTAGGGCTTCAGCCGGGGACTCAAGCTCCAATGTACGCTTGTGCGCCTCTGCAGGCTTGTCTCCGGCCTGCAGTGCAGAGGAGCATTTCACTGCCCAATGAAGCTCCTCTCACCTCCATCTGTCAGTGTGCAACCTTGTAATTCAGGTCCCAGGACTTTACATGCAGACTGGTCTTGTCGTGAGTCCGGATAGCCTGAGCGGACTACCAAAGAAGGCGGTGGACCATGCCTCTCATGAATGACATACAGAAAGTGAAGGGCCAACTTATTTCCCACACAGGAAAGCTGCAGGGGAAATACATGCCCTCACCACAGTCTGCATATGACTCATTTCATACAGATTGCCCTTGTACCAACCGGTCCAGACCACAGCAGCGGGAATTCCAGGCTCACCTCGGCTGCTTCAGTGATGGCCTTGGCGGCCTGCTGCGCGTCTGAGGCCTTCTGCAGCACAAACCTAGGGAGCTTGTCCGGCACCAGGTGCTTCACCGTGACGTCCATGCCATCCCTGTAGGTGTTGTACACCATCACCTGCGCTCCAGCACATGAACCCGCATCAGTAAGCCCAGGTCCTCATCTTCCTATCCCTGTGGATAGCAGCAGTCGCTGCAAAGAATCAGTGGTGATGTCGTTGCACGAGCAGGTATCTCCTGAGGCTGTGCATAAGCAACGACGATGCATGGAGGAAGCACAGACGAGAGAGTGTAGTGGAGCATGCTTCAGGAATGCTGCAGGGAGGGCATGGGCAGCACCTGCTGCTTGAACTCCTGCACGGGGGTGTTGAGGTTGACGCTGTTCTTCTGGCCGGCCACCTGGGGCTTCTTCTTGAGGCCCATGAAGTAGAAGCACCTCCAGGGCCTCTCCGGGTGCGCCTCCTCCCGCGGCTCCATCACTGCCTTGGGCCAGGGCCTGCATAAAGAGGCATACAGTTGGTAATGAAAGCTCTCAGACAATGCTAGACATTCAAGTTTCTGCAAGAGACATCTGCAGACGACTGCAGATGCAGTGCAGCTGTCTGGGGGAAGGGGGCTTCACAGGGGACCTGAGCCTCTTGGCACAAGAATCAATGATGTCTCAGCTTGCCTGTCCAAGACAACATTTCGCTTGCCATACTTGATGCATTGCAAGAGGCGTTCTGGATCATCGCAGTACCGCAAGATTGGCCTGGGAGACATGAGGGACCTTACCTGACCAGAACGTAGGGCTCGACGCGCATCACCAGCTGCCGCAGCCGGGAATGCACCCATCCATCCCACGTCCTGAAGTCTGCCTCTGTCGCGCCCGTCACTTCAATCTGCACGCCAACGCCTGTTTGAAGCAAAACGCTGCCTTCATTGCCTTTGACTGATCACACCCAGAGCAGCTGTATTCTACTGTGGAGGCTAAAGCCTACTCAGAATAGCCCCTGAAGAATACATGCTGTGGCAACACTGCCCTGAGGCCCCTGTGCGCGTCGTGTGCAGCTGCTCAGGCCAAGAAAAGCCAATACCTGCTATCCTACCTCATATGATGCTGTGGAGCTTACTGTGCACAGCAACTTCTACAGCTTTCTATAAGGAAGAATTGCAGGTGCGGCGTGGCATGCTGGAGCTGGACTGTACATGAGAACAGCCCAAAGCTTGTCAGATGGGACTTGAACTCATGAGTGCTACCTGGAGGTAGTTTTTGTAGGATCTGAAGAACTCGTAGGGCTCAAAGAGGCGCTGCCAGTTCATCCTGCCCCCATCAGTCCTCTTTATGTCCTTGCACAGCTTTGTTGCGCCCACAAATTCCTCCTGCATCAAAGCAGGCATGGGCGCTCATGACAAGAAAAGCGTCCTGCAATGCAGCACTGCCTGTGCACACATTCTCTCCTTCAAGTAGAGTCAGACATCACAAAACGTTGCTTTGGGAGAGTCAAGCCCAACGCTCATGACGTGAGCCCAAAAGCACAAATTGCTCTTAGCTCAGGTCGTAAGCAACCATGCTGCATGCTGAACACTTCCAACTGCACAAGTCACCCTTCAGTACTAGGTACCTATATTGCAGACCATCATGCCGTAACACATCGGGTCGTATGGGGTAGCAATCTGGTCAAATTCTGCCTCACCTGCATGGCTGTCAGGGTGCTCTGGGAGACGTTGTAGGAGGAGTTGGCGGCGGGGTAGCTGGGGGTGATGATGGGCATGAGGTGCGAGCGGTCGCGGGGGTTGCTCTGCGGGTCCCACACCGGCAGATTCATCGAGTCGAACTCGATGGGGCACAGGCGCACTGGGCGGGGCCAGTGCCACGCTGCAAACACCTGCACAAACTTAAAAGCCTCGCTCTCTGGCAGGCGCTCTTGCAGGACGGTCTGAAGGCTGTGAGTGTTAGCTGCGAGCTTCACAGAGCCGCAAGCAGATGAGCCTTCTGGGAGAGAGGCCAGGTTGGACGTCCTTGTGTGCCATAGGAGCTATCTCAGCTCCAGAACGCACAAAGACGTCCCTCCCTACCACTTCCCCAAAACACAGATCAGCTTGCAGCCGTGGGCCTGTAAAGAGCGCTCTAAGGCATGCCAAGACAGAAGGCTCTGCACCAGGGTGTCACCCCTCACCATAGCTGACACCAGACTGAGAGTTGACATACAATAACATCTCCAAGAGGTCGCCAAAAGATGCACGACAGATGTTTGCAGTGTCGAGGAACATAGCTGCACAGAAGAGTGCTATCTTGCCCTCCTTGAGCAGCTTTTCTGACATCATGAATGTCAGGCTGTCTGCGTCAGGCCGGGTGCACAAGGGACTGGCAGCGTCTCACCAGGAAGAACTTCTGCACAATCATGGAGGCGTTGGCCTTGGGGAACAGCTTGCAGGTGTAGGCCACCAGGATGGCCCAATTCACCCCTCCCAGGAAGCCCACCACATTGGAATACACTCCGCGCCGCTCCGCCCACAGCTTGATCGTGCGCAGCGCTGTCCTGAATGTATCGATTGAGTCCACCTGCATATCCACAGAATTGTGAGCCCTGGGCCTGGAGAGCACCGGGCTCTGGGCTCGATGATGACATCAGGCAACACAGGCGATCATGAACAGGTGACTGGCTATTGCCATGTATGATTGCCATATGATGCCTGCTGAGAGGCACATGCGCTGCTTGTACCCAGCTTTCGCCTGCTTGTCTGTGCCAGCGCAGAACTTCTGGGAGACATTACAAACACTGATTCGGGACAAGGCTGGTTTAGTACAGGACAGGAGGAGTCTTGCATAGTAGAGGTAAGCCAAGCATTTGTCACATCTTCACCAGCACATGAGCGTTACCATGCTTGTCACCAAAGGTAAGCCATGCTGATAGACATCACATACGCAGCAAAGCAGGACAGCCTGTGATGGGTTTCACCTGGGTAAGGACTGTGTCGGTCACCCTGCAGCCGTTGAGCGAGCGCACGCTCTGCTCGTCAGCGTTCCTCAGCGTGGAGATGGCGCTCATGTTGAGGTCGTCTGGTACGATGGCATGCGCCAGGCGGGCATACAGAAGATCAATACTGATCCCCGCAAACTTCATTTTGATGACAGGCACGAAGGAGTCCACCACAGGATGCAGCTCCGTCACGTCAGGCAGGTCCTGCACGTGCGAGGCAATTGACGTGCAGCTCAAAATTTGTGTGACAGGCTTTTGAAACGTCTTCTGACAGGATCAAGAATAAGCAAGACTCATGGCATACTGTGCTCCTGAGCTTGCTGATGCTATCCTGGACCATGCCAGCAGACATTGCCCTTGCAGGTGAATCTAGGTCCATGCAGCAGGGCACTACTCTGCCTGCAACCCGAGAAATGCAACTTGTGTTTACAGAAAGAGTCTGGTGAATTTTGCTGCCTCAGAAGGAAGAGAACGAGGCTCACAGATAGCATCTTCTCAAGACAGTGGTCCTCTTGCCCAAAGAAGTGCTCCTCTCGCGACACATGCCGGGGTCCCACGCACAGCGTATCAATATCAGCGCCTGCAAACCGGTGAGGGTTGTCAACTCGCGCACGTCCCCTGTCTTTATGCATGCGCCTGGCATGAGCCAGGCACTATAAGGTTTATAGTCCACCCCACTACATACGCGGATAGCCATGCCAATTCAAATGGAGTGCGCTCACAGGAACACTGCATGATGGCTTTATAACCTCAGCTTACATTGTCAACAGTGGTCAGCTTCTATAGGGTCTTAGGCGCAACTACGCTATTGGATGTGGAGGTAGCTAAAGGCTTAGGTGCGCGATGGTGTGTATACTCTTTTTATGAGGGGTTAGTGAGCAGATAGGCATTGAGATGGACTCTGACTGTAGGAGGGATCAGAAAGTTCTTTGTTTTCCGGGACTGCTGACTGACATGGCGCTGCGATATGGAGCAATGGGACTGTCTGGATTGCACCTGGCCCGTGAACCCCCAGGCGGTAGGATCCAAAAGTGAAGATCTTGGCGTTGGCTTCCACGTCCCCCACATCACTCATCCCGTACAGGGCGCTGACCCGCTGGACCCAGAGCTTTGCCAGCTTGTCCAGCCGGCCCAGGACCTCCTCCCTGAGGACTGCCTCCTCCCGGCTCTCATACAGGCCCAGGTCGTGCAGACACTGCAAGGGCAGACGACAGTTCTCGTTCTATACCCTTGAACTTCCAACTCCGCTGGCGCAAATGGCTTGCCCAGGTCATGCAAAGCCAGCTCCTACAATGTGATATTCAGCAGGACTCACAACGCAACTCGATATGCTGGTAATGTACAGCGTGCAATGTAGTAGGCTCATGGAGAGCATGCAAGAGGTGAGGGTATGTGCAAGCTTGTCGTAGGTGCCCTTGCCCAAAAAATGGGAAGGGAAGGGCTTCAGCTCAGCCCTGCTATGTTTGATCGAGGCAGGCAGTACTCAGCTGAAGATACCAATGCAGATATCTACCTGCTTCAGATCTTCGGTGTCCTGCTCCTCCTTCGCAGTGGGAGGTGTCACAGCCATCGGTGGCACAAAGGGCTGATTCATTGTGGACTCCTTCTTTCAGGCCGGCATGTAATGTATCAAATAGGCTATGAGGCTATTCTGCTGCTCACGCCATCAGCGGCTTGTGAGAATCTGACGAAGCACCATGAGCCTCAAGGCTGAGGTCCTTGAGGCTCGGCCATGAGGCCGTGCATCGAGGAGATACTATCCCTCAATGGCTGCTCTTATGACCCAGATTTGGCCAGAGTATGCTCTATTCAAAGCCAAGGCTGAGAGTCTCTACAAATGATCGATTATCTGCATGGCCTTTTCTGCAGAAACCTTGCCTGTATAGGAATGCATGCACCCCCATCTGGCAGAAGGTGTTGCACTTCTGCAAGGAGAGTCAATGCTCAAATTGCATTGGGTTCGCATAACAGCGTGCTCCTGCTGGCTGCCTGTTCGGTGCAGCCGTGGGCGTATGCAGAAGTCAGGCACTGTTGACAGAACCGCCAATAGCTAGTGGTACAGTATCTGAGCCTGTCCTTGCCGGTGTCTTACAATGGCGGGCGAGAACGAGGACTATGATCTTCTGGAAGATGTTGGGGAGGAGGTGGACTACGACGACTACACTCTGGAAGATGAGGATCTCCGTGAGTTCTTCAGGCCCATCGCATGGCGTGCAGGCTTTCTCTACGCCTGGCCATAGATAGTGATCCGAATGTCCGCGTCGTGTAGGTGATCTGCCTGAGGACGCTGCTGACGCACTCCTGCGAGAGGACGATACAGCAGGTATGACAAGAGCCTTTCCCACATGCTTTGCGAAGCTGCTTGCTTGTAAAGCTCCCTCTGCGTCTCTGAAGATTGCCCTCAAGAGCCGCATTGATTGTCTGTAGGGGCAGAGCCAAAGCTCGATGCTGCACCGCCTGCTGCTGAAGTGGCATCCACAAAGCCAAGGTGTGCTCCCAGCTTCCAACCTCTCCGCTTGAGCAACGTGACGCTTAACATCAGCTCCTGTCCCTTTCCAAAGAGTTTGAGAGGGCTGCCTGCTCCTGCAGTACTGAGAGCAGCCAGCCGGCTTCTGCTGGTGCCAGTACAGCCCCAGCTCAGAAGGAGGCTTACCAGCAACAGCCACGAGCGCAGCCAGGCAGCAGCAAGGGCCAGCAGAAGCCCGAGCAGCCCAAGAAGCAAATCCCTGCCCAGAAGGCGGGCGTGAAGAAGCCTCAGGCCCAGAGACAGGGGGTTGGGACTGGGCCTGGGAGAGGGCGTGGCGAACAGCAGAGAGGCAGAGGCTCGCAGAGGGGCGGGCGCATGGGAGACCGCTCTGGCAGGGGCCGCGAGAATGGCCGGGAGCAGTTCCCCTCCAGCATGCCCTCCAACAGACATGGGACACCACCTCTCTCTGGAGGTGCAGCTTTTCTCTCGTTCCTGGAGGCCAAATCATGGCAGCCTTCTGCTGACCTTGATGTTGACAGGACTGTCAATTGTTGTGGCACTCTGTTTAATGCATGACATAAGCGTACTGCCGACAATAGTGATTTCAATGCCCTCTCCCGTCGCTCTGTACAATCTAGGGACTAATGTGAAGGGCGGACAGAGTATTTAGCACCCCTGACATTGTCATGCGGAGAATCTGTGGAGCTGCATGCATCTGAGGGGCAGTCCTTCCTGCGTGCAGGCATGCAGATGACCAATGCCAACATGGGAGGGCTGCCCATGCCGCCTGCCGTGATGATGTCCGGGCAGGGGCCGCGCCCGCATGGGCTCATGGGCGGGCCCCAGCAGATGCAGGGCCCCCCAATGCAGCAAGGGATGCCCCGCGGCCCTCCTCCCCGCCCCATGCACCAGGTCCGCGCAGTCACGATGAGCCTATCTTGCACTTTTGTAGAGGTCTGGAAGCATTCACAAGAAGTGCTGAATATCCACAGTACCTCTCCAAGCTGTATGTGCACGGTTCTCTGCTGAGAGTTCGGATAGTGATCTTGAGAGGCTTGCCTGGCGAAGGCTGCCCACCTGTGCTGTCATCTGACATGCCCATGGATATGCTGCCTTTTGAAGCTGGCCCCTTAGTACCGCTTCAACCTATTTCAGAAAACAGATGCGGCAGTCATTCACATATCAGGGGCGGCGTAGGCATGTCACTGATGCACAGCCTGTGCAGGGCATGGAGAGAGGACAGCAGCCTCCGCCACCGTCGATGCAGAATCAGCGGCCTCGAGAGCCGATCCGGTGGCAGCAGCCGCAGATGGAGCCACAGCATGGGCCTCTGCACCCGCACATGGAGCGCCCGCACCAGCGCCAGCCGGACGCGCACATGGGCCCGCCACGTCAGCTCCACATGGAGCGCCAGCACCCGCATGAGGCTGCTGCCCGCATGCTGCCCAATAGCGCCCCCGCCCTGCCCTTCCCTCCGGGCATGGGAGACCTCCTGAAGCAGAGGCTTGACATCGCCAATGCAGGTCTGTCCTTGCTTCTATTGACAGGCTAGTTCCTGCTGCTGCTGAAGGTCAAATAACTAGTGTTGGCGCATCCGTTTGACGTGGCTTTGGTCCGTTCTGACCTTTAACCGCAACATATGTAGGTGGTCCGCCGCCAAACCAGCAGCGTTTGCAGATGAATGGCAAGCAGCCATCTAAGGAGGGACTGCAGATGGCGCTTGGCATGGACCACAGTCACCAGATGAGGTATGCCTTGCCACAGCACTCCTCACACAGCCTTCATGCATGGTGGTTCTGGCTATGCAGATTGATCTGTCAGAGCTCCTCATTCTGACACCAGAAGAAGTGGCAGAGGATTGCACAGTCTGCCACCCTTGCCTGGCATTGTAGCGGCAGAGGGGCACTTCACAATCCTATGATGAGGCTGCTGATGTCTGGTGTGTCTGCAGGCCAGGGCAGAGACCCCCCCCACACCAGGTCGGTGGCAGCCTGCAGGATCGCCTGGGTGCGCCCCTCGGTGCCTTGCGCGCTGGGCAGTGGCCCCACGGGCAGGGCGGGCCTGCGCAGGGTGCCCTCATGCGGGCAGGCGAGTCGGCGGAGGAGCTGCGCATGAAGGAGGAGCGCCTGGAGCAGGAGCGCGCTGCGCAGCGCAAGAAGGAGGCCGAAGCCAAGCGCAAGGCTGAGGTGCGCTGTCAAATGTCCAGTAATGAATGTCTCACATGCATGCACCTGCTGCTCCATTGCTTGGGGCGTCATGCATCCCGCTCACCCAGCAGGCGCACAAGAATGTTTCTTTACGCTCTGCCATCAGCAGGTCATGCAGGCTTGCACGATCTGCTGATGGTGGTGATGGAACGAACCATTCTTGATGAGCCAGTATTCTGCCACAAGCTGAGAAAAGGCCAAAGAGGTTTTACAACCAGCAGCAATTTCTCAATGGACTGAGTGGTGGTGCGCAGGAGCTGAAGGCCAAGCGGGCGGAGATGGCGCGGCTGCGCATCCAGCTGCAGCAGGCGGAGAACCGCAACATCAAGCTGGCGCAGGAGGCGGCCGAGCGCGAGCGCCTGCGCAAGGAGGCCGAGGAGTTCGAGGCCATGAAGCTGCGCGTGCTGCAGCTGGAGCGCCTGGTCGCTGAGAAGGCCCTTGTCGACCCTGCTGCGGTGGGGCCCATGTTTCGCCTGATCTTGTGAAGCTGGCATGCGCGCAAGAAGGAAGTCGGTATGTCATGTTATGCTGCAGCGGCGCTCATATCCTTGACTCCATGATTGCGGTCGTCCCTGGGTTATTCTATTGCCAGACTGCCTTTGCCAGCACACTGGCAGTCGATGGTGCTATCTTCATCAATGCATGAGTATTGGACATAGCCTGACAGCTGCTTCCCGGGATCAAGCAAAGCCCCGGCAAACTGTGTGCACCTGCTGATGCACTGTCTTTGGCGTGCAGGCCCAGCAGGCGTCTGCAGCTCTGCCGGCAGCCAAGGCAGCCGCCGCAGCCGCAGCAGCAGCGGCAGCTCCTGCACCCGCACTGCAGCCACAGCGGGTCTCAGACGCAGGCCTGCAGGTTGAGTTCGAGGAGGACCTGGATGAGGAGGAGGTCGTCCCAGTTGCTGTGCAGCCAAAGCAGGCCAGAGCTGCAAAGGTGCTGCCTAGGGCGGCGCCTGCTGCTGAGGCTGTGCACAGGCCAAAGCTGAAGGTGCGCTGCCGCCCCTGCACAGCTTGCTTGGTGATTTGCACATCTGGTCTGTAAGCACACATATGGTCGATGTGCCAGAATTCATGCCTCTCAGCATCAGGAAGGGCCATTGCATTGAGGAAGGACCTCTGGCAGCGTTGTTGAGATTCTTGGCTGCAATTGAGTACTGACAAAAGGCTCTGCCTTGTGCAGAGTGACGCCTTGCCTGAAGTGACCAGACAAGCAGAGAGGAAAGAGAGGAGCGCAAAGCCTCTCAGCATACAGGTATACATCCTTGAGGCTGCAGAATACTTTCCTGATGTGTGGTCACCCGCCAAGCAGCGTGTGCCTCTGTGTCGTAAGGACGCCCTGAGCAGGTAGCGAGTCAGACTCACCTCAAATCAAGGTGTGCCTGTGCGAGGCAGCTTCTCATGCTGGTCCTCATACAACACACCTCCCTTCTAAAACATCATGGCTTGGGCCTGAACCTTCACGACTGCACGTGCAGGAGAGGCTCTCTGTACGGCGGGAGACAAGCCAGGAGAGACCAGAGCAGAGGAGGGCGCCCTTGGAAGCTGCCCCGGAGAAGAAGGCCGTGACAGACCTGAGGGACCTTCTGTCCCGAAACAAGCGCTCGCGGGATGGGGAGCGGGAGGGCGGACCCTCCCGGCCCAGTATCAAGTCTAGGATTAGCCGGGATTAGTGTTGTACCTAGGTTGGCAGCGCCTCTGAGCTGCTCAGGTGCGTGCTGAGCGCCCTTGCACACATCTCATGCTAGCACTATTCTGCATGGTCAAGTCTGCCACAATGGACTATAAGAGTCGTGGGCTGAGGCCTGTACTGCTGCTGCTGTCCTCCTACCACCATAAGTTGAGTGAGATTGTCCTGTGAATTATCTGGCGGCTTCCAGCAAGCTGCTTTACTCCTGTCTGAGACCAGCAACCAATTGCTGTGCCTTTGCAACTGCAATTTCCTGCCTTGGGCATGCATGCATGTTGCAAGGATGTGCTGTCGCAATGCAGGATCGAGAGAGGTGCGTGGAGCGCCTGTGCCAATGCCTGCTCTCGTGATCTCCTGATGCAGCTCAGAGGTGAGCCCTGTGGTCTGGAGGATCTGTGTGTACTTCCTCAGTATGAACGGCACGTGACAGTGTAGGCTTGTGGGTTGCATTGTGTGTATAGAACGGTCTTATGTGCTTAGCCGTGCGGGTGTCGTGCTGAATATGACAGTGCAGGCGCATTCAAGTGCAGAAATGAATGAGCGCCAGTGTCTGCGCCTCTTACTGGAGTGCAGATGAACAGAGACAATGTGCGGCGTGTAGAGACAGTGCCACAAAGTATTGCACTGCGCCGGGGGTCTACAAAGTACAGGCTCTCAGCAGCATCAATCAGCCAGCACGGTCCTGAGTGACACCAATGAGTGTGGCAGCAATGCAGCTTTGCTGCTGTCAGTGTAATGCAGCGCATGAAATGGGAAGCAGTAAATGTGCAGCATTTTCAGGCACCTCTGAACGGCCTGGCTTAAGCCTCGCAAACTCTGCTCGGCCCCCTGATGTGGCCACTGATGCCCTTAGCTGATGGCCCTTTTTTGAATTAAATTGAAGCACCATTGCCTGTGGGGCAGTCTCACTGCCAGGGCTTGATGGATGCATTGCTCTTGCTCTGAATGCTTGCTGGTTGCTGTTAAATTGCTGCGACTACCTACCCCCTTGGCGAGGGTCAGCAGTTGACTCAACTTACCTGTGTATTGCCTGCGATCTTACTGACTGTGGCTGTGACAAAAGTCATTGCTTTGCTAGTGTGCCATTGCAGCCTGTGCAGCTTCAATTGCAGTCGTCAGCTTGGCATATTTGCCAGAGCTTGGTCTGGCAGCACACATCTGCAGAGCGCTGCAGTCACTGCAGCGCCTCGACAGCAAAGCGCCTTTGGAGATCTGTCAACACAGAAGGGCACGCTGTGTGCCCGACCAAAGGTGCACTACCAGCACACCACTGAGCCCAAGCACAGCAGCACTTGATATCAAGGTGCGCAGTGGATGCAGCCAAGGCTCTGCTTCTGTGGTCCTTCAGAAGCTCAGGGCACGATGACTTTCACCCACCAGGAGATGTCTGCAGAAGCTGTCAGTGCATGGTGCAGCTCTCAACAGTGCACGGCGCAGCGGGAAAGCAGAACAGATTGTTATACTGGTTGAGCAGAGAAACAGAAGTTGGAGCAGGGTTGCTGCGTGTGCTCATGCCTGCATGATGCCTCATCTATCAGCTGATGTGATTCATATCATCAGCCAATGTTGAGGTGTTAGGTATGCCCAGTGATTGCCTTGCTGGATGTCTGAATTCAGTTTCGAAAGGACAGGCATCGCACCACAACACTCCCACCCTGGAGGGCTTGAGCTTCATATGCAGGTCAAGCAGGGCGATCATAATGCCGATGTCAGCATTTGGGGCTTCTTAGCCATCTGTAAAGGCTTGAGATCATGTAATATGTCTGACCACTGGTCCAATGCCGAAGTCACTTCAAGGCCCCATGCTTTGCACCAGCCTCACAATACACACCAATCACTCCAGAGTCAGAGACTTGATATCTTGAGCTGATATAGAGTCAATTGTCATATGTGCCCGGCACTGCCCGCACACAGGCCTGTCACTGGTGACAGTTTTGCTGCCCACCATCACATACCTGTCCATGGGACTTTGTGCAAAAGAATGCGCAGCTGACTCTCACACACATGCACATCAGAAAGACATGTCTCACTCTCAGAATTGCTAATTTCAGGCGCCACTGTCAGCAGACGTCCTATATGCTCAACATGCTTGGCCTGCATACGCATTAAACCATGTGCAATCATCGACTGCTCAGATATACTCTGAGCCCCACTCACTACCGTTTGCTTGTTGCAACTTCCTGATCAGATATGCAAATCACCTCTGGACAGAGATCAGATCCCGCTGTGAAGTTATGAGGACACTTCACTGCCTTTCAGAGCTGTCGCATAGACTCCTCCCAGATCACCATGGAGCGTTACAGTCTATAAACTCATTAAGACAAACCATGCAATGCGCAGATCAAAGACTTGATGGAGAGCGGCCTGTTCTGGGAGCATGCACAGCTCTAAAGAGCGATTATACATGTTCTCGCCCGTGCATTGCAGGTCCCAGAACAGTCCTGCTGCAGCCACACAGGCGCTGCAGCGCATAAGGGGGGCATCGCTCTGAGTCTTGCAATCTCAGGGCGCCCTGCACGGCCCCTGTGAACAGTCAGGGAAGAGCACCTGCCAATTCTTTAGCAATGAGAGGCCTGCTGAGGGACGCTCCAAAAGCCAAGCCTGGCTTGACGCACCTCTAGAGGACGCACATCTCAATTGTCTGAAGCGCACAATGCAGTCCTGAAAGGCGCAGGACAACATTCTAAAGCCTACTCCGTCACAACCTTGCTGCTTGCTGATGCCTGGAATGATCTGCAGCAGGAGTGACGGCAAGCTCTGCAGGCACATGGATCTGACCTGGAAACCACAATCTGATTCTAGGTACAGAAGATCTGACATGTGCTCTGACAGGCCTGGTAAACCGGTCGCGGAAGCGCCTTTATTGGCAGGGCTTTCAGGTACAAAGGCGTCCAAATGAAAGGCAGCCTTCTGCATCCTGCACCTCATATGTCTGTTGCTTTGTCATGGTACCCATGAGGGGGCGCTGACAGTCTCCCTCATGCATGCCTCATGTCTCCAGGCTGGCTGAGGGAAAACTGTCTGTGTAACGCCCGGGCTGCCGTATTTGGCGCAGATGCGATGCGGGCTGGTGCCGGCTGCCATGCATGCAAGCGGCGGGGGGCCTGAGGGGGGGCCGCTGGCCTCAACAGGCATCGCAGCCCTGCTGTGCGCCAGCACCTTGAGCTCTCTGAGGCGCGTGGCCACCTCATCTGGGGAGATGCACAGCCTGTACTCGAGCTGCTGCAGCGCGAAGAGCTCCAGCTCGTGCAGCTCTCCTGTGGAAACTCCCCCAATCTGCATGACACTCCTGTGTCAACTTTGGTTGGGCTTACGGCTGATTCTAGTAAGCCCGCATCGACTGCAGGAGCACTGCCCGGGACCACCTCTTACGACACATGTCCTGGACATAGCAGGTGGATACGATGTGTGATGCTGTGCCGGCACACAAAGCAGGAAGCTCTGCTCAGGAGGTTCAAACAGAGTGCCTGTGCAGCCAAGAGAATCACCTTGGCCCAGTAGGGGTTGTTGAACACATTGTCATCCATCAATTTGGCAGCCAGAAGCACACTAGCAAGGTACATCCTATGCGCGTTGTGAGGACACAGTACGAAGCGCACATCCCTCTGCATAACACATGATCATGTCAGGTCCTAAATGAGGTATTTCGGTGGCCAATCACTTGTCCCATAATCTTGACAAGTTCCGTGCATGAGTGCTTTCCGTCTGTGCAGCTGGCTTACAGGCCGGTGGGCAGGAGGCGTTACATTGCTTTGAGATCGAAAGTTATGACACTGTTTCATTACCATGCTAGTGATGGAAGAGTGCAGTGCAAGCAACAGATGTGCAGATGCCTTCAGACATACAGAGAAGGAGACACTGACATGGGTATTCAGTGAGATCACTGGCAGCCTATGCAGGGCATGCGGGAGCTCACCTTTGCTAGCCGTTGCATGTAGGAATAGGCCATTACAGAGCAGATGTTGCTGCACTTGGAGTACTTGCTGATCCGCAGAACATAGTCTCCCATGCTGATGGGGGGAATCCTGTGGCCATGGAATGGTGAGATCGTCGGCTGTACACAATCCTCGTTGTCCTGCAAGACACATCCGACATCGATCTGCAGCGGAATGAAACTGATGTGTATATGTGCGTGCCCCCAGATCACAGAGAAACCTTGTACAGGAAACCTTGTGAGAAGGCTGCTTGCAAGTGCGCATGCAGCTCACCACTTCGTCATATGTCGTGCTGTTGGTCTGCAATGTTCGCCCCAGCACGGTGCACAGGGTACGCAGGAGCTCGCATGCCTCGACCTCCCCCACCTGCGTGTGGGAAGAAAACTCTCAAATTATCCCTCGGTGAACTGTGCTGCGCATTTGTCCTTGAATCAGTTGTATGATCTGCACTGCAAACGTCTCTGCGTCGCGACAGCACAAAGTTTGGCCATCACAGGGTTTTGGTCTGGCGTCTGGCTTGGGGCAAAGATGCGCATCCCTCGGGACAGGAGCGGAGGGCATACCAAAGCAGGGAAGATCAGCGAGTCCTCAGCAATACTGCACGCTGTACCGAGCGGCTCGGCATTTCCAGCCTCCTCAGCCCTGATATGCTCCACTGGCGCTGCCGGAAGGGTGACGGGAATAGCCTCCGGCTCCCCAGATCCAGGCTCCACAGCTGTAAGCCTCCCTATCAGCGGGATCACCGATGCTGACATGTTACTGGCCTGCTTGCGCCTAGCTGCATCGCCACTTCTCCCCGGCCGATATACACCAGATCGTTCCGGATGCCATTGAGCCTCGCCGTGATAGCCTACCACGGGCACGGCTCTGCTGAACTTCTGTAGCTCCTGATTACTATGTACGCCCGATGTATCTGCTGCGGCGCACCGATGCAAATATTGGCAGATATGGGATAGGGCTCTCTGCCCGACCTGGGACCCGAGATGACCAACCTCAACACGTCAACCCCTGGCCCAAGATGCTTCACAGCCAAGGGAAGGATGTCACCATGAAAGCCAGTCGATATGTAGCTGGAGGCCTTTGTAGCAAGCGAAAGTCTTGTCCAAGGGAAGGGGCAGCTTGTAGCAAACTCTGCCAGCAGGAATTCTATTGTCCAACAACCTTGTTTGAGCACTCACAACAGGAAGGCAGAATGTGACGCTAAATCCCAGCCTTCACAGCACGGGTAGCTGGCAAACCTACTTGGCAGGCTGCATGGGGTCGCAGGCTCAGATCCAAATTGGGGATCTACATTTAACAGTGTTCCATCCGGTGAGTTACTGCATTACACTCGAGCTCAATTGTGACATTTTCACAGGTATGTGCATCCTACATGCATGTCCACGCAGGACACAATCTCTGGCAGCCTCGCAAAGCTGACCTCACCACATCATCATGTCAAATGACCATGAACTTCAGTGAACGGCTATACGCCGCACCTATGCATCCACTCTCACCAATTCGCAACACTGACTCACAAAATTTGTGCTGCATCATGAACAGAGCGCTGTACTTGCAAAGCTACAGCTCCCCAAGCTATACCAGTTTGGCAACTTGAAAGAAGAGTCTGCTAACTACTCTGCCCTCAGGGGCATCATACTGCCTCAAGACAGCCTACATGTGAGCCTTGCATGCTTGCAAGACTCTGCAGCATGTATGCCAGCTTTGGAGACCACAGTGAGAGTGTCTGAGCCTCTATTGTGGCCAGCCACATATGTTCAATGGTCCTGTACGAGCCATATCATGCCCTTTTTCGGATGACGTATATAGTGTCGCTATACACTTCCTGTGACGACTCTCGCAGAGCCTATTTTGCATCCCTTCAGGGGTGCACATCAAGACACAACTGCCAACACATTGCTTGAGCAATCCCCTCCTAGCAATCCTGAGACGGCTGCCCTTTCTGTTACCTATCAGTCTTCAAACAGTGCTGCCACAGAGACTCGCAGGCCAATCCTTACTGCAAATTAATGGGTGATGCAAATCAGATAGGGACAAGCATCTTGCTCCCTGCAAGATAGTGGCCACATGGCCGAGCCCCAAAATGGCCAAGTTAAGTAGGAAACCAGTATCCCGCCTGAAGGCACACCGTGCACCCAACAACTGCACGCCAGCACAGGCACAAAGGTGCCTGATAGACGTGCAAAGCTGCCGGTGGAGTGCCTGATCTTCAGTACCTCTTTTTGGGTGGCCCGGTAGGGACCCCTATGCATTTGACTTGTATGCTTGCTGCCACTGTCAAAGCTGCCAGCAGCAACGATGGATGTACGAGCCTGAGCCCACCACAGAGGTTAGGCAATGCTGCAATGCTCATCATCAAATGTCGGGTGTTGTTGAGCAGCCACAGGCCTCTGTTCCACTCCATCGACAGGCGCGGACACAGTGCATCATGAACACCTGCGGTGCTCGGAGACCCTGTGCCTTGCCGTGATGGACGGTGCAGGGTTCTGTGGCTGTCAAGGAGTTCTGCTTTTCATAGGTTTATGGTTTCCAATCTCGCGTTTCTGAGCCTTGTTGCAAGATGATGACTTTCCCTGGGCTGACCTCGGTACGGCAGCATCTGCTTGTGCCAAATTACTGCAGCTGCCATGAGATGGTGAGATGTCTGGCCGCAGGGAGCTCATGCCGCAGCGCGCAGGAGGTGGGCCGAGGTGCCAGTATAGGCAGCGCGCTTGGATTGTGCGCAGCAGGCGCCGCGGCTGCGGGGCGGGCTGGGGGAGCCAAACGAGGCTCCAGCCTTGACTTTGGCAACCAGGCGCATCTTGTCCATGGACGTGATGCGGTAGCAGCCGTCGATCTTGAGGTCGGACAGCATGGGCAGGCGCAGCAGAGCGCTCACTGCGTCATGCGTCAGCGCTGTTGCGCCGCACAGGGACAGCTTGAACGGCTTGGGCTGGAAGCCTGCACATCAGCAGGGCCAGCGTAAGACTGCAGTTGCAAGAAACACCAAGCAGCAGGGAAGGTACCAGGCCAGCCAAGTCATCTTGCCATGCATAGGTTAGGGTCTCAGCAAGACCGGCTGCCTCAGCAGAAGTGGCCAATTCCTAGCGTCTCTGTTAGAGGTTCTATGACTTACCTGGGCGAGCGCTGCAGCGCTGGCAGATGGCGTCCACAAGAGCGCGCACGCCGTCGTTGTCGATGTGGCTCTGGCTGGCGCGGTTGATGGCCGGCTGCTGGCTGTACAGGTACGAGTTCAGGCGCAGCTCAGTCAGCGGCAGCATTCCTGCAGCATCAGACACTCAGTGAGCACATCGCACCCTCAGCATTGGGGAGCCCTGTGAGGCGGCTAGCTGGCTAATGCCCCTGAGTGCATCGGATGACAGCGGGCAGGCACAACTGGTGTCTCACATGCGTCATTGACCTTTTGCCGAATTAGACACTTAGCTGCAAAATCAAGCATATCAAGGGAAAGGATGGGAGTGAGCTCACCGAGGACATGCATGTGCTCGGGGGCCAGGGTCATGTTGCGGGGGGTGAGCTCCAGGGTGTGCAGCTTGGGCGCAGCCAGCAGGCACAGCAGGGCCTCGTTCACCGAGTCCGGGCAGGAGGTGCTGTACGAGACCTCCTCCATCTTGGGGCTGCAAGAGACACTCCAGACTTCAGAAAGCCATTTGCATACATTGGATCTGCCATGAGACCACATGTGAGAAGATATGTGCTCTTATTGCTGATCTCGACACCCTGCATCACAGCGTTGAGCAGCACTTGCAGGCATCCTGACGGAAGGGTAGCATCTATTGATTGGGGCGCGTCAGAATACAGGGAGGCTGTGCCGGGGTCATAGCAACCAGGCCAGTCAATACGTAGCAACCCCAGCAACTGTGCTGCATACATGCAATAGGCTAGTCACGTCCACTTGTGTCGCCTGGAAGTGGGTCTCACCAGAAGGAGGATGCCACCCTCAGCAGGGCAGGGGCGCCCTCATAGTGCAGCATGCGCAGGTTGGGGAGCCTGGCCAGCAGGTTGGCAGCAGCAATGGTAAGCTTGCAGCCCTTCATGCTCATGGTGTGCACGTTGGGGGCCTTGACGTTGGTGCCATTGTCGGACGCCTCCCAGCAGGCGGGCAGGGACTCCAAGTGGAGCTCTTCCAGGTGAGGGCATGACGCCAAGAGCCCGCTGATGAAGCCTCCACAGACTCGAGGCAGGCAAGACAACCTCACGCTCTTCAGATTGGGTGCGAAGAGCGCCAAGGTCGCCAAGCCAGCGTCGGTGACCGTGGCTGTGTCCTGCATTCCACAACGGACATTTTAGTTGGTGCACACAGAAAGGGTACCTTGGGCCAGCATACATGAAGAGGCAGCGTGCGCTCACCTTGACTTCCACAGAGAGGAGCTTTGCGCCATTGGCGCGGGCTGCCTCGACCAGCGTGACGTCGGTCACCCCCTCTCCGCACAGTACGAGGTGGGTGTAGCCCTGCAGAAGCTGGGCTGCGGACTGGAATAGCGCCTCCTTTGCCTGTGCAGAGCTGTTCTTGAATCTCTTCTCGCTATCTGTCAGCGCCCGGCCCTTGCGATTCTTCAGGCTGTCGAAACGAAGGATCCCCGAGTCAAGACGCCGCGCTACGTCGCGCCACTGCCGGCACACACCACATGCGGACATGAGCGACAGGACTGCACTCTGCTCACTTTCACCATCGAATAGATGGCCCGTGATCTCCTTGACCACGGCGTCCGGGAGGAAATGCATATAGGGATGGCTTGAGATGCAAGCCCTGTAACCGGCAGTCCCTTATCAGCCCTCCTTCGGCAAAGCTGCAGACGCGCGCCTATGCAACCCCAATGGCAAGTCTTGCCTTCTGAAAGTGTGGATACGGCCCGAATGATTGCATCAGCGACACGCGCTTCAGGCTGTGACGAATCAGATCTTCGTGAGCATCCAGCTGTGAGTGATCTAAGGTACTGATCCGGCCCAAAAAGTCGTTCTGAAGTTTCGTAAACTCTCCTCCTTGCATTTGTCGTTGCGAATGACCAACATGCGCGTCAGTGCCGCATCAAGCAGCCGTCAGAGAGCTTGATATGCATCTGTGTGAGCAGGGACATGTTGCCCTGGTCTGGAGGCAGTTCGATGAGCGTCAAGCCGATGACAAACGGATATCTCAGTGGCTTTGTGGATATTAGATTTTGTCAAGGAAGCCAGAAGGATTTCATTACAACGCAAAGACCAGTTTCCCACTACCTGCTCTAATAGAAGCATATGGTACACCTTGCGCGGCTGTGTATGGCCTTGCAACTCAACGACACTCAGCATCTGCCGCACCAGCCCCCAGGAAAAAGCTACCCTATGACTGTGTGTCGTGCTGCTGTGCCAAGCTGTAGAAGCTGTGCTGCAGCATCTCTCACTGCAGTTCTTACTGCAGTTTACAAGCAGCTGCTACAGCTGTACAACTGGCTACATCCAGACTAGGCATTCCTAGGGCTGACCGCCGCCAGCCAGGCCTGCCTGTGGCTGCAGCTGCACAGGCTCAATCTCCTTGGTGACAGAGTAGCCCTCCTTGTCCTTGCCAATGAGGTTCTTCTCGCCCACGTAGTCGTCATCCTTGGGAGGAATGATCTCCACCACATCAGGCATGGGCTTCTTGGGCCCGCCCTTGCCTGCGTCGTCTGCTCCCTTCATGATCCGCACCTGCACAGCATTTTCATGACACCTCAGATACATGACGCTACAGCTGCGAATGGCCATCTGCCAATGGCCATCTGCGAATTCAGAATTCAAAGCACCCTCCAGAGTACTCCCAGAACACCACCAACATCCCGTTTAGGAAGCTTCAAAAGGCTGTACCAAGCTATCAACACTGACCCAGACAGACAAATAATAAATCACCCTGCACTCCCACTGCCTGCATTGTGAGCAGCTTGAGGGCTCCTCACCTTGATGCCCAGCACACCCTGGCGCAGCAGCACGTGGCGGACAGCCGAGTCAATGAAGTCATGGACAGGCTGGCCGGAGGCAATCATGTAGCCGTCCTTGAACTTCATGGCCTTGGCACGCTGCGCGCGCAGCTTGCCGCTGACGATGACCTCGCAGCCCTTGGCGCCCGACTCCATGATGAACCGCAGCACACCATAGCATGCTCTGCATCACACCACTATATTATCAAGATCTGCTAGATAGCATGCTGTATATACAGGGCTCACAGGCCGCAGCAACATGGCGGGCCACATGCTCATAACACCATGCCAATTCACCCTAAGTTCACCCTCGGTCCTTGTCTATGCTGATTGGAAGCATGCACTGTCGCTGCCTCCTTTAATGTGTCGGCCTCATCTGGGCATGGGAGACAGCAACACTGCCATGTGCGAGCCAGCACAGAGGAGAGCACAGAGGCGTCTAGTGTCCGGCACAGGAGCGCACCTCCTCACTGCCAGGCCTCCCAACAGCTTGTATCGCAAGGACTCTGCTTGTGCAATGGCACACAGGCCGCGGTTGTTGACCTTCTCTGCGTACAGCTCCACAGAGCCGTCTGGGAACTTGAACCTCTTCTGCACCACTGATGTGAGCTCCCTGATCCTGCGTCCCTTCACACCTGCATGTTGTCGTAACCTCTCAGTCTTGATTATTCTGTGCTTGTGACAAGCTTGTCCTCAGCTTCCACTACAGTGCTCAGGCGTGTGTCTGCATGCACAGTTGCACACTGGGATCAAGCTGCATGTGTATAGCACAGAAGTGAACACAAATCCTGCTTGAAGGAAGAGTTCTTTTGGTATTCACCCACACGCGACAGGTGAACACCATATCATTGTACAGGAGACGCACCAAGCACGTTCTGTGTCCTAGTGGCCCTGATGATGATCTCTGTCCGCATGGGAGTCACACGGACCTCCACGCCAGAGTATCCGTGCTCAGCCAGCTCTCTAGTGAGGAGCTCGTTGAGCTCGGCGTAGAAAACTCCATCTGCTACGAACTGCGGGCAGGCACAAAAGCTCTGTTCAGACACAAGTCCTTGCTAGAGCTCGGGCTACACACGTGTGCTTCGCAAGCCGCACTGACGATATGAATAATGCTTTGCAAAGTGGCGAGAGGCCGCTGACACACCTTCCTCTTCTTGCTGATGTTTGTTGTCATGCTGGGGAAGCTCTCAGCTGCTGCGGCACTGCTTCGTCAATGTAGGCCCTGTAGTGGAGTAAAAACCCTCCTAGTGATCCTGCCGGCTCACGTTGCTCTCAAAGAACTACGGTAGGGCTTGGCTGGCAGCAATGAAGACCCAGCCGCAATGCGATGCCACAGGTGGAGCCTAAACAGGCAGCATGGCTGGCATCATACAAAGGGCGCCAAAGCCCCGTAGCACAGCACGATGGCCTTCAACCGTCCAAGGATCCCTCAATTCCGCACCATTGTGCGCTTCCCGGACGTCTACGTGCCCTAAAAGTCCTCGAGCTGCTGTTCTCTGTCTGTTGAACCCGTGAGAGCGCTGCAGTTGTTTGCGAGCTGAAGCGATGTCTTGACATCGGGAAAGCAAGGAAAAATTGATGCTGATGAAGAGCATGCACAGACGATGTGTAATGCGTAGCTAGTCAGATGGTAGCACAGAAGGGCCGGATTATCCGGCTAGAGATCGAGAACTTTAAGAGCTACAGGGGGCACCAACAGATTGGACCCTTCTATGACTTCACAGCTGTGGTTGGAGCCAATGGCAGTGGCAAGTCTAATCTCATGGACGCCATCAGCTTTGTGCTGGGTGTCAAAACAGCGCAGCTGCGGGGTTCCCTGAAGGAATTGCTCTACTCTGAGTCATCGCAGGAGAGGCCTCAGCGGGGGTATGTCAAGCTTGTCTATGAGGATAACAACGGCGATGAAGTCAACTTCACCCGGGTCATCATGCCCAGCGGACCCTCCAGCGATGGGGCCTACCAGTCACAATACCGCATCAATGACAAGACTGTCACCTGGGAGGCGTACAACAATAGGCTCAAGTCATACGGCATACTTGTGCAAGCTAGAAACTTCCTCGTATTCCAGGTGGGGGCTACCTCCCACACCTGCGAGAATGACATGTGCAGTGTGGCACTGCCAATTTTGCTTCACAAAGGTTCCAAGCTCTATGGTCCAAGACATTGATTGCTCTCAGGATTGGCCCAATTTTTGCATTTTCAGACCAAGAGACGGCGGCTCCAGGCAGCCCATGTCTGACCTCTTGCAAGCACTCAATCCACAGGGGCTATGTCAGCAGTCCTGACTTTCTGCTCGGGCTTGCAGGGTGACATCGAGTCAGTAGCAGCTCTGTCCGCCAAGGACCTGACAGCCCTCATCGAGCAGGTTTCCGGCTCAGCAGCCTTCAAGAAGGAGTATGACAAGTGCGAGGCTGAGAAGGCAGCGGCGGACGAGCAGATGAGCTTTGTATTCTCCAAGAAGAAGGCGGTTGTAGCTGAGAAGCGCCAGAAGAAGGAGCAGAAGGAAGAGGCTGAGAAGCACATCCGCATGCAGAAGGAACTGGTAAGCCCGGACAGTGCATCCCCATCTTGACCTGCGTGTTTGTGAAGGAGTCCTTTGCCGCCGGCTTGACACTGGGTGTTGATTGTAGCTCGCTCCAATGAAAGCTCTTCATGCCTGCCTTTCCCCTTGTTGCGCAGACATTGCTCATGCTTGACCGCCTTGCCTGTTTTGACATCTAGCTCCTCCAATGCCTCAGGCAGCCGTGGCATAGGATAGGACCACAGTGGGGTGGCATGATCAGCTGCTGTGCATGGCCTAAAGTGCGCAGGAACTGTGCAGGACGGCTTGAAAGCGCAGCACTTCCTGTGGCAGCTCTTCCACATAGAGAAGGACATTAAGGAGGCTGTGGACAATGCAAAGGATCAGAAAGAGCAGCTGAATGAGTCTGCCAAGGTGCTGTACGCCCAAGAGCAGCAGATTGAGGCCAAGAGGAAGATTGTGGCAGGCTTCCAGAAGGAGCGCCTGCTGCTGGAGCGGAAGCTGAAAAAGCGCAAGTCTGAGGCTGACAAGAAGGTATGAGTATCCGCACATGCCGATGTGTATTAGTACATCGCGGCTGACCGGACCCTGCTAATATGAGAGAATCCCATGATCCAATTGTTGCGTTGTTGCAGGCAGCATCTGGACTCTTTCAGAAGAATAACACATAGATCCTGACCGTAAGCGTCAGAAAGCCGAGTGGCATGTTGTGCTGCAGAGTCCAGATCTGGCAAAGGTGAAAGAGGAGCTGAGCAGGCTGCAGAAGCGCCTGAAGGCTGGGACGAAGCTGGTGGAGGAGAAGCAGAAGCTGCACAAGGACCAGAGCCAGCTGTCAGCCAAGCTCCAGGCTGACCTGGAGAATGTCACTGACGGTAAGGGGCTTTGCAGCTACCGTTCACAGATGTCAAGCAATGGTAGCATTATCCTCGAGGTTCCATTTATTGCTTTGCTGGTAGAGGTCAGGTCATCGCTGGCAGCTACGTCACAGCCATACAAATCTGTGGCCATGTTGAGCAGCATGCATTCCCTTACATTGTGCGTAGATGGTATGAGAGGCTGAAAAGGGCTCGACCAAGCAAACCAGGGGTACACTGCCATCAGGCAAGGCTGTCACGTATCGCATAAGCATGCAATTCACAGAGAGAACGCTCCTGCTGTGCAGCGCAAGCGCAGCTGGAGGATGACATGAAGAAGGCGGCAGGGGAGGGTCAGGTGCACCTGGACGCGCAGCTGCAGGCGGAGTGGTACAAGATCCAGGAGGAGGCCAAGTCCAAGACCTCCAAGCTGCGCACAGACCATGAAGCCCTGAAAGCCACCCAGGCAAGCCCTCCGGCAGCACGCCTGGCCATGCCCTTGCGGAAAGCTCAAGGACGTGCATGGTGTCACCTGCCCCAGTGCAGTGTCAAGCGTTGGCTACCTGCACTGCAGTAGATGCATGTCAAACTCCATGGACGGACATCAGTGCTGTTATGTCCGTATGTGTTTGCTATGCAAGCTACTGAGTGCATATGTATAGCGTGGCAAGCCTGAAATTGCCTTGTGCAGGAGGCAGACAGCGAGGCGCTGAGGAATATAGAGGACACAGCAAGGGATGTGACTGAGCGGGTGAAGCAGCTGGCGGCGGACCGGGAAGAGCTGGCGCAGTCGCGCACCCAGACTGGCAGCGACTTGAGCGCTGCCAAGGAGAGCCTGGCCACCAAAAAGGCTGCCTTAGACCAGGCCATGGATAGCAACAGGCGCAACGGGTGAGTGGCATTCCTGAACGTCTGCTTCAAGGTGGCCATTGAGGGACTCCAGATCACGGGCTTGGGCGTCTTATTGCATTGCACCACTCGAAAGGGTGCTTCTGCTTCCTTACGGGAGGGGCACATGACTCAACAACCATAAATGCACAAATGAGCAGCCGTGCAACTTTGAGCAGACGCCTTCCAGCTCAGATCTGACACCCAACATGGCAGCAGGGGATGTGAACATATCTATTGGTGGTGTAGGGCGCAGAGGGACTACCTGACGCAGAAGCTGGAGGAGGTGGACGCGCAGCTGCGCGAGGCCAAGGCGGACCGCAAGGAGAGCGAGCGCGACCGGCGCACCACCGAGGCCGTCGAGCAGCTCAAGCGCCTCTTTTCAGGTGTCTCTTGCCTGCTGCTGGCCTGGGGCATTCCTGACAATAGATATGTCTGACCTTAGCAGTAGATCCTTGGCGAGATCTGTGTGCGCTTACGTCAGGCCCGTGCCTATGGCCTCCCTCAGGCCCGAGCCGGAGGCTCCTCATGCCATGCTTACTTCAAATCAGTGCTCAAGTCAACAAATATGCCACACATGTGCAGTGTCACATTCGATTATCCTCAACACTCCATGATGGGCTGACATCCTGTCTTGAGTGTTCTCAGTATCCTTGCAATGCTGTGTCCACCTAGCAGGGCCATCTGGTGATGCTGGTTTCTGGATGGATGGCCAGCAGGACATTCAGGATATGGGGAAGGGCTCAGGTCATGGGTGCAACGCAAAGGGCAGAAATTGACTATGCAGTCGAGATTGCTGCACTCCAGAGGTGCCCCACTCATGCCAGTGTGGCGTTGCAGGGGTATTTGGGCGTGCCACAGAGCTGGCCAAGGTGACTCAGCGCAAGTACAACCTGGCGATGGCTGTGGTCATGGGGAAGGACATGGACAGCGTGATCTGCGACACAGAGGCCACAGCCAAGGAGTGCATACACTGGCTGCGCCAGAACCAAGTCGCGCCCATGACCTTCTTCCCTCTGGACACTGTCAGGGCCAAGGTGTGTCTCAGCGGAAGCTGGCCCTGTGATACTGCTCAAATGTTCTGTAGCGTGATGAGCGCCTTAGCCTCTGTATAGCACCCTGCCAGCATGGTTGTGAGGACATACCTAAAATATTGCACCACCCAGCTACAGCGTGAAGTGAAAGGCAGTCTCTGCATTCACTCCAGATGGCACCTCTGTCACAAGAGCTGTCTCACATGCACTGACCCTCTCTGTCTGCCCTGTGACACTGTGAGGTTGCTCCTGCAGCCCGTGAATGAGCGCCTGCGGCTGCTGGGCGGGACGGCAAAGGTGGCGCTGGACCTGCTCGAGTATGACTCCCAGCTAGAGCGCGCGTTCATCACCATCTGCGGGTGCGCAATGCTCTTTGGGCTGTTTTCAACGCTGCCACTGTCCCTCCAGGACGCACAGTGCCTCCCAAACAATTCTGGATGTCGCCAGGGCACCTGGAAGGGACTGTTAGGCGATACAGCGTGTTGCTTGAGCAGATAGCAGAGCGCTGATGCTCACTCAAAATGTCAGACGGTCCTCTGTCCCTTACATGCCCACCAGTGAGCATCATGCATGGGGAATGATGGTTCTGGAGTGAAGGGGCTCCTGATCTGTGCTACGTGCTGCCTGATCAGGAGCACTCTGGTCTGCGACAGCGTGTCTGAAGCCAAGCGCATCGCCTTCATGGGACCCGAGAGGCATAAGGTGGTAGCCCTTGATGGAACTCTCATAGGAAAGCAGGGTTTCATCACCGGAGGCATGTCCGGCAATGAGGCGGCTCGTGCGTCCCGCTGGAATGACAGCGCTCTGGAGGGTCTCAAGAAGGTGAGCTTTTCATTGTCTGCTAATGGCATCGCCTGCTCACCATGCTCTTGGATCTCTGAGGGATTAAAGACCTGGCGGTCCTCCCAGCAAGGAGCTATCCCATAAATGATGAGCAGCCTTTGCAAGCATATGCCCAGCTCCCTACCTGGAGAATTGCAAGAGTGTGGAAGGCAGTCAACAAATTAGCACCTCTTCTTTGCAGGAGTACGCTAGGCTGTCAGCTGACCTGGAGAAGCTGCCTCCACAGAGAGAGACCAAGCAAGCAGAGCAGCTGCTGGCCAGTGAGATTGCTGGCCTGGAGCGCGACACCCAATTCAAGACGGCTGAGCTACAGGGTGAGTATGTCCTCTGAGCCTCAGTGTATGTCAAGTTACAGCTGGTGAAGACATGGCCAGAGGATCTAGAGCATAGCACACATAGTAAGCGCTTTCCATGCACATTTACACGATGACACAAAAAGTGAGCGATTGCGCGCGAAGTCTTACTTGTGTTGTGTCATGTTACTGTCAGCTGCATGTTGTCTGAGGCGACCTGCTTGGTATAAACGTTAGGGATGTGTGCTTCACGCCTGCAGCTCTGGAGCAGAAGCTGGAGGCAGCTGGCAGCGAGGCAGAGGCGCTGGACAAGGAGGCCAACAGGAAGCTTCCGGGCGCCGGCAAGCTGAAGAGCGCCATCGCAGAGCGCGAGCGCAAGATGGCCGCGCTGCAGACGCGCATCCATGAGATTGAGGACACCATTTTTGCTGCCTTCAGCAAGAAGGTACACATTTTGGCTACTGCAACTCTTGAGTGAATGAGTGAGACCAGGTCTTGCGCAGCATTTCTATCGTCCTAGCAGCAACCTGCGGGAGGGTCCCTGCCAGAAAGGCGAATTGCACCTTGCGAGACTGTTCGCAATTTGGAAAGTAGCACCCTGGTATCTCGAGAATCATGGCTTGGGAAAGTACCGAAAAGCGCAGAGCTGACAGCTCTGCAGGAATCATATGCAGGCTTTGTCCACCAACATAGTATCCTGGTTGGCCGAAGGATGCCTCAGAGGGTGATTTGTGTTGTGCAGGTGGGTGTGGACAATATCAGGGAGCACATGGCGCAGCACAGCGCAGCCACAGAGGACTTCAACCGCAGGAAGCTCAGTCTTGCATCTCAGGTCTGGCTTCTTTCACCTGTTCTGTGCTGATGTGTCTGATCTCTCAGACACACCCCACACACAGCACAGGTTGCTGTTATATGAGTATGCTGGTTGTGGAAGACGTATGCTCTGCCAAGCTTTCTGTGGATGCGTACTGCCCAAGACTGTGAAGCAGTGAGATGGCAACTTTCCTTGCTGGCAAGCCAGACATGGCTTTAAGAACAAGGATGGGGTCTGCACTGCAGCCCTGACCATATTCTTCTCGTGCAGGCAGCAAAGCTGAAGCACCAGCTGACCTATGAGCAGAGGCGGAACCTGAAGAAGGACGTGGAGGCAGCGCAGGCAGACCTGAAGAAGATCCAGGACAACCTGGAGCGCCTCCAGGCTCAGGCTGATGCTGCTGCAGAGGCCTCCACTGCCCTGGAGAATGAATTGTCTGCTGAGGTGGACATCCAGTCACCCTGCCGTTAGTAGGCGTCTCTCTGCCAATAGTGGCGGCGCCTTTGAAGCAAGCATGGCGGCTTCTTAGAGATCCTGTGCGAGCAATGCACTGCTTGATGCATGCTTGATCGGTCTCGATGGCGGCATAGACAGACAGGAGTCATGATGCTGATTTCTATAATGCAGAGGGAGAGGATGGACGAACTGAAGGCCAAGGCAGAGGAGGTGGAGGCCGAAGTGAAGGTACTCAAGAAGGAAGCTGTCCGGCAGCTGGCGAGCGGGGGCGAGCTCAAGAATACCGTGGCTGCCAACGAGGCGGCCGTCGAGGAGCTGCGCACCAAGCACGCAGACATCCTGGAAGCAGCACAGATGCAGCAGGCATGCTTGTCTTGCTCCCTCCTGTACTCGCTGAGGCACTTTGCCTCAATCTGTAGCTTCTGCTCGGGCATGCTTTTCACCATGTGCTCAGGCAGGTCCCCTGCATTTCAGAGGACAGCTGCTGTGAGGTACCTTGGGACGCCTCTGAAAGTCTGAAAGGGATAAATCTCAAGAACATCTGCAAGTGCAGGTGGCGCTGCCACGAAAAGGGGACCGCATGCGCACTGAGGAGGAGGAGGATGACATGGATGATGACGAGGCCGCTGACGCAGCAGAGGAAGGTGTGATCACCGCCATAATCCGCAGCAATCTTACTTTCACACCATGCTCTCTTCAAAATGCTGCTCTGGCATGAAGTGGCACCAGCTGCGATCGTCTTTATCTTCATAAACTGTCAAGTTGACGCTGTATGTGCACTGTGCTCTCCTCAAGCAGCTCTTGTACTGCTGCCGGACAGACATACAGTGCTCCAGATTGCGCAGCCTGTCCCTGGTTGAAAAGCAAGCCCCTCAAAAGGCCTCACTCCAGCATGCAGGAAGTAGCATCAGGCTCTCATAGTATTGCTGAATGACGCTCATCTGCCCCGAGGCCTGGGCCTGTGCATGAGTCTGCTCATCATCAATGACGGCCAGCAGCATCCTGACACTGGCCTGTGCCTGTGCAGACAAGCAGCGGGCCAAGGGGAAGGGCAAGTTCAGGCCGGACTTCTCAGAGCTCGTGTCTGGTTGAAACAGGGTGTATGTACCATGTCCATGTGTACTCACCTTGACACTGGCTTGTGCTTGTGCAGACGAGCAGCGGGCCAAGGCGCAGGGCAAGTTCAAGCTGGACTTCTCAGGGCTCAAGCGCCAGCACACGTCGGCGCGCGGCGGCAAGGAGCGCGACTCGCTGGACTCGGACTTCAAGACCGAGATCGAGGAGCGCGAGAAGGCGCTGTCCCGCGCAGCGCCCAATCTGAAAGCCCTGCAGCAGTTTGAGGCTGTCAAGGTGAGCCTGATCAACAGCATCATGCCTGAAAGCCCTGCAGCAGATTGAGGCTGTTGATGTGCCCCTTAGGACCTAGCTCGACCCCTCTATTATAGGACATGAGCTGTAGGCACTTGTTTGGGGCAGGGGTAAAGCAAGAAGAAGCTCGAGGCGGCCAGAAGCCAGTCAGCGGCCAGGCCAGCAGTATGTCATACACAGTGCTCGGCTCTGCCCCTTCTTCGATGTGCAAAGATTACTGACAGCCGTATCTGCTTGAGCAGGCCCAGGAGAGGGAGAGGGAAGAGGAGCTGGAAGCCGCCAGGAAGCAGGCAAAAGCCGCGGCGCGGGCCTTCAATGCGGTGCGGCAGGAGCGCTACGACGCCTTCACGGCCGCCTTTGAGCACATCGCTGCAGAGATCGACTCCATCTTTAAGGACCTCACCCGCAGCAGGTGTGTACTAGTGACTAAGACATGCATACACATGGATGTGATTTATTCCAGGGCAGGCATCATTCTCTGACGACTCATTGTAACATCTTCAGGCATACTGTAAAAGTATGCGAGGGCAATCTGGCAGAGCGCATCCACAGCGCCCGGCCTCCGAGTAGAATTTGAGTGACATGCAGTGATGCCGATGTCCTATAGCATTCTGCGAGACATGATTTGCTACCTAGTGTAATTGTTGTCTCATGCCTGGTCGGGCTGCATGTCTCCCTCAGCACAGACCCCTCAGAACAATGCAAATATATGTTTTGATGGTCTTCAAGCCCTTCTGAGGCTGTACAACCTCTGATGTGACCTGCCTCTCAGTGTTCTGCAATGGGTGGCGGACGTGAGAGTCAATGCTCCGCTGTCTTGCAGTGTGCACCCCATGGGAGGCACGGCATACCTGAGCCTGGAGAGCCCTGACGAGCCCTTCCTGCACGGCGTCAAATTCACAGCCATGCCGCCCACCAAGCGCTTCCGTGACATGGAGCAGCTCTCAGGCGGTGAAAAGGTGACCCCCGCAGCAATGCTGTGCTTTCCGCTGCATGGCTCTAAAGGAGAAGTCCTGTGCTTCCTCCTCTTGCACTGTAGACTGTCGAGCCTGCTCTGTGTAACCCTGTCATGTACGCGTGGTCGTGAGGTGCAAGCTTGCAGCATGCGTAACGCAAAGGGGTAAGCACAGCAGCTTTGCAGGCGGATCTCTGATTGAGCATGTGTGCGCAGACTGTGGCTGCGCTGGCGCTGCTGTTCGCGATCCACTCCTACCAGCCCTCGCCCTTCTTCGTGCTGGACGAGATCGACGCGGCTCTGGACGCAACCAATGTGGCGCGGGTGGCCGAGTACATCCGGCAGAAGACGCGGCCCAAGGCCGACCAGCGCTTCCAGTCCATCGTCATCTCCCTCAAGGACAACTTCTACGAACGCGCTGACGCGCTGGTGGGCGTGGCGCGGGATGTGGACCGCTGCTGCTCGGCCACGTACACGTTTGACCTGACGCGCTTTGAGACGGGATAGGGAAACAGAGAAAATGCTGGCACATGTGGGTGGGTGTGTGCTAATGGCCCTGGACAGCCTACAGCGAGTCCTGTAGTCTATTGTAAGCTTCCTGAAGGACAAGTTCTACGAGCGCGCTGACGTGCTGGTGGGCGTGGCGAGGGATAGGGACCGCTGCTACACCTTTGACCTCACGCGATTCGAGACAAGATAGGCAGCCATAGAGGTTTTCACCAGAGCAAAGCAGATGCAGGGCAAAGGTTCGGTACAGCCCTCAGTCCATGGCCATGTCCCGGAGACATTGTTTATGAGCATGATGAGGGTGTGAACAGCAGCTGCTCGGCCACCTACATCTTAGACATCAGGGGCTTTATGATAGAATGGGGGACTAGAGGTCAGTGGGAGGAAAGCAGGGTGCAAGGTTACAGCTATGCCTGAGCTAAACCCTTGGTGGGCATGGCAGGGGTCATGGACCAACGCTGTTTAATCATATACAGCCTTGACCTCACATACTTCTTGACAGAGCAGGAGGCATCGCTACACATTGTATACACTGAATGGGAGTGCACACAGACAACCCTTGTCAGACCTCCTACTGGCCAGTACAGCAGCAAGAACTGGGTACCTACGTTGCCATTTCGTAGACCTGGCAGCATGCATGCATTGCGACACACCAACTTAAGCGCATGTCTGGTAGAGCGGTCTCGGCATACCCTGGATCCTGGAATCACCTGCTATAGCTAGGGGAGGTGTACATGCATGACGCCTGTCCTGCTGTTGCCATACATGAACCTACTACAATCCTTGTGACTGTCATCTGAGAACGCTTTGATGCTTTTGAGTGCTGATCCAAGCTCAACGGCTTGCAAAATCGTGATGTGCCAGTACAAGAGCTGCGACCAAATCTACTGAGCCTGAGTGGCAGGCAGCTCCTTACCGTACACATCGTAGTGCAATCTGTACCGCACAAGGTCTGCAATGGTGATGCAGCGCAGCCTGTGCTGCTTTGCGAACTCCAGAAGCTCTGGCGTCCTAGACATGGATCCATCCTCTGGATTTACCACCTCACAGAGGACACCTGCAGGCACACCAAAGAGTGAGGAAATGGAAAAACGATAGCAAAGCTACAAGTTCCACTGCCGGGACCGGGCCTTCACATGTGACCATGCTGGGCCTGCCAGCAAGGGAGGGAGGCCTTGCACATGTCGTCGGAAAGCTTTGCAAAACCCCAATTCATCCTGGCAGAAGCAGCAGAGGATGTTCAGAGACATCACCTGCAGGCTGGCAGCCAGCAAGGCGTGCCAGGTCCACGGCAGCCTCTGTGTGGCCAGGCCGAGTCAGCACCCCTCCTTCTCGGCACCTGCACCCAAAACACCGTCATCATCAAGCACCGCCAGACCCTTGAATGAGAAGCCACTGACAGGATGCACATCTGCTGGACAAGATTGATCAACAGCATTAGGATGTGATGCTGTCAGCAACTATAGGTGAGCGGCTTATGTACACACACAGCTGCAGCTGCACTGGAGTGCATACGCATCCTGCAGCCCTTTTCAGGCACATACTGTAGAGGTATACCTGAGAGGGCATATGTGGCCGGGCCTGCGCAGCTGCGAGGGCTGCGTGGCGGGGCCCGCCAGCATGCGCAGCGTGCGCGCCCGGTCCGAGGCCGAGATGCCCGTGCTGATGCCCTCCCGGGCATCCACCGTCACTGTGAATGCTGTGTACATAGCCTCCTCATTCTCTGCAGAGTCTATCATGAGGGGCAGCTGCAATCTGTCCAGGGTACTTCCCTCCATGCCCACACAGATGTAGCCGCTGGTGTGCTTTCTGATGAACTCCACATCAGCTGGCGTCACCTGCACACAGATACTGTTGTGGGACATGGCGTTGCTAGGAGTGCGCTAACCCACAGCATTGAGCTTGACTCACTTCTACTTGATCCCTTGGAGCTCACAATAGCGTTTTACAGGCCGTACAGATGAGTCTGATTTTAGGGGTAACGGTATAATGGACCAGTGTCTCAAAGCACTTGGTGAAACTTGGTCACTGACCTTGTCCGCTGCCATGATGAGGTCGCCCTCGTTCTCTCTGTCCTCATCATCCAATACAACGACCATATCGCCTCGTCTGAGAGCCTCAAGGGCGCTTTCGATGCTGTCAAAGCCATGAGGTGGAAGGTCTAGAGCCTCCGGAGAGGTGGGCAAAGACCGTCTAGATGCTACAGCCGCATTCAGGACGTCTAAAGGCGGACTAGACCCGTTTGATGACGACCGCTGCTCTATCTCAGACACAACTCCCGCAGCGTACGTGCGGCACAAGCCTCTGCTCTTGCTAGGTGGAGGGCTTCCAAACACATGAGGCAGGCAGGCAGGATGTGCTGCTGATGAGCCGGGAATGTGTCTTTGCATTAATCCGCCGGATGGCGTCATCAGTGCTGCCCACTTTGCTGGCTCACATAAGAAGTGATACTGCAGGCTGCTATGTCACACTTTGAGGACTACTCTCGGCCGTGCACTATGCGTACTACAGTAAGGATGCAAGTTTCTCTATGCTAATGTAAGATATGCATAGAGAGCGGTAAGTGATTGTGCAGACGTCGCCTGGGAGAGAGCTCCACCAATCCTACTGATCGCGTGATCGGTGACACAATCTGCGCAAGCGTTTGCATGCAACGCCACCGGCCAGATCTTGAGGCCTCACTTGCACGGCAGGATGGGTCTAGGATGCGTTTAAGGGTGCAAACAACAACCTCATACGTTCAACAAAGAGGCAGAAGGTAGCTCTTCCGGCAGTGTCTGCAGGCGAAGCGTGAAGGTAGTCAAACACCGGCACAAAGCTGCTCTCAAGGCATATAATGTCGAGTTGGAGCAAGTCTTGACAGAGTTGATACTATTACAAAGCAGGAGCTTGCCCTGCTGACAGCTCACCGGAGCAAGCGTGTGATGGGATGATAGCTCAGGAAAAGCGTCGTACAGCAACCAAGGAGAGTCACACAAGGCAGATCAGGAGCCTGAGCACCCATCAACCTCCAGAGAGATGATCTACTCCTGCCAATAGGCTCATTGAAGACTGCTTCCAAGGGAGCTAAGAGCGATTTAGCCAAGTGCCCCGCCTGGCACCCAATGCCTTGTTCTCAACCATCAGGAGCTCTACAGTCAGCCAGCAATTTCCAGTGGCACAACAAGGTTGCCGAAAAGTTAGCGACGTCCCTACAGTGCAGCAGGAAGCATGAACAAGGCCTTGACTCATGGCTTCGCATTGATTTCTCGCCCTGATAACGACACACGAACCCTTTTTGACAAAATAGGGTATGATGTAATCGAAGTCTTGCATTGCATTGTCATGAAACTCGCCACACACTGAGCCCTGCTGGATAGTGGATGCCGAGTCTTGGTACAAATTCGGAAGACTCTGCATCCCAGCCCCTCGCGTTAGCTCCGCTCTTGCATCGCTGGCGTGTAAGCTCGGAACGGGTGACTGATATAGCGCTCAATGCAACGAGGGAATAGGGTGCCCCATTATCCCCTCGACTATGAAGCTTTCGCACTATCAGATATGCTGGGGCCAGCCTCAACAGCTGATTTTCCAGCCATAGGTAGCGAGGGCCTGTTCCCTCTCCCGATCCCACATCAGTCTTCTGGATGCACAGCCGATTTCGGGCGCAAGGGCCTTCAGGGCGCCAGAGGAAGCTCTTTTAGTCTTTCTCAGCCCAGTAACATGCGAACCAGCCTCCCTCAAGCCACCTTAGACTTCAGCAGTCTGCAACAGTCTGATAGAGACAATTTGCAGCCGATGCCCAGCCGATCTTTGCCAGAGTATCTGACAAGAGACAAGATCCGAGACCGTCAAGATTCTCCTCCAGGCGATGATTCACGCATCCACTTGAGCACCAAGGAGATCGTCAGGGAGCAGAACAGGCGGGCAGCAGCTCGCTTCAGGCAGAGGCAAAAGGTGAATTCTTGCACCATCTATCGTGTTTTTTAGCCTCGAAAGACGATGAAACGTAGCCCACTGGCCTTTCCGGTGTAACGCGAGGTTGCCGTAATGTGTCCATCGCCCGTCGCAGGACAAGCTGAGAGACTACGAGAAGCAGATACAGGAGCTCACCAGCAGGCTGAGCGTAGTGGAGAGAGAAAGGAGCAGTTACGAGCTCAAATGCGGGGAGATGGAGAAGGTAGGACTTTTCCACCTCTGATACCAATGCAACCTATATGGGTGTGAAGACAGCCAACCTCAAGATCAGCAGGTCAACTCTGTTGTGAGCCACAAGCATAGACCTATGTGAAGAATACGAAGCTGCTGAGAGCTATCCAGCAATGGTGAGTCTTTGCTTCTATGATTCAGGTGGTGCGGGAGAGGATGCAGACAATGTCAATACAGAAGGTGACCATGCCTGCCTGCTGTATGTTATGCTGCAAAACCTGCGTCCAGGAAAGGGTGCCAGTAAATTTACATGGCTGTGCAAATTGACTTTGTCTCAGCCATCCATAGCGGTCCTGACCTGCTGGCAGAAACGTTGCTGAGCGAGGCATAGCTTCAACGAGGCTGCAGCAGCAGAGTCTTGCATTGTTGCCCCGGAGTGCTGTCATGCATCACCACTGAACTGCCGTGCAGCCTGTGGAGACGGACAATGAGGTGGCGAAGCGTGAAGCGCTCGTGGAAGCCCTCACCACCTTCTGCAACGTGGTGCGCAAGACCCGCCGCAACAGCTCTGAGGTGCCCGAGCTCCTGAACTCTGCGGGCAAGCTCAGCATGGAACACATCATCCCCATCTACAGGGTAAGCAAAGCACTTTCAGAACTTCATCAAAATATTACAGACATACAGTCTGGGGGTTTAACAGCTGCGTGCTCCATGCGGAGCATACTCCTCACACTGCTGCTCTTACATCTTGCGCTTGGCATCGGAGCGTCAAAATGCGGAGAGTGGGGGTTTGAGTTGTACTGCTTTGCACTATGTCACAAACATTCTGCTTGAAATCAGGCAATGCAAGCCTTGGGGAGGTTTTGTACAGCGTTGTCAAACAATATTGAAGGTTCAAGATTGCGTATGAGAGATGCGGCTGTGCCTGCTACTGGTGCAGTTTCTGTGAAAAGCTGATCAAGCAGGACCTGTGCGCCAGTGTTGACGTCTGTGACGGGTGCCTGTTCAGGAGTGTGCACAGGAGCTGGCGCGCTGCCTGTCAGAGGGCGGCGATCAGAATGGCACGGAAGCACATTTCCGGATCCAGGAGATCATCTCAGCAAGGGTGCGCTCCCTGGGCTGTAGCATCTTCTGTGCAAGCTCGTCGTCCGCATGCATCAAGCACGTGAAGGGATCGAGGTTCACTGCTAGTACTGCTCTTGTGCATTGATTCTGGAGTGGATGACTGGCGCTGCGCTAGCGCTGGCTGCCTGTCGGCTTGACGCCTAGCAGCTTCACTGCTATGCTGGCCACCAGGAGCAATGCTATGCTCAGCCCGTCTCTGCTGAAGGCTTCCCTTAACAGTGCCCTTCTGCAAAGCGCCTTGCCAGGAGAATGAACTCGTCCTGCGCCCTGCAGCGGAATTTGTTCCACCTCATGGGATGGCTGGACCCTCAGCTGTTCAGGCGGGCTGCAGCCATGCTGTACGGAGGGAGCTCCGAGGCCTCCCCAGAGCCCTACAAGGATGCTGGCAAGGACCACTGGCGAAAAGTTGTGGTGAGGCATTCTCCCCCTGTGTGCACTTACTCTTACAAGGGAGGCAATTCATAGCCTAGGGCCGTAGGGCATGTGGGATTCTAGCAGCCTCAACCATGGAGGCCGGCACAGTCATATTGCATTCAGTCTGCAGCCCAGTTGCATGATGTTGGGCCTGCTGTTGTTGTTCAGCCCTACACAGAGAGACTGTATATACCCGCACACCTCGATCACTGCATAGAACAGACATGTTCTGCTGAGCTTTCATGGGGGCTCGTGTCTTGAAGTTGTGGTGAAGCCTCCTTTGCAGATGAAAATGGTCTGTTGGTGATGTATGATTGGCTGCATGATCACACACATGAGGTGGTGCAGGGGCTGATTTGTTGCATCAACCCATGCAGGAAGCAGTGAACTACTCTCAGCAGCAGAAGGAGGGCCTGCTACTAGCGCAAGACCAGCTGTTCAGGCGCATGCATGAGGTGCTGGAGAAGCGAGAGGTCATTGTAAACACCCTCCAGACCAACTTCCCCTGCGCTGAGACAGAGCATAAGAATGCTCCCTTGTATGTCCAGGTATGGCCCCTGCCCATGTGGCTAATGCTGAGCACTGTTTTACTGGGAGGTGAGTGGCACTCATCTTAAGCTGATCAGGTCATCGTTCTTAGCTTGACAAGAAGCCTTCTCCTGGGTTTTATTGCTGTTGCTGAAGGTGGGTGTGGTCACTGCAGATGAAGTGCACGGGTCTTCATAGACCCATATCAAGCCTTGTCCTGACGGTGCTGTGTGAGACAGGCATGCGAGGCAGCGGATGATCTTAAGGCAAACCTGGAGGAGGAGTACGTGGCTGTGCGGACCTTCATTGTGGAATTCTGCAAGTGCATGGACTACATCCAGCATGCCAAGATGCTCGTCAGCGGATGTGAGCGCCTCTTTCGGACTTACTTGGTTAGAGTACCTTCGGTGACACACCACGCATATACTGCAGAGGCTTGTGTGCAGCGCAGCACTCTTGGAGTAGGTGTCCCTGGCAGTGGCTGACAGCCGGTGCATCTCGAGCACATAAGCATGTTACCTGCGCGGATGCGAACATGCCCTTCCCAGTGCTGCGCTGATGAGGTGTTCCTGCTGCAGACCCCTGGACGCCGGATGTGCTGGTCATCACTGGCATCGTGCGGGAGTCGACCGGCTCGCCGCAGGAAGACTTCAAGCACGACAGCATCCTGCAGCAGCTGCCCGACTCCTCGCCCTTCAAGAATCTCTCCCACGGCCACGCCCTGGCATGAGCGACCCCCACCGGCAGTCGAGACAGGCATGCTCCCAGAGCAAGTGCCTACGGCTTGTTACGCCGACACAGCACCCATTCCTGGGGTGAGAGAAGCTGCAGTCATGTGTAGGTGTGAGAGTGGCTGCACTACGGCCGTGTGTCGGGTACACGGGTGTTCAACAAGGATGGTCAGGTCTTTTGACACCATCTCTGCCTTTTTGGGCATGGCAGGGCGCGCATTGTGCCTGTGCCAGCTGCCGCCTGCGCAAAACTCCGATTGAGAATACCCTGATCCGACCCATTGGACGGGGGGACATCACCCTTTTCTTGGTGGCGCAAGGCGCAAATCTGAGACCTTAGGGGTGTTCATTCTCGCATACTCAGGCCACACGTGCTGGTGGATAGAGAGAGGTGCATCGTGCCCAAACAACTTTAAATGCTGCAGCTGTTGCTGCACTCATATTCCCGGGAAGTGCTCCGGGACCACCCCAGACACTCACCATTCGCCGCTCCCAGGGCAGGCTGTACAAAGCAAGGCTATGTCGGGTGATGCTGGGCAGCGCTGGCAGCTGGCATCACTAGCCTTGCTTTGAGGGGCAGTAGCAATACCCAATGTGCTCTGTATCAACTGGCTTTTGAACACCACCCCACCTGGTCGTTGCAGCCCACAATTAGCGTAACACGGGAATCAATTTCCACTCAAGACTTGGCATCCAAGCAGGAGTGGACAGGCAGAGCATAAGGCAGGCAATGTGGGACATGTATGTGAGAGTACTGACTTTCTGCTGAATCCTTTCTGCTGAGTCTGCTACCATTCAAGGGCTGTGGCTGTCCAGCAACGTGTTCAAGAGAGTGTCTCTTAGGCTGGGTCATGACACACTGGCTGCTTTTCATGTGAAATCTGTGCCCAGAGCATAGCTCTGGAGCAATTTCTGCATGCACAACTCGCGTTTTGCACTTGATGTCATATAGGCAGAATGTGCCTCCTTTGAGACCCCATCAGCCTGGTGCATGTCTCAGCTTCACGGGACAGTGGTATTATGGCTGTCATACCGATAAGACAGCAATCAAGGATGGCTAGCACCCGTGGGTTGCCTCCATCCTTGATTTAGAGACGTCGCCTCAGGAACATCAAGGCACGAGAGACTCTGTCACTTTGGGTAGACACCCTGTTGCCAAGTGTCTACGCTTCATTCAAGGGGGGACAATGCATTTGCCCATCACCATCATTGCACTTTTTGAAACGCCAAGGGATGCTCTGTGATGCTGCGCTGGTCTATGATCTTATCGAGGATCTGTTGCATCATCATAGCACAACATGAGGAATTGTCGGGGAAGCTTTATTTGAGATACAGAATGCTCAGATCATCCTTGCAACAGAGCAGCTGGCCGTTGCAAATGAGACAGTGTAGTGTCAAAGGGTTTTGTGTCATTTCAATAATATGGTGACATGTCTGCAATGGTATCCGCTCAAGGTGTCTTGCAAAGATGCAGATGCGGTGTTGAAAAAGAGTCATGGCCCATTGCCATAACTGCTGGGATTTGGTTGTATGTAGAAGGCTGTGATGACACTTATAAACTCGAGGGTGTCGCTCATGGGTGTAAATTCAGAGCACAAGCAAGAATCATCCTGTCTGTGCATACGTCGGACTTCTAGAGTGGACAAGATGCAAGTAGTACAGCAGCCCCTGAGGTCAGTAAGTGGACAGCTCAAAGTCTGAGCTCAGGGGCTCAGAACGGAGACTCAGAGCTGTCCGATGGACTGTGTCTATCATGCATTCATTAAAACACAGAGTGCCTGCTCCTCAGCCTGACCAGCACAGCGCTGCAATCGTCAGGTAGATATGGCACGGGCCCTGAAGGGAGGGCCTGATAGAATGAGCAAGCGTGTAGGAGGAAACCACGGAAAATAGCTTCCCTGACCACGAAGCATGACGACAGCATGCTTTCATGAAGATATGGGTGCCCGGCAGCGATGTGGCATCGTCCTTGAGCCAAGCATAGACACCCTGGAAAAGGCGCGGCCTGATGCGCCTGGAAAGCTATGCCAGCGCTCAGTAAGGGGAGATTTGGGGACAGGACTTGCAGAGGCAGAATACATGACCGAGAGTATCTTGCAAACGTTGAACGGGGGTTTTCCTGAGGAGCCCATTTCCGGAGCCTAGTGGTCGTGAGATGGTCAACTCATTCTGTGCTTTATGCCTGCTGATGCTTCATCGCATGCAGCAGCGAGCTTTATCTCATGCCCATCCATCGCTGAGGCTCTTTTCGCTTGTGCAACGACGTTTCTGGTGTAGCTGGCAGTTGACAGCCCAGAGGATAAGGTGCAAGCTTATCTGTACTTACTGGTGTCCAGCGTGCATATATTTGCTGCGGCCGAACATTGCTGTCAAGTCTCGCCTGTCACCCACGGCCAACAAGGAGCTTCTCAACCTGCGAACCCCAGCTCCAGTAATCGCTTCATCACGCTCTCAGTGCCTTCCTGATCAATTCTGTGAGGGTGAACACGCTGCAAGGCGAGCTGTGCTTGCAAAAGACACCAGCACACACGCGGGGAGGACCAGGGAGATAAGATATCGAGACATCCACTCCTGCACAGAAGCTCTCGCCTTCGCAATAAAAGGGAGGTCAAACTCTAGCTTGCTAAACGCGAACGGAGTTTTCATGTTAAGTGATACCTTCATGCACGCCAGGGATCCCATCTGGCGCCTGGAGACTTAGGTAGGGGAACCCGTGCTGCTCGTGGTATTTTGCACACCAAAGGCTCTCACAGAATGGCCTGCAAATTGGATATGTAATCAGGAAAATCCATGAAGAGTCGCATATTTTGGTGCGAGTCCTGTGGGCGTTGATTGACAAAACTTAAGTCGAGCCGAAAACGTAAGTTTAAGGGCCAGGCCAAGTCTTCAGGGGCGTAACCCTTTGCTGAGCGATCGCTTGGTCTGTTGCCTGCACCGCTTACTTGGAGCACTTAGGGAAGGTCTATTGCAGCTGTGCACACGCGCAGGTCATGGCCTCTTTGCCTCACGCTGAGTGGATTGCTCCCTCTTTTCCCAGCGTGACGTGTATGGTGGAAGAGTGACAGGGATAGGAGCATTTGCAGGAGGGTCAGCACGATTTCTGGCAGCCTTTTCGTACACGCCGTTCGTTGCAAAAGCCTGTACACAGGTCTGACCCGTCGCGATTACCTTGCAACAGGGTGTCAAGGCAGCGCCGCTCTTCAATGGTAATGGCCATGGAGGGCAGCAACCTGGAAGGAATTGTCGCGGTGGGCGATGTGGGAAGGCAGTGCGAACCGCAGCAAGAGAAGGCAGGCGAGGAAGCCCATGCAAATGCAGCTCCTGGTGGAAAACCAGCGAGCGCGTCCGAGGTGTCACCTCAGACTGTCCTAGCTGAGGCGAATGGCAACGGCAATGCTCATGAGCACACAGATGAACCTCATCTGGGCGAAAACGGCCATGTAGAAGTCAGCAAGGACGTTGACCTGAAGCAGACAGGTGAATATCTCCACCTCGAGACAGATATGTCCCTGGCAGCCTTGTATAGGTGGCTACTAGTGTGTGCTGCTGTCTTTGCTATTATTGCTGATGCAGTGTCAATGGCAGAGGAGAAGAACCGAATCTGTGCATGTGCTCCGCCCTTCAATCGACACCAGAGTGTAAATTGACCCCAGGATGTGTCTGCAGATGATGGGCACATTGCAGCAAGCAAAGGTGGAGACTTAGCTCCTCAAGAGCAGCCAGCAGCAGCAAACGGCAATGGTCACAGCTTCGCAGAGGGCGAGCATGAGGAAGTGAGCGGGGATGAGGGCCCTCAGGAGGATGGAGGGGAGGAGACAGAGATCTCAGACTATGACGAGCCCACACATGATGGCGAGCCTGCCAGCAGCGGCGGCGCTGGCACTGGCTCTGGGCTTCGCCCCAGCTATGGCCGAAAGGTGCGCACTCCTAGGACATTGGTTCAATTGTCTTCCACGTGCTGGCAGAGTCTTCCACATGCAATCGGGGAGGCCTGGGCTCTCGCTCCAGCCTGCTCGATGCCAGAAAGCTGTTGTCAGCCTGTTAGCGCTCAATGCATTCATGTCACTCAAGCTCAGCTGCGCCTCATCTGGTTATTAGGAGAGGGGTGTGTTGCTGCTGATGCACTGCAGCTTATTATGCAGAGTGCGCTGGAGGCCCGCAGTAAGATAGGAGTCAAGCCGACGCGAAAGTATGTGAGGAAGAAGAGCGTTCAGGCAGGGAGTGAGCCACCTGCGGAGGCAGTGGAAGCTGGGCAGGAGCAGGTGCCGCCCATGAATGGCTTGGAGTCTGCTCACAGCGGGAGTGGACTAGATGGCTCTAGCCCAGGTAACACTACCCTACACATGTGCATCATATCCGGGCGGCCGGCTCAGCATAACAAGTAAATCTGGTGAGGCTGGTTTTGGTCTTGCTTGTCAAAGTGTATATTGTCCCATCCCTGAGGATGGTTGCGCTGACAGGCAGCAGTGGATATCCATTCTCAGTGGGTGCTCTTCGCAGCAAGGAGAGACGCAGCAGTGCTGGTGAGTTACTTAGGTGCTGGACAATGGCATCCTGAGCCAACTTGCTGTTGACAGGGAGCCGGACGCCATCATACTTTCCTAGCGGCAAGCGCAGAGGGCGGCCGCCGGGCAGCAAGAACTCGCATCCGCCCAGGCGGGGCAGGGGTCGTGGGCGCGGCCGGGGTCGAGGTGCCCGGGGCGGGCGCGGGCGCTGGAGCAACCGCAAGCGCGCCCGCTCGGAGGAGGACGAGCCTGAGGACTTTGCCGAGGAGGACTCTGGGCTGCAGGCGGAGATCTCACCTGTCCCCAGCTACTATCGTGACCAGGTGCACCATCACAGCCTCTCAACTGCGGCTTTCTCCTGATATCTGGGCAACATTCTAGCCCAGTGACACTGTCCTGAATGAGCTGCCTGTTGCCTGGCAGAAGACCATACTACACTGGGGACTCTGTTCAGGTGACCTGCGGCGGGGCATGTGGAAGGAGTGCATGCTCTTTTGTACAATGGCACTCTGAACGCTTGGAACTTGCTGCAGCCTGGTCATAGTGGGTAGTGACAGGCTCTGGTTGTGCAGGACATGGAGATGGACAAGCTGTACGGCTGTGAGAAGTGCGACTTTGAGGCGAGCGGCTGCGAGGAGTGCCGGGGCAACTCCATCTTCGAGCGGCCCAAGGCAGTGCGCTGGAAGCCCGAGGGCGCGCGCCTGCAGACCAGCGTCCCCTCCGCGCCCACATTCTACCCCACGGCAGAGGAGTTCCAGGACCCTGTGGCCTACATTGACAAGATCCGGCCTGAGGGCGAGAAGTGAGTCTTACTGCCCTTGTGATAGACTGGCGTGTCACGCCTGCACATGTGGGTGCCTCTTCATGTACTTTGGGGTGCTGAGCAGCCAGTGACCTGACCTGACCTGATCAGCCTGTGCAGAGCCACAGTACATGTGGAGTCCTCCCTCATCAGGCTTGTCACGCTTGTTATTGCATCATGGGGATGGGATTGTCCTAAAGGGCAGAGACATTCTGTACTGTGAGCCAATTAATTCTTCTGGCTGGCAGCTGTGTTCTGAGAGAACACCCTCCCTTGTACAGGGCTGGCATTGCATGCATCGTCCCACCAGATGGCTGGGAGCCACCTTTCGCTCTGGAGAGGGGAACCAATGGACAGAGCGCTGAGAGCTTCAAGTTCATGATCCGCAAGCAGCTGACGTCCCACCTGTGCATGCGCGTTGCCAACACTGGCAAGGCCACCAGGCGTGCTCCCTCAAGGTGAGCTCAGAGTCACTACCTGCACAGGGCCATGCAACCTTTGTTTGACATGCTATAGCAGTATGATATACTGAATAGGTCCGGTGTGCCATGAATTTGATCGCTTTTCCCCACTGCAGCTGGTGAATTTCATGCGAGGTGGGGCTTTTTTACATTGTCATGCTGAGGCCTGGTCACAGATATATGATTGCGCAGCTTTGCCTTGTCAGTGCATGTTAGTGGAAGGGTTGAGACGAAAAGGCAGATGTTATAGTTGCCTGGGATGCTGGTGCAGGTATGACAGGGGAACAGGAGATCAGTGGGATGAGGAGCACAACAATGTGGATCACAACTCCGAGTTTGGATTTGTGACCATGGACAAGCCCCACACCCTGCGCTCTTTTGCTGCATATGCTGACTGGATGAAGGCCCTGCACTTCAGCGAGCCCCCACCAAAGGTGCGCCTGCCCTTCCATGCCCCTTGTCCATTGAGCTTATGCCTCAAGCTGGCGTCAAGCTGGTAGCTCGCAAGGATGAGCGGGTGGCTGTAGAAGCTATCTCAGCCACCCGCTCACTGCAGGATTTGCCCACTTGATGTCAGGCACATGGGGCCGAATGATCACTCTTGGATTGCACAGGGTGTATAAGTCAGAAATGCTGGTCAGACAGCAATTATTCCAACTTTTCCTGTCTTCTTGCAATCAGTCAGGGTGTGAGCGCACCCTGATGGGGTTGCAAGCCTGATGTTCACTGGACTGCAGCTATTGCCTCCAGTAGCTGGACCAAGCTGAGCATACAAGCCTTGACTGTGTGCAGGAGTTCTCGGCAGAGCCCAGGTCCAAGAAGCGCAGGCTGTGCCAGTATCATGGCCCAGAGCCCAGTGTAGAGGAGATTGAGGCTGAGTTCTGGCGCATCGTAGAGACTCCTGACGAGGTGATTGTTGCCTGCTCCCACAGCTATGTCTCACTCCTGCAATTCTGTTTTACAACACCCACATCTTCTCAGCACAGTCTTGAGACTCTGCGGTATCCTGGCAACATTGCCAAAAAGGTTGTACCAGCATGTGCATGTGTCTTGCGTCTCAAGATCTTTCTTGATCGGAGCCTTAAAGGCACACACCTGGCCGCTCTATCAAGAAACCCAGTTTCTGAATGTCGTCCTTGTCTAGGTGGTGGAGAGCCTGTATGGGCAGGACCTGGATTCAGGCCACCACGGCTCTGGGTTCCCGCTGCCGCCCTTCAGGCAGCGCCTGCTGGAGGCCCATCTTGCGCACAGCGCTCAGGAGGCCAAGGGCCCCGGGCAGGTGCAGCTGAGGCACAAGACGGACGAGGAGACGGTGTACAGCGAGCACAAGTGGAACATCAACAACATGCCCCGCTGCAAGGTGAGCTGCCTCACAATACCCTCTGTAGGAGATCTGACAAATGTAGCCTCAGGCATCAGGCAGTGCAAGTAGCCCGGAGCTCCTGCTTCGTAGCATGACTGCATGCCTATATGGGTTCTCCTGCAGCATTGGTAGGAGAAGTATTGAGCAATGCGGGTTACTGCTACTCTGAGTGATGTGTGTCTCTGGAGAGCTTGACGCCTTTGCATGGCTGCAGGGGTCTGTGCTGCGGTATCTGGTGGGAGAGGAGCTGATCACAGGAGTGATGGTGCCGTGGTTATACGTGGGCTCCTGCCTGTCTGCTTTCTGCTGGCATGTGGAGGACCACGCCCTTTACTCTGTCAACTACCTGCATATGGGGGCCCCCAAGGTGCGCCAGACTAGGTCACATGCATTCTGAGCACTCTTTGCATAGTCTTCAGCGATGGCGATGCAGTGCATGCATTAGGCCAGGTAGACGTGGATCGTTGTGATAGCTATTCAGGAGCTCTGGTGATTACCTTCCAGGCAGTGGCCGGAGAGTGCTGGAAGAGGTTTTTAAACCTATCACTGAAAGTATTGACACGCTGTATGGGCTAAGTTGTGCTGTTCCGTGACTGGATGTTGCTTTGCCTTCCAGGTCTGGTACGGAGTGCCTGCTGATGCATCAGAGACGCTGGAGATTGCCATGCGAGATGCGCTGCCCCACCTCTTTGAGCACTCGCCGGACCTGCTCTACCAGCTCGTCACCCTGGTCTCCCCAGCCCAGCTCAAGGTCAGTGCCTCGTAATTTAGGAGCCTGCTGCTGCCTTATGTGAGGGCGCGCGCTATATCAGACTGCCAGTCTGTGACATGAAATCAGCTTGCCGTGTTACGAGGTGATGCCTGTCTAATGTTGGTGGTGCAAAGACAATTGCTGATAGGTGTTGCCTTGTTTGCAGGCTCGGGGAGTCCCAGTGCACAGGCTGGTCCACAGGGAGGGCAGCTTTGTGATCACCTTCCCCAATGCCTACCATGCTGGCTTCAACACAGGTGCTCTTCCACCTCACGGCACACAACATTCCTATTCCTCGTCAGTGCTTGTTGTCTCCAGGTCTATGCTGCTGGTGAGAAGAGGTCAGCAGCTACTTCTGCAGGTTGTACTCATGCAGCTTGCATTTGCAGGGTTCAATTGTGCAGAGGCTGTTAACTTTGGGCCTCCAGACTGGCTGCCCTGGGGCACATATGTGGCCAACAAGTACCGCAGAGAGGGGCGCTCAGCCACGCTGTCCCATGATGCCCTGCTGATTGCGCTGGTCACTGCAGCGCCTGATGTGCAGAAGCGCCTGGAGCGTGATGCCAAGGTAAACTTGACCAACATGCAACCATGTGCACATTCTCATGATGTGTCACTAGCTGTTTGACATCAGGATCAACCCCAGGGTGTCCTGTAGGGGCTGCTCACTGATATCTTCCAAGCTCTGGCTTCCCGGTCCATCTGTATAGTTTAAGCATCAACAGCTCGACATAGCGCTGTGCACTGTGTTGCTTTGGAAGCTAACCCAGGGTACATGTACAGGGTGAGAAGCACATCACGGAGCCCAAGGACGCAGAGGAGGCCAGCAAGGCCACAGCAGCTGCTGCCAAGGACACTGAGGGAGTTGTGGCCAAGGAGGCGGAAGCCGTGAAGGCGGAAGCTGACGAGGCTGCGGAAGCTGCTCCAGCAGACACAGAGGTGAAGGAGGAGGCTGCTGCAGCTGCTGACAGGGCAGCCTCTGAGCAGGATGCCTCCACCTCTGGGCGTGAGACAGTACCAGGTAGGCTCTAACTCTGACTTCCTGCACTATCTCCAGCCTCACCATAGCAATCAGGAACCCATAGTCCTGCAAGCCTGCTGGCAGTCTCTGCAGCTCAATAAGACAAAGGCATGCAGGATCTTCTTTTGCAGGCTCTGCCTTTCATCAGATTATCAGAGGCTCCTCTGAATGTGCTTCCCGGGTGCAGGGCAAAGCACGGACCTGTCCTTCTTGGACCCAATTAACCGGGCAGACACGCCGCCCAAGGCCATCCAGCTTGCGGCTGGCGAGCTCAGCCTGCGCGTCCTGGAGACCAGGCGGCGCTTGGATGCAGGCTTGGGGCCTATCCAGGACACCATCCAGCGCTGCCGCATGACTGGCAAGCCAGGTAAGCAAAGCAACTTCAGCTGCGGTAGCGCTGCTGTTCTCATGGTCTATAGCCTCATTTGAGCAGTCATTGGTCCCATGAGTTGATACCTCTTAAAGTTGGCCTAACACCGGGATTGGCAGCTTCCAGTCATGTATAGGAAGATAGAAACCTTCTGGAATTCGTGATTGGGGAACGCAGACAGTGAAAGGAGCATACTGCATCCCGCAGGGGATAAGGACGCAGACGGGGTGTACATCAATACAGAGGACGTAGACTGTGATGTGTGCAAGGGCGATCTGCACCTGTGGGCGGTTGTGTCGCCAACTTGCCCAGAGAGGGCGACCTGCCCAGAGCATGTCAGCGCTCTGGAGTGCCCCACAGAGACCATGCGGCTTCTCTATAGGTACCCTCACAACTCCCAAGCCGTGCCAGATCTTCCGCATATATGGGAGAGGTTTTGCAAAGAGTTGGCCCGGCTGCATAAATGTTTAGTGCTGTCTTGAGTACGTGCGCTGAGGTATGACTCAGGCCTATGTGTTTCACAGATTCACACTGGATGAGCTGGAGGGCTTCTTGGAGACTGCTAAAGAGTGTATCCCTGGTGTTAAGGAGGCGGTTGTTGCTGCCAACAGCCACAAGGCTCACCAGGTGATACATCCCTACGCAATGGACTTATGCCGGCTCCGTATTTGTCCAGAATACCCTGCCTTTTCAGTGTCACAGCTGTCTATCAACAGAATCGTGTGTACCAGCATGATTGCATGGACGCTCACATGTTATATGGCACGTCAGGCCTGCCCACTTCTGACTCTTATGTGTTTCACACAATTATAGTTTGAACATTTCAAGCAGAGAATTAAGATTCTAAAACTGGGGGATGACATGATACCATTCAGGGTCCTGTTGTAGGACTTAATCTCATAGTTTCTGTCTTGTGTGTAGAGCCATGAGCACGAGGTGGTGAAGCTGGGGCCCATCTCCATGGGCGAGCGCCTGCGCATCGGCGGGGATGTGTCCTCGGACGACGACATGGATGAGCCCACCCCCTCGCCTCCGCCCAATTCACCCAAGCGCTCCCACAAGCGCCGCGTCCTCCCGCCCCGATCCATCGACAGCAGTACGCCCCTGAAACCTCTGAAATCTGAGGGCTTTGCGGCACTACAGTTTGCCATGAGAGGCAAATGTCCTTGGTGTGCGTGCTGAGTGCTGTTGGTAGAGATTGCTGGAGGTGGTGGTGCCTGCAGATTGCTTGGGCCCCAAATTTATTTGGGGCCCAAGCGGTCTGACAAGCGGTGCCTCCTCCCGTAGTACTTTATCAGCAGCAGTAAGCACCAACACATTATGCATTCTGATTTACCTGTGGTCCAGTCAAGGGCCAAATGGCTTCTCAATGCTCCCCATCGGCAGCAATGAGCAAAAGCAAATTCTGATTCATGAGTGTCCCACTGTGGCTCCTTGCGGCAGCTTGGGCATCATCAGGCTGAAGGAAGTGGTTCCCATATCTGGCGGGAGCACTGCTTAGAATGATCATTCAATGCAGGCGAGCCAGGGGCTGTGAAGCCTAAGCGCAAGTACACCAAGAGAGCAGAGAAGTGGAAGTACACAAAGAAGGCTCAGGCCCAGGCCCAGGCAGCGGGGAGATCTGCGCCTGCAGCTCCTGTTGCTGCGGTGTCTGTGCCCCCTGCTGAGGGAGCCTCAGCCCCAGCAGACCAGGATATGCCAGACGGTGAGCGCCATAGATTGCATCTTGCTTTGCTTGCTGCACAGCATCTCTTCCTGCTTCGCTTGGCCTTCATGCAAGGACTTTCTGCAGCAATCCACAATCCCAGATTCTTGACAGCGGCACACAAGAAGCGCACAGATGCAGTCCTCAAGAGCCAATCCGCCTGTGGCTATGGCATATTCCTCATACGCCTTTCTGCTGCCTTGCAGCTGCGGTGCCAGCAGAGCAGGCAGAGCTTGCAACAGAACAAGAGGAGCAGCAACATCAGCAGCAGCAGGAAGCTGCGGAGCCAATGGAGCAGGAGCATGAGCCAGATCAGGCGGAGGAGGAGCCTGAACGGGCGAGCCCCCAGCCAGCGGCGCGCGTGCCCAAGCGCAAGCAGAGCGTGAAGGCTGAGCCGGCAGAGGAGGCGCCTCGCCTGCAGCGGCGAGCCCGCAAGCGCAATGCAGCGGTTGCGGCAGCCATTGAAGCAGAGGAGTGGAAGTCTGACGCTGATGAGGAGAATAGCGAGGAGGAAGCTGGTAGGGTCTTATGTCAGGCTTGCCCTTTCCCTCTTCTGGTGCCTTCTGCTTGGCTGGAGCACTCCCTATGCAAAGAGCAGACGGAGATAGGTCCAGTTTCTCAGTATGCAGTGCACTCTTGCTGCTTCCTCCTGCGCCGCCCTGGGTGCAAGGAGCCTTCCGGTGACCTCAGTGTGCCTTTTATGAACTGGCTGCCCCTGCTGAGATGCGCAGAGTGTGCAGAACGCAAGAGAGGCCGCAGCCGCGGCCGGGGAGGCACCCGTGGACGCGGCAGGAGGTCCTTCTCAGGGGCGGAAGCCCAGGTTCCCGAGCCGGCGCCCCGGCAGAACCTGGAGGGCGTTCCCTTGGATGCAGCAACCCTGCTCTCGCAACCAAGGGTACGACGCACTGTGATCATCATTGTCATTTGCTGCTGTGCTGGCTGTCACAGCTGTCAGTCAACGATGCCTGTAATAGTGTGCACACATTTACAGTATTCCCGATGATTTAGGTCGTCCCTGAAACATCTGTACTGCTGTAGGGTGCAAACTTTGCCCTTCCTTCGACAGCGGTGCGGAGTGTGGGTGTGGTGATTGACCATCCTCCAGCCAACACTCCGCCAGTCATCACAGGTGCCTTCCCGCTGCAGCCTTAGACTGGCTCCCACAGTGCATGTGCAGCCTAGCAGGATGCCCTAAACCTGCAGTGCTCTTTGCCAGCCTGAGAAGTGTACTAGCGCTGCTGAGTCTTGCTGCGGCACAGCTGCAGATAGCTGAAAGTTCAATCAGGCTGTGCGGTGACTAAGCCTAGGCATGAGCTGTCCCCCATTTGTAGTGGATTGCCTCTTTGAATGTATGTGGCGAGGCGGTGCAGCCGCTGATCTTGCACACATGCTTGCTGCAGGGCTCCAGGGGCGGATACCCTCTGTGGCGCACCACTCCATGCCTGGGCAGGCCATCCCGCTGCATGTGCTGGCCGAGATCCAGCGCGCCATGGCGCACGCCAGCGTCGTGGCCAAGCAGGCTGGCGGTGTGCCTTGTAACCCCAATGACATCTTCATGCAAGGTGCTCATCTGCCCTGCAAAGCATCAATCGCATACCCGCTCGTCCAGCAGCGCAAGCATTTGCATGATCTTGTAGAGTCCCACATCAGTGTCATGCATCATGCTCACTTGCATCAGAGGGTTGCCAGTGTATGGCTCTTGAAGCTGCTCATGTCAAAGTTGAGGGTTGTGGTGCAGTTGCGGCGGCCCAAGCGCAGCAGCAGGGCAACGCAAACATCATCCCGCTCATGCACTCGCTGGCGCACTTCATGCCGCAGATGTCGCTGCCCGGCTCGGCGCACAGCATCTCGCAGCCGCCCAGCATGATGGCGCCCCCGCAGACGGCCGCGCATGCGGCGCCCATGCCGCCGGGATTCCCGAGCTTCGTCATGGCGCCCTCCTCAGGCGGCCTCTCGGCCATGCCCTGGCCGCTGGTGTCGCAGCCGCCGCACAGCTTCCAGGTGGTCCCGCCGGCGGCCGCAGCTGCCGTGCCCGCTGTGCCCGACTCTCTGCCCGGCCCAGCCCTGGCGCCCGCTACGCAGTCCCAGGACGCCCAGCCAGCAGCGCAGCCAGCTGAGGCTGATGCGGAAGAAGCGACGGCCTCTGAGGTGCCATCGAGTGGTGCCTTCGGCACACTGCTAGAGGACCATGCACTGAATTCTCTGGAGGCAGCTCAGCAGGAAGCAGAGCAAGGAGTCGAGGCGAAGCAGTCTGTACAAGACCCAGTTGTCGTGGAGAATGACAATGACTGACTTTGCTAGCTTGACAGACATTCATGCAGAGGATGCTGTCCATTCTAAGTTCCGCGATTCCCCGCTATGCTGAACCATGTGTGTCGAGTGCCTTCGTTGCACCAAACAGACAACAAGCGTCCTTGTCCTAATGTTTGTGACGACCCCACTCAGCATGTCAAGACATTCTGATGATGATGCAGACCATCCATCATGACGGAGTTCATGTTCACCAGACTATCAGCTTGTATGACCGAGTCGACGCCAGAGTATGCTTGGGGTTAAGCTCCTTGTAAGAATCTTTAGTAAAATGACATTGCCTGCGCAGATGCATGATGCACTTGTGCACAGGCGCATGCACACATTACATTGCACACAGTCAATGTGTTATAGCAGTGTCTCTGTTTTGCCCTCTCTGGGATCCCCTCTGTTTGAAATCCACTTTTCAGTTGCCTTCAAGGTGCTGCTGCAGCGATGCTAGCTCTGTCAAAAAGTGTCATCTAGACAAGCGCTTACACAGCAGGTAGCACAACTACTCGGTAAAGAAATTGATGGTCCGAGTCGTCAGAGCAAAGGCGTCAGGATGCACGGGAGACCGCAGTCCAGGCCCAGCTCTACCGCCCCAGCATGAATACAGGCTGGTGGCAACACCTCAAAGCGCTGTGCCCGGTCCCTCGACCCATCTCAGCTCCACTTTTCCAAGCCCTGCAGACTGAGACTGGGCACTTCGCGCAGGCCTCTTGCCCACCATAATGCTCGCTAAGGTGACAGCCCCATTCGTCCTTTCTAACAATCTGTCACGCGCACGAAAGGCAGTTTGATTGCGTTATGTTGGCAGAACGAGTCGTACAGCCACGCCGTGGCGACAGCAGAATCAAGATGCAGTCTGCAGGCACGGTGCCTGAGCCGGGCTTCCTGAGCCTACCTGAGGACCTCTTCTATAGCATCGTCTCCATACTCAATGTGCGGGATGCACGTAGACTGGAGGTCGTCAGCAAAGCTTTTCATGACCTTCTTTCTAAACCCGGCCATGTGGGGCCTTGCATGGGACGGCTCGATTTCGATACAGAGTTTGGTGGCCGCAGGCCGCCTAGTCTGGAGGCATCCAGGTTGTCTATCAGTCTGAAACCTTCTTACCGTTTCGGTGTACTAAATGGGTACAGTGCCACCTTGTCATTTGGCCTCAGTGCATTGTAGTTGCATCGGAGTCATAGCATCTGCCCTGCAGATGGCTCCAGGAGAGGAAGATGAAGTACAGCCACATTGCTTGCCACTTCAGCAGTTACATGCTTGAAGCGACATGCGACTATGGCAAGGGGGTTTCGGGCTGCACAGTGCCGCCTCTGCTGCCTGCCTTGCTGGCAGCCTCTCCCCCTTCAACTGAGCTTGCTCTTTCAGTCGCAGACCTACGTAAGCCAGCTGCTGCCACTGCGTTGAATGGAATAAATTGTGACATGGAGGTTGCATGCGTCCGTTGCTTTTGCAGTGATTGTTTTGCTTCATATACGTACCCGCACAGACAAGGGCTGCCCATCCAGGCGTTTCAGATGTTGCCCCAGATTATATCATGCTGATGTCATTGCTGCGCAGCTGACCTCTTCTTCGCATTGGCTTTGGGTAACACTGCCATTGGTGTTGGACCTGAGTTCTCCTCCTTTCCGGCAGTCCTGAAGCAGCAATTGACAGAGTTGAGTATGTCACTGGAACCTGAGGAATGCAAACTAGAACAGCTAAGGAGCCTCAACATGCTCACAGCCTTGCGAAAGCTGGAGGTTCGTTTTGTCCACGGGTGGCTAAATTTTGATCTATCATGCGAGACGTTTGCCCTTGAGCTGCCGCAGCTGGTCACCTTGGAGATGGTCGCTATCGAGCACGGGCAGATTATTCTGTCGTGCCCAAAGTTGGCTGACATCTGCTTTTGGCACTTCAAATCAATGCGCATTAAAGTGAAAGCCGCTGCCTTAGCGCGATTGACGCTTGCAAGCTGCAAGATGATCAATTTTACACTGACTTTACCCAAGGACCAGCTTCGTCTTTGTAACTTCCTCAGCGTGAAAGAGTCCAGTGAGGTTGGTACACACCTCATTGAGAGTGTCAGCCACATGACACAACTCCAGAATCTCGAGTATGAAGGATTTCCCGCAGCATGCATGCCCAAAAGCTTTCCTCAACAAATCCTAGATATGTCCCTGTCTCTTTGGGACAAATGTCCGAATGATCCAGGAGCATGTTGTCATCCAAGAGTGGATTGGTTTCATAGCGTTTGGCAGGGTGAAGCTTGGGACGCCACCATCGCTCGGCCATTGGCTGAGCTCCTTCCCATGGACAGCCTTGACCATTTGCAACTAGCCATTCTGGATCGTGTCCTCGCATGTTTGACTGCCAGAGGAAGAGAGGCAAAGGGGGTTCTGGAGAGCCGTAATAGATACCACATACTGACAATAGTTGACCCATACGAAATCAATGACAAACACAGAATCTTGAGAGTGGTGCTTCCTCAAAACGCACCATCTTAGGTAGCCCAGGTACTTTGTGTAGGAATTTCACATGCATGCGGGTAGTTTACATGATGGTAAACAACACAAGTGACTGATTGCAACACACCCACAATGGCTGCCCATAGCATCACTATAGCTATTCTTTGAATTTGTTTTGGCAGCAATTTGCAACTTGGTTGAACCCCAGCTATTGCACATCTAGCAGCTCCGAGGGCGAGCTGGAAGGTATTCAGGCCTAAAGACGCGGGCAGCATGGCGGCCACGCGGCCATCCTGCCAAATGAGGCTGGAGCTGGTGTGCCAGACAGCATGCTGTGCGCACAAGCTTGAGGGCATGCCAAGTTACCCACGCTGTCTTGGTCCGCCACCGCTGCCTCTCAAGCCTTTCATCCAGGATTCCAAGATACTTCCATTGCTTTAAGAACTTGCTCTGATGAGGTTGCCCATCCCTCAGCATTGTGCTGGAATTTAATGTTAATACCGTCCCCAGATCTCCATCCGACTTCTCAACATGTCCACTTTAGCAGCCCCAGATGCGCAATGCAACACCGGAACGAATACCAAAATTGTCATTCTGCAATCGCATCAGACTCTTGCAACAGCAACAAATCGGGATCGCAAGGCATCCTCGTATATGAGAGCCGCACCAAATCGCCGACAGCAAACAGGACAGAGCACGTTTCATAAGAAGAAACTTTGCCATGGGCTGTATCGCCCGAAAAAACCTTGCTAGATGAAATGGGTTTGTTGGCGTAAGATAGCCACTTGAGTACTCCTTGGGCATCCTTAAGCAAGATGCTCTGAGCTCCACGTCAACCAGAATGCTCAGTAATCTGCCTCATGCCGCTGGTGGTTGCCGTCTGTTGGGACCCTGTCCAAGCCCCTCTTGGTCTCCCGCTCCTTGATCAGCTGCAGCTGCTGTTTGCGCTCTGTTTCATCCTTCACCCCTCCAGGGCGGCCATGGCCTGCAAGATTGCTTTACAATCCTCCCTCTGCTTTGCCACAACCCCAGCCTTTCTCGTTTCAGAACGCAGCTGTTTGCAGGCAGACTGTCAACTCTAAGCGAGAGGCCACTCTGTTTTCCAAGACACATGCGCAATGACAGATAGCAACGTACCTGGCAGCAGTGTGAGCCAGTCGTATGCCCCCAACTTCAGGCAGCTCTCCACCTGCTGCTCAACACTGCAACCTGCATGTGCACAACAAGATACGTCAGGGTTTTGTACAACCCATAACCCTGACATTGACTAATCCAACTCAGCACATTTCTTGCTTATGTCATATCTTACATACCAAACAAGACCCATGGGTATCACTGCTGCTGCAGTAGGCAAGAGGCACCTCAAGCAACACCCCTGCAAATATCCCAGAGCTTAAGCTGACACGCTTGAAAATTGATGGTGAAGGTGTTTGACTCACAATTGAAGCTGCGAGAGATGCCCAGGAAGCCGTCACCCATATCCTCATGCTTGGCGGTCCACTCGCCCACAACATCAGCTGCCAGATGGTCACCAGAGAAGAGAACCTGCACATCCCAAACAGTCCCTGTCATTACGCCGCCGGGAGTTTAATCCACTCCGCAAGCCGAGTACATTTTCCACTCAGACCATGTGACGAGTTGCAGTCAGGCCATCTTCTGCCATTTACAGGTGATGCATGGCCCTGAAACCCACCTTCTGGGGCTTGTACAAGAGTACGCAATGGGCCTCTGCATGGCCAGGGGTGAAGATGATCTCGCAATCCTCGCTGCCATCTGGCAGCCCCCAGGGACCCTCGCCCTCGATCTGATGCTCAACCTCACTGCACCGGCAGCCATCGCTCTCAGCTTAGGACTTTCTGCAGCCTCTCCCACTCTGACGTGGCAGGCAGATCTACACGGGATTGCCAAGTATCTCACAGACCATCTTGGCATGTGTCATTGTGACCCTGACCGCGGAGGGGAGGGTCAAGCACCTGATCAGCCCTAGGTGGCTGGCATCGAATAGACATAATGTATCTCTCTCTGTGGCAGGAAGGATGCTGATATGAGACATCAGGCAGGGCGATAGGAAATGCACGAAGGGGACTGTCAGGGTGAGGCGCTCACTTTGTCCTCTGCTGGACGTTGGTCTCGGCCTTGTGCATGATGCGCTCTGCGCCCAGGGCGGACGCCCACTTGTAGTGCGCCGCGACATCATCCTTGTGCGTCAGGAACATGTACTTCACTCCGCCCATATCCTGCACCAAGGACCATGATTGCTCAGTGGCCTGGCTTTCCTACGACACCATGCGTCTCCAGAGCCTTTCAGTCATCTACTATCGGTGGTGTGGCGCCCACATTAAAAGCTGTTGTCCAGGCAGTATGCCAGAGTGAATTGTGCAGGCAAGCTAGTACTATCACAAGGGGAGCAACCCGTTGCCCGGGGCCATAGGGCATACGAATAGGAGTCTAGCAACCTAAGCCGCGGGGGCCAGCACAGCCATCATGCAATCAGTCTGCCGCCCAATTGCATGATGTTGGGATAGCATGTGCAGCATAGACTCAGGCATACTCGAGCCTGAGTAAAACCCAAGGCAAGGCAACGGGGCAGCACCTTGATGCGGTTGAGCAGCTTGGGATTGTAGCGGGGCACATCCACCAGAACATTGCCCTCTGGGCGCTGAATGAGGTAGCTCGAACCTCCGAAGCTCAGCTCTGCATGCAGACAGCACTGGACTCTCAACAACACTTTCTCCAGCAATGCTGTTGATGGCAGTTCAGTGTAGGCCCACAGAGGACTACGTCTGTGTGCAATCTGGAGTAGTTCAGCACACATTCATGACAGCACGTCAGCCCATGCAAGCAGCCATGTGAGCTTTCCCACCATCATGGTAGCCGCAGTGGTAGCAGTTCTCGGTGCCAGCAACGCGTCTGGGAAAGCTCTCCTCAGCAGCACGCTGCTCCTGCTTGGCGTCAGCGGGGCCATGGATCGAGTACCTGCACGGTAGCCAGCAGTACGCTTAACTCATTGCTATGAGAAGACAACATCATGAGTGCTGAAGAAGCTCAGCTTGGAAACATCTTACCAAACGAGGGGATGTATGTGACAGTGGTTGGGGCTCGCCAAGATTGATCCGCCAACAGCTTCATTACAGATGCATCCAGGTGAGCATCCTTGAGTAGGCCTGGCAATGTCTCACGTTGGGCAGCTCAGCAGGGCACTGAAGGCTTCGAAGCGCTCCTCCTCTGTCTCTGGCTGCCGAAGGACCGCGGATTGCATGTCCCTGCGCCTGAAGAAGTCGGGTGCCATCCACCGGCAGGTGTCACAGTCTGCAAGGGACAGGGAAGAAGTGACTCACATGTCTGAGGCCGGCGACGCAAAGACATGCCGGCATGAAACATTCCTGAAGCTGGTGACACATAGTGCGCTTGCAGCATGAAGGCGTAAGACAAGGCCTGATCTAAGATGCAATATGAAAATTTCAACGGCAAGCTCACCAATGCAAGTGTGATCCACATAGAATCCTTTGTCTGCCCCGACATTTTCAGTTCTGGGCTTCCTCAGGTCCTTCTTGGAGAATGGTGGCTCCTGGACTGCTGCGGAGACATAGTGACGGTTAAACCTTGGTGCCGTGTTGCTCCTCACTGCTGTCGCATATCCGGCAATGCGGGCTTGGCCGGAGAAGAAGGTCGAAGTGAGTGGCATATTCATGATGCAAATCTGGCAGACGTTGTTGCTTGCAGCGTTTGATAAGTTGTGAAGATTTCAGGAGGATGTGAAAGGAAGGAGTAAGCCAGAGATCGTACGGCGTAGCGGTACGTGAGAGTACCGCATGAGAACATCGGTGACGTGATGAGGAGAGTGCCCCACAGGGCGCGCTGAGCCAAAATGGGCGCGGGACGACCCGCCAGGCCCTGAGAATGAGTAGTACGAATGTTGCATAGACAAGTAGTGAGCCTGACCGTGTATGCCTGCTTATCGATGGCGCCAGCTGCGGGCAGCATGAGCTCAGTCGGGCAGATTGGGCAAATATCCTGCCCAAGTGACAGCTCGACTGCAGACTCTGTCACACGTACGCAGGCCCATCGATAGCAAGTCTTAAGGCATCGTTGCCAAGATGACTTCTACAGAGATACTTGACCAGCATCCCAGCATACTGGACCTTCCTGATCACCTTCTGAACGACATCGCTTCCTCGCTCAACGAGAAGCAGTCATGCAGCATGGAGATCGCCAGTAAAATCCTCCAAACCGTTCTTTCGAAACCCAGCTCTGATAGCAAGGGGCAGCTCCAGATAGAGGCACTTCTTTGGATCAAGGAGCACTCCAGGTTGGAGGCCTCCAGGTACAGCTGACGAACATCCTGATGTCCATTAGTTCGTTTCGAAGTGGTCTGAGCTCATGTTCTGAAATATACAGTTGTACAAGCCAATGATTTGTTTTGCAGGTGGCTGCAGAAGAGGATCAAGAGACACTGCTTTATCGAGTGCAAATTCTGCGAATGCATCCTTGGCAGTGAAAGCTCCCATCACGGCATGACAACGAGCTGCGTGATGCCATCTCTACTGCCTTCCCTGCTGGCAGCCTGTTGGCCCTCAACTGGGCTCGGTCTTCGCATTGAGCTGTTCCAGGGTGATCCCCTTGCCTTGTAAAGAGTTCAGATCAAGTGAGTGTGATGCAGACATGGCCTTGCATCCTCCTTTGTTGCAGGAAGTTTGGCTTCATACGAGTCACATGCACAGCATGGGGCTTCTTGCTCAACGGTGTAAGCAGGTGCTTGGCAGTATGTACAAACAGAAGCATAGATCCAGCAATACTGAGGCAACCTGGTGTGCAGGGGAGAGCTTTCTTGCATTGGTCTCAAGTAGCATTGCCCTTGGAGCTGGGCTCTCCTCCTTCTCGGCAAAAGTGAAACAACATCTGACAGAGTTGACCATAACGGTAGATCACAAGAATCGCAAAGCGCAGCCCCTAGAGGGTCTCTGTATGCTCACGGCCTTGCAGACGCTAAGGCTTGATTCTGGATGCATTGATTGGTCAGGCGAGACGCTAAACCTGAAGCTCCCGCGCCTGTGCTCCTTGCATATGACTAAGTTCAAGCAAGGGGGGCTTGTGCTGAAATGTCCCAGTCTGGCTGAGGCTCGCTTTGAGGGCACAAGTTCATTGTGGATTAAGGTTGAGGAGGCTGCCTTAACAAGTCTAGTTCTTTTCCGCTGCACAGAGGCTCAGTTTGCACTGCGTTCCGCTGTGGACCAGCTTGAAAACCTCGAGACTCTAAGGATTGAACTTGGCAGCGAGGTAGGCAGGCACCTTATTGAGGACATTGGCCTGATGAGACGGCTGCAGGAGCTAGTCTATCACGACATTCCTATAGCACGCATACCAAGAAGGTTTCCGCAACGTCTTCAGACAATGGGCCTCTACTCATTTGACTGGTTCCAGGATGGTGCAAAGCCGCGTGTGGCGCTTGCAGCCCGCTTAGTCCATGATTGCAAGTCTTGGGACGACAGAACACCTCGCCGACGGCCTGAGCTCCTTCCCATAGACAGCCTCGATTATGTGCAACTGGCTGCTTTTGAAGGGATTCTCATGTGTACAACTGCTAGAGGAATGGAAGCAAAGGGGATTCTTTTGACCGACACAAGTGAGGAGTCTTATGTGATAGGAGTGCATGGCCCGCTTAGAAGCTGTGGCAAGGGCAAGCTCTTGGAGCTGCATGTTCCAAGGAGAGGCACTGATCATGGAGGGAACCATATGGTGTAAGCCCATTGGATGCCCGTCTACTTCCTACTCAACAGATTTTGTATAGCACATTGCCTTTCCATGCAAAGACACTGTCATTGATGAACACGTGAAATAGTTTGGGAGTGCTTGTAGAAGTGTTGCAGAGGACTTCTTAATGATGCTAGAATTGTGGATAAGGCATAAATGGGAGAATGTGCACTTTCGGTGTTCATTTTAAGCTTGTGAGCAACTACCAGCAGCTCGCTGTGACAGCCCGCCTCTGGCTGGCTCAACAACATTGCAATTCCTATCTGACTGTGCTATACCCATCACTCTACTTGTCTTGCGTCCGAGCACGTGTTTATTGTACATAGCACCTATGCCACTACAGGCGGTCTTTCACAAGGCTTGAGCTGTAATGTGCCATGCCCAAAAGGAGGCAACACCTACCTTGCTCAGGAGCTACTCTCATGATCTGCCTTGGTTTCATTTCCAGCTGGTGCCTGTCTAGGAGCTCCAAGAGCAAGCTGGAAGGCACCCAGGCCTAAAGAGGCGAGCAGCATGGCCGCCACGAGACCGTCCTGCCAGACGAGGCCGGAGCTGGTGTGCCAGAAGCGTTGCAGCACGCGGGCATGCCGGGCTGCCCGGGCATTCTTGGTCCGCCACCGCTGCCTCTCAAACCTCTCCTGCATCAAGGCACGACTTCTTGGTCGGCTTCTGATCCAAAGACTCTTGAGCCCAGATTCTGGTGCCATCCAATAACTCTTGAGAAACGTGGAAACAGGCTGCGCGGGCATTCTTGATTTGCCACTGCTGCCTCTCAGACTACTTTTGCAGTGTGGTGAGACGGGACGTCTCAGTCCTAAAATCAGCTGTTGAAGCTTGGACACTACCTGCACCTTCCGGCGCCTTCCCGGAGATCACATTCTCTGCAAGCACAGGCTGCCCAGGCATATGATGAAACCCGAGATGACACTCAGCGCAGCCTTGCTGACGTATCACACAGCATACAGACTCTGGGAATGCTGCTCACCCGGCTGGACTGGGCGTCCGCCTTCTCGGCCTCCCAGGCAGCTGCTCGGGCGCGGTGCGTGGCTTCCGCACGCTCCTTGCGCATCTGCTCCTCCATCTTCTCCTCAAAGTCCCGCTTGAAGCTGCAGGCATGGACATCTTCTGATCACGTCATGTGGCCATGCCACAGCGGTATTACAGCATGCTGCAAGCATCATTCAAGGCTGCATATATTGCGCTGACCGGGACAGAGCACATGCAACTGGTGTGCATCGCCCTGTCATGTCCTGACATGACATGTGCACCTGCGGTTGCACACAAATTCCCATGGACACTCCCGAACCAGGGCTGTCTCCGTGCCCGCTGCGGACAAGCCTGACATAAGGCTGTAAGAGGTGGGTGTCTGCATCTGCACAAGGCCTACCCTTGACGCTGCCACCAGTTGTTGAAAAAGTCGTCAAAGTTGTCCGTGCCAGGCCTCCAGTTGGTCTCATATGCACCCGAGGAAGATGCTCCGTCGAATCCACCATACCCGGACCGCAGGGCATCATATGAAGACCTCCTGCTCGCATCTCGCAAGACCTGTAGCAGTGATATCCTGGTTGGACAGAAAATAAAGCAGTTTCATCAAGATTTCTCACTCATCAAGCTGTCCTCCACATAGTGTAGAAGACATTGTAGCAGGGCCCAGCCGCCCAACTACAGTTGTCGCAAAGAAATAATTCTCCTGCGATCTTGCCATATTGTGGCAGCTGTAGTACCTCATAGGCGTCTGTGACCTGACGAAATGTGTCAGTGTTGCCTCCAGGATTCCTGCAAGGCAGCCGTTGCTGCTCACGTGAAAGGCCCTGCAAATGCCAAGCTCTGGCAATACGCTATGATAAATTCGCACGAACGGTACCTATCAGGATGATGCTCAAGAGCTTTCTCTCTGTATGCTGTTTTGATCTGGTCCTGGGTTGCAGTGTCTGAAACACCGAGGACATCGTACAGAGAGACACCCATACAATGATAATGAGCTTACAGCTTCCATCTTTATGCGTGCATTTCAGAGCACTAAGCTCAGCTCCTACGCTAGACCAGAATTGCACCTTCAGACTTATTGCAGTGCCTACACGCCTGTCGGGGTGATGCTGCCTCACTATCCAAGGCAGACAATAGAATATGAAGAGAGAACACACACTGTCATGCCGTTGGACTAACGAGTCCAGGACCTGCGGTATTTGAGGAAGGCACTTCCATGAAGCTGCCTTGCGATGGTGGGAAGCTGCCTTCCAAGTACACATTGGCACAGCCTCTTGCACAGATTCCTCTACAGTCATTGTGTCTGGTGTGTGAGTCCTTCCGAGCCGTCTGGGACCCTCAGTAAGTGGGACGCTCCCTCGTCCAGTGAATCTTCAATGCATGCACTACTTGTCTGGCATTCTTGCCAGCATCTCTCACATGATGCTGACCTATCTGAGATAATAGCTTGCAGTCCTCAAGCTGATGGGTGCTTGCAGTTACTCACATGCCCCAAGTTTGATAGCTGTATCATTCAATCGTCTTCAATTAGCAATCAATGATCAGATGGAAGAGCGCAGCCCTTCGCCATGATGTAGTCTGTCTGGGAACAGCTCTGCATAGTCAGGCATCTGCAGCATGCTCCCGTCACGGTGGCGTTTTGTTACTTCATGTCTTTGTGCGAGACTCCTACGCACTGGTCTCCCTGAAAAGCTTGCAGGACTTGGTGAGCTCTGAAGCGTACACAGCCGCCTCAAGGTCAGCCTGTATTGGCGCATGAAAGAGGCCGGCATGTAAGCCAGCTCAATGAGCGCAATGAGCAGAACCGAATACGCTGCACATGTGTCAGTTGCAGGTCATATTCTGGCCAGCATGTTTGCCGGCGGCTGCGCTGAGCCTGGTTTGGCACTCCTTCAGATGATGAGCTCCTGCTCTGAAACAACAACTCCATCTGCATGCACCAACTCCCACGTCACCTTCTGCATGTTCTCATGCCAGAGCGGTGTGCAAGGTCAAGGCTCTGCAATGCCAGGTGGCAGATGACGAGCCGCAACGCCCCATTTGTATGGCCTTCACAGGGCACACGAAGTGGCAGTGGTCTCCCTTGTACATGGCCCTGTTGGACGTGCTAGTCAGAGCATGGGCTGCCAGGCCTGAGTGCCGGACAGCCGTTCCTACCGATATATCAATGATCACGAGCATGGGAGGCCTACCTGCGTCTGCATAGACCCAGTCACCCTCGTTGAAGGTGACGCCTGCAAAGGTGACCGGCTGGCCGCGTTGCACAGTGGGCGCCTTCCCGGGCTTGATCGGGCACACGCTCAGCGCCTTGACGCCGACGGGTACCTTTGAGACGTCCTCGGTGTCGCGCACGCAGCCGTTGATGATGATGCCCTGCGTCACCACGGAGCGTTCCTGAGCGCTACTGCGCCGTCAGTATGAAGATGTCAGCCTGTCTTGCGCAGGTGCTGGCCTTGAGCTTCATAGGGTCGATGCACTGATGCTGATGCCAGCAGCCTCAAATCGCTGCAATCCCATTCACCTGGCAAGCTTTGAGCGGAGCGTCCTCTCAACATTGTCAAATTGTTCTTGCATTTGCGAAAGGGCTGAAGACATGCACCAGCGTAGCGCCTCTTCCAAAGCTCTACATCATACTAAGGCATAGCCTAGTAGAGAGTGCTTGAGTCGCACAAGCTTAAAGCGGTATGCAACGGACCGCAAAGTTGTTCTTGTGCAGCTTGGCTGCAAGAAGGTCGCCCAGCAATGCGCAGCGCTTGGATGCATGTCCATCCACCACAATCACACGCCCTTCGCCGGCTTCATCCAGCGTCTGCACATCAGCCTCTACTTCTCATGCCATGCTGCATGATGTAGTGCTCTGCAAACTGCGTGACACGGTGAGCGCCAAGGAATTAGCGCCCTTTCAGCGCACTTCTGACATCTTCTGGGATGCTGACAATGAAGCTGCAGGAAATCATCAACTGAAGCACACCATTGCGATCTTTGGAAATGGCAGCAAGACATCCATGAAGCATACAGACGGTTGGCGCAAAAGGGCTCACATTGCGGAGGATCTGATTGGTCTCCAGGCAATCAATGGTAACGGCCCTACCACTGAAGCGGGTCTTGCCGCCATAGTCCCTGTGGAGCAGCAGTATCCTTTTGGCATGTGCAAAGTCTGCCTCATCCTTCAAGCTCTTTGCAGGAGTGTGACCTATGTAAAGGACTTGACGGCTCTCATGAAGTCACAATTTAGGCTGGCCGCAGAAGCTTGCACTGCACAGTTGTGTTCGAGATGATCATACTTGAATATGTCCTCAGCTACTCGTACGTTCATGTCCTCCATCGCCTTGTACGCCTGTACGTCATCTTGTGATCACTTGCACCAGGCAACGATGGGAAATGGCCTTGACAAACAGAGACCGCCTCTGAATCGTATTCGATTCGGTGCTGATAAAGCTTTCACCCACTCTAGCTGGTACAAGTCAAAGCTGTCAGGAGTTTCCAACTTCGATCATAGCTATAGACAGTGTCGCTGGAAGCAAATTCACTGAGACATGACCGCCCAAGATACGCCTATTGTAGAATGCGTACTTACCACATTCACGTCAAGCGCGCAGAAGTGTGCGTCCAGCAAATCGCATGTCGCGCCTCTCGCGCCAGCGGCAGGTGTCTGTGGTGGCTTTGCCGAAAGAGCATTGCTCAGCTTTCTAGCAATAGACACGGAAAGGCCGCTAGGGCTGGACTTTAGCGTGTCTCTTGGGGGCTTGGTGCGCAGGCTCAGCGAAGTGGCTTCCGGAGCATCAGAGGTCAGATACAGCTCCTTGTACTGCTCCGTGATAGTCTGCAGGCGCTGCGACATCGTGACTTCTGCACAGTCAGAAGATCTAAAGGACAACTGGAAGGGGAAAGGATGTCAATCCGTAACGCGACTATCGGCGCCTAGTCCTGATGACAAATGGTATGAAACCTGTGACGAAAGCACGAACTTGGCCAGATGGCCTGGATTGCGTATCCACCGCAGAAGGTGTTCTGATGCCACTGATCAATGAGTCGCTAAGCTGCATAAGCGCATGGGAGATGACCTGGTCTGCGTCCACTGAGCTATTCCCCATTTTCTGCCAGAACCACACCGATCAAAGAACTCGCTGCCATGCCGAAAGGCTTTCCTCCCAGCATTGTGCTAGCATCGTTTCTATCTGTCGTCAATATTGCCATCATATGTCTTCCAGGTGAACACACGGCCGGCATCCTGATCCAAGGTGGTCATCTAAATGGGACACGATCTGGTAGGCACTGCTGAATGCTCTATGCGCGTGCAGGTGTCTACTTTGCAAGAAGGGTAAGTACACCAGTCAAATGTGTATTCCTTACGTAGCTGACTGACAGGCGTCAGACTATTCGGCTTGGCCGCATCACGGGCAGACATGCTGCTGCTGCTGCAGGGTCTTGTGAGCCAGGACATGAAGCGATCATTAGGGCATATGAGTTTCAACTTTCTCTTACCGACGCTGACATTCGTTAACATCGCGCCGCAAGTCACTACAGAAGCGCTCAAAATGTGGTGGCCAGCTGCTGTCAACATCATCATAAGGTAGACTTTCTTTGATGACATTGCTGAACACTGCATGCAGCTGAGCAAACACACCCATAGCCGCTAATGAATGCACCTTCACTTTTGGCGACGAGAATGCAGCCGTAAGAGCTTACTTAAGTTATATATGCTATCATGCAGATTCATGGTGTATATGCCTGACAGACCTTTGAAGCACAGCCTGCATCTTATTCATCTTGTTGGCCCAAGGATACCGCAGGAGCAGCCTGCCCTGATGGAACAGGAGCAGCACACCATTTTGCATTCTCACCAGTGCATCTGCAACTCTGCATCAGCTTTGGCGCCTGAACTTCTGAATAATTCCTGTGTCTTGCAGCCGGCTAGTCTCGCTGGCGACAGGCTGGGCCAGCAGCAGGCTGCCCTGGACGAAGCCAGAGCACCGTAAGATAGTGATAGCCGCCAGCGCGTTCGGTAATACCAACTCGATGCTGCTCATGCTGGTGTCGGCCATGTGCGCGCAGCAATCGCTGCCCTTCTTTGCAGCATTGGGGGGACACTGCGTCAAGGATGTGCGTCCTGCACCATGCCGCCTGGTCCTGCGCGCAACATATCTCAGGGCCATGATCCTCATGGCATGTCTGAGCTGACACAGCAGCGCATCTACAGCATGCATGTGCCAGATAAATCCAAGGTTGCCGATGGTCTGACATAATCTCCTTCTCCATGCAGGGTTTTGCCTATGTGGCAATTGGCTTGGCGGCTTCCTCCTTTCTGACATTCCCGGTAGCTGTTCAGCTGCTTAAACCAAAGCAGCCTAAGTCGCTCGCCCAAGCCCCAGAGCCGAAAGACATTGAGAGCAGCCCTTGCCTTCATGTAAGCACACTGGACATGTATCTCCTTTCCCACAGCTATTAATAGCAGCCAGATAGGAGTGTACGATCCTTTCTTATACAATGCACAGCAAACCCGCTATGTACATGACTACTAGTGAGCAAAGTAGTGGGCTTTGCAGGCAGCAAATGGCAAGGCAGGCCAATCTGCATACGCCATGGAGGAGCCTGGACCCTTGCCATCTGCCAAGACTCTACACAAGTTTGAGGCCAACACGAGAAGCAGCGCCCTCGCCAGCAGCGTGTCAGCGCCGGTGAAGGCGTGGAGCGCGAGCCCGTTTGAGAGAATGAGCTATAATGGGCAGCGGGGAGCGCTCGGGATGGCGTGGCCGGCAGACGGCCCGCGCGAAGCGCACGCTTTTGAGCGCTTCCAGAGCTTCAACGCGCAGGAGGCCATGCTGGCGGCAAGCGCTCCAGTGGAGTCTGAGAAGCTTGCTTTTGCGCCCGGCTCCCGGCCGGGCAAAAGGGGCTCAAGTGATGGCTTGCTAAATGGGGCCAAGGGGTACTCGCTCAAATCTGTAGCACAGCGAGTCGCACCTCATCTCAGGTGAGCTTTAGCATCCCAGGGACACAGCTGGAAGTGTGCCACTATTCTACGCCAATTCCTTCTGGGCATTGCAGCCCTGTCTTGCGCCAAGGATATGTGAACATACAGCATCTGATAACAGTGGCGGAAGCAGGCTTACTGCACCCTTGCGGTGAGTACCAGAGCGTAAGTGCAGGCGGTTTCGGGACAGCAGGGTGGGCAGAGTTTGCGGAATCCTGCTGGGCTGGATGAACAATGTCCTGCCGCCACCGACAATTGCGTCGCTCTCGGGACTTGTCGTCGGCTGTGTCCCGTTCCTGAAGCATCTCATGATCCCAGCAGCCAACGCGCCCCTCGGCTTCATCATGACCGCCCTCGACACCCTCTCCAACGCCTTCGTGTACCTCGTCTCCTTCATCCTTGGGGCGGTGCTTCAGAAGGGCCCGGGAGACGGCACACGCCTCATCGGCTGGGGCTCGATTGTGATGACTGTGCTCAACCGCTACCTCATCTTGCCCGTCCTTGGTGAGCAATCCAGCTAAGTGCATGGCAACAGCAGCTCACTGCCCGGGGGTCCCTCATGATGACTGTTCTCAATCGGTACCTCATCATGCCCGTTTTGGGCGAGCACTCCAATCGATGGCATGAACATCTGGCTGCACCTGTAGGAAACAACATGCGCATCAATGGCTTGGGCTCTTTGTAAGGAGTCTACCAAAGTGTTATCTCATCCCCATCTATTTCCTAGAAGATATCTGCATCTTCCAGCAGCGATACACCATCACAATCACTCAATTTACTGCATATATAACAGATTTCAGTCCAGGATATTGAACTTACTCCAAGGTAACTATGATCCGACACCTGCTGTGCTCAGCGAGAGTGAATTGCAATTTTCTGTGCAGGAGCTATCTGGATCTTTGGCTCCTACAAGCTCGGCTGGTGGAGACAGCCGGACCCGCTCTTCACATTCCTCCTGCTAATGACCAATGCAACGCCGACAGGCAATCAAGTGCAGGTGACGCTCTCCTGGTGACATGATAAGCCCTAGCCGGCACATATCTCATGGCCCCCGGCAGATGTTGCAGCAGTGCTTGGAGGCAACGTGGCATCTGATTGCGCACCTGCACACTCTCTGAAGTGTCCATGCAGCACGATAAACAAGACCGTGCGCTTGATGGGCACTAGGCTCTCCTTGCTACTTTTGCGGCACTGCATGCTCATGCCACGGTGCTCTGTAAGGGGCCTGCAAATCTGTGACGAGTGGTCTGGGCTGGGTGCAGGCTGTGTGCGCCATGTACCACACCTGCGAGAAGGAGTGCGGGGCAGTCCTGTTCTGGCAGTACATGGCGTCAATTGCAGCCATCCCTGTGTGGATGGTCATCTTCCTGAAATTCATGGATGAGTTTGATCTGGTCTGAGCCGAGGCAAACTACAACATTGCCTTCCAGAGCAATCGCTGAGGATTGCTCTATGCACCTGGGCAAGCTTTTTGTGGCACAGGGATTTTGTTCAGCACTCAAGCTTATGGAGCTGGTCGTAACCATTGCTCTGAGTGCACTCAGTAATGCTAGATTTTGCTGGTGGTGTGGCCCATTGAATTGAAGAGCTGCAGATATTAAGTGGTCTCTTTAGGTGTGGCACATCTTTTGAGAAATAGCTATCAAGAAGTTTGTATGCTCTGATAGGCCGGGTTTTTTCCTCCTGGCACGGTGTGACAGGAAAGTATGCTGAGACGCATTGCCCTTTGCTTGCCTTTGAGCTCGCAGCTAGGTTCCCTCTTCTACTCCTTGAAGACAATTTAAAAGATCCGTTGTCAGAGGACCTGGACTCGTATATAAGTGGGGATGCAGACTCATGCAGTGATGACATGTCCATGTACAGATCAATCATCGAGGTGCCAGTCATCTAGGTGCAATGGCTGCGTCGGGCTTACATGGCTGACAGAATCTTGTAGAGGAAGTATGGCAAGTGTGAGCATGGTCTTTCTAGCGTGCTAGCTGCGATTGAGATCACAATGACTAGCCCTGTAGCTAGCTGTAGCTAGCCTAGAGCCACAGGCATAGGACTACAATTCAGCAAAGGTCCGCCCTAACAGAACGATGCCAATACAATCCAATTGATCACACGCAACGGCGTACAGGCGCAGTAGGCATGTCGTGTGAGATGTCTCTAGAGATCTCTTAGTGTGCACACTCCTCACTTTTAAAGAGATCACATGTTGTACAACATACACTCTGTCAGCTTTCCCTCTCTGCACTCACTTCACTTTTGTGTCAAAAGTAGAGCGCGCTTCAATTGCCCTGGTTCACACAGTGGACGCCCTCTACTGTTGAGGGGATGGCACAGAGTCAGTTCAGGCTGCCAGCAAAGGGCACAGCCGCCACAGCCGCCTTCAGAAAGGTGTCTACCATGAGCTCTATTTTCTCCTCACCAAGCGTGCTTGCCGTGAATTGCAGCACAACATTGAAGCCGATGCAAAGCAGGAACGCTGACCTGCGCAGGCCAGCCCTTTCATCACCGCAGAGCCGCATATGGCATTCAACACCCATCAGCAGACCGTCACGCACTGCATGATTCTGGCAGCTAGGGAATTGTGGAAAGCGCTGCAGTGCGGAAGAACTGCAACAATTGCCCTGTGTCTCATGGCAGGACGGCCAGGAGTTACACCCTTGCACAGGTCAGAGAGGAAATTAAAGGATGTGCATGCATAAAGCAGCGCATGTACGTACAAGCTGTCCTGGAGCTAATTTGAAAGGGTATTGCTCATTGTGGGTAAGCCATGAGCAGCATCAGCGCTTACCGCAGGGCTTCCGTGAAGTAGCACATGTCCTGGTAGCGGTTTACTGAGGAGCCATGGGTTGTCCTGACATTCCAGAAGTCCAGGTACACTGTGTAGAAGGAGCGCCAGACCGCCATGAGGCCCAGAACCCCGGCAGCTGTCACAAAGGGCTCTCCAAATCTGCGCAGCCCTTGCTCTAGTCACAGTCATTCTCTTCAGCATAAAGTCAGCCTCCATGTTGAGTTTGGAAGTTTTGAGGGCGTCAACTGGACGCACATGAAGACAAAATGACTTGATGTGTGACTATGCACATGTGCAGCATGCAGGCAACACCGAACATCTAAGAGAGCCTTTCTTCATGCTGGCTACTTGATAGCGGCAAGGCCTCTCATCTGCTTTAGGACACCGGAAGATGCATAGTGTGGTTTTGATTTGATTATTTGCTTTGAGCTCTTCTCTCACAGCAGAGGGATAAGATGTTAGGAAGGGCTCACCCGCGAGCTGCTAAAGGCAACACTCTGCCAAAGCCAGCCTCTCCAACAAATACGCCATCCTCCGCAGCAGTCACCAGGATGAGGTTGCATGCAGCCACAGGCATGGCAATGAGCCACGCTGCGCTGACTCTTGTCAAAGCCGTTGGCAAATCTGCACATCAGACCAGTATTGGGACACTTAGGTTAGGTCCATTTCAGGTCACAGTCGTACGTTCCTCAGGACAGCAGCATTAGTCGTGTGGGCAAGAGCATCTGTGGTGCTAAGGCTTAGCTTTTGGCTGACAGACTGGGTGTGACACGCTCATACGCATAGCCTTTTCTCACCTCTAGTTGCATGGGTCCTGTACCCCCCAACAATTCCACAAGCTGTCACCCAGCTCACATTCAGCGTTAGAATGAATATGGCCAGCTCCTCAAACCTCACTGCACCACAAGAAGATGGCGCTTGACACTGTGCTCAAGAGAGATCCTCACAACATCGCACCAGCTCTAAGGGTTGTCATATGATACACAAGCCGCTGCTTGAGACGCTGTCTAGATGGGAAGGTCTGTGTCCCTGCCAAATTCTTTCATTTTTCCAGAAACATAAGTGAAGGGGCAGCGTATTGAGCTGTGTCCTGAGAGTAGAATATGCAAACCTGGATTGAAGTGCAATGGTGCCAGCCATCCTGGAAAATCCGGCAGGAACAGAAGTGCTGTGATCTGCAAGAGAGACAAAGTTCTGTTGCTGGATCATAAGCATGCATGTCACCGGGCAGCCATCAAACTTTCTATGCGGAGGAGCTTGGAACAAAGTTGACCAAAGCCAATCTGCCAGCCCTCCCAGGGAGAAGGACCGTATGCATGAGTGCAACGCAGGGGAGGCGCACCTGTTTGTACAAGCAGAAGCATACAATGCCAAGTACATCGCCCACTATAAGCTCTCTGTTGTCAATTTTAAAAGCACTGCGCCTGCATAATCGGCTGGCCGTCCTGGTAAGGCATGCAAGCCTAGACTGCGCGCGTCCCGCGAAGGGACTCAAAACTGGGCCTGGAGACTTGCTGATGCAAGCCGTTATACTCTTCTCAGGATTCGTCCATCTAGCATATCGACGCCTGCAGGTAAAGGGCTCATGAGTGATGTGTGACTCAGAGGCAAAAACCTCAGGAGGCCAGCGATGATAGCAACGAGAGTGCCGGGATGCGTACCTCTGAATTTGGAGACATCTACTGCGGTGAAGCGAGATTCTCCTCCCGCGCGGAGACGGTCCTTGTGCTCTACAGGGACATCTGGACTCGCCTACAGAAGAAAGCGAGGCAGCCGCAGCCATACAAACCACCTAATGGGGGCCAAAGCCAGCAATGATGTACGCCCAGCTCCAATGCAAGGAGCAGCGAGCGCGGATACGCCATTCCAACTTTCCTTGTAAGGTGCACGTGGGGTGATGACTCGTCATGATGGGCGTTGATGGTAACTCCGGCTGGCGCGCTGCGGGCATATACCGAGACCGTACACGCGACCTGCTTCTGTTGTATACAATTTTCTCAGGGGATTACGCAATAGCTGGTGCGTGACGATCCTACAAGCTTGCCATTTCTCCGTATGGAAGGTCTGATGGGAACCGAAAGCCCAAGGGCGTCCCCAGTCATCGAATGAACGGAGTACAATAAGACGGAGTCTTGAAGCTCAGCTTAGAATTAGCGCTGATGGTCATGCCGAGCAGTCATGAGGATCAGAGAAAAGCCATCCTTGAGGTGAATCACGTGCCCAAAGAATTGATATGTGCAACACTGATCACCTGTGTGCATCAAACTGCTCCGAATCATTGATAGGACATTGCGTGGGATATTTCTTACACGCGTTGACAGCAATTCCCGCACGTGCTAGGAGCTCCCTGCACAGTACTTTGAGAGGAATTTTGACGCCGTGCGGCATGACATGAGCCGACTCTCGCAAGAAGCACCCCTGTCGGCGCTGGATGCGGCCGCGGAGCTGCGCATCACTGCCCTTGAGGTGCGTGTGCCGTCTGAGGAACTCCCTCACCAGGTGTACTCTCTTCAAGGTCCCATTAATTCATCTACACAATCTTGGACTGTCTGCAGACTAGTCCTTCCAGATGACACTATAAGTGCCAATCCATGGATTTTGATGTTTTGACTGGTGAGCACACTGGGGTGCACAGGCCGTCAGTGAGCTGCTTTCACAGCACGTAATGCACAATTATGACAAGTTTGTTGCTGGTATCGATGAGGTCAGCAGAGTGGAGCAAGACCTGGTTGCAGCACACAAGACAGCCAAGGTGACTGCATGCATCTCTGTTACTCTTCCAAGCCTGACAGCACTGCAGGGCCTGCTGCGCATCATGTTATTTCTGAAGTGATGTTCATGCTCTGTATCACTGAAGGATTCCCCTTGCAGGTTGCGCGTGCCATTCTGGCCTCTGATGCTGCTGATATCAGCGCCGCCATCACAGTGACTCAGCACAGCCTCCGCAAGCAAAAGCTGCTTGACCTGCTAGACCCTCTGCTGAAGCTTCAAGAGGCCAAAAGCCTGCAGGGCCCTCTCAGGTAAGCAGACTTATCAAGGGATGGAGACCATGAGAGTGTTGACACACTCCGCCGCACAGCCGTACAGACATGAACAAGGAGGAGGGAACACATAAAAGTCTACCTCCAGGCTGCAAATCATGGCAGCCTCACGTCAGGAGGTGTAAGGAGGTGACAACGCAAGCACAACAGAAACAGTCCACAAGCACGAAGACTCATGCAGGGCAGCACAGGAGGACGGTGACTATGCGCACGCCTTCTGGCTGTGCGTGCAGAGCGGGCAGGCCATGGGCAGCCTGGGCGCGCTGCGCTGTGCCCAGCCGCTGGCCGAGAACGTCAACGCCCTGTATGAGGAGACCATCGAGCGCCTGGAGTCTGCACTGCAGGCGTGCTGTGTTGACTTCAAGCCAGACACCCTCGGCAAGGTATGCATGTGTGTGTGGAGGTAGCACACTGCATCCAAAGGTGTATCTGCATTTAGGTTTCAGACCGCGATGAGGATGTCAATCACCTTGGAACCTTGTCTATTATCCGTTGCTCTGTGATCACCAATCTGAAGATCTCAAGTGGTGCCTGTAAAAGTACATAAGGTAATCTCCAATCAGGAGTTCAGCCAGATTGACACAGACAGGCATCTCAACTCTCAATACTGTTCAGCATAAACAGATCAAACACGCAGGTGCTGGAGGGATGGTTGTTTCTGGGGAATGTCCAGGAGCTGGGCAGCCGACTGGCCAACGCCTACATGGCGGCCGTCAGCACCTCCTGCGCGCAGACTGTGCGTAGCGTGCTGCTGACTCAGCCCGCGCTCGCGCAGCGCGCCATGGCGGGCACAACTGTGCAGGATCTGACCCGCGGCATTCCATCTGACATCTTCAGGACCTGCGTTGCAAGGGTAAGTTTCTGGCTTGGGGGCTCAGGTCTGAGCTCTCACAACGCCTGCTCTTGCATCAAGGGCACCAATAGCTGTATAAGACCAGCAGAGCATTGCGGGCAGCATCTCATTTTCAGGCAGCAAGACATGCAGCTGCAGCATTTCCCTCGACCAGGGTTGCTGCTGCACACTCAGAATTGCAGCGGAGCATGCTGCTCATGCAGGTACTGATGATGGTTTTTGACATTCTGGCAAGCCATCACAAGATGACAACGTGGCACGACGCCAGCCTGGACCAGCAGATGGCCGCGCTGGCTAAGCTGAGGGATGCCAAGCGTGCATGTCATGCTCGCCTCCGCACACAACACTCCCTGAAGAAGCGCCTGAGCTTTGGCGCGGTCATGGGCCTGCCAGACCCAGAAAGTATCAACCCGTCACAAGACCTCGCCAGCAGTACGGTACGTCTCCATGGTATCTCTCGATGAAGAACAGGGCTCGCGCTGCGCATGCCTCTGCATGGCTCCTCGTTTCCAATAGACCAAGTCTGCAGCATGTTACTACAGCTCTCGGTGCAGGTTGAAGGAGTAAGCAATAGCATGAGTGGGGTGGCCTCGGCTGTGCCTCAGGTCATCAGGCGCCAGTCCAGAGGGTCTCAGGCCCTGCAGCTAGCGCGCTCCCTGGGCTCAGCCGGTGAGTCCACCGCCACTGCAAAATTTCTCATCTGGAGTGTCTTGCCGCGATGGGGCTTGTCTGCCGCCCAGGGCTGGGTGTGATGGTATCGCAGCCATGAGCCTCTTCTGCCATGCTTTTTGCTGAGATGATCCGTTCTTCAGACTGGTGCACAGCCTATGCCTGCATGCGGTGGTGTCTTCAGCTGTAAGGACTTCACATGGGTGTGTGCAGGGGTGCGGAAGCTGGGAAGCGTAGAGCGCGGCGCCAAGCAGTCCGTAGATGCCTTTGTTGAGGCTGTGGGTCAGAAGGACGCCCTGCAGGAGCTTCAGGTATCCTCATTGACCCTTGCAGCCATGAAGTACCTGGATATGCAGAGCGCACGGCGGGCTATGTTCCCTAGATCTACTATACGTGCCTTTGACATGTGCAAGAGCTTCAGGTAGCCTCGTCACCCTTTGCAGCCTTGATGTAAAAACGTGCAGCACGCAATGAGGGGCTGTGATGACTAATTCTACCACACATGCCTTTGACAAGTGCAGGAGCTGGAGTGGAGGGAGGCCGAGGAGATGGAGTGGGGGGACCTGCTGCGGGTGAGTCAGCGGGGCATGTGGGCCAGCCGCAGATTCCTGTGGGATGAAGCTGCCCGGAACATAGCCGCCCTCCTGGCCTGCCCCTCCGCCTGGGATGGCGACCATTTTCTCCAGGTATGGGCACCCTACGGCAGAACCTTGCCATATGATGCACTACGGGACATTGCTGGAGGACAGATTGAGCATGCTATTCAGTGAGTGCTGCACAATGCAGGTGTCGGAGTGGATACAGCGCATCCTAAATATTGGCGCTGCATTTGCGGGTGCTGACGGGGCGAAAGGCCTCCGCGGCCTCCTCACAGCTCAGGCTGGAAACTTCTTCAGGTGCACCCACCTGCTCCACATGCACTGTTCGTGGGTGATTGCATGTCTGTGCCACAATCGCAGGAATGCCTGTAGCAGTCACCTCACCGTTTTGAGTGAACCTGCACGGCTGCCAGCGTTGCAAGACTACCTGTGGAATGCACACAGGGCGTACCATAGCGAGAACTTGGAGGGTCTCCACAGCATGCTGGAGAAGGAGCTCTGGCATAGGATACCCTCCAGCCCCGCAGGTGAATGCCCAGCAAACGGCTCACAGTCTGCATGAAGACCCGCCTGTCATCGCCTCACAACACCACAAGACAATGCAGCAGGCATTATGTGAAGCCCACCATATGCTCACAATAAGGGTGGCCGCTGCTAAGAAGGATAAGGCATGTGTGCAGAGGTCCCAGACATTGCAGAGGGTTTGAGGGCGCCCCCTGGAAGTCTACAGGTCCCCAAGGACGCGCCGTTCCAGCAGCTGCTGTCTGCAGGGAACCCCTGGCGCAGGCGCAGCCTGAAGAGGCGCCAGGCAGAGGACCCACCCCTGAACGTCAGATTCCAGCTCGGGTGAGGTTCCGCATTCCCATGTGCTAGCATGCAGCTCGGCCTGCACTGTCCTCACCTGCCGGTCGTGCCTCAGATTCATAGATGACTGACGATGTCAGCGTAGGTTCGGAGGCGCATCGGCTCTGGAAGATGACAGAGCGGCTCGGCGCATGACCGTTGATGAGCACGGCGTCTCACGGCGGCTGTCTGATGAGATATGGTCCAATGCCACCTCAAGGTGCCTCACTTGCCCCTCCACCATCGAGTTACCACCAAGACTGCTGACACTTTACCAAACAATGCCATCACTGGTACCATATAGAGCGAAGAACAGTAGAGTGTTAGCTCTTCAATGCCAAGCATGACACCCAGGAGGTGTGTAGTGGGACACTTGCACCTTCAGTGGCATACATTGCTTGACAGACTGCAGTGTTGACTACAGTATGGGCTGCCAGAATGTGAGTCTACTGCGCAGGCGGACAAGCTTCGCTGGGTCCCATGCTGTGGCCTCGGATGATGACCGCGATCAGGAGGAAGTCACAGGGGACGCACTCTGGGATGACGAGCAGGCTTCAAAGGTAAGAGCTCATACAACTTTCCCTGGTGTGTGTCAAGGCTTGTGTGTTGTCAATGGCAATCAACCCTCATCAAGGCCTTAGGTGTGGATCAATCGGCCTCTTATAGGCTCCCATACATGGCATTGTTCAAGGTCTTCATGCATAGAATGCTTGATGGATGGTCGTGATATTGAAGCTGACGTGTGTGCATGCGCTTGCAGCAAAGCTCTCCAAAGGGCGCACAGTCGCCTGAGGCAACCCTACAGACCAACTCATCGCTGAAGCTCAGCCGCTGGCTGCATGCCTATGGCGAGCTGCTCCGGTGTGATGCCACACCCCTCATCGCATCGTCCTTACTATACCTGTTCGCCAGACCATCTGGCAACACAAAGAAGTAATGCATCCTGGGATTGAGGCATGGCAGCATCTTGTTGGTACAATGCCTGCAGGTGCTTGCAGCCAGCACCCTTTGTGTACCAGGGCATCTGCGAGCTGTTTGAGATGTACCTCGTGCATGTCTTTGCAGCTTTTGCTGACGTCAGCCTGTCCACAATACTGAACCCCGTCACAGCTGAGGTGAGCCCAATGCCTCTCTCAGCTCTATATCTTTTCTGCCAAGACAATCACGCAACGTCCTAGAATACATGAGGCCACACATGGAATTGCTTGAAGGGCTGTTGCTGGCCAGGAAATTGAGCCGTTGCTGAAGAAAGGCATCATCACAGCACACAGCCACACAGATTCTTACGCCGTACATCTGATGTAATGATGTTGTAGGCCTTACCCGCCGGAGCTATGACCCCTCGGCTGCGGAGCACTCTGCAGCGGATTCTAGCGCAATCCCTCGCCAGGTTCCAGCCAGCCCTAATGGCCCACCAGAGTATTTGGATGGCAACCCTTGCAAAGGAATTGGGTGAGTCTTTGCATTGGCACATACACTGCTCCTCACGCAGGGTGCAGAACAGGCTCTCTGCAAGTCAGTGTGAGGTCACACTGTTGCGCACGCTGTTCTGTTTGCACACTTCAGGTATCACTTAGATGTGCATGCAGGCGAGGGGAGCCATTTGCTTGGCTTCCTGTGGCACAAAGAGCGCCCTGCAGACTCTGGAGCGCCTGATCAGGGCTTGGCAGCCGCTGCCCTGGCACCCCTTTCAGGCAGCTCTGCAACTGGTCCCAGGACTTCCAAGCATCTCCATGCAGGTCTGTTCTGTCAGAAGTTGGCACTGTGCGGCTCATGCTGCATGACTGCATGACCGACTGCGCTTATTTGACCAGATCAAGCAGCTCTGTCTCTAGAAGTCACCACGTTGTGCTCAGACCACCACATGTCGCCACAGTAGGCGCTGGCTATACATCAGATGTGCTGCACCCTGACCAGGAAGGCTTGGCGTGGGGTAGGACACACCAAGACACACCAAGACACGAGAGATACCTCTGGTTCCTCGCAGGCAATCTGTGGGGCTTGCATGAGAGGGCGGTGGCCTGCGCAACCCTGGAGGGCTTTGCGCAGCGGCTCAGCGCCGCTCGCAGCGCTATTTTGGCGCTTCTGCCGCAGAGTGAGCACGCGGCCCTGGAAGCCTTCTATGCACGCACCGTGGGGGCTGCACGTAAGTGGCGCTGATTCTCTCCTTGGGTGACCTTCAAGTCAGGTGACAGCGCATAGACACACTATGCCAGCTTGCTCCTGGACGAGTGGCATGCTCAGATATGTACCTCTTTGCCTTCTAAAACAACTTTTGTGAGCAGGGGATGTCAGCGAGTGCGTGCTGCGCTGCGGGGTGCGCCTGGACTTGAGGCAGGCGCTGCATGGCGTTGTCAGCAGCATCTCTGCTCAACAGTGGGACCTCTCTCAGCCGCCCATGCAGCAGTCCAGGTCAGGTTGCCTTCTCTGGTAAAGGCACATTCCGGCCAGATTGCTCTGTTTGAATCCTGGCCCAAGATGCTTGCATTGACGCGTCTCCTGAGACCAGGGTCCCCACCATGGGCGCAAAAGTGAAGGCAAATGGTCACATGATTCAGTTGCTAGGTATCAGTCGTGTTGCTGCTGTCAGATCAGTGATGCTTGCGCATGCGGCACATGCAGGTGGGTGGATGACGTGTGCTACCAGCTGACCTTTTTCTGCGAGAAGCTGCAGCAAGTCAAGAGCCTGTCCCAGGCGCACCTCACTAAGGCAAGTCCAAGCTCGCCCATTGAGGCTAAATCAGCGCGTACTCCCAACTATAGGCAAAGCTGCAGCAGCACTGTGCATGCCCACGTGCGTGTCATGTGCCAGATTCAAGGTTCAAATGATTTAGGTCAGCTCCAGGCACCACTGAAGTCAGCCCAAAATGTATCTTCTGCTGTTGCAGCTGTGGTGCCATGCCATCACCCTGATCGGCGAGTCAGCACTGGAGGGCGTGGCCAGGGTCCGCAGTAGATGCAGCGCGATTGGGCGCAATGCCATGTCATCCGACTTGCAGGCAAGCTCAACTCTAGCAAAATCTGATACTGTGTCTGCATGACTTGGACCGACAGGCCATCATTGCACTTGAGGGTCAAGGTCATCGAATGGCATGTAGTCTCCCCAGCAGCATGACGTGCTTATTGCAAGTTGGACCACTCCATGCAAGGAAGACTGCATATGAGGTTGCTAGAGTCGTATACTAATGCTCTACTAAAATGGGTGAGACCTGTGCAGGAGTTGATGCATGAGATCAGAAAGTACGCGCCAGAGACCTCTGAGACAGCAGCATGTATTCAGAAGAGCATGCGCATTGTGGACGCCTACATCAAGGTATGCGTGCCCTGTCACTGTGCATATGACATCCTTGCCTCTTACTCCTACATTTGACATGCTTAGGGCGCAATCCTGAGCAGCCTCTGCAATGCAAGGCACTCACACCACTCTATTACCTGATCACGAGGGATAGATCTTGCCATGAGTTGCGCAGTGTGTTGTGGTCTGCACCACGTCACATAATGGGTGCTTGTGCAGGCATACTTCATCGCAGACATTGCAGGCCTGGGTGAGTGGATGGCAAGGCATCTGGAGTACAGTGCGGAGCAGAAGCAGCTGCTCGTCAATGCAGTTGCAGACTTCAAGGGCCTGAGAAAGAAAGAGAAGGCAGCCTTTGTGGCCTCAGTGCATACTTGTGCTGACGGACAATAGTGGCAACTGCATGTTGCTGGGGTTGGCTTCCAGTGTGATCTGCACTCTGGGCAGAGTTGTGAAAAGGGATGTGTGACCGCTGCCCTATTGTATACTGTCATCTGAGATCAATTGTAAGGATCTGCCAGGTATCAAGATGTCTAAGTATGTGGTCCGACGCCTTGACGAACGGGTTTCAGAGGCAAAGGCGTTGCACCCTGAAAGCTCGGTTACAGGAAACGCACGCTGCTGAAGTGTGACGTGTCCCGGTGTCCGCCATTCCTTTGCTCAAGGCTTGGGCCAGCTGAAGACTTGCACCAATCGCAATCATGCAGAGCGTATCACAGAAGCTCACACCTGTGCTAGCAGCTGCCTTCAGGGCGTTGTCTGTACAGCCAAGGCAGCAGGCTGTGAGGCCTCACACCCGAGCTGTGCGAACAGCGAGGCAGGCTTTCTTTGGCGCAACAAGCACTTGCAGCAAGTCCTCCTTGTCAAAGAGAATAAGTGAGGCCTCAGCTGGAGTCCTGAATAGCTTTGTCGAAGTTCTTGCATAGCAGTAAGATCAGATCGCCTTACACCCCTTCTCTCTGCAGGCACCTCCACTGCGGGTGCAATGGCCTTCTTCGGCAGCACAGCCACGAAGGACTCATTGTACGAGTATACAGTGAAGGATGCAGGTATATCGCACACGGCACATAGCACCAGGGCTTCATCATGGTCAGTCCAAAGATACCATTTGGACCTGTTGCTATTGCCTTTTAGAGCGAGTTTACTGCAGTACATGTCCGAAGTGCTGTCATATGCAATAAATGTACAGCCAGTACTTAATTCTTGCCTATTGTGCAGATGGGAAGGACGTCAATCTCTCACAGTACAAGGTAAACACATCTGAAGCACAAATGTGATTGCCTGTGTTGGTCCCTGAGCTCTGCAGGCACACCTGTACGTGTTGGGTGATGTGCTATGGCCGCCATGCAGGGCAAGGTCATCCTGGTAGTCAATGTGGCAAGCCAGTGCGGCTTCACGCCTCAATACAAGGAGCTAGCTGAGCTGGACGGCAGATACAGGAGCAAAGGCCTTGTGATCCTAGGGTTCCCTTGCAACCAGGTGAGGCAGATGCTGGGTCACTATGCAGCTCTGCAGCATGCCCTACCCTATCTGCCCTCTTCAAGGTCCCTGCAGAATGCCTAATCGTGAAAGATGAAGCAGATGGATGAAGCAACAATATCTGGCAAAGCAGTGCAGAGCTTCTTGTTTAGGCTCTGAAATGGGTGTGTGCCCTTATTATAAGAGCTTATATCCTTTGGCATGCAGCGCAACAAGCAGAAGCTTTTTTGTGAAAGGAAAGGCGTACAGCATGGCCTCGAGGAGGATCTTCTGAAGGCGAAGGGTCTCTGTGTTGCAGTTTGGGGGCCAGGAGCCAGGCAGCAATGCAGAGGTCAAGAAGTTTGCGCAGGCCCGGGGGGCCAAGTTCCCCATCATGGCCAAGGTGGACGTCAACGGCTCCAACGGTGGGTCACATTCGAGCGTCCTGCCCTCATGTTGATATATCTGCATATATGTGAGAACAGCACGCATATAGAGGCCGTAGGGCATGCACAGGGCTGTCTGCAGCGAGCGTACGCGGGTCAGTACTAGGCACAAAAGATCTCCTGTGGCCGGCAAAGAGGCTGTTCAGCATGAGCTGCCTGATCAGTGCTGGCTGTCTTGTGCAGCGGACCCAGTCTTTGGCTTCCTGAAGAGCAAGCAGGGCGGCCTCCTCACGAGCGACCTCAAGTGGAATTTCACCAAGTTCCTTGTGAACAAAGAGGGCGAGGTGGTCAAGAGGTGAGTCCATGTGCCTATCAGTGACAGCCCTCGAGCAGCCTACTCATGAACAGATCATGTCTGCATCGTGTCAGATTACAGAGACCTGATAAGGGCAGCATATATACATTTGAAGACGCTGCGCTGTGTCTCATGTGTTTGCCTTTTGGAGTCATATGAATGCGATCTGTGCAGTCATTGCATGGGCCACGTCTGAGATACGTGCAGCCCGCGACGGGAGATGAAGCCTCACTGAGTCTTGTGGCTTCATTGCAGGTATGGGAGCACAACCACGCCGTCAAGCATTGAGGATGACATCAGGAGTCTCTTGTGAGGCGGCTTCCAGTGTTGTTGTCCCAGTCGCAAACTTGCGTGCGTCGTCATTGAGAGCACCTTACAATGCTATTGCTAGCGTATACGCACTGCTGGAAGTGGTTTTGGTCCTAGGTTGTAAGCACATCACAACTTTTTGTCTAGAGGTTCAGCGCGTATACGCCCACTTCATGCCCTTTGCTCGCATTGCATTCAAAGACTAGTTCTTTAGCACTGCACTCTGTATGTCTAGAAGAGCCCAGTACTGAATGCTGCGTGAGGACCTGTTGGAGTACTGCTCTGAGCTGATGCGTTCAAACACAGAGGATCTGTGGGGAAGATCTGCATGCAAGTACTGGCAAGCTTGCAGGCGCTGCAAGTCATGCAAGCTGAACAGCTGGCTTTGCCAGTGCGACTTTGTCCTTAGAACTTTGGCCGCAGATGTGTAGTACCCTGACTCACAGCTTGCTTGTAAACAAGGGGATGGGTGGGTTGTCCTGCAAACTGTGACCGCCTTTTCTCTTCACCCTCTCCAGTCTCGGCCCCAGCAGATAGGCTGTCAGAGCCCCTCCCAGCAGTCCTCCAAAGTGCCCCCTGCAGTCAAGAGTGCCCATTCAGCTTGTCTGTTGTTTCTGCAGAAGCACCTACCATTTACCCTACTGGTAGGGGCTAACAACCAATCCTGTGGATCTGCACCGAAGAGCAGATACATGCAACAATGCAGGTATATGCGGGACGTCAGATGCGTGCAGCCCTATTATTACTTGGACCAGGCATTGACTGGACAGCAAGACAGAGCAACACTCAGCTGTGCACTTTTGCAATGGCCATGCTGGCATGATGGGCAGCAGCCTACCACTGGTCGATCTGGGGTGTGCTGAAACCAATGGCTATGTTCAGTGCCAGAGACTGCCCCAGAGACCTCAGGATGGCATCGCTCTGGCTCCCCATCAATTCCCTGTGCCTGGCGCAGTAGACAGCCAGGGCGCCCCCAAGGCCAAAGATGGCTCCTGCAACATGCAAAGCAGCACTGTCAATAGCATAGAGGAGGCAGGTTCCCAGCTCCCTAGAGTACAGTGACATCTCTTATGGCCGTCCTGAACTTTATATGCCTTGGGTGTATGCTGTAATGTAGGTGAGGCCGCCAATTTAGGGACTGCTCTCACAGGAAGGGCTGCAGCACTATCAAGCGCAGCATCCTGGCTGATTCCAAGCTGTTTCCTCGTGCCAGAAGATGCTCTTGGCCAGAGCATTTGTTGCCAGGGAGGCACTCACGCTGGCCAGGATGCAGGCAAAGAGCCTGCTCCTACATGGCATTCTTCACAGCAATCAACAGCAATGCAAGCGCACTGTCCTGTCTGTAGGCAGCTCACCTGAAGCACCTACAGACGCTGCTGGGCTGAAGGCGAAGCTTGCGGCAGATCCCGCCACAGCGGAGGCTGCATAGACGCTAAGGAAGCGCTGGCGCCCGCTCAGCATCTCCACGGCAGGCCCCAGGGAGTTCAGGGAGTAGTTGTTAGTGACCAGGTGCAGCAGGTTGGCGTGCAGCGCCACCGGCGTTATGAGGCGCCACCACTGCCCGGCCCTGATCAGCTGGTTGTCCTACGCATGCAGGAAGCCCTTGTCAACGCACCGCACCCCAAACCACATCCACGCTGTCACAAACGGCTAGTGCTTCAGGCGCCACGATTGCCCAGCCCTGATGAGCTGGTTGTCCTGCACATGCACAGAGCACCTTACAAATTTGCAACCAAGACCAGACTCCAATCAGTGCCTGTCATACAGCGCAATTGTTTGAGGTGCCACCACTGCTCGGCCCTGATCAGCTGTTTGTCCTGCAATTGCACGAAGCCCTTGTCATAGCCCCGCATATCCCGTTTGCGCCTGATATGGCTGTAGCACTTGCAGTGCGCCAATACCTAGCCAGGTCAGCTGCTTGTCCTTGCACATGCAGAGGCTTCACACCCTTGCATCCAAGTGCCCTTGCCTAAGTATTTCTGTGATGACTGCCCTGCTTGAGACGCTGTTGCTGCCCAACCTAAGCAAGGAGCTGTCCAGACATGCAAAGGCTTCTGTTGAGGTCCTGACGCAATGGTGCATGCCCCTGTAGTGATCAAGCCAGCTTGCTCTGGCACGAGACATGCAAGACCATGGACTATAAAGACTTATCCACGGCCAGATAATTCAGGTACTGGGCAGGGAAAGGCTCTCAGGGACTGTCACACGAGCTGAATGCCCACCTTTGCACCCCACAGCAAGAGCTTATCCTTGGTGAGGAATTGCAGTGCAAAGACAGTCACGTTGATGGCCATGAGCACATCTGTTCCTCGCCTTCTGGGACCCCCAAACTCGTTCTTCCCTGCGGAGGATCGCGCTGGAGTGCTGCAAGGTAGAACCAGGGGCTAAGAAGCTGCCTATGCAGGGCACCAACGCACTAACCATCTGCTCTGTACACCTTGCTGGTATCCGGACTCTACAGCTTTGAATACAACCAAGGTTCCGGCATAGGTGGGTGCGTATTTACTTGCGCATTGGGCCTCTTCTGGACAGAAGGCCAAACGCTGAGGCAGCCAAAACGCCTCCATGGCCGCACAGAAACCTTCTCAATTGAGACGCTGAAAGGGAATTGCTCCCTTTTACCTTCCTGAAGAAAGATACGGCAGCCTTTGCAGTATTCGCTCTGAGGCTAAGGGACATTGGCCCCCCGGTGCGCACTGCTGTCCTTCCAGAGAAGGGATCGAGACCAGGCATTGAAGTGCTTCTCTACGGCTCAGCCTCACAAACGCTGAATAGTCTGTGTATATTGATCGGATCTGCAGTACTGTGCTGAAGCCCAAGGCGTGCTGTGCTCTTCACATGCTTTTCAGTTCAGGTTGACCCAAACCATCCTGGAACAATACTCTTAGCCCTGCTCTACTGGGCGCACTCTGCACCACTTAGTCCTGTGAGAGCACCTCGCATGCTTCTCGGTACGTATGAAGGCAAGTTTCAGCTGCAGCGCATGTATCTGGACACACATGTACCAACCCTTGCTGAATGATCCCCATACGGCAAATGATTTATACAGATAGTATATATATCAGCCGGAGAAACGTACGAATGTCCCAGGCGTAAAACCCGACAGACATTTGAGGAATTTGGAACAATACAGAGAAGATAAGTATGGCCCCCTGCGCAAGGATGACACCCACAAATCGAGAAAGCGATCGAATTTCTGCTGTGGTTCATGAGGTCATAAAATTAGAATTTCTTCATCATGAGGTCATGAAATACAGGTCGCTTCTTGACATGCATTACTCCAGTGAAAAGTGATGAGTGTGACACATAAAGGATGATTTTGAGGCTTACTGAGTCGTATCTAGACAAGGAAGCATAGCGACTTTTCAGCATGAAGGATGGGCTTTCAAGCCATGCCCAATGGGTGCCATGCTTATTATTATTACAAGGGGGGCAACCCAGAGCCTGGGGCCATAGGGCATACACGTGGGAGTCTAGCAGCCTCAACCACGGGGGCCAGCACAGCTATCATGCAATCAGTCTGCAGCCCAATCTGCACGATGTTGGGATAGCATGCACAGCATAGACTCCAAGGCATACACTGGAGGGAGAGTAGTCTAACGTATAGGGGTTTGCCAGACAAGACAATGCTAGCTTGACCTTGTCTGAATGGAGAGGAGCTTGCACCCCATGCTCTTGGCCATAGGGCAGACGTTTAGCATCTTTAGCATGGCGCCCGGCACAGCAAGCATACACAAGCCTTGAGCGCCATTACTCTTGCATGCTAGAGTCTGCATATCGAGCGTCATGCCTTTAGTATAGATTTGCTCAAGAGAGTAGACACTAGCAGCCCTTCCACATCTTACACACAATCTGTGGCTGAAGCCATGCCTAGCTACTGCCCTTCTTATATGGACTCCGTGCTAAACCTGCGCATAGAGCTCTCAAGAACTCACAAAGGTGCCGCACTGCGGCCACCTTGCTAACAAGGTCCTCCTTTCCAAGTTGCAAGACACTCTCTACAAGTCAGCCTGCTGAAGGCGCTGCCCTCATCGCGAAATAAATGTAAGGTCTGATAAGGCACAGCCTGATTCCTAGAAATCATAGCTTCCAGTATTGTGGAAGTTGTTCGAAAAGGTACGGAGTATTACTGGCGTGTAAATCACTGATGCGCTTTCTGATCGTACACAACACACATTCAATGTCCTCCTAGTGTTCCACTGTTCCATGAAGGTCGCAACTGCATACAAGAGGGCTTGCAGACTTGCGAGAGCGTGTCCTTGACAGGCCCAGTGGGCGTGCCAGAATACACCCGTCAACCCTCTCAAGTCTCCGCCTCACACGCATCAGGTACGTGAACGGAGACCAGTTGAACCTTTTAACAGCGTTGAAGGTACCTTCACGGTAAATTGGAGCGCAAGCAGCCTTGAGCATGGGCTTGCTCACAGGTGACCTACTACTAGAGAGCTACAAACAATCCTTTACATGAGTGGTCGAGCCCAGAGCCTCCGCACTAAGCCTAACCTCCTACATTCACTAAGGAGAAGGGAGTTGGGGGCAGGTCACTGGCAGATGGTGAGACCCAGGCAATCTTTGCTGTCGACAGCCCAGGAATAAAGGCAGTCAATGCATGCATGAAAGATGTGCGAGACCAAGCTGTCATCTGCCATCCTCTTTGGCAAGTTCTAGCGACGATTCTCAAGTTGCTGTCTGTTCTGCAGACCTCAACATATATGGTCAACATTGAGCCAGCTATGGAAGGCAGAAGGCCTGAATTATTTCATGTGGCTGGCAAGCACAACGCAAAGGATATGCATGACATCCTAGGGAGGATGCATGGAAGAGGGACCATGCGGACCTCTAGGGGTCCTGAAGTTTGTGAAAAGCCAGAGTACAAGGTGAAGGCAGGCGAGTATATCTTCACTGTTAACCAACATCCAGGTCAGCCCTCTTTGGAGCTTGCGAACTTGTGCCACCGTACTTATGTAAGCAGCGCCTCATTATTTTAAATGCCAATTTCATCATCACTGGAAAATATCAACTCATATGATGTTATCCTGCCGCGCAGAACGCCGTATCTATGCCATTGAACGCCTTCAAGAAATGCAAGGATCACTTCGCCTGACTTCAGAGCAAAGAGCTCATATAGTGGTGGAGCAGGTGAAGGCCTTCTTTGGTGAGGACTTTTCCATGAAGGTTGCCCAAGAAGACAGGTCGTCCTCCCCTTTTTTGCCACAGCAGCAGCGAATTTTCCTTGAATGTGTCTTTAGTCCTCAGCTGCAGAAGCAAAAACTTATGTCAGGCTTAGCAACATGGAGTGCGACTGTAGCGAATGCCTATTTGGAGTTGCAACCACATGTTCATGCAAGTGTTGTGTGGAACTTTGCATAGTCAAAAGCTGTCTAGGATGTCAAGAGTTTTCTGAGTTGTAGGCGTGTTGTGCAGGCAAAAGAACAAAGATACAATGCACAATGAGCAAGAGGTCCAAAACACCATTAGAGATGCAAGGAGCTTGTTCCCAATCCTGCAGCGCGACGAGGAGCTCCACAAGCTGGTCGACCGCATGGGTTATTTGCGAGCATGGGACTTGTGTAGCTATGCACGCAAGAGTGCAGAGTAAGCCCTTCTATGCAGCTTCTTCACGGTAAGGTTGGCGTTGGTAAAGCCATGGACATGTATCAACCACCTAATAATTGTTGTAGTCCTCGTGGTGCATCAAACGACACGTTGCCTATGCTTGCAGGTGGCAGCGAACGGAGCACATACAGGTTGTTGTAGGTGCCCATGGAACAGGAAAGACGACTATTTTGAATAACATTGGTCAGCTGATCTTGGATCGCATGGACAAGGATGAAGGCAAGGACAACAGTTGGCTCAGCGAGCATCATGGCTTCCGAGAGTGCTTGAGAAGCTGTTTGAGCACACAGACTCCATATGTGTTCACCCTGGTATGCCCAACCGGCTTGCTTGCCCACTTCATATCACCGTTGCCCAACGACAAAAAGCTTGAACATCTACTTGTGTTGCAAACACATAGGAGATGTAGAATGAAAATGGCAAAATCACTATAATATCATACCATGATGGATAAGCAAATGCCGCAGGACCTACGGAAGCATGTGGACATCAGCACCGAGGATGACCCGCTTGTGAATCATCTTTGTGGCGATGGCGAGACAACACTAGCGCTTTTGTTTTTGTTGGCGCTCTGCCTAAGAAGTCAAAGCAACATAAGCAATCTTGCAGAGCTTACCAAGCGACTTCCGGATGACCTTCTGGCATATATAAAGCCGCAGCATGTAGTTCAGTATATACACACGCATTTGCCACGGAGCAACCAAAAGGCGGACAGCTTCATCATATTTGGCTTTGATGAGGTAAACATCTGTCTGCTTATCTGCTTGTGTTTGTTCCAATACGCTTGCCAGCATTGCCATTTTGCACAAAAAAGTGATCCAAGGCTCGGAGTATCAAAGCCATGACTCAATTTTAAAGAAATGCTATTGGCAGAGAAGGAAATGGCTGCTTGGTATAGAGCTATGATTGAACCAATGCAGGCTTCTGGCCTCAGCACGGTCTCGAGGCAAAGGCTGCAGAATGCGTTCTCTATACTGACGATCACGAAGAACAATCTGCCTAAAAACACCGCCTTCACTCTCATGTGTGCCGGCACCCGGTGGGGCCCCTCGGGCAGGGGCCTAAGAGATCGAGATTATGAAACCGATGAAACCGATCTTGCTTTGCACCCAACACCTAACAACATGCAAGGTGAGAGCCTGTCCCTCCCACATGGGCCTAAGGTTTTCATCATAGTATTCAACAATAGCATGATTTTGTTGACTCTTGACAGAGCCAAAGCTGAGCTGCATGTCCTTTGTGGTTCAATTTGACACGCGTAGTGAGTATAATGGCGTGTGCTGCATTGTGCAGCTGTACAATCTGTATACATGGGCCTTCTCACAGATGAGCACATGGGGGTGTTGTTCCGCTCTGTCCTTGAGAAGTTGTACATCTACCTCAAAGGCAACAAGCTACCAGCCCATGTCAAGGCGCTCCTTCAATACATCTCCGGTGTGCCCGGGCGGATGCATATGGTTTTGGCAGCTTTGGCGGGGTCTAACGACAGCCAAGAGTTTCAAAGGAGCAAGCTCATCCTTGGATTGCGCTTGACCGAAAATGACCTAGAGAGGTACTCAAGCTCTTAAACATAAGGACCCTGTGGGTTCACATAATTTAGGATTCAACAATGTCATCGGTGCGCATAGCATTTCGATGCATATATGTGTACTCTAGGCATGTTAGCCAATTTGTTACAAGTGCACGATTACTGCTAATCTGTGCAGGCTCAAGGAGGTTTGTGAAAGGTTGCAAGCGTTTGTGGGCGATAACATTCTCGGGAATGGCCACATGTCTCGCATCCACATGCGGCCTGATTTCCCCAAAGTCATCTCAGCAGCTGCAGAGAGCGCCTTGAGCAAATGTCAAGTGTGGAAGCACTCTGTCGTGCTACCAGGAACAAGCAGACCGCGCTTGACCTACACACATCTACAAGCAAATGGCTTCTTGTCCTTGCAACCTACGGAAGACGGGGATCATTTGGTGGTGATGAGCCCTGCAGCTCTGGATGTTTACCTGAAGACACGCTCAGGTGAGCATCATCTTATTAGAGTGAGCTTACTCATTGGACGGTGTTGCTTGTAATGCTCAGGGCATAAAAAGGTAAACACACAGCGGACTCAATCTGCACCTAGCTCCCATCTTTCTTGATTTTGGTATCTCGCCAAGTAGAGATGAGTCCGTTTTGGAACTATGGAAGGGTGATGGGCATGTAACAAAATGCAGGAGAGCCTCCCGAGGACCTAGCATCCCTGCACCAGATCCATGCCTCCGCACTGCGTGACTTCAACAACATGCACTACGCACACAAGGTTTGCACAACCATAATCTGAAGTCAGGTCTGCCATCAACGCTGTGCTTTGTGTCAGCTATTCATCCCTTTCCTCGCCTGTCTCCCCCTCATCTCTCATCTTCTGGTGTCCTGTGAGCAAAATCTTTAGTATGTGCGGCGTTACAAATGACGTCCTTGTTGCATGTCCACACAGGTGGCTCAACCACTTGCAGAATTGTCAACACCTTGAAGGAGGAGTGCACCACTTGGGAAGAAGAGGCCGGCTGCCCAAATTTCACGCTACTCGAGAGAAACTTTCCACCCAGAAGACTAAAGGGCAAAGAGGAATTTTGTAAATGAGAGGAGAAGAGGACGGCTACCCAAGCCCGAGCTGCAGCGTGCTAGAGAACCCTCTGCCCGGGAGATGAAACGCCAAAGACAAGTCTATTGAGATGACGCAATAGTAGGATGCTCAAGACCGTCTTCTAGGCTGAAGAAGCAGAATCCTTTCTTGAATCCGTTCTTGAAGAGGCATGCAAGGCTCACAACAAGGCTGCGCAGGATCAGAGTCTGCAGCCATGATGCGCTAAAAGCTTTAGCCTAAACCTCTATGCACCCAATTGCAAATTGGCTAGCAGAAGTCACTTCTTGTTGGTCAATGAGACTGGAGGGGACCCCTTCAAGCAAGGGGCAGTTTACCCATGTTAAAAACTACTTGCTACAAACCCATCAATGCCAATTTTCAATGATTGGTCATTCAAGAACCCATCATCCTAGCCTGTCTTTCATTTGCTGCTGGACGTCTTTGTTTCCACTTGCGGCCATTCCTTTCATCAACATCTCGAACATAGCGGTCCCACCAGTATTCTTCTCCTCAAAGGCTATCTTGTACCTGTTCTCAGCTTCTCCAAAAGCCAGGTATGCTTCCGGCGCTAAAAGATATGACACACCTGCAGTGCAACTGCCAAACTTTCATCACGCTCACATACCTGCAAAATGCACCTGCGAATGGTTTAAATTGTGTTGCTTTGCAAGGAGACCTTGAGAGGTCTCTCATGCAACAGCACTCATCAACTTCACCTTTGTGACACTCACCGCAACAGTGATTGTGTGTGCGCTCTCAACTGTACTTGCCTTTCACAGCATCACTATATAATTGCATGGACAGTAGCCCCAAGTATCATACCAGAGTTATTTGCAGCACCCTGCTTGGCGGCGTTGTACAGCATGCTCGCAAGGTAGAAATAGCCTACTTGTGCGCAAGGGGGACTCTGACTCGTCGAGCCATGTGTAGCTGCTGCTTGTGACGTCTTCCTCATCCCCTGCCATGGCTCTGCAATACGTTCGGCCCCCTTTTTGGAAGACCTCTGCATGCTCCTCTGCAACATTGCTGCTGCTGACTTGCAAGTCAGCCGAGCTCCTGCTTCCTATAGTGACAATGTCCTGCAAGCACAGTCCCAACTGTTTAGCCCTTCACCTCCTCTTCACAGCTCCTTCGTCTTCGCAGCTGCTAGCATGCTTGGCGGCAAGGGTCAAGATCAGAGTACTTCCTTTGGATCGTGCGAGCCATAAGATAGACTGATGGTGCACCTGGTCGAATGTCCTACTGCTGCCATCAGGACCTTTGAAAGTCATGGCACAGCATTTATCAATGCCTCGTCGGCTTCTCGTATATACTGATGAATACTGAACTGCTTTTAAGCGTGTCAAGGGACAAGCTATCGCGCCACCACGATGTGCTTGGTGTCCGACAAACATGCAGGGTGCTGTACTAGGTGTGGTGGGACTTCAGTGCAGGCAGAGAAGAAAGTGTGTGAAAACTGGTCTGGATATTATCATATGTGTTCAGACTCTTCTTGGTGCTACCTGATGCGATGCTCCCTTGACTAAGTTCCGGCATTTCCGAGACCTAATCAGGCTTGCCATTCCACACTGGCTCCCTCTGCCCTTTCCTATTGCTTGGTCGTCGGTAGCTTGTTTACCAGCAACAGAGCACCGGCGAGCACTATCAAACATATGAGAAGGTGGTCTGTGCCTGACAATATCGGGCTGGTCAAAGCATTCTTGTACTGCATGCTGAGGACGTGGTGTGTACTAGGCACGTACGTCAGATGGATCATGCCAAGCTGATAAGTATATAGGCAAAGCTACAAGCATGCGCAAGGCAGATGTAGCAGGCACTGCGCAGCAGGGAACTACCATCACACTATATACTTGTCCTCGCTCATGCAAACAATCACATGAGGCGGTACTTGAGTAGCTCGAGCCTAGGTCGTTCGTGCCCATGAGTGACCTGAGGCGCAAGAGCAGCTTGCAGTCTCCCCTCAAGCCTGAGTGCAAAGCCAGCACTGAGGGCAACATCAAAATAGGCCGTATTTCAAAAGACTCAGACCCCAGCGTGCAGCCGACTAGCAAGATTAGGAAGGCCAAGAGCAGTACTCACAGCCCCAGCACGCCAGTCTCTGCCAGGGCGCCATCCCTGAAGCTCCCAGAGGAGCTTTTCAGAGCTGGCTGGACATCCCTGGACGATGAGTGGTGGCCTAGTAGCGAGGCACTGGAAGTCACCAAGAACAGGTAATATCAGTAGCAACAACCATCTCACCCACTGCCACAAGTCCTGTCAATTATCTGTCAACAACAAGCTGGTGCATGTTTCCTGCTACTCATGCATTGGCTCTGCAGGTGGCGCTCTCTGGATGGGGGAGCTTCGCAGTCAGAGTGTAGCACACCCAGATTCGCCAGCGCTGCATCCTCTGATGTCTCCAAGGAGGATGCCGCCGCTTGCAGAGCCAGGTATGCATGCTGCTTCATGTGCATCTTATGACGTTTTGGCTTGATATCATGGTGCTTGTGCTTCTCAATGCCCTTTTCCCAGATGTGGTCATTGATTGTCCCGCCCCTCTCCTTGCATGGATCTCTTGAAGGGTTATGCTCTACGAGGATCTTTGCAAGACCACCCTGATGCTGCAGGCAGAGCAGCGCCACGCATGCCTCGAGCACAGGAAAAGCTGGGCTGGAGCGGCGGCGGTCAAGCCTGAAGAAGTCCAGCAGGGGCAAGTCTGGGAGTGCGGGGTGGTCCCCCATGAAGACAAAGGCCAGCAGAAGGCCACCGCCCCTTGTCCTGCCAGACATTTCCGCAGAGACAGCAGAAGGTAGCGCCTCATCGCACCCTCTTATGCTTCCATCACACCAGACGTATATACAATTTTATAAACCAGTCGATTAGCATCTCCACTGTTGAGTCAACCAAAGTCTCAAAGCAAGTGGTCAAGCGCCATGACCAGCTATATGCTATACCCTGACGTCCTGTATGGCCTGAGGGCAGGCCAGAAGACTTGACTCTGGGGACATAAAGCTACATCAGAAAGGACTGGCGGTGACTGCTGTGCAGGCAAGCCGAGGACGGCGTCGGATGGCGAGAGGGCGCTGCAGGAGTGGCAGCGCGCCATGAAGTCGCCCAGCCCGGACAGGTGGAAGGTCAGCAGCGCCGTCATGCAGGCGTGCTCACTGACGGGGGCAGAACCCCATTGGTCGATTGAAGAGGGCATATGAAGGCATTTCATATGCCGGCAGAGGTGCTAGGGTGGCTGAAGTGTGAGAGGCGCCTTGTGGCATGCGTCAGACCTCATCTGTGTTGCTGTGAGGTCCCTGAAATGCGGGCGTCTGATCATGCTGGCTGTGTCTCACTACACTTGTGGATGTGTGCAGCTCAAGGAGGATACCATAGCACTGGCGGCAGGCGCTGTCACTGCCATGCTGGCAGCCAATGCAGCAGCTGCGGGGCCCATGGACTCCCCCGAGAAGGTGCGCTACATGCGGATGGCTCGTCAGCTGCGTATGCTGTCTTATGTGGGTGCCTTCTGCAGACATGACCAGCCCTCTGTGCCGACTTGCTGCTCTGGTGTCATCCCCTTGCTGTGCAAGTTAGCTGTGTTGTACCTGAGCATTATCAAGACAGCCTGTCATGGCTGAGGTGGCTGCTGATGAGATGCAGTACCGTCTCACAATGGAACGGTGCAGGTGGTGAGGCGGACGTGGGACTGGCTGGCCGAGCAGCCCGAGGACGCAGCTGAGCTGGCGGTGCTGCTCTTTGAGGCAGCACCCAAGCTAAACTTCTCAGAGACGGGGCCCTCGCGGCAGACCTCCAGCAAGATCCCGCGCAGGGCCTCCTACAAGGAGCAGGGCGGCTTCAGGCAGCGCCTTGCACACGCTGTGCCCATGCCATCAGGTGTGCACCAAGCTCGCTGAGAACAGCTAAATGCAGTGGCCTTCATTATGTGATCTACCTCTGTCAAGGAAGATACATGGCTGTCGCCAAGCCTGCTCATGTCCCATTTATGTCCTAGCAGCTGGTCATGTGACAAGGGCATGCACCACTGTTTTGGGCATAGACACAAGAGTGTGCCATATCGAGGCAGATGCTTGTGCTGAGGACTACGATATGATGAAGTCATATTTTCGCAGGCTGTACGGAGGTGGATTGGCGGCAGTTGAGAGTGGTAGTGGGATCTGAGATGCTGGAGTTTGAGGCCACTGAGTATGACAGGCAGCCCAAGTCTGGGGACAGCGCCAGAGGGGGGTTCCATGCATCCCCCAGAGGTGAGCAGATACCTCACTTCCATAACCGCCCCTCAATGACATCCTTGTCGACCAGTGCTGGACATCCTGACACCCCAACATCCTATCCCTACGCGTGCAGGTGATCTGGTAGAGGTAAATTCTGGGGGACAGGTGCTGTTCTGCTTCTTTGCGCTAGCTGGTGCATCTGGAGTGCACCACCAGAGAGCTGCACAGTCTATTGATCTGGGGAACCTGCACAGGAGCAGCATCCCCTCGCCCTTGCAGAACGGTGAGCACCCTGCTTTCCGCCATGGGTGCGTTCGATGTCCAAAGCTCCTGCGCAACAGGCATAGACAACGCAGAGATCATTGTCAGAGGAGGCCTTATTACTATGGTACCTTTGTCATTGCCTAGCAGTGGTGCAGCTCCCAGGCTCTGCTGACGGACTGGGAGAGTCTATCTTTCCTCCCTCCCAGGAAGGATGTACAGGCTCTTTTCCCTGCAAAGAGCAGAGTATCAGTGCTGTCATGTGCAGGGTCATGTGCTACGCCTGAAGGCGGTAAGGAGATACCGCAAGAAGTAGCAACATACTACAACCCAGCATACCGGCCTGCCCTGGAAGAGGAGCTTTCCTCCACTGATGTGAAGCATGCAGCGCTGTCCTTCAGGTAGATGACTCATTCAGATTGCGCTTGACCATGAATGTTCTCCTCGAAGTCGTGCAGCATCAATCTGTGGGTGTGATGAATGTTGCACACTCATCTGGCAGGATTTCCAGTTGATGTTGCATATATTGGCTTGGCACTGGGGGTCAATTGAAGGTATGAGCAACACGCTTGCATGCACAGGAGTTCAGACGCCAATGGTGGAAGCTCATCATCCCCTTACGGCAGCCCTGATGTGTCAGCGCCACTTGGTCAGCAGACAGATATTCTGCGCCTAGACAGCAACAGGCTGGAACCCTCTGTCAGCCTCAACAAGAGCCGGCGAGCAAGCATCAGCACCGCTCAGGACGCAAAGGCAAGCTCTGCCTCCCCATTGACTGGTTGACGTCGTGTCTGAGTATTATGCTCATAGGGGAAGTGGATGTGATGTGTATCATGCTGTTCTTGTTGTGACTACAGCAGGACATGAGTACGTCATGCTGAGCAATTTGTCTCTTTGGGCGGGCGTTGAGATGAGCGTTTGCAGCTATTTGGGACCCACTGCATTTGCATGCTTCCGAACCCTTCATCAGCGTGACAGGCAATGTCCATACAGGCAGTGTCAGTGCCAGACAGGCCACCCGCAAGGCTGACCCTCAGCCAGCGCTTCACCATAGAGAGGCAGCTGCAGCAGCTGAGCCCGTTTGCAGCCCATTATAGTCCCAAGAAGCTCGCGCAGGGCAGAAGCAGCCCTCAAACGCCCTCAGCGCTTCCTCCTGGAATTTTCCTGCCACAATCAAGAACTCCTGGAGAGTCGCATGCGGGCGCCAACTCAGCACCAGCAAGGAGTCCTGTAAAGCCGAGGCGACCCCAGGCATGTGCCACGTCACATATCAAGGGGCAAGGGCATGGGCCAGCAGCCATGGCGGCAGCTGCTGCGGCTGTGGCAGCTGCCTTATCTCCTCGCAGACTGTCCAGCACCCACTCGTCTCCATGCCTGTCCATGAGGGGTGCGCCCCTCCATGCAAGAGAGTGAAATTCTGTGTAAACCTTACGAATGGACTAGACAGCACATAGATTCAGCGCTGTGCCATGGCTCTGCCTTGCCTTCCAGTCTCAGGAGAGCAACATTGTCCTTCTTACCTGTACGTGCTTGGCCTTTCTCCTACAATACACATGCCTTCCTCATCACCGAGCCCTCTTTGATAAGGGAGCGGTGGCCGCTTCTTTGCTGGATCCTCGTAGCATGCATTCTTATTCCCATGCAGGGCATGCAGGGAGTGTATCAGGAGGAACCCCAAAGCCCCCAACTCCAGATCAGGGGCCGGAGAGGGTGCTCATCGTGAAGGGGCACCATGCGCGGCTGGCATCGCAGAGCGAGCAGTTTGCCAACGAGCTGACTCGCCACCTGGGCATCTGCGCTCCCGAATGCCGAATCCTGCGCAAAGTGGTGCGCCTGGACTTTACCTGCTGCCCATAGCAGTGCCTGTCATATCTGCATGACCGACCACACTATTGTGCTGACATGCCAAGCTTCACATGATCTCGTCTGCAGGAGCTGGCTGCTCGAGTGAAATTCTGTCCCATGTGCGTCTCAAAAATACTTCACTGGGACACTTGCTTGTAGTGTCGTGCAATGATGCTGTACTGTGCTTCCCATATTCTGCAGTGCGGTGTGCTATGATTCTCAGAAGCAATCAGCAAGCAGCATGGCGATCTGTGTCGACATGTTGGCTTGTGTCAGAGCACATTGCTTGGGATATGCCTGAGAATGTTCTGGGCCTACATGCAGGGAGCAACGCAGCCTGAGTGGAAGGAGGCGCACGGATCAGCGCTCCTCCTCGGGCAGCGCGGGGCAGATCTGGAGGAGCAGATGGGCAGGTCGGCCTGCATGCTGGTCATGGAGTATATCCCGGGGCGGGCGCTGCTGAGCGAACAGGAACCTTTCCAGGCAGAGCACATCCTGCGGACTGCTGAAGACTTGGGCAGGTGCAGTGCCTCCATGCTCCTGCTCTGAGTATGACATTGTGCCCGACTTGAAAGGTTACACAAGAGGGGTGTGATGCACTTGATCAGGCTTTCCCCAAGGAGGTGTTCTATCAGGAGATGAAAGCTGCGTGTGTAGGTTGTTCCTGCTGGACATGCTGCTGGGCAACCCGGACCGCATGCCCTGTGAGGCGCTGGGGTGGCGGGGGAACCCGCACAACATCATGTACTGCCCAGGAGGGACCCACGCAGGCCGCATGGTGGCCATTGACTCTGCAGTGCAGCGCAGACCCCCTGGTGAGGGATTGCAAAAGACTTGCCTAATGTCTTGTTACTGGTTCCCATTGGCTGTACCATTGCTTCCTGTCTGTGCTCCTTCGCATCTGCAGGAGATTGATTGGAACACCGGAGCAAATGAGGTGCGAGGGCCTCTGTCAAGCCCTTTCCCTTTACTTTACAGGTGGGAGGATGGGCTCTGAGGACGCAGCCTGCAACAGGCTGACTGAGCTGGCGCTGAATGACGTCAGCATGGCTGGCAGCATCCTGGCAGAGGCTGTTACCAACAGCGCGTTTGCAGTGGCAGCCGTCGCCAGCCCTGAAGCACATGAGGCCTTCCAGAAGGTGGGTACTGGTCATTTCAATGTGCACTCTCACGTCTCGTGGGCATTTGCTTCTCTCATTCCAGGTCCCTTTTGACCCTGCTTATGGACAGTCACGGCTTCAGTATGGCGGTGCCATGAGGGCATCATTGCCATGCGTGACAGGAAGCTGAACATGGCAGTTACACAGCCGAGGTTCATGGCGCAGTCAATGCAGTCGTACATAGAGCACACTGCACTTGTGCAGGGTCTGAGAGCCTGCCTGGAGGCGACCATGCACATCAAAGGCCTGCTGGAGATGATGTTCGACAAGCTGGCGGGGTGGATCAATGAGTTCATTACTGACATGGAGGTTCGGTCTTTCATCAATCTATCCCTTGGAATCGTGAAAACATGCTCAGCGACTACTGACAGGCTGCAATTAATGCACCTTAGTCCCGGCCATGCGAGCCTTGGATAGGGGTCTGCGCATGCCAAGCTTTCATCTGCGGTGTCCGTCTGACAGTGGCTCTACCTCTGCAGAATGTTGAGGCAGCAAGTGACGGTAGTGCCACGCCGCCAGCCACTCGGCCAGTAACGCCCCCAAGCGTGTCTCCTGGGCATGGCCCAGTGCCTTTCCCTGCTCTGCATACCCTTCCAGGTCAGATCTCAACATGCAAGGTGGATCAGTCCCTGTAGCCACAGGCAAATGCCCTCTTCGCTCATGCAGCTGAAGATGGTCTCCAAATGCTGGTCTCAGAACCCGCTTGACACTCTGCCCAAGAAGCCTATCATCACCGATGATGTCCTCAAAGGAAAACAGTGGCAACTCGAAGTGTGCATGTGTTGTTATTCTACCCCAGATCATGCACTAGCTGCATGGATGGTACCTTGTTACTGGACATATGCCGTGCAGCCTCTTGGGCAGAGACGCCTGAACATTCTGCAATGAAATGCTGCCCAGGATGGCTAGAGCCCCGAGCCTGGTGCTCATGCAAGATCTCCTGGACACTGATGGCAGCATGTACAGCTGCTCGTGGTACAATGCAGCCTGTTCTGTCCTCCTAGCCTGTTGTTGCCTCTGCTGAGGAGTGCTGAGTCAGCTGCTGCACATAGGGGCACCGCGGTGGGAGCCCACCAGCCCGCGCAGCACCATGAGCACGACGCAGAAGATCCGCAGCATCGGGCGCGAGGCGCGCGTCAACCAGCTCATCAGCGAGCGCCTGGAGCACTGGAAGGCCGCCATGCGCGAGCGGGGTATGGCCATGCTCAATCCTTTGCATATGCCATGCGGCGCTCCCGTCCTGATCTGATCACAGACATCATCAGCGGCAGCAGTGCATGGCCTCGAGCAGACATGATCAGACAGTGGCAGTACCCTCCAGGCACTCCTCTCTAGTGCAGCAGGAAGCGCATTTTACAGCAAGAACTGGCCGAGATATCTACAATCGCATGCCAGGGTACAGCCTTGATTTCCAAGGTGATGGACACTGAGCCCAAACTCCCATGCAGGCGAGGAGCTGAGGGCAGCGGTGGAGGAGTGGCAGGCGAAGCGCTCCCATGCCAGCCGAGCGCCCAGGTTGACCACTGGGTTCCTGGACGGGACCCACCCCATCGTAGATGCCTATGAGCTCAAGGTAAGCTTGCTTCAACATACTGCTGCCCCGCCGCATCTGCACTTCTACCTCAAAGCTATAGCCCACCCGGAACCACTGTCATTGGAACCTTTTCTGACCGGAAAGGCTTTGACATTATGACTTTTCACAGGTGCGGCTGGAGCACATGCTGCAACGCTTAAGGGTGCTCCAGGACGCAGCAAACACTGCGCGGCCGACGCGGCTGCTGCCCCACCTGTGGCTGTCGGGAGCGGTGGAGGCGCACAGCCTGCACTTGCTGCGCCACCTGGGCATCACGCATGTCCTGAATGCCACAGAGGATCTCTTGCTCCCTGAGCCAGAGGCCGCCTTTGAGTGAGCTCCCTGACACACCTTAAGCCCTATAAGTGCTTGACTTCTGGCTGAAGTCTCATGATGCTTGAAGATGTTGAGCTGTAAGGGGTGAGGGGCACAGTCCCCTGTTATATAGGTATGTCAGGCGGTGGATCATGTTGTGCATGCACGGCATTCTCTGCCTTGAGGGATAGCTACACCACTCAGTCCTTTGTAGCACCAGACAGGTTGCCTAATGTGGGTGTCTGCATGCAGGTGTCTGCGGATCCCCATTAGTGACATGGAGGGAGAGGACATTGGGCGCTGGTTTGACGCTGCGCAGGCGTTCATAGACGGCGCGCTGGCGGCCGGGGGCGCTGTTCTAGTACACTGCCATGAGGGCAAGAGCCGCTCAGTCACCCTAGTATTGGCCTACTTCATGAAGACCAAGGTGAGAGCCATGGGCTCAGATGTTGTCTGTGATGTCTGACAAGCTGTGTCTCAAGGTGCAGGTTCTTACCATCAGAGATGACCTCCACTTCAGTTGCCATCAGAGCCTGTCAATTGTCGGCACAGTGCTTGATGGCGTAGTGGAGGTGCTCCAGACAGAGCGAGAGATGATGCTGAGGAGCTGAACTGCAGGACTGGTCGCTGAAGCAGGCGCTTGAGTTTGTGAGCGCGCAGCGCCCACAGATCAGCCCTAACGCAGGCTTCATGGCGTGCCTGATCAGGCTGGAGGAGAGCCTCCATGGCACAAAGACCGTCAAGGCAAGACCCCACACCAGTCTTTCTACCCAGGAGGTGCTTGTGCCATGTGTGCAGACTTTGTCCTTCTGACTCGATCATAGGGCAAGACGCGAGGAGCCCCTCATCCACTGTTCACTTGCATCCATCACTAGCATAGCACGTCAGGGAGCAATAAGCTAGAGTGTAGCTGAGCTCGGTTTGCAGCTGCCCTGCACATCTCACATGCTTTCCCGCATTGCCACCCCTGACCCATATGGGGATTCTATCTGCTGTAGCCCAGAGCTTGAGCATGCTGATCTGCAAGTGCTGTCTTGCAGTACAAGCGGACAAAGCCAGAGCCGCGCATATGTCCAGTGTGCAGCGAGAACGTGGGTATCTCCAGACAGTCGCTGGCAGTGCATGTGCGGACTAAGCATGGCCCAGAGCATGAGCATCTGCTGACTGAGAGTGGCAGCCCCAAGTCAGCGGGCTGATCTTGCTCCATGGCACGGCACAGTGGTTAGGCATTGCCCAGCATGGAGAGCAATCTCAGGCGGCTGAATGTGGATGCAAGCCTATCAAAGGACGGCCCAGAGATAAGCGCAAGTTGACAAGTCATTCTTCTACTTACACTTACATGAGCAGCTCAGTTTATGTATTGTCTCTGCTTCCCCATCTGAGAGGTGCTTAGATGCATCTGGAGATATTAATAGTACAGCAGACTTCCACTTGCGACATTGAGACTGCCAAGTCAAGGTGCCCCTCTCAGGGAATATCTGTAGCACAACATGGTATACTGCATTTTAAAGTCATAGTTACTTGTACTTCACTGCCCTGACTTTGACTCTCTTGGGGCCGGCAGTTTCCAGCCCACTCTCAGAATCGAATGCAGTAAAAAGGGCTGCAAGATCTAGAGAAAGCTTCTACAGAAGGACTCATCCATGTCCGCATTCCATGGCTTCATAAAGTCCTCGCCCATCATCTCTGCCTTTACACTGACCTTGCCCCCAACCTCTTCTGTGATGTGCTTGAGTGCTGCCATGTTGTCTGAATTGAACTTGTACCAATTCACTAAAGTAATGCTCTGCAACTCTGGCAGCTGGCATGCTTGCAAGATGTATCGGAAATCCTCAGAGTTCCACTGGGATCGGCGTTCACCAGAACGTGTCAAGTAATACTCTATGGTTTGTACGCTGGCTGGCAAATGCCAGGGGACGCCACTCTTGCGGAAGGCCAAATCCAGAACCCTCAGCTTTGACATGCGGGGCAAGATACTGTACAAATCATCCTGACTCAGCCAACATGAAACGTCACACTGCAAGCACGTCAGGCCAAGCAGATTGCTGACTGGGAAGGCCTCATGTATGCCAAGAGTGGTGCATCCTGTACAGCACAGGTGCTCCAGAGGAGCTTGCAGGGAGAGACGACCATTGATACTGCAGCGTGTCACAGTCAGGCTGCGCAGGCTGGGGCAGACCAGTGTCACATCTTTGACGCGGAGACTGGTCAGACTCAAGCTCTTCAGCCCTGGAAAGTCCAATACGTGTGAACTGGGCTCAATGTCTGAGAAGAAGATCTCATCTGCCAGCTCATCACCCCGATAAGACCGCGGGTGCACACTGACGTCAAGGCTGGTCAAGCTTTTGAGTTGATTGACAGCTGCTATGCATCTGGTTGCATCAGTTGCGTGGATGACGATGGAAAGCTCCACCAAGCTGTCTGAGTGTGCAGGCCACAGGTTGTCCAGGGCATGATGTGGGTGCTCAATGCCGCCCGGCCTGAGGAGCCTCCGTGACAGATCTGCACGACAAGCATTACATGAGCAAACAGCCTGAAGCACACACCAATGCAGCAGCAATGGGGTCATGTCTGCATAGAAAAGGCACCCCAGACATGCACTTCAGCATGGCCATGCAACAGCATCCCTGATGTAAGACATGGGCACTAGGAGTACAATGACGATGCACAACATGGCAGCAACAAACCACTTGAGAGCTCCTTGCTGGAGAAGGAACGGATTGGAAAGTCGCACCCAAGGAGATAGCTACATGGAGCTTGCTTCCTGTCATGCAATCAATCCTGAATACTGGTAGCTGCGTCAAAAGCCATGCGGCAGCGTCTGTGGCTCTGGCAAGCTCCTCTGGGGACTGATAACAGCTGGGCTGCCAATGGTGTTTCGTGTTGCAGATGAGCTGTGTGAAACCAGGTAGCCTCTTAGAGAGCCACCTGCATGTACCCCATAGTCCATGAGCAACCCAGAACCGCCAGCAACACACAGGAGCCATCTACAGACGTTGGGGGCTATGCATTGCAGGGAAATAGACTAGTTATGACACAGCATGCTACACACCTCGTGATGTCCTCCTTGCAGTGAAAGTTGTCGCCCAGCTTCAGGTCTGACGTGAAGTCACATCTGCCCCACAGCTCCTCCATCGGCAGAGGATTGCTTAGGAGAGTGTAGAATTGTCTGCCAACGAGCTCTAAGGCGCATTTGTCCCGAAAGGTGAGTGCTCGAATGATCTTTTCCAGAATCTCGTCGGGCAGGGAACACAAGGTGCAACCAACATCACTGGCCTCCTGCTTGCTTGCAGACGTTCCCATGATGTTGAAAGGGATAAAGTACCCTGCTATAAGACACCTGTGGTTGGGAGGGTGTCAGACAGTCCGTCGATAATGCTTCCGAGATGTTCTCTACTAAGCTCAGACGATCTCTGCTGATAACTGATATGTGTCAGTGCTGACATCGCACAATGTCCGATGTAGATTGCCTGCCACTGCCCTGATCTTTCGGGCTGCCCGACCAGCCCAAGCCTCTAGATGCTCGAACAATCCTGGGGTCAAAGCAAAGTGTGACTCAGAGTCAAAGTGTGACTGCATAAGATCTGGCTAGGGAACCGTCATGAATTGGATAGAAAGGCCAGACAGCCAAAATCTGGCTACCGTGAAGCACAACACGCTCTGGGAAAATCCCACCACCAAAATCCCAAGTTCATTCTGCTTCTTGGGGCCTAAGGAACAGGGGCAATCACTCGCATGATACCATCATGGAATTGGAGTCATTTGCAAGAATGCGGAAGATCATGACTCGTAGACATCACAACCCTCAATGTTTCACATTATTCCAGAGCCCTGACCATAAGACCATTCCCTTTGGGCTACCTTCAAGTACTCTACCTGACCATGAGCAGAGCTGCTGTCAGACCCGTAGCCTACTAGGGTCATATGTGTAAGCCCACTTTTTTGACTTAATGTCAAACGAGCAACTCCAGAGATGGGAGCAGAGCTTGCACCTAACAAGTTGGAGAGCCATATGTGGAAAGACCTCAGAACTCAAAGGTCTCACCTTTCTTCTTCATAATCACACTGATCTTGCCCTTGCCCTGTGCTGTGATATCCTGCAACGCCAATTGGTCGTCCGGCTTCCATTCCTTCCAGTGAACCAGTTTTATGCTGTGCAAGTGTGGCAGCCGGCAAGTGTCTGCAAAGCGTTGTAGGTCATTGGGACGCCAATGCCTCTCGAGGTAGTAGCTGATGGAATGTAGACTGGCTGGCAAATGCAACGGAAGACCACCTTTCCTGAAAACTAGGTCAAGAATCTGCAGCATTGACATGAGAGGCAGAATGCCATTGATCACATTTGGGATCAGCTGAGACCTTGCGTTCCACAGGTGGCAGCGCAAGCTTGTCAGGCCAAGGAAGTTGCTTCGTGGAAAAGCCTCATGCACATAGATATTGATATCCCCTTTGCAAGCAAGGTGCTCAAGGGGAGCTTCTAGGGAGAGATGGCCTCTGATTGTCCACCTCTCTAAGGCGAGGCTGCACATTCCAGGGCAATTCAATGTAAGGTCTGACGTGTCAAAATGACTTATGTGCAAGCTCTTCAGCCTTGGGAGGTCTAGAGCACAAGCTGTGTGATGCCATCCACAGACCTTGAGGCTGGTCAAGTTTGTAAGCTTATCGAGCACCAACATCCATCTTCTGGTCAGAGCGTTTTGCCAGCCAAAGTAACGTCCCTGCAGCGCAATGAAAAGGTCCACCAAGCTCTCTGACAGCGCGTCCCAATATTCATCATGTACATGGTGACCCCGACCGAGCAGGTAAGCATTGTCATCATTGATGCTCAAGCTGAGCAGCATGGGTGCCACTTCTGCACAACATTCTTAACTATCATGCCCCTCACATGTGCTCAGTGACTGCACACGGTGCTGCGTAAGCTCTGCAATCACTGAAGTCTGGCAGACTTGACTTTCCAAATGTTAAGTCGTGTTCATGCACGCCTTCAAGAATGCTATGCAGATGCACAGTTGCCATGATACCTGCCCTGTTATCTAGTTTGCTGCTGACATATTTCACGAATGATTGTACATCACTGAGGTCTGGGAGACATGTCAGAAGATTGACCTGAGGCAACAGCCATGTGAAGGTCCATCTTTGCCGCGCTGGCTTTGGTGAGGGTTGGCAGCTGTGTCATGAGCCATGTGCTAGCCTCTACGGCTTTTAATTCCTTACTGTGATCCCTTCTTGACTCAGAGATACTCAGTACAGGCTGTCTTGTAGCCAATAACACTGGCTACAGCATAACGTGTCGCAAATTAGACTTGTGAGGCCTGGAAGCCTCTTGGAGAGCCACCTGCATGTCCCCATTATTTCTTAGAAATGAGAGGTGCCTGATGTATACGTAGAGCACATCCAACAACGCATAGAGGGTACCATAGATTGTGAGTGTATCAGTTGCATCTTCCATGCAACAGAATGCCCCTTACCTCATGATATCCTCCTCACTGTCAAAGTTGTCAACCAACCTCAGGTCATCCATCAGGTTGCAGCTTCCCCAAAGCCCTTGAGAGGGCAGAGTGTTGCTTAAGAGAGTGTGATGCTGTTTGTCAAGGAGCTCTAAGGAGCACCTGACTCGGAAGCTTGTTAGTCGAATGATCTTGCCCAGGATGTCATTAGGCAGAGTACACAAAGTGACGACTTCATCACCAGCTTCCTGCCTGTTCGCACGGGTATCCATCATGCTACAGAAGGCCTAATCTCTAGAAAGAGACCCTTGAGGCCAGAAGTCCGCTATTGACGACTCACAGTGTCGGTATGCCATGATGGTCACCACGGTGGTGCAAGAGCTGTTTCCGGCTATACGTTCAGGTGGCCCTATCGATAAAGATAGTACCTCGAGTACCTAAGAGACCTTTGTGTTGAACATTGTGACAGATTCCCTTGTCTGCGTGCTGCTAGGTGCAGGGCCAGATGCCGATGAAGAGGGCTGCCGCTGCCCAAATAATTTGGGCTGCCCTCGCTGGCCCAACCCAATTGTCCAGACAATGTATCATGCAGGGAATCGGGCAATCCATTTCTGTATGCAAAATGGCATGGAGGAGCACATCATGCAATATTGGCCTCATGTGTCTGACATCCAGCCCAAGACATTTGATAATTACAACATGTAAGCGCTTACAACAGCATTTGTATCATCAACTCCCTAATCGCGAGGCCAATCTTGCCAGCCCACTTCCTGGCTTGGTGACAAAGGAGGAACTCCCAGAGATGGGGACAAAGCCTGCATCCTGAGTGACGGGTAGCCATATGCAGAAAGGGCTCAGAGCTCGAAGGTCTCTCCATTCTTCATTGTCACACTGACCTTGCCCTTGCCTTTGCCCTTGCCCTTGCTTTTGCTCGTGGCCTTGCCCTTGCCTTCTGCTGCAATCTTTTGCAAAGCCAATTGATCATGCGGCTTCCATTTATTCCGATGCACCGGATTGATACTTTGCAGGTGTGGCAGCCGGCAAGTGTCTGCAAACCGTTCGAGATCACCGGGGCCCCAGTACCTTTCTAGGTAGTAGCTAAGGGATTGTAGGCTGGCTGGCAATTGCAGGGGAAGACCACCTCTGTTGAAGACTAACTCCACAGTTCTCAGCATTGACATGTACCGCAAAAGGCCATTGATTTGATCTGGGATCAGCTGATACGTCTCCCTCCACAAATGGAGGCGCAAGCTTTTCAGACCAAGGAAGTTGCTAGGTGGGAAGGCCTCATGCACACAAAGATTCACATCTCCCTTACAAGCCAAGTGCTCAAGGGGAGCGTCTAGCGAGAATGGGTCTGTAATTGTGCACCTCTGTAAGGTGAGGCTGCGCAATACCGGGCACTTCAATGTAAGGTTCGACGTGCTGAGTTGACTTATGTGCAAGTTTCTGAGCCTTGGGAGGTCTAGAACACAAGTGGTGTCATACCATATGGACCCGGTCTGGGACCCACAGACCTTGAGGCTGGTCAAGTTTGTGAGCTTGTTGAACACCGACGTCCATCTTTTGGCGATATCATCTTGCCTGAAGACATAAGGTGCATGCATCTCGATGGAAAGCTCGACCAAGCTCTCTGATAGCGCGTCCCAGAAACCATCGTGCACGCGGTGACCTCGGCCGAAGAGGTAAGTATTGTCATCGATAGTGCTCAAGTTGAGCAACATGGGTGATACATCTGCACAAAGAGCATTCATATCATGCCTCTCATATATGCTCATCATGATAGGTGCGCAAGGTCTGCAGTCACACCTTAAGTCCTTCTGCCAATATACATTCAAGCCCACTGGGCATGGCATGCAGGCTTCATCACAGCCATGCAGATGCATAGTCGCCATGATGATTTCCTACTGGCAAGATTTGCTGCAGAAAGATCTCGTAGATTATGGTGGATCAAAATATTGTGAGAAGATTGACCTGAGGTGATGCGGAGGTCCATCTTTGACGCGCTGGCTTTTGCGATCATTGGTAGCTGTGTCACAAACCACGTGATAGCCTCCATGGCCTCAGTACGATCTTCTACCAAGACATCATTTCGTAGCCAGTGGTATAGGAAGGGGCATTTCGTGTCGCAAATGAGACTCGTGAATCCTGGAAGCCTCTTGAAGAGCCACCTGCATGTCCTCATTGTCTGTCCATGAGAGGTGCCTGATGTATACAAGAGCAACTCGCAGTACGCATAGAGAACCCGTATGCATTGGGGACCAGTCGGATCCTCCATGCCACTCACCTCATGATGTCCTCCTTACTGCCAAAGTTGTCAACAAGTTTGAGGTCATGAATTAGATTGCAGCTTCCCCAAAGCCCTTCCGTAGACAGAGGGTTGCTGAGGAGTGTGTGAAACTGTTTGTTAAGGAGCTCTAGGGAGCACTTGTCCCGGAAGGTCGTTTCTCGAATAATCTTCCCCAGTATATCGTTAGGCAGAGTGTCCAATGTGACATCTTCATCATCAGCTTCTTGCGTAGCCGCACGGTTTCCGGGCAGTACCATGATGCCGCGTTTTGGACTCTATTTTTACCCGAGGAACTCTGATGAATACCATCATGCCGCATGTATGTTGTCACGCCAGATTCGCAATCATCTGGGCGGGCTGAAGTTCACGGAGAGTGTCGACCCGAATTCAAAGCTCCGGCGTAACAGGAACAGAAACCTGCATTATAGAACTCTACCTGGTGCGTCTAGTCTCATCTGACCGAGGTAGCAGTGGTGCTGAGGATAAGACTGGTTGCAGACAAGGTACGGCTTCGCCTGAATCATATTGCAGAAGTACACACCAAGATGTCCCGCTTGCAGCCAGTGAGAGCATAGCCTTGCAGCACAGTCTGGCATCATTTTTTGAATGTGCTGGCACCGCTGACCATTTGCGTGTGAATCAGCGGTATACGCCTCACGCTCTTCGAGGGGCCGGTGTATACGCTCGGTCTTCATGGACCATGCTGTAGACTCTATCTCGGATATATCTGAGCGTGCTTGCCGTCAATCGTGCAAGATGCATGAGGTTACTCCCATTTAGCAGGCAATATATACTCTGAGAAAGAACGGATGGCACGAAGCTTCTTGCACTCGGACAGAGCAGCTTGCGACAGACACAAGTGTGGCAAACTGTGCGCGCAGGGCCTGCTTTACCATCCTTATCCACCTCCTATGCCAACACTACTATATGCTGGACTTGCACATAGACTGATTGCATGCAGGTGTCCTTGTGGACGCGAGTGCAGCTATGGTCTGGCTGGGGCCACTCCGAGTCGCTCTAATTGCAGGACCACTCCTCCTGCTAGCTCCTGCTATTGAGGCACAGATTCTTCCCTCGGTGAGACCGGAAGTTCTCTCTAAGACTGCTTGCCCAGACATGTCTTATCATATAATGTCGACAGCAAGGAGTCCTTACAACACCACCAACGCAAGATGCACGATGTGTTGACTGACAACTGCTCCAATGCATAATGCAATGCCGTGGTCATGGTGCCTCAGAGGCACTATTGGGAGAGTAAACACATAAACAAATGAAAGCTTAGACTTCATGGGTATTCAACATCTGTGGCTGCTCAATGAGTCAAGCTGAGCCCCCATGTGATTGTGTGGCATTCCCCAACGAGTCATTCAGAAGCTGAACACCGATGACCACATCACAGGCTGGCCTTTACACTGAGGTCTTGGGCTTCTCAGTATCGCCCCCTGGTAACACCCAGTATGGAACGCCGCGCACCTTCTCTGCCACAGTGGTCAATGTTGCCACCACCAGCACAGCCCAGAGCTACAATGGCAACATCAGCTTTGTGGATGGCAATGGCAAGACTCTGTGCGCCACCACCGTCACCAGCGACCAGACCCTGGTTGGCGCAGCGGTGCGCCGCACCGCTGACTGTTTACAACTTCTGATGGCACTGTGGCACATCTGTCGCACATGTGAGATGTCACCACAAATGACATCAATTGATTGACCTGCTTCAAAACAGGTCCGACCATGAGTCATTAGCGCTTTCTCAGACGAGTCTTATCTCAGGTTGTACTCAATTGTGCCGCTTAATGCTCAATGCCAGACCTCAGGCCTTCTTGTGACATGGCACATGACAGGACAGCTGACCTATGCTTGTTGTGTGCATGTGCAGCTCAACACCACAACTACAGACCCCACCCTGCAAGTGGCCGCCATCAATCAGATTGCTGCTCTGAACGGTGTCACCAGCCTCACCGCTCCTGTACTCAATACCCTCACAGCAGCCACAGTCAACGACCCTACAGTGGAAGCAGAGTTGGCAGCTGCGCTGGGCTTCACAAACCTTTATCCGCTGAAGGCCAGCGCTGCTGCACTCGCCACGTGCACAACCCCCTACATCCCGGCCGGGAACTACACCAATTTGAACGTGGCGCTGACAAGTGCGCTCTACCCCATTAACTCCTTGACACTCAAGCAGTCAATTGCTCTATTTGAGCATCCGTGAGGGATCCTGCTATCCCAGGCTGGTCCATTTAATGGCGCAAGCGCTGCCTCTCAGCCTGTCCAAGGGTACGATGCCATAGCCAGATGGCAGGGACACCATGCTCATTTGCTGTATTGCGCGCATCATGTAGATCCTAAGGAAGATTGTACATGTCGCGTGCAGATCTCATGTTGGGCGGACAGTCAGTAGGAGTTGCTGGGGTGCCCATCCTGAATCCGCTGCTAACCTTGAGCGCCTTCAACTTTGATGTGTTCAAGGTGAGGCCTGCTCACCCAACTCAATGCCGTGTCTTTATCATCAGGCAGACTCCCCATGCCAGCATCATTGCTTCTGCAGCCAGACATTTTTATGGTCCTCAATTGAAGAGTGAGCCGCTTATAAAGCCTTTGGCTTATATGCAATCATCACACAGACACTTATTACTCAGATATCCACCAATTCAGCATGTAGTACACATGAGCGTGTACTGTGATATGGTCCTGCCCACTGGCATCAGCATAGCGCACTTCACTGCGTTATCCGCAGGAAAGAGCGCACTCTAAGCCTTCCAAGCATGCAGGCCAACACCCTCATCTTTGGCGCCACACCCACAGTAACTCTGCCGGGGGCCACCACCACCATCCTCGTGGGCGTCAACAACACCGACAACCCACCTAGCATCCTTTACCTAGATGTTGCGCAGCGCGCTCTGCAACTGCTTGATCAGCATGCTTTGTCCGTGGACCTCTAGCATAGCTATTGCTCCAGCAGCCCTGGCCCCTCCATGGCAGGTCGTTTGCTATGCTGTAAGAACCCCGTGTGAGCAGCACGGCGGGACGATGCAGACACGTTTGCATATATTGCTGTCACAACGTGTCAATGTGTTTGTCCTCAGGTGGCAATGTGACGGTCACCCTCAACAATGTGAGAATTGGATTTGGCACCATCACAAGCAATGTGGCTGGGCGCAGAAGGCTGCTTGCACTGACCACAGACTTTCTGATCACCATCACTGTGCCGGCAGCAACTCAGCCTGGCTCTTTGGTGAGCTGCTCTCTCTCTGATGGTGCCGTCCAATGTTGTATACGATGGCATGTGGGACGCTGTTGCACTCTAATATTGCAATTGCAGCACTTTGCTTTGGCGGTATCGTATGGCAAGCTCACATTGTGTGCGTCCTCGCAGCCCCTGGTTCTGTCCTACAGCGGAACAAGCAACTTCAACCCTGCTATGAGCGGCCAGGGCGCATCACCCACTGGACCTACCCTAGTGGTGGTGAGCAAGTCCTACCTCCGAGCAAGTAGGCCAATGATTGTGTGTGATGTATGGAATCATTGGTGTCCACAGTTTCCTGCAGAGCAGATAGTGCCGTATCTTCTAAGCATTGCCAAGGAGCTGCTTGTCTTGGGGCTCACAGCTATTCATGGCTCGCAGCCGGCCATTGTTGCAGTCATAGCCTCTGCAAACCCTGCTACGCCCCCAGCAGGGACGCTGACCACCATCACTGGCACCCTGACCAAGCCGTCTGGGTCAACCCCTCCCACAGGCGTTGTCACCTTGGCGGTGCTTCCCGGGCCCTCTCCCTATCAGCCTTATCCCTTTTGGACGACTTGGCCATTGGTATCAAGCTATCATGCAGTAAAGCTAGCATCTATGATCGTCTAAGTTGTTGTCTGAGGGGGGTCCCAACTGTAGCTGTGACACGTCATCATCCAGATCGTGCTCCCTGCTGCATTCTTTCTCTAGCGGCGCCTTGGGCCAGTACAAGCAACAAATTGTCTGTAGTGCTAATACCCATGGTGTGTTGCTGCAGCTCAATGGAAATACTTACCCCGCGGTCGTCACCCCCGGCAGTGGAGCCACTACCACTTTCACGGCCGCTGTCCCAGCGCCTGCCATCCCATCATCCGTGGCGGGACCCTACCCAGTGGTGGTGAACTACACCCCTGACAGCACCGCCTTTGCCGCGCCGGTGCCGCCCTTCAGCTTCAACCTGCCTGTGGGCCCGGCAACCACAACCATCACCCAGACCGTCACTCCCACCAGCGCTGTGCTCGGCTCCAACCTGACGGTGGCCGGCGTCATCGCCTCCTCCAATGGCGCCACCCCTGCCGGCACCCTCACCATCACCGTAAGCTCTTGGCAAGCTTCCTCTTGACTGACCCCACATGCTAGCTCACATGGCCAGGGTGATCTGCTTATTTGTAAAGCCGGTAAGTCAACAGGCCTGTCTGCCGTGATAGCATGAGATGATGGTGTCTCTATGCCCATCCACATGACATGGTCTCAGCATCCCGCAAGCTATGTTCAAGTCTCTGCTGCAGGCAACCTGAAGCGTGAATGGCACAATGTAGGTCGCAAGTGCCAGCGGCAACACAACCTCTGCATTCTCAGTCAACGGCAACGCCTTCAGCAATGTCATTCCGACCCCGGGCACAGCCGGCCCATACACCGTGACGTCCAGCTTTGCACCAGCCCCCGGCAACTCCCTGAGCCCTGGCAGCTCTGCGCCCACGCCCATCACCGTCACGCCTGGAGGAGGAGGTCTGGGCGCCACATCCATCACCCAGACAGTGACGCCCACCAACCCGGCCGCCAACGCGCCTGTGACAGTGGCTGGCACCATCACGTCGCCTCTGGGCACCACCCCCACAGGCACCCTCACAATCACGGTATGCCTCTTCGCCCCGCGTCTGGCTGGCCTTTGAACAGGCTTTGGGTAGTGACTCGCATTCGCGTGCTCTCTTTTCGGGCATCCAGCTGTGGAAATGCTTTGGCCAACTTGCTGCTTGCACACAAGTAATCTTGAACAAGATATTAGCCTAGCAGTCATTTACCCACTCTTACTCATCCAACTATGGATGCTTGTTGATTCAGGTAATTGGAACAACGGGATCGCCTACACAATATACATTCCCTATCACTGGCTCCATCTTCACGGACGTGTTCCCGGCTCCTAGTACCCCCGGAACATACGCCGTGGCGTCCACCTATATCCCAGCAGCCGGCAGCAATCTGGCTGGCAGCATGTCAGCGCCTACAGCAATCACGGTTGCTCCTGCCCTTGCCACCATTACCGAGATGGTCACCCCCAATCCTGCGGGTCCTGGAGCCACAGTTGCCGTGAATGGTACAGTGTTCAATGCCAATGGCACTCCAGGCGTAGGCACCGTCCGGCTGTCTGTGAGTCCCCTCTGCTTATACCACTCCTTTTTAACCATCCTTAGGAGGTATTTGACGCTGTGCACACTTGTTTCTTGCTGTATGGGTCAGTGTGTCATACAGAGTGTCTGACGCATCATTTCCGTGTCTTCTTAACATCACCTATTTTGCTTGACGAAGGTGGAATTCCTTACTTGACTCACCTGCACAAGGACCTTACAAGCGAGCTTCAGTCCCTGCGTCCCTCCATCATGTATTGTTCTCACACTCCCGACCGCCATTGCAGCTTGCTGGTGCTATGGTGGGCAGCCCTGTTACACTTGGACCCGGGGGCACGTTCACGACAACCTTGGCAGCCCCATGCACAGCGGGAACCTATGTCCTGACGACAACGTACACACCTACAGGTGTGTCTTCTCTGCCCAAGCATGCTAGTGACAGGCAAGTTAGGTATCTCATTCACGACTGGCGCTTTGACTTGGACCATATCTGATTGTGTTGACATAAAGACATATGTCACAACGGATTGAAGATGCGTGTGGCAAAGGACATCCGCTCGAGCATGTATAATTGCCCCATAAGCAATAGTCACATGGCCTAAACGGATCGGTGTTGGAGAAGGTGGCACATCCCCAACTGCCAGCCTTGCCACGAACCTGGCTGTCGTTGGTGGTGCCACATTGGTCACACAGACCGTGACGCCCACCAACCCAGCCGGCAATGCGCCTGTGACGGTCAACGGCACCATCACATCGCCCCCCGGGACCACCCCCACAGGCACCATCACTATCACTGTGAGCCCTTCTACGCGCCTTTGTGACTGGCGGATCCCAGCCTCCCAGACCTTATCCTAGTTCAAGCTGGCCAGAATGCCCCTCCATTGACTGGCTAAGGATATTCAGCTGCAGATTGTCATGACCGGCACCATCACTATCATTGTGAGCCGTTCCTTGCAACTCTGCGCCTGGCCTCAGCCAACGCCGGGTCCTGTCACAATTCATTATGATTCCCATGCGCAAGTCTGGGTCTCTCAATGTGGGCATGTTGGCATGTCTATACTCTGTTTGCACTGGTGCAAGTGAATTGCGGGATGTCACAGCCTTCAGCCCTTTCCAAAACAATGAGGGACTAGCCAAATTCAATGAGTGCACTACATGCAATAGGAGCCCACTGGCACTGATAGCTGCATGTGTGACTTCAGGTGACTGGAGCAAATGGCAACAACACCCAATACACCTTCCCTGTCACCGGATCCACCTTCACAGACATGATCCCGGCTCCCGGCGCCCCTGGATTATACAATGTTACAACCACCTTCAACCCAGCGGCTGGCAGCACCTTGGCAGGCAGCACGTCAGTGCCAACTACGCTCACAGTTGGTCTAGCCAGCAGCACCATTACCGAGACAGTAGCCCCTAACCCTGCAGCTTCTACTGCCCCGGTCACTGTCACTGGCACCGTGACCAACGCCGACGGATCTCCTGGCACAGGCATTGTCCAGCTCTATGTGAGTCTCTGTTCTATACTCTCTTGACCTCAGTGTTTCCTTATTTGCTGTGCCACATTTACACTGGGTTACTGCCCTGCAATAAGCAGTGGCCAAAGAGAGAGATCCAGCCCATGCTGTCCATCACTACAACACCAGCCTTTGCAACTGGTACCACGCTCACATGTGTTGATTGGCAATGCAGCTGAATGGTGCTTCTGTGGGCAGCCCTGTCACCCTCAGACCTGGCGGCACATTCACATCAATTGTGACAGCCCCTTCTGCTCCGGGAACTTACGTCCTATTCACAACATACACACCCACAGGTCTGGCAGATATTGCATACTTTGCGCTTCCTTCGCTCCAAGCTTGTAATTGCTCCAGCCACAACTTGGCTAGAGCAACCAAACAGGGTGTGTGAGGCAATGATCAACGTCTACTGCTGCAGGTGCTACTTCACCGACGTCTAGCTTCTCCACAAACCTAGTTGTGGGTGGTGGCGGCTCCAAAACCACCGCACTTACCATCAGCTTCGGCAATGGGGGCCAAGGTAGGCATCTGCTTTTCCTTAAGCGCTGCTACGCTTGAGTTGAAGGTTGCCTCCGGCACAAGCTCGACATGCTCTCTGCTGCATTGGGTGAAGTCCAGCAGCAAAGAGCCACCATGAGAAGCACCCTGCCATGCCTGTTGACTCCCAAAGACTGTGACTGACATGCAGGCCTTGCCTTCCCCAACTGCTTGGGCGACCTGAATGTCACTGTCAACGGATCCGGTACCCCGCCCCCAACCGGAGATGTCACACTCAGCCTTGCGGGAGGCATCTATGGAAGCAAGAGTGAGGTATTGGGCACGGTGAGTGTTTCAAGGCAGACAATGTGGCTGCGGCTCTGCCGGCGCTGGCATCTTAAATTGAGTGATCATGTGCAGTTGGTTCCCGGTTTATAATTGCGTCAGTTGCATGGTGATGCACAGCTTGCGCCTTCAGCAAGTGGTGCAATAAGATGGGGCATTTGGCATCACAGAATTCTCAACTAATCTAGAACGGCGGCAAGGGAGGGAATGGCCTCATCCTTGAGCTGATGCTCTATGCATGCACGCCCACTGCTGTGTTGCAGATGTCGACCAGGAAAGCTGCTGCGCAGGTGGCCTTTGTCAATGGCCGGGCAGTATTTCAGCTGGAGTCCATCAAGCTGCAAGCTGCCATTCACAAGAGGCTGTTTGAGCAACTTAGCGAGGGCGTCAAGCTGCACAAGACCTTTGACGAAGTTAGGGCTGACCTGGATCCGCTACCCAAGGGTAAGCTCATCTGTTGTAACAAAGATGTGTCTGACGATAGTAGTGAGCTGCAAGGCATAACATACAATGGTGCGAACTATCTTGTGTGTGTATGCCAACAGTGAATTGATGAACACCTGGCAGCAGCAAGATCTGCAGCAGTCAACTTGTAATGGCCCGACTTTGGGTTGACAACCGCAATGCTGAAGTGATGTGAGCATGCAGGCGTGGTTGCGTTGCTGCCGGACACCTATGTCCTGACAGTAAAATACCCTGGTGACAGCATGTATGGCGCTGCCAGCACAAACACCCATTTTGTTGTTGACAGGCTCTGCCTTCTGGTGGCCCTTCGTCTGGTCACCTGATCAAGCAACGCAACCCTTGTGCTCATGCATGCCCCTTCAACCTAGTCTGGCAACTAGCTTTGCGGGCCTTCAGGTCAGAAATATTCACAAGGCTCCCTTTGAAGATCCTCTGCATAGTCTGGCAAACAGGCCACCACATACCCTTCAGTGTAGATTGGGCACGCGACGGTCACATGGTCAAGAAGTAATGCAGCATCGGCACACCTACGTATTGAAATGAAGTCAACAGTGTGAGCTGCCTTGTGCTAAGAGAGCCAGGGGGTCTTTGCCCCTCTTTGGCACTGCCGGCAGATGGGACACATTTTCTTGCTTTGGTATCTTGGAAAGTTTTCTTTGCTGAACTAAATGCAGGTTTTGGCGGGAGGCTCACTCTACTTCTTATATCTTTGAGTGAGTAATTTGATAGTCCTACAGGTGGACAGATACAGGATATCCGCACGTTTGCTTGTGCGCATGGAACATATATGCTATGCGGTAGCCCTTTTTCATACAGCGCCAGCACTTCTGTGCGCTCTGATTGAAGATGCTGACTATCCTGTCCCATACGCTGGGAGAGCAGGATTTGCTTAGCCCTGAGCTCTCTCGTCGGAGAGGAACACATCATGGCATCTCTTTTAAGCGTGAAATCTTGCTTTTCATGGGTATAAACCACCCTGGCAGATGAGCCTGGCTTAACAATACTTTTGGATAAGCCATTTGGTGAGAGATGCAACCGCATGGATGATACAGACATCTGTACCTTTGCATGTGCGCCCTGTATTACTCATTGGATTGCGGGCGCAACCTCTCCATATGGTATGGGAGTGCCTACATGAGCTGTCCCAGGCAGCACAGGTCATCTGAGTGCTTTTGACATGGAATCAGCAGTGTGAAATTCTTTTGATAGGAGAGTGAGGAGACTTTGCATCCTTGCGCACTTCTGGCATAAGGGACCACTCCTGAGACACCTATAACCGGCGCTACCTCAAATCCTCCTGGAATTTCGAGTGGTTTACCAAGGGAGGCCCCTCCACGCATCTGCCCAGAGGGGGTATAGGAACCATGTTTAGGAGAAAGTCATTTCCCAGTTGACAAGGCTGCAGACTGTGCATGTACGACTGGCCCCAGACTCTGGCTGCAGACAGGTCTGTGAATGCCCTATGGCCTCTGGCTGCGGGTTGCCACCACATATATATATAAGGGACCCGGGCTAGGATTCCTCGTGTTTGCAGAGTTGATTTGGAGACATATCCGGCAGGTTAGCTTGTGACTGCCAATGTTTGGTGAGGGATTCGATCGTGCATGCAGCCAAAAATGATGCAAACATCTGCACCTTTGCATGGGTGCGTCACATACAACATCTAAGCGAAACGATGAGCTACATTTAAATAAGAGGTAAGGTGGCTTGCGCCGATGACTAGAAGGAATCTCCCGTTTGAGCTAGCCTCATAGTATGTTGCTTCCACGCCTAGGCCTGCTGTTTTTAGGACGACAATTCCCTGATATCACCGTCGCCATGGGTATGGTTTAGGGTCCCTAAATGGCTCGCAAAGCGCTTTGCGACGCCTGATTATGAATGCAACCTAGCGGTCATGGGGGCCATCATCATACTGCAGCAGATTAGTTTGGAAAAATTCCCACTCGAGGTTCAGTCCAGAACGGGTGCACTCTTGCCATTGGCCTGCTAGGCAGGACACTATGCCTCTCTCACCCGTCAAGGTTATTTGGTGCATTGTACTTTGAGACTACAGGCTGAGGGATGGATGGCATAGTAAAGGACAGCCATTGAGGAGAGTCAGCTTGCTAGCTTGACTTTGAAGCTGCATCCTGCGCAGCATGCTTGAGTCATGATGACTAGGATTTTGAGGCAGACAAGACCTTGCAGTCCAAGGTCTTTCGGGGACACTTGCAGGCTTAGATGTAATTGCTTTTCAGTCTCCGCAAAGTACTTCAGAGGACTGTCCAATACTCTCTTACAATTGCGTATATGTGTACGGCCCTGTCAGCCGAACCCCCTGAGAGTGAGTGCGGAAGGTTGTCCATACCTCACGGATACTACTGATGCTCATGCTGACTCATATGAAGACCAAGATCTTCCACCCAAGGCCTGCGTACTACAAGGAATGTCGACTGGGGTTGCTGAAGCCTCTGCTTTTCCTCTGTTATGGGTTCATGCGCACACTCTCTGGATGTTCAGCTTCTGCTGCCATCAAGGTTGAGCTGAATATGGTTCTTCAGAATGAGCAGCTCTGTGCGAGCTGCATTTAGTAGCATAGCATGCGGGGAGTTGCCAATTCTGCAGCTTCAATCAGTTGATACTTTTGCATTGGAACAGGCGTGATCAGCTCTGCTATTGATGCCAGTCCATGTTCATGCGCCCCCCGGCGCTACAGACTGGCCCCAGCCTTCAAAGGGATTTCTGAGCCTAGGAAGGCTCCATCCGCCACTCCTATGCTGGTCTGAACCTGCTCTGCTGCTGTCCTGAATTGCAGCTGCGCTAGGCATGGGCTTCTGGGGGCTGCCTGCTGGCGCTCCTGTGCTGCTCTGCTGCTTCCAGGGTGGCAGCAACCAGAAAGGCTGCCCGCTCTCTTGGGCAGCGCGGGAATCCAGGGCAGCCTGCTCTGCCCCAGCTGCAGGGTGTGTCTGTTGGCTGTTGGAGGATGGCCTCTGGGTCAGGGATGCTGGCATGGGGTTTACCGCTGGGGCGGTGGATTGACCCAGAGAGGGGCTTTCAGACTGTGATGGGGGTGTGTCGGCAAAGGGGTTAGGCAGCTGGGGCCAGTGCCAGGGCTTTGGTGGGTCTGCCTCTGTCGCTGCTGCACACACAGGAGCTTGTCAGACGAGTCTCAGACGGGCCATAACTAGGGTTGTGCCAGTACATAGGAGCCCCATTTGTGTAAGTTGCATGTTGAGCAATCATGCAATGCAGTAGTGAGGTGCTACGCCCATATTCACTCACTCTGCTTTCTCAAGGTGCACTGTATAGACAAAGGGAGTGCTGTGGCTTTTTGAGTTTGATCAGTGACATCAGGGATGGTCTGATTGCTGTGCCAGCACCTGTTGCATCCACTGTGGCCTTTTGCTGATGTGATGATTGATCGAGGCCCCCAAACCTTCTGCGGCTCTGTCTCAGCTGTTTGAGCAAGATCTCCGCATCAATCTGCACAGCACGTATTGCTCAAATTGCTCTGCATGGGACACTGCAATGACATAATGATGAATTATATCAAGGCAAGCTTGTTGTGACCAGAGCCTGCAAAGTGTGTCGGGCCGAGGTCGTGTGGTAAATCGCTCATCACGAGGTACTCATAGGCTGTGAAGTTGATTGTCTGGGTACGTACCCAAGCCTGAGACTGGGAAGCCAGTGACATGCCAGAGTGACTGAAATAAAGCGACAGACCTTCTGGAGGTGTGCATTGATGTCCTCCTCTTCCATGGTGACAGCCTGTTCAAGCTCCTGGAGCGCAGCCTCCTTCTGCCCCAACTTTGCCAGCGCCCTGCCCAGCTCCACCCTGCAATAATGACACCCAGTTCAGAGGTCCCCAAACCCCCTTTAGAATTTCTACACCTCATCTATGGCACATTTGCGCCTCAAGGAGGACACTGCGCGCTCTCAGCTGGGGAGCCCTGCCGGTACAGGATAGAATGGCCCACTCATGGGCGGAGAATGCGCCCTAAAAGATGACGTGACAAAATGCCCGAGTATCAGCCCCAGCAAGCACTGCTTGATAGCACACAGGGCTGCCCACCTGTGGATCATGCGGGTGGGGTTGAGCTCTGTGGCTCTGCGGTAGTGCTGCAGTGCCTCTGCGTGGGTGCCCGTGGGCAGGTCTGTGCCGAAGATGATGCGGACGAGAGCGCGCGCTATGCCGCTCAGCTGCGCCATCTCCCAGTGCCACCTGGCGCGCCACGTCAGCACATGTCAGAATGGGGCATTTCCTGTGGAGAATGTCTTTGCCCTGCTTCTGAAGGATGGCTGCACGAGCTCCCATGCTGGCAACAGCCTAGGCATTTCATGCATGGATTACTGTACATCTTGTGGCGTCTGAGTGACAAGAGTCGCCAGACAGCCTTGAAAGGGCCAGGGCCGGCATATTATCTGCCCTGTTGCACATCAGGCAGGGCTGCAGCATCAACCCAATGCAAGTCAACGATGAGATATCCAGTGCTGCTGTGTGATGGTGCTTGCCTGCCCATGAGATGCTGAGCGAGGTCATCCTGGGGCTCCTTCTGCATTGCTACAACGGCAAACTCCCGCGCCTCTTTCGCCAGCCTCACCTGTAGCAGCAGCGCAATGGTTTTCTACAGGAACATAAAGGGACACGCCGGGCAGCTCAATTAACAAATAGCTCTTGGAAATCCATGTTCGTGATACTGCTTGTGGCAGCCTGGTGACAGATTTGCAATGCAAGGGAAGGTATTGCAAGCCTGCTTATGGGCACTGATGGGGGCTGGATCTACAGTATCATATTTGCCGCACCTTTGTTTTGGCGTCTGAGAAGACAGCAAGCCGCCCCATGCTGATGCAGGCAGCCACATGCGGCAAAGCCCTGTGTGGCGCCAAGACAATTGCCTGCATGACCACATCAAATCAAGGATCTCTAAATTACGCAGTGCTCTTAAAGCGCTGCTGAAGCGCCGAAGACACTCAGCACAATCCCCAAATATGCTTTGGTGACGACTCTGCAGGCAACCTGGCCCAGATTGAATAGCATGAATGCATGCTTCAAAGAGGTCCACGGCACACAGAGGAGCGTGTGCATGATATTCTTTTCCTGGGGAAAAAATTCAGCCAAGTGGAGTAGTCTACCTGTCGTGCATATTCAATGGCCTTCTTGTTAACTTCGTGCCTGTCCTGCATTGTGAGGTGCTCCCGGAAGGGTCCCTGAATCTCATCCAGGTAGCAGGCATCCGACCATGCCTTGGCAGCCAAGCACAGGGTGTTTGCCACATTTGGCACCAGCTTGTTTGCCTCCTGAAGGCACAGAGATGTCAGCAGACGCTCTCAAACAGAACCGCTGACACCAAAAGATCCCATGAGTACGACATGCCAGGACGCTGACATCCTTACACAATCATGACATGGACAGAAATGCAACACTTCAACATTGAATTTTCCTCTGTGCCCGCTCATAGCACAGCTTCTGAAGGGTGAACAGGCCTTGTGAAAAGGTACATCCATAGCACAGTAAATCAGCGCTCAGGTTTTAAGGAAGGTAGACAGTGCCAGACCTCATAGCAGCGCACAGCCGAGCGCACGTCGAGCTCCCGCTCATGTTGCTGGCCCTTCCTTATGAGGGCCTTTGCAGATGCCTGGGGCCCTCCTCCCATACGGCTGCATGCAGAACGTGAAGCATCTCAGATACCATGCGAAAGAGGAGCAATATCAAGTTGTATCATTGAGCATGTCTTGAATCACAGAGCTGCAGAACCTTAGGTACGGGGGCAGCAGCATGCTGGACGTGAAGAGAGGAGCATGTCCTCTGTCCTACACAAGTTTTCATGGCAGCGAGGAGCTACAGAAAGGTGAGAAGCTTACAATATGCCCCCATCGTGATCCTTCCCTTTGCGCTTACGCTGCCATGGGAGCGCAAACTTCAGAGGATTGTGATCTCCGTGCTCGCTGCTCGCTCTCTTCCTCTCCCGCCTTGCAAGCCGACGCAGCTCCCCTGTAGATTCAGCAGACAATCTGGTAGCATCATGACAAAACTTCTGTCGACTGCCTTCGTAGCATTTTCCACAGCAGGGGTGCTGGCAGATGGCAGTCCTCTTTCCCGCTCTGTGGTGCCTTCACAGCTCCTCCAGCTCTTGATGCAACAAGGCTGGCTGTGGGTGGCGGTAACGCACCTTCCTCCCTGGCATGGGCGTGGTGCTGCTTAAGTTTGTGTCCCAAGCGGCTTATTTTGCCCAAAACAGCAGCTCCCAGCGAAAGCACAGATTTGTGAACATTGTGTCTAGCCTGCGCATGATGCAGCACCTCAGCATTGCAAATCTTTTGACCGTGGCAATTCAGAAGCAATGCAATAGCTGCAGGTGTGCAACCTCCTTGAGGCAGGTATGGAGGTACCTGAACGGCAACTGTGACACCCTCCTCTTCGAGAAGGACCTGATTGCGCCTGTTGCCGGCATCGCGTGTACGCTGAGAGATAGGCTGCGAGGGTAGCTGGAGCTTCGCAGATATCTGCAGCGGGTTCTGGGAGAGGACATGAGTGTGCAGGTGCTTTGACAACCTCTGCGCCCCTTCTGACAGCCCTGCTGACACTGAAGCCAAGAGCTGCTGTGGAATTGCTGGCGTTTGTGGTAGCCTGACCTGAAGCTTGTCCTTCCCCGGAAACATTTGATCTTGGAATCCCTCCCAGCAATAATCACCAGTCAATCCTCCTCAAGTCGATATGTACCATGGCAGCGGAAAGTAATGTGCAGAACCAACGATCTCCAGTACTGTATCGTCCGTGTTGCTTCGAAGGGGGTCGAGCTCCAGGAGAGCTCTACTACCTGACTGAGTCAACTGAAGTGCAGTGCACAGTCAGACGTTGCCCATCTGATCTCAGGGGCGCATACAGGCCCCCCAGACAATGACAGTCCCCCTTTGAAATTCCTAAATATCCCTAAGCTAGTCAAAAGTGGTGGTACACCTGTGGGACACAGAGGAAGGATAGGACTTCATCTCATCGGGCGGGCCCGGAACGGGCCTGGGCAGGTCGACCGATTGGATTGACCCCGTCTGCAGGGGAAATTCGGATACTGTCTGAACACGGGACTACAGTTGGCCACATAAAGTCTTGCTACTTCACAATTGCGTGCGCTTACATTGCCTTTGAGTTCCTGTATTCGCAGACACATCTGAAGTAGGGTCTCTCTCCCCATGCACCTCCAGCGCTGCAGCTGGGCGCTCCAGCTGGGCCCAGCCGCCTGGATGCGCCACACCTTCTCTCCTGACCTTCAAAGAAGCTGGGACGTAGGTAAGGCTAAACAGAGATGAGGTCTTCACAGCATGACCTCCAGACCACAATATCACGATTTAGGTCCAAGAATGTCACAGGCAGTCTCATCACATGATGCATGCATGATCCCGCTCTACAGATCGCAGCCTGTGATCACGATACACTTCACCAACGCAGCCCCTGGCCATCACAATGCTTGTGGCCTAGGCTCTCTACTTTACAGCTGCGGCGCGCTCCTGTCCACAACTATGAATGGCAGCTTTGTGGGTGAGCCTGGCTGGGCTGCCCTCTTGGACGGCAAGGTCATCACCACCATGCAGGCCGGCACACCTGTCACAGGGAAGGGGTCAGCTTAGTGCAAGACTGGCCTGTGTCAACAGGCTCATTGGCTGTGTTGCAAGCTGCCTGGGGGTTGATAGGATCACGCCAGATAAGTCTGCTGCATCAGATTGGGTACCCGTCAGACGCTCCCCTGCTTCCAAGGAGTACAACACCCAGTGCTTGCAATCTCTCAGAGACAAGAGGGAGCAGAATTGGCGCACCTACATACTTGCTCATGTCTATCTGCGCCATGAGCTGCTGTTGCGCCAGCTTCTCCAGCATCCCCTGCAAAGCATGCACCAGATGTGACTATGTGCACCTACATGGGTGCCATACCTTCTAAAGAGCAATCACTGAGATCATGAATGAGTCTTGGCCGAAGCAGCGCGGGCAAAGTGCAGTGGGTCACCGCAACAGGCTTCTCAAAGCAAGGAACAGATTGCCAAGAGGAAAACTTTGGGAAAGGAAGCTCTGGGAATTGCCTTGCCCAGCTCTTCCACAGTGCTCAGCTGTATGACGCCGCGCAGGCGCTGCCTGCTAGGATCCCTCAGATCGGTGACCAGTGATGCGCTCCTATTCACCTCCACGATGTTCTGCAGTACCACACTTCCATACTGAGTGCACAACGCCTGTTGCCACACGAGCACTACAGACACAATAATTATATGATTAATGGTAGGTCAGGCAACACCAAACTCTGCCTGATTATCGCACATTGCAGGAAGCATGCATAGCTCTGCTGATGCTACCTTTGGTGGCTTGAGCTCAGATGCTTCTCACTGTTTACAGCAGTAATGCGTGGAAGGCCGGCTGAGCCAGCACTGAATCGCACCAGCTCACTAGACCAGCCTCGCGCCAAGTCAGCATTTTCTGGTCCCAGGACGAGCATAGAGCAGGTCCATAGCAGCTGGGGAGCGCCGCGCGTCACTGCCTCCCCCAGAAACATCCGCCCCTGCATTGTAGGGTGCTTGCTATGCACGTACTAGTCCTTCAAGGTCTCAAGGAGCAATAGTCAAGGGCTCCTGTAGACTTCTCTCCTCAGACTGGATGGAATACTTTCTGGGAAAGGCGCCAACGACCACATGCATGCATGCATTGCGAGACGTGTCACTTTGCAGCACCACAATGCACGTGACTCTTTGCCATTTCAACCCTGAAGGGATCTTTCTGCAAGGCAGCTGCAGCGGCCAGCTTCCCTGTCACACTAGAACGCTGCATTGCTGGCGCAGCTATGCAGACCAGGTATATGGGAGCCGACCTGCCACACAATGTTCTGTTGCTGTGCCTGCTGCTGGCTGTTGGGGTCTGCTGAGGCTGCAGACTCATGTTGCGCCCTTTCAAGGGGCTCTGCTTTGATGTCAATTGCATGCTGAGCTGGAGGCGCTGGCTGCTTGAACTCCGCCGCTGCTGATGCTGCAGAGCTTGCCTGCGGCTGAACGTCCTGCAGGCAGCACACGTGAAATGGCACCTTGCCTGCTCAATGTGGTGTTGTCTGTGCCATCATGCAAGCAGCGCTGCAGTTTGGCAGGATGCCTCTCGCTCTGGGACTTGTCTCACATCATGAAAATTTGATGTTCCTGAGGGTGCACCTGTGTCCCAGAAGACAGGTAGAAAGGAATGGAGTGGAGACTAATAACACTGACCTTGAAGAAAAGGGGGTCAGAGTTCAGCAGCTGGAGGGCGTTCGTGCCGAGCGGCCATGTGGGTGCAATGAAGCATCTGATTGACGTGCCGATGTCAACCACGGCCTTCCGTGCCTCTGAAGACGCTTTGAATCCCTACACGAAAGGAACCATCACAAGTTGGGTTCGACAGTGCAGCTAAGGGAGTCTGGTACAGGCGTTAACAGGGTCGCCGAATCTCACACGGAACAAGGGGATGGGTAAGGGATGCCGGATACGGACTCTTCATGGAGACCCCAGGCGCAGCAGAGGGACACCTGAGCAGACACAAACGCTCGCCCTATGCGGCTGATGGCGTCCTGGCATGCCAGATGCTGCGGTGACACAAAGCTGAAGTCCACGCCTCGCTTCCTCAGCGCCTGTGCTTCAGTAAAAAGCAGTGCTCCGAAAGAGTTGCGCGTGCATCCGTATGGAAGACGAGGACAGATTGCATTCACATTCAAGGCTCTATATATGTCAAGTACTATCACTCTTAATGATGGCTGAGGATGCGTATCACTGTACAATGCGCTTTAGCTACAACTTGAAGCCCTGCTGCAGTAAGTGATGCTCATGCGCTGTGTGGCTCACCAGGCAGAGCTCTGTGTATCCTGCAAGCCCGGGAGCAGAGTGGCAGTCCTCAGGATGTGGCCAGGGCACAGGTGTTTTCGAGGGCTCTGAAGCCGCGAAAGCCACGCAGTGGCAGCTCTGTCTGGCGCTCCCACTTGTGGCGTCGCCAGAAGATACATTGCTGGGGCACTGGAAGAGATACGCCACCTCAGACAGAGCCTCTGCAAGCGGAGCAGAACACATGTCATTACTGGCATTGCCTCTCATCACAATTGCATCCAGGGGTGCAGCTTATTCAAGAATCCTGTACAGCGGAGTATGCATGCACATGTCCAATATGCCAAACAGCTGGTCGCTCTGCAAATGCAAGCCATGGCTGAGGGCTTGCTGCACCTCTTCTGCATAGCAGGTAGAGCCAAACGCACGAACTGCGTCTGCATAGGCATAGACATTTGTGTGTGTGTGTCTTTGTGGGGGACACGCATCAGTGCACACCTGACAGCAGCGGCTGTGCGCGACTGCCGCCTAGGGACGGGCGAATGCCCTCAATGCAATGCCTGATGTGACCCAGATTGGTGCTCCATTGCGTGCCTTGCAGAGGGCATGTGCTGTAGGGCCATGCTGCAGCATAGGTGACCAATGCCACCTGCAGAAGCTCAACATGTCTTGAGGCGCCCACATTTCCATGACATCATGTGAGGCAGGGCCTGTCTCGGCACAAACGTGGAGTGTTGTGGAAGCTGTGAAGGGGCATTGTACCTCACATGTATCCCCATGGCTGGTCTCCAAGGCAGCCAATATGGCACCAAGGCACCTCTTGAAATGCTGCCAGTGACTGGACATCGTCCAGGTGTTCTGCACATCCAGCGAATGGATTCATGAGGCTTTTACCCATTTCTGTTGCAAGGTTGCTAGTACCATTTCGACAGGTTTTCATGCAGTTTCTCATCTCTAGCTGGACAGCGATGAAATGGCTGTACCTCTATGACAAAGCAGACCCGTTGGGTGCTCATGAGTCCGTCTGGGGCTTCCGCCATGATCCCGATCTGATATGGGAATGTGCGCTGTCATGTCAGGATTACATCATTTCATAGTGGTTTGGAATTGCGCAGGAGCTTATAAACAGGTTCCAGGTCTCAATGGGAACGTTGCAGAGAGGTGGTGCGCGCTCTAAAGAGACAACAAGACAGTACTTTATGATACTGTCTGATCACACCAGCCACTGTAAGCACCCAGCCCAAGCGTTCAAGGTGTGCGAACAAGCCCTCACCATCAGGAGATGCTAGATAGCGCTGGGCCAGGAGATATACTGCATCGGCCACAGTCCTGCTTTGCATGCGCTGCCACATCAGCTGTGCCGTTGCCTCAATTTATCTGCTTCTCACCTCGCTCACACCGTCTGCCTTCACAGTGGTTAACCTTGAGCGCTTCAGATACCAAGGTGAAGGTGGTCCGTGTCTGTCTGTTCATCGTGCGTGTGCGCGCTACGCTCAATCAAAAGCTGGCCAGTCAATTGGAAATACCTCTACCTGCAGCCTAGGAGATCACTGTGCCTGTCTGAAGACAAAGAGTCATGGATGCAGAGGGAGACATATCCATGACGCCCCCGGCTACAAGCCTGGTGCGTACTGACACACCCTCTTGATGTGTATACTGTACATCGCACATTCTCCTCGTTTGTGCCAGGCAGACATTATTCAATTGTGAGGCTACCGGCTGAATTATTACACCGACTATGACGACGCGTTACAAGCAAAGGAGCCCGCCAATGTTACCATCGTGTTATATAGGCCATGGGGCTTGGATCATGTGCAAAGAGCTCGTTGCTTTCTATATCGGCACCGATATTGCTCTTTTTAACCATCTATTCGAGGTCCGAGGCTGCAAACGCCATTGCAGAGGCATCTAAGCTTTGAAGAGACACCAGAGCCCGCAGTGACACGTGCGAGGCTCAATGCTGTCTCGTTCAAGGAGGACAGGGCACCGTTCATCCATGACGCCTCAGCTACCTTCACTGTCGACCAGCCAGCAAAGGCGACCATCTCTGAGTCACGCCAATGGAAGAAGGTGTGATTCAGCTGACCCCTTGTCCTACCTCTTGCTCATGCTATGCTTGGCTTCCATCTTATGGTCACTTATGCACAACTGCGGACGCCAGACACTAAGTCGCAGATGCATTGGTCAGAGGGGTATGTGTTCCTCATAAGGCACTCTTACCAGCACTATGTCTTGTGAGGCAATCTCGAATTGCGCCTTGATGGGTCTCTCATATGCGGAGTGCAGCCGTATGCATTGGCTCAGGGCTGTAGGCGTCAGATCTTGGTGTCTTCTGAGGCGGCTTTTGGAAACAGGACAGAAAGCGCAGCAGCCCTGTTGCAGGTCAAAGAGATTGTGCAGTGGAAGAATCCTGCACTGAGCGCCCTGGTGCTGCTGCTGGGCTCCTTCTGCGCGCTGGCTGGAGAGTTCATCCTGCGCGGCGACCACAAGGTCACCCCGCTCAAGGGTGCGCGCCCCTTGTTACACATGAACATAGTGCGCCTGTCTCTCATGCTTACTCTCCCTATAAGCGGCTACGCTGAGCGCTGCATGAGTGCTGTGGTTGTGTATCAGACATTTACCATCATGCAAAGGTTCTCAGACAGAGCTTGAGGCTCTGGGTTATACAGAGTAGGGTTGCTTTGACCTGAGAGGGTGGCCATCTGCTGCAGCCATCTCATACCTTGTTCTGGGAGACATGGCGGTCAACACGCTGCGGTCCATGGTGTCGTCTCAGTGGCAGGACAAGGCGGCCTGGAGCACCAGCGCAGTCATTGCCAGCGCAGCTGAGGGCGCCAAGCAGGCACGCTTATGATCCCACCCCAGCTTGCAGTAACATGTCTTGCGGAAGCACTTGAGAAGGCTTGCTGTAGGACAACCCACAAAGCACAGGCTGAGACGGGCTCGCGGTCTTGCGCCGCATGGATACTGCCGCTCAGACAGAGCAGATAGGAGAATTTCCCCATAGTCATGATGTATGGCAAGTGTTCTGAGGACATGTGTCTGTACGCAGGCAGTGCTGCGCTTGGCCACGCTGCACGATGACCTGCTGTCTGCCAAGGACCCTGTGCTGACGCTGCGCCTGGCTGGCGCCTTCTGCATGTTGGCTGTCCTGAGCAATGTCTTCAGGTGACGATCCATCTACACTCTGAGCCCTGGCCAGCCTGCCCTGTCACACTCATCAAGTGTCCACAGAGTCTGCAAAAGGAACTTTGTGATCGCCGCCACCGACATGAGGACACACATCCAAGCTAATGCATGGGAGACCCCTGATGGAGTCTTGTGCCCAAGCTGTGAGCAGAGAGCATGCCACATGTAGTCAATTATTGCTACAAGAGTGGGTGCTTGAAGCATGCACCTGTGCGTGCGCAGCATGTGGAGGATCATCTGCCTGGGCTTCTTTGGGGTGTTTGCCTGGGGCATGACCTGGGACATGTATGGCACTCGGATCCTGGAGCACTACCACAAAGTGGTGAATGCTGTACAGGCAGGGCTCTGTCCGTGCTCTTCATACTTCAATTGCTATTGCCCGTGCTGTCAGACATCTGTCATGAGGTGGCAAGGGCACATACAAGGGCATATACATGTCAGTTGTCAAGAATGGGCTGGGCTCGCAGCAGTAGATAGCAGTGTTGGATCACATGTGACCTGGTCCGTGCCGAGAAGGTCTGCCTGGCAAACTTAGACAGGAGCTGACATGCAGCCGGTGGGAGCAAGCAAGCCATCTATGTCCGCTCTGCCCATCAAGGCTCCACGCCTCCAACTTGCAGGAGGGCCTTTAGCAGGAACCAAGTGCCTTCTACAGCACACAACTCCAGATTATCGTGCCTGACAACAGGACTTTGGCTGTGCAGGAGCGCTGGCAGGCGCTGAGGCTGAGCAGGCGCCAGAAGGCGATAGCGCTCTGCGTGGCCAGCCTGTGCGTGTGGGCGGGCTCTGGGTGGACCATGAGGCTCCAGGTGCTGCTGCTGGGAGCTCTGACCGTGCGCTGCAACCTGAAGCCGGCTGAGGTATGCTGCCCATGCTTGCCCATCGTAATCTCATGGGGCACCTCCACACATAGATGGCTATTTGGAGGCTGTTGCACCAGAGTCTTGCCCATGGTACTTCAAGCAAGCCTACTCAAAGCAGCAGGGTGTAAACTTAAGTTTCAATCCTAGCTCTTGAGCAGATGCCTCAAGATCATTGTAGCATGGCCTCTCTGTAGGCATTCATGGTATGTGACTGTGATTCCAGTGGGTCTAATTTTCTACTAAGCGTGCTGGTGCCTGTCCAGGTGACAGCCATCATCAGTCATGCGGAGCCGTACATGCACAGCGCCAAGAAGCGCGCCAGGCGTCTCTCTGTCGCTGCCACGGACTACGTCAGGCGCCACAGCTTTGGGCCTGTCCCGCTCAAGGATCATGAGAAGTAGGCTGGCGCTTTGCAGAGCATGCCGGCAGCCAAGAGCTCTCTGGACATGCATGCAACTGGCTGTGTGATTGGAGATAAGACCTATCAGAAATCAGATCTGGTAGCAGCCTTTACTGGTGACCCCATGTCTGGCGTCACAGCAACAGCAAGGTGGTCCTGTTCTGTTGGATAGCAGCAGAAGCAGTGGGCTGCCCAGGCATTAGACAAGCCCTGCAAGCATGCCATCCGAACTTTGACACCATGGTGTGCGCTGTGCCCAGCATTGCCAGCATGTTTGGGCTGCTCGTCAAGACTGCTATAGGATGTGAAGTCACTTGCTATGTCTCACGACTTTGCCCATCACAGCTCAAGATGAAAAGGTGAAAGTGTCGTTCCGGTTCTCTGTCCATGTGAAGAGCTGCTCCCCCGAGAAGGGACACTGGAAGCCACGTTACCAGCACGGCAACATCACAATCCCAATGATGTCGGAGAGGATGACACAGAAATGAGAGGCCTGCGATGGGGAAACAAGAGACGACTGTGCTTTTCCCACTGCAAGCACCCAGTCTGTGCAACGGGCGTCCCATTAAGAACGTTCTATGCGCGCTTTCCATGTCAAAAGAAGAAAAGGGGCCATCTCATGCCAAAGGGGGCCTCCTCTCTGACGCTGGGCTCTGGGAGGCATGGCAGCTGCTCCTGGCTTCCTGCCCCGTTGGCTCGGGCCTTTGGGCAGGCGAAACTGCCGCACTGGCTAACAGCGCGTGCATCACCGTGACGTGCCTCATATGACATTCTAAATTGAGGCTGAGAATCACAAGGACGCTGTATCGGGCGCGCCATGCCAACAAGAGAGGCATCTTAGTAAGATGGCTGGCTCTCTCAGGCACAGCGCCTACCTGCTTGCAGCAGCAGTGCTACTTTCAACAGCGCATGGACAGTTAACGGGAGAGAATGCACGGAAAGGCAGTACGTATAGTATTGGTGTAGGTGCGTTGACATAATTAGAAAGCAAGTGATGAGTGCTGGCAACGTCATCGTTCCGCAAAGACTTCTTCGACGCTCTACTCCTTGTGCAAATCTGACTATAGGGAATCATCACTCACGTATATTGTGCAGGCAAGGCTGATATAACAGGGCCAGCCGCAGATGTCAACCTCATGGTGAGCCAGATCATTGGATTCACACATATGCAAGTAGCACCAGCATGCCTGAAATGGTGCAGCAAGAGATGTTCGGCAATCCTTCTTGAGTATGCTATAGTACAGAGAGCTTGCTGAGCGACCTTGAGGTCCATCCTTCCTGTGCAGGGATATGCAGCTCCAGGGCAGCTGGCGGCAGGGATTCATACCCGTCTGTATGCTCGCGCGTATGTCATTGGAGACGCTCAGGAAGAAAGGTGAGCAATGAAGTCGAGTGCGCCTGCACATCTGTGATTGAAATCATAGTTAATGCTCCTCACAGGGCGAGTCTGAACAACTGTGGGCGCCTGCAGGAAGCGTTTTGTCTTTGTTAACCTGGACGCCTGCATGGCGTCTCAGGGTGTCACGCTGACAGTGCTGGAGCAGCTGAAGGCAAGCATTTCCTTGTCACTCCGTGCAAGTGCCTTATCGCCTGGGCACATGCATTCGTCGTGAGGCATGTGCCAATGTGAGAAGTCTCTGTACATATGTATGAACAGCATGTGAATGTGCTATCTGGACATGCAGGAGCTGTATGGGGATCTCTATACAGAGAAGAATGTGGCCCTCAGTGGCATCCATACACATTCTGGGCCTGGCGGGTATCTGCAGTACATCCTGTACATCATCACGTCGCTGGGCTTCGTGCGGGAGAGCTTTGATGTGCTAGTTGCCGGCATCGTTCAGGTGAGGCATTCACGCCAGCCAAGTCTGTTGCTCCCTGTCTTCAAATATGCTGCACTACCTGCCAGAGCTGGCTACACACAATGCCCTTGGGTGATGGGGAGGGGGAGCACCTACTCCCATGCAGAGTCCTCAGGCCCACCTGGCAGATGTGCCCAAAAACACATGCGCGTCAGCTTTCAGACATGTAATGAGGTCCCTGGCCAATGTATGATGTCGCTGGCCTGACGTGGATGTTGCTCTTCTAGACAACGTGGCATGTCACTGGCATGTGCAGGCGATCAAGCGGGCGCATGAGGATGTGAAGCCGGGGATGCTGCAAGTGACTGCGGGCGAGCTGCTGGATGCAAACGCCAACCGCAGCCCCACAGCCTACCTGGCCAATCCGCCTGAGGAGCGGGCGCGCTACAAGCACAACACTGACAAGTCCATGACCCTGCTCAAGGTCCTGGACACTGAGGAAAGGTGAGCTTGTATCAAATGATGTAACACCAGTGCCCTCACGTGCTGGCAGCATTGCAGGCCATTTCTTCAGGCCTCTCCTGTTGCCCCAAGCACCTCATTCCACTTTCGGATTATGGAACTTGATCCTGCAGTAGCCACTTTGATGCCCAGGTCATGCGCCTGTGAGAGAAGGGCAAGGCAGAGTTATCCAACATAGCAGCACTGCTCAGCGCCATGCCAACAGCTGCAGTGGCAGCTGAGCAATGCTGTCACTTTTGGATGGCTCTGCCTTGCCCTTCTCTCAGCCATTTCAGTCCTCAGACCTCCAATCACCCAATGCTGGTATCATAGCACATGTACAGGCAGCCAGGTGACTTATGCATGTGTTATCTCTCTACAGGGGCCGAGGAGCTGTCACATGGTTCCCTGTGCACTGTACCTCCATCAACAACACCAACTCGCTCATCAGCGGGGACAATAAGGGGGTAGCTGCCCAGTTCCTGGAGGGCTGGGCAGCTGGGGCAGGCCAGGCAGATGCCAATGGCAATGACACCATGGGCAGTAATTTTGTGGGCGCTTTTGGGCAGGCTAATGTGGGCGACACCTCGCCTAATGTCCTGGGAGCCTTCTGCTATGACACAGGTACACGCACTGTCCCTCTGCAGTTGACACTTGTAGAGACTGATGTTTGCAGTCGGTGCGAGAGATGACCAGGCTTGGTCAGAGCACATTCAGCCCAGAACTAGCATTAGCTTAATGAGTGGCTGAGCGTGGCCCTGGCTGTTACACGCCCAGGAAGGAGACACTTTGTGACGAGGAGGATGTCTGCGCACAATGCGCTCTTTCTGTAGATCTGACCTGGCTGACAGGTGCATATGCATGCATCAGGGGAGCCCTGCGAGAAGGAGCACAGCACGTGCAACGGGCGCAATGAGATGTGCATCGGGCGGGGCCCGGCCTGGGAGGCGGATGACTACGGCTACAAGAGTAACGAGATCATCGCGCGGCGCCAGTCTGACGAGGCCATTGAGCTGTGGCAGAGTGCAGCAACCCCAATCTCAGGTGAATGCTGATGGGCCGCTAGATGGCATGAGTGCCCTGCATGCTTTTCAGCAACCAGTCCCACGATATGCCTACCAGGCAGTCGGGTGCAGACAGTCGACTTGTCCTAGGACACTGCAAATTGACAGCTTGAATCCTGGGGTGCAGGGGACATAGACTACAGGCACGCCTTCCTGGACATGAGCGCCATTACAGTATATCCCTCCAACTACACCCGTGCTGGGCGGACCTGCCGGGCGGCCATGGGCTTCAGCTTTGCTGCGGGCACAACTGATGGTGCGCTAGTCGCTTCATGAGTCCTCACCAATCTAAGTGGCATCCTCTAGACCGGAGAGACTGGAGAGTAGCTCCCCTATTTCTTCTTCCTTCGCCCTCAGTCTCCTCCCCCTTGCATCTGCTGCATCATCTGCATACAAGCACACTCCTGGGCAGGGCCTTCCATGGAGTGCCACCTGCCCTGGCAGAGGTCAGCAACATGGGAACACAGATGCTTGCTACTACAATTCATGGCCCTGCAGCACCTCACTTGAGACCCTCTGCTATGTCCCTCATATCCTATTTACTGCCTGTTCAGGTCCTGGAGCATTTGACTTCAAGCAAGGGGACACAGAGGGCACTATCTTCTGGAGGGTGGTCAGTCACTTCCTGAAGGACCCCAGCACAGAGCAGATTGCCTGCCAGGCTCCCAAGCCCATCCTCCTGGACACCGGCTCTGTGCACGTCCCCTATGAGTGGTACGTCTCTGAGAGCTGCTCTGTCCCGTGCCTGCATGTGGGACATGGGCTTTGTGCACTTTGCTCAAGAGTACTCCACCTTATGCGCAACTGTATTTCCTGGCCTGCCGAACGTCTTCCTGTTGTTGAGAGACTATCTTTGGCGTCCTTGCAACGTCAGATGGATTGCTCAGATGATGAGTTATTAGGTCATCAAATCTGCATGAGGAAGGCCATGCTGCCAGGGGGACAGCTGATTTGGTATGGACACTGCAACAAATTTTAGACGGACATGCTGTGGGCTGCCTGGCCTAGGTGCGGTGCTATCGGATATTGTCCTGTAGAAGCGCAGCGACGTAATTGTCTGGTGCATGCAGGCAGCCCACGATTGTGGAGATCCAGATCCTGAGGGTGGGCCAGCTGGTGATTCTGTGCGTCCCGGGTGAGCTGACTACCATGGCAGGCAGGAGGCTGCGAGAGGCTGTCCATCAACAGGTATAGGCCTACCCCGACCTCTACACATCTGACAAATGTACACTGGCATGGGAGGTGCTCATGCATGGTGTATGTGTTGCATAAAGGTGAAATACTTTTGCCTGCCTTCTTGATTGCTGTATCTCTGGCTGATGGCGGTGCAGCATCGAGAAAGCAGTGGAAGGTGTCTGTCCTTTAACTCAATCATGTCCGCGCTCATTACCACACAGTTGTGCATGACCACAGAGAGGGAGGGACAGCTGGAATGTCCAGGTCTGAGTTGCAATTATGGTGTGCTTACCTGCCCCCGGGTGAACGTTATCTGGGGTTTGAATCTGGATGTAATGTCAGCCAGCCTGACAAGCTCCTACACATTGGTGTATGTGGCCGTCAAGGTAAACTCTGACCTGTGAGGTGTGCACCTATGAGTGGTGTGTTCCCCAGGTGGAAGGCGTCTGGGGCTCAGACGTGACTGTGGTGTTAGCCGGCTTGACCAACACCTACTCCAGCTACGTGACCACCTTTGAGGAGTACGCCATGCAGCGCTACGAGGGCGCAAGCACCATCTTTGGGCCCCACACCCTGGATGCCTACATCCAGGCAAGCGATGGTCAATTGACAGGGGTGCATCTGCAAGGTTCAGAGCCTGCATGGCAGTGAACCATTAGAGCCCCTCGCTGGAGCATACTAGGAGCAAGCAGGGCTGCATCGTCCATGCGGCGCATGTGCTTTGGTGGCTACTTTCCATTGCAGGTGTCAAGATAAAGTCTTGTAAGGCTGACAAGTCTGTGCGAGTCTTAAAGCACATTCCTGACTCTAAGTGGAGATTTCAGTATGGCTGATTATGTATGGCTCCAGCTCACATTGGTGCCTGCTGTAGGAGTTCCTGCGCCTGTCAAAGGCGATGATGGAGAACAAGGCAACTGAGCCCGGCCCCCGGCCGCCCAACATGATCAGCAAGCAGTGGTCCTTCCTCACCCCTGTCGTCTTGGACAGCGTGCCTTCAGGTGACACAGCACCCCTCAACTCTTCCCTGTCCTGTTCGTGTCTCTGTGTCATGCTTGAGAGACTACTCCTAGCCTAGTCAATTTGCGTTTTCCGGGAGTCAAGTCAGATGCATACCTTGATCCGTGTTTCGTGCGATGCAGGCTCACACTTTGGAGCTGTGACAGAGGATGTTCTGCCGGTGGTGTACAAGGAGGGCGACAAGGTCAGGGCGGTGTTCCAGTCTGCCTGTCCCAGGAACAACGTGCGGCTGGAGGGCACCTTCCTCACGGTGGAGAGGCAGGACCCTGAGGACTCAGACAAGTGGGAGCTGGTATGCGGTCCTGCCCAGTGTACCGCACCCCCTCAGTATGCGCTAGAAAGTCAACGGTGCACTTAGCAAGATGTGAAGCTGCAGTCACACTGCATCACCAGATCGTCAGCAGCTGCTTCAGCATGGACTGGCTACAGATTGTTGTTGATGTCTGAAGCAGCTAGGCTGCCTCCAGGTGTACACAGACAGCGACGTGAGCACCAAGTACCACTGGGCCAGGCCGCATGTGCTCTCGCCCGAGTCCACAGCCACCATCACGTGGGACATCCCAGAAGGCACCCTCTCGGGTGAGACACACTCGCTGATAGCTGTCCGGATGCACCATACCCCCTTGTAAAAATTTATGGGGCCCCGCCACTTGCGAGGAGGAGTGCAAAGTGTGTGGGCCTGATGCAAGTGGCCCACCCCTGTGATATTGTTTACAAGGGTGCCTGCAGCAGGATGCAGGATGGTGTGTAGAGGTGAATCTTGCTCTCTTCTGTCATGAAACTTTGGACACTGCAACCCTGGAAGTCGCAGTGACAGGTGGTACAGAGCCATGCTGCTGCACTCGTGGGTCAACTCGGAGAGTACAGAGGCTACAGCCTTGAGGTACCATTCCAAGAGTACGTTTCACTGACTCCGCCCTATGTGACTCGCAGGCACCTACCGGCTGCGTCACTTTGGCGACTTCAAGCACATCCTGGGCGGCCCCGCCCCCTTCAACGGCACCTCCGGCAACTTTGAGGTGCACGGGTTGGACGTCAAGCCACACAAGCACCACAAGCATGACGACAACAGGCACAAATTCGAGCTCTCTGACTGGGAGCGGTATGTCCGGGAGCACAGCTTCCTCATACCGGTGTTTCTGTTTGCGCTGCTGCTGCTTGGGACTGTGCTGTATAGGCAGACAGTCTCGCGGCGGCCGGCAGTCAGCTCGCACCCTTACGAGCGGCTAGAAGTGGCAGCCTGAACTAGATCAACGCCTCATTGCTGCAGAGCACTGTGAATCGAGGCTTTGTGAATTACATCAGAGGCAGTCTTGCATTGTATCATATCTGTAGAACCCAAAGCTGAGAGAATGCCCTGTGAACCCATGCTGCACTGTCTGTATCTTGCTGCTGTCTGCTGTACCTATCAGAACATTCCCTGTGTTTAATCAGCATATTCCTTGTGTACGCCAAATTGCTTTCAATACATCAATTATTGAGGGGTGCGAGGCAATGGTTCACTACTGTGCGTGCGGGGTGTACATGGGACCTCTTCCATCAGGGGTGCCCTGTGAAACTTCCAGTGTCTGATGTTCTCAGGGGTATGCATATCACTGTCATTGGTTCCACGAGGAGTGATGTTGACACTCCACAGCTCTAGGCTGTTGATCAGAGCTCGCAACCTCTGCTGATGTATCAGGCGGCGGCATGCCAACAACAGGTGCATTGCCCATGAATCATTTGGTGCAGTCAAAGAGACATGTTACTTTCATTGATGAATATCCCGTTTGGCACTCCACTTTAATTTGCAGGCTATGGTACAGGGGTAAATTCAACACTCCGCCCAATTGGTACAGGTCACTCCAATCCTCTCAATGCAATGCAATCTTCTCTTGCCCATACTGTTGTGGCGCCAACGACATTGGTGTGGAAATCTACGCTTGGCTAAGATGCCTTTGAAGGTGTCAACATCAATCAGAACGACTGTTGGGATGAAGCCCCATCTTGGCCGTGCAATCTGCACGCACAGACTGTCTCTGCTCGCTTGGCAGGTGTCCAAATAATCACAATTCCAAGGAATACCCCATGAGCCCTGCTAAAGGGTGTCAGATCATGTGGGCATACTCAATACCACCCAGTGATGGAGAGGGAGGCCCATGCAGTGATGGAAAGAAGTCATGGAATACTTTCAGGCGGCTGTGGGATGTCTAGATGCCTGTATCCCGGCTGCATGGCCATCTACCATAGTTGACGCTGCCATACTCCCACGTGTATGCCCTAGGGCCCCAAGCCACAAATTCCTAACCCTTGCAATAATATGTAGGCTCAGACTGGCTCCTGGTCTGGCGCCTGCTCGTGCGGGTGCTCCACCACATGCTCCAGGGACAGGCTGGCAAACAGGCTCTCCCTCATCAGCAGGGAGTTCTCCTCGGCTATGTCCTTCAGGTCGTCGATCATCTCGTTGGCGATCTGCGTGCGGATCTGCAACACAGACATTCATATGAGATGCGGGAGACTCATGCCCTCACTTTGCCAATCATGCTGTTTGGCATGCTGCGTACAGGTCTGCTCACACAAAAATGCAGGCGTGGGGCACTGACTGATCAGCACAACATGGCCGTTAGGCGCAACGACCGCCCATAAGTTGGTGACAACAGCATCATGCTAATGAATAGCTTAGTAGTGATACAAGCTGATGTGGCCTGATGGTCACGCAAAAGGCTGTCTGCCTTTCACGGCACAGAAAGAACAGGAGTTCTGAATCGCATACCTCCATGATGCGCTGCGCTAGGTTTCTGGGGTCCACACCACATGCTCCAAAGTGGTCATACATTGAGTCCCTTCCCTACATGAGCACCCACAAATTGCCGATGGTGTAGGACCAGTGCAGAGACTTTGGGACAACAGACCATCACAGGTGGGTGCATATATATGGGAAGCCCTCGTTGCCCCTATCAGCACCGAAGGCGCGAACAGAGATAGCAGGAGGCTAACACAGGAGCTGGATGTGACAATTAGAAGGGATGCTGCTGTCTGTGCCAGGAGAGCAAAGGTTGAAGTGTGGTGTATGAGCTCACCACGCTGTACTGTGCAATTTCTATTCCCCGGGACAACAGGCCTCTCAGGAATGTCTCTCCGCTAATGTCATCCCAACTGCCAGTCTGCATGGATGATTTGGAGACTATCAGACACTGTGCATGTCGAGCCTGTGCACCTCCCCACAAAACGCAGGAGTGCAGGCTTTTGTGATCTTCACATGAACGCGAGGGTATGTACAGGAAGTCATGTCTCAGGATGCTCTCTCCATCCTTAGCCAGGATGTACGTGAGGTATTGCTTTCGCATTTTGATAGGTGGGTCTCACCCGCGGGATGGGGTTCTCTCTGATGTACACAATGAGCCAATGGTAGACATGCTGATTTGTCTCTGACAGGTAATACAGCAGCGTCCTAGACGCCCTCTCAGTAAGCAGGCCGATCAGACGATCCCTGCAGCATGAGACTTTTGTTTTACCAAGAGGCTACCAGGATTCTGAAAGATATCGAGATGGCAGCTCATGTGTGACATTCACCTATTTCCATCCCTCAGTGGCGAGTCGTCTGGGGTTCTCTTGTGGGCAGGTCTTCCCTTTCTTCTAGTCTTATTTTCGTAGCTGTTGCCCTTTCGCGACCGTTCTCGCGCCCTGCAGACATAGGGAAGATTATAATGTTATGGCAGATCGTCTGCCAGGGGTATTGGGCCTTCTGAAAGAGTGCAAGCGGCATTGCAGCATATGTTCTTTTGACACATACCCGTCTCCTCTTCGCCTGTCTCCAGAAGACGAGGGTCTAGGCCTCTGGAGGGTAATCAATAGAGGCTTCCTGCGCTGGCTGACAATGAACTTGCTTCGCTCACACAGCTCCGATGGGAGTGATGAGTGCAAGCTGCAGCTCTGCCTCCCGAGGAAAGACTTCTGCATTGCTGCCCGAAGGCTCTACAGACACAATATACAGGTGCACTGCTGTACGCAACGACGTGAAGCGACGTCTGCTGGAGATAGCGTCTGTAATTCCTGCAGCAATAAGTAATGTAGTGTGAGGTGTGGCAGCACTCTCGCAATATACTCTGCCCATGGACTGGTGTTGTGGTGTTGGGCAGATCGGGGCTCTCTCTTGGGCACGGGCAGTAAGCTTGAATCCTTAGAAGACAGCCACTTGGATCGATGTGCTCAAACAGCTCCTATTAGGCATGCTGCACCCATTCAGTGAGCGCTTTGGACAGCTGTCTTGCCACCTTACATCCTCACAATGTACCCTCTCTGAACCCACATCAACATGTTCTAAGTATTGTACCCTCTCTGAACCCACATCAAGACATGATGCGCAACATCACTGCTTCATATGCAAAACCACTGACAATGAGACACCCTGGATGCTAAAAGTGACCAGCAACGAATCACATTAATTCTGCACAGTAGAAGCTGATCATGATCCCAATCAACACTGGGTGATCTCTGACGTGTGACCCCGCCACACATGCCTGCATATGTGACGCAAAGAAGTAGCAGATCCCTGACATCTCCGCCAAAGGGGCAGGCTATGAGGGCGGTAAGTCTGGCCGTTCTTGGCCTGGAAGCAGCCTTGATGTTTTTCAAATGCTGAAAGTTAGAGAACGTCGGCGAGTCACAGCACCAGCCTCAGAGGCAGTACCTCTTCACAAAGGGCTTGCTTCATCACTGTGTGGCAACTAAAAACCCAGCTTGACAATCAAGCTTGCACTCCTGTCGGATGTCCCACAGGGACAATCGAATGGCTACATGTTGCCACAATGCTGTCAGTCCCATTCCTGCAGGCCTGCCATTACCAGCCCAGGCATATAAGCTATGCGCTAGGTAGGTGTGCCGAACCCAAACTTGACATAGCTGAGATCTTAGCAAGCACTGTCACAGTGGATATCTTGCATCATAGATGTCTTGTTGCCAGGCTGCCACGTGACACTTGAAAGCACCCAATTAAGGTGGTCGCTCACTTTCATCTGTTATGACCTCTTGAGGGGCTGAAACCCCATGCAAATGAAGGTCCAGCCAGGCCTGGGTCTGAGGACACACTCTTAGGCAGCTGCAATGCTGCCCTCATGCAATTAACCCTCAAAGGCTAGGCCGGGAATCTGTCAGGGATGTCTGTGCCCTTGAGCTCAAGCCTGGGCAGGCATGGCCTTGCCGGCCTCAGGGCCCGAAGTGATGTGCGGGAACTTGCCAGAGGCCACGGAGGGTACGGAGGGGACCTTCTCGTCACCCTCTTCGATGTCCATGCCCTGTGATTCCAGCGAAACAGCTCAATGCTCTGACATGCTTAGCATCAGTCCTGTACATACAAACATTGCCATGTACAGGACTAAGCAAGTATTATTCTGCCACTGGGGCCAACAGGTTGGATCCAGCGTACAAACAAAGAAATGACAGGAGCCATTGGAGCACGCAATTGCACAGCCTGATGGCGTCCAATGATAATAAGGCATCGCAAGCAGCTTGCGTCCCAGGTCAGAGCATACTCAACATGAGAGCATGCTGGGACATCATTACAGGCAGCATGCAGCATGCTGACACGCTCTGATGTATTGTCCAAGTCGTCTGCATGTGGCAATGGAGGGTAGCTGAGCACCTTCTTAAGCACGGCTGGGTGGTCTCTGAAGGCCAGCTCATAGACGAGCGCTGCAACGATGGCGCCGGCGTAGGGACCCACCCAGAACACCCACTGGTGATGCCAGCGGTTGGCCGCCAGGGCGGGCCCAAAGGACCTTGCCGGATTGATGCTGCAGCAAGATCAATGCTGCTCAGTTCTAGGAGAATATCGGTCATATCAGTCCTCAGTGGACATTGATTGCCGGGGTCATGGTAGCTGCCGTGATCTGGGCAAATGAACAGAATGTGCCTGGCTACAGAGAGCCTTCTGACATGCACATCTCAGCCTGAGGCTTCAAGGATGATGACGGGCTTGTGTTGACAAGGCTACACACTCTCAGATCTTGTGCAGGGTGACCTGTGCTGCATGGTGTCATGAGGGGTGGGCCTCACCTGCAGCCATCGATGGGCACAGCCACAAGGTGGCAGACAAACACGGTCATGCCAATGGCCAGTGGAGCCAGCACCTGCAACAGTGTCATAATCCCTTTATGAGGCAGCGCATATTACGGGATCCATGCACCACGCATGTCATTCGTCGATACCGTGTTGAGCGACGGATGTCCCCTTGCATGCCCTTCTTACGTACCCTCATACCTAGTGAGACATTTCACAGATGATGTTGGGTCTGCTAGCTCCTCAAAACCATGCATGAAGTCTCTCCTCGTTCTCTGCTCTCTAGAGAGACAGCTTGCATGGCAGTTTTCAAGGAGAGGGGAGCTCACAGGGAGATGGGAAACTTTGGCGGCGTGGAAGTTGTCCGTGGCTGCGAAGACCATCATGACCAAGCTGAAGGTCAGGATGGCTTCCATGCCCCAGGCCTGGCCGTAGGTAACCTCTGTGGCGAGCTTGTTTGCACCGCCTCCAATTGCTGCGAAAGCGAGCGGGTCAACCTGCAAGTTGTTGAATTTGCTTCACCATTGCAGAGCCGGTCAGAGATATACTGATAGTGATACAAGCAGATGCCCGAGGGTGAGGCGTATGACCGTCTGCGGGTAATTAGACTTCTCAGCCATGTCAGAATGATACTGATCCTGACATTATGACAGGTAAGCGGGCACAGTCCCAGAGCACTGCTCCAGCACATGTACACGACATCCGTAGCTGCATACTACGGCTTGGTCTCCTTGGTGCTGTAGTGTTGAGTAGCAGCTGACGTGGGCATCATCATTGAGACCTGCATGATAAGCATGAGAAAGGGTGTGTAAAAGGAGGAGAGGTCTTACAGCACGGATCAGCGCTGCGCCAATTGTTGCGCCAAGCACTTGGCAGATGGTGTAGACGAGGCCCCTGACAAAGGAGATCCTTCCCGCAACAACAAGGCCCAGTGACACTGCAGGGTTGAGGTGGCCTCCTGCAAAGCCAGACGCCCATGAATTCTCAGGACATGATGGCCCTACATCCCAATTCATACCGGGAGATGTACATGCATATAGATTCGAGGTGTGGGGCAGCTTGCTACTATTCAAGAACAGTGTACTTCGGTACTACCGACGCAAGCGACTCAGCGACCCAGCGACAACCCTAGAAGAACGACCTTGCAAGGTAGAAACGGGCCGGCTTTGAGTGTCCTTGAGGATGATCAAGCGATGAGGTCCCACCTGTATATGCTGCAGTGGCATAGACCAGCACAAAGATGGAGATGCCGAAAGCTAGGGCGATGTTTGTGATGTTCGGGACCTGTAGCGCACAAGCTCCAGGTGCGACTCCGGCCAACCCAGCACTGTTTCCTGACACCTGGGTATTGCTAGAGGCCCTGCACCCTGCGTAAGATGCGCCACGTAAAGGAAGGGAGCAGGCTAGCCGACGATTAGGGCTTTTGCGGCTCCTCACAGGAGGCAAGGAGAGCAAGTCGTATCAAGTCTTGTGCGGCGCCTTTGCTAAGTCTCATTCATTCACTGACATAATCTTGAGGATTGGTATCTGCCGGACTGTTATCTACCTGACGTGATGGTGCCGATGGTGAAGAACAGGAAGAGGGCCGTGGCTCCGCATTCGATGAGTCCTGCCTGCAAAACCGAAGCCCCCTTTCTATGATCAAGTCTACAGAAGTGCATCCTGCAGGTCATTCAACACTTGTTGCGGCAGATTGGCTCGGATTGCTCGTGGGCTCACCTTGACCAGGTGCAGATATGAAGCATCCCGCTCGAAGAAGTGGGGAACAGACATGCGCTTGCGAATGGCCATGATGACGCCCTAGTATCAAGTCTGAAGCACTCTGTAATCGGGCACCAGATGCGGAGAGGCGGATGTCGTAAACCCGTGACTACGCAAGAGACGAACTTCTATCTGGGGCGGCGTCTGAGTCATGGACGAGCCAAATGTGGCCGCGCAGCAGTCGCGCGCGCGCTCCTGCCTATCAATTCTCCATCGTATTTCCTTGCATCGCAAGATATGATATGTCACAAGGCAGCCAAGATTCGATATGCAGTGTGTTGTGAGTCGCGAAAGCCCGCTCACGACAAGAGTGCAGGAAATCCGGAAGATGACGGTTTAGATGCCCAGTGGGGTACAAGCACCTAGGCAGACCTGCGCGGGACAAGGAAGGCCCGGGACGAAATATTAGATCTTGTTTTCGTTGCTGATCCCGTGCCAGTATTATCTATGAGGTTTTATGGATTATTGCGTTGTCTCAGGAAAATCTACCTGTCCAAAGGTGGCACGCAATCTGTACAGGCAGCAGAAAAACAGGCGATAACAGGACTTGTGTGACCGTCTGCTTCCGTTGCTGATGTCTGAGCGCACAGCAAAGCATGTGTGTTGAGTAGACTAACTCTGTGAGACATAGTTTTGACCTGCTTGACCGTCAACGTGACGTTACCTCTTGTGAGACGGAGGTCTCTCATATAGGCTTGCCACATTGCTGAATGGAAAATGCTGTGATCTGCTCATGTACAGCATCAGAATGTTCATTCATTTTCCTGCTGCACCAGCGGCGGCACTAGTCATGTGTCCTCTATGCCATGCTTTAGCAAAGCGCGGGCATACCATGGCCGGCTATACTTCAAAATTCAACGAAACTATTGACATCATGCTGTAGCAATACCAATGGCCCTCCGTCATGTGTTTGTGATGCTGCCAGCTGGAGATGGTGTCAGCACGGAGCTGTTTACAAACTTTGTCTCAACTCTGCCCTGGCATGTAGCTCAACTTTACAGGTACCGTATAATAGCTGTATGCATGATGCGAATCCGCTTGAGCTTCAATGTCGGAGGTCCTGCATGTAGCCACCCGGTTCCTGAAAAGTGCTGCAGCATGCCTGCCAGGGGGGCTAGCTTGCCAGCAAAGGAGGGCCCATCTTCAGGTGGGGCCCTGGGCTCTTGAATCTGCCACAATCCCTCTTGAAGGGATGCTTTGAGATTGGGCAGTCATGCTGTGGCTGCTCTCTGGGCCTATTGAATGCACTTGCACAATGCTGTTGAAATGCTGCCTGCATGCATGGTTCTTCGTAAGATTTCTGAATACTCCGCTGGGGAGTGCTTTGAGGCTTGTTGTCTCCACTGGTGGCACCTGGCGGGCGCTCAAGCCTGGGCAGGCATGGCCTCGCCTGCTTCGGGGCCAGAGGAGATGTGCGGGAACTGGCCAGCTGCAACTGGGTGTACCTTCTCCGCGCCCTGTTCAATATCCATGCCCTGCAGCGGCAACAACACAGCATCTCATGTTCTGATGTCAACACTGTATGCCACTCTATATGCTCATACAAGGATAGGTTGCAGCTTACATGTCCGTGTCTGGGTAGTGCTGCCATCCCGGTGACAATAGAGCAATGTCATACAGTTCATTTGCAGCCTCAGGAGCACAAGATCACAGAGTATTTGACATGACTTGTGCCACACCTCTCTGCAGTGGCATGCCACGGTCGGGCATGTGGCACAAGTTATGCCACAATCAGTCACTTTATGAGATGGCAAATTGGAATCACGGCACAGAAGGCATGCTATCTGACGCTATCCCTCTGGATTGACTGAATGGTTTACATGTAGCAGAGGAGGGTAGCCAGGCACCTCCTTCTTAGGCGGCTCCCGGAAGACCAGCTCATACACCAGCGCTGCGACAAGGGCCCCAGCGTAGGGGCCCACCCAGAACACCCACTGCCCATGCCAGTGGTGGCCTGCCAGGGCGGGGCCAAAGGACCTCGCTGGATTGATGCTGCATAGCAAGAGCATCAGAGCTCAGACTGCAGGATGGCATGCAGCTGTACATCTGCAGTGGCATGGCCGCTGTGGTGGCAGGGTGTCTCTGGCTAGCTTAATGAGCAGAGCCAGTCCTGGACGCTAGTGGATGTTTGTAAAGCTCGCGCATACAGTGTGGCAGCTTCATTAACAGGACAGGACACGATCACATATCTTGGAAGCTCAAGGCCTTCAAGGCTTGCAAAGAGCGTCGATACACCTAATGCACCGGAAGTGGCAGCGGATCTCACCTGCAGCCATCAATGGGTACAGCCACAAGATGGCAGACGAACACAGTCATGCCAATGGCCAGTGGAGCCAGCACCTGCAGCGTGAAGCTCTTGTCAGGCCTTGCACTTCAGCAGCCACCTACCAGGGATCAGCGCCCTAGCTGAATATTCACATGGACTCTGCCCTAAATATTTATACCAAGCGACCTCCCTCTGCGTGCGCTTCAGCAAAGAGGATGTAAGCTGAAATGTGTGCGACATTTACCAAGGAAAGCATGCTCTTTTAGTCTCTTTCAGATATTGTGAACTGCTACAGACTGCATTCTTGTGCATTCTGATTACTAGGCAGAGAACCAGACTTCAACTTGGCCAGCCAATAAGGGAGGGCTCACAGGCAGGTGAACGACTTCAGCAGCGTGGAAGTTGTCTGTGGCTGCAAACACCATCATGACCAGGCTGAAGGTCAGAATGGCTTCCATGCCCCACGCCTGCCCATAGTCCACGCTTGGGGCCAGCTTGTTGGCACCGCCACCAACCGCTGTGAAGGCATTGGGATCAATCTGCATGGCACATGACCTCACATCTTGACATCACTAGAGCATGCTGGAAGGAGTGCATAGGAATTTGTACCTGCCTGAGCCCACTCAGATCATGTCTTGATGCAATGCCTTGTGTGGTCACAAGTGCAGTAGTCACCAGAACATGGATTCAGTAATTGAGCAATTCATGCATGTCTTACAATGTTGTTGAGGGCAGCTCCAGCCGGCTTGAACTTCACAAGCACCGCATTGCACCCAAGTGCATTTGTGGGCTGAAGAGAGAGCAGGCCATTGAAGAAGAGGTCTTACAGCGCGAATCAGTGCTGCGCCGACTGCTGCGCCGAGCGCTTGGCAGATGGTGTAGAGGAGGCCCCTGATGAAGGAGATCCTTCCCGCAATGAAGAAGCCCAGAGTGACTGCAGGGTTGATGTGGCCTCCTGCAGTGCCAGCAATCTTCAGAATCTGTGAGGGAGAGAGCTGCCAATAGCCTTTGCACATTTGCTCACATTGCACAAGGTGACTCCAACTCTCCTTTAACGTCAGCAGGCTGCTACACAGATGAACCTGTGGAGTTCCCGGCTGACGTTCAGCAAGAGACTTCGAAGTCTCTTGCTGAACGTAATTCCATGTAGCGTCTAGCAGCAGGTACAACACTTTTTAGCATGTGAATCAACAAGGCTGATGGTGCAAAATCACTGAGAGAACGGAGTGGGGGAGAAAGGAAGCCGCGCCTGTATAAGCAGCAGTGGCGTAGACAAGGACAAAGATGGAGAAGCCGAAAGCGAAGGCAATGTTTGTGATATTTGAGACCTGTAGTACACAGGATCCAGGCGCGGCTCCGGCCAGCCCGGCAACATTCCCTGATGCTTGCACATTGTCAGATGCCCTGCACCCTGCACAGAGTGCAGCATGAAGTCAGGGAAGCAGGACACATCAATACAGCAAAGCAGCAGCAGCAGCATTTTGTGGGCTCGTGTGACCGGCACCTGAGTAGCATGGCATCTTTGATTCTGTGCAGAGTCTCTGTTTGATGTCTTCAGCGCTACTTATGCTTGTAAGAGACGATCTTTGCGGGAGTGGGACATACCTGAAGTGATGGTGCCAATGGTGAAGAACAGGAAGAGTGCCGTGGCTCCGCATTCGATAAGTGCCGCCTGCAACAGGGACAAGCGTTGCACGATGAGCCTCTCAGGCAGTACGATTCGATGATCTTCAATGGCTTGTGAGATGGTCGGAGTCTCTGATGCTGCCATACCTTGAAGAGGTGTAGGTACGAGGTGTCCTGCTCACGGAAGTGAGGAACGAGGATTCGCTTGGGGATGGCCATGGTGGTGCCTTGCTATCCAGGACAGTCTTGTGGCCGGACATCAGACACGGATGTACTATGAATCTCAAGTCCAATGTAGATCTGTCTTGGACAGCTTTGAGTCATCGGATTGCCAAAAATGGCCACGCAGCGTGCATGCGGCAGTGTGAGCATTGATTGCAACTCTTGCGATTGGACAACGGTGTTACATCCTACGCACAGGAATGCCTTGAGAGTCTCTCGTGAGCAGCAACCATCCGTCCAAGGCAGGAAACTGAATCCATGGAAGACATCGATGACGAGCTACCATGGGACTACAACTCTTCTGCACAGACGCTCTGGACGAAGCAGGTAACAATCATGATATGTACACGCTCGTGTGACCAGTGAAAGCTCAATGTGTACGTGAGCGCACACAGTTGATGGCTAGTCACTGAACATGCAGGCAGGACTGCATTTTCAGCAGGCAAACGGCATGAGCTCCCAGCAAGCGGAATGTTGCAACCCTCAGACTGTTGCGCCGCTCCAGCTCTCATTGCAGCCTCCTGGCCGACTGTTTTCAAGCACACAATCTGTGCTCAACAGTCAGCCCTCACCACTCACAGGCAAAGCCTCACACGCGGCAGGGTACCCTGTGCAGCAGTGCGCGAAACCTCAAGGGCTTGCACTCTCAAGCGTCCAAGACAATCTACTTCACCAAGCGCCTCAGCCTCTACAATACCAGATGACACTGCCGCAGCAGCAGCAGCTGGCATACTCCAGGTCACAGCCTTCTCAGCAACAAATGGCCGGCCCTGAAGTACATGGACGGCACACAGCGCCTTATCCCACGGACAGCCTCCTATTGCCAACAAGCAGGCCAGCAGAGCCACATGGAGGCTCTGCCTGGATGCACAGCATAGCGCATGGCCCTGCATCTCAGTCAGAGCAGGCACAGCTCACTCCAGCAGCACTCCAGCCACCAGAGCAGCCTGTAGCCTACCTCTATGCTCCACTACTCAACACAGCAGCAGCAGCAGCAGCAGCAGGGGCAGGAGAGTGGGATCCAAATGCATTGGCAGAGGCGGTGAGATCTCATCCACCATGCATAGCTCTGGGCACAGCACAAGCAGCAGCACCTGCACCAGTGGCATCAGCAGCAGGGATAGCAGCAGCAGCAGCTGCAGTGTCTGAGATGCCGCTGGAGCGCTACCTAGACCTGCATGCAGCCCTGGAGCGGGGCACAGGCAGCGTGCAGAGCTTCTCAGCCGTGGAAGCGGGCATGTTCCGCATGGCAGACCTCAAGCAGGCAAGCGCGCTCCCACGGGACTATGTCTCGACTTCTGTGCTCAGCTTGGCTCCACGCAGACCCAATGTAAAGCCAATCCTAGGCTTGTCGACCTGAGAAGAGTCTCCCGGCAGATATCTCTGCTGAACCTGCACAGTTGATGAGGGTGTGTAAGGTGTATGATTGTGTGAGACAAATGTGCCTTGCAAGAGCCAGAGACCGGACGAGATCCATATTCTGACAGGCATGCTGATATGGCTGCAGGTGGCTGCCTTCCATGGAGTGGCTGCTGGCGCAAAGACAAAGCAGGTCTGCTGCTCTGCAAAAGCCTGTTATGCGGAGCCTTTCGGAAAGCTGTGGCTGTATCACGTCAGCATGGTAGATATATACCGGGTACCAGATACCTGTTTCTGTAATTTTCAGGTCCTGCTGGAAAGAATGAAGGGACTGCGCCTGCTCTCCCCAATGGTGACAGGAGGCCCATCAGCTCAGGTATCCCGTTTCACGTCCTCTTAATGCCCGGCTGCCAAGCAGCAGTTTATGCCTTGCATCTCTGCCGGAGACTGAATCGCACATGTTGAGAGGGCTCACCTTTCAGTGTCTGTGATAGGTGACGCAAAGTGACTCATTGAGAGAAATATGTCCCATTACCGTGACACATCTCCCAATCAAGCATGCATGCGCAGGCGGAGGTGGGACGCCAGAACCTACCTGCCCTGCCTGTGTCAGGCGCAGATCTTGTCTCCCTTGGCTGGGCCTCTCCCAGGCATGCAGCTGCAGCCAGTGCTGCTTTGCGCAGAGCGCAAGTCCTTGAGAGCGCTCCACACGCACAGCACGCAGCTGCAGCGCCAGTCACAGCTGCACAGCAGCTCCCAAGTCCTGCAGAGACTGCCAGCATGGCGTCTGGTGCGGCAGCTGACAAGCGCACAGGAGCGATGCAGGCCCCCGCAGTGCGCTCTCCGCAGTCACACAGTCAGCCGACTGACCACGCCAATGCAGCTGCCCAGATTGACAGACCCCCACACGAGAGCCTATCATCTGACCATGACCGGTCTGCAGATTTGCTGGTAGCACTTCTCAGTCAGGACTATGCGGCCACCATACCAGGTGCCACACAGCCAGTTGCAGCTCAGCGCCAGGGCTATATGGCAAAAGCTGACATCCAGCATACGCAAATAGACACACAGGCTGTGAAGGACTCAGCTCGCTTCAGTGGTACCCTGCACATGACGCCTTCAGCAGCATCAGCAGTGCCAGCTCCTGCATACTCCGATGCCTTCAGGGGGCCTGCGCAGGCAAGACCACATGCCCAGGCGCATGTCAACTACACCTCAGCTTGCCAGGCTCAGCCTGCAGCTGCCGGCGTGCAGGAAGCCGCTGCTCAGCCTGCGCAATGGAGGACCACTTTGCCAGGGACTGCAGCAGGACGGGTCTTGAGCCATCCTGCTCCAGCCTCAAAGGCGCCAATGCAGCCTTCCTCCTCAGCTGGCATGCCCCCCACAGCTGCTGCCCCGGGAGAAGCTGCACTTCAGGCACCAGCAGGATCGCAGGAAGCTGCTCAGCCTGAGGTGCAGCCCGGCCCATGGAGGACCAAACGCAAGGCAGAGACTCAGAGCCCGTGCACAACAGAGCCTCCCGCAATGGTAATTGCACCCATCCTGGCAGAAGATGGTACAGCAGCGCCCATTGGGGGCGGTGTAACAGCGGATGTCCAGGACCCCTCTGCTGAGCAGAGTCAGCTTCAGAGTGGCAGCAAGGGAGACAATATAGTCACTGATCCTGCTCAGGACGCATCAGCATGGCTCCAGGATCAGGTGCCTCTGCTCAACATGGTGTCACCTCCATGCTGACAGGCATCCCACTACATCTATTCCCCTCCTCTACTTGAAAGAGTCAAGTCATTGCCCGAATGCCTTTGTGACAGCGGGAGGTGTGAAGTCAGTAGGAGTTTCGGTGAGTGCAGGTGTGCAAGCTTGCAAAAAAATCAACAGGCACCCCCAAAGTGGATGTCAGCAGCATTGGCTCTCTGGTCGGCCGCAGCGTGGCTTTTGTGCTGCTGTCAGCAGTTGATGCTGACGAGGATGACAGCGTGCCAGCTGGCCTCCACTCTGGCAGGTATAGTAAACATGCTGCTCGTGATCGTATCAGCGACATTGTCGTTCCCTATGGCAATCAAATTCACAACTGAACCCTCAAGCGCGCACACCTCTGCTCTACACACCTGCTACAAAATGGGTCCTGTTGAGTTGCACTTTGAGCCGCACTTTGAGCTGCACTGCTTGGGGATGCTCGTTCAAGCATGCTAGGCGCCTGAGGCATGACTTTGCCTGTCTGGCTCTGTATGGGCTGCCTCCTCTCCACAGCCATAACGAGTGTGTACCAAACACCTGAATGTCACTTGTGCAACTACGATTGCATGCATGCCGATTAAGAGATATGCTGACACTGCAGGGTGATTGAGGCTTTGATGGATGACCACCCAGAGGATGTGTGCCCGCCTGACTGCAACCAGGAGCATGCCTTTCACTACGTGCGGCTGCTGACAGGTGAGTCTTTTCCCTAGCAGTATAGTCTTCACATGTATCCTGCGCGCTCACAATCCAAGCAGGTGTGGTGGTAGCAGCAAGCATGCAGCCGAAGTGAGATGTTTCTGATCAGCGGGTACTGACACCTGTCACTGTGTCCTGCAGGGGCACAGAAGGCTGTGCATATTGACCTGAAGCTCGATCTGCACGAGAGCCTGCGCCAAGCTATGCCCATGGATCTCTCGGGCATCAGCCAAGCCGCTCTGCAGGTGAGCGTCATCTCAATGTCTGCTATGATCTTGACAGCACTTACCTGGAATACCCCTTGAGGCTTGTTACAGCAATTGAGCACACTTACTTTTGCAACACAGGCATGCCCTGTGTACCAGAGCCAATGTTTGCTGCTCATCACGCAGAAGGTAGCCCAGGCTTTGCATCTCACATCCCAGAGGTTACGACTTCCTTTGCATCATTGCCGGCATAGCAGAACAAATTTGCACAGGCGCTGAAAGATCAGGCATTGAGACCTCGGCTCCCTGCAGGATGCATGGGTTTTGTTGGAGCCCTGCGAAGGTGTTCCAGTCACAGCTGCTGCAGCTGCTGGGAGGCCACCCGCGCAATCAGCAGGCAAAGGTGACTCAGGGAGGCTGAGGCCTGTGGCTGTCAAGGGCAGGGGTAGAGGACGGGGCAGGGGAAAAGCGAGGGGCGGCGGTGTAGCAAAGCAGCGTGCAAGCAGGCCACACACCCCACCAAAGAGGTTTACTTAGGGGTGAAGCACAAAGGAGGGGGGACAGGAAAAGTGGAGGGTCAGGGAACTGAGCTAGCTCAGCTCTCAGCCCAGTCATGCTACGCATTGGCTGGCAGCAAATAACACCATGGTCCATATACACCACCACAAAGGTGGCATGCTGAACTCCTAAATTGAGGACCTTTGACAGGGACGTCCCTGTCAAATTTGTCAAGCACCTAGACACTGATCAAAGAGATAGCTGATGCATCCAGATTGCTCTTGGAATACTTGAACTGTATATGATGCCGGGACTAAGAGCAGGTCTACCAAGGCGACACTGTAATATGCAGCTTCTCATAAGACCACGAAAGTCGTGAAGAGCACCCATGGGACCTAAGGACCTGCCTTGTGGTCTTGGAGAAAACAACACCAGATCCAAAGGGTCTGTAGGACAAGTAACAGAGTGCTGTGTGACACACCATATTTGCTACCTGCTATCACCTAAGAACCAGCACAAGGACTGCTTCAGAAGCGCCTGCAAAATATTGCAACGGCAAGTCCCAGCTGCCCATGTTGAGCTGCCTTGCATGCCGTACGTCGGCCTATGACCTTTGTAAGATATTACTAGCTGTGCTGCGCTTATATGTATGCTCTTTGGGTTCATCTTGATGTTGCCATGGCTGTCATCATAATGTACCTGGGCACTTTCAGAAATTCCCAGTTGCTGCATGTGCGCCTCTGCCTGGCATGTGTCTACAATGCAAAAGGCCTCAACTTTGCTGAAGCGGCCAATTTACATGGTGTTTACAAAGGTAGCATTGAGTTGGCCTAACAGTCGTGGCTGAGTTTACTCCGAGAGCGCCCCCTGCACGTGCAGCTTCCATCAGCTTCCATCCTGGACAGAGATTACAGTTAGCTGGTGTGACTGTACTCTATGTGACAGAAATGACAGTCATGTCTAGCAGCTTTTGGCACTGCTCTTCCTCACTTTGCTGAAAGATGATCCCTTCAGTGCACAAGAGACTATATCTTGGATGAGGGCGGACGGACAATACCTGCAAGGTGTGCAGTAGCCTGCTAGTCTACACATAGCTGGCTGCATCCCTGGTGGTTACCTCCCCATCCCAGCGCTCATATTGACCAGCACCATATATCTGGCCGTCTCTGTGGTGCCCGCGGTATTCTTTGTAGAAAATGGTCTTGCCATGAGCTTCTCTGTAGGGCCACTGCACAACTCCAAACCCATGAAATTGTCCCTTCCGGAACTCCCCCGTATACCTGGAGTGCAACATAGTCGATCAGGGCAGCTCATGCCAGTTGCTTGATGGATTGAAAGTGTGAGTATGCAGGTTTTGGGATTAGACAACACGTACCAAGCCTGCATAAGGCCAGTGCCATATCAGAACTTAGAGCTGACGCCACATCAAAAGCCGAAAGGGTGCCCAACTTTGGAGTTCGTGGGCATGGCAGTCTGGCACTCAGGTATCTGTAGGTGGTGAGCTGAAACACATATGCAAATGAGTTGGGTTTATGAGGTGCGTGTCACGACAACAAGCAGCTGCATTTACTTTGACGGCAAGCAGCCTCAGCAAACACGAGCCATCTATCATGTCAAGGATATGACAGGAGCGTTTAAAACCAGCAAACTTACTTTGTGCCTTTCAGCTCGCATGTGCCATGGCCGTGCAAGCGGCCCCCTACAAAGTCGCCACTGCAGCTTGCACGTTCACTGCTACTTGGGAGCTGCTTTCCCAAGCCAGTCAGCTCACCGTCCACAAATGTGCCTTCGAGCATGTCACCATTCTCCAGGGTGTAAATGCCCTTCTTTAGGTGGCCCTGTGCAACCTCGCCCACAAAGCTCGCGCCGCTATTGTATTTCAACACCCCCTGCCCATCAATTATATTATCCCTGAAGCTGCCCAGGTAGAGGAAGCCCTCGCTGCCAGGCACGAAATACTGTCCCTTCCCATGGAACTCGCCGTTGCGCCACTGTCCCTTGTACCAGCTGCCGTTCCGCCACTCTGCATTGCCGTAGCCATGCAGCTTGCCCTTCTTGAGCTGGCCAACATACTTGAGCCCCTGTCGCAAGCAGAAATGTTTCAGAAACATTACTGCTGACAGTTCTACCCAGGCATATGATGCATCTCACTGAAGAAGACCAACTCCTTGTGTACGAGCATGACAGGTGCTCCTGCTGTTGACTCTGCTCGCATTGTAACGTCAGACAAGAACTCGCATTGCCGCAACCACCCTGTATTGTAGAGGTCCAAGGCAGGACTGGCTTTCAAATGATGGGCAGCACAACAAGTGTCTTGTATGAGATGCTATCCCAGGACACACACGGGCGAGCGGATGTCCCCACTGCAATACCAGAGTAAGCTCTGCATGGTACAAAAGCAGGCCTGGCATGCACAGCACTGGCTTTCTGGCTGCTTACCATGCTTGCAACGACGCTTTCTCGAAGCTTGGCGGACGGGGCATGCCCTGCCGAGCCCCAGGACCAGGCATTGCTGCTCTTCATCACTCTCAGCTGACTTCTCTTCTCAGCGATGCGGCGCTCGCACTCCTGAATTGCTGCGGGAGGCACAGAAACCCTCTCCTTGTCAGCCATCGCGAGCATGGCTGGCAAGTCGAGCTCCCTGCAGCATCAGCACATAGGTCACAACTTGAATATGGGTGGCCAGACGACTGCACTGGTAAAGTGACCCTACAGCTGCGCAGTCCAGCTATTCATGCGCACCCAAACTCCTTTGAGCAAAGGTTACAACACGCGCCTTTTCAGGTATCAAACGTCATGAAGTAAAAGAAGCACCCAACCCAGCAGGAGCCGATAGGGACTGATACACTGTATACCTTGCAGGGTCTTTGTTACTTTTGTGTACTTGCACAAGTGGCTGCAAAGACATACTTCTCAGCCTTAGTCAGGAGCTGGAAGTCAGAGCTGTCACGGCTGGGGTTCTTGTCTGGGTGCATCTTGAGCGCCAGAGTGTGCATAAGCTTTCTGACGACCTTTGTGAGCTCCTTGGTTGATGCGCTGCTGGAGGATGTGTCGTCCCCGTCGATTATTTCCACGCCATCAATCTCAGAGGGATGCGCAAGCATCTCTTGTGTGAACTCCCTGTTGTATTTGTCGGTATAGACAGCATACTGGCGCTCAGCTTCGGCCAACTCAATGTCAAGCATCTTGCTCTTTGATAACAGCAGCGCAAGGCGCTTGCTAAGCTCCCACAAGTCATGGATGCTCACAAGGCTCAAACTAGCGTTCTTGGCAGTCTGCTTGAGCACGCGCGGGCTCTATTTCATCAGAGCTTCGCGATCGAGATCTCTATCTAGGGCCTGCAGCTTGGCAGCAGCTCTCGTCAGCAAAATGGCGCCAACACCTCTCGCTGGGAGAGACCGTAATACACACCCGTCTGGTACAGAAACAGGGCCGTGCTGGGAGGATGTTGACAATACCAGAGGGATGCTCCGCAGAGTCAATCACATTTCAGGGGTGAGGAGCAGCATGCCCAAGGAGATCATGTAGTGCTCGAATGCATTTTCAGATTGCAGGAGTGCAGATGCAATCTGCTACGTAACGCCGCACCCTGTGACAAGCTGGCTCCTCATGCTCTGGGGTCAGCGGAGCAGTGGGGGCTGCATGCGCGCCAGCACCTTCCTGTATAGCCATGCAGACTCCCTCACATCTAGGCCGCTGCTGTAGAATCTCGACATTGCTCCAAAGCAGCAGGCAACACCTGGACCTGAAATCACCCTTGACATAGGCACCACCTCTGAGGGCTTCAAGCAACTGAGCAATTTCGACAACATCATTGCCGAGCCCTTGCAGGTAGGCTGGATGCTAGACACCTTGACAGTGGCTTCCTGAGCACTCTTTGTCTCCCTCTTGGCTGCCTGAACGGCGCCGAACCTCTCTTCAATCGTTCAAACTGAGGAAACAACATCAGTCCTCTGCCCGCCTTGCGTTGCAGCGGCTCACCTGTACCGTTTTCTTATAGGCTTCTTGCAGATTCTCAAGGTCGCGTCGTAGGGCATCCTCTACACGCGCCTTCTTCAATCCAAGTTCTTGCCTTTGCAGATCAAGATGCGCCTGTCGAGCTGCTTCGGCAGCGTCGGCAGCGGCCTGCAGTGCTTGCGAGGCCTGCTTCGACAGACAGTCCTGTCCAGAGCCCTGGACGTGTAGCCAAGTGCTCTAAATTGGGTGTTAGTGACCAAGCAATGCAAAGGTGAAGCAAGACTCTCTCGTCTGTTGCTTGATGATGAAGCTTACCCCATTGTCCGAAGACCGAGACGCCGAACCAGACCGAGTAAAGATCTTGCGTATGCCCTTCATGATGCCGACGAAGAGACTCGCGTCAGAGAGATCACACTATCCAGTCATCGTAACATCAACTCAGGACTTTAATTGGTGGCTTTGCCTCCGAATGTGCTAGGCTCATGCGAAACCTGTAGGTGTCACCTCTGATGGATTCCAGATTTGGCCCTCTCTGCCCCCTATAGATATTCGATTCGAAAATTTTGGAACCATCATATTGGTTTATACTGTCAGTTGCCTCCAATTCCCTACATCCTACACAGTCCGCTAAAAGCTGTCTTACACACCCATTGATTGATTTTTGAGGGTTCATGGGAACTTCGGAAGGTGCTTGACAACAAACTACTTGACAGCCACAAGTGCCAGTGGCATTCTGTGCTTACACACAATGCTCCCAGCTGATAGAATTCCTTTAGCCTTCGGGGGAATTCGCAGGATAAATCAAGAGGACAGAGTCCATGCTGCGAAGACTCTGCGGAAAGCTTGTTGACGTGCATGCTGCATGGAAACCTTTGCATTCCACTTTCAGCAAGTGTTGCATCTGATGAAAGTCATCAATGACTCCTCAAAGGTGCCTACCTACCTCTTAGCATCCTAAGTCAATCGATTGCTCAATGTTTTGAAGCTGGCGTTTGGACAAACCAATTGCAGACTGAACCAGGCTGCACTTGACAAGCTCTAGACAAGTCGGGGCAGCACTCTCAAGCCTTATGCTCAAGGTCTCAATAATTTCAAAGATTTGCTTCAGCCAACTTGGGGCAAGTCAGGGCCAGCCGCACTTCCACAACAGCATTGATATGCAAGGAGCGTAGCTGCAGTAGCTTTAAGGCACAAGTCTGACAGAGTCTGCTCTAAGATGACAGTCCTACTTGAGATTCCTATAGGTAAGTCTTGCATGAACGCAATGCAAGGCAAATTAGCCTTCCTTATCTCTAATTTTTGCAAACCCGTAAGCATGTCAACAAGAGACGCCGAGTCAAGTGTTGTGTTGGTACTTTTTAAGCCTACGGTCAGCTTTGTCAGGTGCCCTTTCAGATTCTCCCAAGATCTGGCGAGGTCAAGGCTCATGCATTTAAGGGGCACAACCAAAACTGCTGCAAGTCACACAGGGTGCTCAGGAAAGCTGACTTCATAGGCCAAGTCATGGTGTGGTGTAGAATGCAAAACTGGACAGCCTCAGGTAAGTGAGACATGCAAAGGACTGCTCGATGCATATCTCAATGGCCCTTCTTCTCTTGCACCTCCGCCATGACCGAACAGGTTCCTGGTCGGCCATAGGGACCTGCCTGTATGGGGCCATGTGGAAAGAGGAAGTTTAGCTAAAGGTTCACATACCGCCAGCAACCATGTAGGCAGCAGGGTTGGGTTTATGGACCCTGGTCGAGGCAGAAAGACGGAGCAAAACAGATTTCCTATATACAAGGCGGATGTGGCTGTATCTCCGAATGTTTTTTCGAAGCCACCTACTGCATGTAAAGCAGGGCTTTGTCTGTGTCTCTTCCGCACCTTAGTGGTCTTGCTGTGACGGCTCAAAACAGTTCCGAAATGCACACCAAGCATATATACTGCATGTGTGACACCTGTTGAAGACGCGTTGAAGACTTCCCTCACCCTTTCTATTGCGTGGTCTCTAGGAAACACATTCATATGGTACAGGTGAGACTACTAGTTGCATTGAAATTACCGGAGCTCAAAAGGACCAACAATTTCCCCTTTTCATTGTCCTTGTGTGGGGCATACACTGTTGAGCCATCATGATTGCCATAGAAACTTCTTGCCTCCAACACTCTGGCAATGATACCCCTCACGGTACAGTTTCATAGGCCCAAGGTGAAGGTCGTTCATGGAGAGGAGATCTCGGGGATTGCCCGACCTGTAAGTTTGATTTTGTCAAAGCCTTGCGGGAAGGTTGTCTGTATGCATGCTCAGTAAAATACCCCGTAAGCCAGCTTCTGCAAGGGGTCGGTCTTCTCGATTTCCTCAATGAGGCGCCGACGCTTCTCCTTGCACCCTTGGACACGCTGGGACCGAGCATTCTGCAGCTGTAAAGAAATGACCTTGGTGCAAGTACAACCCATCTGCATCCAGCAAGTATCCGGCAAATATCAAGAAGTTCGGGACTGTGTCCTCCAGCTGTATGCATGAAGCAATGATGAGCTCAACTCTGCCCCAGCTAGCTTGGCACATGACAGCCCCATCTGCCAAAGAGCGATTACAGACAAGGACACCAAGTCTAGCCATCTCAAGACAAGCTCCAACAAGTGGCGGTGAAAGGCTGGCCTAGAGTAGACACATGCTGCTCCAGATGCGCTTCTGTAGTCATGCGCACGTGCTCTCTCGGCACACTGTGTCCTCTTGCCCTCATCGACTAGAAGGTCTGCCCATATGTAAACCTCGAGGCTTAAGATATGCCCATGTCAACGTCCATGTGGGGCCCCCCCAAAACCCTAAAATCCCCTACAGTGGGGGTCCAATGCCACAAACTGGCGGTACCACAAGCACCCACTTGTATGCTCCAGTCCCCTGCTGCCGAATAAACATTGTGGAGTTGAATATGATAACCGTAAGCTGGTCCATGGGAAGGAGCTCCGCTAGGGGCCGTGTAAGCTTCCAGGCCCGAGCCGGACCACGAAAGTTTAATACTCTCAGCTGCCGGAGTTCTTTTAGTCCTTCAAGGAGGTTTTGGGACCAGCCAAGAGGACTAAGGGCGAGATGGCAAAGGCTCCGCGGGAACATTCTTGGCATGCATTTTGAGGGGAAGTCTTCGTACTCCAGCTTCTGCAAGAGCTCCATCCGGTAAATATCCTCCATAAGGCACTTGCCTACCTCGACGCATTTTGCCTTGACGCTCAAAGACTCAAGACCCCTGACCTGGCTGTTCAATATCCCCGTTGCAACATGGATCCACTGGCAGCCTTCAAGCACCAGCGAAGTAAGGGCAGCATCCTCAACCTCTATGTATGAGACCCGGATGTTCCTGAAGTGTGCCACAGCCAGCTTGGGGCATGACAAGACAAGCTCGCTCTGGCAAAGACCGGTCACATGCAAGGAGACCAGGTGTGGCAGCCTGAAGACAAATGTCTCTTTTGACATCTTGCGGAGGCCAGCCAACGTGAGCCCTGTGCCTAGCTCGGTGTAGGGTGGCCAGCTGAACTCGATATGGAGCTTTTGCAGAGCTGTGAGGATGCTGAGAGCATCCAGGGTATGCGGTCTGGGCTCCTTACAGCCCATGTGTACGGTCAGCTCTGTCAAGTGCCGCTTCAGATTGGGCCTGAAGGAGGACAGCTCAGGGCCAGCACCTGGGGCAAGGCCTTCTGAGGACAGTAGCGCAAGGAACTTTCCACCTGCAAGTCAAATTCCCTCAGCAGAGCTACAATCTAAGGCTGAGCTACAGGCAGAAGTTGTGTTGGCTACACTCATCAGGCCTGTCTAAATGGGAAGCCCTCATCTGGTGTATGGGGCACGAGTGAAGGTCATCCTCAGTGCACAGCAGGTTGGCCATGTCCCTCCTGAGGCACAACTACTTTTCCAAGGCACTGCGTACAGCTGGCCTGCCTTCAAGTGACCCAGCATGAAGAGAAAGTTCAGCTGAAGGTGCACACGCCGCAAGCAGCGAAGGCAGCAGGGGTGGCTTGATGGCAGTCCACATGCCAATGCAGATTGCCTGCTCACGCATGGTTGCATCATCGAAATCACAGTTGATGTGGCTGTATCTCTTTACCCTTTTCTGAATCCACCTGCATGGCATCCCCCGTGGCATCTGAATGTGCAGACAGGTCATGACAGGGTGAACTGGCGCAGCCGCTGTAAAAGCATCTAAGCTGAGAATACCACCTCGAGGCCCTTGAGGTGAGCGGCCCCTTTGGAAACTTCCGTACTGATCCTGCCAACTTCGGGAATGCAGCTCCAAGTTGAGCGGGGTCTTGCAAGGTCCAGCATGGCTGGGCCTGGACAATATACTGTGAAGGCCTTTGTTGGCAATCTCCGTGCTGCACACATCCTGCTCATTAAGGCAGCAACCAATGATATTGATGAGTTCTTCAGGTAGAAATAGTATGTTTGGCTGATCCGGCGTCTTTACGTCAAGAGTCTCGCTCATACTAGCGATGACAAAGAGCGCGATACAGCGGCCCTTTGGGTATGTAAAAGACTATTCAGCAGCATTGGCAAGGTTACATGCCTTGAAGACTGGCGGTGATAACAGGACCGCGCTGGCTGCGACGACCTGGGAGCCTGCGCGGCCTGGGCTAGGGTTGGCAGTTGCCAACTTGCCAAATTGGCAAGTCCACTGACTTTGGCGGGCGAGAGTGCTGCCCGACCTGCCCAGAACTTCACCTAGCCAACTTGATGAGTCACAACCGCCTATGGATCGCGCACAGCACTGTGAGAGGCGCCAGTAGCCATTGCGTATATCACTGCAATAGAGCCGGGCTCTTTTTGTGTCTCTCGCATGCATTCTGTCGATACTACTGTGCCGTTTTGACCTATACACCGCAAAGAAAAGTATCGCAAGTCAAGGATTGGCCTGCAACTTACGAAAGGCTAAAAGCCATCTACACGGACACTTCGTTCTGCCCAGTCTGACAACGGTCAGCAACGCACATGGCGTACATTGCTTCTGTGAGGAACGACATGGGATATTCCACACACAGACAACATTTTGGATTTTGCCTACGCGGTGCATGTGCTCCTTGTTGATCAGGCTCACAGCGGGGAAAGGCTGCGTGACTTCATCACCGTCCTGTTGCCTTACAAGTAGCTAGTCTACCCACTTAAGGCTGTAGCTACTCTCCCTCCAACCAGATTTTACAAGATGCGGCTAGCATGGTGCTTTTGCACATACAATGATCGCTGACTACATGCTGCAGCTGCAAGTCGGCACCAGAATTGCTGCCGATCGTGTGCATGAAGATTCTGTAGCAATGATCAACGAGAGCCTAGCCTGTACTCTGCATTGACACCAGTCTCTATTGATGCAAGTGGACGTCTGCGCAAGGCTGAGAGGCTACACTTGCAGCAGCTCTGTGTGCATCACAGATGCATTGCAATTGCAAGGCTAGATGGCGCCTTGCGGCACTTGTCATTGGGTGAAACGTCATTCAAGTCTTTCTGTCTCAGGCTGGATCGAGGCTGACCAGCATGAGATGGGTTCTGTAGGTCTCAAGGCTTCTTCAGCCCATCAGCCAGAGCTTGTCCAACAGCCTGTGGCAACGCAGCCCAACTGCAATTTTGGCAAATCTTGCGTGTGCAAAAGAACCCACAGCAGCGTCTGCAAAGCTGTAGACTCTTGTGCAATTGAGATAGCAGTCTGCGCTGCTTGCTGTTGCTTGTGTGCAGTGCTTTGACATGCTGCCATAAGCCTCTCTGCAGGTGTAAGGCTGGTGCATGAGCCTCCACTGTTGCAAGTGAAGCTATGCAGAAGCAGCTGCTGCTTACTGCATAAGCCCCTCCCAATGTAAAGCTGTCTGGCAGTCTATTCATGCTGGCAAGCTCTGTGTAGAGGGCTGGCTGCAGTCAGTGTGATATCTACAAGTCATATGATTCATTTCTCTGCTGTATGGACAGATGTCTTAGCACCTGCAGAAAGAGCACCATGCTACTTTCAACATCTGTTTGCTTCCTTCACTGACGGGTATCAATCTGTACTGCTGTTTGCCTTATTGTTGTCCCGCAAAGCGCTGGCGGTATGTGTTTCGGCTTGGAGTGCTCCACTGGTCCAGTCTCCGGGATACCACTGATAAGCTGGCTGAGGCAAGCTTCCTGAATATGCTGAGGCCTCGCAATGCCCTTGCCAGGGCAGGCCCCAAGGCATCAGCATTCCGGAGATGCTGCACTCTGCTCCCATGTTTGACTTCAGGTGGGCTGCTTGACGGAGCTGCCCTGGGTGAGCAGCTTGTTGAAGAGCTTCTGGATGGGCTCCAGGTTGTTGGTGTACTTGGCCCACAGCAGCGTCAGCAGCAGCCCGACGGCCAGATACAGCAGCCAGGAGGTCGCGTCCCTCTCCACAACCTCCACAGCCTTGGCAGCCAGCAGCCTCCCATCTGCACATACAACCAGCTGCTGTCAAGCCTTCCCTCATCCACCATGCCCCCAATTCCAATGGACCCTGATCTGTAGGTGATGCATCCTAGCAAGCACGATCAAGCAGAGTCCTCTGAGCCGAGACGCTGGAACCGCCCATAGTGGGAGGTCCTGTCACGAGCCTGAAACAGCAAATTTGCAGGAACAAAGCGCACCTTGGAAGACCTGGGGATTGACTGCTGCAATCCAGACATCCAGCCCGTCATCGGTGGCCTCCAGTTTCACAGGTGTCTTGGCTGGCACAAATACCACACCTGCAGTTGTACGGTAGCACTCCTTGCTGTACAGCTCTCACAAAGGACACCATGGTGCATGCTGCTGTACATATGTACCCGTGGTGTCTTTGGGCTTGAGACTCACTCAAAGAGCGCTTCTGATGAGGGCTGGAAGCCAATGCATGCAAGGGGACAGAGCCTCACTCCCAGTCTTCAGCAAGATCGTCTTCTGCAGGACCTTGGACTGGGCGTCACTGGGTGGATTCCTGAGGTATGCCTGGCCTGTCCCAGACCTCACAACAAAAATCTGAGGACCCTGCATGCATATCAGAATTGTCGTTACATGCTGGGTGACAGTCTGGTCAACTGGAAGTGAGTGCTTTGGAAAGGACATGTGCAACAAGACCAGATGCAAGGGTAGCCTATTTGCAAGCAACATCAGATGACACTGCACTATGCTGTTAAGCGAAGGCATGCAGCTCATGTCTGGAGGAAACCAGCCCAGTCGCTTCTGCTATTTCGGGCTATCACGTGCCTGCATATGTCTGCACGAGGTCTCTGACTGGGTGCAAGGCAGCAGTATTTGCTCACCTGGTTCTCTGGCAGGTATGTCTGGATACCCTCAAAGCGGGCCTTCTCAGGAATCAAGACATGCTCCACCTCAAACTCGTCAAAGGGCGGGCTGTATACTGTGGTCCAGGGCCGCCCGGGGACTGCATTGCCATTCAGGATGGCAGGAGGGCCGCGCTCATATGTGAGAGACTCACATAGTACTGCAGTATCCCTGCAAGATCAGCAAATCAAGCATTACTCATGCTGTCTACCTCATGCTGCAGGAAATCTATGCTGTGTATCCCAGACAAGCTCCCTCAGCCCTGCACCGTTCTATCTCAGCTCACATCGTGCCAGACTGACGTTCTAAAATGACAGCTGCTGTCAACTCAGGACCTGCAGAGCAGCTGCGATGCTGTAGCAGCATTGCCAAGCAATGGCACAAAGCTTAAGGAGATACACCTACCTCAACTTTGGGGTGAGGCCGGCCCTGATGACATTGTCTGAGGTGGCCATGCACTCCACAAGCTCCCCAGAGATGTACGCGTGCGGCACATTAGCTGCCAAGTAGATAGCCTGCAACAAGCCTTGCATGTTGAGCCCTTGAAAATCCCCATGAAGGCTACTCAGGAAATGATAATACAGGACAAGTGACAAAAAAGCAGCCTTTTTTCTAACCCTGCTCCCACTGACAATGCAACCAAAATACGCCAAAATACATGTCTTTTTCCCTTCAAGAAGGCATAGGTACCTACACACCTTTGCCAGCACAACTAGGTAACAAGAGCTGCAACTCCAACACAAAGGCGCACCTGGCCGGCCTGGAGCTTGACCAGATTGAGAAAGAAGGCTGACAGAATGCCCACGTCCTGTGGGTACTGCTTGTTCAAGCGCAGCGCCAGCTCCTCCTTGTCTGTCAGAGGGCGCTCCCCGCTCTTCTGGATGGCCTTCAACCTGCTCTCCATCGCTTTGATCGCTGTTGCCACCTAAAAAGTGCATTTTGCTCTATTGCTTCTGCACTTATTACAGGGCACCGGGAAACACATCAATCCAAGGAGATTGACCTCACAGCATGCTAGGCATGCAGGCCAGGCATGTCATGCTGCTGCACACTAAAAGAAACCCTGGATTAACCATAGGAAGCTCACCTTAGAGGCCTCGGCTGTCATGAGAATCCCAAAAGCTGCCTTCAGTGCTGCCTTTGACCCGGTTGTCTCCACAGCAGACGCAGCCACCTGCAACACATCCCTCTCTTTGTTCCAGCGTCCGTATTGCATCATGAGCCCAGCAATCATCACTTTACTTTCCTGATCCTCGAGTGGACAAGAAGTGCGGAGAACAGGAGGTTGTTACGTCTCCTATGAGGTCGCGCAGCTCTGGCACGCTCTTGAGCGCCTCTGTGAGCTCCTGGTGGGGCACAAAGCCGCACAGCGCCTCAAAGTCTGTGATGGCAATGGCCATCTCTGGCTTGTGGTTGCTGTCCTTGTACACCTGCACATGGCCATTCACAATGTCAGGCCAAAGGGCCTCTTAAGACATCTGGAAAACATTCTCCCACGATGGCATGTGCTGGGTACCAAGTAAGGCTGCAATTGCGTGCTCGTACCATCAATGCTGGGCTCGCCCTCTTTAACAATGAAGCGCGACATCGGCTTCCTTTGGAGGTTCCTTTAGTCGACGTGCTCTGGTGATAGGTCTAATGACTTGAAGTGCCGTACAGGCCAGGACTCCGGCTGCAGGAGACCGGTCAATGGGAAGGACCTTGCATGGCGAATATTACAGTCTGAAAGCAGGGGCTTACATCTGGTGACTTGGCATGCAGCCTCTCCGCCAGCGCCTTGTCAGGGTGGGACTGTATCGACAGAGCAGTCTCGACTGACAGCACCTGCACAGATCGGCCCACCTTCTTTCAGGGGCCCTGTGTTGCTGCACCACACATTGCTTGAGGGCAATCACTACAGGGTGCCTCAGTGCTACGCAGCACTTTGCATAGAAGTTGCACAAAGTCATAGCACATGTTTATGCGGAAGATGGACGCCTGTGAATGCGCACCTTGAAGAGGAATGGGATGTCACTCCCAAAAAGAGAGCCAACGCTGCCCAGAGCTGATGGGTTTGCTGCAATCCAGCTGGACAGGGTCTGCCCCTCTGCGCCCTCCACAGTTGCTGGGCCGCTAGGGTGTGTGCCCATCCTACAAGTCCACCCCAGTCTAAGCGCGGCACAGTAGCAGACCACTCGGTGGTTGCGTAGACCATGCACCTCTGCAAGCCGCTGGGGTTCTGGGATACAAGGAGCAGAGTTCACATGTTGACCAGCCCAAAAGTGGAAGCTGCAGCTAACTCATCATTCATCGCTTTTCTGACCAGTCTATGCACAGACTTTCCTGTTCGTTGACATCTTAAGCGCTCATCTTACCATAGTTCAGCGTAGGGCTTTTCGTTGTCTACCTCGCCCCCTGCTCCCTCCACCAACGCTGCAACCTGCAGGGCGAATTGACAGGTATTTGCAGGACGCCTAGGCCGGTCAGAGAGGCGGTACGCGTCGTGCTTTTTCAGGAGGCTGATGCAATGCATGGACGGCCCCACAGATCGGACACTCACAACACTTCAAAATCTCTTTCGATCCGGCTGAAAAGTACTATATTGCCACCGAATGATAAAGGTACGTCCTTCTGTTGGATCCGAAACATCGGTCCCCTGTGGTTTGGCAATATTGTACGGCAAGCTGGCCTCCAGCATATACACCTTTTCTCGCAGGAGCCTGAAAACTGTGATTCTGCTTTGCGGATAATTCAAAGCAATATTTGGGGTGCCACTGCGCTGTTCCCGGCCCTTAAGCCTCTCACGCTAGACTTGGCAAGTGAGTCATCACTGTACACAGACCACCATTGAGTCCAGCCCAGCAGAGCCCTCAGGCGGCCCCATCGTCTACTACTACAGTATGGGCAACACTTACCGTGCTCCCAATCTTGCCGTTGTTGCGGCCGGCTTTCCTTCCCCATGCATAGTTCTGCGCGGGGCACCTAAGCTGTAACATAGTACAGCCGGACTGCGCTCCAAGGAAGCTTCCAGTTCCTAGGGAGACTACTATAGCTTACAAGGTGTCTGCGTGATGCTAGCGCGCTCAGTACTAGCAAGTAGACTGTCCTATAGAGAGTCGTTTGTACATGATGAATATGTTGCGAACATCCATCAAATTTCCCCACAGAAACCCCACTAGGGTTTGGGGTGAGGTACTGCAACTTACTTCCGGAACGGAGAAGGTCCCACTCGTATACCTGACTTATGCCTAGACAGCTTCGTGCTGTCTGTGGAGGTTTGCCTCGCATGTTGGCGCATCTGCGCTGACTGCAGGGGAGGTGCCTGCAGTCAGCCATGTGCATGTCACCCAAGCATGGGCTGGCATGTCGCGATGAACCATTTAAGCGGGAAAGCATACCACAAAGCACCACGAAGCGGGTCTGGAATGAGGCCAGGCGCTCTGTGCTTTCTGGGCTGGCCATAGCTGCATGTGCACTCTGCTTGCTGGCCCTCTATGCTCGCCTCATGCCGCCCTTATCGGTGCGATACCCCTGCAGCTGATTTACAAAAGTTTAAGTAATGTGTCAGCTTGGATGATGTGCCCAGACCTCTGCTAGATTTGTGATAAACAGCTGTACTGCAGGGAGCGGATTGGGTGGCTCTGAGGCGGTTTCCGCCCCTGTCTATTGATCAGCTAGCCGATCAGAGGGATGTCGTGCAGCGCTATGCGTTACAGCATCCAGTAAACCTCTGCTACATGCATACAAACCAGAATTCTGTCTTGCTATGTCCGGACTTGCAAGATGACCATGCATCTCAACTTTGCTGGATGGCTAAGCACATGACTTCCCGCAGGCAGCCCTGCTGGCAGGATACACCATGGTTTATGTCTTCATGCAGACATTTGCCATTCCTGGCACAGTATCCCTCAGTCTGCTGTCCGGAGCGCTATTTGGCATTGTGCGAGGCCTTCTGCTTGTAGCAGGTTGCCATTGTACCTCCTGCTCTTATCTCCTCATTTTGACTTCCGCAATAGCATGGACGCTTGTTGGCTGGTGTTGCTACTGCGGTGGCCCAAGATACTCCAATGATTGGCCTTGCATTTGTCTTGGTCCATGCTGCTGCAAAGTTGAACTCCCGGGAACATGACAACGTACAGCATGAGGAGTCTGACATGAAGATGTTGGTGCAGTGGTGTCAACCGTTGGGTCCTGCGCATGCTTCACGCTGAGCAGGCTCATAGGGCGAGCCCTGGCCCGGGCAATCTGGCCAGACCAGCTTGCCAAGTATGCCCAAGAGGTGTTGCCCTGGCTCTTGAGGACTCCAGCAACTACCTCTCAGTCATGTTGGGGCTTCACTATCTCCCCTACATGCTGCAATTCATGTGACATGCGCATGGATGTGATAGTGTGTCATCTGGTCTTTCAGACCTTTTGATGTACCTTAGACAACGATTAAGGTACCATGGCTGCCTTGCAGGTTGACAGAAGGCGAGGAGACCTGTTCAACTACCTCATCTTCCTGCGCGTAACACCTATCCTGCCAAATATCTTCATCAATATTGCCTCTCCAGTGGTGGACGTACCACTGCGTCCCTTTGCTTTAGGTGTGCTGAATATACAATCTGGCTGCACAGCGTTATATGAAATTATTTTCCTCAGCATTCATGAAGGATTCAAATGTCATCTCAATGCAGAATGGCTGTGCATTTGCACATGATATGTGCAGCAGCTCTATGCTGTAAGAAGAGCGAGTACGTGCTCAAGAGTTCTGCGTCAAGGTGATTGGCATGTCATGTTCAACTTTCTGTCTTGTCTGCGTGCAGCCACATTTCTGGGCTGCCTGCCTAACAACTTTCTGGCTGTCAACGCGGGCAGCAAGCTGGGCGAGCTCAAGTCCTTTGCTGATCTGTACGACTACAAGATTGTCCTGGCAGGTGTGGCGGTCTACCCTATGGCTGCACAAAGAGACATCACTTTGACTATGATGACGTCCCTGCGCCCTTTGCTACAAGCAATTGCAGGTCTGCTGCATGCTGTTGGGATTGCAGCTCCGACAGAGCTACGGGGAGATGTAAAGGCAAAATTATCCTGAGTAACTCAAGCTGCCTGGCGGTGGATATTTTGGATGTACACTTACAGGCTGACTTGCAGACTGCATGTGGATGCAGGGTGTGTAGTGGGTGCTATTGCACTGGCTCCCATGCTGTGGCGGAGGAGAGCCAATGCGAATGGGAGGCAGCCCTCAGGGCGCCATCCGGATGTACATCAGGAGTGAGATGTGTAAAGTGAGACAGCTCTCCAGGCTGTCTTATGTATGGCCTGTGCAAGCAGCTATGAGGGATGTAAGTAAGCAGCTGCAGCAGAAGTATCGTAGTATACCCGTTCGGGTAGTCCAGCCCAGCCATATGCAGCTTACAATGGATCTGGTTAAGCTCGGCCAGCAAGCCCTTATTATCAACACAGCGCCCCAAGGTATTTGGCGCATGTCAGGAGAGTTGTCCTGGCGGGCACTTCTGCAGCGGGCTGATGCAGATTACAAAAGGCAGCTGGCCCAGAGAGGTGCCGTGGTTGGAGAACAGTGCAGAGCAGGTGCAGATCTGGACACTCGGTATAAGCAAAACAAGCATGTGAAGCAGACTGAAATGGCAAGAAAGTGGAGGAGTTGGTACGAGTTGTCAAGGCGCTCTCCAGGAGGATCTGGGCCAGGGGCAAGTAAGATCATAGTGTAATGGCAGAACCACACATTCAGCTGAGTGGACGTCAAGGAAGTTGCGGGTGTTGGAGGGGAATACTCATGAGACTGACATGACTTGCCAATGCTTGACGAACGACAACATGCACGTGGGTTTGAAGGCTCTTCACAGGCTTGCGATGAGTTTCTATGATGCTCACACCTTACAGCCACTGCCCAACTGACAACACTGCATGCGCAACGTGTGCAGCTCAAACCCCTTTGACTTGCAGAAGTGCCAGCATGCTGTTCTGGACTCCTTCTGTGATGCCTCGCCTCACAAGGCCACTGATTGCAATTGGAAGGGTCCCAGACCACCCTGTCTGATCTGATAGCAAGCAGGGTCACCTACTATCATGCGTTCTGGCTGCCTATTTGGAACCTGTCTTGTCTTGTCTCGCAGCAGCCGTGCAAGACTGTGCTACCAATCCCGAGCAGTACCTGTGGCTAGCCTGAGCAAGCTCAACCCCAAAGTAAAAATATTGCCGGCTGTGAAACACAGCTGCACTGAGAATGACTGTCTATCCTGGAGACAACATCCACTATCTGTGTGTGTCGCTCCAGGACTTCATACTCGGTCTCTCTGTCTCTCTACAATGTGCACTAGCCTGAGAACGAAATGGCGCCCTGCTACTGGGCATGCCTGCTGAATCAAGCTTGAGGATCTGATAACATGCGTTCGTGAGGTGTGGGACTGATGTGTTGTATTGCTGTTTAGAGTGCTTGGTGCGTTGTGAGGGACACTGTGTCTGCTGACTGGTCTGCCGTCTCAGCCTGGTCCGATGCTGTTCTAGGCTAGGAGAATAGGTACAGTACCCACACTTGTATATAAAAGCATTAAAGTTATTTCATCGCGTTGCTCGCCTCGCTGAGGTTCTTCTCGGTCACGCCCCGCACGCCCCGCCCAAACTTCTCCTTGATCTTTTCGTCAAGGTTGGCGTGTAGCGGGAAGACGACACGCGCGGCCTTTGCAGCCGCTTCCGGAAAGGCTTTGGTGGCAAAAGCCTGCAGCATAGGTCAAGGTTATTGATTCCTCCGTGTGACGAACTGACGTGTGTAACTCCTGCAGCCCGTCGTTCGCGTAGATCAGGGCGCTAGGTATACCTGGATGAGAACCCTCTCCATTGGCGTATGCCACAGTGAAAGTGACGCCATGACTGGTGTCTGGGAGGTTTGACGAGGTCGAACTGGGAAAGCTGTCCACACGGCTGGCAGAGTATCTACGTGCTTGCCGTCTCGATGACCCCGACAGGCTTTGAAGGAGCTTCTGTGGTGTTGAATGAACGAGCGGTGCGTGCGGCGGTCACCCGCGAGGGGATCGAGCTTTTGTGTGGCCTTCTCAGAAATTTCGGTTTCTGCCGGGAGTGCCTCAGCAGTCGTCTCAGCAGCTGACTGGACAGGTGTTGACGTCAGTTCCTGGGATGCTCTCTACAGTTGTCAAACCTTCGTATGGCTCCTGAGTGCCTGAGGCTGTGCTTGACTGCAATTAGAACCAAAGAGCCCGATCAGTCGCAGGGTGCATAGTCTCCCAAGTGTTTGAGGAGACTTGCAGTGTCCTGACCGTTGAACGGCAATCTCGATGATCCTGTCATGAGAATCTCCGATCCGATCGGGGCGCTTCGTAAGGCTCCGAGCGCTTTAACGATGCAACGTGGCAGCTGGCAGCTTGCTATGTCTGGCCTCGTACACACTTTATCGGGTTTACAGCCCAAGTCTCCCGTGCTTGGCACATAATCGAGCGTCATCCGCCGCTAATATAGAGTAGCAGGGTGCTCGATACCTACAGCTGTACTCACAGTCACAATCGAATTTCATCATGGCGTGGAGCTCAAAAAAGGGCATGTGGGGCCGGCCCCTGACTGCGTCTCAGGCGTTTCATACTTGCACGGTCAAGATCCCAACGCGTCTGAGCTTCACAGTCGATGTTCCTGCTGGAATCTATGGCTATCATTGTCTGTCTGTTGTTCGAGTCTTCATCTAGCTCATTGCAGCAAGCTCTGCATCCCAACACCTTGGCGACAGTTGGGCCCAGTGCAGCAGGATGAAGCCGTGCTCAGCAATCTGCAGGTACACATCATGCTGCCCCCTGTTCTTGGGAAGCTCTGCAGCTGACGCCAGCTGCCTAGTTCGCCACCATGCTCTCAGCCTCCTTGACAAAGCCATCCCCAGACCACTCGTTATCTCCGGAGAGCCCCACCCTGGCTGCCTTCTTGGCAGCTATGGACTCCCTTTGCATGCGCACCAGCTCGTGGTGCGTGGTGAAGTAGGGCAGGCTGGCGCCCCTGAAGTCCTCGATGCTGTTGAAGCCGTGGTTGCTCATGAATTGCTGCAAGCCACAATGCACCGTCAGTCCAGCGGTCTCGCACGCGTACCCCTAGTTGCATAGCGCTTCCAGTGTGGGAGCTGCTTCCTCACAACGTGCGAGATGGCTCAAGCTGATGCGGCAGCGGTGAGGCCTGCAATTGTCTCGTCAGCTGGCGCGCCGTCTTGAGGCATATGAGAACGCAAAACAAGCTGGAAACTTCTGGGCATGGCATGGTATGTATGACCAATTGTTCACAAGGCTAGGAGCATACCTGCAGACCTCCGCAGAGCTGCTTGACGAGCGGGTACCCATGCAGCATGACGCCTGTGCATACCTGCAAGCGACTGCTTCTGTGAGATGAATCCCCCGCCCAAGGCTGTGGCAGCCTTTCAGTACAGGAAAATGACCAAGGGCTTGCAAAGAAGAGCAAGACCCATCCTGCAAGGTCCAGCTGCTATACACTGTAAGAGCCCACAAGCACCAGAAGCGTGGAAAAAGGAGCTGCATGATGGGCTGCGCGTTGCGTACCTGCACACTATTGGCTCCCAGCAGGAGGAACTCTGCAGCGTCCTGTCCTGTCTCGACCCCACCAATCCCGGACAGATCTCTGTTGTTGTCAAAATCTGACCTGATGAGCTGAGCGATGGACATGACCTGCGCAGCGTGAGCGAGGTCTTGAAGCGTAAGTTGTTTAGCAACTTATTCCACGTTCCCTCATGTTGGTGCACACAAGCACTGGCACTATTACACAAGGTGAAAGCACATCCTGCAGACCATTGTCCAGGGAGGCAGTTCTTGGCCAATTTGGAGACTGATTTTCCTGAAAGGGCAGTCACCTTGGCGAGCGCAATAGGCTTGACAGCGCGCGAGGAGTAGCCGCCAGGGGTCGTGTAGCCCTCCACAGAAGGTTCTGGGCGCAGGGTTTCCAGGTTGATGCCCATGACTGAGGTGATGGTGTTGATGGCCGCCACACCCTCGCAGCCCGCCGTGAGCGCTGTGCGCGCTGGGAAGGCAATATCGGTAATGTTGGGGGTCATCTTGGCCCACACCGGCTTTGTCGCCTTGGCGTTGATCCAGCCGCACACCTCCTGCATGTGAGCAGCGCCTCTGTCAGAGTATCACAAACATGCGCAATTCCCAAGCTTCCATCAGGATATATGTCTGTGTCTCAGCGAAATGGCATGGTGAGACTGTAATTTCGTGGCCTCTCTTTCGTAAGAAGTTGACAGCCTTCCATTTTTCGCAGCACACAGGAGAAACTGCCTCAAGCTTTGAATAGCATGAGCACTCACCTCAAGCAGATCACAGTCCTGGCCCATGGCCATGCCCATCTTGCGCTCAGGCATGCCATGCGGGCAGCTGAAGTTGATCTCAAAGGCGTCCACGCCCGTCTCCTCGCATCTCTCAATCAGCTCCTCCCATGCATCCTTGTTGTACTCCTCCATGATAGACGCTATGAGTATCCTGCAGCGCAATGTAAGTACGGAATCAAAAGTGTAGTCAGCGACATAACCCTGCAACAATCGCTCCACTGTAGACCAAACGCCATGTACACTCTAGTGCATGCGTGCTTCATTGCGGTAGAGCCGCAGCCAGTATTACAAGGCGAAGAAGGATGGAGTAGCTTGCCTGTCAGGGTACTCTTGCTTCAGGCGCTTGAACTCGTCCAGCATCGTCTCCAGAGGCCTGTCGCTGATGAGCTCTATATTCTCCCATCCGATCACCTGTATAGAGACCGTCATCAGAACACACACGAGAATGGCTGTGACAGGCTTCAAGGGAAGTCATCCTGGGCTGCACTTCAGGTGCGGTGCAGGCTGCATGGAGCCTACCTCTTTCTGACACCTCAACTTTGCGTACCGAGGAGTCACATTGACAACCTGCAGAGCAATACAAGAGTGAGAGAAATGCCATGACATATGAGCTCATGGGGATCTGGGTCTTGTGTCACCTCAACAACATTGCAGTCTCTAGGTAAGATATCTTCAGGTTAACTACTCTAGCCATACCTTGGAGCTGTCCAGTGAGACTGTCTTGGCTATGACTGCTCCCCAGCCTTCATCAAAGGCCTTCTTCATGACTGCATAGTTGGTTCCAGGCGGACCTGCAACGCTCTGACGCCTCTCAGAATGCCAAACTCACTGCACGGGCGTTCTCCCAATCTGGGTGTACTGCAGGGCTCTGCACCTCAAGAGGGCAGCACAACACAACCTAGATACTACAGGTACAGAAGATGTCTCTGCTGCTGTACCTGAGCCAATCACAAAGGGATTGGGAAGGGTCAGGCCGGAGAAGTGCTTGACTGTAAGGTCAGGCCCATCAGCTGCCCGGCCATCAACCTGCAGGTCAGCTGATCGGCTATAGTCCCTCACACCACATATATCACCGTTATACCGTGGAGTTCACGTCTGCCATCAGCCGTCTGAGCTCAGCAGGACTTAACACTCCTACAATAGGTTTCTCGCACCAGATTTGCGACTGGGCTCTCCACACTTCTTGCTCCATTCCCAGACAACGCCAGAGTCTTTGAGGCACATCTGGCTCTGCGCGACCTGCCCTCCTGTCTCCCTACATGACCGCTTAGATGTCAAGATGGATGCAGCAACGCTGTGCGAGACAGCGAAATCACTGAAGGAAGACGCACAGGCCCACTTCATTGGATGACAGCTCAACCCTGATCTTCATTAAGTCGATGACGTAGCGAGAGCACATACCTAAGGGCCTCTCTGAGGGAAGGCTACAGATGCCCTTCCTTCTCAGCACTTGCTGCTGTCTTGGGAGCACCGTCATCTCCACATCTGTTTGTACTCCCAATGCTTTCACAGAATTTGCGCTTTCATCGGAAGGTCTCCGAATAAGTGGGGGAAGATCTGTGTCTCACGTGGACCTGACGTGGATACCGAGAAACATCTAGTCAGCTGTAACAAGTTCTGGGCCAGGTGGCCATCCACTCCGTAGCTTTTCCCCGGCCAGACCATGTTCATACTTGACTTCATATGCACAGGACCAGCCACACCAGTGTGTGGTTGCAGGCATGCTGGCTTGTGATGCACAACCCACATGTGGATTAAGTGCAGCACATCCCATGCCATAGCATACCTTCTCACGCAAGTAGGCATGTGGGCTGCCCGATGTTGCAGCTGCAGGGCTCATGAACAATATGGAGTGCCTGCCACAGTAAGGCACTGTTCCAGGATTGAGGCTTAACTTTGATGCCTCGAGTCAGGCTACAACGTCTGCACATGTACTGCCAAAAACTAGCATGACATGCCAGCCTGAATGATTGCTGGTCTGCGCTTGCTCCCACATATTTGACTTGAAGCCTTTGGCATACAACAGGGTTGTCCGCTAGAGCATAGGCTGCATCAAGCTAGCTTGTCAAGGTGATCTCTCAGGCCCACCACGTCTGCGCCTGTGACCCGTGCGAGCTCCTTCCCGCCTTTGAAGAATGCAAACGTGGGCTGCACATCAGACACGCCAGATCAGCATCCTACCTTGTTCTGACTTCAGCCCACAAGCTGCTTATGGTGAGCCTGTGATGGGCTGCACCCTTGTTCCTCACGTCCGTGATGCAGCAGCTATGAAGGGCTGGAAGCTGAGGCAGCGTATAGGGGCAATAGCCCCTGAAGGCTATACATTCCTGTCTACCCCTTCCCTGACTTCTCTGACGTTTAGCACTGCTGTGTTGTAAGCCCAGAAGGCCTGGTCTGAGCAGCAAAGAAAGAAGCTAGTAACTCACCACACTGCTGATGTTGCTGTCAACCACAGTCTTCTCTATGCTTGGCTGGTCAATGTCCACCTTTAGGAACTTTGCCTGGGCGCCAGCACAAGCTGCATGTAAAGTCACAGGCCAGACAAATCGATGCAGCAAAGTATGCCAGTACTGTAGCTTCAAGGTAAGAGGTCCAGATAGTGGACACTGAATGCCATGAACAAAGCTGCTCACATCTGGGTATTGATGGCTGAGCCGCTGGTACACTGGGGCAATGACCTTGCCTGCATCACCAACACCACTCATGCCCGCACATGAGACGTTTACCTCTTCAACTTGCACTTCCAAGGAGAACCTACTATTTGCATGACACCACGGCATTAAATGGGCCTTGGCAAAATAATTGGACTGTAGGAGGCATCACATGGGTCCATGCCAAGTGTTCTGGTACTCCTGAAGAGCTTGCTGGATTGCGCGGAGGCAGATTGAGAATACTTACATGGACCACACCAGGCAGCGGAATAGTCCACAACAGCTAGCTTTCCTGCATCTGCACTCAGCAGCGCAGTTGCAGCATGGCATATATGGCATTGATGTATACATCTTGCCGTATGCCATTAATATGCGGCACCGCAGGCTTGAGATGCTTGTAGATTGCAGAGAGGTTTGTTCTTCATGCATGCTTTGACTTCTGCCATTTATCTAGATGAGGCAAAGCAAGGAAGGCACCATTGGCAGACGCAATCTCCTTTTTAAAGTCTTCGTCTGATGTCACCTCAATCACTGAGCCAGTCTCTGCAGGGCATTGACGTGTGAGCCTAGGGCAGGAGCCATATCAGGATGACACAGCTTGAGCCACCTCAATGCCACACCTGTACTCAGTGACCTCCCGTGCTGTAGTACTAAGCTCTGCGACTGCAGTAAGCGAGCACGAGGCAAGCCGAGCAGCGATCGTCTCACTACATGCTGCATGAGTTGCTGTAGTTGCAACTGGCTTTGCCCACCAAAGGTGCGACCTATCTATCCTTCGCTGATCAAAAGGCAATTGTGGGGGTAGATGCGTCGTCTGCTGTGCCTAGCCTGACGAGCTTTGCAGGTCAACGGACGGCTCGGTGACTCAGCAATGATTGCACTCGCAGGCAGCTCTGCCGCGAATCACAGGTGTCAGATGAGCACAAACGACTTTCAACCACACGGGTGTCCTGGAAAGCTTTAAAGTAAGCCTGTTGTCCCTCATGGGCTCTGTTTTTATAGCAGCGCTCAACAGCACATGTGCGCATGTGCCTGCGTCATGCCGTTTGGTTGTGCCGAGTGCAACCTCCTGGGCCCTGGAGCTGTAGCAGCTCTGCATGCTTGAACACAACAGCACTTTTGTCCCGGTTTGCGAGAGTAGAGCAGCCCGAGTGAGTGTGGCTACGTCACCATTTCAGCTGATCTGCGGTTGCCCTACAGCAAGGAAGTCACCATACCGCGTGTACCCAGGAGGGAAAACTAGACGGAAATGATTTTCAGATTGAGACCATCCGTTTCTGAGCGTCCCATCCACACTTGCTCCAGTTTAAGCCCCCTCAGGAAAGGTGGGACATGCACTCAAATGGCCCTTCGCGGTGGTGCCCCCTGTAAAACGTCTTTTGCTCCTGATGCTTCAGCATGTTTGAATTGAGTGACCAAGATCCGTTCTCTGAAATCACTCGATGCAGTCTCATAATTACTGCAGTTCCTGATGCAGGCCTTAGGCACAGGCATCAAAGGAAGGGATCCTGCCGTGTGCAAGCTGCAGAAGATGGCCAGGATAGCAAGCCGCAATACGGACTGCTCTTAGAGTGCGATGGCGTGCTGTGTGACACACATAGAGAGGGACATAGAGTGGCATTCAATCGCGCATTTTCAGTGAGTCCTTTGCTTTCTTTGCACAGACAATACTTCTGCCCATGTCCTCTCTCCTCATAGGTATGCCCTAGGACACCACAACATAGCGCCAGCTCTACATAGCTGCACAATATGTCAAGACTGCAGGGAGCCATGTGCAATGATGGCTCATGGAAGGAGAGGGATAGTGCTTCTACCCAGCATGTACAGGACTTGGGTGTTGGCATCTTATTAGCAACATTGCCATTGATGCAATCAGAAGCACAGGTACATGCCAGCTTTCAACATGGTTTTTTTGTCTGTGCAGGAATTTGGCCTAGACTGCATGCACTTCAATCCTAATGTGTACCACGACCTGCTGCGCTGCGGGGATGGCTCCGCAGAAGGCCTCATCACAGCCTTCTTTGACGTGGTAGCTGCCAGAGCCCCTCTCACAATACATACACCATGCAGCTCTTCCCTGTGCAGTGCAGAGTGCTGGAAGGTGTTTATGAAGGCATTTCTGTGGCTCCGGTGCGAGTCGAAACACGAGAGCAACAAAACTGCCTCTCATTAATGACCTCAACATCCTGTATCTGAGGGTTCTTATTGCACCTGTTGTACTAAAAGGAAAATTTCGCAGATTGAATGTGCCAATGGCTGGTTGCAGGTGGGGTGGCCAACAACATTGGCCACAGCGGACAGGAGGCCCTTTGTGGCAAAGGTGCATGAAGCAAAGCAGAAGCACCTGAAGGACATGGTGCTGATGGGCGAGATCCCCCTTAGAACAGGTATCGCATACGAACAATTCCTCTGAGAGCTGATAGAAGATCATGATTGCCATTTTCATCTGGCGGGAGCATCTCATCATTGAGTATGACTGGGCTTGTAAGCACCTCTGCTCTTCAGACATAGCGCTGAGATCGATGCAGGCTGGTGAGCACATTTTCAAGTGGGCAAGCCCTGATGCACAGTGTCTAGTGCAGGAGCCAAGGACTTTGTGCAGCAGGCAGTTGATGCGGGCGCCAAAGTGGCGATTATTGCAGGCACCTGCTCAACACCTGAGGAGAAGATTGCAGAGGCAGCGCTAGAGAAGCTTGGGATTGACTCAGCAGACAGGTGCCTCTCTATTTGCTTGGCAATGCTTTTGGAGGCCGATTTCGCCCGAGCCTTAAGGCTTCCAGACTGTGAGATGCTCTTATGTGATCCAGGGTGTCATGATTGAGCTACTCAGACTGCTCAAGACTCAATCATGATGCCTTCCACGCACATGTGAGCATTGTGCAGTAATTATGCTCCTGCATTGTGTCGGCGTAGCTGTATAGAGCATGCAGGTACAACCCAGCACCAAGAGTAATGCAGCCCCAGGGGTTCATGCCCCTCAGACTCCCACATGATCAGGTGTGCTGATGCAGGATGCGAGTCTTCATGCTGGGTGCCTCAAGCCCCTCAGAGCAGCAGGCTTCTCGAGGACAAGCACCTGAGGAGGAGCTGTCCCTGGAAGCCCAGTTCACAAGGGCACAGGCCAGAGTGTGTTTCTTTCTATCTCTGGCAGCAGCTCTTCTGCCAGAACGCCTTTCTCTCTCAAGTACATATGTGAGGAGATGCATGCTATTGCTCTCTCAGCAGCGAGAACGCAACTTGAAGTGAAGGATGCAAATTGCAGATACTCATGACTCCCACACCATCTCGCCAGTGCTCACATGGCGGTCACCTGTCATGCAAATTAAGAACACATGGGCGTAGCCCAACCGACATGCTATGTGCTGCCGTGCAGATCAAGGAGGACCAGGCATCAGAGTTTATCATGTCCTTGCGGCAAGACAGGGAGACCAGCGTCCCCATCGGCATAGACCCCGCTTTGCTGCTGGCCGCCAAGAGAGGCAAGGGGCGCCTGTCTGCTGGCTTCCTGGCAGCCTGCATAGCCACGATGATGCTGCCGCTGAAGCAATGCGCGGTTGTTGCGGGCAATGGCGCAATCATGAGGGTGCGCTCACTTGTCGGAGTGTTACAGCCTCCTATTACGTGTAAAGGTTTCAGAGGAGCTCTGTGATGCACAAGATGGATGATGTGGGCATGCCCAAGCTGCAAAGGGTGCGGTGTGGCAGTCAGGAGTTGAGTTGGGCGACATGCAGTTGTCCTCGCATGGGAACACATAAAGCATCTCTGCAAGACCGCTCTCTTTGGTGAGAGGGAGAGCTTCATGGCAGGTGATGTCTGGTGCAGGTGGCAAAGGAGGCAGGAGTGGTGTCAATAGCCGTCCCGCCCCCGCTGTCTGCAAGAGGGACATTCCCATATGCTGACTACTCCTTTGATGGCTTTGGACCTGGAGGTGGCATCACATGGAGGCGAACAGCCAGCATTCTGGACAAAATTAGTGCATGAGACTGGAGAAGGGAATGTGTGATAAGGTGGCCTTGTGAGATCCAGAAGCATGAGGCGCTGCCAGCAGGCAATGAACCTGAATAGCAGGCCCAAGGGACACAGGCTTGAGGCACAAGCTCCAGGTTTGAGATATTGTGCCGCATCACAATATCTGAAGGAAGATCTGACATTGCAGGCGACGGCCGACAGCAGCCGATTCCTCCGGCCACGTGGCGCACCATGCATGTGTGATGATCACCATGTGCACATGAGATGATAATGCATATGCATACTGCTCTGCTGAAGACCGATGGTACCACCGTAGATAGCTTTCACAGCCATCCAGCTCTTTCACATCAATAGCCTCATTCTCGCCATCAGTAGACATGTATGCTAGCCAGGGATCTGACTCGCCATGATTCCAAGCTTGTCTTATCAGGCGCCACCCCAGATCATCAGGCATTGGGCAGCAATGTCAGAAACATCAGCCCTATAGCTATGCTGCAAGAAGCCTTTGCATCGACTTAGTTTCAGCTAGAGGTCAATCGCATTCAGCTGCTCGTCAGGCAGGATGCTAGATGTGGCTGTGACCTTGTCAATCCAGCCGTCCAGGCGTGACTTAAGACCAGCTGCCTGGTCAAGCGTCAGCACTCGCGGCTGCACCCATGAGACCTGCATGCACCAATCTCCTCCTTCAGGTGGCTGCACATGCTCTGCATGAGCAGACATTGGCCAAGCTCGCCGACCAGACCTAGTTCTCAGCATGCGCTGATGACTCGTGCTGCACTTCTGTGGAGGGACACCAACCACAGTCGTAGGCATACCTGAGCAGTACAATTTCTCCCCGATCACAGTCGTAGCCATAGCTGAGCAGGACGATTTCTCCCGGGTGGCAGGACAGGCGTATGGGCATGTGTTCATTAACATGCTACAGGGCTTTCAAGATGCAGAAGGGACTGCACCTGGACTGTGGAGTCCACTTGGTCGATGATGCCCTCAATGAGGTGCAAGGACAGTGTCTTCATGAGCAGGAACTCCACGCCATCGACAGACAGCTTGGTGCGCTGCGCTATGGTCTCTAGGGGGATGGTCCTGCTCTCTGCTGGCAGCCTGCATGGCCACGCAACATTTGTTTGGTACCCTGGGATTTGATCTGTGCTTTCTCTGCAGTTTGTTCCTGCATATCGGGCCTACTGTTTTGTCCAACCTGCCTGCAGCCAGACTCCCTAAGCTGCTGTCAACCCTTTGGTCATACAAGCCTGGCGACCAAGATGCGTTGTCAAGCAGCATCTGCAAGCAGAGGACTATGAGGATATAGCCTGCATGAAGGCAGGCGACAAGGATCTGGGTGCACTGTACAAGAGCTTGTTTAGCAACTCAGTAATGCCACCAGGATGTGATGTTGTGGCTTACGTGAAGATGAGTTCCATGAGGCAGGCAATGGTGATCTTCTCGCGAAGCTTGCGCTCGTTGGCGACCAGCGCCGGCTGCGCGTTCAGCTCCGACGCATACTTGGAGCACAGGGCGTCGTAGGCGTGCAGGTCGCCATGATTGAAGGCGTCCAGCATCTCTCCCAGCCACGCGTAGGAGCTGCCCTCCAGCACCTTGGTCTGCAGCGCGCAGTGCCTGAGCTCAGCTCTCGAGACAAGGCCTCGTGTTGGGATGCTGCTGTTCCTGAGATCAAGACTCGTAGAAAGCTGGTTGATTGCATCTCAGCGTGAGCGCTTCACATGCATAAGCCCTCTGCATGTTGTCCCTCCCTCACTAAATATGTCTTCCCAAGTTAGAGAATCAGAGCAGGACTTACTATTTATGGCATGCAGCATCTCACAATACATGAGGACAGCTGGGAAAGGAGAGGGCATACGATGGGGTGCAGCAGCAGCTCTCCAAAGCTGTACACCTTGTCTCCCAGGAGCGCTGCCAGTGAGATGTCCACAGCCAGGGACTGCGCAGCAATCCATCAACATTACAACTCAGTTGCATTATCAATCATTGTGCAACATCTTCATACTACTGCCCTTGGGGCAAAACACAGCCTATTGGCTTGGTTCGCCATTCAGGGCGCTGGAGGCTGTACTGATTGACAAGCTATAGATGTGGCTGTCGTACTCAGCCAGCAGACAATCAGCGGCTCCTAGAAGGCTTGACCAAGGCTTCTCTCTGCGACATGCATGGGTATACAGGGGCTCTGAAGTACAACATCATCAAGAGAGCCTTTCCCGGAAAAGTTGAGATGCATGCCTTTGTCATAAAAGTGGCCAGCAAGAGCTGGCACTCAGGCTGCAAAACTTGAATGGCGCACCAGCTTCTGGTGCTCCTCGAGGCTGTCCATGGAGATGAAGGCCAGGTAGAGGAGGCTGCTCATGTAGAACTCCGCAAAGTCGCGCTGCTGCTTGTAGTACAGGCTGCGCACGTAGTGCACGATGGCGCTCACGCTGGGGTCCACCTGCAGGATAGATGTCCTCAGCATGAGAGATATTAATGACCGGGTGCCAAGACTCCATGCCCAGTGAACATCGCAGATCTCAAAGATTTTAGCAAAGGACACAACTGCAAGCCCAATGTGCGGGGTAACTCAATGTGACACCTGAGAGGTGTATATGCTGTACGTGCGCGCATTGCTGAGCCTAATAGAGCGTCATGCACACAAGACCTGAGCTGTTCATGCGGAAGGCCCTTGAGCTGGGACACAGAACTTGTAACCCCTGAGATTGCGTGGGCATCATTCGTGAATACTTCTACACTTTGCGTTCTGAGGGCATGGCAGCACTCACGTCTCCCATGGAGTCCAGGCTCTGCTTGCCCTCCTCAACGGCCGCCTTGCACTCCTTGGTCTGGCCCAGCACCAGCAGGTAGCGCGCCACATGCATGCGCAGGAACAGCAGCGGCTGCTCGCTGCGCGGCAGCTTGGCCTCTATCAGGTCCTTGATGACGCCCTCCAGGAACGCAACTGCATGGCATGGCAGTGTCACCATGAGAATCTGGAGCTGCGCCCCAGCCCTGGCATTTTGCCTTGGATTGAGCTCGCATAACAGCCGCTCTCTGCTCATGCAGGCCTTCAGCTGGAGGGGTTGCTCAACAGGGACCGCACGTGCCTCCCAGCTGAATGCCTGCCAGTGCGTGCAGAGACTTGCGATGAAGCAGAGAGGCTTTTGCATTGTTCTGTCATCTTGGGCTGAGCATGAAGCTCAACCAAGCCTCTCAGAAAGCAGATCAGTACATCACCTAAATCTTCATGCAGCCTTGTGCAGCACAAGGCTGATGACAGTGCAGCTGCTCAGACAGGGGGCAGAGAGGCCTCTATGCACAGCTAAGGGTGCTGCTTGCATACCTGCATCTGTGGGGTCCTTGTACTGCTCAGCTACAGCTACAGCGAGGTGTGCTAGCCGCAAGGGATTAAGTTTCTGGGCGAAGCTTGACAAGAACTGCGTGTAGAACGGGATGAGGACATCGGGAGCCTTGAACTCGGGATTCTGCAAGCTGTCCTCGATGGCCACTGTCAGCTGATGCCACAATTTTCTCTGGTAGAAGTCTGCACAGCACCAAGCCCTGTCAATCAGACTGATGCTGCAACATTGTTACACTGGAGTCAAAAATGCCCTGAGATGATGTCTCATTGGGTGCCCTTGGCAACCTGAAGCGCACCTGCAAATTGTTGGATGGCAGTCGCCAGAGAAGGATGCGAAGTCTGCAGGTCCTCCAAGTATTGCAGGCACTTGTCTGATCGCGCGCCAGGCATATTTGGGACGAGGCCACGAGCAGCAGCCTATTCAATCACTTGTTGCTTCCCTTTTGCATGTGTGATGGAGCAATGACTATGAGCGTCTGCAAGCTGCCGGGGCACTGTTGCTGCACCAGGTCGTTTCTGGTATAAATCAGTTGCGTACACTTGCTGTTTCTTTAATCGTTTACTTACACTGCAACTATTCAGGGTGAAGCTCAACGCTTTGAAGCTTTCGTGTATACACCTTGACGCCCTGCTGCTGAACAAGCCACCCTGCCAAGCGGGAGATGCTACAGTCTTCCACTCTTGAATACGGTAAAGAAAAGCAGCTATCTGCTATGGTGCATGCGCAAAAGGGACAAGACGCTCTGGAAACCCTGAAGCGCCTGATACGGCGAGGCCCCCTAAAACCCTATGAGATTATAGCGAGCAGGCGGCTGCACAGTGAGAATAGCTAGGCATCTTGCAGAGGGATTCCGGGTGGGTCAGGCATCGGCGAGACAAGATGGTGAGTCGCTGAAGCATGCACCTGGCTGTGTCGTGTCTGCTGAGCTTTGGGACAACACTCAAGGGAGCAAGCACATCTTCAGCAAAATCCCTTTACGCTTGTGCGCTGCAGACAGCGCATGGCTCTGTAGTCTGCATTGATTGTACACAGCTTTTGAGTCCGTCAATCAGCCCATCGCTTGGTTATGCGTGAAGCATGACCCAGTCATCCAGGTTTCAGGAGTGCGCTAGGGAGTTTATGTGCACGCCAACGACGGCTCCCGCAGTCCAAGCATGTCAACCATAACTAGGAGTCTATTGACAGAGACTTTCTTGTAGCGTCCCAGTATGTCCTGAGTTTAAGAGCGGATTGTGGTGCTGCAGCCTAAGCAAATCAATGAGATCAAGGACTTCCTCCTGACAGCCAGACGGAAGGACGCGAGGTCAGTGAAGATTAAGAAGACAGGGGATGTGACCAAGTTCAAGGTCAGGTGCAGCCGGTACCTGTACACGCTCTGCGTGACAGACTCAGACAAGGCAGACAAGCTCAAGCAGTCACTGCCCCCAGGTAAAACTCCTTTGCAGCAGACCATGTGCGTGGATCTCTGTGCTTACCTGCTCCATGTTATATCGTGATGGCATGTGTTGGTGCGCTCCCTACCACTGGCAGGACTGTTTCACCATGCCGCAGCCCGTCTCATCTGTGCTGATGTGGCTTATCACATGTGAACACGATAGCAACGCTTTTACACCACTCAACGCCAGAGTGTTCAGTGGTTTGAGCGTCACTGACGCTATGCAACCTAAGACATAAAGCTGGCGTAGGTGGTGTTCCTGTCTCACAGCTCGCTGTGATGATGCCTCATGATGGGGTTCAATCATCTCTTGCTGCTTGTGCAGGTCTCCAGGTGCAGGACTTGTGAGCACGGACAGCCATTGGAGCTAACGGGGTTGTCTTAGAGGAACACCTGGTATCTGTATGCAGCATAGCCATTAAGAACCACCATCGCACACAGCAGGAGTCCTTCAAGGGCTGAAGGGCCGTGTTGAGTGCAGACAGCACACAAGCAGCAGAGAGAGCCAGCATATGTTGGAGTGATCAAGATGGTGCAGAGTGTGATACCGCAATGCACATCACAAGAAGTCGACAACGATCAGTTGACCTCAGAAACCATGTAATTCCATCTACCTATCGTACAGAGAGCTAGCTGTTGCAGCAGCACAGGTGGCCATACTTTGGTCCTTCCTCCACCGCCATAGACAAAGGTCACACGCAAGCAACATCACTGCATTCTTCTCCTTTGAAACAATTACAGAGTACTCTAAACTAAATGCAAGTTTGCACCATGGCCATCTTGCATGTAGCTAGCTGCCTGCGGGGATCCATGCAGGTACAAATCCTCTATGGATTGCATAGGACTGTGATGTGCGCATGCTTTGCAATCACATCTCACAGGTGCCTCTCACCATGTCTCTGCCCGACCTCTGTACCGGCCTCCCAATCACAGTGCTCATCAATGACAGAGGTGCATATTTAGGCCAGGCACAGCTCTATGTTGGCCTCAATCTTGCCTAAGCCTGACATGAAAGGTGCAGAGATGATAGCAATGCTGCTCAGTGTCCTCCCGCCACAAGGAAAGACCCCTGGCCGCCAGACTGCGACAGCCTCCCGTTCAGTCGCGCGGGATGAGTGAAGTCTGCAGCAGTGCCTGCTCACAACACATCACTTCAGCCAGGCACTATTCAAATGGGCTGTCACATGAAGATGCTGTTGAAATTGCCCTGCATGTATGCCTGTCACTTGATGCAGCCCTGGCTGCGTCTAAAGGTCAGTGGCATAGACATTTTGAGATTCAGGACTGCGTGCTTCATTATCCTGCACTGAGGCAGTATGAACAGCATTATGGTGATACTAAGAGGACGCCTGACAGAAAGCCGAGTGCAGAGCGCAGACAGATCACATACATACTGCACTCTTGTTGGGGATACAGCTTCTCCCTGGATGTTACCTGTGAAGCCAATGTTGTCTTCGGGCACCATGGGCAGCTTTTTGGCGATGATGCCGCCCGGCAGGAAGCCTGATGTGATGTTGAATCCCGCAGGCTTGGGGTCGACTCCTGCATGCAGCATTGCCACTTCACCTTATTAACCTCACAAGATAGAGCAGCCTTGTGGACGGGGCGCAAGACAGAGCAGCCTCATGTGAGTGCAGCCCAAAGGTTTAGCGCTCAAATGAATGTGCTGAGCAGGTTGGGCAGTCGTGAGCCATGCAGCTCTCATGTCAGCTGCAGGGTCTCAGTGACTCACTCTCTGGCATGCACAGGCTCAATGCACGTGAGTCACATAAGCAGGAAGCATCACCAGCGTCACTGCATCCCAAAGCACCCTCAGCGCGCTGCAAGCTTAGCTTGTCAAAGGTAGTGGAACAGGAAAGCAAGACCCACCCAGAAGGGACATCTCCTGGAACTGGGGCACCCAGTCCCGGAAGAAGGCATCGTCGTCATTGGCATATTCCTGCAGCCAACGAGCAAGCTGCATCAGCAGGGATGAACCTGTATGAGACATCAGTCCCGCAGTCAACCCAATCAGACCATCTGCTGAGCTAGACCTATGACAGGATTCGCGCTGCCCCTGAGTCCAGCAATCCTGTAGGTGCTTGGTATGGTATCAAGTGCTTGTGCATCAGATGAGCTCTGGAGGTACCTTCACATAGTCAAGCGTTGAGGCGTTGATAGCAGCCAGATTGCGGTCGCTGTAGAGGTACCCGGCCCTGCCGTTTTGGTTGTAGATCTACAAAGGCATCAGGCATATGATCTTTGACTCATGCCAAAACCTTGCCATCCCTGCTCTTGCATATGCTAGCATGCCCTGTTAAGTTTTCAGCTCTCAAGAGAAGTACATACCAGCAGGACCTTCTGTGTTCTTTGATGACATTAAGATGTGCTTAGAAAATGCACCTCCTTGAAGTAATGGTTGTCAAAGACATTTGGCTGTGCTGTCATGGGGCCAGGACTGCCAATGCAGACAGGCCCAGCACCGCCAAATCCGGCGCCGTTTGCTGCGTCGTGTGCGGTTGTGGAGCGGATGTTGCCGAGGCTGTGTGAGCCTGACAAGGCAGCAGACGCCTTCACCGGATCAGTCATCCCAGCCTCGCCTGCAGTCATACCGAGGTGCTTGATATTCTATTCTCTCACTTGGCTGCACCGGGCAGGATTGTGCCTGAATATGGGCAACGTTGCCATGTGCCTGCTGACATACAGCTGGTGTGGTGATAAGGCTTCCATGCTTTAGTTAGGACCCAGGCACGGCATTGCAGGGGAACACGTAGGAAGCATGCAGCAGCATTGTCTTGGGATGCAGTCTGGATACTCTAGAGAGTCAAGGCATAGTACCAAGGCCATGATACACCGGGATGGTGTATGCAAGGCAAAGATGCAGACATCCATAGAGAGGCTACGGAAGGAGCGCTCACTCCAAAAGGAGATGAGGTCTGTTGCCGGGGCACACTCGTCAGCGATGATGTTGGTATTGTCAAAGCAGCCGCAGTCCTCCCTGCCTGGCAGCATGGGAGTTGCAGGGCCCCCCGCCAGCTCCACTGCCACCTCAGCCACCCACTGCAGGCATTTAGAAATGGCGTCAGGTAAGAGATGAGCTAGTTCCGCAATCCTCCCCTGCAAGCAGCGTGAGAATTTCAGGTCGTCACCTCAGCTCTCACTGTAGTCTCTGCCACCCGCGACATGCGCCACAGATAAATGCGGTGCAATGCCGAGGCTGCTGAACGTCCCCTGGCTCAGCACACCCAGGTAGATCAGGCCTGTAATGCCTGACGCGGAATCACAAGATGATTGCAGCAAGCAGCTGCTTCAGTCGATGACCGTCGGCTCAAATCTCACTCAGAATTAGAGACATGCTTAGGGCAGGCAGGCGCTGTGCTTGTGTCAGTGCATGCTTGCCAGATCATGGCAGCAATCTGACATACCTGTATGGCATCTGCAAATGTCAGCTTGGCGCAAGGGCCGGTCCCATTGTTCCGCATCAGAGGCACAAGTGCTTTCAAATAGGCATGACAGATGGCCAGCCCAAGATTCCCTGGAGACACACAAGCATGTGAGCCTTCTCAGAAGATGTTGAGAGACATGTACAACTTTGATCACCTGCCAGACAGCCTTCCATTGTAACGCTAAAAATTGCCGGTACTCCCATGCACAGCGGGATCAGATCATATAAGGGCTAGCAATGGTCTAGCTGGTGCGCTTGAGGGAAGCCCACAACTGCCAAGATGCTGGCAACTTTAAACATGAGTCCCTGTATACTTAGTGTTCAGGGCCATGTAGCACGGTTGCTTACCTGGGTTGTTCAGTGGATCATCGAGTTCATTCATGATGGATCCATTGGCCCTGTACAGGATGATGTAGTCAGATGGTGCATGTCACGATATGTGCAGAGTCGTGGCAGTAAGGGGTACATGAGAGGGTAAGAACGCACAGTGTATGTGACACATTGCAGGACTTGGAAGGCATGGCATCAAGCAGTACATCCTGGTGGCCTCACCCGCCAGGACTTGTGGTGTTGCGCGCCGAGGAGTCGTGATAGGCGATTCGCAGGCAGTTTGGCAGAGTGTCTGCAAAGTTTAGGGTGCCTCCTGCCTGCTGACGCACCATCTGCATGCACTTCAGTGCCGTCTGCAGCATGGACACCACAGGCTCAGGCATGCATCCTTGTCTGTAAGCGCTCTGGTTGCAAGGGACTGTTGTTGGTCGTCCGATACACACTGGCAACATTCAAAGGCCATGCTTATTACGTGACAGCCTCCAAGAGTGTGCGTGAGCCTTATGAGACGTACGTCCAGGGAGCCGTAGATGCCCACGGGATTCAGGGGTATAAGACCTGGGGCCTGCCTCTTTCCACCTGGTGTGATAGCATCAGCACAGTTAAGGATGGTGTTGGCCCAGCAACACAGGACCACAAGCTTGATGTTCATCGCAGGACAGACTGTGTGGCCTATGAACAAGGATGCTGGACATACAAGGCGCAGGTACCTGGCTTTGGGGCTACGCAACTTACATTGCAAGCACCTAGCCTTATCAGTCTGGTCACACCTTGCGCAAAATCGCGTGCGTATCCAAGTCCAAGGTTGACGAGCCTGCAGGACTGAGATCAGCGGTACAGTGCCCTGGTGATTGACTGGATTCCCAATGCGCAAATAAGCGAGTCATCTTGCAAGGCCTCTTGTAGGGCTGTATGCATGCAGAGATATGCCCTGAGCGTCCCAAACTCTGCCAGCTTCAAAGCAACATTCTGATTTACAAGGCTCATGCCTTTGCCAGCAGATTGCTGTCTGAAGTATATAGCCGGGCGCAAATGAATTTGACAAGGTGCATATCTAGGCAATGGCATTGGCAATCCAAGCTTTCAACAAGGAGGGATCATGAAAGCCAAAAAGACTGCTCCCTCCCCTTCTTCACAAAGGCCATCATACTCAGTCTTTGCTCGACCCCAAAGGGGCATCAGCCTGCAGTCACACTCGTCACATTGCTGCCAATTCATCTTTCATTAAGTGTGCCAGGCTGATATGGTGCGCGCAGCCAAGGCTAGCCTGTCGGTATATGCAAAAGTGAGCAGATACACAAACAGGAATGCCCACCAGAAAACCCTGGGAACCACCACGGCTTGGGAACTCGCCTTGACTAACGCAGATGTCAGCTTCTGCGCTTTCATGACAAGCGCTGACAAGGAAAGCCTCTTAGTCTGGGAGGCGCCTGCAGCTCTATTGCTTGCATGCCCTTCTTCCAATGCTCTTCCGTCATCCTGGCAAGCGCCGGGTGCTTCTCCAGAAGAACCTGCCTCAGAAGCCCGGCCCTGCATCTTTTCCTTCGCCTGCACCGTCTCCATAAATTGGTCTTCTACTCTCCGGGAGTCTCCGCATCTAATACAGGATTGTGTTGGAGTGTCTGAGCTGCTTCTGGCAACAGATGCTACACTGTAGGCTGACGTTCAAGCACCTCACAGTGCACCAACAGTACATCCCGACCCAGGGGTATGGGTGGCTTCCAGTGAATGGGCACCTTGGCTAGGGCCCATGCAGCTTGGTCTTGAACCCTCTTCTGCAAATCCTGGAGATGTAGCCCCTTGAGCCTGCCTCCATCTGAAGTGCCATGTCCCTGCATGCACACGCAGCTTCTGACTTATGATGTCAAGCCCTTAGGTCAAGCCCTTGCGCAGTACAGAGGCTTGAATTGAGCAATCCCAGTCCATCTGTATTCAATGCAGAGAACAACCAAGGCACAGGAGAATGCACCTGCCCCCCTTTCAAGCGCTCCAGCTTCTCCCTGCTGGGCTGCAGCTTCCGGGCCGCCCACTTTATGATATCTGCGCTGAGGCGGCGCGCCATGAATGCCAGGCTGGCGCCTGCCAATGCCATGTCAAATCCTACGGTGATGCCGAGCGCCGCTTCCACGGACAGGCCTTTCCTGCAGGCATGTCATGGGCATCACTCTGCCATGCCCGAGATCAGCGCATCTGATGTTGAGACCTCTATGGGCGCCGCTTTCCACATGGTTTTGCATGCTGTGGTTGGCGCTGCATGCCCACACGATAGAATGCAAATGTGACAATGTGACGGCTGAGCGCAAAGGCAAACTGACATCCTCGTGCATACGCATGGCTGTGTAGGGCACTGACTGTGTGCGGGCTGTTGCCATCACCTGTGTATCAGGGCCATGCACAGAGAGGCGTTGCTGACAAGGATGGCGACCACCAGCAGCGTCCAGAAGATGGAGAGGCAGAACAGGCGCGCCGCCAGGTCAGCCACCAACAGAGCGAGGGCCACTGCAGGGTTGATCTCCTTGACTGCCTTTGCTTTTGTTGCAGTTGCAGCAGCATCCTCATGGTGCTCCCCTACTGTGCTTGCTTCTGGCAGGGGGGGTACCTGGAAGCATTACAATTGGTGTTGTTAGTCTATGGGCGCTGACTGTTGGGAGATGGCGCTGTGGATAGCGCACCACCAACCTGCTCTGGCAAGATTGATGTGAGACGTCTGGTCATGCAGGACGTAAGAGCAAGTGTGTGTGACCAGGTCACCGAAGCCTTGCACACCGATCTTCTCCTTACATCAGAGCAACCCCAACACTGGTACGGTATGTGACCTGTAATTAGATGGAGGCTTGGCTTCAGTAACCACCCGCCACTTATCAACTAGATCAGGAATTGTCACCTGCAGGGAGACAGAGGTCTCTGCCGAAGCCTCGGCAGCTGCTGTCAAGTGGTGCTCCGTAGTCCATATGTATGAGTGTTCCGTGCCTCCTGTGGTGCGACGTGGCCGAAGTCTAGTAGCCTCGATGGCGAGTGCCACATACTGCTCCGCACCCTCTTCTGGCACAGCTGAGGTGGAAACATGGGGAAGAACTGATGGCGAGCCTTCTAAAGGTGGTACTAAAAGTATCATGAGGTTTTTATATCCTCGTTGCAGGCATCAGCAGTACTGTGGGTAGGCAAACTGACTTAGCCAGGACTATTCAACAAGGGAGCTAAACGCACGCAGAGAAGGCTGGCAGAGCATTTGTCGCTGCTTGATGTACTCATCACGGCTTACATGCAGCTCAAAGGCCTTCCCGCTCCTCTCCTGTGTTCCGGGAAAGCGGCGGTTTCATGTAACCCAAGCAAACCCTAGCTAGGTGGGTTACCAATCGGCCAGCTTTCGGCCTTGTGATCTCAGAGAGGTCCGTTTTGCTTGCGTGCAGCAAATTCCCGATTTGTATTCCCTTACGCTCTTTTTGCGCGTCGCGTATTGCCCTTGATCATCTCGCATTCCATTCGGTTGCTCAGAGTGATCTGCTCATAGTACTGTGTACCCATAGCCCTGGAGCGAAGGGTTTGAGGGAACTTGGACTTCAGACCTTGTACAAACAATAGCTTACCAAACAGACACCAGTACGTGAGTCGCAACTTCACTTACAAGAGAGTGCCCTCAAAGTGCAATAGTGTGGAGCCTTGCATCTGCGTTTGGAATTTGATGTAACAAACAGACGCCGTAGCATTTGTGGCAAGAGATAGTTCCTCCTGATACGGCCTATGTGTAGCAGGCGTCACCACGTTGACAACGACAATCGTCGATACCCATTCTAGACACTGCTATTCACGTCGTGAGGGGCAAAGAGCGGAGATAAGCCTCTCGCCAGTAAGTCTGGTGAAGGAAAGGCATCCGGAGGTGAGGGGCCCCGCATGAGGGCAGCACGCCCTTGGCGGGACTGCAAAGGCCCAGGAGCAAAGCAGCGGGCAACTCTCCTTTTAGGAGTGGCATTGGCAGGCGAGGGACCTCCCTCTACCTTGCAGATCCAGCCCATTCAATGATGCATGAATTTTCTGTATTGATTCTGTATACGGGATGAGCACATTGAAAGCAAAAGGGCCTTCTGCTCTGAGGCTGTCTTTTACAGCACATGAGCACATATAGAAAGTGGGTTGCCTGCACATCATGCATATGTGGTAGCTAGACCTACACACTCTGTCAGTAGAGCTTGTCCTTGCCATGGATTTCAAAGTGACCTGATACGTTTCTGCCTGTCACAGGTCTAGCAGTGGCAGTGCACTCACAAGCCCACTCAGCAGAGCTGCAGTGGCAGCACCTACAGAGCCAGTACAGAGAACTGGATCATCTACAGAGCTCTCACGAGGGAGGCCATCACAGTTCGCTCAGAAGGCTGCTGGCGAAGAAGGCAGCTGCAGCTGCTGCAGAGGATGAGGACGATGAGGGCGCAGAGGACGTCTACGACGATGACCTGGATGAGCCCATGGCTGCAGGCAAGCCCTTTGTCCTGCCAGCCTTCAAACTCCTGCTGTTTCACAGGGAGGGCAGGTGTTCATGAAGTTCTGTGACCCTCTGCTAACAGCTGCCTCCTGAGGACGGGTCAAATGATGTGGACTATGTGCAGAGAGAGCCGCGCTGGTGTGGCCTGAGAGGCTACCCTCAGACAGAGGCCCATGAGGCGTGACAAGTCTTTGTTAGCTAATCATTGTAAGTGCCAATATGAGGATGCCCTGCAGATGATGCCATGGATGATGAGGACGCTGAGGGGGACGAGGAGCCACTGCCCATCCCCAAGGCAGCCGCCAAGAAGGGCGCTGCATCAGAGCCCAAGACAAAGGAGAAGCTGTTCAAGGTGATGCCTTTGTTGCTTCAGTCATCAGCATGATTGCTGCAAATTTGGAGTCCTCTGTGTGCTTGCAATAGGCAGGAAGTCGGTATGTTAAAGCACCCGTGTGCACTCTGTCGAAGGCTATATTTGCTTAAAAGCAGAGTGGGACAGAAGACGTCAGAGATACAGCGGCCAGCTTTGTCTTGGCAGTACACTTGTTGCCTTCCTCCAGGGCCTCGTCCTCGTTTTGGAGTGGGGTCTTCAATCATTGACCTTCATGCGCAGGGTGTGACAGAGGACACCCCGCTGTGGGACGAGGACGACGCTCTGGAGGAAGCCGAGGAGGCGGCTTCTGCCAAGGCAAAGCCCGCGGCCAAGAAGGCCGCCAAGAAGCCGGCAGCCAAGGCAGCTGACAGTGGCGTTGTCCCCAAGGTCAAGAAGGCTGTGGCAAAGGCTGCAAAGGACAGCGTGGCCGCTGCCAAGGTAGGCCCTGCTGACAAGGGTGAGCAACTGTGCTAGGAGTTCTCTGAGCGTTGCAGAGCAGGCGGTGAGGTGTTGTGGCTAAGCTCAAACTTGCCTCGGGATACTTGTGAGACCTTCAACGCTTCGCATTGATGGGACTGCCGCAAGGACTGCATGCCCTTGAAAGCCACCAGTCCACAGTGCAGCACAGCAGCCTGCGGCATAAGGCTTGCCTTGGTGAGAAGGCCTTTTCCAAGTGCAGGCTGTGGCAGGGAAGCTGAAGAAGAAGACAGACATCACGGCCGAGAAGATTGTCACGGACAAGCCGCTGGAGTTTGGGCGAGTGGTAGACGAGGAGGAGGAGGAGGAGGCTGCAGCCAGGCTGCCAGGCGAGGAGATCTGGGAGCGGGAGGCTCTCATCAGCACCAAGAGTGAGCCTTCTCTCACAATGACGGACGTTACTGAGATATGGAAAACCCTACCAAGCAGCCAGAAAGGGGATCTCACCCATCTCTGTGGTACAAAGGGTCACTAGGATATGACATGCTCAGCAGTACGGGAGTTTCAATGCATGTGCAATAGAATGGTTGTGTGTGACGTCAGACCTTCAGTCGTGCCTTGGCTTCCCTCCTTCATGGTGAGGACTCTTGTGGTGGACAGTGTCAAGGCTGTGCATGTGCTGGAATACTCTGTTCATACAATACAAGGGCCCAGACAGCTGCTAAGAGATCCTCACCTCATGCAGGCTGCAAGGTGTTCGTGCTGGACATCTCTGAGATGGCGCACGTGCTCGGGTACCCCACATGCGACACCGAGCGTTTCGTGACGGACCCGGAGTTCGGCACTCTGCTGCCCAACGCCAGCTACCTGGTGCCCAAGACTAATCTGACGCCTCCCATGGAACAGTACACTAACATGTACCCCTTCCATGTGCTTCCACACTACGAGTCCTTGAACTCAGGTAACATCCCACTGAGGTCTCCAATAGTGGCCTTCTGTTCTGGAATGTCTTTGCTTCCGCTTTCATACTGCAGACCAGCTGCTGCATTGTCACAAGGCAGCGTCATCTACAGTCGCAGGGGCTCACAGATTCAGGTGGGAATGACATGGAATCCCAACGTGGTTTTCTAGGAGGATCGCAGTCATGTACAGAGCCTTCTGCCGATGCTGGTGCACAGGTTTCTGCATGTTGTGAATATGACTGACAGTGTGGCTCTATGTGCAGCGCCCTGGTATGTATATAACACGCTGATGAAGAGCGAGCGGAGAACAGACGACCCTCAAAAAGCCGACGTCATCTTTGTCTATGACTACTGCCGCCTCATGTGGGCGCTTAGCGAGGAGCATGGCGCGCACCACTGGTAAGTGACGCTACATCGCTGTTCATCCATGCTGCTGCCATGGCTGCCTGTAATCCATACGGTCGCTCGACAAGTTGCCACACTGGTGCTACTTTATATCTGATGTCCCTTGCCGACCAGCACAAGAGGGAAAACGTATATCGAAAGGCACAAGAGCAGGCTCCCTTTGTGGCACAACATGAGGCATGACATTGCGCAGGTGGGCGTCAAACTACATGAAGAAGAAACTGACGGGTACAGGCGGCCCTGCCTTGGTTTCAGCCTACAATGTCATGACGCAGGTGCCCTCCAGTGCATATCAGACAATGCCAACTTGAGTCCCATGTCAGGGCAGCTTGCCCCTTACTTATGGGCTGTAACCTGGGCCCTTTTATCTGCATCTTAAGGAGGCTCAGGAGCTCTACTATCCCTGCAAAGCTCAAGCCATAAAGGGCAAAGAGCAAGGTCTTAATATTGTTGAGCCATGTCTCTGCTCTGTTGCCAGCCTACACGCAGACTTGGATTGACTCATCGGTGTGTCATCGGCGCGCAGATGCTGCAGTGGAAGAAGTCGAAGGGGCGACAGTACGTCTTCTTCCAGTCGCATCCCGGCTTTGCCTTTGGCAATGAGAACGTGACCAAGGAGTTCTATGACCAGATCATGTGCAAGGAGGTTGGGGATGCTCTGCACCTGGTGGTCGAGCGTGGCCAGCGCTGGAAGTGTCCCACCTACAAAGAAGGTGAGCCCTGCCAAATTCATCCTGGGCTTTAGCATGTGAGGTAGCAAATATACTTGAGGGCACGGCAGCCGTCAAGTTGAGGTGGCGCCCATATGAGCATTTTGCCATGTGTCTGGAATGATCACGTGCAGGCCACTCCAGCTGATGTGGCTGCCTTATGAGTGTTGTCAGAGCTGTGCCTGTGCCAATGGCCCTGCTGCATGGAGAGCCTGCGAAGGATGAGGATGCAGGTTGACGGATTTCTGTGCTTGTTCAGGAAACATCATCGTCACGCCCTATGCGGGCTCTCAGGAGCTGTTTCACATGGTGCGCGGTGTGGACGCTGACAAGACGCCCCTGCCATCTCAGAGGAACACGCTGGTTTTCTTTCGGGGTCACTGCGGGCCCTGGGAGAATGTGGCTAAGAGGATGAGGCACGCCATGGTAGCAGCACTGCGCCAGCAAAACACCTCTGACGTGGACGCGTGCTGCCTTGGTGAGCCCTTCTCTTGACACCATCTCAAAGCGAAGTGTGCACAGATGTCAGGCAGGCCTGGAAACTTCAGGAGGAGCAATGACTGAGTAGAATGCCGTGGTGGCGATGCTAGCTTGGGAGCGACACATGTCGCTTCTGTCATGCATTGATGTATAATGGCACTTGCAAAACCACCCCCCAGCCCTGATGCGCATACTCATGGCAGCAAATTATTCATGATCAGTAAGACATTTCCTCTCACCGTGCAGGCGAGCCCAAGTCGCAGGCGCTCAAGTGCACCAAGGAGGAGGCGCACGGCGGGGGGACCGCCGTGGACTGGCACAAGGCGCTGCTGCGGAGCATGATGCAGAGCCGCTTCTGCATGATCGTCCCCGGCGACAGCCAGTCCTCCGAGCGCCTCACGGACGCCTTTGTCTCAGGTATGTGCCCACTTGACCTCGGTATAATGAAATCCCAGCCAGCTAAAGGAGCTTCCAAATAGATATGTATGCGTCTCAATGGCAGCTGTCAGCATCAGGCAGGCACAGCAACCCACATTGCATGCATGGTGCAGCATACCACAAGATGCACTGCTAGGTGACCTGCACCAATAACCTGTGATGTGCCAAAATTTGTTGTGTGCCGCAGGCTGCATCCCAGTATTTGTAGGCCCGCCCTTCCACGCAATGCCCTTCGCCCGGCATGTTGACTATGCAGCGTCCTCAGTCTTCATCAACCTGACAGACACGCGCAAGTGGTTTGGGAAGGAGAAGGCGCAGTGGTACCTCAACCCCCGGACCCAGAACAAGCACAAGGGCAAAGAGGGTGAGGAGATTGTCATCTTGGCAAGCTGCGCAATGAATGCGTGATGGAGGTCTCTTAGCAGCAATAATGATCTGTATTTCAAATGTCCAACACCTCCTTGCACCTGCGGCCCTCCTTGCAATGTCATGGTAGAGACTATCTGTCATCATGCAATACTTCAGGATTCTCCCATGACTTAGGGTCACAGATATGCGCCACAGTATGGTGCTGAGAGTCTCCCTGAAACACCATGATGTGAGTAGGGTAGAGGAACCCACACGGTCTAGAGAAACAGCACTTTCTCCTGCAGGCTGAGGCTGCAAGCAAGCTCGGCCTTCACATTGATATCTCATGTGGCTCTGCAGGAGATTGGTGGCACCCCAAGTGGTGGAAGGCTGACACCAAGCATGAGGAGACTGTGATGTTGAAGAACATGGAACAGGTATATTCTTGTCACAAAAGTTGCAGTGGTTTGTCATTGTACCCGTGCTAACTGCGCTGTCCCCCAGATCCACAGAAGCCATGTGCAGTGGCATGAGTTCCTTGTGAAGAAGAATACAAAGGCAGAAGCCAGGGCTGCCGCTGCAGGTTCCTTGGATTTCAGCTAGGCTGACTTTGCTTGGGCATGAGAGCCAAGTCACCATCCCCGGGTTCAATGCAGAGCCCTGCTCACTTTCGCAGAAGTCAAACCATCTGAAGTGAGTGTGCTGTTTGTGCAGGTGGTCTTCTACCTGAAGCAGATGTCCCCTGAGGAGGTGGACGAGAAGTATGCAAACGTGATGCACCAAAGACACATGTTTGTCTACACCACAGAGTGAGTGCTCCCTCGCACCCCACCACCAGGACTTTGCAGGCGTCACACGAGCATGCTCCCAGGCATAGCATTAACCTGCACATGACTGAGCCTAATGGGATTCTCAGATTGGGGATGCACTCCCCATGAGGCAGAAGCGGCAAGGCCTTAGCAAAGATGCTGAGATATTTTGGCTTTGACTTCGCATGCAGTAGCACCCGTGCCTCTCTAAACAGAAAGGCCTGATGTCATGCTGCAGAAGCCACGGTCCACCAAGGCCTTTGACCAAACCTCTGTGAAGTCTGTTATGCTGTGCAGGCCGGCAGATCCCCCGTCAGCCTCAGACATAGTCATAGACAGCATATGCGAGTATGCTTTGGAGGGCTATGGGATGGCCTCGGACAAGTATGTGGACCCAGAGGTGTCTGTGGAGAAGGACAGGAGACGGAGGGTGAGCAAAGCGAAGGCTGCAGCGGCGGAGAAGGATGACAGGAGGAAGAGATGATCCCAGAAAGGAGCGCCAGCCTTCTTTGGAGGAGAGAAGGTGTCAGGGACCGCACGAGGGGCACGAGGGCACTACTCCGTGTTCCCGTGACATACGGCCTGGGGCTGATCTAGGATCCATCTAGGTGTGGTGCGGGTTGGCATCTAGCCTTTGGCGTGAGCTCTATGGGAGGGAGTTTGCCCTTTGCTTTCAAAGCATTGCAGTACTTGCCATGCTTTATGCTCACTGTGCCTTAATTGCAGGGCGAGGTAGCAGTCAGAGCTCTTCCTCAGAAGGCGTGCCTGCGGGAGCATTGCTTGACGCTAGCCAGCTATAGCCCTGTTGATTTGACAGGAGACATGACTCAAAGATTGAAGTATTTGACTTTGACAGGCAAAGCAGCAATCAAATGTGTATGTCGGCAGGCAGGAATGCATAAGTATAAGTTTGGTGGGGCCGTCAGGTTCAGTGTGTGCAAGCTTCTGCCAGTGGTGGTGTGTGTTGATGCACTGGAACAAGTCATGACTGATCAGTAGGCATATTTATCCCTGTTGGAACGGATGGCAGAGGTGGATTTTCCTTGCAGCTCCCTCAGGCTTGTTCTACCGTAATCATGGTCAGCATCTCATGCCATTGCAGTGCATCCTGACCAACATTCTCACCACTGCATTACACAATGTCTCAACATATCTGTCATCATGGCTTACCAGCGCATATGCTATGCATGCATGCATGGGTACTTCAAGAATACCCGACCAACACTGAAAATTTTCTCTCCAATTTGCACAATTGTGGAGACATCTGCCCATGAGCACACAACTCATCATCCGTCCCAGGTGCGTGCAAAGAGCAGTTTCCACTGCCATTACACAGGCGCATATACGACTTGACAAGCATACACATGCATGCTTCTGAAGCGTATCCCTGCATGCTTCTATGTGCGCCAATTGCTGCGACCTAAGATCAGATAAGTTGCGATCTTTATTAGCGCGCCTGCAGGCTGCATCTTCTGAATGCCTGCTCCCCACTGCTCACAAAAGTGAGCAGCAGAAAGCCTCAGCCTGGGCCATAAGCCCAGGCAATGGCAAACTCAGCAGTTTCCTGCGCCTGCTGCATGTCTTCGGAATGCACTCAAAAGAATAAAGGCGTATGTTACATAGCTTCAAAGCTAAGAGAAAAGCACATGAAGGCCTGAGTGACCTGCACATGCAACGATATAGAGAACAGGCAAGTGACGCCAAAGGTACATCAGCAGCAAGCGCTGCAACATACCAGTGCAGTTTGGATAGCCTGAGTCATAAGGCGCATCAAGCAATACCCCAAAAGAAAAGCGTCACGCTAAGGCGCGGCGCAGTGCTGCTGACAGGGGCCAAGCGCCCTTGAACGCGGACTTGAAGCCGGAATCTCAGCTGCTGCAGCCTCCGGCAGTGTATCAGCGCATGCTTAGCATGGCTGCAAATTTGCGGGGAAGTTTGCTCAGACAAGGCGGCTCTGCTGGCCAGCAAAAGTAGACTTTGCGCCCAGCTCTTCCTCGATACGCAGGAGCTGGTTGTACTTGGCAAGACGCTCTGACCTGCGCAAGCAATATCTAGCTGATCAGCTCATGCTATGCCAAGGACTGTTTTTGCGCTGCGCTGTGCAGCTCTGATGTGTGCAACCCTCGCCCTCCCACCCTCAGTGTGCATTATGGTGCCATGCTGCAGCCGAGCTTTTGCATGGCATGCACATGCTTTTGACATGTCTATCACCCTTCCACAGCCTGAGGTGGTTATCTGCAGAGCAGCAATGACCCTTGCAAGCAGTTGGGGAGTCCCTCATACCTTGCCAGTGCACCTGACTTGAGCTGGCCACACGCAAGCCCAACAGTGATGTCAGCCAGGAAGGTGTCCTCCGTCTCACCGGAGCGGTGACTGGCCAGAATCCGCCACTTTGCCTCCTGCACGCAGCTGACTGTGAGGCACGGGACACGTGCTACAGAGCAAACAGATCTGGGCCGGACCGGCACATACCGCTCACAATGTTGCTGCCGATGCAGAGTATGACCGCATCTGGTACCATCATCTCATGTAAAGGGTCACACATACATGCGCAGCAGCCGGCAGAGTGGCAGTACCTTGGCGAGGCGGACGGCCTCGATGGACTCAGTGATGCTGCCAATCTGGTTGACCTTCAGCAGCAGCGTGGTGCACGACTTCTCCTTGATGGCGCGCTTGATGCGAGTCGGGTTGGTGCACAGGAGATCATCACCAACCACCTGCATGCAAAAATCCACGTTGTAAGTCCTTGCCGCTGTCTGGAACTGTATAGCAGTGATGGTGCAGCGCATTTACTGACACAGGAGCTTCAAACACTGGTCACACCCTGGCTGATTTTGTGCATGAGTGTTGCTGTGCTAATTGTTGCCCTAGCAAGAGCTGGTGGGACTGACCTGGCAGTCCACTGAGGCGGTGAACTTGGTGAACTCTGAGAAGCTCTCCTCCTCGTAGGGGTCTTCAAAGAACACAATTGGGTACTTCTGCGCAAACTTTGTGTAGAGCCCTGCCAGTTCCTCCCTGCAAGGGCCTGCATGCGTTGAGTTTACGCCACATATCCAAGAGGTCGCATCTGCACAACTTGCCAAAAGCTTGCATGGTGCATGGGTGCTATTGCACTGCTGGCTTGGTGACAATCTCTGTTTCTTGTGAGCCCCGGAATTCCTGAAGATGTGTCTCACGCTGAAAGGAGCTCCTTGCCGGCGCGGTCAGGGTCCTTGAAGTTGAGGTCATACATGCCGTTCTTGAAGAACTCGCTGGAGGCTGGGTCGATGCCAATCTTGATCTTGTCTGTGTATCCAGCGTCCTGTGACGCACGCCAAGCACAATCAGTCAGGCTTCTCCTCAGCATCTATAGTGACTGCATCAGACCCTTGCCTTGCTGTTGTGAGAGATGCCAGCGGCATTCTCATGTCCAGAGGATCCTGACACCACGTGTATGCACCGGTTGCCGAGATGATGCCATTTCGATGGCTAACCTTGATTGCGCTGACTAGCAGGTCCAGCGCATCCTCAAAAGTTGAGAGAGGCGGCGAGAAGCCGCCTTCATCACCGACATTGGCTGCCTTGAGCCCATACTTGGCCTGAATGAGCTTCTTCAGATGGTGGTACGTTTCAGACCCCATCTGCAGCAGCCAAAGATGAGCATCTCGATACACTTGGAGCTACAGATCAGTGCAATACCAAGAGCCTTTATATCAGCAAGTTTGCCCATTGTGCCATGAGTGTCCTCATCTTGTCAAGGAGAACCTGCCAGTGAGTGTGAAAGCTACCTGCATGGCCTCCTTGAAGGATGAAGCGCCAACAGGCACGATCATGAACTCTGCAGCGGCGTAGTGCACTCGTCACAAGTGTGACCATTGGAAAGTATCATTTGTGGGCTTGTTGACAAGTGGGCAGGTCAGATGAAGGGCAACATCAAGTACATGAGGCAGGCACTGTTGCCTCATATGTGCGCGCATACCTTGAGGCGCCAGGTAGTTGCCGCTGTGGACGCCTCCGTTGATGACATTGAAGCAGGGCATTGGCAGCAGCATTTCTGTGTTCCCTGCCAGGTCGCCCAGGTGCTTGTACAGGGGGGCCTTTTTCGCTGCAGCTCCAGCCTGCCCACGGAGAACATCAATCAGCAATGCACCCAGCGTTCTCAAGCAGGATGAATTCTGCAACAATTGCGTGGCAGTTGCTCATATTCCACTGCTGCTCTGACAGCGGCGGCCCGTTGCACCTGCATCTGGGAGCTCCGCAAATGCACTCTGGTAGAACATGACATCATCAAAGAAGTGCGCAGTGACTCTTGAACCTGCTCATCAATGAACACAGGGCTGACCACTATTTTTCTGGTGCAGCGGGGAGGCATACCCGGCACACAGCAATGGAGATGGCAAGGATTGCGTTAGCGCCCAGCTTTGACTTGTCACTGGTGCCGTCCAGGTCAATCATGACTTTGTCAATAGCTGCCTGGTCAGTAGGGTCCTTGCCCTGCATTTGCCACAATGTTGCGGACCACCTTCCCGCCTGATACATGCCTTTTTACTTCAAGAACATAGAATGAGAACCCACCTGAATGGCAGGGCCAATGACATTCTTGATGTTGTCAATTGCTTTGCTCACACCCTTGCCCATATACCTGCAAATGCCATCTTGCAATTCAGCAATACCCCTCTTTGACATGAGCACCACGTACGTTGTCTGCTGCAGCCAACATCTGGTGTCAGGGATCGGCTGAAACCTCGGTCAATGGTCGTTCGAAGATCCTGAACAAGAAGCCTCCCTTTCGGGCTCTTCTATCAGCTGTTTGAGAGTGCTGAGCTCTGTTGGAACCGTACAGGCGCTGTACAAATCGTATCGTGCAATCTTATAACAGGGATGGGCAGTAGGGGGCCATGCCTAGCACCGCCGTCACGAAGCTCCTTGGCCTCGTTGGCGCCGGTTGAGGCTCCGCTGGGTACTGCTCCACGGAAGCAGCCAATCTCAGTGGAGACCTCAGCCTCCACTGTTGGGTTTCCGCGCGAGTCGAATATCTGCCTGCTCAAGGTTCCGTAGGAGTCAGTTTACAAGGGTGTAAGTGATTCTAGGATGATATATAGCAAAGCAATCTCAAATGATGTCATATTGGCTGCGGGCAGGCTGCGCCTTATTCGAGAGGTGCTTTACCTGGCACCGACACAAGTGATCCCCACCATGCTTGTGACGGATCTGTCACTCCTGAGCTCAAGAAATATGAAAAGAACCGATTATAAAGTCCAAAAGGTAGTCAAGATTGCTTAGCACGCGCTCATTCGTTGCTGCCTGACCCTGGTCAAAATGACTTTCCGGTACTGCATTCGGAGGCATTACGTTGTCACGTGGAGTGTCGGAAGAGGAGATCTGCTCTTGCGTAACCAAGCACTTCCACAGTGCTTCATCGTTTCTTATCCATGCATCTGGCCGGCGTGGGCACAAGGCCCCACAGACAGCACATCAGTGGGACCTGATCTCATCTACCTAGGGACAAGCAGTATTCTGGCACTTACATTCTCTTACATTCGTTGCATGAGAGGCATGAGCGATGTCCTTAAGGATCGCGCCAAGGCGCTGACCTTGACTGGGCATTTAGTACGATAAACTGCCTCCAGTATGGCTACCTGCAATGACCTGGGACAACATATCGTCGGTCCCTGGATCCTGTTCTGCATGCTCTAGTATAGCTTCAGAGTAGAGCCTTGCCACCATGCTTGCCCGAAAGCATCCCAGGGCCCGCAAAGCCTCCAGCGCGCTCCCTGTTCCTCGTGCGCATTCTGCAGCATGCATTGTGATGCACTAAGTTCAAGCGCTCTTTGAGACTCCTGGAGACCTTGAGGTCACTGCATAGCACTATGACCACGTTTCACTGGTATGAGCAAAGGCATCTCAGGCAGTTTTGCGGGTAGAGCTCAATCAGAAGTTGCAGGCTTGCTGCCAATCGAGAGGCTCGCGCCTTTCAGGTATGCTCCTAGCAGAGCCAGTGTTGGCTCACGAAGCTCAATGATGTGATCTTCCTCCTTCTCAGCATCTGCAGTGACACAGCATTGTTGCGCAGCAATCCTAAGCTCCAATCCAAAGTATCCTTACCAGGACGCATGCCATCATACATGTCCCAGCAGATGACAATGGCTGAGCCTAACCACTCACAGAGTAGTCTCTGGCTTTGAAGCGCTCAAGTCTTGAAGTGCTCATGCATTGCACGACATGACAGGATGTGCGCAGCAGTCAGAAGACAGCCTGGTTACCTTCAGTCTGCTGAGCAGCATGCCAAACACCCAAGCCTGCATCAAGGACATCCCGCCACTGTGAGAGACTTATACTTCCGTTCAATTCTCCACTGTCCATGCTGGCAAGCAGCTCGTATGCACTGAGCTGGACGCGCTTGTCTCGGTCTCGGCACTTCAGCAGCAACACCTTGATCAAGCGGCCTGTGCACCCAAGATGACCCTGCAAGTCACCCAAGGTGATGGTGGACTCACAAACAGTGTCAAGTCAGCCTCCTCACTCACGAGACTCGGCAGACTACTAGCTGCAGATGAGGTCCGAGATGCCTGGCAGGAATGAGGCTGCACAGATGTGCGCTAGAGCAGGGCCACCTTCAGCACGAGTGTGGTTTATACATGCAACACAGCAAGCATGCATCTGAGGATGTGAGGGCAGTGCACCTGAGCTGCCTTGAGGGTCTTCATTGCCGCTCTGCGAGCCCTGATGGAGGGGTCATTTGTCAGCGTGTACAGCAGCAGGTCTGCTGCCTGCGCTGGCCAGGTCAGCGCGCTGTGATCCGCTGCTTCACCATCGCTGCTGTCCTCGCTGTCAGCATCCTCTGAGCCCCGGTGCACCCTCAGGGAGACGCTCTCCATTGCTGCGACACAGAATGGACAGTAAGCCGCAGCCACATCCACTCGTGCCTCCATGGCGTCCAGTCCATATCCCAGTCCATCTCTATGCATGGAGTGTGCCCTTGTGCTATGGAACAAGTCTATAGCACGGGTGCATAGTATATGCACAAGGATGGAGTGGGGTCCCCATGCACGCCTCCAAGATAGCCAGGATGGTCAACACGGGAAGATAAGGACTCGACAGCAGCAAAGCTGGTCTGCTAGAGGCACTAGGCCACAGTGACTGAAATCAACAACTGCAAAAGGGCCGTACTCTTCAGGCACTGGATGCGCGTATCCAGTGGGCAGTTGGCTTCCGGCTCCAGGGCAGCTGCGCACCCCAGAAGCAGTGCCTCTGCATTGTCTTCAAAGCACGCCGTCAGGATGGCCAGCGCCATAGCACGGCCTGCAAAGCCAGTAACACAGATTCTTCCTCTCAGATCCACGGGTGGCAAGGGTACCCAGGCAGGAAGAGCACTGCCTGTCCTTGCTTACCCGGCGCATCTTTGCAATGTCGGTCAGCTAGCAGGGTCTTCATTATGAGGGCAGCGTTGGAGCGATGCGCTATGCATGCTACAGCGGCCGCCACCTTGGCGGCTTGCAGAGCTCTCAGGCCATGACAGGTCACTGCAGCGACCACGGCCGCACACGTGGCTGAGACGCACGCATCGAAGGCTGGGTCTTGCTGCTGACTGGACCGTAGCTTGTGCAGCCACTGCATGCAACAGTCAACTATATCTTATTGAGTCTGCCGGTGTCGCTCTCAGGAAAGTATCTACCAAGCATGCTGATGTGCCTCGATGCGATGGAAGATCATCTTTCCATCTTACTGAAGATGAGGCGACTGAGCTGAAGGGACTCTCAGATCCACCAAAGTTAGGACCACACGTGGTCTGGTGAGAATTTCCTACCTTGCTGAGAAGGCAGCCCAAGCCGAGCTCTTGGGAGGCTGGTGCCTGCAGAGGGCAGCTGATGCTTGTGCTTGCGCAAGCCTACGTAGCTGCTGAAACAAACCAACCGAACCGGCTCGCCAAGTACTGCAGTTGCCGCTGACGCCTTAAGAATCACAGACAGCAGGCACCTTTCAGCAGGATTATGTATAGCACTTGATATCATCTAAGCGCAAGAGGGGTTCTTGGACATTTCGCTACCTGTATGAGCGTCATGGCAACCTGAAAGACTGGCCCCAGGAGGCACGCCCTGTCCTGGAAGGACCTTTGCGGAGCATGCAGGCGCGTGTGCAGCAACTTCAGTGCCTCACGAGCAGCATCCTCTGCAAAGGTATAACAGCCTGCAGCTTCACACAGCCAGGATGCCAGCTGTATGATGTGCAGCAGGAGATGCATGGCGCCAGATGCCAGACTCCTCTTGAGAGTCATGAGGAGGCTGACATGCATGCCACACACCTGTGCACAGCAGGTCAGTGCCAAAAAAACTTCTGAGCTACGACATTAAGGTGACCCTGCATCGGGAATATACCCTCACAGCCTGAGGGCTGGTCACCAGGGGACGCCTCCAGCAGCATGAGGAGGCAGGCTGCCGGCTGCAGATCAGCATGAGCCAGAAAGGGCAGTGCCAATGTCTTGCCAGCTGAGTGCAGGTCCACCAAAACAGGCCGCAGGGCTCCTGCACCCAGGCCTACATTTTATTGGGTGCAGTCTCAAAGACACATTTTGCAGGAAGTAACACCGGCAGCAGTCTCTCGCAGTACTTTCCCTTTCTGGCAGATATCTGCTCTTAATGTGTGATGTAAAACACGGGGATGTTGCTTTCCGTGGTGCTCATGACAGTCCAGGCATGGGGCACTAGGCCTTGCCTGCTTTGTGGAGCCCTAGTGCCAGGTCCAGGTAAGGCTGCAGCCCGTCGCTGAGGTCAGGCTGGAGCAGCAGCGCAGCAACGTTCTCCCAGAACCCAAAGCACAGCTCCTGCGTTGTCCACCAACTCTGACAAACTTCCTGAGAACACTGTACAGGGATGGGAAAGGACCGAAGCACAGCTCCACCTCACTGCAGTTGCGAGCCTGTCAGTTGTGTGGTGCAGGACCTTCACATTGTCTAGCAGACTGCAGGCTGGCAGAGTCCTTCGGAAGCCGCAAATCGGGGTGTTCCAGAACCAATGGGTTGCACACATCATATGCGTCATACCTGCAGCACTCTTGCAGCAGGCTCATCCCTCCCTGAGGGCAAAGCTACTCTCAGGATCTTGTACACATGCATTCCAGATTCCCAGGCCTGCAGGTATTGTGACGTATGCTCCTCGCCCGCATGCGCCCCAAACCTGCACAATGAACCTGACAAGCTGTTGTGTCTTCTGCAACCCATTCAGTAAACTGGGTCTCCGGAGTGCAGAGGGGTCCACTGCCCACTCAGAGGCTCTAGAACTGCTGTGCATCCAGGTTTGTCTTAACTTCTCAATGTGCATCGCATCTTCAGAGTGCTGATGAGACATACTGAGTCTGTGCTGCAGACAAAACCTGCTCCAAACGCAGCAGAATGAGCTCCATCGTGACTTCCAGCAGCTGCTGGCTGATGCTGCCATCTCTCAACACTGCGTAGACACAAGCTTACTAGCTCTGCAATCGGGTGCATTTACTTGCAGTGAGGCGGAGGTCTCTGACAAACAGACTGGAAGCTGCCAAGGGAAGTTCTGGTTGGCGACCATGTACCGGTCTGATGGGCGATGGTGATAGAGGCTAGTTGCTTGAGGCATGCTTCAGACGACATTTCACTGGTTAAGAGCTTCTCGACGTCCTGGCGAAATTGTTCCTCCCCCATGATGAAAACCTTGGACCTCGTCTGGCTGGTGAATGGAGCATGAGGGTAGCCCTCAGCGATTGAGATTGCATCTACAGGTCTGGAGGGCTCTGCATCACGAGCCTAGATCGGGCTCGTCGCGCACTTGAAAAACTGTAAAATGCATGATGACATCAGCACGCAGCACAGCTGGCGGGTGCACTGACATCTGATGACAGAGCAGACCTGTATATTACGTTCAGCGTGCTTAGAGAACATGCTTCAATCTTCCTCAGGCACTGAGTAGTTCCTTGTGAGGTGTCCGTGCAGCATCTTTATCACCAAGCATGCCAACACTTTAAATTTAGTATATTTTATGGGTCCTCTGCGTTTGTCGAAGTGCATTCGCATGTTGTCACTATGTGTTGATTGCTCCAATCTTCTTACAACAGAGCAAGATCAGCAGACGTGCTGCTAGCAACACACTGCTAAATCAGCTTGCATCTAGCAGGTCAGCACCACTATGGTGAATTGATGAATGTCCTGCTCATCATCATATGAAGCGGTCCAGTCAGATGTAAGCCAACCTGATGTGGTCATTGTACATGTACGAATCTTCCCATCCTGAAGCACTTGTCCAGTGTCAAATAATGAAAGCTTTTCAGGAGAACTTCACTGACATACTAGGCTAATTGATTGGTACCTGAGCATTGTCAGTATTGCTTTCAAGCAGTCACGGTGAACTTGTCAATGGTACTTGCAGTTGCGTGGCTACCTCACTGATTGAGCCATTTATATGTATGAGGCCAATCAGTCGGCGCGCATTGAAAATGAGGCACTGCACCGCCCAGCAGCCCGCTACTGGAGATCTGATGCATTGCTGCGAACATTGTGTTGTCATGAGGTGTACCCAGACACAGTCAGTGTCAGAATGTAAAGGGATGACCTCAGTGGCCTGTAACGCATCCATTGTACCCGCACACCGGGCTGTACACAGCGCTCCATGGAGTCAAATCTAGCTGCTGCTTCCTGTCTCTCAAAGCTTGTGCTTGTCCCTAATTTCAATGCGAAAGAGACTGAGATTGGGCTAGTGCGCATATTGCTATCGCAATGGAGTTCTGCTGACTACAGCGCTGCAGTACATGAGCCAGAAGGGTGGCCTGTGGCTTGCTGCGGGGCTCTGTAAATTCCACTATGCAGCTTCCCACAGCAGGAGAGGATGTCTCCCGCATGTGAATGACCTGCCCACTAGGGCAATTGCAGGGTTGGCTGCTGCTCACCACAAAACAAGTTGAAATAATAAAATCAAACACACAGAGTGTCGGGCTCTGACAGAACGCATGGAGTCGCCTCTCTGCCTACAATGCAATGCAAAATGCGCAGCAGCAAGCAGGTTCCAGAGGGGGAGACTTTAAAAGCCGCTACTTCAAGCTCTCATACATTCCCCGGAATCAAATTGATTGAATTCCAGTGCAGACTGGGGCAGGCTCTTTTAGCCTGGGATTTGAGAGAGCTTCTAGAGGCCAAACTTGAAGCCGTCGGGGAAGAAAAGGCCAGGCTTCTGGTAGTCTCCTCCGTACAGGACGTTTGCAACATCGACTGGCTTGCGCTCATAAATGAGCCCCTGCTCGTCCGTGGGTGCAATGGCCAGCTTGTACTGCAGCACACAGCCAATCGCTCAGAGCACAGCTCACCTCCTCACTCAGCCATCTCTCAGCATTGCATCACCATCACCGAGGGCATGCACACTGCCCTCTGGTCTGGATTGTAACAAAGACACAGAGTCTTCCAATCCCTTTTTGTTTCATTACTATGGGTGCCCACGTAGCCAAATTTCATAACAGACACAAGGCAGGCAGACTAACCGCAAGTAGGGTGCCCCTCAGATATTCCAGAGGCCAGTGAAAGTTCTGGGGGCCCGACTACAGGAAGTATGATCTAGGATACAGAGAGGCTGACAGAGTTTGGGGGGATGTGAGGCTCACCGCTGGAAGGGTGACCTGAGGCACCCAGAGGCCGCTCTGGATCTTGGGGATGGTGATTCCCTCGTCCAGGCCACCGCCCACCTGGCCGCGCCAGTCTGAGATCTTCTGCGCCAGGTCAACCACCTGCGTATATGCCGGCAGGCCCACGTCAGCGTAACATTGTAGCCCAGAACATTTGCGGCTTGGCCCCAGCGCCCTGAGCAAACCTTACAAATTTCCCTGATTCTGAGCCAGGAACAGCCTGCTGGCCAGCCCTTCTCTGCAGAATGTCACTTGAGTGTCAACAGAAAGCCATCATGCACATGACAGCATATGAGTTGCGCAGATTAGCATTATAGTTCTCATGTAGAGGCGCACAGGGCCTAGGCACCTCTCCGCAGACTGGCTTCATATGCCCTTGTGGACAAGAGCCTGGAAAAAGTCTGCAGTGGCATGCATGGTCCTGCTGTCACACTGACAGCGTATAACACGCTGATGGGCAGGCGCACTACCACAAACAAGTAGTGAAGGGAGGTGTAAGAATACCTGGAGGCTAGAGAACCATTGGATGGGGTTGGCGCCATTGCTGAAGAGCCAGCTGCGCACGAGGCCGCTCTGGTAGCTGTCGACTGAGAGGATCTTCACAATCTGCTGCTGCAACGCCTGGTCTGCCTGGAACTGGTTCATGATTCCGGCGTAGGCGCTCACGGCGAGATCCTCAAACAGATAGGCAGCTGCACAGCAGAGATGCCCTGGTCATTTGGATCTCACACACGCTGTAGTGGACAAAGCACAGACCTCTGCAATGAGATCGCAAAGCTCTACAAGAGTGCAGCCAGGGAGCTATCAGCATGGCTGCCAGAGCCCTGCTTCATGCAAGAGGGTGGCTGAAATATGCCGGGTTTGAGCTGGAGTAAGGCCTCATCTGGGAACACAGCGCACCTGCCATGAAGCTGACATCGTCATAGTAGGGGTTGAACTTGCTGGTGAGGCCAGAGTTCTTGCCCAGAGCAAGAGTGATGATCTCATTCCAGGTGTTGGTAGAGATGTCCATGTTCGGGCACTCGGGTGCCTGGCTTCCGAGCAGAGTCCTGATCAGCTTGACCTGCATGTTCCAGTGGCTCAGCAGCAGCTGACCGAATCATGTCACCATCAGGCTTGAGAGCAGCTCAGCTGCCACTGCAGCTGCAGTGCGTCCCACAAGCACGGCGACAAGTCCCATTCACATGATAGGCAAGGGCGGACGAATACGGTCACATGTTGCACGTCATATGTGAGCAGAGGAACTGATGGTGCGTCGGGCTGTCAGGAGAGCATATGGCAAGTCGCCTTGGAACACAAATGCTGATGACATGTCACAGATGGAAGGGGAGGGGCTGTGCAGTGAGAGCTCACATGCTCGGCGTCACCCCACGAGAGCTGCTCTGCAATGAGCTGCACATACCAGGAGAGCTGCGCCTTCTGGCCCCCGATGAATTGGTCCAGGAACTGCTGCTGCGTCAGGACATCCTTCACCACTTGCTGCACACGAGCAGACGCATCACTTAGCTCACCTGATGCAGCACACTCGTCACAAGAGATCAGAGACCCTAGTTTGCCAAATCAACATGTTTCCAGGTTGCTGCAGCCTGGCACACAGTTCAGGCAGGCTGTTTGGCCCCCATCGGGTGCATAGGTTGGCAACGGCATCACTGAGTAAGACAATTGTGGGAAGACATTCCATGTCGTCGCAGGGCACTAGCACAATATAGCTCTAAGCCAGTGACGGTTCTCAGCCAAATCTTATTGGGGAGGGCTTACAGTGCCGATGGTGGTGACAGTCTTGTTCAGGACCTTCTGCTGCTTGTCCAGATCAGAGGCGATAGCATGGTCCACGACGGCTTGCTGCTTTCCAGCGTCAATGATGGTCTTGTTGAGGACATACGCCTGGCTCTGAACGTCGTTCTGGATTGCATGGTCCACGACTGCCTGCTGCTTGCCCAGCTCGTCGGCAGTCTTGTTGAGGACGTACTGCTGGCTGTGAACATCGTCCTGGATGGCGTGGTCTAGCACGGCTTGCTGCTTGCCAAGGTCGTTTACCTGGTTGGCCACGTCTGTGTCAACTGCCTTTTGTACACCGCCAGCAACCTTCAGGGTTCCATTGATGAGCTGGCCCTGTGCCTGAGCATCCTGCAGGGAGCATACACCCCTTCTGGATTGAACCACATAGCTTTTGCCATGAAGCCAAAGATAGAGAATGAAGCGCCAGGCAGAGGTGACAGTCTCATCCTATGGCTCAGGCAGCCCCTGCTTGTGATACGGGATAAGGCGTTGAGCATAGCAAAGTCCCATCTGGCCATGATAACCATGCACCCTGCCTATGTAATCAGCGATTGGTCTGTGGGCAGATATTGCTGCAGAACTGTGTGACACTTTGAGAGCACGATGCTCTCAAGGAAGTTTCAGCCCTACAGAAGCTTACCTGGTCGAGCTGGCCCTGGATGTTGTTTATCAGGCCGTAGTCGCAGCCCTTGTAGGAGCACTGCGCCTGGCAATCCTTGTTGTCAAAGCAAGCGTCCCAGCACGTCTTGTAGGTGCTGCAGTGGTAGTAGTAGCACGTCTTGAGCAGGCACCGGTCCTTGCAAGCCTGGTCCTGGCACTGGCTAGGGCAGTCCTTGTACTCCTGGCACGTTGTCTTGTAGTCCAAGTGATCGTCCAGCTGCATGGCGATTCCCGCTGACTGAAAGGTGGGTACAGTTCTCACGCATGAGAGAGTCGTGTGCGCAGGTGAAGCACAGACGAGGCAGCATATCAAAAGCACGGGAGCTGCACAGTCTGCAAGACATCCAAGGAGCTGCATGCTGCCGAACAAGGTGAGTGCACTCACGAGGCGCATCATAATTGATTCAGATGCAAGGCATTGATTCTTTATCGAGCTATTGCATGATTCCGGCCTCTCCTCGTGCATCCCATCAGGCAGTCAGATATGCAGGAGCGGTCACTCACGTATGAGAAGCTTTTGGTATTGTTCAGCTTGCCGTCGAGGACCTGAGGTCCATTGTACCCCTGCAGAAATATACATGACAAATCAGCTACTTTGCATGCATTTCCTGACCTGCAGCAAAGCTCGTGGTTGAGTGAGCATAGTGTTTCCCAGAACTACTTGCATCCACACATGCAGGAGCAGTCCTCAAGAATGCACTCATACATGCTGCCCGCCAGCACGTAGATGTAATCAAATGTATCATGGCATCCTTGCTAACGACGCACGTACTGGTACATGAAGGCCATCTATGGGCAACAACAGGTAGTAAATTGTGCAGCTGCTGCCGTGTCAGGAGGCACTGAGGGCTTACCAGTAGCCCGATGTCAAGGCCCTTGCCATGCGCTGCCCAGGTGTAGAATTGGGCTTCTGCGCCACAAGAGAAGGTGCCAGTCAGGGCGGGACGCCTTTCGATTTTGAATGCATCCTACTCGGACGAGCGTGCAGACAGAAAAGCAATGCCTGCACAACGGCCCAAGATGCAATCCAATGCATTCAGTAACAATGATGCAGTCTTGCAGGGAGGAAGAGACACTCACGGATACATTTGAGATTGAGGACGTAGGTGAGGGCGTCTGTCGGCGTGTTGATGTTGTTCAGGTCAATGAAGGACGCTCTTGCGTACGCCAGTAATCCCAGCAGCAGCAGTACCGACCTCATTTTCTGCAGTCTCAAGGGTCACCTGCAGCAAACAGACGCTTCCTGACGAACTTCACGACGCCATCTTGTTACATAGTCTAATACCGGATATGGGCCATGACAGTCTTGTGAAGCATGGAGCAACTCCAACCTAATCATATACATTACACCGTGGGGTAAGATCCACTCAGAACGAGTAAGGGTGGCGCAAGATTTATGAACGTAAGCCGATGCTGCGAAGTAGCTGCAAACGTCGGGTGGTCAAGTGCACAGCATCAACTCAGAAAAGCTGGAGACCAGCGTAAATGGCTCCAAAGCACCTCTGCTGCTGGCATGTTCAATTCCCTGCGCAAGCTCGTCATAACGAGATGGCTGGCACCGGTGACAAGGACGCGCTCACCTGGGCTGGGCAGAAGTCCCTTCTCTCTACACGCTTCCTCCTCCTTGTGCCAACTCTATCTACGGAGGGCTTCTCGTCGAGAAATCACACAAATTTGTCGGACAAATGCGAGGGAACGGCAGCGGCCCAGCTCAGAGAGGCGCCCTGACTCAGAGGGACCTTTCGTCATGTAATAGCACGTCATGGGCCATGTGAGCACTCGTGAGCAAAGCAGGCCTGCTGTGGGGAAGCCCGTTCTTACATCCTGGTAGCGTTGATGACGACACTAGAAATATGGAATCACACCGGAGGTGACTTGCAAGAGAGCAGCTTGCAACTTTTGACAGTACTATATCTTACTCAGCGACATCTACTTCTGATGGACGGCACCACAGTGCTGACATCAGAGCTGTCTGCAGTCTCTGAATGATGTCAATACTCTTTCTAGCTACCTGCGATCCTATTTCCTACTGAGACTCTGGATTGCTCTTTTTAGTGGCCAGAGCAGTACACCGACGGATGACTGCACCATGCAATCCAATAGCTCTGAAGCCTCCGCCCTTGAGGTGTGATATTGACCAGCAAACCTTGTTATATTCTGGCACCAGGCATGTCTGCGAATCGCGCCAGTGACGTACTTCCTGTGTTCGTAGTTTGCAGACTCTCGAGACACTGCTCAATCGCAGCAATGACACTCTTGAGCAGGTGGGCAGCGCAAAAATTCCTTGCCATTAGACATTACCCTGCATGCAGAGTGGGACATCTTTGAAGCTCCCTGTCAAAAATCTGTGATCTCTCTGCATAGAGCTCAGGACAGCACGCACCGCAGGAAGGCGCTCACATCATGGCTACTGTGCAGGCCTCACACTCTGAAGCAAGCAGACGCCTCAAAGTAGCTTCCATGGTGTACAGCCGCTGGACAGAGGGCGGGAAGGTGCTTCCAAACTCTCAGCCACGCCTTGCACAAGAAGCCACCTCTTTGACGCACATCCGGTATTTGGGCAGCATGGACACCGCACTAGGCTCTTCTTTGCAGTTCCAAACACCAGAAGTGATGCTGTCTATCAGAAGGGAGCATTTGCTGATGCAGGATGAGGCTGTCCTGGCTGAGCGCTACCTGGACGGTACCATTGATGTGCTGGATCTGCTCCTGTGCGAAGACTCCTGCAGGACTAATTGGTCACCAGTGGACCACGGAAACAAGACCACAGGCCCATGCAGCAGCATATCAGGAGCCAGCACATTGCTGAGCAGACCAGCAGACAGGACAGCCTCAAGCGTAGAGCCAGATCAGGAAATACAAACAGGTGTTAATCACACCGGTGGCATGCGAGCTGGCATTCCCAGGCGCAGTGCTGACCAGCTGACATACGATGACTTTGTCTTGCAGTACATGGCGCCCAACCTGCCTGTAATGATACAGGTAGGCGTTCAGTTCACCCTGTCCCTTATTTTGCCATGCAAGCCGCAAGCCTTCATCTGACTTCCGCAGCCATCTCTGCTGATCCGACCATCCAGTCACCTGTGTGACAGCAGATAGAGACCTTCAGGGTATCAATGCAGGGTGTGACTCAAGGGTGGGCAGCCTCCCGTGACTGGGTGGACGAGGAGGGTGAGATCAGCCTGTCCTTTCTGGCTGAGCGCTTTGGCAATGCCCAGATTTGGGCGACAGAGTGCACAAGGTGTGATGCGCTTGCGTAACATCTCCACACTGGCAGTAGCATGCATGGGAGATGCCACGTGCTCCGCAGTTTGGCACCTTCTCTGCCTGTCCTGTCTGCCCTTGCCCTGCGCTACATGGTGGGGCCGTAGGAGATCCCCCTCGCAACCTCAAGCTGGCGTCAGCTCTGGTGCTGATCTTTGCGTAGTGCATGCAGCGCAGCGGATGGGTACGGGGGTGGCAGAAGACATGAGATGTCTCTCCGAGAGTACGCAGCATGGTGGAAGCAGGACAAGGCTGGCCTGGACGACCGCCTGCTCTACCTCAAGGACTGGCACTTTGTCAATGAATTTCCTGATTACCAGGCACGCGTCACCTCAGACAAGCACACTTGCATGCAGATATGCGTTTCTAACAGCAGCAGTCCGGAGAGCACATCTGATGTACGAGCTTGAGTCCTTGCTGTCAAGATGTGTCCGGAAGGCATTGTGTGTTGGGCCTCTGTTGCCGCGCATGTGGCAAATAATTGGAGCGATGTGCCCATATCAGCTATGAAGGTGATTTTGGTGCTGCGCCACAGGCTTACAGCACGCCCCCTTTCTTCCGTGATGACTGGCTCAATGACTACTACGACATGCGGTCAGGTAGGACTCGCTTTGAATTCATGGTGATGAAGCCTTACCACCATGAGCGTTCTGCCTGGAGTTTTGTGGACTCATGATCAGGTGATTTGCAAGAGTGTGCAACGAACAGTGCCTAGTGTGTGAACAACAGGAGCATGTGGGTGCCGCGCAGGCGGCAAGCATTCTGACGGGTGGCACGAGGATGAAGGAGGAAGGTCACACGACTCCATCGTGAACTCTGACTACCGCTTTGTGTACCTCGGACCTGCAGGAACAAAGACACCAGTCCATGCAGATGTCCTGAATTCCTTCAGCTGGTAGGCAAGCAGCTCACATCAGAATGTACAGGAGACATGACGTGTCTCAGGAGGGCCTTGTGAGCTTTGCATACATCCCTTGTCAGGCTGTTGAAGTGGCTTTCAGCTACATATGGAAGCTTGCATCTTGTGACAGTGATCGTCTTGACGAGTGAACTGATGGGTCTGTTGATGCAGGTCTGTGAATCTGGCGGGCTGCAAGCTCTGGAGGCTGTTGCCACCTCAGCACACCCACCTGCTGTATGACAGGTTTGGCAATGAGCTCGCCCCTGCCTTTGATGCTGATGAGGCCAGGCCAGGACACTTTACCAACCTGGCAGCTGCCCGCAAACATGCCGTTGAGGTCCAACAGGTAAGCTCGCAGCACCATGGTCCTGCATGTAGGTTTGCACCCTGTACATTCATTCAGGCCCGCTGACAGTAGTCTCTTGGGATAGGGGAGCAGTAGGTCCTAGATAGAACTTAAAGGCTCACCTGCAGCTGGTCAACAGCCTCAGATGCAAGGTTTCCAATGTGCATCTGCAGGGCATTGGGGAGGCCATCTTTGTTCCAAGCGGGTGGCACCACACTGTCGAAAACCTGGAGGACACCCTGTCCATCAACCACAAGTGCGCCCCACACAAGCTGTGCTTAACAACTTGCTGCTCGCCACCATAGGAGATGCCAGCATTGGCCTTGGCAAGGACAGCATCATAAGTGGCAGGGTGCCGAAGCTTAGTGAAACACTTGGCAGGCACTGGCATACAGGCGCATGGGCTCCGACATAGCCTGTCTACTACATGTAGCTGCATATGGGCAAAACCCGTCTGACCTGAAGTGGCCATGAAGGAGAAGGACGCCTGCCTAAGATGCTGGCCTGTCTGCGTGTGCAGCTGGCTGAACGGCTTTAACCTACACTGGGCATGGGAGCTGCTGCAGAAGGAGTACGCTGGGGCCTCTGCTGCCATTGATGACTGCAGGTGCCCTTCAATGCTTCTGAGCCTTCCTACCCATGCTGCACCACATGGGACACTGGCACTATCCCCTTCTCCTGTCATGCCGTCCTCAGACATGTTTCCACAGCAGCGTCCCATCAGATCAGCCTCGCAAGCTAGATGCTGACAATGCCAAGCCGCACTTGTGCTAAGGGCTTGTAAAGCTTCCTCTCGTTGGCACAATGGTCTGACAATGCAGTAATGCTGCTGCTCATGCTCTCTTGTGCGCAGCGTACATCCCCAGGACCAGCAGATTTAACGAGAGAGCTGTGCTGCAGGGCAACCTGCTCTGGTCAGGAGTTTGAGGCCCTGGTGCAGCGGAACATGGCAGCCAACTGCGGCATGGACTTCAGGGCTGCTGGGGAGTTTGTTGCCAGCATAGCCCTGAGGGAGTTGCAGTTGCTGGAGGCAGCTGGAGCATTGAGTGTCGCTGTGCTGGGGCCAGACAGCAGGAGTGAGGCATGCAGAGGGGTGGAAGCCCAGGGTTTTAGGTCACGTTCCCAGTCAGAGGCCGCGTCGCAAAGCAAACAAGATGTGGTGCTGCACAGCTCGCAGTGCCAGACTAGCAGAATGCTTGAAGATATCGAGCTTGATAGAGACCTGATGGCCCTGGCTGCAGCGAGGCTTCGACTGAAGCAGGCCTTGCCAATGCTAGAGGGGCTGCTCGCCAAAATGTACCCCGAGGATGGTTGTTGCAGCAAATCTGCTGTTGATGCATGCATACACACTGAGGGTTCTTCATTGGGCTGCGAACACACCGGGGAGCACTATCCAGATGTGAGAGTCACAGCCTCACCAGCAGTGAGCACCATAACAGGCGCTTTGGATTTGTCACAGGATGTGCATTGGCTGAGAGCAATGAGCTCTGACAGCTTTTGGCAAACAATGCTGCAGATGACTACGGTCATCAGGGCGCAGGTTGACGAGACTGCAGTTCATGGCCGCAATCCAGTGACGGGGTGTTGTAATGGGTGATCACATGATGCGGACCATCATAATGACACACATTGGTCACATCAGAGAACACACACTTGCTCATATCAACTTTGTGGTCTGGGTAGTATCATGTATGACCCCGTATGTTTGGAGTGCAATTCTGACTCACATTGAGCCACCGCAACGCAACGGAAGCAGCGCGCACATCCCAGACTGCCCGCCTGCCTTCCACTCCTAGGCGTCTCATACCCTATCACAGGCTGGGCATACTGGTGAGCTCGTCTTTTGCAGAGAGTCTCAACGAAACAGCTTCAGGGTGAGGCGCCATTGGTGGCTGCAATGAGCTGCGGGCGCGAGATGACCGCGTCTATCAAGCCGTACTCAGTCGCTTCCTCGGCGCCCATAAAGAAATCCCTGTCGGTGTCCTGCGCAGCAATTGGAACAGTCAACACCTTAGCTTTCAGGGAAAGGCATGTGATGTCTCCCTAGAGAGGTCCCCTCCCTTGTGAATGGCCACACTGCAAGATAGCCATGTATGTTCACGAGGCTAGCCATCTGCGCAGCACCCCTATGATGCAAGGCTGAGGAGCAGGATTCAGTCCAATGGCTCGCCATACATGCAATGACTTTTGGGACAACGGGACTTTGACGTACTCTGTGAAGGAAAGTACTGCACGGTGCTGGCAAGCAGGACAACTTCTCTGGGAAAGTCATGAGCCATGTTAAGGCGGGTGCCCACCTGGGTGATCGTCTCCATTGACTGACCAGTGAACTCAGCAAGGTATCCATTGAGCGTCAGCTTGTGGTGCAGGATCTCGTTGGCCTGGATCTCAATGTCTGCGCACAAAGACGCACCTCAGTTGATGCATGCTGGTGCATGCCAAAAATTATTCGCATTGCTGAGACCTCCTCTCATCATTCGGCGAACATCATCCAGAGCGACCACAGCAGCATGGATGGCACAGCTGACTATGCATGGCTGCATAAAGCTGGGGCCACATCATGCCTGGCCCTCATTGTACAAGGTAATCAGAGTCAGGCTGGCAGGCAGTCTCACCTGCAGCCTGTCCCTGGGCTCCTCCAAGAGGCTGATGGATCATGATCCGGGAGTTGGGCAGGGAGTACCTCTTCCCCTGCATCACAACACAGACCCATGACATCCCCAGAGCTAGCAGAACCCATTATGAGTGTCTATCTGACAGTTCTACTTGTGGTTGAAAGGAAGGCTGGCCAGGAAAGGTGCTCAGGTGATTGGCTGCTGGAAAGCAGGGAGTCTGCTCATGTGCCCCGCCTGGTGCCCGGACGCGAGAAGGAAGGCTCCCATGGACGCAGCCAGGCCAACGCAGACTGTTGACACGTTTGGGCGGATGTGCCGCATCGTGTCAAAGACAGCCATTCCTGCACAGGACTCCCTGCTCGGTGAGGCACTGTCATAGGCACGGCTGCAATCAGCTCTAGCAATTACCACACCATATCATGTTTGGTCTCTGCTGCACAGCTTGCTTTAGCCTCACGTATCATGCTGCCTTCGCAATCCTGCTATTGTGATGATTTAAGAACATAATGGCAGGACACATGCTTCCATAAGCTGTGCTTGCAACAGGGCAATTGGTGACACTGATGTCCCACCTGCAGTGACTGACCCTCCAGGGCTGTTGACATACATGGTGATGTCCTTGCTGGGGGACACTGAGTCCAGGTACAGCAGCTGTGCCACAATCAGGTTTGCCATGTCATCATCCACTGGCCCGCCCATGCGCACAATCCTCTGCAGACAGACACATGTTTCTTACCTCACGTGCAGCAAGATAGACACTATTCCTGGCATTTGATAATGACCTCAACATGATGGCAAGCAGCAAGGTACACAGCTGTTTAGATGATAGGCACTGGGTCAGTATACGCATTTGAGGTGCTGTCAGGCAAGATGGACTTGTAATATCAAGATACAAAGCTGGTGAAGTGCTGGGCAAGGGCCTGTACCTGCTGGAACAGCTGCGAGATGACCTGCTGGAAACGTTCAACAACCTGTGGGTTGGGTGGTGGTGGGCCCTGGCCGCAGATCACAAGGTCGCTGACATTCCTGCACGGAGGAACCTAGGCGTCAACCTCTGTCTTCCTACGCCAATGCTTCTGTCTGTGCTAGAACTGTTTGATTGCTTTTACACAATCCTTCAAGCTCGTACGCAAGCTCCTCGTCATCCCAGTCGCACCTTTGTGACGTTGGTGTCCATATTCCTGCTGGCGATCTGCGCAGTAAGCCAACCTGTCAGTCCTGCTGCGCAGCCTAATGATTGCTGATGCTTTTGAAAGATCTCGAGGTGAGATTACTGCAGCGTCACACCCCAATAAAAGGCGGATCCTGTGTCCCAGCGGTGTGCCAACCATGCAGCACCACTGCTATCGAGCAGCCTTTATACCGAATGCAGTGTGCTCGGGACGTATGACATAATTTACCTCTCTGCACTACACTGCCACCGCTTGGGAGCAGCAGCTCTTCTGGGGTGTTGCACTGCCTTTCTCTGCAGCAAGCACTTGTTCGGGGCTAAGAGCTGTGACGATGCCAGGATCTGTTCCATATTGACACACCCACGTATCGGCTAAGCAGTCACTTCTGAGCAATGCTTGCAGCTGTCTAGTCTCCTGAGCCTGAGCAACTAGTCTCGATGTGACGCAGACATCATCCGGGCTAGGGCTTTAGAAGGGTTCGAGGGTGATTGGAGCTCTCTACCTGGATGGATGTTTCATACCCGGAGCAGGTCGAGATATTGCGTACTGGTTGCAATCGCACGTCCGAAGTGGCAGATATTCAGACGCGCTTTACGGTGCTATGCTTGCACCGGCCATGCTGTGAGTCTTCTCAAGGCGATCCGACTCCATAATTTACTCAGCTTGAAAAGCTCAAGGCTTGCGTCGTTGCACATATGAAAGAAGCTTGAGATGGCGCAAAGCAGCAGGGTCCCTGCTTTCCTCGAGAAGATAAAGGCGTTGAATGGGCATGCGAGTCAGATCACATTGAGCCTCCCTGAGAAGCGCAATGCCTTAAGTGGCGCCATGGTGGCGTGCCTGCAGGACTGTCTAAAGCAGCTGCAGGCTTCCACTCGGGACTTGACATGCAGAGGCCTGCTGCTGCGTAGCAACGTTGAAGGCATGCAAGTAGCCCTCTCCTTAAATCCCTATTTGAATTCATGTCATGGATGCCAGCATTCAGGAGCCGCTTATATGCGCATGTCAGGTATTGAATTTTAGTCCAGGAGACCTGAAAGGTGATATATAGGCAAATCTGCTTGCAGGGGCATTCTGCGCAGGGGCTGATCTGAAAGAAAGGAGAGACCAGCAGCCTGCAGAAATCATCCGATTCAGCGACAATGTACGGGACGTCATAGCAGGTGAATGGCGTCTTTGAAGAGGCATCCGCCACAGATGACTGCTTGCCCCTGCGAGGCACAGTCAGTAACACTTGCCGCAAAAGTCACAAGCTTGACTCATGCAGAGTCTGTGCAGATCCGCTTTACATTTGGTGTCAATTCATTGCAGGCTTGGCAGGGCTGCCAGTGCCTGTTCTGGCTGCCGTGGACGGCGCTGCGCTGGGCGGCGGTGCTGAGCTGGCGCTCGCTGCTGACATCCGCACAGTCAGCGACAGAGCCATGATGGGGTTCCCTGAGACTGGCTTGGGCATCATCCCTGGCGTGGGAGGTACAATCTTATTCTGAGCCTTAAGTTTGTCATTGGCGCAGCAAGGAGGCACCCAAGTGCGGCTGCCCTGAAGTGAAGCGCTGATTGTTTAAGGCTGAAGAAAAGAGTCCTGACAATTTGCAAAGACATTTCAAAAGGAGAAGCTTCCTGCCCAATCTGACTTTGGAGGTGACTGCACAAGCTGAGATGGGAGAAGCTGAGATGCTTGCTGTGTGCAGGGACGCAGCGCACGCTTCGCCTCATAGGCCCCACAAAGACAAAGCTGCTCCTGTTCACGGGCAGGAGACTCACCGGCTCAGAGGCCGTGTCCTGGGGGCTTGCAGATGTTCTTTCTGACAACCCAGAAGAGGTGCTGGCTCCTGACTTTCGCACTAGTCTGCGCATGGCGCCACACTCCTGTGTAGGGCTGGGAACTCCTGAGAATATTGTCGAACTATGCTGCAAGGACCAATGCACAGCGCTTATGCGCGTGCACTCAGCGCCTCACTAAAGGCCCTGCAACGTTGCCACAACAGCCAGGTGTGCTTTGTGGAAGGCTCATGGGTTGGTCTTGACGCAGGCAGCTCTTGAGATAATGGAGCAGAGCCTGAGCAAGGCGCCTCTGGCAATAGCAGCTGCCAAGGCAGCTGTTGATGACGGCTTTGAGGTGCCCCTCCCAAAGGGATTGGCGTTTGAGCGAGCGCACTATACCCAGCTCTTTGCAACAGAGGATCGCTTGGAAGCCCTCAGAGCCTTTGCTGAAAAGAGGAGACCCAGCTTCAAGGGCTGCTGAGCAGCCGTGATGGCCTAGTAACTAGGCCCTACTTTGCTTGCTATTGAAATAGTATGTGAGCTGACTGTGGCACAGCACAACTTAAAGGAGATTGAGGGCACCTAAGCGATGATACATACGATGATGTCGCGGGGAGTACTGGCTGTCATAATTGTCTTTTGGAGTTGTTTGTAAAACCCTTTGGACAACCCTAGCTAGAGCCGTGACGGAAGCTGCCTCACGTACTCTCCAGCTGGGGCCTTCCTGGGCAATGTTGGCAGCATTCCTTCACGGTCTTGTAGGCAATTGGCACTGGAGCTCCCGCTTTAGATTACACATTTCGTAAATGTGCAGCTCCGACACATCAGTGTGGAGTATTGGAGGACAAGGTGTATGTGTCATCCTGCTCCGATACAGACCTATTGAGCAGCTGCACACGCGAATGGCTAGCTCAAGCTGAGACAAAGCGATAGATATAAAGCCTTCATGTGTCAGCTTTCTTGGACGTAAAACGATTCCACCAGGGCGGGCTCTGATACGCAGAGCAACGTACCAAGAAAGAGGGCCCTTCAGACATAATCTGAGCTGAGACGTCACACTTGAGGACATTATTTGCAATGTCAGGGCTTACTAGTAGATAAAGCATAATGACGGTGCCCAGGATACGGACCTGGGCCTTACTGGTCTTTGGCCTGACATTTGGCTCTGCAGCAGCAGTCGCACAAGGTTTGTCCGTTTATATACCGGAGTGTTGATGTTCTCAGTCACATGGTAAGATCAAGAGTGACTGATGTACGCCTGCAGGCTTGACCCTTCCCCTTGTGGACATCTACACATATGCTGAGGACAAAGGGGCGCTCTTTGGGCACCATGCAAAGAATGTACAGCATTTGGCAACAAAGGTCAGCTTTTACATGCAAACTGAGCATGAGATAGATGGGGGATTTGCAGTTTGATAGGCTTGATATTCTCCATTGAACATGCTGAGCACGTAGCGTCAAGGGGTAAGGTCTATGAAATTTGAAGTCAGAGTGCATGCGGGAGGCATATGGACATGCAACAGCACACCCTTTGTGGCGGAATGCAAGCATAGTAAGAGATGTTCTGTCCATTTGGCCTCACCACTTGCCCCTGTACTTTTGGAAGATTCCAGTCTATGAGAACAATGTTGTATGCAGGAATTTGTAGAACAAGAGATTGTGCCACTCGGGGTGTGGAGTCAGGCAGACAATAGTACCCAGAGATGGCAGTGGGAGCTCCACTCCCCAGGCGCTAAGTCTCACCTGCTAGTGTTCAGGTCAGCACTTCTCCACTCATCAGCTTCGCAAAGCTCTCACAGAAAGGGCAGACGTGGAACACTCCTGGACTGATGTCCACCTTGCACTATAATACGTTGCAAGTGGCTGTAATCATGGTGCATCACACCTGGGCCATGTGGTGGTCATTAGCAAATAAGCTATGGACAACCTAGGTGAATTCGGGGTTGCTTTGAGCTAGCTGGATTTTTGCACGTGCTGGCCGAGGTGAGCTTACCGTGCTCTGCCTGTGATGCAGTGAGGTGCACTTGCCAGACTCTGGAGTATTGGAGCTATGCCCGGCACATCTGGCATTGGGACGGTGTGAAAGATATACTGCGCTCACCATCCCCAGCTCACGACGGTTGGTGGTACCTATCATCCCAGGTAGGACCGTGTCTTCCTTACAGCTGTGGAGGCGTCATGTGTGTAATTTTTGGAGTGCATGTAACATCAGGCAATGAGCTGGCAGCACCGCCCAAGCTGGCGGCTACAGCAGGATCTGGGCCTGTCTGAGGGTTCCTACGGCCTAAGTAGTGCAAGGCTTTGCACCAAACAAGCTATGCTGGAAAACTATTGCCTGCCTTTCACTGAGTGCCTTACTGTGTCAGTGCATTCCTGCAGGTGACAGAGTGCGTCTACAGTATATTCAGCAAGACCCGCAGCAGATCCCTAGGCTGCGCCTCGCGGCCATCATGCAGGGCTTGCAAGAGTCTCTGGCGCAGGCGCGCCTCCGCCTTCAGAGCACACGCCGGCGGCTGCAGGCCGCCACGTCAGCACCCATGTCAGCGCCTGGGCCCGGGCTTGGGCAGGGCTCTCCTGGCCCAGCAGGCCAGCCGGGCGCCATTGCAGCGCTTGGTCCCACTCCTCCGCAGCAGGCGCAGGTGAGGTTCGATGCAGTACCTGGGCTTCTCTGCGCAGTAGCTGGGGCAATGCCCTACCAGCGCTCTGTCATAGTTGGTGTCTCTGTATCTGATTGCGCAGCACAAGGCACTCACTAGGCGTATCATTTTGTGGCATGCGACCATTCATGTGGAAGCATCCCTCTGCCTGCCAAGCGCTCTCACGCAAGTCATCCTCCCATACTTGGGGCGAGAGGTGGGTGGATGTCTGACAATCTGTGAGTGGCGTGCAGGGGACGCAGTTTGACATAGACAGCATGCAAGTTACCAGCGACGACGTGTCCCAGTGCACGCCCAGCGTCGAGTGCAGCTCCTGGCATGACGAGGCGGCGGCTGTCGTGGCAATCTATGCCATTGACATGCGGCTGGGGGCCATGGGCTTGTGCACGGGCACAGTGGTGAATGCCCCTCAAGGGCGCAAGTACCTGCTGACAGCTGACCACTGCTTCATTGGTGAGCACCTTCGCAAGCCTTCCTTCTGTATGGGGCTGGTATGCAAGGCTCTGCTGCAGCATGTATCTGGGGTCCCGGACATAACAGAACCCTCTCAGCCCTTATTTTGGCACTCTGTAAGTCAGGAAGGTGTTTGCTCCAAAGATGCAGCTCCCAACAAGAAGTTATGAGTTGCTGCGAGCATGCGAGCCCCTGCTCAGTTTACCCATGTATAATTCCACCAGAAGGTGACAATATCAGTATCGGCGTGGCACCTGAACTTTCCCTTATGGCAGAGGCAATCAAGGTGTTCACAGCTCTTTGCATATGCAGACAAGCAGGATATCTCCAACTTTCAGTGGTGGATTCTCATCTTCAACTACCAGATGCCTTGCCGGTCCACAGCAACACCAGGCCCCATACGAGAAGTCATACAGGTACACTGTCCTTCGAGCAGCCACTTCTCAAACCTTCCTGTGCAGGATGGTAGGGCTCATGGACTGTACCAGTGCGCATTCCCTATGTGCACCTGAATCTCAATCTGCTTTCCTCTGCTCTGTAACACCAAGAATAGGCCAGTTTTGTTCCACGCCTTCTAGTACAACGCAAGCGATTTCATGCAGGGGACAAAGCTGGTCTTCTATGACAGCAAGGCAGATGTGCTACTGCTGGATATCCCGGAGAGCATACCCGATCACTTCCACGCCTACAAGGTAGGCTTTGACGCAGCGGAGGATGCGCCAAGTCGGGCTGTTGCCATCCACCAGCCCCATGGAAACATCAAGCGCATCTCCTACGCTAATGACTCGTGAGCGCCGACTCTCTTTCCCATGTGCCACTGCAACCCATATCAGTAGCTGAGCACTGGCATGATACTTGTGGCTCCCTGCCAGCATAGGTATTCACCAGGTCTTAAGCAATTAGGCATCCTGTTTTGCTCTGCATGCTTTGCGCGTCTGCTCAGATGACCATATATCAATCCTTGAAAGTGTTGCGGTCCCTCCAGGAGCGACATCAAGACACAGTTCAGCGCCCCCGTGTTCTCAGAGGACATCCACCCCACCCAAGCCACCCACTACCAGGTGCCGCACCTCTGCACCTCTGCTGCTGCACACATGACCTGTCCAGTTGTTGGCGAGCAGTGCAAGCGTACTGACACTCCCTCACACAGTGCAGTCACACTGCAGTATGATCACTGACCAGCTCCATCCATCAGACAAATGCTCTGATTCCAGGGCTTCTGAAAGATTCTGAGTCTTGGCAGGGTCAGTGTATTAGGGAGGACATCAGTAGCAACATGGCCCTATCCACAAACCTGTGTCTTGAGTTGGCCATGTCTTGCAGGTGCAATGGACTCAGGGTGCAACGGAGCCCGGATCCAGCGGAGCAGCGCTCATAGATGCTGACTCGCGCAAGGTCGTCGGGGTCCTGACCGGGGGGACCACCACGTGCAGCATTTTCAGTGGCGCGGACTACTTTGGCAAGCTGTCCGTGGTAAGTCATGCATGCTTATGTGAGTCAACTTGTATTGCCATGAGTGGCACAGCGCTGTGGGGACGGCCTACTTAATGCAGACGATGGCGACTGTGGCTATAGCAGAGGGAACACATTGCTGGATGCTTTGCATCAGCTTTGGAGGCATGCTGCTGGTCAGCAGGACACGATCTCCTGGCACGAGTGATGAGGAGAAGTCGCTCAGCCTGCACGTCTGTGGTGCCTTGCTTGGACATGGGCATGCGTCACAAAGCAGCCTGAGAGCGTGGCTGACATGGGAGGTTTCCGGTACTACATGCATCTCTTGGCATTGACTCATGAGCATGCTGCTCTGGAGGCTGGCTTCTGGCTGCTTTGGGCCTGCCCTCAATCCAAGGCAGAGTGCGCTCATACTTGGCTCATCTGCGCAGGCGTGGAACAATGGGCTGCAGAATTTCCTGTCGGATGCGCCCAGTCTTAAGGCCAGCAGCTCGGGGCTCAACTCCATCACGCAGCTTGACGACGGAGTCGTGATTGTGGACTCCTTGGGTGGGAGCCCTGTACGCACGCATGGCCCGGCCATGAACTTCTTCCCGACCGTGTTCGTGCTGGGTCCTACAGATGCCACGCGCATTGCCTTCTAGTGAGTACCATCCACCTTGCCCTCTAGCACCCTGGAGTGGCTATCTCCATCAAAGGGCAGGCTTCACTTGCGGTGCATATGTCTACCCTATGCTACGCATGTCCTTGCTGGCAACAGGATGCATGCACACATGTGTACTGTGCAGTAGAGTGGTCAGCCTCTGAATCACACCTTCTGCTGCACATACATGCACCAGTACTTGTGCAAGTTTTTTGCATCCAGGAGGTCTTTTTATGTCATAGGCCTTAGCGACAGAGCACCGGTGTTTGCGCAGCCTGACGGACCCTCCTCGCGCCAATGAGACCATCACAGCGCAGATGTCCCTGGTGGGGGACCTGCCCGGGAACAGCTTCAACCCTGTGAAAAACGTCACCCTGTCGACCATGATGTTCAACTTCACGACCGAGAACTGCTGCACCAAGGCGCAACCCCTGATTGTCTCCACCCGTAAGCATCCTGCCGCTGTGAAGCTGCATCATGCGACTTCAAGGCTTTTGCAGGTGCAAGAAGTGGTGACAATGTGTGCTGCCTTTTGCCAGGCTATGACTGTTGGCCTGTCTTGCAATGCATGTGGACCCAGGGAGAATTGCGAGTCTTAGCTTCAGGCATCCTGGCTGCACTTGTTACCCCGCAAAACATAAAAAGTCGCCTGCCATAACAAAATCCTTAAGCCTGAGAAGGCTGTAGATGAGTCAGCCACCTTTGCATGGCCATCACAATCTGTCCCCTATGCATCCATTCTTCTTGCGCTGCTGGGCAGTTCAAGATGAGCAGTTGAAAGGATCTTTCTGAGGAGGAAGCCTGAGCGGGTGACTTGTGGTGCAGACATGGGCAACTCGGTACCTGGAGACCTGGTGAGACTGCAGGTGGTCTTCTGGCTGACCAGCAACACCAACTCCAGCTACCTCCATGTGTCCACAGTCAAGGTGATCGCTTTGACTTTGTGATGATTGTCCAAAGCATAGGCAGGACCAGGACAGGAAATTGTGCGGAACTTCTATGTTCTGGTCTTGCCTTGCTGCATCCTCTAGACTGAGCACAACTGAGCACCCTCATGGCAATGTTCTGGAGGTTCAGAGCTAATGCAGCATTCATGTGCATTGCAGGGTGTGGTGCAGAGTAGTTACCAACCATGGACCACCCTGCAGCCGGTGGCTTGCCTCACTGCGCCATGCAACTTCAGGCATCCTGTGCGCACCTGCCCATGTCTAGTGTCCAACCCTTCGTCCGCATCGATAGGAACCATCCCTGCTTTGCAATGGTTGTAGCCATTGGGGATTGATGTGTTATATTATGCCGTCCTGACATGGCTGAGAGCATTTACGTGATGTTGAACACTGTAATGCTCTGGTCGCAGATTCTGGCTGGTGCCCCGCCGACATACCCTCTGCCCACCCGCGCAGTTTTCCGGTACGCCCCCAGCAGGGACACCGCCGTCGGCCAGGACATCTGCTTGCAAGCTGGCGTGCTTGAGCTGTCGACTGTGTCCGTCTACATCAATGGCACCTTCACATGGTGAGGGCCTTGCGTGACCCCTGGGAGAATGGCAACAAGAAATTTGCTTAGACAGTGCATCTGCACCCCTGCAATGTGCTGAACAATCCTAGCCCGCAACAATTATACCTCTGCGTCAATTGATGGTGCAATGTCAATCATGAGAGTATATAACTGGCGCTGAAAGGCCCTGCGCTGTCACTTGCAGGACGCTGAGCGAGTCCTATGATCAGCCAGATTGTGTGCACATTCCAGCCCTGGACGTACCAGCTGGCATAGCAATGAACACAGTGGTGTCGGACAGCGATGACTACGACGCCGTGCTCCCACTGAGCGTTGTCAAGTCCATCAACATCTATGAAGGCACCAAGATAGTGTACAGCAGCGCCAGGTATGTAGTTCATGTCCTTACAAAAGATGTGTGATCTTTGAAGGCACAGATAGAGAGTCCCCAAGGAAGAGTAGCTCAATGACTGAATGCAAGCCTGAGCTGGGAGTTGCGTGGCACAGGGTGCACTAGTTCAATGCGGTACACAATGTTTCATCTAGATAGCGACCCTTAATTGCCTCTGGTCATCATTTTCGTGCGGGTCTCTTTCATTGCAGAGCAAGATCACTACGATTAGGGATGAAACGGCACTGTGTGGTGCTGGGATGCGCACCCCTCTCTGACATGATCGCTGGTGCAGGGGGAACGCAGCAGCGGCCCTCGTTGCGGCAGCCACGCAGGAGGGCCTGGCTCCTGTAGCTTCAGTGGCGTTGCCGCCTGCAGGATCATCAGGCGCTGCAGCTGCGGCGCAGCCTGCCCTGTCAGCGCCGGCTGTCAGCATGGCAGCTGCGCCCAGCATGGTGCCTGTGCAGGCTGGGTCTGCAGGTATGCTGTTGGCCACGCCGACATATTCTATGCCCTTCACAGCCCCAATGTTCTGGGGTACCAGTACATAAGGAGTTGACCATGATAAACACATTGCCACCTGGACCTCTCTGTCATGGAGCTGCAGGATGATATTTGGAAACGGGCGCTCCTTAAAGATGCTGTCTGCCTGCAGGAGGAAGTAGCAATTCAGATGCGGCGGGTACCGGTATTGGAGTGGGCGGTCCAGCAGACAGTTCTCAGAGTGCATCAGGATTGGGGTCAGGGCAGGGCACAGGCGGTGCTGGGCAGAGTGGGCAGCAGGGGCAGGGCGGGCAGTCAGGCATGGACACTGCAGCTGGGGGGTTCGTGGCGGGGACTGGCATAGGCGCTGCAAGCCCCAATGGCGTGGTCAGCGCTTCATCCTTACAGGTGCCTCAGCCCTTGATTCAGTGAGACCATCAACTCCCTTATAATCCCCGGCACCGTCTAAGCAAGCGCTCTGCATTGCTGGCTTTACAGACAGAGACACCCGCCTGCGATGTCCCACACTGGCAAGTCAGCATGATGATGCAGAAGGCAATCTCTCGGCAATCTCGCAATTTCAATGATCTCTCAGATAGGCCCACCACCATCACAGTGTTCTCAATCTCCTCAGCCCATTGCTTCAAGAGCTTTGAGCTGAAAGGTCTGTCTCACATGAGCGTTGGCATGCAGGCCCCGCCGCCAGCTAGGAAGGAAGTAGGCCAGGCTCCATTGCAGGGATGGCCTCGAGCAGCATCAGCCCACGAGCCCAGTCCAGGAGAAGATTTATCGAATAGAGTTATAAATGACACCACGCCATATGTTGTCTTACTTCCTACTCCACCTTTGAAGGGCTAGCCCAACCAGCGAGCGACCCCACACAGTGCTGAATATGAATTTCATTCTGCAAACAAGACCAAGAACTCACATGTAAATCTCTTAGGCCTCATGGCAGCCCCAGAAGTGGTCTCCTTGTTCAAGCATGAGACTCCAGCTGACAAAGCTTACATGCTGTCTAACGGGGATTGGTCGTATGAATGCCATAAAGCCATATGGAAGTATGTACCTGATACCCCAGCAGAGAGTGGCCTGATCACTTCGTGAAGTATCGAGCAGCAGAATATGTGCTAGTATAAGGTCCGTGCCTTCTTATTTCATTGCCTACAAGGTCGGCCTTGCACAACTGCGAACACATATTGTAATCTTTTCCAACAGTAATGGTCAACAGGATGTAAGCAACTTCCTACACGCATACAACAACAATAATGCTATTGAGCAGCACTCGGCAATCAATATGCTGTGAGTTGATGGTTGTCCACAAACCAGTACATTATAACTGGCTACCCAATGGATGCTCCTCTCTGCTGCCGCTCTGTCTAACTTAACGGAACACTACACAGGACCGAAAGAACTCACATATCCCCCTTAGACTCTGTGAGGCTGAATATGTCTTTCCCGCAGCAACCTGAGCACCCCTGCTGCCTTGATTAGCCACTATGAGACTGTGAAGGCCAATAGTGCGAGCGCCACTTGCTGCTCGCCCCACATCGCCTCACCATGCGCTGAATTTTCCAGAGCCCGCGCTTGATGGAGGCGCTGGCGGTGCCTGCATAGGTAATGTCACTCAGCATGTGAATCTGGATGCTGGGCAATTTGTATACCCACATCTAGAGCATGCCACAATTGCAGCAAGACAAGCATTTGGTGAGGCCTCAAGATAATCCAGGGCATATTGTATTACATTATACTTCACACTGCGTGCTGTCAAAGAGAGCCAATTTGCATGTGTGAGCTCTTTCTGCTGAAGGTTTTAGTCCAGCTTCAGGATTGTAGTCTCCAGAAGGGCTCACCCGCATGGGAGCGGGGACGGATGGCAGCGGGGCGTCCGCCATGGGGCTGACATCAGCGAAGCGGTTGTCTGCTGTCACGGGCACGGGAGAGGCAAAGGTCGGGCTGGGCAGGCCAAAGGGATTGAACCCACCTCCAGGTCCACCCTTTGCCCCATTACCTGCAGGCATATGTCACACACGCTGCTGCTCAGAAGGCAGCACGTCGGACAGGTTAGACAACGGCAGAGTGTCAAATGCACACTACTGATGACGGCGGCTGCCAAAGGTACAGAACAGGGTATCCACCGTGATAATGCTGTGAGTGAAGCTACAGACCACTGCAGGAATACACGTCAGGAAATTCTTTTACTGAACATGGTAGCAAGTTCAACAGAGGAATGAGACGTACAAACACGGGCCAGGCCTGTAGGGAAGCCACCTCAAAAGAATAATTTTGCCGGAAGACAACTCACCCAGTGCAGAGGCATCAGCTGAGCCTGCAGTTGCCGGGGGAGACCCAGGGAAGGCTGACTGCTCAAAGGTTGTAGCTACCTGGCAAGCCCAATCCATCATTAGAGGTCCTCATGGGCTCTTGCCAAGGTGATGTACCAGACTGGACTAAATGTAGGAGAGCTAAATATGCCTGCTCCTCTCACCAGCAGACGGTGCTGCATGAGCAGAAGCCATGCATATATTCAATGCTCACTCAATCGGAAGAGGGGCACACTTTGGGCGTGAAGGACTGGGAGCCGCTGTTGCTACTGCCTGAGCCCGGCCCGGCCCGCTGCAGCTGCCCGGGCTGCCCGGCGAGAGCACCATTGCTTACAGGAGCTGCGGGTGGAGACCTGCTGCAGAAAGTACAACAGAATCACAAGGCGGGAGCAAGCTACTACCGCAGCAGGATTTACTGTGGGCCCTTAGGTGAATATAACATCAAGCGCAGCACATAAGGAGACACAGGACGATTTGGCACTCCTGGACCCGGGTCTCTCTTCCAAAATCAAGTCAGGATTGTCAAAGCATGCCCCTCCCCCTCATCAGCTGTCCTTGACAATGTGGCTAGCATTGCACCATGAGGCAATGCTATGGCTTGACACAGGGTCCCCCGTGTACAGGCACTGCAGCACTTTCAGACTCTACCTGGCAGGTACGGGAGCTGTGGTATTCTGCGTTGGAGCCTGAAACGTCCCGAATGACGAGCTGCCCATGTCAGAAGATGCATGCACCAGGTGGCCTACATCGAACATCTGAATCAGCTGCGGCAAGGTAAGGGTATTTGCGTGCGATGGGTTGGCTGAAGGAACCTGACAGTGGCGTGATGAGGGACATGGCCCCTCCTAGGTGACGAACATTGAAAGTCTGAGAGAAGCAAGACACAGAGATGATTATATGCAGAGCAGGCACCCTGGACCAAGCTAACAGTGTGACTGACATTCAGGCTATGGCTTATGCAGGAGCCCTCTGGCCACCAGCTTCAGGGTACTTGGTCCACAATAGGTAAACCATCTTGTCCTACAATGCTAAGGCACAGCTAATTCAGACATATCATGGCAATAGCTGCCTATTGAGTCAAGCAAAGGCTTGGCATGGGGTCCAGCCTTGCATGTCACCTTCTGAAGGGCCTGGCTGCGTACTCCCAGAGTTTGCACGCAGAGGCGGCAAGAAGCCGCTGCTGCCAGCCCTGCCCAGCTGCCCGCTGCCTGTGCCCCCAAGGCTGCCCGCCATGCTGGACCCGCCCGACAGCTGCCTCACGGGGCCTGACGGGGCTTTCACAGCAGGAGATGGGGCTGAGCTGGCAGCCGGCCCTGCAGGAAAACTTGCATGTAAGCCCAGTGCAGGAGACATGCATGCAACTCACATACACCACCACACCCAAAGAGCCTTGCATGCTCAAGACGACAAAGCTGTGTCAGCACAGGGCTTTGAAACCTTTTGGAGCATGGCTGTGCTGAGTCCTGTATGCTTGCCCAAGCATGCAACGCTCATATGTCAGCAAAAGATTGGGGTCGCCCGCCAGTGTTTGCAACTGCCATGGTACCTGCAAAGCTCTGTGGGATGCTCTCTGGGACAGGCGGGAAGCTGGTCTCAAAGGCATGGCTGTCAAAGCCGTCTGAGCTGGCGCCAGCTGGCGCAGGCAGGGTCGCCTCGCCCTCGCTGGAGGTGGTACGCCTGCCCACGGATGGCGTGCGATGGGTGGGTGAGGGGGGTATGCCCGATGTGGCTCTTGCCGGCGCACCTGCAAAGGCGAAGGGCAAGATATCTGAGCATGCCGTCGCAACCTTTAGTGCTGAGAGCCTTCCACAAGTGGCGTATGGACAACATACAGCAAGCTGTTGCACTGTACAGAAAAAGCAATGCCATCTATGGACTGAGAATAGAAGGGAAATTTATATGATCCCACCTGGAGGGGAGAGAGTATGGGGAAAGACAGCCGCCTCAGCGCTTGCGCCTGTCGCCAGACTAGGCGCAGGGGTGGCCGGTACGCCGCGCGGAGAGGGCTGCCCAGCCCGCCTGGGCGCTGCAAAGGCGGCTGCCCCAAATGCTGACGCGCCAAAGGGGTTGTTTGCGCCTGGCTGCTGCTGGCTCATCTGTGGCTGCTGGGGCTGACTGGTCTGTGGCTGAGGCAGCTGTTGTGCTTGCTGCGGGGGAGCAGTGGGCTGGTCTTGGGGATGCTCTGGGAACGATGCCTCAAAGGCAGGTGCATCAGTGTGCTCAGCGGCTGCGGGTGCACCTTCAGCCTTGACTGGCGAAGGCTGCATGCACACCACCTTGTCAACTTGTGACTTTCAGCACTGGATAGCAACAAATACAGAATTCTCTGACAGATACTCAATACAGAATAATTGCCTTATGAGACTTCCAGGAGCACCTCATTAGCAAGATTCCTGATAAAGGAATATGGCCATCAGGTTGGGAATGCAGCTATACCTGGCACATATATGCACTGAGTGGACGCTCTGAAAAGCACTGCTCTCACATGCCCGATCACCCTCAGCGGGAGCTAGATTTACCTGGAAGGGGTCTGAATATGGAGCAGCACTCTCTGAGCCTGCCGAGGGCGCTGGGTCGGCGCTCAGGCCCAACAGATCATCAAGCGAGAAGTCTGAGGTCCTCCGCCCCACAGCGCCTGCATCCTTGCTTGCACTTCCAGGGCTCTCTGCAGCCTGCAGCACATCCCATCATCTCAGCCTGAAGGCCGTTCCAGACCAGAGACTTCATCCGGGGCAAAGCCCCTGTAGGGAGAGAGGTTCAAGGACTCCAGATTTGTGCTGCTGTCAGCTTGCAAGGTGCTTGGCCTGAGAAGCGAAGAGCTCTCTGGGGAGGGCCTCTTCCGATTAGCAAGCTGAGCAGTACGAGACAGCATACCTTGACGCCATTGGGCTCTGTTGCTGCAGCAGAGCTCTGCAGCAGGGAATTCTCGGCCAGCAGCAGCTTCACAAAGGGGAACAGCTTGTTGGATTGGGCCTTCACCAGGTCCTCCAAAGCAGCCTGCATCACATGACAACTTTGGGTAAATGCTGTAACAGAAATCTCCCGCGCTTGTGCGATTGCACCCGTAGGTAAGACCTGCAGCAGCCGTGCAACACAGTTTTGTTGTCGCACACACAGCAGTGGCCTGCCAAGGGGATGTAAGCAATCCTGTGAGCTGCAGCTGTCATTCAAGGTAGGCATCTGTTGACATTGCACAGGTAATGGCATCATGCTACATTCTCTGTGCCCTGGGGTCACAGTGTTATCTATCTACATGGTGTACTTGCTATTGCGGGGCTGGGGTGGACGCAGGGGCAGACCTGCCAGGTGCCCCCGGAGGAGCTGCTGGGCTGCAGGCTGAGCGTGCGCATGAACTTGGCGTTGAAGCGCCCGCTGCCGCTGCTGGCGCCGCCCAGCGCCAGCTTCCCCTTCATGCGCAGCGCCTCCTGCTCCTTCACCTTAAGACACCACACCTCTTCATCAGAACATGGGGTACGCTGGGTGAGCAGACTTCTGGCCAGCTTTGGTGTCACAATGTGTAAACTGGTGTTATGCCGTCCAAATCTGTCCCAAATTTTCAACCACCACACTGCCTCACATGCATGGCGTTAATGTGTTTGCTGCAACCTGCCCTTCAGGGTGAGCTGAAATACAAAGCTGAGATGGGGCTGAGAGCACACCATGTACTTGTACATGCGCTTCAGTGCCAGGAACTTGAGCTCCGGGGTTTTGTCCCATGTCTCCCCTACAGCCTGCAGCAGCACCACACTCACGTGCGATCAGTACCGTGATCGGGAACATCAACCAAGTGCCAGACCTTCGCAAGTGCATAGTTGCCCTACCTACATATGTGCGCAGGAATGCAGGCAGGTGGCCTGGATGAGCAAGAGACAAGGCTAGTGTGCCAGCTGCACATGGTGCTCACCAGGCGAACAAATCTGATGCGCAGCTCTTCGAGCAGCTGCGCTGCAGTGGCATTCTCTTTCTGGTCCCCCGTGCGGCCGCTCTTCAGGGTGTTCTGGCAGGAGCTCTCCAGTGCGTCGTACAGCTGAAAGAGGCTCTCGATGTTCTCCGCCTTCTTATGCCCAACTCTGCATCCAGGCTAAATTTTCATGTACACTCACGAGGTTGATCCCAGTCAACATCACCGCTGTTCCTCATAGTTCGACAGGAAAGCTGGGGGGATCGCTCGAGGTACAACCAAGGTCACAAACTGGACTGCAAGTAGCTTTAACACATATTTGTGTTGCCCAACAGCCTCAAAGACTGCGATAGCAGCTCTATAATCAGGGGAGTGCTCTGTGTGAATGGGGCCAGCGCATACCCAGAGAAGAAGGCCCTGCCAATCTCGTCCCTCAGCACCCGCAGGGGCACCTTGATGTCGTCCTTGCTGCCCGCGTCCTGTATTTTGATTACCAGTGCTGCATGACACCACAGTGGTCAGTTCTGCATTGAGGTTTGCTCTAGGGCTCCTGTAAGTGTCCAGCATGCATAGCCTTACCCCTACAGGGAATGGTGGCATTACATACATCGTGCTCTGAAGTTGTTCAGATTGATAAGAGCATCACTTCAAGTCTATGCATGAACTGAAATATGTGCGCTCAAGGAGAGGCTTACAAACAAACTGTTCGCCTGCCAACCGCCGATTATCTTCCAGCGTCTCGCCATACGTGCCTTTCAAAACGCGCTCACAAAATGACCGACAGTACTCAGCGACCGATACAGACTGCGCAGGTGCCAAAAGGTGATCAAGGGTCAATGCTAACACAAGCTAGCCGAGCAGCAGTCAAAGCTGCAGACAATGCCATGTTCTGCACTCTCAAAATATACTCACCTTATCCATGTGTGCTACCGCTCCGCCAAGGTACAGGGAGTGTCCCTTCAACGCAGGGCAGGGAGAGGTCTGCACACTCACAATGCGCAAAATTTAGGATCTGCGCTGCACTCAGGCGCGCTCTCCTGTGCTATCACAAGCCTAAGTTGCGCATTATCTGCGGCACTCTGTCTGGCGTTATGTGACATTCTGCAATACCTTGCGCGCAAAAAGGAAGCTGATGACTAATGAAGCAGGCTTGGAACTGGCATGGAACGTAACGTCAGAAGTAGGGCGATTGATTGCAGCTAGAATCCCTCGCTATGCTCAGTGCTGAGCAGCTAGAGCGCTATCTTGAGCACATCCACCTGTCGGAGCAAGACCTTCAGCCATCCCTTGATGTCCTGACGACAGTACATAGGCATCATACCAGATGGATACCATTCGCCAACGTCACTGTTGCGAGGGCACCCACGCAGCTCATGCAGCTCAATTTCCCAAAGGGGACTCCGGACACCACCACAGAAGGAATCATGGAGAAGCTTATCGAGCGTGGCTGGTAAACCCTAGTATTACGAGTGTCTTTGCGGTGCCATCGTATTGTCCCCAAAGGCAATGTAGCATTCCTAATGAACTCAAATAAAATAAAGGGCACACTGGCAGCATCGCTCCTGCTCTGTGCTGCAGGGGCGGGTACTGCTATGAAAGCAACAATCTCCTAGCAAAGGCCTTGAAGACTCTGGGATTTGAGGTCTATTCTGTGGGTGCACGGAATGTGGATGAAAAGAGCGCTGAGGTAGGTGGGTCAGGCTGCCCTTTGCACACCACACTTTACTTGCTATCTCCTATCGAGGCTTGGCTACCGCAAGCAGCTGCTTCCAGTACATACCCTGAAGAGATCAGCCATTGTGGTCATGATGTACAGACCAGGAGCTTATAGCATGAATTGCCAACTTTCCCAGGGCAGATCGCGTTCTTCATTGCACTTGTGCCTTTGACTTGCAGACCCATACGTCTTGGTCTTGCAGTTTGCGCTCCAATGCGGTACCCATGAAATTGTTCTGGCGAGGGTTCTGGGATCTGCCGTCTGGTATGTGGTGGATGCAGCCTGGGGCAGTGGAACACCTCATAAGCCGATCGCTGTGCGGGAATGGCGGGATGAGGAGTCATCAGGTTGGCACCGCTTGCTGCCTAATCTGGTCAGCCCTAAATGCAATTGAGACCACAATCATTGCCTCCCCTGTGGCGGCCAGGCTCCTGATCAGGCCCAAGAGGCCGCAATGCATGACCTATTACACATAAGACATGGCACTGATCCTGAATGCCAAGAGACACACCCTGAACACGTGAAAACCTAGTGTCAGACCTGCATCACTGAGTTGTCAAGCACAGGACAGGAGTTTCTTGGTCTCAAATATGCACTGACGTGCAGGCTCATCTCACAGGATAAGAAGGGGTTTTGTGGACTCAGTATCCGTCCCCACTGAGAAGGACCTTGCAACCAGGCCCGAGCGCTGCGGCTGGTACATGCAGAAGTACTCTCGGACGAAGCAGAAGTGGCAAGACCTGTACTTTCTCACAGAGCGGGCTGACCTGCAGCCCGATTTTATCATGATGAATTTCTGGATCTCCAACCACCACTCTTCAATCTTCAGGGAGGTAAGGCCAACCACCTGACAGGGCTGACACGAGGCCGATCTCTGTCGGTGCAATCCTGATTGTTATCATACCAAAATCAGACAAGAGAGCGCTGCTGAAAGCTGCATACATGGGTGCAGGGATTGAGGATATCGATTCGGAATGACTGTGGCGGCTATGGCAGGACCACCATGATGAACAATCATCTCAAGGTTTATGACATGGAGGGACAGCTGATAGAAGACAGGGTCATTGAGTCAGTGCCTGACTTTGAAGAAGCTCTCAGAGTGCACTTCTGCATTGTGCACTGAAGAGTGTTTCACTCCTCGATGAGCTCAGCACCGGTCCTGGTCAGGTGGCAGTTGCAGGAAGTCTCATGTACACATGTGTTGCAGCTGTGACATGCATGGCTTTTCTGGGGTATTTTGAGATGGTCCCTGCTCTGATGACATACACATGCACTACCAAAAGCCCAATCAAGTTGCAAAACTTGCACTCACTGGCAAGGACTTGTGTTTATAAGCGCATGTAGGCAGTCATTTATAGCGCTGTGCCAGCCCCTCTCTAAGCCGCTTCACGGCACTGCTAGATGAGGCCGAGCTCCGAGATCTGAGAGGGCATGTCTGATACCGTCATGCAGCACGCATTGCTTAGACATCTTCATGGGCTGGTGTGCTTTGACATGGTGTTGAAGCACAGGGTCACAGTCTCTTCTCATCCAGCTTGCCCTTCAGCACTTGCAGCAGCAGCTCCTTCTGCATGATGCGGCCATGCGGGATGGACACAAAGTACTGGCGGTCTCCTTCCACATCGATGGGCAGCAGCGTCTGCCCGGCCAGGTACCCCAGCTCCACGTCTGATGCGCCCTTGAAGGGCGGGATCAGGCGGTCCAGCTCCACAGCAGTGTCCTACAAGCCCTGCAACTTCTTGAATGCTTGATGAAAGATATGAATCGGCCTGGCTGCAGCAGACTACCCAGCTGCTCGCTGACACAATGAGTGACTGATTTTGCGAAACCGCTTCTCTGGATCTTCATGCGCTTGCTGTTCCCGCAGGTAAAGCACAGCGCATGGCATCATTACATGTTTCCAGCCAATCCACCTTTCCTCGCAAGCCCTGCTCATCAATATGCCAGTACCATGACATGTTTGCAATGAGCATACCTCGCGATTGCCCCAGAAGTCCAGCACGCTGAAGCACAGCCGGCTGGGGCGCCCAGCAGGACCACCCTTCAGCAGGGAAAGCTCGCCCACATAGCGCCGCGAGAAGTACCACAGTGTGACCGACGCTGTGGCGCAGCCCAGCACCAGTGCCGAAGCCATCACCGTCTGTATGCTGGACACGCTCCCCTGTGAAGCGCCACACATCTAACTCACTGCAGCTGTAGAGCTCTGTTCAGGACCCCACTGTGCTTGGATACGAGGGTTTGGTCATAAGCATCATATTGATGTGTCCAGATGGCTCACATCTCAATATGCATGACAACACAAAGCTGCCAAACTATGACAGGAAGGCATCGCCACCAGGCTGTGTTTCGTGCTGATACTCTACCTCCACAAGGAAGGTGTTGATGGGGATTGCCAGAGCCGCCACGCCACCCAGCTGGAAGATCTTCAGCCTCACGAGCACTCTGAAGGGCACCATGCCTCTGCCCCTGTACAGCACTGTCCTCTCTGCTTCCTCACCGATCTGAGGAGTCGCTGCTCTTGCGCTGCTTGGACTCACTGCTGTGCTGGTGTCATGTGGGCTGCTGCTGAAACATCTGCGGTGCTGCAGCTGATATGGCATCACCTGCAATGCATGCGATCAGGCTTCAATCGGCCGGACCGCCTCCTGCAAAAAGACATAGGAACCAAGCCACTGAATATAAATCTCTCCTGTGCTTTGAGGCTCACTGCACGGATGATGATGGCTGGCTGTTGGGCAGCTGATACAGAGCCGGCTGCTGATGCTGGGCTGCAGAAGCTACTGCAGAGTCGCCTCTGACAGACATCTTCCGGAATATCAGTGCACGTCGCAGCTCGCACTGCGTGGGTTGTCTCAGCTGACAAAGTGCGGCCCGATATGTGTAGATGCTGCGTGCATTGGTGTAGGCCATGCCTTCCAGCGCAGCATGCTTTGGCAGCTCTGCTGCGCATGTGATTCCTACCAAAGCCAGAAAACAAGGATCAAGATCACAAATATTACGACCATGGATGCAACATCTATCCACGCCTTGCCCTTTTGCAGAGAGGGGTCACTGCTGGCATTCTTCTCAGAGTCTTCGGTTGCCATCTTCCAATATATGCCAGGATCAAGTTTAACGCTAATTTCACTCTCCAGCTGCCGATTGCCTCACAAAAGAGCAGTCAACAATCTCCGGTGACTGCGGGATGTAGACTTGCGGTGAAAGCAAACTTATGGGTCATGTGCATGCTTACGTGCTGAGGGCATGATGAGCTCACGTGCATAGTTCACCGACACTGTACGCCTGCACTGACAGGCACTCCTCATGCAGGGACATTTCTTCAGTCTAGTACTTCACATCACGACAGGCAGACAAAGTCTGGGAGGATAGCTGTACAGTAAGTGCTGCTGGTCAACGGCATCCGCACGTACACTCGGGACTACAGAGGTGGCTTGACAATCCCTAGCAGCGGTACATCTTTGAAAGTTAAATCCTCATGGCAGCAGAAATCTCCCTGGTCTCCCGAGCAGAGTACGCAGGGCTCCACGCAAGTTTGACCGGTCAAGCCTCCCTCTCGTTTGGTGTAAAGCAGGTAAATCCGTCAACTCCTTCCGTATACTTCGTTAGCAAACTCGTGTCGTTCCCAAACGTCCATCTTCGTCAGGCATTGAACGCAATGCTTCCTATGATTGGTTGCAGGCAAACAGCAACCTTGGACCTGATGAGGCTGCACGAGTGGGCTGCATGACAGCCTGCACCGCTGCAGGCGCTACAACAAAAGATACGGCATGTCTGTACCTGGTTGACGGCTGCCCTGGTGTGGCCCACTGTTCCCCCTTCAGCTGGGCAATGATTCTATCTAAGGATGCACCCACAATTCCAAGCGATATGCACAAGCACCTCAGGATCAGCACGAGCTGGCTTCATCTTTACCCAGCTCTATTGCATCACACCCATTTGTGACTTACTCTGTCTAAAATGGTCTGCTATCAACACATTGTCATATCGTTCAAAGTTTCCCATTCGGCTGTGGTGCAGGCACGACAACACACTATGTGCTCCCATTGCCAGCCCGTCATGCGCCATCCAGCCGCCATTGGACTGACATGCCTGTCGCGCGCCTGCGCTGGCATGCCTCGAGATCCTGGCCGAGCAGCAGTGGTCGTCATGCTGTCTCAGAATTGTATCAAGCAGACGTGGCGTCTTTATCACTGGAAGACCTGACGAGTGGGCGCATAAGGACGCTCTCACTGCAAGCTCTGCAGGTAGATCTTGTGCTTTGAGCATAGCCATACATACAGGGAATGTGACACCCATAGAGATGACTGGTGCCATGTCTCAGAGATGCCTACCATGTCGATTCTTGTGCACTCTGCCTACGTGAAGCAAACTCATCAGAGATTACATTACTGATGTCAGCTCCAATTGCAGGGATGGGCAGTGAGTCAGGCCTGGCCATCTGATACAGGCACAGCAGTGCTTGTGCATTCCACACAGGGGGAGCAGCACCAGTTCCATCTTTGGAGCTGTAGAGAAGGCGGCCCAAGCAGCCCACTTCCCCAGCAGGTGGGCTGCAGAGAGGAGCTATGGGTGCCCATGGACGCAAGGCGTCAGCGTCTGCTGCTGCGTCATAACTTTTGTTGTTAGCATGATGCACTGCCTTAAGCTGCTCTTCAGGGCTAAGTGGAAGTAATGCCTGTGGGATCAAGGACCAATGACTGCACTCTTTGTTGCGCAGCCTATTGCACATTGGCGGAGGCTGCCATCTCTTGACCCTGAAGGCGATGTGTCACCAGGCGGCAAGGCGCAAGTAGCTAGGCAGGGCCTCAACAGCATCCTTTCCAACAGCAAGCGCCACGAGTACATGTCACACACATCAGATACAGCTACGGAGTCAGAATCGGATGAAAGGACATCCAGGTTTACAGTACCCACTCCAAGCAGTCAGACAGTGAGGATTGCGGCAAAGGAAAGAAGCACAGAGGTTTCGGCAGTGTCAGCCGGGTTCGTAGAGAGCGCATCTGAGCTATGCTGCTGCATAGCTGTGGCCAAGCTGAGTGTTGGGCGGCACATTTACCTGAAGACCCTCGTTCTGCCAATCTGGCCGCAATCAGCTGCTGCAAGCCCTACTTGGCAGGAGACTGTCCTGCCCTTTGTCAGTCAAGAGGGTGAGCCTCCTGCAGAGGATTTCCTGCTGGCCATAACCATTCGTCCACACACTCCAACCTGCATAAAAGTCGTAGAATAGAGTGCTCTATGGAATCTGATGTAGGGGCAAACCAACTGTAGCTCTGTTGCAGCAGGTCCATGTAGCCCGTGTACAAATGCTTGAAGTGCTCAATCAAGCATGCTGCCCTGCAGAGGAGCGTCGGCAGTAGAGACACAACTTTGTTGGACATGTGCAGGCGCGATATCTCAGCCGTCTCAGCTTCCCCTGCAAAGTGTATATAGCTTTGAGGAGTTGAGTCTCGCCCAGGGCCAAATTGAAGCTGGGAAGCCTGGGCAGCTAAAGGAGACCAAAATCCTGCTGAGCTGGCAGCCGGAAAGCGGTATGCTGCTGACCTGAGATCACACATGGTCAGTCTTGATGCGTCGTATAGGCGCAAATGGCAGGTCTGAGTTGCCTGTCAGAGTACCGCACTTGTCAAAAGAATGCTCGAGTCTGATGGTGAAGTATATGGTAGGAGTGCACCGGTTTGTGTTGAATTGTTATGGTTCATCCTATTCCTCGCCTTCTCAAGCTTGTCAATGTGACTGCAAATTCAGCGGGCTGTCTAACCTAAAACACATGCAGGCGTGAGGGGCTCCTCTCCTAGCTTCCTTGCAGCTGCAACATCAAGTGGCTCCGGCAAAGCATGCCTAGCCCTCTTTGAGTACCATGTGAGAGCGCCGGCTGCCCTTAAGTGGCAGGTATTCTTCCCAACACTCCCAACGTCACTCTGCTCTGCTCTTGCTACTGGCAAGGGTTGAAACATTATGTGGGAGACTCACGCAATCTCAGATGTCTGAGAGAAGGTGCTCATGCAGATTCCATGGTCGTCACAGGAGCGCATATCAAACAGCGCAGTGACCTGCATCGTGAGCCTAACCTGGCACCCAAACGGCTCAGCTTTGGCAGTCATGGACAGCTTTGGGAGTGTCTCCTTCTGCGACGTCCAAGGAAGTACCATGCAATTTGTTGTGCCTGCGTCCATCTCACTGAGTCCAGCGGTGAGCATTTCATGCACTTCCCTGCAGGCATACCTGCCGTGCTTGCCTCCTTAGACACTCCATCGTGGGGCTTGTGTATAGTGAGGCAAGGGTATAACCAAGGCTGCGGACTTGTTGTGCATTTTTCCTGCAAGTTCTCTCATGAATATGCATGTTCATCATCTTCCTGACTGCTGAGACGCAAGAAAATATGATTAGCGTCAGCCTCACCTATGACACTGGTGGGAGCCTCATGTTCTGGTCGCAGCCTGGACGGGTGACGGACTACATCCTGAACCTGCAGCAAAGGAGCCCAGAAGCCACAGCCGCACGTGGCATCTGCATGTACATGTCAGCGGACAGGTCAGCGGCTCGCCTGGCAATCCTACATGGCAGCCAGCTCACCATCCTCAGCGTGCACGGCATGCAAGGAGCGACCAGCCAAAGCTCAGCTACTGCTGCGTCAGCCGCTTCCATCAGCGCCAATGCAGCGACCGAGCTTGAGTACGCTGACATCACCTCAACTTTACAGCCGTCACAGCCCAGAGATACCCAAGCGGAGAAAGTCAAGAGGAGGCAGCTTCGCAGATTGCAGATCCTTGTTGCCTGTGGAGGACCTCCTGCGGTCCTACACGGCAGACACAGGTGAGCTCTGAGGCTCAAAGTTAAATAAACACCACATATGCGCAGTGTCCACAATTAAGGCGCTGGTGGCTGGTAGGAGACAAGCACGGTGATGTGCAAGAGGTGCTGGGGTGCATCATACAATATAATGTGAGAACAGTATCTCACCTGCTGTAGTGGTTCTGCAGACGCAGCTTGCACCTCATGAAGCCTCTGCCCATGGTCAAGATTCACTGAGGTCCGTGCAGAAAGGCATTGCCGTCGTTACAGTTGAGTTGTCCTGCGCAGGCATGCTGAGGCGGAGACAGCATACCAGGCGCAGAGGCAGCACAGCCTGCCAGAGACTTCTCCTGGAAAGTCGCCGACAGGATCCGGCCAGAAAAGCCCATTCAGGCTTCCCAGCGCTGTGAAGACCAAGATAGGCAGCGCGCTCCGCCAGAACGACTCCGCCCAGCTGAACTCACCTGCTCTACCACAGGAAGGTGCCCAAGCAAGGGTAGAAAGGTGAGTGCCCCCCATCCATTACCCTCAAAGATTGCTCAACAGAGTCTAGATGGCTTCATGGCCGCACCCTTCAGCTTGTCCATGTATGCTTACGTCTGTGCCTGGTCAGCTTATTTGGCAGGCCTCAGACATCTCAGGTGAGGAGGTGTGCGCAGGCGAGTCAGCTTTGCAGACATGAGCGTGTCAGTACCCCCGGAGCAAGGCACAGTAGATCGCTACCCTGTCAGCCCTCACCCAGTGAGGCTGCAGCCCGACGAAGCTGCCCAGATTGGGCAGCCAGGCAAATCAGGCTCCCCGCGGCTGCTGCACACGCCCAAAAAGTCCATCCTGAGACCCAGGGGCAGCAAAGCACAGGTTTCTGAGCTGGCCCCTCGCGCTGATCTGCCAGCACCTGCTGCCATGTCAACGGCCAGGTCAGGGGGCTTCAGTGAAGCCTCCCAGAGCACTGCAGCAAGTGCAGAAAGCACAGAAGCAAGCTTCGCTGGCGTGTCTGGAGACAGTCTCACCTCCTCCAGGCCTTGGGCACAGACATATGAAGTTCATGAGAGCCAAGTCAAGATCCCTCCCAACAGAACAGCTGCACCCAGTGGAAAGGGCAGCAATGAGTACATCAGGGGTACGTCTGTACAGGACTTACCCTTAACTCCAAAGAGTCCCACAGCGCTGCAGGCGAAGCTACAGCGGCTGAAAGCCAAGTGGTCCACCTTGGCAGGGCACCCCCCATCAGAGTCAGACAGCAATAATGCCTTGAAGCCTGCAGGGGGCGCAGGTCATTTACCTGCAGAAAACAGGACCGCCGTCAATGTAACGGCATCGGCGCCCTTCACAATCACTCAGCTAGACAGGGAGGAGTCAGCAGGCATTGACAGCTTGCCATCAAGCAATGACACCATCATCATGTCCAGCCAAGTGGCTTCAGCCAGGGAAGAAGCAGATGCCAGCAGCAGCTATATCATGCCTCAACCATTGGCTGAGTCAGCGCATAATAGCCCAAGACATGACAATGCAGATGGTGAGCCTGCCAGGTCAGCCTGGGAGGAGGCGCTCGGCCTGCCAGCTGGGGTGAACCTGTGGGGCCCCACTGTGGTGGAGCTGCCTGACTCTGACTCAATGGCAGAGCTGTCTACAGGAACAGATCTTGCTAGCAGTCCTCCGCAGGCAGACATCCTGTATGTGACAGCACCCCGGCCAATTGCAGAGGCAGTAGAAGCTGAGAGCTTTGACGGCTCCAGTCAGCTCACCAGCCCTACGACAGCCACCCTCAGCATCACAGAGATGCGCAGCCCAGACTCTCGCACAGAGACAGAGAGCACCCTCTATGTCCAGGGCAACGGCGTTTATGAGGATCAGGCCAGCACTGTGTCATCGTCAACCTTGACACCCTCAACACTGACCCTAGAAGCTGCCTCAGCAACCATTGCTGAGAGCCCTGAGCCTCACTCTGTGACAGAGGCATCTCCAGAGGAGCCAGATGGGGCACCTCTGACGAATCTTGACGCAATTGAGGGCACTGCACCAGCAGCGCCCACTGAGAGGCATCAAAGGCTCACCTTGGACCAGGTGCTCAGCACTGAGAGAGCAAATCCCCTTGAAGAAGCTTCACACAACTCTCATCTATATGCCGATCAGTGGCAATCCTCTACTTCAGCAGCAGGCATGCCAGCTCGGATGCAAGGCGGCTCTGCAAGAGAGCCTGGCTTGAATCCTGGTGTGACCCAGCCAGCAGCAGCAACCACTGCTGCTGGGGAATGCAAAGATGCATCAGGCAACAAATATGTTCCTTCCAGCAGCATTGAGCAAGATGTGGCAAGCAGGGATCCACATGCAAGGGATCATGTAGGCTTGGCCTTCCCCACTCCTGAGCCTGCTGCCCTGGACAGGGGTGAGCCCACATTTGAAGAGAACATGAGGTTCCAAGAGACGAAGGGCACTGGCCGGAGGGGCGTCCAGCTGCTCCCGCAAAGGAAGCAGGGCCCTCTCGGGCAGCAGGTACATGGCAGCGGGTCCCCGCAGCGCAGCTTCTCTCCCTTTGGCAGGTTTGGCTGTCTGCCTAGGTCAAACAGCTGGGAGGATTCCATGCCAATGCCATCAGCTAAGGACATTGAGAATTTCTCAGACAAGCCAAAGCAGGCAGCTGAGTCAGTCAGTGGTCCAGGCCCCCTGGAGACAGGAATACACCAGGTCGAGCTGGGCGGGTATTACCTTACCACCCCCGACCCCCTCAGGACAGACCCAGGGTTTGCGCTGCGCCGGCGCACCTCCTCAGAGCAGAGCGGGCAGAGCGTAGCGCAGCATGCGCAGCATAGCAGAGATCCCCTGAACAGTGATCCTGTGCAGTACGTCAGCAGTCCATCCTGGCGCATGAGCGCACTGTCAGCTCTTCACCAGCTGAAGCCCAGCCCTGCGCCAGCTGCAGCCTCAGACTCTGAAGCATGGCAGGCAGTGTCCAGACCAGGACCCTCACCAGCTTCCATGAAGCAAATACTGGCGCAGGAAGCCCACTCTCAGCACAGACAGGGGTACACACGAGACAGAACTGAGGTTGAAGATGCCGCCTGGCCTGACAGACGACCCAAGGAGAGGGATCACATAAAAAGCTGGGGAAGCGGACTTCATGGAAAGGTGCCATCTGGCTCTGCAAGGCTTCAGGATAGCCCAGGCAAAGAGCACAACAGCAGAGGCCATGTCAAGAGGAAGAAGTCGAGGGGTAGTATTGGAAAGGGGCACAGCCATAGGCACACGGCTGGGCATGATGCAGCTCGCCCATCCATGTCAGAGGTCAGCAGCTTGCCAGCCAGCCTAATTGCCTAGATTGTGCTGCAACATCACTGTGACCTCCTGAGCTGCATTGTACAACACGGGCAAATGGCCTGAGATAGGATGCGCACTGCCAGATTGTGCCTTAGTGAGTCAGGTTGTCTATTTTGGTAGGAGGCTGCATCACTCTATGTGACCTGCAGGAGTCTGCGTCAGGCAACATGATTCCTGCCTTTAAAAGCCGAAGCAGTGCCCGGCTGCTGCTGCCCGGTCTGGCGGCCGGTAATATGCTCAGGCCTGCTATCCCACCGCGCTCAGATGGGATCAGGTGTGTGCATACCAGAGCTGACTGCTCTGTGCCTTACAGCAGCTGCAGAAGAGTTGCCACTGAGCATACCTGAGTACAACCTTGACGATCTGAGTGCCATATTGCTGTGCTTTGAGCAGGGTTGTCTGTCAGCAGCGCTAGCCTCTATATATCATCCAAGAGGCAGAGTTGATTTGCACCTGTCCTTCAGAAGTGAGGTATGAGCACAAGAATAGCTCACAAAATCTGCAAAAGCCCTCGGCATGGTGAGATGCAGCCTAAGAGGGTGCATCTGCCCAGGCTGGTTGACACAGACTGCAAATGGGGCCTGAACAGGGCGGGCAGGCCACCTGATGCATTCTGGGAGAGATCTCCAAGCAACCCCGTCAGGAAGCTCAACACTCAAGACAGTGAGATCAGGTGTGCGCATTGTTACTTCTGCAGGCGTAACTATAGAGTGTGCAATTGTAGCTCTGAAAACTCACAGCCAGTGCATATGTACCGATGCCATCTCCAGTCATGCTTGGGAACAGCTTCTGCAGACAGCATCCTTCGGGAGGATTTAGAGCATTGCTATTGCGCATTCGGCCGGCATAGTGCGGGCTTTTCAAGTGTTCTTATGCAAAGTACACTGTGCAGGCTGCTGCGGGTTGAGCTTGGCGTGCCGCGCCAGCAGAGCCTGCTGCATGACAGAGCTGGCCAAGCGCCCAGCAGGCAGAACACTGCTATGGCCTGTGACCCTCAGAATGACCACACCAAAGAAAGGGTGGGACAGTATGGCAACACTGATGACAGGATGCTGAAGGAGCTGCAAGAGATCGCGGCTGCTCTGAAAGATATTAAAGCAGGCAGGACCACCCGTTCAAACAATGCAGGCAAGGCTCATTACTGCAAATGCCTGTTTCCTGTCTGCTCTGTGGCAGCAAGCCGAGAGCGTCGAGCGTTTATATATGCCCAAACAGAATAAAGCAGTTGAAAAGACCATGTTTGTTGAGCACTATGTGGGGTCGCCGCGTTGTCTTGGATATCTATTGGCACCACTTTAGTATATTGGGGGGTCTCTGCAGAAAATCATCTGAATGGTGGCGGGGAGGAGTACAAGGCTGCCAAGACAGGCAGCGATGCCGCAGATGGTAGGCAAAAGCCTGCAAGCAGCGGGGCCGCCCTTCTGAGACTGGCAAGGAAGCAGCGCTCACCCAAGTCTGCGTCCCCTCCTGGCAGCAAGAGGCAAGGCAGCAGCTGTCTGGCCCCCACGTGCATGCATGTAACCCTTCAGAACTCGACCACTCTGAACAACGCGCAACAGCAGGAGCTTAGCTGTTCTCTCACGCATCATGTATACATTTCTGGCACAAGGCAGCCGATCACTACAGGGATAGTTCCTGCAGGGTGTCTGAGACAGGGACTCCTGAGGCAACACCAACAACAGCAGGACAGATTAACGAGTATCAGAGCAGGGCCATGCACAGAACCAAGGGTCTGGACAGCACGCCAGCAGCTCAGCATGGCTCAGATGCCTCAGGAGAGACTGGTGTGGGGCAGAGGCTTGTTGATCATGGGCAGGGCAGCCTGCCCGCACCAGAACCTTGGGCAGGTGTAGATGCTGCAGTGCAGGCGACGCCTATCCAGCACAGGGTGCCTGTACAAGCTGTTCGGTTGTCGCCTGCCTCACCCGACCATAAGGTGAGTGCCTGTGCTCAAATGACCCTTGTGCGAACATGAGCAGTGATCTTGGAAGCTTCTCTGCTGCTCTGGCTGGACATGCCAATGCGGCTCACCTGAACGACTCCTCATTGAGACTAAATGCACAGCAAGTAAGTCTTCCAAGCCTCCAGGCAAGGCAACTGTAGAGATGGCCACGTTTGTCGGTGTGGCTTAGCATGGGGTGCCCATATGTGCAGGCTGTGCACAGCCCCACACAGCAGCCAACTGTAGTGCCCACGCAGCTTGAGCTTCACGCGCTCCAGAAGCTGCGGGAGAGCCTGAGCGCAGGCGCGGAGATGCCGCTGCGAGCCTTCACTTGCGTGAGGGATGTCTTCATTGACACGCCAGAAGGTGCAGTCCCCAGCTGTCAGCCTTTGTGCAGCTGCTGCTCAAAGAAGCGCTTTAAATATGTGCCATCTGCCGCTCAGCCTGTCCACAGCATCCTGTAGCACAAGGCTGCACTGTCACTGCAGCATCACGTTTCGGGCAAAGCATCCTAAAGATGCAGATGCAGGTGAATATGCTTCACGTCACAGTAGCCCTAGCAAGCGGAAGCCTATCCACCCATCTTCTCCAAAGGGTGCATCATGGGGTAGCCGCCATGCCCAGCACATTGGCAGCAAGCCGAGCGGCATGGTAACAGGAAAGGGGAAGAAGGATCCACAAGGGTCGAAGGTGAGGCACAAATCGTCAGACATGACTTGCGTAGAGTATGCCGCTGCTTCAGCTATCACAAAGTCACATGTGGGCAGGAACGCAACCTTCTCTCTGTGTGGCTTACCACTGCTGTCTCCTGATTTGCATTGTCAAGCAGGACAAGGAGCTGAGGCTCATGGCTGCACAAGTTCAGCATCTGATGGCTTCTCTACATGACATCGAAGCTCTTGCGACAGCTGTGAAGGCAGATGCGGCACAGTCGTGTAAGGCAAGTCTCTCCTAGCACTCCCCCACAAACAGTGGCCTAGGCCTGGAGACCAGCTAATGAAGTTACCCCTAAAAGTGCATGCCAATATGCTCTGGAATATCTGGTGCTGAAGCAAGTCAATGCGCAGGTCGGTGCCTGCATGACTTGCAGGCCGTTCCAGCTGATTAAGGTCTTATATGTGCAGATGGTCAGGAGTTTGCAAAAGGAGCAAAGACCCTTGGTCAAGGGAAAAGCTTGATCACAACTCGACATCAGCAGGGGAGTGGTGCAGCGCAGCACCTCCAATACGTGATGTGTGCTTGGCTGTGTAAGGCATGCTTTCCAGAAGTCGCTTTAACAGGCCTCCTTTTCCATCGTCCCGTTCATTGTGTGGTACAGACGTCAAGCTTGCAAATTTGTAATGTCTGGAGTACAAGCCGGGAAAGGGCTATGTCAAGTCATATGTCGTATATAGTAAAGACATCGGGCATCATCTCTTTGGTCGCTTGACTTGTCTCCCCAGGTCCTCTACATCGCCCATGCCAAAGATCATCCTCAAGGGTGCTGGCTTTAGCGCACCCCACATGCCTGCTGTCTTGCGCATGGCAATGCTTGACGACGTCTCCTGCAGTAGCCAAGCCAAGGCTGAGGCTTACAATCACCGGCAAGCATCAGCTTTAGGATGAGTCCCGGCCTACAGAGTACATTTGACATCCTTTGAGAGGCGCACTGGTGGCTCACCAGAACATGGCCGGCTGCAGCAGATCTCGCCTCCGGCTCAAACAATTTGAGCGCTTTTAGCTGCTGCTGCAGCCAGTGGTTTGGCTTGGCCTGCGCTGAGAGCAGGCAGCAGATGCCATCCCAGAACTGCAGCAGCCCTTGCGCCAGCGCTGTGTCCTGCAGCAACTGGTCCAAGTGCCCATGCAAGAGGCTGATGGCATTGCACAGCCCCTCTAGGACTCCCTCCACATCCTTGTACAGCTCCCCATCAGCAGAGCAGTACCTGCAAAATTTGCAGGCATGGAGTCACTTCACCTTTACCAGAGAGACTATAACACATGCATTCGATTGCACTGCAGCGCGCCTCCAAGACTCTCTACTTCCCTGTGAAGGCATTCTTTTGCCGAATTATAAGGAGAACACCTTGAAGGGTGTGGATGTGCGGCAGACCTGTACTTCTGTAACACAGCGCTCCCTCTGCTTCCCAGCAGAGCGGCAGCTTCCCTTATCAGGTGCATTGCCTGCTCTGACGCCCCTGGCTGGGTGCCTGAGATCAGCAAGCAACAATGACTCAGCCCTTGACAGTGATGAGCATGTAGGATGCGTGCTCTGAGCTGTAGACAAATTGCCAGCTATGACCGTCTATTCTATACATGTGCAGGTCAGCAAAGGCTTAGAGAATGATGACAGAGGATATTGAGATCTATCAGTGCTGGACTTGAGGATGCAGGATAACATGGGCCCAATATCCCACGCAGAGTGTTGCACGGCTGACAGGGGTTCAGAGATCCATACCAAGCTTTTCAAGCATGAAGGCAGCTCTCCGAAGGAGGTAACCCGCTTGGTAGCTGTAGACATACCATTGGTACCCGCAGGCGCCTTCCTCCCCAGCGGAAGCTCTCTCTATTGCCTCAGTGAACAGGCTCTGCAGCATCACATTGCGCTTCACCAAAGTCATGATACCACAGCAGCTGCACAATCCCTAGAGGCATGCTAACTTCCATGCCCGCAAGTAACCCAAAGACAGTCATGATCAAATCTCATAGCAACTTTGCTAGCACTGCTGTTGGCTCCGGGGTCCAAGCAGAGCATACACACCTTTGCACTGCTCAGGCCGTTGTCCTGGGAGAGAGTTGTGGCTGCTTCTTCTGTGTCCCTTTCAATCAGCCTGTTCAGTGCGTCCTGCTCGTCAATCTGCATCGCAGAAGGAGACCTTTGTGGCACATCATACATGCACACAGCTCTGCAACTGTGCAGCTGTAGCTTGCAGGGTATGCAGGAACATTGCAGAATGACAACATGCTGCACAATCAGACAGTCCATAAAGATGTCTTGAATTAATGATGGCAAGCCAGCCGCCAGGCTTCCTAAACATCCGAAGAGTAAGCGACTTCACCTCCTTCAGATCAGCAAGAGCGCAGATGGCTGCCGGATACATGGCCTGTGGGAAATCTCTGTGAATCATCTCCAAAAGCTGCTTTTGCAACTCCTGAACCTGCTCAGGAAAGACAAGGCACTCTCGACCACGGTCGCAGGCAGTACACGATTGCAGCCTGAGACATCTTTCCGAGGCGTACACCACTTGCAACTCGAGGTCACACAGGCTGCACTGATCTTAGCAGGTAAGCTGTGAGTCCCAAAAGCAGGGCTCCAAACAGGCACTCTGCTTGGGATGGGCAGCTACAAGGCTAAAAGCCCACAATAGCATTGCTTGGAACGAGTGCAAGGTGCTTGTGAAGAACGTGAAAGCTGACCTCTGCAGAGTCGGTGCCGGTGTTCTGCCGCGCCACAATGGCGGGATTCAGGGATGCCACCAGCGCTGTCACAGCCATCTGCAGGTGGGAGGGTATCCATCAGTTCAGCCACAGGCATGCCTGGAGGGGCCTGATCCCCGAAGGTCTGTCTCCAGGGCAGATCAAGAAGATCCACGAAGTGGTGCTAGTCCAATAGGCAGGCAGCACATGGCACAACCAAAGCCTTCACATGAAGGCAAGACTCAGGAAAACTCAAGTGCATGGGGTTGCGCAGCCTACCTGTGGGGAGCACATGATAGCGTGGCCCCCATTGTACAGCCAGCCTGCCCACGCCTCCGCAGATGGCGCCAAGCCTCTTTTGGCAGCTGTGTCTGTGGTCACCTCGATGGCATCCTCTCTTGCAGGGCCGGTGCTGATCCAGCAGTGGTCCTCAGACACCTGCCAGACAGGCAAAAATGCATCGATTTTTGAAAGTAAGAAGTTTTGCTATGATCCCAGCCCCTGGATACTGGTAGTCAGCATTCTCCCGTCACACCAACATTTGCTTTGCCAACGCTATAACCTGAAAGTCTCCCAGGCTGCATCACTCATCCTTGTAGTGTGGGGGCTTGCGCCTTATTGACTTGGTGGCAGGACTGTACCTGTAGCCTACATCGGCATAGGTCTGCATGCTCCTCATGGGTTGCCAAGCGTTGTACTGCTGCCAAGGTGGTTGTTACGACGCCAGCGCAGTCCAGCTGGCGCTTACCCTTCCCATATTTTCCCTGAATGCCCACCTCAATTGCCTATATGCATTGCATATCTCTGCAACATGTGAATGCTTCTGTTGCTTGAGCACAAAAAATTTACAGCACTTTGAGAAGCCATGCACAATCTGCATTCTGCAGTTGACAATCTCCCTGCAGCCAATATGCACAGGAACGAACGCTGCTCTGCATAGGCGCACAGGCGAAGAAATAGCATCATGACTCTCAAGGCGGGCTGCCAAAATGAAGATGCTGATTCATCACCTGCAGTATGTGGCAGAAGACAGAGACATGCTGAGCGTGAAGAACCTCCTTTGAGAACACCCCTGACAGCTTGGCCCAGATTGCATCCGCAACAAGTTTGACCTTAGCCTGCAGTGCACGAGGTTCCGAGATTTACTAGAGCAAAAAGTATTGCCAGTCATGAGCCAGTTGGCTGACACGTTATCGCAATGCAGTCCTCAGCAGTTGTGCACAGGGCTTTGCGATGCACGCACAGGCAAGCGGTACTCTGGTGCTTCCCTGGAAATCCACAAACTACTCTAGGAGGGACTGGTAGCCGCTCACTCGTGTATCTGATCTCCCCTTTGAGTGTAGGTCTTGTCTAAGCTGGTCCACAAAGGTGTCAAATGTGTCCTGGCAAGCCTGCTGATCACCCTGGAGATGCACACCGTTCACACATGTAGCCATGTCAGAGAGAGAAGGCACTTTCATGCTATACATACTGCGTGAGGTATAGTATGCGCACCTGTAGTGATCCTGAGGGTTCCAATGGCTGTTTGGCAGTGTGAGCAACCTCATACAAGCCAAGCATTATGCTGGTGGATGCATAGTCAGGAACGTCAGCGCTCAGCTGTTGTCTGACGTAAGATACAATTCTCTGACATTGCTCTGCCATTGCTTGGACACTACACCCAAATCTGATCGCTGATGGTCACAGCTGTCAATGATGCCAAGCCATAAGCGATATTGTGATAGCAAGTCAGTCTCCGCTGTGTGCGCTGGTCGCACTGTAAATTTACCCTCTGGCTCTTCAGCACATCCTGGCAAGCTTTGATGCTAAAAGTTGTCCGTCTTGAAAGCTATATACCGTGATCATAGAGGAGCCATTGGTCGCCAAAGATAAGAATACGGAGTGCTTCCTCGATCCATAGAGGACTTACAATGATGTAGATGAGCCCGTAAGCTTTCCTGGCCAAGCTCTAAGTGACGCAGGTACACGGGCAAGCATGGTCTGATTTGGCCCATGCCAGGATACGGTACATCAAGCACTTGCACCATCACGCATGCATCTGTACGCTTCAGCATATGAAACTGAATGGGATCAAAGATTGCCTGTATTGCTACTTAGTGTGTTGCTACCGCGCGTGAAGGGGCTTCGCGCACATGAATTAGCAAGGTATACTGCTGGCTAGTTCAGGGCACAACTTCTGTCATACGGGACGCTACAGAATCTCCAAGCTCTCTGAGACCTACGCAAGATTTTTGTGAAGACTTCTGAAGCAATCTCGATAGCTATAGTACAATGCTGGCCGGGCAGCTGATGCGGGCCAGCTGCAGGCAGAAGTCCAGGTTGGCGGGCACGCTCTTGTCCAGATACTATGCAGCGCAGCCTCTAGGTAAATCCTGAGACGCCTCCTCTGAGTATCTCTGTAGAGCTCTAGAGGGCCTCAGCACTCGCCTTGACCTTCCAGCGTTTAGTACTGGCTCTGTGTATAGGTCCTGAGGTGACTTGGTGATAAGCTGCATGTAGATGCACCCCTTAGCAGCAGCTTGAGCCAATAAAGCATGCAAGCCCACCACCAAATGCAATTGTCATCTGTGTGCAGCACAAGAGCATGCTGGATTAGAGAACCCAGCCGCAATCCTGTACAGCGCGGATGACATGCGCTATGAAAATCATCCCATGCCCGCGACTATTCCAGCAGGCCATGTGAGAGTGCTGATGCGCTCTGTGGGCATCTGTGGCAGTGACGTGCATTTCTACAAGAAGGTAGACCCTCAGCAGCCACCTCCATTAGCCTTCACTGGCCCCTTGTGCAGGAGATACTGCTGCGACGTGCAGAGCCAGAGATGCTCAGGCAGATATGCCTCATGGGTATGACGCATGCAGGGGAGAATTGGGGACTTTGTTGTGGAGCAGCCCATGGTGATTGGGCATGAGTCTGCCGGGTATGGCCCTTCTGCCTGCCCTGTGCTGCCCCATGCGATTTCATGTACCTTGGACGTGCTAGTGTGCCTCTGACAAAGCATGGCCTTCAGCTTCCAAGGCTGTGCTGCGTGCGCACTACCAGGCATGCGGCTCTGAAGGCCGCAGACAAGCATGCTAGTGCATGCAGCCTTCTGTTTGCCAGGAACACTGCACGATTGATGCAAGATGTCTCAGGGACGTGGTGGGTGTGGGCGAGGGGGTGTCAAGGCTGCAGCTGGGGAAGCGGGTGGCGCTGGAGCCTGGCATTCCCTGCTGGGGCTCAAAAGTGGCCAGGTGGGCTGCCTTGACAGGACCTGGCTGCCAACCATGTGCCCGGCACAGGCCAATGATGGCAATGTGCAACCCCAGGCATGACAGCATGTTGAGATGCTTTGATGCCTACCATGCTTGGTCTGCATTGTGTCCAAACAGGCACAGAGGTGTCAGGGCATTGCATAGCCTGGGATATTGAAGCTGACGCCGCTTGCTGATGCAGAGAAGGGCGCTACAACCTGTGCCCAGATGTGAAGTTCTTTGCGACACCTCCAGTGCATGGCAGCCTGGCAAGATATGTTGACCACCCAGGCACGACGATCCTCTCATTCTCATGTGCTGACTCAAAGATTTCGCACCAGGCTAGATCTGTTCATACACAGCTGTTGATTATAAGGGTCGAGTAGACTCACTGCTGAGCCTACTGACCATGACATTGCCCAGCCAATGCTTGCCAGAGTCCACACACCTGTCCCTGCCATACAGAGGACTTCTGCTTTGAGCTGCCGGACGAGCTGAGCTACGAGGAGGGCGCCATGATCGAGCCGCTCAGCAACGGCATCCACGCATGCAGGCGAGCTGGCGTGGAGCCGGGCAAGACAGTCGCCATCTTAGGCGCTGGGCCCATGGGTGAGTCATCTTCCGCATAGCTGGGTTGCTCACACAGTGCTCTTTAGTAGGTCCACTGCATACACTTGACTCCGTTGATGTAGATGCAGCCCTGGACCCTGAAGGAGCTACCATCTTGTGCCCAAGCACCTCTCACTGTTGTCTGTGAGAGCTGCAAAGCTGCTGAAGTCACACCACCTCCCCTGCTGCAGGTTTGAATGCCCTAGCGGCAGCGCAAGCATTTGGAGCCACCAAGATCGTCATCACAGACGTCCGGGACGACAACCTTCCCCTCGCGCAGAAGCTGGGAGCCAAGCACCCGCTGCTGACGCCCCCATCAATGTCAAACGAGGAAGCTGCTGACCTCATAAGGGAGCTGCTGCCGCCAGACGGCCCTGACTGTGTGATTGACTGTGCCGGCTACCAGTCCACCATCCTGGTACGTCCACCAGGATGCAGCACCTCCACATTGGCTGGATATCCTTGGGAAGTTTGACTAAGTGTATGCTGGTCAATTCGAGGCTGAGCGACATCAAGAATATGGCAAGTAGACCGGGGGTGATCGTTACCTCCTCAAACGGTACTCATCCTCTGCAAGCTTCATGTATGCTCAGATGGATGTGGGTGCAGCTGCACACAGTAGCCTGCAATAAGTGACCTGCAGAAGAAGCTGTGTTCCTATTTGCCACTGACGCAGTGCTCTGCGCTTCACCCTGCACATATCAGTGTGAAGAGTTGGTACTGCTGCGCAGACTGGCATGCAAGCCTTGAAACGTGGAGGCACCTTCGTTTTGGTAGGAATGGGGGCTGAAGCTTGCAACTGCTTTCCGTCCCTGACGCTTGTGTGGAAGGAGGCTGACGTCAAGGGGTGCTTCCGCTACACCAACACTGTGAGCATCTCTGACTAAAATCTTCTGTGGCTACTTGCTCACAATTTGTCACCATATGCATCCAGCAGCTACATCAGCTTTCATGCCTGTCAGCAGCACTCATCCTCGGAGGGCTTCCTCATTGCGAGTACGCATGAAGCAGAGGTGTGAAGCTAGTCCTCCTGTGTCCTGCGCACAGCCTGTGTTTGTTGTGCAGTACCCTCTGGCGATTGAGATGCTGCAAGAGGGCCGGATAGATGTCAAGCCCATGATCACTCACCGATTTGGCTTCAGCGGGAGAGATGAGGTCATTGCTGGCTTTGAATGCGCTGCTGATGCAGCCAGGACCAAAGCGATCAAGGTCATGTTCAACCTGCCGGGGGAGGAGTGAGGTCAAACTATTTGTACTGTACTCACTGAGGGACTCAGAGAGTGGAAGTGTGTGGGATTGCCTTTGTACTCTAACTGTACAAGACATGTCATATGATAGTGGCAGGGCGTGAGCAGCCTTTGGCCTGAGCGCAGCCTAATCGGCTGTGAATGTCTTACCGCCAGTCAAAGATGTTGCAATTGCCTTCCGGATGCACAAGGTGCATCAATGCTTGGTTCAGAGTGCAGCAAGTTGCCTGCTTCATCTGACATTGACCATGCTCATATATCAGCCCCAATGTATAGAGAACGCGCTGGCTAGCATCTTTGCTTGCCATGTAACGCTTGCACATGCATGCACCATATGGCCCCGCCTTAACATCAAATCAGACAAACTTTGGGACCACCAGCTGAGGGTAGATGGGACTTTTCAGGAGGACCATATGGTCATGCGCATTTAGCAAGCGTGACCTCAATTGCTGCTAAGAGTATCACACCACCACCAGCTTGCAACTCTCTCCATGTGTGTCTCTACAACTTCAGGTTGTACGCTTGTGAAGCATGCAGCTGATGGTCAGCCAAAGTAAGCATGCCATCTGCCCCAGGCGGAGGTCATCCCCTCTTCCCCTGAGCTTGTTCCCTGGCATGCTGCTCGCCGTCCACACCATACTTCTCCTGCATCTTCCGCAGCTCCTCCTCCTTTTCCCTTGTGCTCACCTGCATGCATGCCGGCGCTGTCAAGAACAGAGAAGCCAGCCGTCGACACGAAGCACGATTGCCCTCACACACAAGTCCATATATTCTATGCTCTGCTCATGTGCAGCACCACCGAGCTGATGTGCTCGTGATGGCACAGAGGATTTTGATGCAACCACACACGAGCTGATGGCTGCCAGAGTGAGCAAGGTATCAGTCATGCAGGTACTGAATGCTTCCGCATGTGGGTGTCTCTGCAAAGCCGCTCAGGTCACAGCAGACGCAGCGATCGTGTCCTGACCTGCTTGGGTAAAGGGTGCATGGATCTGTGTATCGATGAGCTTGGGAGCGCAGTGCTTGCCTTCTTATTCTGCTTTGCTGTGTTGTAGTAGAGGACAATGAGGTAGCGATTGGCCACATTGAAGCCTGACAAGTGCTCCACAGCTGTCTTGGCGTCATAGATGTCCTCATACACTATGTATGCTGTGCCTCTGGTCTCCTTCGATACGCCCCTGCAGGGGGCCAGCAGAGATATGTCAGCATCAACTGCCACTGCCACAAGTTACTGTGCCCTGCGCTCTTCTTTCCTTGAAGTTAAATGCTGTCCCTGTCAGGGCTGGCCAGTAGAGGACACATGGAAAGGGAAGAATGACTTACTGTCGTATCTGCCTGATTGCTCCAAACTTCCCGAAGATGTCATACATCTCCTCTGAGCTGATGTTGAAGGGCAGGTTGCGGACATAGAGACACCTGCACACCTCAGGAGCTGTCAGATAACCTGTGATGCCAAGCTGGACGCATACAACATTTAGAGCCTGCTAGGTGGGGACGCAGGGCAAGGTGTAGCTTTGCTCTGTTGCCAGGCATAAGAGCCCAGCCCGGGCTTTACAACATTGAAGGACTGAGCACCTATTAACTTCTGGCGGAAGACGCCCGCCTCTGGCTCTGACAGCCATGTGAAGCAAGACTGCTCCTCAATCAGCCTAGACCTACTCCAGCCCCAGATGACGCGAAAGAGACTGCTGAAGCAATCTGATTAGCTTAACCACTACTACAAGTGCAGACACAGCACGGCAAGCAGGCTGGAACACTCAGTCAGCAAAGGAAGCACCGCGATCCACAATAGCTACTCCTGACAAATGGCCTACCACTAGCTCGAACATGTAGAAGGTGATCGCACGATCTTAAAGTATGCTTGAATGAAATGAGGCTGAAGAACTTCTGAGGCAGGCACTGCTGTTCGGGACTCCAGATGTAAAATAGGAGAGCGTCTGTCGTCCACTTCCTTTGCTCACTTCAAGAATGCAAGGTAATCTCTACACAACTTATCAATGGTCGGGCAGCGCTCTAGTCAGCTTGAGTAGCAGCTTGTAAGCTTATGCGCGCTAGGCTTCGGCTGCCACTGCTCATCAGCGGGTGCCAAGGTTAACACTGTAAGGTGGGGTGAAGGAGAGGCTGCCACATAACTGGCTCAATTGTCTGGTTCCACTATCCAGTACATCAGCTCAATTGGAAGGGGCAAGTACCGGTCGCATGCGGGACATAGTTGGCAGGTCCATCTGTGAGAAGCAGAATGCAGCCAGACTGAATAGGTGCAGCTGCCCCTGCCATACCCGACATCTAAGCGTTGCAGAGCTGCAGTATGTATTCTAAAGTGACAGCGCGTACAATTGCTCCCAGAGACAAAGGACACCGCTAGGGAGTGAGCTATAAAGCAAGATGGACGTCAAGGCATTCATCCAGAAGCACAAACCATTGTTGGACATATTTGCTGGCAGCCATGATCACGATACCACAGACGGTGTGTGGAGGGATTTGCTCGCATTCCCAGCGCCGCTCACTCGACTGCCTCCTGTGGACCTTCAGGTTGCTGTGGCCCCCTTCTGCGACCAGCTGGGTATGCTTTCAGCTGCTTGCCCTGTGCCCCTTGATGTCTTTCCTCTAATATGACAACGATCCACACATGCATTAGATGTGTGTAACCCATTAGGACATTGCTCACAATGCGTGGACCAAGCATGCAAAGCAGGCTGAGCATTGATTGTGCATGCAGTGCTAAACAATGCAGCCACGCACCACTTCCAAAAGCTGGCGCACCATGTCATGGCGCTCCTGGAGAAGCTGGAGCGGCAGCCGCAGGCTTCGCAGCAGGCAGCAAATGCCGTGTACTTTCTGCGGCTCATTGTCAAGCACCTGACTGAGAACCTGAGCGCTGCTCAGCTGGTGGGCTTTGTCAATGGAGAGCGGCTAGCAAATGGCTCAGCTGCTTCACATGTGGCTGCAGGTCTGACTCGAACCAATCCTCTGTATAGATGCCTGAGCACAGCAGAGGACTTCTTGTCACCCCACTCCAGGATTGTGCCTCTGAATTCAAGCGCCTCTTTTATACAATATGACATGCATGTTTCGCACTTCGTACAGAGATAAGCACATCACAATTGGGTGATGGTCTTCTAAAAGCTGAATAATTTCCCTGTTCTGTCAGAGCCTCTCCTGCATAGCCTGGTGCGGCGCACGATCAGCACGCTCCTCTTGTCAAAGCGGCCTAAGCAGGAGGCCTCACAAGCTGGAGCAAAGCAGAGACAGCCTCTGCCTTTGAGGTGACTGTCTACCAGCTGTCCCTTCTCAACAGACAAGTTGTTTGCATTCTGCCTGAGCAGCGTATCTGGCAAAGGTATACCTGACTTTTGCCATGTCCACATAAGACCAGACAGTGAAGTGACGGGTTGCGATTGTAAGATACTGAGTTAGTCAGTGCCAGGCGCTTCTTCTCACTGGTGATGACAGCGTGACAGCCTACTGTGATGGACGCAGTGCGGCGGCTTACTTGCTGGAGTGGGAGCTGGTGAACCTGCTCATCGTCATGATGTCCACCCAGCTCTACACCCCCACGGCCATGGCCGCCCCGCAGGCCCACCCTTTCACAGCCGCCATCCTGGAGCAGCGAGACCTTGTGCCAGGGCTCTTACAGGTGTCCTTGTGTGCCTCTCTGTCCGCACATAAGATTTCTGGCCTCAGAGACAGGCCTGCTGGCAATGTGATCGAGCTGTTGGTGGAGATGTGTTGTGTCCCTCAAATGATGTAGCATTCAACAGAGACCCTCTTGTGCAGTATCTCCTGGAGCGCTTCATAGAGGTGGAGGCTGTGCCCAAGGGCGCGCCAGTGTATCAGCCTCCAGAGGAGAAGCAGCGGGGCGTGTTCCGACTTGTGAGGAGCGCTGCGGGTATGTCTACTGCTCGGACGCGTCACCACTGCTATCCTATCATGCAAGCATTTGGATGCAAGGCGTAGGATCCAATGGCCAATACGCCACGCTGTGACTGCTCTCTAGTCAGCCGCTCATCATCGTTGTGGAATCTTGATCTGCAATACCCTGTGACACAGGACTGCCTACTCCTGTGGTCTCATATACAATCAGATCATGTTGTGCAGCAGAGCATGTGTCTGCATAGACAATTCAGGGAATGCAAGACTCACTCATGGAGGCCATGCAGTGTCGGTGTTGTGGCTGCCCCTGCGCGCATACACATTTCTGATCAGGAGCGGCGGCTCCCAGGTCTCGGCCAGCCCCCTGGCTGAGTCATCGCTGCTGCTGCTGCTCGCGCTGCTGCACCATGCGCCTGCGTCGGAGGAGGCCCAGGCCAACCCCTTCCGCCAGGCGTTTGCCAGTATGCAGGTAAGCAGCAGCTCATCTAATCACATGCATTCGAAGCTCTGTCACCAGCTCTGAATATCATGTTCCCACTGCACCCTGCTGAGAGCATCTTGAGCATGATGTTCAGCCCCTGCAGAAGCGCTTCACTGCACTGGACACAACAGCAGTCTGCATGCCTGCCATAATATTGACAGTATTGTCTTGGAAGGGACATAGCATGACATGTATGTCTCTAGTTTAGAATAGACTCTAAAAACTGTGCACCTTGATGTGCAGAACGCTGACGAGGCGGGCAGCGACTCAGCGGCAGAGGCAGGCTTCAGCGGAGGCAATGCTCTCGCGGCGGTGTCCTTCAGCGCCCTGTACGAGGCCCTGGGCAAGCGCTTGGGCAATGAGCGCACCGTGCTGCTGCTGTACGACGCGCTGCACACCTGCGTCTACTTCCAGAACTACGTGCTGGTCCGCAGGTGTGCCATTTGACATTTATGTCAAATGATGCTGGTCTTGCAGTGCATCTCCTAAAGCATGCTATCGCTCTGAGGTGCAAGGACAGCTTGGGGACAATGCTTTACCTGAATGGTACAACAACCGCTCGTTGCCTATTTGAGCGTGTCATCTGCCTCTTGCAATCTGAGTACAATCCTGTTGAGATCTGTCAGAGGCACTTGACATTTTTCCACGGGTAGAGGATGCCACACAGTCAGTGCATCTCACTACCCCGATTTATACATGATCTCCCGGCATCATGTTGATCCGTCGATGATTCATCAAGTGCGCATGCAGTGATCTGGAGGTGTTGCTGCTGCCGCTGCTGCACATGCTGTACACAGCGCCCGGGCGGGCGCCCTCGCACCTGTACATGCTGCTCATCATCCTGCTCATCCTGACCCAGGACGCCTCCTTCGCCGCCAACGTGCACAAGGTGCAGCTCAGCAGCGTGCCCTGGTACAGGGAGCGCCTTCTCAATAAGACGCTCCTGGGTGAGCTGCTCTGACAGCCTGCAAGCACACCTCACCTACGTGATATGAGTCCTTAAGCGCACAAGTGCATGCGAACAATCTCTATCATGCTAAAGCAAGATGAGTGCAGTCCGATCCGGCATACTATGTGACTGCATAGGAGCAGGCGCACTTGCACGCACCCTTACAATCTCAATGTAGCCCTGAAGCCTATGAGTAGATGAATAGTATTGTCTGTGCGCAGGGAGCTTGCTGGTGGTGCTGTTGCTGCGCACAGCACACTACAACCTGGCAAAGCTGAGGGACGTCTACCTGCACACCAACACGCTGGCGGCGCTCGCCAATCTCGCGCCCTATGCGCAGGATCTGTCCTCGCACGCTGCGCAGCGGCTGGTGTCCCTGTTCGATATGCTTGCCAGAAGGTATACCCCTTTGCGCTCGATTTGCAGCTGAGCAGTACTGGTTAGCGCTTATATTGTGAGCAGAAATGGCTCTGCCACATCCTGATGCCCATTCCACTGGGCCAAATGGAGCAGAGGCTTGTCTAATCTGGAGGGAGACATGGGGCATGGGGATCGCAAATGATGCGCTTGCACAGGGAGCGTCAAGAACACAGGAGTACAGACTTGGAAAAGCAAGCAACAGAGGTGGTTCTGCACCTGTACAGGTATCAGCGGCTGCAGAGGGTGGCAGAGGAGGAAGGGGACAAGGCAGACGAGCTGCAGGTGTACGCGGACTTCCTGCGCATTGTGTTGGAGATCCTGAACTGTATCCTCGTCACCAACCTGCCGGCCAACCCGGAGCTCGTCTATGCCATGCTGCACCAACAGGAAATCTTCATGCCGTTTCAGGTAGACCTTTCTGCAGCCATGCAGCATGCCAAACTTGCCCCACCTTCTGAGCATTGCTGTAGCTTCCTTTTGAGTACACCCCTGCAAGCTACATTCCTGAGAACATGTGCAGCTCTGCCCATAACATTATGCATCCCACATGCAGACAGCATGATCTTGCAGTGCACGCATACATTGCCACAGGTTGTGTATGTAAGAGAACGAGAGCAAGACTCCTGTGGTATGCATGCCCTGCAAGAGTCTGCTTGCCCCCATGTAAGATGCACAATCTATTCGCAGGCGTACTACCATGCCAACACCGCATACAATCTGCTGCAGGGCAAGGCGGTGATTGTTGAGCTGAATGGGAGCAGCATGATCTTGTTGTGCATACACATAGTCCTTGAGCTGAACGTGTGCCTTTTAGCAGGCAATGCGAGCCTTGCTGTGCGTGCATGGTCCACTCCCAACAAGCAGTATGTCCTGCTGCAGGGCGACGCGGTGTTTGGGGAGCTGACGGAGAACATCACCGCGGTCATCCGCTACTTCAACGCCCAGGTGGAGCAGGCGCGCGGCTTTGGCGGCTGGGACTGGAGCGTGGAAAAGGTCCTTGATGTCATCAAGGGTAGGCCTCCTGCTCCAGGCCATGGACAGAGTCACAACTGAAAGTAGGCTGACATGCATCACCAAGAAATAGCCAGGTTTGTGTGAGGAATATCTTACGCTGCTTACACTGACCGCTGGCAACCTCCCGTATACCGGGCATCCTTTGCCAGAGGACATGGTGTATAGCGCTGAGGTCAGGCTTTGCTGTCACCGTCCAGTACTGGGGTGGTGGTGTGCACTGCTGCATATCACTCAAGCTGAGGCAATGTATGTGCAGAGAGCATGAAGGGCTGGCGAACAGACAAGCTCCGGAGATTTCCAGAGTTGCACTTCACATATGAGGAGGAGACCTCGCCCGAGGAGTTTTTCGTGCCCTACGTGTGGACATTTGTTGTCAACCACAGCAGCATTGCATGGAACTCGCAGGCGATAGCCCTGTTCTCGCCTCTTGGCAGTGCCATGTCAGCATCCAGCCAGACTCTTGACAGGCTTGACTCAGCCAGCCTAACGAAGCACAGCTCAGCAGCCTCGGAGATCCTATGGCAGCAAGATCGCTAAGTGTACTCTCGGCTCAGCGACATGTGAGAGGCATGAACTCCGTGCGAAAGACTGAGCTGTATGTGACGCTGCAGTGTGTACAGTACCTCAGGGCGTAGATTGATTGCATAAAGAACAGGGGCACACTATACATTTCCCACTGAGAGACGCGTCAGAGAGCACAGACTTTGCCACCTCCTTACAGTAGACTCCTCCGATCAAGCTTGGGAATGCTCGGGTCACTGACCTTGCAGGCAGTGTGTCATTTCCGAGGCATGTCTATGTCCAAACAGTGGAGTCATATGTCACCACACACCTACAGCTGCAGATGGTCATGTAGCTATACTATCCTCATTCAATAGTCAACCTGCAACTGTAAGACAGGCAGGATAGCAGCACATGTGCCACAACTTCCTCTCTACACTCTACCCTCTGTATAGCCATTGGGACTGGAGCGAATGCACTCCATAAATTTCGTTCAACATTGGATCAAGCCTGTACTGCAGTGCTCATGTCTTTCAACAGTACATCAATCATAGCCATGCATTGTGGCCAACATGTGTCAATGTCTTCTCTGCCCTTGATCCTGAGCTCGTATGTGCACTAAGATGGCACCGCCTTGTACGGTATGTGCCACACTCTGCCCAGCAAGATGGTTGGCGATGACTCTGCCTAGGCTTCCCTCGCCGCCGCTGCTATGATTGCCCTTGCCGGTGATCACTCTGAGGCTCCCCGCCCGTTTGGCCTCAGATGCGAGAAGACGCGCCAGCAGGGCAACTCTGCAGACAGCACTCCAGTCAAGATTTGGCATCTGTGCATGTATGCGTCACTCCCACAAGGGCTGGAAGAAGACACCAAATTGCAGCCTGCATGCAGCGCTTGGGCACAAGTCCGTATGCACCGCCCTCGACAGAAGGGTCGTCATGCTCATATGCGCATTGATCAACAGCAAGTGACAGGTGTTTACCTTCTGTCCACGGCATCAAGTGCTTCAGTGCCATGAAGCCCATGCAGGTCCAGGGTCCAGCTGTCATGCCCCTTGCCCACATTGTTGGCTTCCTCAATGCGGGAAGCCGCCTGCGCATGGGCCTTGAGCGCCTTCTCCCGCAGATGCCGGGCCTCCCGCGCAAACTTGCGCGCCTCCGAGTGGCTACCACCTGCACACCCACAGCAGAAATTTAGTGTTTGACAATGGCAGCCTGAATGTGTCTACTGCACCTGCCCTAAATCCTGTAGCAGCGGAGGATGGACCCGAGCAAATGCGAGTTTCACTTCACATCAACGAGATTTTGTTTCAGAGCAAGTACTGGTGGCAGGCACCTAAACATACCTGAGAACGCGGAGGTGGCCTTGTGTGCAGCCCGCTGCCATTGCCTGGTCAGCTGCAGAGCCTCTCCCCTGAAGCTGTAATATGCATCCCCTTCCTCTTCACTCCTCTGACGCCTCTGTCGTCCTCTTTCACTACTCGGGCTGTCTGTGTGCTCAGGCCTGGAACGAGGATTTCCTAATCTTCCTGCCTTGGCAGCACGATCACTGGTCTGAGCAGGCTTTGCAGGCTCTTGGACTCTCTGCTTGGAGTTGGGAGCAGGTCTGGCCTTCTGGCCTGCCAGCTCAGCAATAGTAGCCAGATCAGGCGGCCGGGGGCTGCTGAGGTGGGCAGGCAGGTGACTGCGGGCAGGACTGATATGCGGGCTGCCCAGCGGGCTGCCCAGAGGACTTGCCCAAGGGCTCATGCTTGGACTCATCTGTGGGCTCATGCCAGGTGTTACAGGATTGTGCAGCTCGCTGAGCATCCATGCGGCGGCATTGACATCCCCCTCTGCTGCTTGCAGCACATCCTGCAGCCGTCGCAGCACAGTGAGTTGCAGCCTATATGTTCTTGACCTCAGACAAGCTACCTTGACTTTTGCTGCCCATGTCAACGCAGCTCCTGCTAAGGGGTGCAGTGGATCGGTTCTGCTGTGGGTGATGACTCCCATTCAGCACAAAAGTACCTGTAGGAGAGCTGTGTCTGCCCATGGATGAAGCACCCTCAGACTCTGGATGCTATTGGCGCCCTTCACGTCTGTTCCCTTTCCATGCGGCGCACTGTAGGTGTCCTCAGTCTTTGACGAGCTTTCCAGTGATGTCACCGCAATTCCGGCTGACTGGCCTACATCCAGCTTCCGTGCACAGCTGTTACCCTCTGTTGGGCCGCTGTGATTGCTGGCATGGGTTATGTCTTTTGACCCCCAGGGACTCCTGTCAGCTGCCTGAGTGGCAGAATGCTGGGGGGCTGGGAGCAGTTCAGCGGAGAGCGCTGGGAACGCATGCGAGTCTGAGAGCTCTGCAGCGCGCCTTGCGGTGGGCGCATAGTGCGAGACAGGGCGCGCAATCCCTCTCTCCTCTGCTGTCACGGCACTCCAGCCGGGCTGCTTCTTTGCAGCAAATGTCTTTGTTCTGGGAGTATGCTGCTTGTTTGCAGGCTGAGATGCCTGCGGGACATCAGGCTGCACGTCTAGGGCGTGCTCTAGCTAGGACATGCCCAGTGACCAGATGCGGGCTCAGCTAGGTATCGCTTCTTGTCATGCCCTGCTCTTCACACATGCTTCCCTCGATCGAGAAGGCGCCATCTCTGGCACTCACCAATGTTGTGGAGTCGAGTGACATTCCCAGAAGCATGTCAATTGCCTGGTCCACATTATTGGAGCACTGGTGGAGGACATCTGCCACGACTCCCCTGTCCAGGGAGGGAAAGAGTTCGTATATGCTCGTCGTCATACAACCGCTGCTCGCTCAAAAAGTTGATGGGGAATGCTGTTTGTGGCGGGCATAACACCTACGCCAAAAGCCTTCATGACTTCCAGTCCTGACAACAGCATATTCAGTAGTGCTCAACTCGACTCGTAAATAACACGGTGTGAGCGGACTGCAATCTTCATAGTTCTGACAGAACAGGACGATCTCAGCCTCTCTTTGCCATCTATCGTGAAGACATGTACCTGTCATCGAACTAGCTCCGAAACGGAAAAGGGTCTGACATCCGTACGATGGCGTGCGTCGTCATCTAGTACAGGCAAGATGCAGACGCTGTCCATTGGGGTGGTTGCTAAAAGACATTTTCACACGTAGTCGCAGCTGTATAGCAGGATATTCCGTGTTGGAAGGAACATCTATACCATACGCTGTTGTCCTGCTCGCATCAATGAACAGCAGTGTCCACGGCAGCCTGCCCGGTGTTCAGCACACTCAGCAGAGCCAGGTAGATACAGCAGTGGCACGTTACGCTAAGCATATTTCTTCCTGTACTTCCGCAAGGCAGCACTGCAGCAAGTTGCACTGCCACTTTCCCAGGCCCCTGTCCGGGAGCGTTTTGTCACAAGCAGCAAACAACAATACCGCCAGCTTTGTTGCCTGATATGATTCTTCTCGAAGTTCTGCTTGACAAGCTCATCTGATTGCAGGGACGGACACCATGTTCGATTGCCTCACACAGCTGCCTCAATATCAACAGGCGACATAGACTAGGACATGTCGGCCAGAACGCATTGGTCCGGCAACAGCAGCCAACAAGCAGCCAGGTGATATACCAAGCTCGGAACACACATATTCTCTCATTGCTTGCAAGCCCAAGCCGTTTCTCTAAGGGTCTGATTTGCCCACATGCACCCCACATGAGCAGGAGTGAGTCCTGCTTTGCGCCTGTCCAACTAGCGCTTGCAATATCTTGCACGTAGGCCTACTGTTGCAGATCTGTGGGTGCAGGGGTGCCGATTACGAGGGAGACTTCAGATAGTTGCAGCTGAGAAGCAGGGCTCACCCACGACTACAAAGAAGCGGACTACTGGGCCGCCTATACTTCCGCCCATCAATGACAATGTGAGCTCGCTGGGCCTCACATACTGTACCATTGTTCGTGCATGTCACAGCTGTAAGCGCCGCATCTGGCGTGCAATGCTCAATTCTATGCGTGCACTTTTTTACCTCTTCTGCAGCCTGCAAGACTGGCTGTCAAGATGTGACTCACCGTGCAGCAGGTGTAGCTCAGCTTTTATAGGAAACACATGACTGACATGTTGAAGCGGGGTGCAGTCCGGAGGCGGGGGCGGAGGGGGAGGCGACAAGTTCATACGCAATGTGGCGCTGAACCTGATCCTGCTGGGCGCCTACTTTGTGTTTGAGAGCTTTGGCGATGGCGGCGGCTTCTTTGGAGGCGGCGGTGGTGGTGACTCAGGTATGCCTCTTGCTTTGGTATGATGTGGGCACGGCCTACCAAGTCAATGCTCCTCAATTGTCTTGCTGAGCACTGTGTTTGATCGCCGCTTTTTGAGGCGCCTTGAGAGGGCAATTGAGCGGTCAAGCCTTGGCGCAGATGGGTTATAATTGTCTGATAGGCAGCAGTAAGTGTGTTTTCAGACATTGCACAGCTGGGTCCCATGCATCATCAGACTACAGGCCCTCTCCTGGGTTATCCAGGCCAGCTACAGAGCATATCGGCCATGCATCGGCCGCAATCTGGCAAAGGCTCTGCCATTTTCTGCAGGCGGCGGGGGCGGAGGGGGCGGCGGAGGTGGTGACGGGGGCGGCGGCAACAACAGCGGGCCCCAGGGGAATCACCCAGAGATCACCACCCGTGACCTGCCTGTGAGCCCCTCTCCCTTCCTGGGGCCTGAAGGCGCAGGCTCAGAGTACAGTGTACTCAGTACACTCCCTTGCCATACATTGCTTTGCTGCAGCGCAACTCTGCAACACCTCCTGCGTTTGTGTATGCGGGAATGACGGCCTATTCTCCTGCGTATGGGCTGCATGCTAGCTACCACTTGTCTCATAGACATGCACATGCGTGATTAGTAGACAGCACTGGGATACTTCGTACGCTGCACTGAAGGTCAGGTGCTTCTGCAGGATGAGGAGGAGGAGGAGCAGAAAAGGCGAAGAAAGGCTGCAGCAAAGAGGCGGAAGAAGCAGCAGCAGGGAGCCACAGCCAAGGGGCAGCTGGCAGCAGTCTGAGCAGCTTTTCGGGTGGCGGCAAGCACTGCTGTATCAGCAGACTTGCATGACCTGCTGCTGGTTGAGTGCTTGCCTCACAAAACATGTCTGTGAAGCCGCAGCATGGCAGTGATGGGCACATGAGGACTTGCGCAAACGTATGCGGATGACATACTTACACGGGTCACCATGCTGCCTTGTCCCGTGTAAAGCCTTGTGAGACTGATCTTTCGTTCTGGGAGAGGTTAAATCAAGTCCATGGTGGACTCCCAGAGACACTATCAAGGCCAGCAGATGGACACAGACTTGCCTGGTCACCGTGCTTCTCAGTACGCTTTCGAAGTACAGCACATGATAATGAGCCTCGAGCTTGCCGCGTTAGACCCTGTGAACACCTGCTGTGTATTCTTGGGTTGCTCTCACTAGCCCGGTGTATGGCGGGAATGGGCTGGCCCATGGGCACAGCACGCAAAGCAGCGTACCTGGCCAGATCCTGAGTCCCTTTACTCACTCAGACCTCGGTCGTGAATGTCAGACAAGACGAGCATATTGAGGCTCTCCTGCATTTCTGGATCACGCGCAGCTGCATACGCACCCCATCAGTCTGGCCTTCCCTCCTTCCTTACTGTGATGGGCTTGAGGCATACCGTGCAGCTCACTGGCAGAGCTCCTTCACTGGACATGCCTTTGCATCGATGCAGTTGAATGGCAACATAGGCTGTGTCCAATCGCTGCTGCCCTGCATCCGGTGGACAAATTATGTCACAGTCTCAGACGTTTGGCAGCTATGACCGTGCCACAGGGCCCTCCAAGGCGCAGCCAGGCTTCAAGCTTGATGCGCACACGCTAAACAAGCTCAAGGACCAGGCTCTCAGGAAGGCGAAGCTGCTGCAAGCTAAGGCATGGACATGCCATCCTGCTGGAGAGCTCTCATCTGTAATTACCTTGCAGCTGGTGCTCATGGCTGCATACTGGTGAAGTTTGTAGAGTCTGCTGCTTGCTGCAGGCTGCAAGGACAACATCGGAGAATCTGGACAAGGCAGGCCTGGCCGCGCGAGACATTGCCAGCTCCAAGAGCGCACATGAGGCGAGCGGCAAAGTGTGGGCACTATGGCAGCGCATCGAGAAGAGCACAGTCGTGACCTCGCTGGCTCGCATGCTGGTGAATACTAACTCCAGCCTCCTGCATGCCCTAAGTTGTATCTGGGTACACCTGTCTACCTGTATACCAGCCAGACATACTTTGCTTACGTGATACGCACACTCATCTTGTCTGCCACCGTACACTTTGCTGCGCAACAGACAATAGTAGATGGCTTGGTTCTGATGGTTCTCATTGGTCTGTGTTGCATGAGCAGGTCTGCCTGTACTTTGTGAACCTGGTCCTGGAGGACTATGAGAACTACAACTTCTGGAACACCCCAGACATGCTGACGCGGCGGAATATGTACCCACACCGCTTTGCCCCCATGCGTGAGACTCCAAGCTTGCTCCCACTGCCTTTGTCCACAGTCGCAGCATGTATGCAGAAGCTCCCTTCGGGCTGCATCTGTGATGGGGAAGCTGTGTTGGAAGTCTGACAATATCTGGACAATCTGGTCACATCCTGTGAGTGATCTGGTGGCTGTACAGAAGCAATCCCTGACTATAGGAATGGTTGGAGCACACTGAGGCACTCTTTGTTGTATGCGCAGGGTACCCATATCTGGGCATCTTCCTGTTTGTACCATGTGCTGTGCTGGCAGCCCTGGGAATCTGGGTGCCATTCACTGCAAGCGTCATGACGCTGGACATGCTCTGGAACAGCTCTGAGCTCATTTGGAACCAGATGTGAGCTCCCGCATGAATCCTTCCTCCCAAGATGTCCTCAACAATGACATGCTCCTATCTGCAACATGCAGCACACCAAGATCATGGAAGCTTGTGACGCTGTGCGATTGTGCTGCATGTGCATGAATCCACAGATTGCGGTGCTGTGCAGGCTGGCCATGATGCAGTCCGGGCAGCGGCCAAATGAGCTGGTGGTCAAGAAGCTGTCGATGCTGGGGTGTGTGGCGCTTGTTCTGGCGCACTCTGTGAAGGACATGCAGGACAAGCTCCGAGGCTACCATGCAGGCAGGCTGCTGTACAGTTACCTGCCACTTCAATCACATGCCCTTTTCCTCATTGATCATGCTCTCTGGCTCGCACCCATGCCTCAGGATGGAAAGAGTGAGGAATTGAAGCATTGTGGACGCAGTCCATGGGGCAGAAAAGCGCAGGGCGCAGGGGTGCTGTGTGAATTCGATGCATTAGCAAGTTGACTGAGCTGAGGTTGTCTGCGCAGGGTTGCTGTACGTGGGAAATGACAGGAAGGAGCCGGGGGTGAGGAAGTCGCTGGTGCTGCTGTTTGGGCGACTGCTGATCACGCTGCTGTTCTTGTACGTGGGGTGGGTGCAGATCTACCGCGTCATGCAGCGCGACTGGGCGCTCTGGTCCAAGCTTGAGTATGACAGCATGTGGCGCAGGGACGGCCATGTGAGCCTCTGAGCCCCCTACAAGCTCCCTTGTAACAGTCTCCTCTACATTCTCATGCAGCATGCTGCACTGGTGATGCAGTCCTGGCAAGTGCCAGTATGCTGCATGAGTTGAGACCCACAGCAGCTGCATAGCTACATGTATGAAATGCGTATGGGTAAGCATGCTATGACACAGAAACTTGCAGCGAGCGCAGGCCAGCGCAGGGCAAATACGTGGTGAACAAGGCCTACAGGTGTGTCTCTGGTGGTGCAGGACAATAACTGGCTGCTGGTGGAGTTTGCGATGGCGCTGCCCTTTGCAATAGGGTTCAAAACAGCCGCAGTGTCTCGGCTGCTGGCCCTGACTCTGGTGCTGGAGGCGCTGACGTGCTGGCCTGTCTGGGTGTCATGGCCATCCATGTGAGTGCCTCTTAACTTTGGTCTGATCCTCTGATCGCAGTAGAGGTGAAGAAAGGTCTGTACTAGCTATGGACACTTTCTGCGCATTTGGCAGTGCTGTGACGAATGGGAATTGCGTGCAGACAATACAAGGCGCATGTGAGGCTCCACTTTGTCACAAACCTGGGCGTAGCTGGAGGCCTAATCCTGCTTCAAAGCTTTGGGGCTGGAAGGTAGGACCAGACCTCCACACTGTCACAGTGCTGCTGTGTGAGTACTTTGCATGGTGTCCGCCAGCCCTTCATGCAGGAAGGACACATCAGGGTGCTCTCATCCACCCGGCCTGGTCCTTGGCACATGGCGTGGAGGCAAGCACTGCTGGAGAGATGGAGAAGGCTTTTACTGTGGGCTGCAGGTATACAGTGGACAGGCTGATGCAGAAGAAGGGAGAGTGAAGCCGCTTCCATGTCCAGCCATTGCAAGGAAGCAGTCAAGGAGTCTGTCATATGCAAGCAGCAAGTGGTGGACCTGCTAACGCCACTTGGATAAGTCTTGTGGCGCCTTACAGAGGGACCTGCTTTCATGTGGTTCACCTGTGTGAGTCAGTGCCAATCAACAGCGTCAATTTCGTGCTGAGAAGGTGAACGAGAGGCACAACACAGATGCACAGCAGGAATCACTGCACAAAGGACAGTTCTTTCCCGGTATGCCTTGGCGCAAGGCCATACTGCGCCAGGTATTCTGGGTTGTGGAACTTGCTGAGATGTCTCTGGCCGCCATCGCACAACACAGTGACAATGGTGTGCCCAGCGCCCAGAAGCTGGGCAGTCTTCACTGCGCCCACACAATTCATGGCTGCTGAGCTGCCCACAAAGAGCCCATCATTGCGCAGCAAGAATTGGGCCATCTCCACTGCCTCTCTGTCTGTCCCTTGGAAGGCCTCATCAATCTGCAAAGCAATCCACCATACGGTTCCTTGTACATGAAGGGTTGTACCTCAAGAGTAAATCACGAGGCCTGAGCAAGAATGTACATGCAAAGAGCTGGCTCCAGCTGGAGCGCTTTGCCACAGGCTTTGCCTGGGATCTGCAAACAGGGCTGTGAAGACCCAGCATGAACCCTGAACAGCTACCATTGGTGTATGTATGAAGGGCCCAGACCTGTGCCTTGGAGAAGTTGGCTGTGATGCGGTTGATTCCAATGCCTTCAGTGATGGTGTCGAAGGGGTTCTTCAGGCGCTTGCCCTCAGCCTCGTGCCTGGTGTACAGGACCCCCCGCTTCACCTTGTTGAATAGACTGGACCCAGGAGGATCTATCAGCACCACCTGCAAGCATCAGACTCAGTGAATCTCACGGCCCATACTCAGCCCTCCAAAACACACTCAGAGGAAGCGATGCACAGAGAGACAATGCGGTTCACCAGCAAGGTGGGCACACAAGTCAGTCGCATTGCGGAGTGGCCTGTACGGTAGGTCACAGAAAGCTATGGCACTCAGAGCTCAGAGGGCAGACCATTGCCAATTAGAGTGGATGTGCAGAGCACCTCTGCAACAGTGTACTCAAGCATGGCAGAGTCAGCACCTGCACAGACGGATTCCTGGACTTGAGCTGGTGAGAGACGCCTGCAATGGTCCCTCCTGTGCCAGCTCCTGACACAAAGGCATCCAGGCTTCCCCCAGTCTGCTGCCAAATCTCCTCCCCAGTCTTCAGATGCGCCCTGAAGTTGGCCGCATTCTCAAACTGGTCTGCAAAGACTGACACGCCTGGGTCCAGTGCGGCTTCCTGGGTGCACACCAACCCCTTCGCGAAGCAGGACGAGCCTTGCAGACCTGATTAACAACAAGCACAAAGTGATGCCAGTCTCATCATTGCCCAGCAGCATGAACATGTTGTCAAAAGCACCTTGTCTGGCCAGGAATGCCCTGTGTCTGTGGCCACACACATTGTACATGCACAGCCCCAGCTTCTGGCATCTTCAGTTCGAAAGGAATGGCCCAGCAATCTACTACCTACCCTTCTCGCCACATTGACAAAGTGCCCTGGGTGCGTGATGGAAACGGGGCGGACGCGCTGCACTTGCGCCCCCAGTGCGCTCAGCAATTGGCTCTTCTCTAGCGCTGCATCGTCCGGCATTGCAATCCGGCAGCGGCAGCCATATGCTGCTGCGACCATTGCCAGACTCACCCCAGTACTGCCTGCGCAGAATATTTAATGTCATACGCAGCGCTTCCATAGCTGGCTCTTCTCAATTGGTGCATCCTCGGACATTGTGATAGAGCAGCGCAGCCACTTGCAGCAGGCCCCATAGGCCAGGCATCTGCCATAACCACCTGTTATTAGTGGACATGTATAAGTACGCAGACAGTGCATGCATAAGCGGATGCTTGCATGTCGTGCTGCATTCACTTCTGTGCCGAGGGAGCTTGCAAAGCCTTTACAAAGCAGCGAGTCACCTGCAGTGCCCTCTGTGATGAGGCCACCTGGCCTCAGGCGCCCCTCTGCAATGGCTTCCTGCACTATCTGCAGCGCAACTCTGTCCTTGACGCTGCCCCCAGGGTTCAGCATCTCTGCCTTTGCCAGGATCTGCAGCATAGCCCTGAGAAATGTCGGCGCACAGCCTCAAAGGCAAGCAGTTTGTGTAAGACCCCACATGTGCTCTGGTATAAGTGTGTCAATCTTCATAGCACCTTTGTACAGACTTTGTCGGACGAAAAGCTCAGATGGTACTCGGAGTGGTTCTGGGTGATTACAGGATAGAAGTTGCGAGCACAGGAGCACTTGATTTAGGAAGCGCCAGCTTCAGAGCATAGCGCTTACCAAGTGCTCCTGCGACACCGCTGGTGCGTAATAATGGAGGGTTTACAGGAAGCTCACCTCGCATCCTGTGAGCTCTGAGAGGCTCCTGATGCGAACCAAAGGGGTATTGCCAACGAGCCCTGCAATGCCATCCACGGCCCTGGGATGCTCACTAAGAGCGCTCACCCTTGCAGCCTTCCAGAGCAGTTGTTTGGGCCCAAAGAGCCACTCCCGCCATTGTTGAAGGGCTGAAGTGAGCTGCACACAGCACAGACATGCTCATCAGTGTGCTCACCTTTTAGCATTGCTGCATAGAGGCATTGCGTGGGACATACAGGAGGAGGATAAGCCTTTGCATCGACCGCATACACGATGTAGGACGACTCCTCACCTGTGTGGCCAAGCCCAGAAAGCACACGGTGCCCAAGGCTATGATGATCACGGCTTTGCCATCTGGCATGCACAGCGCAGTGAATATACTTGTGAAGCACTAAGCTGTGCTCCACAGCTATGCTGTGTGCTACGGCGCTCAAGAAGAGTCACAGATCGGCCAGCAGTAATCACTGCAAGCGCAGGCCTAACGCATCTTCTGCTCCGTGAACAGGACGTGCTTCCGCACTCTAGGATCGTATTTGACAAACTGAAGCTTGTTGGGCAACGTGCGGGGGTTCTTCTTCTTCACATAGAAGTAGCCTGTGCCCGCAGTACTGACTAGCTTGATCAACACACCGAGACCCTTCCTACCCCCAGCCATGCCAGAGCAACGGAATCGATGCAGTCTTTGCTTCACCTCTGCTTGATTTAAGAAGAACAGACTTCCGAAAGAGAGTGGGGCCTTGAAGGAGGTTGAATGGTAATAGCACGGCTTCAAAACCCTGGGAAGCTGACAACAATTGGCAATAGTCGATTTGCCTTGAGCTTGGCAGGCTGATGCTGGAGGCGTCAAAGGTCCGCACGCATAGGCATGCAGTCGGCGCCCACCGGTGGCCGCCATTGGTTAAATGCGCACGCAGCGAAAGATGGTGATCAGCTTAGAGATCATGCCAAGACTCATGCATCTACAGACTTGTGAGAGGATTGGCAAGACATATTGTCACTGCAGTGTCACACAGTGATGGAGCTCATGCCCAATTGGCGTTCTGTTGCACCCTATGCACCCATCAGCTCCAGGAGCACACTTCTCTCAGGTACCTGATCCCCAGGGACCATCAATATCAAATGATTACTGACCACAAAGTGCGCAACAATGCTGGCAAGCTGGCAACAATTGAAAGTTCCCGGGGGGCGCGGCAATGTGCTCCTTAGTATACACAGTACGCCTGCCAGCAGGGCAGATGAATGAATAGCAATGTCAACCTTATTATAGCGCTGACCCCATCCCGGCTCAAAGGCTTGGCGGATCGCAGCGCAGCGCAGCGCGCTGTTCATGGCACACGAGGTTGGGCTGTCTGAGACCCACGCCCGTCCAGTCAAGCCCAAGCGCTGGGAAGGGGGCGCGTGGGCACATCGCCCACGGAACACCTGTGGGCGTCAAAGAACTAATGCCCTTGCTCAAACAATATCATGCCGCTCATGCAAGTAGACACTGAGGAGGGCCCAGTGGCATCATCAACATTGGGCGCCCTGTGTTGACGGGCCAACTGGGCGGTTTGGCAGGTTTCCCACAACCCGCCTGTAAATATCCAGCGCGCCCTGCTCCTCGTTGAGCAGCTTCTGGCGCTGCTCGTCGTACATGACGTTGAACTCCCAGAGGCGCTGCTCCGCCAGCTCCACATTGGCGAGCAGCTCTACCTCAGCAGCAGAGCCGCGCAGCGTGGGCAGAACGGGCGGCAGCGGGGCGGGCGCCGCCATGGGCACCAGCATTGCCTGCGTGCCCGCAAAAGCGCCGCCGATAGGCTCCAGCATCGGCTGAGTGCCCACAAAACCGCCGCTGATAGGTGTCAGCATCGGCTGAGTACCCACAAACCCACTGGTAGGCTGCAGGACCACACAAACGTGCTCACTCGACTGCTCATCCTTGCTTCCCACAAAGCTTGATAATACCTCCGCCGCAGCGCATTGGTAAACTGCCAGCACGCCATGACCGCAACCACCGTCAAGCTACAGCCCTCAAGCTTGAAACAGTTGTACTGCGTACACCACTCAAGGCAGTCTCAGGGCTGTCAAGAGCCTTTTGGAAGTCATGGACGGGGGTTGCTGCCTCAATCTTGCAGATGAGGCAGATCCGATGCGCAGCCAGAGGTCTGAGGACCGGCACGGCAGAGAAGACAGGAAGCATTCCAGCCATCACTCACCGCACAGCCTATAGAGGTTCTTGAGGGCTGCCAACTCTGGTGCAGAATCTTCAGGGCTTCAGGCAGCCCATTCAGGCCGCTCATCTTGCCCTGGAACGCTCCAGGCCGGCCACCGCCCTTTGTGCTCAATGCCTCTGCCACTTGAGGTCCCAGCTGACCTACCTTGTCTGCAAAGCATGAGCTCTGTCAAGCACACTTACTGGCGGGCCCCAAGCTTGCGCATCAGCGCCTTGCATTTCCCCATACTGTTGCCTGTTCCTAATTTGGGTACCTCATCTCTACCCTTATGCGTGAAGGGACAAAGCAATATTCTGGGCCCTTCACTGCCAAGAATTTCACAAGACCTCCCATACCCTTCCCCTCTGACTGCATGGTGACCATGTTCCAATGCCTCTCCCAAAACGTGTCTTGCAAACAGAGATAAGGTAGCGTAATGAACCTTCAGGGCTCTTTTGGGGGCTGTACCTTTGGGCCCCGACAGCAAGAACACTTTCTCAGCTGGCTTGTGGTGACGACCTGGGGCCATGTTGCCGCCTGTGAGAAAAACCATCGCCCCTGGGCTTGCCTCCATTACGGCAGCAGCCACCGTGCTCAGGAACTCAGCATCCGCATCCTCCCTGCAAGCTCACAACGCGTCACAGCATTGCTGTGGAGCCTGTTGGAACAGCAAGCTTTAAAATGCAATGTTGGCAGAGAGGGTAGCCCTTCCTACATTAAGCAGCCTCAGATGCAACGGTACCTGGTGAGTCGGAATGCAATGCTGTAGAGCAGCCTCAGCAGAGCAGAGTGCATATGAGATGGTCCGTAAACATAATGGCAACATATACTCCAGACAAAACCTGTGTACGCATGCATGGTGAGGGCATACAATATCCATTGGACTGAGCAGCAGAGGAAGGAATCACCTGTGACTGTGCAGCCAGCCATTGTTGATGAGAAGCTGCGGGAGGATGGACTGCGCATATGTGTGCGCGACTTCTGCGCTGTACGCGGCAATGCGCTTGCTGAGCTGCTTGCGGTCTGCCTGTATCTTTTGCACTGCCCTGCTCCAGCCTGAAAGCCCACATCCCAATGCCTGCATGTAAGAGATGTAATGGCATCCATTGCTGCAGACAGTACTGGTGAGAGAACGCGTGCGGTCTATGCAGCCATGCTCCAATGCATTTCACCAATGCATACATGAACCGGCAGCAAAGCGCTGCAATGTGTACAGCATCATGCGTATTCCGGCTCTGTAAACCAGTCTTGCACTGTACAAATGCAATACACTCGGGCAGGGACGCGAGACGCAGGTGACACGAGTACCTTATTGAGAGCAGCTTCTTCTGCCAGGTATCTGCCCATGGCTGCAAAGACTCGCCCGCCAGCTATGAAGCGTAGCCGGAGCATGCCCTTGGTCTTCTCTATGCTTTTAATTTTGATCGCCTGCACAAGCCCAGAAAATTTTATACAGAGGTTGTGCTGAGGACCAGGACAATTCATCACATGAGCAGTGCTATCAGTAAAGCAGCCAATCGTCTGCACCATGTGCAAGCTCGCAACACTAAGCCCACCTGTATCTCTGATGCTGAATGAAGGTGTGTCCTGCACAGTTAAAGCACTGTTAGCTCTGGAAGAACAACAGAGATTGTGAGATTGTGAAATTGTTCATGCCGAAAGATGCAATTATTGTCAGGGAAAGCAGGTGTTGGCAGGGCATACCCTCCGCATGCATTGATGTCCACACCCTCAATCTCTATCATCCGTACAGGGCCATTCACTCTGTCTGGCGGCGGGAGAGCGCCTCTCAAAATCTTGGAGGAAGCTACTGCCTGCCGATTCTCCTCTGAGACTATCACCTGTCTCACTGCTACACCTGACCTAATGACCTCATTGCAGCGCTCTTCTATAGCCTGCAGACATGTACACGGATCAGAGGAAATTGCACAGCAGCCTCACACCTTGACGCGTGCAGGAAACTGACACATTTCAGCTTCATGACACCCAACCCGAGGGCCCATCATGCTGCCCTTCAAACAGGTAGAAGTCAGCCACCTGATTGAGAACAGATGCATGCAGGACTGCCATTGTACATGCAAGGCACAGGCAACCAATATTACAGCCATAGCATACCTGGAGCTGCTGAGAGGAGAGCTGTGGCACTGCTAGGTCAATGCACACACTGTCGCTGCAGTCGCTTCCGATGGCCAATGGATGCAACTCCCAACTCACTGTGTCTGCCCCAGCCACCTCATCGCACACAGCGCTCAACAGATGCTGCCCTGCAAAAGGACGCATACCCCTGACACACAGTCAATCTGCTAAATGAAGCTCCCAAATGCTGCCCTGATGCCCGCAAATGCCCAAGGCCTTGTCGATGAGCAGGGGATCTCCACGAGCAATGATAGGCACAGAGTGGATGGCCAGAAAATTGGATCACCTGTGTGCTGCTGCATAAGGTCATATCTGTGTTGCCAGTCCACCCTCACCAGCACTTCTGTCTGGCTGGGGACAGCTGCGTTGGTGTATACTGCCACAGCTGCATTGCTCTCCCGTTGGACGTCAATAATGTCCGCCTGCGGTAAAAGTGGCCTCTCTCAATGGCATGACAGGTTAGTGAAGTCTCCAAGCTTTCTGTAGATACAGGGCTTGCTTATGTATTTCGGCAACAATCTCTATTTTTAACATGGGCCCGCTGCTGCCTATATCAGGGATGGTCTTGGATACCGCAACAGTGCCGCATCATGGCACACACCAGTCAAGCGGCGCAGGTCGCCGCTATTGTAAATATCGCACACGATATCTCAGAGAACCGCCAGACCTGCCTTATGTAGCGTCCGACACAAAGCTGGAAGAACGTAAAGAAGTATCACACCAGAACTTTGCCATCGCGTGCGTACAAGCGCCCTCTGTCGCCTGGTTGGCCACCGCTCTCTGGGTAAAGGGGACTAGAGGTCAGCTCCAGCTTGAATCGCCCACCTTGGCTCTCTTTTGTCGGCGCAGGATCGCATCTGCATGAAGAGAATCACTAAAATTTGGGCAGTGCGCTGCAAACAACCGATGACGTAGCAAAGTCCCAGCACTGTCATTTGAGGTAGCTAGGTCCCGCGATGTCATGGGTCTCTACACCGAGATCCCTTACCCCCTGAAATGCTTACCTCAGCACAGTAGCTTGGCTCTCTCTTGCGTAGCAGTCTCGCTGGCACGGTAATAAATCAGAGGTGGTCATGTCGCGGCTTTCCGCACTGGCATCCCCCACGAACCTATAGTAATAAGCAGCACTAAGCGCGTTGAGCGCCCCTCTCAGACCTGATCTGCCTCGTACGAGTCGGCGTGATTCGGGTGCCCGGCTGGTGATTCAACAGCTGCGGCACTTTTGCGTCAGCAATAAAGGCGACGTTAGTGCGAATCTGCAGCTTCATACGAGGCAGCAGCGATTAGATTTCTTCCTGCTTGCCAGATCCCTCCATAACGCATTGGTAACACATATTGGGATTGGTCATACACAACAACTCCCCTTTTAAGGCCAACGTGGCACTGCCTTTGCCACAGATCGCAACAATCACCTCCATGCAGGCCGCCTTGGAGCTCTGTCTCCGCAAGCATACACTGCCTAGGAGTGTCACGGTGGGATTTCTGATGCCTGCATTTGCGTTTCGCCGCTCTTGATAGTCTGGATGCGTTTACCAACACGCTGTGCATTCTGCAGCTGCAGCTGACAAGGGCTCGTCTCTTGAGCACTGGAATTGGCGGTATGGCACAACTTCTCTTCGCCATACAGAAAAGCTTGATTATTCCCCTGCGTAGCTGAGAAGACTGACGGGCTCTTAGGGCCATCTTCCATGACGAAAGCTGTGCTCAGCTTTAGGGCGCCCTTTCGGTGTTCATGGGCGATTTATGCCAGAATGCTTCGTGGCAATCATTTACAGAGTTACCACGTTGCAACGCTTTCCTTGCACTTCATGTAGGACTGAGAGCAGCTGATGGATCTGCCACTGATCAGCATGCGGAGACTTCTGTGGGTGCGCGGCATGCCGATGTCGCACAGGAACAGTCTCAGCCAGCTTTTGCCGGTCAGCCTACATCAGGTGAGCCCATTGGTGGGCATGATGACCAGTACAGGCGCGCTGCACCACACAAGCAGATGATCCTCAAAGGTCATAGATGTGGCATATACAGTTGACTTTCATGGTCTCTGTTCAGCCTTCCATCTGCCTCTTCTGCGAGCAGGAGTGTGCAGCAGCCGTACTGCAGTGGTTGCCCTGCGGCTTCAGAATTCAGATGAAGGCTGCAGCCGGGGATTACTCAGCTGATGCTGGAATCTGTTTACGCATATGACTAGCCTGTCTGCGTGCAGGTCTGCTGAGCCAGCAGCGGCAGCAGGAGCGCCTGCAGCGGCTGCAGCATGACGCCAGGCTGCAGAACCAGGGCGCAGCCCCGAGCGAGCTGGCGAGCGCCAGCGACAGCCGCCAGAGCGGCTTCATGGTGCGCCTCGCCAGGCTGGGCTGCGCCATCTCCCGCAGAGACGTCCGCCGCTTCTTCAGGGACTTTGACATCGACGACAACAGCATCAGGTGACCCGCTGATGCCCACGCCCCTCTGCTTCCATAACAGCCCCCGTCTTCAGGATAGCTCTGCAGTTGTCTTCTGTGTGCTTGCAAGGTGGCTTGCCGTAATCTATTGTAGCAGATACAATCTCCTGCCGGATGAGGCACTGTGGAATGGCCAAGAGGCATGAGAGTGCTGCGGCAAGCCTGTGAGATTGTGCTGCAGGCCGCAGTACAACTGGGGCTCACATGTGGTTAGGGCGTACTGGGTGTTCTTCAAGACAGAGGAGGAGAGGAGAAGGGCTCTGGCCATGAGTGGTCAATACCTGGTGAGTCACCCTCTTTTCATACCTGAAGCAGCTTTGATTGAGCTAAGCACAGCTCACACCTCAGCAGTCTGGCCTGTTTTAGGTCCCACAATCAGGTCAAGGCCAAGGTTGTTCTGGGAGCAGATCCATATCTGCCTAGTGAACTATCTCACAGCTTCACAACTTTGTGCTCAGGTCAGTGTCATGCGCAGGGGCCAAACCCAGCAATGATCCTGAAAGAGAACGATGTGTACGACCTCTCCCAGGCCCTGCAGAGGGCGCCAGGTGCCAGCCACAGCCGTGGCAGGACAGTGCTAGTGGAGAATCTCTCCTACAGCACCTCCCTGTCTGGCCTGCTGCGCCAGTTTGAGGGCTTCCACATGCAGGAGCACGCTGCAACGCTTCTCGAAGCGGTACGCCAGCTCGCCACAGCTCTCTTGCAACTGTACACAGCCTCCCCTGGCTGCATGATGACAACCTCAGTCGGTCTTCCAGCAGGCAATCCGTGGCAGCCAATCTGCATGGTGACAGAGGTATAGACAAGCCTCTGATAGTTGAATGCCTGCAGGCTGCCTCAGAGCAGCACAAGGGCGAGCGGGTGAGCGGCAGCGAGCTGCGAGACAGGCGCAGGGTGGTTGCAGACACGCGCCTCCCCTCAAAGAAAATGGCGCATCGCTTGCCTGAAGGCGGCAGATCCGAGTCAGCCGGTGATAGGAAGGCGAGAGCGGTGGTCCGTTTTAAGACAACCGAAGAGGCCTACAGGGCCGTCAGGCAAATGAACCGGACCTATGTCACAAATGACTGCATCAACATGAGGGTCCTGTATTGATTGTGCTTCTGGCCCCATAGACATGCAAACACCGCAAGTCTCATCTGCTGCCACTCATGACTCATGGGTTGCTTGCAGTAAGGCTGTAGGGGAAGGACGGCTTGCATTGTGTTGGGGAATGGCAAGATGGTGCTGGCTGCTGGATTTTTGAGCAGCCGGCAGGGGCTGTCACAGGCAGCCATACTTCTGCTGCAAGTGCTGTAAAGTACGACTTTCCATGGGTCTGGAATGCTGTGCTGATGCATCTACTTTGTCTCTTGCAGTACACAAAATCGATTACTAATTACTTATGCCAAGCAGCTCAGCCTAGGTATCCAGGATAAGGCCAGAGGTGGATTTTGCATGCAACAACCTGTCTGAGTCACAATGGATACGATATGGGAGGAAAAAGACCTGAAAACGTTCATCAGTTGGATAGGGCCTGCTGGGCTTCACCAGATTGTCTGTCTAGGAAGGTGCATGCGACAGGCCAGATTAGGCAGTCAATGTCGGTGGATCGCACATCGATTTTTCATACTCACCAGGCCAAGACGCCTGAGCCGAACTGGTCTGGCTGGCATCAAATACACTGCCACCAATCATCAGCAGACAGTGAGAGATGTGTGCCCCAACAAGGGGACCCATGGCGTCGACCATAACCATTCCGTACCCTCCGACAGAAACGAACGAGCGGAAGGATGGTAGCCAGGTGTCGTGCAGCTCGCCGATGGAGCTTATAGAGGCAGCAGTGAGCAAAGATCTGTATGCAAAGCGGCGGGAATACCTCTTCACCCCGCCCAGGTGGCTGCAGCGGCACTTCCTGCCAGCTCTGCAGGACAGCCGAGATGAGCCGGTGGCGATGCTGCTCATGAACATCCTCCTAGTCACAGTACCATCGGCGACTTTGCTTCTCTTTGGGCCGCAAAGACAATGGCTGGGCCTCATCCATGTTGCCGTCAACTACATCCTGCTTTTTCCGCGCTTCGTGGTGGCCTTGCTGCACGTCACGGAACACCGGCGCCTCTTCAAAGCAGGTAATGGCAATGTATATTGGGGGTCAAAGACGCGTGCTTGCCGCTTGAGCTGAATGCAAGAAGGCGTGCGTATCTGACTGCTTATGATAGCGTCAACTCATGCCGTGTGTCCGCGCAGAGTACCCCTTCCGGAATGCGATCGCCAGTCTCTTGCTTACGCCTCTTTTTGGCATTCCTAGCGGGGTCTACAGGCTTCATCATCGGGTGATGCACCACGTGGTAAGCAGGGAGCGACCTCTAGAAACACACGGCCCGTGTCTGGAGACCCAAGCAATCAAGGAGCAGCGTGTAGCATCCCTGGCTGTCAGAGGGACACATCTGAAGCAGAGATCATGCCGTCCCTCAGGCAGGGCATGCAGAGTTGGACAGCAACAGAAAGAGCGGGTAGCCAGCTTTTTAGTACCTGCTCTCAAGTATGAGCTCGATGGGCTGCTGCGCAGGAGGACAACACGCAGGGAAAGTTTGTTATTCAGCCCAAGGATCTCTCATCTACAGAGCCTTACCAGCGGGACAATCTGGCGCACTTTTTCATGTGCGTTCCCCCCCTCTACGCTATACAGTGTCTCGTCCCAGGCTGGCAATGCTTATGTGCTGGCAAAGTACTGATCGGCAACCGACTTAGAGAATCTGCCTTAGTAACAGAAGCTTGAAACAAGATGGGACATGCGTTGAGCCGTGCCTCTGCTCGATACAGGGATTGGGATGCGCAGGGTGAACTTGCGGTGGCCTGCTGTGCAGGTACTGGTTCAGGCACGCTGCACTGGCATGGGTGGAGCTCCCGATCTATGCGGTCAGCTGCCGGCGGTATAAGCTTGCAGCGCAGGTCATGGCGGCGGAAATCATGTACGGGGTGTATGTCTACGCGATGTACCAGTGGAAGCCTGTCGCCACACTGTGGCTATTCACCATCCCTTATGTGCTCAGCACGCTGGCCATGATGTTTGGCAACTGGTAGGTCCCAGTACACGTGTCACAGCATGGCCGTGTTGGTGTCTGCAGTATGACTACTTTTGATGTTGTGAACAGTGCAAAATGTGACAGAATGGAGATGCCCACCATGTCCAAATCACCTTCAGCATCCGGTGCGCGTATTCACCGCAGGCTTCTGCTCAGCCGCTCAGAACTGATGTGCATGCAGGTGCCAGCACATGTTTGTGAATCCGGACTGCCCCAGAAGCGCCTTTGGCATGGCCTACAACTGCGTCGCCACGGGAGACAACAGCGCAACCTTCAACGACGGCTATCACATCCTGCACCACCTCAACTCCATGACTCACTGGTCAGAGCTGCCCGTGCGCTTCATAAAGCAGCTCGATCAGCACATTGAGCAGAAAGGTGCGGATCCTTTGTCATCAGGAGTCTTCAATAAACTGGGCTGACATCTTGCACATTGTGGAGAGTGATCCGCTCTTGGGGCCTCGTTGGATCATGCTCTTCAGCCCATGACATGATCAGCCCTGCCGGAATCTGACTGAGGACCAATTGCGGACTTGTCCTAAATTCAATTGTAGCTACACACATGTGAGGTAATGCGCACTGACATGACCAGAGCTGCATCCCCTGTGCAGCCTTGGTGGTGGAGGACTGGGGTGTAATCGAGATTGGGCTGGCGATCTTCGCGCGCGACTACGATGCGGTCATCAACCGCATGCTGCTGCCCTACACAAAGCCGAAGGACCCCGAGACACGAGAGGCTGCCAGGCAGATGATCAAGGCCCGCCTGCGTCCCGTGCATGTGAAGTCTGCATGACCAGGGCGCCCGAGGCCCGCGGCATTGAACGGACATTGATGCAGCCAAGGCTCAAGGCACTCAAGACACCAGAGGCAGCTAAGCAAGTATATCACGGCCAATCCACAGCATACATGAACTCACAAAGCAGACCTCGCCATGTGCTGCAAGCACGGTCTAAGGCGCAAATTGGAGCCAGAATTGACCCGTGGCCCACATGAGGAACGCCCGCATGAGCTGCTGAAGCTAGCAGGCTGCGCTACCGGCCACCAACGCATCATCTCAGCAGGTCAGCACTGAGTAGAGACCACCTGACTCGAACCTTGTGTGAAATCTGTCAGAAGTGAATGCAGGAGCCACCCCGAACAATCTAAGGTAGCTGCAACCCCGCCCGCTGCATATGCACTGTTGTGAGGGCTCTGAATAGGTGAGCCCTAAATAGTTATAGGCTCTTTAATCTCAGATCCTGCATTTGGTTGTCTCGACGCTTAGATGACAGAGGTCTGGTGCGCCTAGGCCCATTTACCAGGGCAGACTGTGTATGCTCGCTCTGTTGTTTTCAGAAGCCTGAAAAGGAAGAGCAGGAACTTGGTACTCTGAACTGGGCTCTGGGCTTATTTCAGCTCAGCTGTTGCACTGTACTGTTGCTTGCTCAAGGTACAAAAGTAGCCTATTTGGCTGACTCTGTGCTATGGGGTAGTGTGAGATATATTTTATGCTAAGTAGGATCCCGCAAGGCCTCTCAATAGATAGAAGACCCTCAATGAGTCCTCTGGCCTTGTGGCAACATTGGCATGTGATGCAGATTTCTCGATTGAGCTTTCATTCTGCAGAGCTCACACTAGCTGACTTTCTGACGGGTGAATGCAGCTGCTGGCATGGCTGTAGGACATAAGTCTGGGATGGAAATACTTGACTCAGGGTGGTCTTGGCAACAACATACGAATCTGTCCCAATGATGTTGTGATGTAAGTTGGGAGTTGAGTTTATGCAAGTGGCTTCCATGGTGCGGGTGCTTTTAACAGATGCAGATGCGATTGCACATGTACATGCTGATGATGCCAGTCGCATTGGCCACTTGCAAGTCAGATGCATGCTCATCATACCTTGTGCAAATGACACCACACCAAGCCACACTTCATCAAGGGCATCTGCCAATGTAATCTTTAGCCTGGCAATCTCATGCCCAGGTATGGCTTGCTGCAGCTTGGTGTTCTGGGGGGAGCAGCAGGATCGACATGCTGGCATAGGCGACAATCAGCAGGCCTGCATACTGTAGCAGAGATGGAAGAGCTGGAGACGCGCATGCATTTCCATTCATCAGCCTGCGAGTCAAGGCATGGATGAGCTAAAGCACTCCGCAATTGAAGCTGCAGAGATGTCATTGAGTGGGATGCGATCATGCGATCCAGTTCTCCTCCAGGCAAGTTGGAAATTCTCAGCTCACCTGCAGAATCAGAAACCTTACTGAAGATGGCGGATCAGATGGGTGGCCCATGTGGGCCCTGACTGATCCCCGATGACGTACCACCCCAACCTTTCCTTCAGATCGTGCGCACAGCACTTCCTGCACACCTCGTTCGCAATTGTGGTTGCCAAAGGAGCAGTTCTCCGCGTCAGGGCTTGCGGGCAGCTCCTACAGCAGTAGCTCAGGGCTGACGCAAGGGTAGGCATTGACGGGCTCATCGCGCCTCTGCACACATCTTCTCTCGGCTCGCCTCACATACTGCCTGCATTATATGTTGATATAGAACGTTAGCGCGAGCACGACGCACAGCAGCAGCTGTTTGGTCGTAAACGTCTTTCCGCCCTAGCCGAAACTTTACGCCTGCCTACACATGCTCGATAGCCCTCTGTCAGGATAATACAAACCTGGTTTGTGCAGAACGGCCTTATACCAGTCTCTCTGTGAGCAGTACAGCACCATCATGGCTTCAGCGTGAAGTTTACCATACAGTGCCGAAAGGTAGCGGCAACCCCTGATATCTGCTGTTGCTCTGCAGGGCCAATCATGTCGGCGCCTGCCCCACCAAATTTCTCCACCCAGATCTTATCGGGATGGATGAATGACATCAACGCCAGCTTTGTCCTGCAGAGTGGCTACCTTGTCTTCATGAGTGAGCATCAACCCCTGTCAACAAGAGCAGGACAGTAATTATAATGTATGCCGTGCATGTATTCTAGCACACACAATCCCACACTACCAAGGCGCTGACAGCTTTCCTTTGCCCTGCAGTGCAACTTGGCTTTGCGCTGGTAGGCACCTACACCTCCTAGAAACTCTGCGGGCTGGAAGCCCTGATGGTTTGATGGTAGTTATATGTTTAAGGTGCTCGTGATGCTGAATGCGTACAGCTTGTTGATCTGTGTTTTGCAGCTGACCATTGGCTCAGTCAGGGCAAAGAGCGCCAAATCTGTTGCGCTAAAGAACATCATGGACGCAGCCTTTGGGGGTGTCGGGTGTGCTCCTCACCCTCACATGCATTGATTCATCAAGCCATGACTCAGCCTTGCTTCAATGTAACTGGGAGTACCGTGTAGCATACAACACCTCAGCTGCCTTCTGAAGCTCTGCAACGGTGACCCTGTTTCTGACACCATGCGATCCACCGTGCAGGTATTTTATCTTTGGATGGGCGTTTGCCTATGGAGACAAAGTGGACGACAGCGGCAACAGCATCGGCAACCCCTTCATTGGCACTGACCAGTTTGGGATGGCTGCCACAGACGGCAGCAAGTACAACACATTTCTGTTCCAGTACGTGGTAAGGCCTGACAACTCCAGAACTCTTGGGCAGCTGAAGCTCAGCTATGCTGCTGCTGTTTGCTACAGCTTGCAAAAGTGACTTTTGCTCAGGATTTCTAGCAGTGCTTCAAGGGGTTTGATTGCAAAGTGGCAGGACTGCTGTCTAAGAGCCTGGGCCGTGCTGTGCAGTTTGCCATTTCAACAGCCACCATCGTGTCTGGAGCAGTGGCCGAGCGCGTCAAGTTCATTGCCTATGCGCTGTATGCTTTCTTCCTGACCGCATGGGTCTACCCCGGTATGCCACCCAGAAGCCTATCAGGCACTATGACATACAAAGCACCGTCTGCCGCACTTCTTACACGCAGCTGCTTATAGGTCCTGGCGTCATTGCAGTTGTAGGCCACTGGCAATCGGCATGAGCAGAGCCCCAAACAGCTGGTAGAGCAAGGTCTGTTGGGATCCTCCCGGCATACTTGAGCCTGGTTGCCCCGTGCAGTGCTGACTCACTGGGTGTGGACCACCTCCGGCTGGGCCTCACCCACTCGCCTGGCGAGCCAGGGACCCCTCTTCATCGGCTCCGGCGCCTACGACACCGTCGGATCAGGTGAGGGGCCTTCCGCTGCCTTGAATAGTCTTGTGCTCTGCCATTAGAGACGCAACTGTGTGCTGTAGCTCACAGTGGTCCACAATCTGGCAGAGCAGTCAGCCTGCCGAGGGTGCATATGCGCATTGCATGTCTCACGAGATATCAGCTGCCTGGCAGGTGCTGTGCACATGATGGGCGGAGTGGCAGGCCTGGCGGGTGCCTGGGTTGCCGGCCCCAGAAAGGGGCGCTTTGACGCTAATGGCAAGCCAGTCACCATGCACGGCCACAATGCTGTGCTGTACATGGCTGGCGTCCTGCTCCTGTGGTTTGGCTTCTATGTGAGTCCGTCTGCTACATGTGAAAACGCCTAAACTGAGCTATATTCTCCCTGTGCACAAGTGTCAATGGTGGCGGCATGTGCTAATATGCGCAATATGGCGCAGTTGAGCGGGCCTGTCACATTTGTTGACATAACTATCGTGCTTCTTGTCAGTCACCATGCTCAGGGTTGGTCTGTCGCTGCAGGGATTCAACCCTGGTACCATGGGCATGCTCATCGCACCTGATGGCTCATCATTCTCAGGGGTGCGTGCAGCATTCACCTCTATGCTGCTGCAACTTGCTGTTTTCTTGTGTCAGATACACCTTTGCAGCCTTTTCCCTCTGCCATGTGCTGAAGTTAGACAGCCCATGAATGCACATATGCAGGATCAAACGCCATTGCAGCATGCTAATGACCACCCATTCTTCCGTATTGACCACAGGGTCAAGTTGCTACGAAGGCACCACAATAACTAAGATACAGCTCCAAGTGGACGTTCTCATGCACTAAGATGTTGCCGGTCGTATGCAGGTGGTTGCCCGGTGCGCCATCTCCACGACCATGGGCGGCTGCTTTGGAGGCACTGTGGGCATCCTTGTGCAGCTCATCTATACCAAGATCACCACAGGCCATGCCGTCTGGTGAGCCTCAAATGCCGCCATGTGCTGCACGAGAGTTGTCGGTGAACCTAAAGATCTGCAAATGATCGAGCAAGACTGGTGATGAGTCGTCCACCCTGCCGCCTGCAGCAAGGGTGACAAAGCATTGCGCTCTCGTATCTCATGCATGGGCTGCAAGGTCAATGGTATAGGGCTGATGGCTGCCAAACACGGTGGAATGTGTACACGGTCTGATTGGTTGTCAAATGCTCTGTGACCTGCAAGCCTTGCATCTGGCTGCGCCGCCTTTGTTCATGGGCTGAGAGATGGTGCCTGTTTGCAGGGACCTGTACGCTGCCGGCAACTGCGCGCTGACGGGCATGATCGTGATCACCTCCGGCTGCGCCACCTACGAGCCCTGGGCGTCCGCGCTGGGCGGCATCGTGGGCGGCCTCATCATCCTGCCCTCCAGCCTCTTCGTGTCGCACGTCCTCAAGATCGACGACCCTGTTGACGCTTTCGCGGTACGCCACAGATCTCCTACTCTGTAAGCCTACCTGAGCATGAAGCTTTGATTGGAGACATGCTCCAACCCTGTGATGCAGAAAAAAGGGAGCTCTACTGCCAACATTCCTGAGAGCCCAAGAGCGCGCATTCAAGCATCCTGCACTGGGCAATCTAGGACAGCAAGCTCAGGACAACTGATAGGCATTGCACTTGTGGCCGTGACCACCAACAGAGTATGCGAGATAGAAGCAATAGGCATGTCCCGATGCAGGTGCACGGCATCGGCGGTGCTGTAGGCGTGCTGTGGTATGCCCTGATGGCCAAGAAGGAGCTGGTCACTGAGCTGTACGGTGAGGCATCCTGTCACTTACTGCAGGAGTTTCGAGCTCTGTTGTCGGCCAGCATGTTGGCCTGCCGGCCCCAGAACGGCTGTACACCGAGCACTTGGCTCAGTTGATTCAGTCGGCGGTCCTGTGATGGCTCTCAGATCCCTCGACAGCTGCGTATGCCCAGATAGTCTGAGGGTGCGCTGTCAGCACAGGCCCGACCCCAGACGGCGGCCAGAGGCACTGGGGCTGGTGGATGGGAGACTACCCCAACGTGCTGGGCGCCAACGTGATCTGGGTGCTGGTCATCTTCGGGTGGACCTTTGCCATGATGGTGCCCTTCTTCTACGTCCTCAAGCTCTGCGGCCTGCTGCGCATCAGCCCCGAGGAGGAGGAGGTGCGCCCAATTCCGGACCCACCATACGCAGCCAGCCTGAGAGCATCTTGTTGATTTCTGAGATTGCAACGACCATGATGGTACTGTGAGAAGTTTGCAGAAGGATGCCACGAAGATGCTGACTGGAAAATGCTGGCGCCCTGCAGATGGGAGCTGACATCAGCAAGCATGGCGGCAGCGCCTATCCAGGTAGCGCACTCTTGCTGTCCGAGAATTAGCACTTGACTGCGCGCCTGGAGCTGAAGTGGTGTCTATATGATTGAAGATGTCCTGAATGAATCTGCCCGACTGCAACAGTGCCAGCATCATAAGACGATGTAGCTGGGCGACACGTGGTGAGAATGTATGATAACAACCCTGTTGTTGCAGGCATGGAGAACATCTACACCGAGCATGAGGCTTCCGTCAGGAATGGCGGAGCCCACCCCAAGCTGGGTGCAGGCAATGGCCACACTGACAGTCACGCTGATAAGGCAAGGCCTCCATCCTCACGCTCTCAATGCCAATCGCACCGGCAACATTCTGAATGCCACAGCCAACCTGCTCCTGGCAGCTGCATTGCGCTGTGCAGCTCTGCCTGGAGGCACCAGAAGCTGCAACAGATGCACGTGCGTCTCAGACTGCAGCCTGACACCACATGAAGCCTGCAGCTGCGCAGTCAGTGAAGGGTCTCTTGCCAATGCAGATCTCCAGCCTGGAAGCAGAGCTGGCAGCCCTGACAAGCAGAGTCAACAAGATGTCGCCCGCCTGATCAGCAAAAGGCCGATTGCCAGGTTGTAGTGACCATGGTGCAACACTGTAAGCCGCTAGACCTTCGCAGCCTCCAGACAGAGACACGCAGCAGTGGGCTACCCAAGTCTTTCATGGCGCATGGGTGGCTAGGCCTGCCTCGTGCCACATGCCTGCTGAAGTGCTGACTCACGAAGGGCTTTCACAGGGATTGAAGTGGGGTCTGACCTTATCACAATGCGTTCAGGTCTTCTGAGCCTGAAGAAGCGCTGTGGCCAATTGCAAGGGCCGGGCTGCTCCAGATGTCTTTGCAACGCTTTGCAGGAGGTCTGGGGCAGTATCAAAAGTTGCAGAAGTACTCGTACTTTGCAAGTAGGCATCCAGTTCAGAGACATCAGAAGATCCCTGAAGTGTGCGGAGCTCCGAGTCGAGTCCTGACACATGGTTCTTTGATTTTACAATGGCTCTTAGTGACAGTATTTCATACTTGGCATGAAGTGTGACATACTCAGGCAAGTGCGTCCTAAATATGAATACAATTCAGGTCAGGAATAAGTTAAAAGGTTCTGCAGCCATGTGCCATCATGCAGTGACACGATGCTTTTAACATTGTTGAAGACGGTCTCATGTGTGTGCACTTGAGTACATTACTTCTAGGTTGATTGTTGGGACTGCAGTGTTGTCCTTACACCGGTGGCGGTGGTGTCCTTTACACCAGGTGCCCAACTATGCTCTGGATGGCCAATTTGCAAAACATTGTGATTGACAAGTGGAATATCAGAGCACTGGACTGTAATTACTTCCTTAAAGGGGTGTTTGTGTAGCATGCAACCCCCTTCATGTTGCATGACCGCGTCGTGCATGCAGACTCTGGGACATATTAGGGGTGTGAACTGAGCTTCCAAGTCTGGTTGCATGGACACCGCCGCAATCACTGATGGCAGATTGATGCCAGTACAATGTACATACGCCCTTGTGGGTTGCGCCCAAACCTCCAATGGTGACGCATGGCTCACCATCGCACAGAGCTGCATGTCACAAGAAACCTCCATGCTATGCACTCACCTATAATGCTGCTTTACAGGATTCCTTGCCAGCCAGGCCATCATGATATGATGCCGGCTTTCAACCGCCATACACAGCGGTTCGTGTCTCTGAATCAGAGTATTAAGCTATCTCACAAACCTGCTCTGCCCGTGCGCACGCCTGCATGGGCTGATGCCATGTCTGCATTCTGAAATGCTCTTCCAGCCACACCTTTGCGCCAATAAAGTATGTAAGTAGACTGCAAGAGCCGTGCTGACAACCAGCACTGAGCCTGCCATAAGAAACACAAACAATTGTGGCTGCCATATGACTAGCCCAATCGCATAGCTGAGGGCCTACAGCAAGCTCTGGAGGCTGCTCTGCATGCCGATCACCACACCTGCAACACCATGCGCACACACGTCCTCTGGCATGTCTTCAGAAGCAAAGCACTGTATGTATCAGACGCTGAGAAGACCTTCTTGAGGTCGTTTATGAGTGCTTCTGGACTCGTTCCAATACCACTGGAGGGCCCCTTTGGCGGATCCAGACTGCCACTAGGGCTCATCATGACCCGCCTCTATAGCTCACAGCAGACACTCTCGCAACCTAAAGTTCCCAAGAGATTCCATTTAGGTCATTGGAGTGTAGGTCTTGAGCATTGAAGCCTTCCTGCAACGGACACAGCTTTGGGCGGCAGACCAAAGCCACTGCTGACATTGGTACAGAGAGTCCCACACACCCCAAATATAGGGACGTATACATGATGCGCAAGACCATCAAATGCTTTTTCACGTTTGCGGTTATGGTGAGCATTCTGATGGCGAGACGGCCTGTATCATCTCTTGCCTTGCACTTACCGAAAAAGCCGACCAGCCCTTGCCCAAGCCGTGGTACCGTACTTCAAATTACAGACGGTAAATTTGCGTCCAGCTGACACCGAGCATAGGCGCCTCCATGGCGTGTTCGCTCCACGTTAGAAGAGTGCCACAGTGCAACATCTATCAGTGTAGTCCTATGGCTAAGAGCGCGGAGCATGCATTTCGGTTGCCAGGCACATGATGCTGTCGGAAGGTCTGTCAGTACGGTCCACGAGTGTTCCAGGTGCTCTTGTCAGGCGTGGGAAGCGCGTGTTGCAACATCCAAGCTCTGTCTACTCAACCCCAAATCTCAAAGACATGGCGCTGCACACACCCAATCATACTCCACCACAGTCCCAAGATGTGTCAGACGCACATGAAGGCAATACGCGGTGGGACCTCAGCACGATAGTGACCTGATACCTTCACATGCACGTCATGCAGCCCTCCATCAACAGGCTCATAGCTGCTGATTGACGCGCTGTAGCAAGCTCCTCTTTGTACTAGAATTGCCAGTGACAATGCTGGAGGATACCATGCAGGAGGACGTGCAGATTCTATATGGCAAAGAAGCGCCGATACTGCAGATTCCAATGCAAAGAGGGGTCAGAGTGGTGCGGGAACCATGAGCCAGTATTGGGCCCTTCAAGGAGAGTACCTTGCCCCATAGATCCCAGACAGTAAGAGTCGACCCTCCTGCATGAGCCTTCTACATCAAACTCAATGTCTGACACACACTGTACAGGACTCCAATGAGGCTAGAGTCGACCTCCTTGCACTGTGCACTGCGGACCTGTCAGATACGCATCTTTATGCGGGAAATTGCTCACATTGCTGTTGCCCTTGCAGCACTGTGATAGAGTCTGAGCTTGAAAGGCATCTAGCGCTGTGCCCTAAAGGCCTTCAGCAAAAGGAAAGGCAGGTGCATGTCTCCACCCCATGTCACCATGATTGCGTTACCTGACGTATGTGAAAGTGCCTGAGCATGCTGTCAGGCTGCAAACAAAATGCGACCTTGTACTGTGGCTAGGTCATTTGGAGGTCATAATTCATGCTCACCATATATGACTGTAGTGGAGACTCGACATTGGCTCATACCTTTGCAGGCTCACCCATACTTCAAGCTGGACTGCAATGCTGGAGGCAGCCTGCATGCATCGTCTTTGGCAGCGCAGCCCAGCACCATCGAAAACAGCAGTCCGGGGGAAGCTGTTCAGAATCTGGAGCATATAGCGCCCACCAGCAACGGCACAGCAACTTCAGCTGGGAGCACACAGGTGGGAAGCGAAGGGCAGGGCAAAGCCAGGCAAGCTCCGCAGTCCTGCAGTGAGCCTGCAGATCGCTTCAGCAATGGCAGCAGCACTTGCTTGGACGGTGCATCAGCTTCTGCAAAGGCCATGCAACACAGAAGCCATGGCTCTGAAGGTGACTCAGCTTTCACTATAGAGCTCCCGCATGCAACTCCCACCGTGCAGCTTGAGATAATTTGCAGGGGCAGGGTCAGAGTCAGGCTGGCTTTACTCATAACAAATACAGACATGCTGTGTCATGTGGACATTGGTGGAGGAGTCTGGTGTGCTGACATCTTGTCTCTGGCTGTCAGGAGGGGGTGACAGGCATGGCAGTGCAAGCGCCAGAAGAGCAGCCTACCTGGAGCAGCTGGGGCCTGCGGGCTTTGACCGCCTGCTCGCCAAGATTGAGGCTGCTCACGCTCAGGTGGGACACTGCAGGCGCTGATATATATCTGGTGCAGCTGCGAGCAGGCGCACTGTGCAACAAAGCAAGCTCCTTTTCAAGACCTTGGCCAATGTCTATGTTGTGGTGCGTCAGAGACTGCTCTGGAGGAAAGTCATGCACACGCTGATCCGTACGCTGCAGTGTGCTGAAGATATCTTGCAGCCTCCCCTTCGTAGCTAGATCATCTGTTGTTCATGTGGCGCAAATGTTCTGAGCAAATGCATGCAGGCATGGGATGGCACTGAAGACGCAAACGAGCTCATTCCTGTGGAGTGTCAGGACCTGCTAGAGGGGGGTTTGCGAACACTGCCGGGAACTGACCATGTGCGACCCTTTGTCCTGAAGCATGCGCGCCAGCAAGCTGCCATTTTGGGGCGGCTGCAGGAACAAGGGCTTCTCCAGGCCAGTACCTTACCTCTCACCATTCCAGTACATCTCTCATGCTCTGATGAAGGACGGACCAAAGAGCATTGGGTTGCCTCAGTAACACTCAGAGCAAGCCTACGAATGGGTAAACTTATCTTGACTAAGCACCTGGACACGGCTACTGTGCAGGACACAAATTGCACAAGCTTTCTAGAGCTGGGAGCTGGGAAGGCGTACTTGGCGTGCACGCTGGCTGAGGCATTCCCTGTCCGATATCTTGTCCTTGTGGACAGCCACAGCTTCAAGCTGCAGGGTGACAGGTGTTTCGCTCACACCCGATTCTGAATTTCCCTGCAAGAGGTTTCTCCTCCCATTGCATGAACGTCCGGCATATCTTGGAATGAGTCCTCCCAATGTTGCATTCCTTGCAGCGCTCTGCTCCCAGGCGCGCTGTGCCTAAACTTAGCTGTACTGAGGGTCTGCTACTGTGATGTTAAAGGCTTCTATTCAGGGTTGTTGTCTGCACTTTTGCTGCGGTTGGAAGCTGGAGACAGTATCGAGCTGAGGTGAGATGGCTCACCATGCTTCTGCATACAGGACGCTTCGCAGACTGGGAGTGAGCCTGGAACGCATGAAGTCGGACATCAAGGACTTTGAGCCTGCAGGAGTGGCCTGCCTGGGCAGCGGGCAGCCCTGGGTGGGCATGGGCAAGCACCTCTGCGGTGCTGCAACAGACTTTGCCCTGCTGTGTATGGCGCGCAGCGCTTTACTCCCCTCAGGAAAACCCTCCAATGACACCAAGCCTGATGCCAGTCGGGAGTCGTTCAGCAAAGCGCAGCCTCAGGAAGTGGAGGACCATCAGCAAGATACCCATGTTGAATCGAGTCAGAAGGGGTTTGCAGCACAGTCCAGAGGCGCCAGATCAGGCCTGCAGGGCTTTGGCATAGCCACATGCTGCCACCATCGTTGCAGCTGGGAGCACTATGTCGGTCGTGACCTCTTTCAAAAGCACAGCATGTCAGAAGAAGACTTTCATCTGGTGACCTGGATGACAGGTACGGCCCATTGTGTGCCTGTCTCCTGCCTGTAATCTTCACACAGATACCTTACTTCACTTGACTGCCATACCATGGAAAGACAACTGGTTTGTGCTTAAGGAGTGCCAGACAAGAATTGAGCTGGATTTACATCTGACAGTGTGCTCCTCCATGGACACAGGCTGGGCAACTTGTGGGCATGGGCGTCCAGCAAAGCAGTCCTGCCAAACCGCGGTGGCTTCAGGCTCTGACAGCGATAGTGCTTGCAATGAGGACGTGGACTGCAGCGCCAGCATTGAGGAGGTAGGCATGTCAAGCTAACCATCTGCAGCACCTTAAATTCTTGTACCAAGCCATGTCCTGGGTATTGAGTGACAAGTGCAGGTGCCCTCTGCATGTTGTACATTATCTGATTTTCTCTGGCTGCTGGCGCAGGCGGCATCGCACATCAATGGAGATCAGCGGACAGTAGCAGTGCCGTTCATCCCAAGCATGACACTGCCCCTGGACAGGCGAAGGAGAATAGGTACCAAGTGCAAGCAGCTGATAGATGCAGGCCGTCTGCACTTTCTGCGGAGCAGTGGCTTTGCGAGTGCACGTTCAACATCTTATGTGGGAAAGGGGGTGACGGGAGAGAACTGCATGCTGCTTGGCACAAACGATCTTTGACGCGCAGACATGATCACTGATGGCAGGTCTCAACAGTGCAAGAACATAGATCTGCATCTTGCCTCTGGCTCCGCAGCAGGGGGAGCATCAGGCTTCCCCTTGTTCAAAAGTGAAGATCATGCTTGTATGCACGCCATTTCTCTCCATTCTTTGCACGCAATCACTTCTTTCCCATTCGAGGCTGTTTGACTAGCCTGAGGGTGCTCGTTGCCTTCTGAAACTTCAAAGGCGTGACCCTCGCTGTTTGATGAGTACTCTGACCCTCGCTGTTTATTGAGGACTAGTCAAGCAGGTCCTCTCAGCACTGGTCCAATTGCTCCTGGTTGTCTTGCACATGATTGGCTGGCAAAGGAGCTCTCGAGAGGCATATACGGTATGATGTTCCCCTGAGCCTTCGAGTGAGACTTTGTAATGCCAGATCTCATACTCTGGCCCCAGAGCGGCAGCTCTATATAGGCGCTGCAGTTTCGCCCCGGCGCTGTCAGCCAACAGGATGAAGCTCCGTCAGTGCTCTGCAAATATTCTTGGCTATTCTGGTTTACAGTCTCACGATTTTCATAGGTGTCACTCTGAAGGAGATTCAAGCAAGACAGTTGCTCAGCCTATGCTGGATATGCACTGTCTTGCAAGCCGGTGTCATCTCTGTTGCTGTATGAGCGGCGTCATCTCTGCTTCGCCTCTGCTGTTGTTGTACGGCCCTCGTCGCCTTGAGTCCCTCTCCCCATTGGGCCCAATTCCATTCCCTTGCCGGTCGTTCCACTCTCCTGAGGACATTCTTGACTCTAAAAGGCTGCCTCCTACAGCCTCTCCATCCACTGATGACACTTGCAGCCTGCGCAGCCAGAGCAGATCTGCATTGAAGGTGCCCAGCTTCAGTGCAGCAGCTTGTTTTTGATTGATGCAGCTTTTGTGCTCATGGTAGCAAGGAATCTGGGGTACCCACATAAGGGACCTAGGGAAATGGTACCCGGGGATGATTCCGGGAAACACCTGCATGGGCCGGCGGCTCTGCCACGGGCGGGGGGACCTAGCTTGGGGGGCCTTTGAACAGGCGCGCTGTCTCAGTCTGCTCGCTGCGCACGCTTCCAGGGGACTCGGGTTCTGGAGCACCGGGGGAACTTCGGGTACGCCCACGGAGCCGGGGGTCCCCTCGGTCGGCCATGGCCACTGTGAGGGGGGTGCTTCCCTCAACAGAGCCGTCCTCAGACAGTGCCTGAAGCCTGCAGCGTGGACAAGCGCAACTGTTGACTACCATGAGTGCAGGAAGCAATTGAGCGGAGTTCTCCCAACTATCCTACGCCCAGGTCAGCCCAAGGTCTTGCCACCGAGGGGAGCTTCCCGTTGGCAAAACCTCTGGCATGACCTGGTACGAGGGCTCTCTCACCCTTGTCGCCCCTGACTTTCTGATGGTCATGATGATGAGGACCTCACCTGCTGGAAGAATACCCTACAGTGGGGTCATAGGCACCGTAGGGAATGAATGGCAGCGTGCCATGCCGTACGAGCCGCTCAGAGGGAGTTGTGAGGCCGAGGGTTGCCTTGCGCCCCAATGCCAGCTTGGCATTTGCTTCTGCGATGTCCTTCCTGGTGATGATCCCCATCACCTGCTCAGCATTATGTCTCAGTCAGATAAAGGTCGCACTCAAAGTAGATACTCGCTCATCAAGCACAAAAGCACTTCTGCGTATAGAGTTCAGTGCGCAGGAAGCAGCTTTCTGTTAAGTGCCGTGTGCTATAGCCTCCAGCAAATTGAGGGAGACACAGGCTGCAGACCTTGGGTGCGGGTGGTGCCACAAAAAGGTGCCGCAGGCCCATAGTCCTGAACAGGCGGTAGGCGCGGCTGAGGCTGGCGTCCGCGTGGACCACGAAGGGGTTGCGCTGCATGAAGGGGCGCAGGTCCAGCATCTGCTCCAGCTGCTGGGGGCCCAGCGAGCGGATGATGGGCTCCTGGTCGTCCTTGGGCCGCAGCTTCAGCGGCCGCTGCTCCAGTTTCTCCAGCAGCTTCAGCCGCTCCTGCAATCGACCCAGAGATTTAGCGCTCTGCTTTCTGGTTCACGCCTTGCTCAGGTTTGCCTCCAGCGGCTGCACTGGTATTTAAGGTCATCCTCGTACATGGAGATATCAACTCCAAGTAGCAACTCATCTACTTAGTTGGGGCATCTTCCACCTGCGTTTTGAGGCACTGGAGGGTAGTAGTATTGGCAGCATAGGGAGTGCTTACCATCTGGGTGCTGGGGATATGGGAACGCGAAGGCGGGATGTCTGCTTGCAGGGGGTCAAAGAATCCGATGCGGTGCTGCAGCAGGTGCAGCACAGTGTGCCGCAGAATGGTCCCATGCAGCTCAAAGGGCTCCGCGCTGTCAAAGGCCTTCTTCACATCTGGCGTTACGGGGAAGGCCTGGTGCGAGCAGCACCGCAACGTCTCCACCACTTGCCTCACCTACAGTCACCACCTCTCACGTTGCATAGACGCCTTCCAAGCAACGCTCAGGCCCCTGTAGGAATGAGTGGGGTGCAAATGAGTTTGTCAGATTACAAAAGCACACCACACTCAGAAAACAGATCCGCAGATAGGCAGGACAACAACACATCTGTCGCAGCAGGAGTTGTGCAAGGCTCGAGACGTGCCTTAACAATGGGAGGCAGGGCGACGACAGCCATGGACATGAGCTCGGACACAGCCAGCTTGTCTGCAATCATCTTCTGGTGTGGCGACAGCGCAGGCTCATCCAGGACAGGCGCTCCTCTGATCTTCATGTGTGTGTCATCTATCCCCATCCCAAACTGGTCTCCAACCACCTACGCAGGACGCGAGTGATCAACGTCTGTACAGGCCAACAGGAATGACTCCTAAGAGGCAGCCCAACCCGATTCTCTGAGGACGCTAAACAGCAGATACCGCAGTACCAGCACAAAGTGGCGCATTTCATGGCAGTAGCAGAAACTTCACCCTTAAGAGTACAGCCGCTCGAAGCTTTCTCTTGAATCATACAGGACCTAATGTCTTGACAAGGAAGAATTCTTACCTTAGCTACAAAGACTGTGATCATGAGGGGCACAATGAGCTGCAGGGCCCCTGTTGTCTCCATGACCATGACAGTCGTTGTCAGTGTCATCCTGGTTGCACCTCCCATGAAGGCAGCAGCTCCAATCTGCAGCAGCCGCACAACCTCAGAACCTGTCCTCTTGGCAGGTTATCTTCGCTTAGCAGTGCAGAGCAGCCTTTGCATGCCTCTAGAATCTCCCCTGGTGCGCTGTTGCTGATTTGCAGCCCATTTCGCTAGTGTTTCTCAACAGCCAGGATATGCTTGCGGATACAGAAACTGTGCATCATGATATGTAGGAGCACAAAGAGAGCAGGATGACGAAAAGAAGAGCATTGTTACCACGCTGTAGGACGTCAGGGACACAGGCAGGGACACGCCCGCCCAATGCACCATGGCTCTCACAACCTGCCCAGCGAGCCGACCCCCTGCAGTGGCAGAGGCGCTCTCATTGCATTGTTGCTTGATGCAAAGCCCAAAGAACATTAGTACCAGGAATCCCCTCCGCAACACATTCCACACTACCCCACGCATGCACATGCTGAGCAACTTGGTCAACCTCCTTTACACCCTCTCCCGTAGTGAGGGTGGAGGAAGGGACGCACCGGTGGCCCCGACAGCCAGGGCGGGCACAAACATGCCCGTGGAGGCTCCCACGCCATTCGTCCACATCATCAGCACATATGGCAGCACGAAGAAGAGCCCCAGGGCAGCAAAGCTGAAGGAGAACTCCTCCAGCTTGCTCTCTGGCAGCGGCTCCCCGAGATGGATGATGAGCCGCAGAGCCTGACTCAAAGGAGTGAAGAACACCTGCAGCCGCACAGCATGAGTACATCAGCACTCAAGCAACCATCACTTGCAGATGCTCGCAATGCCTGTGCAGATTGCTTGATACCCCCGGGAGCACTTGGTGAGGTCATTGCTCGCTTGGATGCAAAGTGATGCCTACCAGTAAGGAAGACCTACCATACACAGCATTAAGCTTGCCTGGCACCAATGTAATTGCAACAACTTTCAAGCTGGCTATCCAAAAGCTCAGCTCGCCATAGACAACAGGCTGCCTTTCTGTTTCTATGGCTGCCTATCTCTTCACGGGGGTCTGACCATTCTCCTGAGAGCCAATTTAAGTGATAGTCCATGCATACCCAGGGATAGTGCAGACCCACCTGGCCATAGACACTGTAGGAGCCGTTCTGGCACCACAGCTGCGGGAAGTGCTCCAGGCCGTGCCGCCTGTACTGGCCGCCGCCCGCATAGAACTCTTCATCCGCATCCTCGCTCGCCTCAAACAGATTCAGGTCTTCCTGGAACATCATACACCAGCTTTCAAAGCAAGAAGAAGCGCTTTCAACAAATGAGGGCTTGCTGGGGCGCGCCACATTACCAATCTGCTGATGCTTGGAGAAGGAGAATCATAATCTTACGGAGGCAGATATATAGCAGATGCACAGCCAGGATTTGCGGAAAGAGGATTGAGAGCAGCTCGCCTGGACAGGAAGGGCCTTGCAGGGAGAGCTGTAGGCCACAGAGAACCACAGCGCGGCTGTGATGAGCACCAGGAACATGACCTCAAAGAGGCGCTTCCAGGGCGACCTGCATGCATCAAAATATACATTCTCCTGGTCGTGTATATATTCTTCCGCAAGCAGGGATGCCAGGGACTAGGCCTGTGCCAGCTCCAGTTTGGGCCATGCAGCTGCGGCTGCTCTGTCAAGCCTGAGTTATGTCTGGCCCCATGTCACAGCACCAACAACCCAGGAGCAGATCATTGTGATCTCTGACCCATCACAGAGGTGTCAGTCTTGCGTCGCTCATGCTGTAAGTATGCATGAAAAACTACCAAATCACGACATGCACCAAGCATTGTCGCACCTGACAGGGATGGTGCGGTGCCTGAAGGCCGTGACTCGCACGTTCACATGCACCCAGAGGGCGCCCATCAGCCCCCCGATAGCCCCCATCAGGCAGAAGATGGGCACGTCCCAGACATAGTAGAACATGCGCTTCCCATACAGCGCCAGGCTGTCCGTGTACAGCCCAAAATCCCGGTATCGCCCAAAATGCGCGCTCAGGATGTTCTGCGGATGTTGCTGCACAGACAAGAGAAGGTTGTTGACCAGCAGTTTACCCAGTACACCCAACAGAGGCACACAAGCGGAAAGATGCAAGATCTCCACATGGCACTGGAATGAGGATCCCCTGTCACTTGACCCCGGCTACATCATGTCGTGACTCCAGGCATGCATGTCCTTGTTGATCAAGCTGTTTTGCAGAATGTTCAGGGAAGAGTGTCATGGAGCATGCAATGCTTGCTCTGGCAGCAGAGCATGACAGGGCCTTCAGCATCACTGCAGCATTGTATGGGGATGCTCACCGCGCACTCTACGAGAAAGTGCAGGGTGAAGACGCCGATGCCTGTGGAGAGGAAGCCCCTCCAGAAGATCGAGGTAGAATAGAATGAGACTCCCTCCTCTACCGTGAACAGCAGACCTCCTATGGGGGATGCAAAAGCTGTTGCCACTCCTGCAATGAAGGAAGGGTAGCGTCACATCTGCCTGCAGCTGGCAATCTTGACTAAGCCAGGCCCCAATCGCGAGAGCAGCACTGTGCAGCCTGGGATGCACGCAGATGCTTTGCAACACTCGTAATGCACAGCTGTCGCACTCTGCAAGCTTCAGAGCGCTCGCCTGCGGCAGTGCCAATGGCTGTGAAGTCTCTGTGGTCAGCGTCGTTCCTGAAGAACCCCCCAAAGCGGCGGGGCATCTCCAGGCGGAAGCGCCCTCCCAGCATTGACGTCAAAGTCCTGCAAGGTTTGGACTCTGTGAATGAGAGCATGTGACATACACTGATCGCCCAAACCTTGCAGCAGCCATGTACGCCTGTCTTCCTCACATAGATGGTCTGCTGCAGTTGCTTCCCCTTGTTATGGATTCATCTGAGCGCATACATCCTGGCAGTCGACCCCTTGGATTTGCATGTCGCAAAAGTGAAACATCACTGCTCAATGCAGTCCTCACTCACAGAAGGGCTTCTGAGAGAAGAGGAGCGTACTGTGAGCCCAGGGAGCCAATGCCACCTCCTACAATTCCCCCGCCATGCACAAAGGGACCCTCCTTTCCCGCTATGAGCCCAGCCGCTATGGAGAACACGACTCCTATCAGCTTTGCCACCAGCGTCCTTGCCTGCACAGCAGCATGGGCTCTTGGTGGAGCACAACAATTATCCCATGGAAAGTGAAGTGCTTATGCACATCACAATACCTGCATGGACTGCCATGTTGCCAAATGTAGCGCGACCTCTAGTGTTTGCTACAGCATGGCCATGCAAGCCTTTGCTGTCCTGCAAGAAAGCCTGATGGGGGCAGTGGAGGGAGGCTGCCTGATTGGCAATGCTTACCGCAAGCAGCCCTCTGATGTGGATGCCATTGAGGTATGTCTTCACTTCAGCTATGCCACTGCCGGCTGCAAGCGGCTCAACAAAGGATACAAGAGCACCAGCCACTGATGCATACAGCAGGCTGATGCCAACATACATGAAAAAGGGCGCCATGAACCCGCCTGCATGCACCACAGCCACGCTCACACCAGGACCGAGTCAGGCCCGCCAGGCATAACTTATACCATGAAAGAAGCAGAGTCTGATTCTCCACTGTTTGTTGCGCAACTTTGGCACCCTACTGACGCCTGTCATGCGACCCGGCATCCCCCAGTTTGAGATAGCTAGCTTGCATAAAGACAGACAGTACACACACACTGATGTGCCGGCGAACGCTGAAGGGTTCTGGGAGGCACCTCGGGAGGCAATGAGAGAGACTGTGTGATAGTACTTGAAGTCGTTCAGCGTTTCAATGCCCCAGTCGACAATGAAGCCGATGCAGCCCATGGCCACGCCTATGAGGAAGGCCAGAGCCCATTTGTAGAACTCTGCAAGCGCATAGTCCTCCTCTGTCCTGTGTATCTGGAACTCCCTCTCCACATCATTTTCCTGCATGGCGGGCAAGCTGCATCAGCCTTCCCCTCCTGTCAGATGACCTTTGAGACAACAATCGTGCACTGAATGCCCATGATGCGGATGCATGACAAGCATCAACGATGCCCAGGGTCAGGGACCATCCACTGCTTGCAGCTTTATTAGACACACTCCAGAGCAGCGGCGGGTAGCCAGAGGCGCACCGCAGGGTCAAAGTCCTGGGACTCAAAGCCAGCCATGCGCTTGAGCCTGGCCAGGACCTCCCTGCTCTCTGCCGCTGTGGTGGGGGCTCCATGCACCCGGGAAGGGATAGCCCCATGCCCAGCTCCTTGCTGCAGTGTTGCAGTGCTGAACTTCTCACCCAGGGCTGGGTCATCATCCTCCAAGGCCAGATGCGACCTGCAAGACGCACAGCCTTAAGGTTCTGTGGCCAGGCCTTGGAGCGAAGGGGGCCGTTTTCAATATTGTGGTAGCGTTCAAGAATATGCGAAGATACCCAGCTGAGAAGAAGGGCGCTCATCGAAGCAATCTTGGGTCTGCAGATGCAGAACGTACGCACAGTGTGCCTCAAAATTTCACAGGTCTGCCCTTGTGCAGCAGCCAGCATGACATGTTATAGTTACCAAAATGATATGCGCAGCCCCAGTGCGCCTCGTGCTGCTCTCAGTATGAGCGGTCTCCCGTATGTAGCTGATATATTCCCCTCACCTGAGAGCACCCCTGTTTAGAGGATCCCCGTTCTCTGTCCCCTTATGCGCCATGGCCCAATGCTATCTATACATGTAGGCCGAGGTCCATACGCCAGCAGTACTATGCTTGCAGCATGAGACGCGCAATTAGTACATAGACGCCCAAACACTTCCAGGCGTGTGTTAAGGTCGATGCGATGATGGGCCTGTGGATGCTAGTTTCCTAGTGTGATGGACCAAACCCAGTCGAGAAAGCGTCCAACCCAGCCTTCCGGTTGAGCAATGGAGCTTCAGGAGAAGTCCCAGACCCTACTGCCAGCATGGCAGTATGAAGAGGGTTCCTGTCCCCAGCTACAGGCCTGTAGCTGGAAGGTGCCATCTTGCAACAGAGAGTCTGCCATCTGATTGCACAGACAGCCAGACTGAGCTTTGAGTGTGCGCCAAGGGACATGCTCTTTGCAGGGATTGGCTCATGCTCAACCCGGATCCGGATGGCGCCATGGCAATGCTGGGGTGGGGTGCCTTTTTATGCTGTGTAGAGCTGAACTCCAGAAGGAGCTCTTCACATGAAAGCTGTTTGGACAGTACGATAATCCTCTGGCATTGTCACTTACTGGGCTTTCACCCTCATGGATCTCAGAACCTGTCACGCCCACTCAGTATAATAAGTCTGGGTCCTCAACAGGCTTCCTGTCTCGCTTTGAGGAGCTCTCTGGGTGCTATCATATTACGACAGCTCTTGCTGCGCTCATTAAAGCACAAAGGCAGCGCTGCTTGACAATCACCATGGACTATCTGTCCCTGCAGCATGCTAGATGTCCCCACTTCTCCAAAAGCCCCTCTCCCGCCAGCACTCCTGTGGCTGGAATGTGCCTTGGCTGCCAAGCAGGAAAGCTGACCAAAGGCTCATTGTGATGGTGTTTGCTGGGATGCATGTTGTTACGTGCTAGGGCTTCTCTCATCTGAGCCTCCTTGCCTCGCGCTCTGACTCCAGCAATGTGAGAATGTCACCTGCGCATTACACTAGGAGCATAAGACACCAAGAAGACAGAGAGGTGTCATCTGCAGTATGTAGCATATACATACGCACTGCATGCACGCCAGCAGGCACGCATGCGCAGGCAGAGCTGCTGCAGAAATGTGCGGCTTTGCCTTATGGATCCTTCCAGGACAGGCTTACAGAGACAATATATTTAGATTCCGCACAGGCAGCCCAAGAGAGGTAGAGCTACATGAGCATGCAACAGACTGGGCTGACCTTCCCGCACTGGGCCCTTCACATTCCGCATGATGAGACGGTTCTGGTCGTCCAGAAACTTCACGCGGACTTGTGTGACCTGCACATGACCAATGAAATCACATCTTCTGCCGGTCCTGCGTCTTAAGTAGTAGTGTGAATCCAAGCAACAAGGGGTGGACAATAAAGTGTGACAAGCCTGTATGAACACTATCCATTCCCTCGTCTCAGCTTGAGCTACAAAGCGGGTGATGCGTACCTGGCCACGAGAGCCTGTTCTTCCAATGACCTTCATGACGATTGCGAGCTTGACTGGTTGATCCTGCATGGTGAGCCTCCGTCAGTGTCCCTGGCACTATCCACCATGAGCCTCTTTAAATTCATTGAGCTTGCATCGTAGAACACATGTGGTACATGAAACCAGCACTACTTGACAAAGTGCAGTCTAACACGTTCCGGCACACATCGGGCCTGCTGAACTTCATAGCATCTGCAAAGCAGGCTGCAGGCCCCACTCACCATGATGGGAAGCCAAGCTCTTCGCACTAAGTACGCTCAATCTGGGAGATGTCAACAGCCCGGCGTGGCTCCCTTGTGACTCCCTGTCAGTGATGCAAAGAGAGGTCCCTGCGGGCGGCGGAGTACTTCGCCCCTGCCGATGTGGCATAGGGTAACGTGCCATCAGGGAGGGTTTCCATCTCCAAGTGCGTCAGGACTCCAGACAAGTCCAAAGCGCCTACGGAAGCAGACGAGATAAACACCTAAACAATTTCCAAGCTGCAAGAACTTGCAGGGCAAGAGATCGGTGTCCAGAGTGCTCTGTGAAGGTATTGCTATTGTACCGATGCCGGCTGTGATGGCAGGGAGCGTGTGCAGCACCAGCGGCCGATGCGCCGTTGTATCGGAGCACAGAACGCTCTCCACCAATGGTCAGCCGAAGTTTGCGCCGCTGTTCACGCCAAGGTACTGTATCGAAGCTAGGAACAATTTACCTTTGCAGACCCCTGCTCCTGCTGTGACGCTCATCATAACTGCCCCGTTACAGATGTGAACTGCAGAAACAAGCTATGCCCTCCACACGCAACATATCAGCATTTACAAAAACCTGCGCTGCAGGAAGTTCCTCATGAGGACAGCGGGCATCCGTTGTCAAGCAATCAGCAGTCAGATACAGCGGACGCAGAAGGGGTGTATTATTAGAAATACGTATCCGGAACCAGAAACGGAGAAAGAACGGTCGTCTGTGGACTTTCCACAGGTGCTCTCCTGACTTGCACACAGTGCCGTGCCTTCTCCATCAAGTGCATGTGCATGCACATGCAGGGGATGCTTCACCTACAGTTCATGCTGCAGTGTCTATATCTGAGGACTTTTGGATGCAGGAATGGATGACCCCACAGCCAAGCAGGCGGCCTGACGTGCAGCCAGAATTTGAGAAGCTGGAGACGCCTATGCCAAGAAAGCTGCCAGGTGCTGCATAGATCTCTGAGGTCCTATTATTCATTGTTCTGCGTGACACCCACCCTCCTCCTGAGGTCTGCTAACTAGATCCAAAGGTGTCTTCATGGAGCAGTTTGTATGGCATGGCTGTTAATGCAGCTTATCTATTGATACTTAGCAATGCAGAAGCCGGGAGCATGTTGTGGTTGTCCTACTCAGCCACCTGCCTGGACCCTGTGTGCATGCTGCAGGGGACCCAGAAGTGCCCGATGAGGAGGAGGAAGAGGAGGAGGAGAAGAAGAAGAAGAATCCTGACAAGGATGACCCTGAGAAGGAGAAGCCTGATGCGCCACCCTCCGAGGAGTAGGCAGCTCAGCAAGCGCAGCGCCTGCACCAAGCCAGCAGTGTTGCGCTGCAGGATAGCGAGGCTGAGTCAGGAGGCCCCTTGCGGCCACCGTAGATAGCTGTGGAGGGGGAGGCGGACACAGATTGCGGACGGCCACACGGACGGTGATGGCAGTAAGTGCTGCAATTGTCAATTGTGCTCTAGCATGAAGGGCCACATATTTATAGGGGACGGTGACCGCTGTAGCAATGTCACACTTGTAACATCACTGTTGATTGGACATCTGTGAAAGCTCAGGGGTAGTGTTTGTCTGAAGCTCGCATGAGATAAATTTATCTGGAATGCTACAACTTTCCTTCAGAAATATGTGGTCGGCTTAACAGATGTACTGAGATATATACACCCCTAACTGTAGTACCAGCAGTCCTTTGCAACTATAGAATTAATGCTACAGCTGTGCGGTTGTGGTGGACCTAGAATCTCTCTTCTGGACCTAGCATACATACATCATCCTACATGAATTTTTTGGACCTCCTCATTCTGTTTGTGTGCTGCTTGTCCTTGTTTAATCCTACTCCATTGTGCTCCCACTTACCTACGCTGTCACACAGAACAAGCAAGGATGCTCCAAATTCGAGAAAAAGCACATCATGGGCCGGTTGTTGATGGTCCGCTGGTGACCTTGTGGAGGGCCTCTGCCAGGCGAGACACATTCTTGGAGGTGACGCCAGCCATGGAGATGCGCCCATTGCGCGTCATGTAGATGCTGTGGTCTTTTGCCAGACTGTCCACCTGCGGCCCACATGGTGCCGCTGTTAGAAAGACTGGACCCTTGCGCAGAGCCTACATGTGACTTGGGCAGTGCCCCTCGCTCTGACGGCAGTAGGGTCATGAATGGGTTGCCAGTACGGCATACAGTGGCTGCAAGTGAGTCAGGCATGAGGGAGTATCTGAATCGGCAAGGTGCTCTCGGCCGACCTTCTGTACAGGAGAGTGTAGGAAGTTGGGCAGCTGCAACAGAGGTGATGCAGAGGACGCACCTGCTCGGGGGAGATGCCGCTGAAGCAGAACATGCCAATCTGCTCGGTGACATGATTCCAGGGCATGGTGCTGTTAAGATCCTCCAGGTTCTGGCGCAGCAGCGTACGCATGCTAATGATACGCTCTGCCATCCCCTTTACCTCCTCATACCACCTGCAATGAAAAGGACCAACAGGCTTGAGAAACCATGTGTCACCAAGCTTATGCCCTTGAGAGACCTTCCGGGTGCATATTTGCAGATGCTTGAGTGGGAACTGCCCTGTGAAGAGTTAGCAGATTTTCCAAGGCTTCTGAGAGGCCGCTGAGGCGATCTAGACATTCACTCAAAGCACCAGCAGGAGCGGCCTATTGGTTCGTGTAGATCCTGCAAAGGCAACGCGGCAAGGCCCAAGCTCTGAGAGGTTCAAGCTCAGGGGCTTGGTTCTTACTGCTCCTTGAGGTCGCTGTTCCCCAGAATCTCCTTCACCAGCAGCGCGCCATGCAGGGGCGGGTTGGAGTACATTGGCCTTGCTATGTTCTGCATGCATTAGCTCGTCAGCCCAGCATTTGAGGTGAGTCACATCAATTGCAGTCTTTACATTACGAGAAGAAGATTCAGGCAGCATCGGATTGTGTAGGTCGACCTCGTCAAGCATCTCCGCACACATTCACAGATCTCAACAACATCCTAACCAGCAGACGTCCATATGTGTGCAGTGACGACAGCCATCTTTGCATCACAGTACCTGCTACTCTCACGCATGAGCTAGAAGCCGGGGCAGGATCTTTCAATACCGATCATGCCCAGACCTGCAAGGTTTCCAAGCAAGGCAGAGCGCACCTTCATCTGGGACTCTACAGCCTTGGCCTCCTCAGGGGTTTCGGCGATGATGGAGAAGCAGCCGATGCGCTGGCCGTACAGGCCCATGTTCTTGGCGTATGACTGAGAGCACCCCATCAGATGGCCATCCTCCAGGAACACTCTGATTGCCTGAGCGTCCCTGGTGCAGTCCCCGCTCGCAAAGCCCTACAATTGGTAGCAGCACTGAGCAGCGCAAGCAATGGCACTGGCATGCTCAGGTGCAAGGGGACCTTTGAAGTTCAGGAGCCAGGAATGTCTTGCAGAGAGGGAAGTGCTATCAAGATCGGGCAAGGGAGGGGCATACCTGGTAAGCCATGTCAAAGAAGGGGAACAGCTGCTTGTCCTTCATGAGCTTGGAGATCTCCTTCCACTGCTCAGGTGTGGGGTCGACACCTTCAATTACCAAAAAGCATCATTGCACTATAGGGGTTGAATGCAATGTGCTCACCTACTACCACAACATGCCGAAAGTTGAGGCATCAGGACACACGCCATAAGCTGTGGCAACTTCACCTTGGTGACTTGAGGGCAGGGGGACAAATCCCAGTGCCAGCAGGCTGAAGGGAGCAATGCCTGAGCTGCTGATGTAAACGATGCAGGCATCAGCAGAGCATGAAGTGGCAAGAATGGTAGACGGGCAGTGGAAAGGGCTCTACCTGTGGGGTTGTGCGCGCAGGCGTGCAGGAGGACGACATCGCCCGCCTTGCCCTTGCTGAGGTCCTCCAGGAGCCCTTCCTGGTCCAGGCCCCTTGTCTCAGCCTTGTAGTACCTGTACTGCTCCTGCTGCACCTGGGCATCCCTCCAGATGCTGCAACCAGCAGTGCTTTGTAAGGGTGTTGTGCATCAATAGATTACTGAACAGCACATCGCCTTGGATTCCTTTGAGATTGGGGCCACTGTGAGCAAGTCTCACGTGACTGCCTCCTGCCTCAGCATTATGTATTGCCACATCTTGAGCAGGGCGCCGCTGTAACACAAGAAGGGCGCACTTGTGGTGGTTTGCCCAGGTGGGCTTGGGAATCCAAATCCTGGACTCGGGCAGGAAGCGGTGCATGAAATCTGCCATTAGCCGACAAGAACCTGCAACGCACACTTTTGTCAGTTCGGGGTGATGCCATGCGCGCAGTGTGGTCATATTTATGCCTGTTTGCTGGACCACAACTATGCAGATCTTGCAAAAGGGTTCCAAAAAAGATGCACGGGGACGCGTGCCAGCAAGCTGAGGAGAGTATATGACAGCAGGAGACGGGAATGCGCGCATTCTGCAGATTCTGGCCTACCTGTTCCGGACAGGGACTGCACAGCGGCAACCCGCCCCTCCTGGATGGGCTTGGCATCCTCTCCAAAGGCTAGCTGCACAGAGAGATCAGTGAAGGCCTTCATGCCTCCCATGGGCAGATACTCCATGAAGTTCGAGCCTGCTACCCGAGACTCTGCTTCCCGAACAACGTTCAAAACCACTGGCTTGCAGTCATCATCGCGATAGGCGCCCTGCAGAAATCCAAAAAAAGAATAGGTGTCAGGGATGTGGTACAACTATCACACTCGCATTTGTGCTTCAAAGAGAGCACTGTTTTCGTGTGTCATAAAGAGCGTCTCAGACGTGTAGAAGTCTCGATTCACTCACCACTCCAAGGTTCATCTTCTCAGGATTCTGGTCTGCCAGAAAAGCCTCGGTGATGCCAAGGATCGGGTCCTGCAGGATGAATGTGAAACAACATGAGTAAGCAAGCAGCACAGTCATTGGCGCACTTACAAGAATTGCTTGACTCTTCAGGGATCACGTGTAAAAGCATACAAAATCAACACCGAATTGATGTTTCAGGACTGTCAGACACCGGGGCAGGTGGGACTACATGTTTCTTGCCTTTGCAGCTACGGGTACATCATTGAAGAGGGACTGAGCCACTGCTGACGTGCTGAAGGCGGAGGCATGGCTGCTGCATGCACCTCGCCGCAAAAATGCGGTGGCTCCACGCTGCAACATCTTCTTTACTCTGCAGTGCAAGACACCGTAGAACCAAACAGTATACCAGCGTGATAGTCTGGCATTCAAGATGAAAATGGGATGCACAGCAGACCATGTGCTATTACGTCAACCCAGCTACCATCACAGTGGGAAGGTACCCTTCGCACTAGACAATAGGCAATGTGGCTCTGTTGGTGGAGATGTGCGTGCCAACCGTTCACAGTTTGTGCCAATGAAATGGTGAATGGGAGTGACCCCAAGGCATTCACTGATGTAAAGAGCCCCAGGTGGCTGGGAGCCGCAGGTGTAGACAAATTTGTGCTTACATCAAAACATTGTCGCTGGTCTCTCTCTAGAGTCTCTAGCAACTTGGGGCTCTTCATGGGGTGCGCTTTGATGTGCAGTGTCACTTCTGCAGACCTTGTAGAGTGTAGCAAGGTGTGCTTTCACAGAGCTCACATCAAGAATCCTGAATCCACAATAGAGATGGCCTCACGCAGGTGCAGATCATCTGCCAAAGAGATGCAAGCCATTATCAACAGGCAACGCCACTCCGTTGATGGCGAGCCCCTGTGGCGAACACAGGAAGCTGACCACGTCTCCAATCTCTGAAGGCGGCATGAGCCGCCCTGTGGTTGCACTTGCCCTGTCATCTGTGGCGGCCTTGAACTTCTCCCCCTTCTCAATGGAGTTCAATGTCCCGCCTGCAAGATGCCACACCGCTTTCATAGCGTGCAGTCAGGACACTTTACTGTCTGCTGCTTCTGCTGTGGCAGGTTTGCGGGTGCTATGCAAAGCACTCCACAGGTGATCGCAGCCATCGCTTGGTCAAAGTGCCAAGCACCCAAGAATGAAAGCTGATGGGATACCAGCCAGGACAAGTCCCGGGATGACAGCATTGCAATTGATGCCTTTCTTAGCGTACAGACGGGCAGCAATCCTCACAAGCAGCTCCATTCCAGCCTTTCCCTGCAGATCATAAACATTACAATCCAGGTGTCTCCACTGCCCATGAGAGCATGCTCCTTTGCCTAGATCATCTTGCTGATGCGCCCCTCACCGTTAAGCCCTGACAGGACTCTGACCACACCAGCATGTCCTGCCTGATGGTTGTGCAGCTATGGCGTCCTATCATCCCTCCTACCCTTGCTGCATCATCCAAGTGCAGTTGCGCCTCATCTGGGAGCTCTTCTACATTTAGAGTGCAATTCATGAGCGGTGGTGGTTGCCTGCCCCCGGTCGTCCAGCCAGATGAAGGGCGAGTAGGTGATGTTGCAGCCTGGCGCTGAGATGGCAATGATGTGGCGGAAGCCCTCGCAGCGTACCGCCAGCTTCATGCCCAGCTGGAATGCGAGCGTGTACACCCTCCAATAGTACTCGAATCGCTCTTCCATGCTGCATGGCAGAAGGTAGTTGTCAGAACTGTGATGCTTTATAGGGCAGAGCTATCTACTCAACATGCCACAGGGTGTCGCTCCATGCTGCCAGAACAGTAGCTTACTCATCGAGTTCTGTGTCTGAGGGTGTGATGTCTGGGTTGGTGGACACAGCCAGGAGCTGCTGCTGAGTTCTCTCAGTCACCACAGGCGCCTTCTCATATGTGGACTTGCTGCTGAAGCCCAGAATCAGCCCAGCATTGTGGATGAAGGCTGTGCAGCGGTTGTCAAAGTTCTCTCTGACTGCCTGAAAGAGCTGCCTGACCACAGCTGGATCTGCCAGGTCGCCCTGCACAAAGCCTGCATCTGAAGAGTTGATCAAATACAGCTTGCGAAAGGCCTGAGGTGTTGCCAATGGCTGTTGCATGCAGAGTACAGCCGGAGCACTGTATACAGACGACGCATGAAGATACCCTGACCACACTGTTACAGCAGCATGACCAGTGGGTACTCCGTGATGTATGCTGAGTGTATGCTGAGCCTTCATGTCTGGAGTCACACAGCCTGCAGCAGACCTGCACACAGACTGAACGGACGCCGTATCTGTCTTCCAGCTCCGTGCGCGCCTTGGCAGCTGCTTCGTGGTCCGAGTTATATCCCAGCACAAAACCCTTGTACCCGGATCTGAAACACAAAATAATCCCTTCTCAAGCGACCCATGCACCTGTGCAGGTTCTCATCACATCATCACTTTGATATTACAGACGTTCCTCACCTCGCCAGACTGTTTGCAATTGCATAGCCAATGCCGCGAGTCCCTCCTGTGATGACTGCAACTTTGTACTCCTCCTGGGCCATGATACGAAATAATTGTGCTCTCCCTGCACAGGGAGAATAATCTGTGGATTATGTGAGGATGTATGCAGCTGCCTCACAGACCAAATACTGTGCTGATAGGCCGAATTAAGCTGAAGGGAAAACCCTGGAAGCAGGGCAGGCCAGACCTGGTCGATGGTGAGCGCTGGCAATACAGAATGGAGAGAAGCGAATATTCGAGATAGCTATGTGCGGCTGGCTGCAGCGCGGTGCCTGCATCATATGTCAGTGACCACCAAAGGATACTCGCAGGCGCAGCAGCCTGGGAATACAACACATGTTCACGAATGAATGTCTGCAAGATGTATCAAAGAGGCATTTTTGTATCTGGTTGTGCTGAATCCGCGCATGATCTCCATAGATCGCCTACTTGTCCAATGTCAGATCGTACAGAAGGAAGCTATAAGAAGCTAGCACTCCGAGACGGCGAAAAGTTTGACCATGATCAAGTCCAGCTGACGCACTATCTCATCAGAAGATCAACTTCAGTCCGTCTGGACCTGCACTACCAGCAACGTTGGTTCACACTAAATCTTGAAAGAGGCCAAATCTCGTGCAACCTTGTGCTGCGTTTTGCTACGCCGCAGCAGTCTTTGCTACATTCGCAGGCTTGGTTTCGCTATGGGAAAGAACAGTAAGTGCATTTGAAACCTCCGTGTGCTAGAGATGTGACGGCGAAAGCTCTCTAGACCGACAGCTTGTTTGCGCTTGCAGAGAAGCAGAAAAACAAGAAGTATGCTATGAATGTGGATGGAGAAGCACAAACAGAGCATAAAGGTGTCCTACAGCGGCTAAAGCTTTTACGTGATGCAGCAATATACTTCAAGGGGGTGCATCATCGATGGTATCTGCAGCGCAGGCAAAGGCGCAGAGTTCATGGCGATCGATAAGCCACCCAAGCAGCAGGCAAGGGATCCTCTTGCAGTGAAACTGAAGCCAAAGCGGGGAAAGTCCTCCCGCAAGCAAAAGCAGCGCATGGCCTTGAAGCTTGACAAGGTGCGGTCACAGTCTTCCATACTCAATCACGGTAGCTGATTCTCCATCATGCTTCTCTTCACCTTGCCCCAGACTGCCACTCTTCTGTGATCCAAAGCGGACTTGCCTGCCAAGAGCGCGTACATTGAAAAGCAGTGACCTGAAGGAACGTGCGCAATGCACGCTTGTGCAGGCATTGGCAACAAGCGATAGAAGCAATGCCAAGACGCAGAAGCGGTCTCAGAAGAGCTCACAGAAGCAGTCTCTCAAGCACTTGTGGAGCACAAAGGACAGTGCTCCCAGCTTGACACAATAGCCTGCAAGCAAAGCATGCGCCATGGCATATTGGCACCCTCACCCCTGGTACAGAGGACTTTGTGGACAAGACATCCCAAAGATCCTCGTTATGGATCTCTCATTCTCTTGCAGCCTGTAGGACCATTGCGAACAGAGGACTTAGGAGGCTTGTGCTGGGACTGTGCAACAGCTGGTGCAAATCTGTGGATCAGAGTGTTTTGTAAAGCTCGATTCCTTCTCAATATCACATCAAAAGGTGGGCCTTGTAAATGGCAGCCCAGCAAAGACCTTACAATGCAACAGTCATAGCATACCGGTAGCACTTTCCGTTCCTCAATTACACAGCCCTCAACAGCTGACCTCGGGCCATCTGGTCATGTCTTCAAGACATGATGGGTCTTCTTCAACACGGCTGCAGGAGTCAGCTCCTGCTGTGCTTGTTCTTGCCCCTGGCTGGTTCGGGCAAGTCTGGATTACACTCTTCCAAGAGCTGGGTCTCATCAACACTGTCGGAGCTGGCCTCTGCGATCCGCTTGCTGATGGGGACTGCGTTGCTGGCCTCCTGGCCTTCTGGAATGTCTCCAGTGCTTGGTCTTACACCGCTCTGCATCTGTTCCAGAGACGCATCATGCTCCTCTTGGGCCTGCAACCGGCAAGGTGCCTGAGCTGTAGAAAGATTGTGGCACTGGTTTCAGTGGTATCCTTGAAGGTGACAACTAATCAAATAGGTCACCAACTTCTGTCGATGGAGTGCACAGTGCACCACCTGCTTGGCAAGGGCTCTGTGCACATCAGCGACGCTGTCAGCGCCCTTGCTGACCAGGCGGGGGTCCTTGGAGGCCTTGGACGCAGTGCTGGTCTGGCGGGCCACTAGAGACGCATAGATACCGCCCTCCAGCACCAGATCCTCATGTGTTCCCTCCTCCACCACACGCCCCTGCTCCATCACGATGATGCTATCCGCCGTGCGCACCGTTGACAGCCTGCATGCGCAGCAAAGGACGACTCGCCTGAAGAGCCCACTTCTGACGGCCTGCACCCACGTACTGGATCAACGCCCACTGCTGCTGACAAGCAACTGTGCATGCAACTCAGCAGACAGGAGGCAGGAGGGCTGACCGGTGCGCGATAACAAGGACTGAGCGCCCAGAGTTGCGCATTGCGCGATCCAGTGCCTCCTGTACAGCTGCTTCGCTCTCGGCATCCAGTGCACTTGTGGCCTGCGCAACAGCCACCGTTGCAGAACATGGTGGTTCCAGGATGCGCTCCCTGCTGTTGAGGGCTCTTGGTCAATTCTGATCACCTTGGTGAATTTCTACTGTTCAGCTTGCCTTACAGCAGGTACAGGCACTGAGGCCACAATGCATTTGAGACTCCTCAAGGCAATCATGTATTGCAGATGCTGAGAGATTGCTGCAGAAGGGCCTACCTCATCCAGAATGAGCACCTTGGGCTTTCTGATGAGCGCTCGAGCCAGAGCAATGCGCTGCCTTTGGCCACCTGACAGCAACTTGTCCGTCACCTGCACGATAAAATTCTGCGTGAGATTGCTGGTCATGCCTGTGAGATCGGCTCTGAGATGACACCTTGCAGAGCAACAGTAGAAAGCTATCAAGCAAGAGCAATAGCCTTCAATTTCCAGGACCTGCTGACTATTCTTTCAAATCTGGGATGATGCGACAGGTCTGTAATTCTCAGGCTGAGTCACGTCCAAAGCACAAACCTTTGTATCGTAACCCTGTGGAAGTGCCGAGATGAAGCCATGGGCGTTTGACAGCTTGGCCGCCTCCACAATATCATCCTACATGTGTCAAGCCAAATCTGGTGTGAGCAGTACCTGCTGGAGCCAAGGACTGTAAGTGTAGCGTCGATTACGGTTTGTGATACCCTCTCCACAACCACGTCTCACAAACCTTCTCATAACAGGAGCTCCATAGCTATGTAGCTGGAGCATGGGCCCAACAGAGTTGATATGGTGTGCTCTTCCCAGCATATGTATGAGTGCCGAAGTGCTGTGTCCAAGCCACAGGAATGCAGCTGTGCACGCCAGCAGGCCTTACCCTGGTGGTGCCCGGAAGGCCGTAAGTGATGTTAGCAGCAACGCTGTCAGAAAACAGGCTGGGCTCCTGAGAGACCACGCCCAGCTGTGACCTGAACCACTGCGCGTCCAGTTCCCTGATGTCCACATCGTCCGCCAACACCTGCATGCATGTAGGCGTTCTGCATGAAGGCAGTCAATCCCTAATGCCCAAACCAGTTATTCAACAGAACGTGAGCACCGATCTGATCACTTCAGCCAATATCAGAGGCTGCCTTAGATGTCACCTCCCGTGGACCCTCAGATACAGTATTTCCCGGTATGTGATTCAGAAGCAGAAGAGGCCCGTCACCTGGCCCTCATCAGGGTCATAGAGCCGCTCGAGCAGCGCGACGAGGGTGGACTTCCCGGAACCGCTGAGGCCCACGAGCGCCAGCAGCTTGCCGGGCTCCATGATGAGGCTGACGCCCTGCAGCGCTGGCGTCTTCTTGCGCGTCGCGTAGCTGTACCGCGCGCCCTTCACCTCCATCTGCACCCAGACATGAATTCTGTTCCGACATCTCAGTGGTACTGAGCAAACTCAGCTCTCTGAAACCCACCTTCTGCTTGTTGCGCTGCATTGAACACGCCCTCTTTACTGTGGCAATGGCTAATCAGCTCCCAGGAATGTCTGAAACATGCAGAAAGGACGCATGTGCTGGTATATGGGGGTATACGGCAAGAGTGGCCTACCTTTCCTCGGAAGTGGGGAAGTATGCGGCCCTGGGAGAGTTGCGGCGCAATGTCCCGGTCCAGGTACTCCATGACCCTCTCAGATGCCCCGATACTCTCCATGATTCCCCCTGCAAGCCAACATCACTTGGAAGTGCCAAGATTCTGCATGCACCAGAATGGCACTGAGTGCTACCACAGCGCTCCGTAGGGGCTGCGAGAGGCATGCACAGCTGAGAGTCCTTCAAGAAAGTGAATGGACAGACGCAACAGCAAAGTTCCACTGCAGAGGGGTCTTTGCTTACCCCACTGATCACAAACACTGAGACTAGCAGCTGTTACAAACTCCACATACAGCACAAAGGTTGTCAGCTGCTCCGCAGAGATTTTCCCTGAGAGTGCCATGCCCCCTCCTACCAACAGAGATAGCACCTGCAGCAGCAAGCCATACCTGTTTGCACGCATAGTGACACTTCGTCTGAGTGCAAGGCAAACACCAAATATCCATACCACCACACTCAGGCCAGGTTGCTGCACGTTGACTGTGCATCTTCCCAGGACACCTCAATGCGCATCGTTGCGGGATTGAGATGCTCAAGGAAGCAGGGCTCGTAGCGAACTTGATGCAACAGGTGGTTGGGGTCATGTTCATCCTGTACCTTTGTGAGATTGAAGAGGCTGGCATTGGTGACTAGGTACAGGAGGTAGGCTGTGGCCTGCCGCACTGAGATGCGCCTCAGCATCCCCAAACACCTGGTATCATGATAACAGCATCAGTCACAAGCACAGGATGCAGTGGGCTTCTGAAGCCATAATAGTCTCTGAGTAAGGGGGGGGGAGTAGGTATCATGCCTTTCGGTATTCTGTAATATAGCCACAGCCACCCATACCCACATGGGAGATGTGCCACTCACAGCCAAAGCCTGTTACGGCACCATGATAGCCTGGTGAGCATGAGTGCACCTGATATATCTGTTGCTCTCCTTCTCCTCAGTGCCAAATGCTCTGACGACTCTTGACAAGCCCAGCGATTCCTGCGCCACCTGCATAGAGACAAAGCCATGCCTCAATACAGCATACTGGCCACCTTCTCCAACTACCCACAATTGCCGACAGGCATGCAGGGATGAACAAGCGTCCCAAACATGCACATATGAACGTGCTCCGGAGGGTACCCATACTTGCAGCATCAAAAAGGCGCAAGGCATCCGTCAGCATGTTCCTTGCAACAGCTCGACGAATGAAGACGGACACCACGCACACAAGGAAGCGGAGGCACCAACACCGGAGAAATACCTCATTGGTCTCTGCAAGGCCGTCCTGATACGCACGCTGCGCCTTGCGCGTGAAGGCGCCGTATCTAAGGGCCACCAGCCAAAGCAGCATCGTCACTGAGAAGCAGGTCAGGGCCAGCTCTCTGGACAGAACGTACAGATATACCGCACCTCCTGCAGTACAAGCCCCTGTCCCTCACTCGACTTGCTTGGTACATCAGTGCAGGTGTGGGCCCTGCACTGGTGGACTGGATGTCGAGACCAATCATGTCCCTACCAGGCGAGATAGCAATGGGCAAGCATGGACCCTGTCAGCAGATGCATCCTGATGTAGAGTTTGGGCATACCAAGGCATTGCAGGCCATTCCTGAGCGCCACATTGAGATTTGTGGACAGGCAGCGCACAACCGCCTGGCAGTCCGCGCCGATGCGGCTCGTCAGCACTCCCACCTCAGCAGTGTCAAAGAATTCGACCGGCTGCCGTATGAGCGTCCTAAAGAGCTCAGACCTGCGCAGCAGCGGTGGCACTGAACACGGAGAAGCTACAGCTGTCACCTGCAAACTTTGCAAAGGCAGAGGAATAGTACACCATAGAATCTTTGCTGGCCTAGCCTTTGTTCTGAAAGTGTGCTATGGCATTGCTGCGTGTGTTATGCGTGAGAGGCATTGTAATATGACTTACCTCAGGTTCTGTATGAGCTGTGTATTCAGAAGGCTGATGAGGAAGCCTCTGAGGCCTGCAAAGAGCCCGTAGCTGACAGACAGCACCTGCATCAGTTGCATCTGTAGGCTCAGACTCTCAGTGCTGCTGTGACAGTGATGTCTGCCCTTGCGAGTGCAAATGTCCTCCACCCATTTCGTGGGCTTTCGCCTTTCCCATGCTATGCCAACGGTGTTCTCACATGGCTCAAACAGTCTTCCTTGTGCTGAGCGGAGAAGTACATAAACATCTCTGGTGCAGAAAGCCAGGCACTCACCGCAAGAACCTGTACGTTGTCGTAGAATTTTGCCTTGGACCCTAGGTTTGCCACAGAAAAGATGGTCCGCGTTGTGAAATGAGGAATGGCCAGTTCAGCCAGAGCTGCCACAGCCTGCATGGCGACATTGACCTCAACCATTTTCGTCATCATACTTGCGTCAACTGACACATCAGCTATGGCACTCTGAAAGAGGAAGGTAAGACAAACGCCAGCTCCAGCAGGAATTAAGAAGAGATCATGGAGGAATGAGTATGTTCTTCATGAGCGGAGGAGCTCACCATACAGAAAAGTGCTGCTGTCAATAGGTACCCATTCACGTCCATGATACTCCAGAGCTTTGAGACTATCTTGCGGAGCTTCTTGGGGCTCTTGTCCTGCTGCTGCTTTTGGGGTCGCCCCAGGGACCAGTAATTATGCCATGACCTCGAGAGCACCCTCAGGGGGCTGCCTGATGTGTCTTGTGAGGGGCTGTGGGGGACCTGCTCAGCTCCAGAGGCCGCAGATGCTGCGCTGATGTGTTTCAGAAAGCAAGGATCTCTGCCCCTTCTGCTGTGTCTGAATGCCCTTGTCGCGAATGGCAAAGGCCTCCTGCCAATGGAGAACGCTGTCGCTTTTCTCTGCGTGAGCTCCTTCAGGCGCCTGCATTGAAGCCGTGGAGAAGGAGGGCCAGCTCCAAACAACACCGGTCTGCTTGACATCTCAGTCGATACTGGGCGAGGGTCAACAATGATCCCGCATAATGCTGTCCCAAAGATGTTCAGTTGTCTCTTAAAAAAATCTTCCTGTCTATTCACTCAAGCTGATGCTCTCAAAGTCATAGGAGCTGTAAGTGACAGTCATAGTAAGAGCAGCGCAAGTCGGAGCTCAGGCAGACACTCGATGCCTCTCCTCCGCTGCACAAAGTCCCTGATTGTTTTATTGGTGGCTGGTGCCCTGTCATGGCGCGTAATGCGAAGTGGGAGGAGTAAAGGTCACAAGGGGAAGCTAAGGGCCATAGTTGGGGAAGCTGCAGCCCACTTGCTGCATTAGCTTTAGTGAATGGCATGACAAGTAGTATTTTGCAGCTCCTGTTCCCACCCAAACCCGACACTGCTTCTCACAACGAACAGCGACAACAGCATCTTCAAAGGAGACTTGCACAGAGCTCAGAACCTTGACAAATGTCTTTACAAGCAAGGAATGATGCACTACCAGATCTAGATGATGCATCATGGCAGAATCTGGCACCCGCTAGCACCTGGAAAACCCCATGGGCCCAAGACTCTTGGTACAGATGTTGTCGTCTCCAGTCCTACCACCAAGACGTGCATGGGCTGTTTCCCAAAAGTCAAAGCATGCGGCTCGCATGCTAGCTAGCTACAAGGCCCCTGGGGACCATCCTAGCTATAGAGCCTGGGCTGGGTCCATCCTCTCAGCTGCAAGCTGCAGCTGCACCGTTTCCACCGGTCCAATGGTACCATGATCATGATGAGTATGCAAGATGTGAACAGGCCTATCATAAAGAGTCAGTACTTGTAGACTATAGCAGATGCCTTCTCAAGGGTGTTCTAGCACGTAGCTCTAGAAAGCCAGCCAATAAATGTGGAGGTCCGCGACACACTGCAGTACACCGGCCGCTTTACCATTCCCAGGCTACCCCCCTGGTGAGAAGATACGGACCAGTGCAGTGGTGCGACATGAGCGCGTCATCTTTGCTGTGTACGACTCCAGTGTCGCCTGCAAGAATTCATGTACAGGGCCGCACTGAAGACCCTTTGGAGGCGACAAACATGCAGGCATCACCCGGCTGTCTCTACAGCTCCTGCGTTTAATACAGGGAGCCTGAATGGCACCATGATGAAGCGAAGCATGCACCGTTAGGCACTGTCTGTATGCGCCAAATCAAGCCGCGCTCCTTTTCAAACAATCTGAGCGCTTGTAACCACCAGGCATATAGGCTTGAACTGCCTGGGTGCTCACAGAGGTCCCTCTCCTCAGCTGCCAGCTGCCATCACAGGATACTTTGATCTGTCATGGGGGAGCATCTGCACAAGCGAGGTTCCCATGCGGCGCAATAATGTAATCAGCCTGAGTAGATCTTGACCAGGTGGGTGCGCACTCCTAATTGGAACTGACCTGGGCGGATCCCTGATAAGAAGGTGACTTCCTCTTTGCAGTACCTATCTGCAGAGTTGGCAGCAAATCATCATAAGAGGTCTTTCATACAGCCCTAGCAACAGGCACATCTGAATTGGCCCATGGTTGGCTGGCAAATATCTGTACTCTTAGCCTCCTTCCACGCAAGGTTTGAGAGGGTACAGAAGAGGTTGGATGGCAGCTCAAGTACGAGGCATTGGAGCGGTGTCGGCTGAAGAAGGGTTGCTGAAGCCTGCAGGTACGCCCTTGCCGCCTGAGTCCGGAGGCTGCCAGCTCAGCTCGCCTGATGGGCTGTTGAAGAGCTGCTGCCAGAAGGCCTCCTGATCATCACACAAAGACTGAACACCCAATAGGGAACATCAGCAGAGGTAGACAAGCTAGAGTCTTGTGGATGCAGCATCGCCACATGGGGTGTACAGCTCCTGCCCAACAACATGCTCTTGCAGGGATGCATCACAACATGCGTGAAAATGCAAGATGCATGCTCCCATGCATGCTGGGGCAGCAGGGTGCCTGACCTGGCTTTCGGCTGGCATGTCGGGCATGAGCAAGTCGGAGCCGGGCGGAGTCAGCGGGAGCAGCTCGGCCCCTGGCCGCATGCCATTGGGGGGCTCCTGGCCTCCCTGTGCAGCCGATGCCGAAAACGGAGATGGATTGGGCATCCCTGCAGCATATTCCCTATCAGATTTAGAGACGTGCATGAAAACTCAGCATCTCGCACAGCCCTGGCCCATATGAACTTATTCCGGTCTAATAGTAGCAGGAGTCTGTGCAGTACCCCTGGTTTACACATGTGGTGCACCAGGCAGGGCAGAGCATACACTATATCCACGCCTTGTGTGTCAGCTTTACAAGTAACATATACCATGCCAGCCTAGCAACTGCTGGGTCCACAGGCGCATTTCAAACACCTATGCCAACACACAGGACGCTGGGTGGTGGTGTATCACACCGCGGATATGCAGACATGGCAGGGCTTCCTCACCATTCTGGAATGCGTGATGGTCGGGAATGGCTTGGCTTGTGGGGTCCTGTATGCGTTCAGGGCCCTGCTCTATGGGGATGCTCTGCACCGCAGAGGCGCTGTTGGGGCCGATCTCAGGCATGCCAAACTCGCTGGCAAAGTTGCTGCTTGGCACAAAGGCCCCCTGCGGCGCTGAGGTGCCAGGGGGAAGCTCTGGGAATCCTGAGAAGTCATGCCCTGGCAGCAAAGGGGTCTATTGAGTTCTTGAAGTTTACCAAGTCGCACTGAGCTATCAGGTGGATGACAACAGAAGGCTGAATACATAGCATGCAATTCAGTCCAACCAGAATGCAGATTGTACTGAGGGATTTCATGTGTGGGTGGCATGAGGGCAGGATCATGCACCCACTAGCATGGTGAAGCCTTGCCAAAGAGCTCTCTGCAGCTCTGCCATGCCTAGAAGGTTCTACACTATTGCAGGACAAATGATTGCCTGCTCAGGACATGTTGTGCAATGCGCCGTAGGAAGTCATCACTTGTGTCACCTGCAGATGCTCTCAGGTCATGTGGCACGTTTGGAAAGCCGTTTGTCTGCACGGCCTGGCGGAGCATCTCCTCTATGTGCTGCCCCTCCTGGGGAAGGTGCTCTATTCGGACGTCGGAGGGCACCGTGGACAGGTTCAGGCTGTCAAAGGCTGAGTCAAAGTCGTGCATGTCTGGAGGGGACCAGCCCTCTGAAGGCCGAGGTGACTGCGAGTTCTCAGTGGGCGTCCCATCATCACCTGCGGGCGCAAGACAGCATCAAGCCCCACTCATGCGCCCCCGTTTGCCGCATGGACAGATGCCGCCTTGTATGCCTATAACTCAGGTGGAGCATGGGCCTGCTGCCTTTCACCAGAATGGGGGCACATGACACTGCAGTGCTCGAGGCAGGAGGTGTGATCTAGCCATGCCAATCGCGATTGCCCTACGACTATGTACCAGCTGCAATGGAGGCCATGCATACAGAGGCCTGCAGGAAGGCGTTGGGAGTTCAATAGCCAGCCCTATGCCACTCTAAGGCTCAAATCCATTCTTGTGCTGCTCCTGTACGCTTACCAGGCCTGCTGGTTGCCGACGGCTGCATCTGGGGGGTCTCGCCGAGGAGTTCCAGGAACTGCGTGCTGAGCTGGTCGTCCAGGGGCTGGTAGCTCATGATGGCCATGGGGTTGTCAGCAGAGACAGGCAGTGGCCCCAGATCCGAGCCCTGCCGCGTGGCCCGCCTCTTCTTGCGCCCTGCACAGGCATAGCGAGCTCACATATGGTGACTAGGCCATCCGTCAGGTTGAGACGTGCTTTCACAGCGCAAGGCATCTGGGTGGATGTGAGCATAGGCCATACACCCATAGGTGTCAGGGTGGCTCTGGCCTGCAATGCGCATGTGAAGCAGGTGGCCTGCGGCGTACCCTGGTTGTCCAGGGTGCGCTGATTCTGCCTCGCACTCAGGAGCTGCTGCAGGAAGGCCGGGTTGTTGACTGCGCGCGCCAGGAAGGCCATGATCTGCTGCTGCCGCATCTCTGTGGATTCCATCCTGGTGGCCATCTGCCGCATCTCATCCTCATGCGCCTGTGGATGCGCGCATCCTCAGGACGCATCTGAGTGATGACCGGGTCAAGATGCTGGCTTGAAGCAGACGGGGGAGGCCCCCCACCATGTCAGCGTTCAGCTCAGTCAGGCTCAGAGACAGCAGGGCTTCACCTGATGCCGATGCCGCAAGCGAACCAGCTCCACCATCAGCACATTCTTGTCCCGCTTCAGAGCTTGCACCTCATCCACAATGCCGCCAAAGGACCCCACCTGCCACACCAGCGTGCAATCCATTTTACACCCGCCTTGCGCTCATGCCTTGCCCAAATGCGAGCTTTCTGCACTGCAAAGCACTCACATGTGCATGCAAAAAAGCCCATGGCTGAGATGAGTTAGGTGAGATGGAGTCATCTCAACATCAAAAGAAATCCCGCACGGCACTGCTTTGGATGCCATGCCCCAGGACGTCTGTCAGCTGCTTGCGCGCCAAGGCCTCAAAGCAATGAATGCGCACTGGTTGCGCTTACCTCAATGGCCGCTGCTCCCGGGGCCACTGCTTCCTTCCCTCCTGCAGTGGTCTTCTTCCTCTGGATCTCTGAGAGAAGGTCCTTGCGGCCCCGGATGAAATGATCATTGGAGAACTGCCATAGATCGGGATCCGATTTCCTGAAACCCTACAAACGCCAACAACTGCTACTACAAGCTTGCCCTTCAGGCACTGTCTAAATCTGCCACATCACATTTATAGTAGACACTCTTCTATACTGGATTGCAGGCAACAGGGAGGCAGCCAAAGGCTCACATATGTATTGAGCTGCCGCACAAAGGAGGAGAAGTTGTTGTGCTTGAAGTACTGAGGCAAGAGCTCTTTCGCGCACTCGGACTGGTTCCACACCGTGAAGCTGCAGCACACGTAAGGATAATCATTTAGCTGAGGCGTTACAGCACCCTGCAGGCAAGGACAGGTGTCTTGCCAGGTCTGACCTTGCCAGGGGTGTCAGAGGCATACCTTCGACCGTCTGCGCTCCACGAAATGATGTCGTCTGTCTGAGGATCCGTTACCATATCATATCTGCAAAAGGTAAGCCTCATTCACGAGGCGGATCGCACAATATGGAAAAGTGTTCACAGTGCATTTCGGGGTATACAAGAGACGTCCAGCCCTGGTATGCTACATGTAAGCGGCATAGAAGACATGGTACATGCTTGAGGCTCGTTAAGCCTGATAGCGGCGAGCAAGCACCAACTCACGTTTTGGGCAGGAAGGGTGGCACAGATTGGGAGGAGGATGATGCATCCTCATTGTGCCTGGGAGGAGCTCCCTTCGCTCCGCTGCGGGTCGTACGTGTGTATGACATGGTGCTTCAGACGTTCACATGACTCTGCATACAGAATGCTTTTGGCCAAGGGCACCTCAGCTCAGCCCCGAGGCAAAGGGGGTTACTCACTTGTAGCTAGACGTGTACCCTGTCAAGAGTTGCAGTCCAGCACCGATTTACGAGAAGAGCGAAAGCTTTCAACCCAGGAGTGCGAGCTTGCCGAGCCAATGCTTTATGCACCAATCGCCACTATTTTGCCGTTTGCCGTGACTGTATCGTGCTGGCAAATTCCACAGCGCTGGCAACTGCGGGCTTGCCGGGCGCACGTGCCTTAGATACGCAGAAGCATTGCGATCCCACGTTCCCGCCTACACATGGAGAAGACAACAGCACGCTTGGAACCAGCAGAAGCGAGCATGCATCACCGCGAGGAGTGCACCTGCTGATGAAAGTGTAAGCTCTTGAGAGGCATGTCCTGACGTGTTGCAAGTCCTACAAGTAGACCCTTGACCATGACGTTCATGCTGGAAGAGCACCTGTTTGCAATAACGATACCATTGCAAGCAAGTCAGCCCCAAGTCAGCATGGTGAACATCATATACTTCCAGTCATTCATGAGAGCCAAATCGCTTGCAGATTTAGAGCAGCAATACACCAATACTTGATCTTGTTGCATTTCTTACGCCTGCTACAACCACACTTTAAAGGGGCCAAGCTTGCAGGCTGGCGGCCAACTTAGGGCCCATCACTGATCTTGAGGTCATCAAAGCTCTAGAGCAGCGTGGTGCAGACAAAGACTGGGCTAGAAAGAAGCAAGTACCATCAGAACGCCAGGTGACTAAAATTCATTGATTACCAGGGATCACAAAGCTTTTGCGGCCTCCATCAATGAGCAACTGTCATTCCTCCGAGCACTTGGTGAGAGTTAGCACATGCGTCTCGCAGGTCTATGCTGCTTTGAAGCAAAGACACCCACAACAAACTACAACAGAGCAGCTGAGCAGCCTCCTAACAGACTTGAAGGTGATCATCTTGCACTCCTCCACCTTGTATCAACCCTTGTATATACTTCATGGTAGCCTGATCTTGTCGTGGATGAGAGTATCCTGAAACACCAATCATTATGCAGGGACTTGGCTTAACAAGAGGGGAGCAGTTGCAGATCGTCAATCTTAAACCTACAGCACCCGTTGTAGTTCACCTGGTAATTTAGTCTTCCCTCAAGGGTGTCCGAGATCTGGTCACAGCTGATCTAGGTGCTTCCTGCTGTCGAGCCAGTCCGGCCTTAGGATGTCTCATGGCTGGACTTCTTGTGATGCCACCGTGTCTTCAGCCATATCCAGCCTTCGGCAGCTTAATTGGAACAGAGGAGCAGGAAGGGCCAGCAGACCAGATTTCCTACCATCTGTCCTATTTGAAGGCTGTAAGCCCAGACGGGGATGCTGTGCAGATTGTAGAGGATTGCGAGAGCCGCCTGACAGCTGCCCAGGTGGATGAGCTGCTTGCCGGTGTTGAGAGGCACTTGTGCTGCTGTCAAGTGCACCATGCACGGCAGAGTGCTTCTACTTGCCTCTTGTGATCTCAGCTATGGGCATTGCAGCCTTTGATCCCTTGCCTTCCTAGCAAGTCTCCAGGCAGCAACTGCAGTGCTTCCTCTCAACTGCTTGAAGACGACCAGCTGCCTCAGCTGAGGCTCACCCACGACTATGTTCCATTGTGGAAAGGACAATATTTTGTCACAGACATGTGGCATGGATGCTTCCAAATGCACCTCAAGGATCCCATGATAGCTTTTCGCCAGGACATGGGGAGAGAGTCCTCACTCAGGCCAAGCTTACTTATGAAACTTGCTGTACAGTAGCACATTTAGCGAACTGCCAGATGATCATGGGCCCCGGGGCAATATGTTATTGCAGTTTGCTCATCTTGCAGTGTCATATAGCCTGTGTGCTGGGGAGGTTTAAGTGTCTAAACATTTGTCTTTACAGCAATCCCACTCTATCAACAGCAGTAATGGAATTCCCTGCCCATGCATGCAATGCATAGCATGCAACGCTGTGACCCCCACCGCCTCACCATAATCTCATCATTGCACTTGAGTCTGAACGAGATCGACTCAGCATGCCCCACTGAAATTTGAAGACCTTACTAAAGCGATTGCGGCCTCAGCTTTAGAGGCCTCTGACACCATATGGCCATGCATGCATAAGAAGTTGGGTCTCAACTGTTGGGATGGCGCCATGTCTTCACACCAGCTCTCACTAGCTATAACACGCCAACTGACAACTACCCACATGGCACAACGTCAAGCAAATCTGTCAAAGTCACATGACAACACAATGAGCAAAATTACACAGGTAGGGACCGACGCAATAGGAATGTGTTGTAGGACTCAGCTCCCAAGCTTCAATCCTACCACCTGCAAAGCACAGCTAACTCCTTGATGCATATTCAGGTAGGCCGCATCAGCTCTTGCAATTGCAGCTGGCATGATGTGATGCTTCCATTGGTTTCGTTTGAATTGATCAGCACATTGTGGATAAGCACCTTCTGTTTTGATAGGACCAGGTTGCGTAGGAGAAGAAAGCAGCATCACTTACCTTCCTTTGAGGCGTCCTGCCAGGGGCTGCGCTTGCGCTAATTGCTCTGTACCTACTGATGAACTACTTGTGCGCACAGGTCTGCGCATGCTTGTTGCCATATCTGGACACTGTGGGTGGGATTGCTGATACCACATCATGCTGCGCTAAAGGGGGACACTGCAATGACACATTTGCAATGCACTGAGGACCAGATAGTGTCAGAAGGAGACCTCTGCAACCCTGGAGTGCCATACTCAACGCTTGTGGCCGCCAAAGAGTACATCTCTGAAGCTCTTGCCCTCAGACTGGTGCTCCATCTTCACCTGCAAGGACCTCTTCATGCTGAAACCACCCATCACCACCCGTCTATACAAACTCAAAGTTTGTATCAAAAACACCAAACTGCAACTCACCTGCAGGCGTGCATTGACTCAAGCACCTGCTGCACATACGCAGCAAGAGCACGCATACCAAGCTCCCAGGCTCAGCTTGAAGTGCCCATATGACATGAGTGCATTGATACAGCAGGCTGGGCAGCATGCTTGCCTGGTCTGCAAAAGTTCTGCTGGCGGCCGCCTGATCCTTTGGTGGCCCCAAACCCTCCAGCACATACACTGTTTCCAGCTGCAACCACACTTGCAGCTCAAGGCTCTTGTGCTGCCCATGAGTGGGTGCACTATCTCGTGAGCAGCTTGTTGCAGGCACAGGAAGTGGGCTAAACTTTGCATGATGTTAAAGGCAAGGCTTGGGATCAGGTGGACCCACCTGCTGCCGTGACGCACCCCCAATGCTGAAGCCTATGTCCTCGTCCTCATCTTCCACATCATCAGCCCAGCGCACCCGCTTCTTGAAGGCAGGTGGTGCCTGCATACATGCCATGCCTGGTCGTCTTAGGCGCCCAAGACTAAGGCATTGCATGCCTGCTCTAGCATGTCTTTGATGTGCTCATAGACGAAAGCTTTCACTGCAGCTCTCACAGGCTCCTGGACAGGATGTCATTGTTGCTTGTGCAAAATATGGGGAGAGGGGGGTTGCTAGGTGCTTACAGGGTTCTGGCGTTCTGTGGTAGCAGACATTCTCGCCTTCTTGCTTCTCCTGGCCACAGGCTCGTCAGCCTCATCTAGGTCTGCCCACCTGTATCAGGAAGCCTCTGATAAATTGAGGTATTCAGGCTTAAGGCCTCCAGATGCGCCTGCCGGAACATTGTATCTCTAGACGTATTCCGCTGGCATGCAGAGGTAGGCTACTCACACCCAGACGAAAGACATGTTCGGTCCCAATGCGTCCTGTGGAGCTCCTCAGCCTAGATTGCAAAAGGGCAGCCCTCTGTAGGGAAGCTCGCACCTACTCTTGGCGCGTATGGCAGCTGCCACCTCTGCCTCTGAACCTGCGGACTCCTCCTGGCTGTCCTCCATGTCCACTTCTTTGATGCCCGTCTACACAGTGAAGGATGGTCAGAAGTGGCGGTGACCTGTTCAGGCAAACAGCACCCACGCAGCCAGTTCCAGCTTAGCAGAGTCCTTTGTGGCAGGATGTGCTCAGGCAGCAGTGGCTTCTGCAGTACACATAGTCATCGAGCTAGTGTTCTTGCTGATTAGCTCACCTGCTTGCGTTTGGGCTGAGCTTCACGCAGTAAGCCGGATGCATCGAGCTGCGGGTATAGAGAGGGGATGGACTCCATGGCCTGCGCAGCGCTCGTGATCTCCTCCAGGCTGCGGCCGTGAATATTTCTCCCGTGACACACCTGCATCCCGACCAGTTCCCATCAGGTGCGGTGATTGGTGCATCAGATACCATACCACGAACCAACTGCTGTCTTCCATAATCTCGCGTTTGTCAGCAACAGAGTGAGGCAAAAATGCCGTTGGACGCATGGGGAGGCTCTTCTGACATACCTTAGGATCAAGCTCTGGCGCTTGCATACCATATACCTCATAGCCTGCTCTCTGCGAATGGCAAGGAAGGCGCTGAATGATGCTGAAGGGCAGTATCCACTTTGCCCTCTAAATAGGACAGGGCCAGACCCAGACAATTTCAGCTGAGCCTGAGTATGTGACATGTAAATGACACTTTTCTCAGGATACTTCTGCGGCCTAGGGCACCTGCATTGGCGGCTTGTTCGCACCTGGCCAACTGACCAGAAGGCCTTGAAGTCTTCAAATCTGAGGTTGTTGGCATCCACAATGACAAAGGTGAAGCGAGCTTCCTCAACAGTGCGCTGAAAGGCCTTTAATAGGCTGGCTTTGTATGGACCTGGAAGACGCACGCTGAGGACATCAAATGCCTGCAGCAGGCGGCATCACGAGAGGCATTGCAGATTGCAGGGAACTCTGAAACCAGCCTGCACAAGCCAGTACCAGACCTATAGCAGGAAGGATCAGCAAAAGTGGTATTGTAGATGATCAGAAGGAGTGCCTACAACTTACCCTCCATATCCTCCTCATATTTGTAGCCAGTTTCCTGCACCAGGCGCAGCTTCCTTTTGCCACTGACATCCTTCTCCCAGACCTCCTTCTCCATCTCCTGCAGAGCAGAGCATCCCTGATGAGCATGCCCTTTGCACAGTGTCTGCAATGCCTTCAAATTGCTTCCTGCCCTTGCGCTACATTCCAGCCATATAGCAGCTCACTCACATGGTACTCCTGCCTTGGGAATCCTTGGAAACAGATCACCAAAACTTGCAGACAGCTTCAGAGCCCAGGAACATGCGCAGCACCAGCCTGCTGCGGGAATGTCAGCAGGCGTCGCAGTGTGTCACGGCACATTTCGCAGGAGCAGCTTACTGTGATGAAATAGTCATCTATGGAATGTACTCTGGGAGCCTCTCCTCCAGCTGCCATCTCAGCATCACGCAGCTTCCTGGCTATGAAAGATTTTCCGCTGCCGGGTATGCCACGCATGATGATAGCAATCCGCTTTGGGCGCTTCGCCCTGCCAGGAGCGTGTATGAGCTCCAGGACATCTGCTAGCGGCATGTGCAGGGAATCATCCAAGTACGGTTCCGCATCCTGCAGGGAGAAGACATTTTGCAGGGATCAGGACAGGGTCATGCCGGAAATGGGCCCACTCAATGGGCTCATGCACCATCCCTGACGGTGGTGCTGTGAAATAGTTGCCATCTTGTGAAGCGCATCACACAACCCCCTTACAATATGCATTGAGCAGAATGGCAACTGGCTTGGCTAATGCTGTCCAGCATTTACATACAAAATGTTTGCAGTGGTGGTCAAGCAAGGAAGAGCTTGGGCACCTGCGCTACATGCCCATTGGGCAGAGAGGCACTCCCTGGCATTGGCGGTTCCCCCGGTAAGGGTGGTTCCTCCGGCAGCGGCGGCAGTGAGTCAGGCTGCTGAGCTGGCGCAGAACTCAGCGGTGCAGCCCAGGGCACAGATTGCTGCTGACCAGGTGGCTGCTGCTGCAGCTGTGCTGCGCCGTAGAGGCTGCCATAGGGATTGCTCTACAGACACCAAGCAATGCATCAGGCACTTACCAGTCCTGCCGCTGGATACCCAGACAACGGGGTGTGATGTCCGCTATTGACGAGCTGTCAACACCCGAGAACATGCTACCAATTTACGCCCACTCCCTTGAGCACGGCAAACAGCCGAAGGTTGCTGTATGTATCCAGAGAGCCCAGCATGCAAGAAAGCATCAATACCTCTGCAACCCTTACACAGTACACACTGAGCGCACCTGCTGAGAGGGGGCACCATGTGGGTTACCGTAACCTGATGGAGGGCCGGCCTGTGGTTGCTGGTGCAAGGCGTACGCGCCCGCGCGGGAGGCTTGCGACCAGGTCTGTCCATACATTTGCGCATAGGGGTTGCTCATGGCCGTGACTTGTGGCCCAGGAGCAGCGTATGGCTGCTGCTGTTGTGAGTAAGTGACTTGGGCGCCATATCCGGGTTGTGCCCCATAGGCTGTATAGTCATGATTGGCTGCCTGGGACGGATCCCAGTACTGTTGTTGATACAACTGACCGTACGGATCATACTGCTGCTGGTGATGTTGTGGATGAGCGTAGTTATGCCCCTGGCCTAGAGATTGGGTATAGCCTGCACTGTTGCTGTATCCTGCTTGTCTGCCTGTTGCAGGTGCCCACAGCGAGGCAACTCCGTTTGTATGGGCGGCAGGAGCGCCACCACCATAGTAATTTGACGATCCAATAAGGTCTGGTGGAGGCGCCCACGGCGCTGCTGATGGAGGTTCCTGCACTTCGCACTACAGCGTTAGGCACGCTCTCTGTATGCTGAGAATTCTCAGAGGTGTCATTCTGCATGCATGCAAAGAGCGCTCCTCTTGCTATTTTGAGCGCAAGAAGTATATGAGGGCATGAACAAAGCAGGCCAGGCCTCATGTGCTAAGCTCACGGAGGACCGTATGCAGCACCTGAGGCAAAGGCGGGGCACCGTCAGGCAACGGAGGAGCTGCCATGGGAATGTAAGTGAAAGCTGGTGACGTACAGCCCGGCTAAGCCCGCCTCCTATTGTATCATCCAACTATGACACAGCCTAGCAGTAAGGCTTGGCAAAACTCGAAGCATGATGATCTGGCGAAGCATCTGGCAAATGTCCCATGCACGTGCTCTGTTTGTGATGTCTCGACAACAAGAATACGTCTTAAAGCTGCACCTGTGAGTTTCCCCAAAGCCTCGGTATGCCCATATCTTACTCGACATGTGATGTCGGACGTGCTTGTCAGCGCTCTTCAGCCAATTTTTAAAACCCTAACTGGTGTAAGAGGAGACGCGGCAGTACAAGCTGCTGTCACAGAGAACTAAATATTCACAATTGCTCACTTCTCATGAAACAATGATACGGCTCATTGTTGCACAACAGTCAGTGGGGATGCCGTGCAACCACGACCCACACTGCTTGCGCATTCTCTTGCGGTGGGGGTAAAGCGCACGTTTGGATGTCGGCATCCTCCCTCGTCCTGAGAAAGTCCCAAAAGTGAGTTGCAATCGGCCCACAGGCGGCTCTCATAGCCCGCCCTACCCTCACCTTTTCTCTGTACCCACCTGTTCAACAAAGCTTGAACATGGCGTGTGTCCCTCTGCAGGGAACCTGAGATAGAGTATCCCAGGAACAGTGGAGATTATGAGCTTATTGGAGAGCCAATCGGCAAGGGGGGAAGTGCTATGGTAATCCCTCTACTCGTGATTTGCTGAGCAGAGAGGACAAGCATGGCGTGCTTCGCCGGCTCAAGTTTTGCATGGCAGCATTGTTGACACCCCTCAGCAGCAAATGGATGTTTCCTGAAAGCGTGTCCTACCCTTTGTTTGTTTGCCCTCCCCTTCTGTGGCGCATGACCTGCATCGAGCTTGTCACTTGCTCGTTGAGATGGTTGTACATTATGCAGGTGCACCTGGCAAGATGCAAGCCCCTCAATACCCTGGTGGCGGTGAAGCTGGTGGATCTGGAGGAGCTGTCCTCCTCCCTGGAGCTGCTCATCAAGGAGGCGCACACCATGAAAGGCCTGCGCCATCCCAACGTGCTGCCCCTGCACTGCAGCTTTGTGGCGGACAGCGCCCTGTGGCTGGTCATGCCCTACATCGGCGGGGGCAATGTCTCTCAGCTGCTGCGCTCACAGTACCCTAAGGGGATGGAGGAGGATATGATATTGACCATCGCGAAGGATATTCTGCACGGACTACAGTATCTGCACAGTCACGATCTGGCCCACAGGGACCTGAAGGTATGTAGTCAGCAATACAGCCCCATCCTGTTCTAGGAATTTGCCTTGTAAAAAGATGCACACTTTGCTTGGCTCATCTGGGTGACAGTCTTCTCTGCTTTGGAGACTCACCCTTCTGCCAGATGTTCAGAGAAGACTGTCTCCCCATGTCAGCAACACATCCTGAAAGCAGGGGTCTGAAGGTTGGCTTGTTGCATTGTGCCCTGCGCAGGCAGAGAATCTGCTGGTGGCAGAGGACGGCAGGATCATGCTGGCAGACTTTGGCGCCACAGCAAAGCTGGAGCATGCGCGCTACAGCATGCCAAGCGTCCACCTATCCGACTCCAGCAACAGCCTGAGCGCAGCCTCTGACGGCGATAGCGCTGTGCAGTCTTCAGGACCCTCGTCTGAGATCCGCATTGAGGTGGGCCGTTTTGATTCTGGTCAGGGCATGTAGCTTTGTCTCTACTGTTCACAGCCTGCCACACCCTGAAATGATGTAGCACCAATGGGTCTGTTGGTTGACTGCAGCGTCACCCAGGCCCCTGCTCCTGTAGACTTGTCAACCTGGCTGTAAGGTTCGTCTGCCAATTCGATTCCTGCTGTATGCAGCGGGCGGGCTCTTCATGGTCCAAGTATCTGTCGAGACAGACCTTTGTTGGGACACCCAATTACATGGCCCCTGAGATCATGGTGCAAGCTGAGGAAGGCTATAATCAGTCGGCTGGTGAGCCCTCACGCTGAGCCTACTTCTTGAGATAATCGTCGATCCAGCATCTGCCACATGGCTGCAATCTTGGTTTGCCGCACAGCAAATGCAATTGGAAGTCCTGCAACAGAGGTAGCTTCTTTTCATTCCTGGAGCAACACTTCGCATGGCCAGTGAGGCGCGCACAGTGATTTACTGAGCCTGAGCTGCACATGCAGATATATGGTCTTTTGGGATGGTCCTCCTAGAGATGGCGAGAGGCAGAGTGCCGCTGGCAGGGTGCTCATTCACAAAAATCATTCTGGACACGGTGCATGGCGATGCGCCCAGTCTTTCCAATTGCGGCTGCACACACCGCTACTCAAAGGTGAAAGCATGCTCCATATTCTGAATGCCTGCACAGAAGTTGAGGTGCTTGTACGCATCGCTGCAGCGCCTCCTTTCAGTTTCCTCATACTACTGGTGCTGATAGCAGCGTTTAGCTGACTTGCTCTCGTATGCTGTCAGCACTCATACCCGGGAGATGCCTGGCACCAGGTGTGGCTGCTGCCAAAGGCTGAGCTAGGGGGTATTGTCCAGGCACTGGAGAGCATGGTGGCTGCATGCCTGAGGAAGGCTGCTGACAAACGCCCCTCAGCCACACAGCTCTTGAAGGACCCCGTGCTGAGGCATGGACACGATCACAAGTGGCTGGCCAAGCGGCTCTCCGGCCTGGACAAGAGCAGCCGGAGGGCGTCCTCCGTTGGGGACGACAGCACCGCTCACAGCCCTGCCTCCTCATCCCACTCCACCTCCTCGGTAGCCGCCCTGCTTGGCCTCACCCAAGCAATGTCAGCCTGACATGTCTAGTGACTGCAGGCCTACCTGACTTCCTGGGAACACCTGCACTCCTTGAATGGTTGTGGACCAAGGGGTGCTGTGGCAATGCACAGGTGCACACTAGGCATTCATTGTTCTCCAGACACTCCAGCAAGACCCTGCCCGCCGCGGGCAGCAGCCAACAGCATGTGGACAAGGGCAAGACAGTCCACCATCTGGCCTGGGCATTTGATCTGGAGGGCCGTCCCTTTGTGTTGGTGTTTGAACTCACTCAATGGTGAGACCCCTCTGAAGGAGTGATTTAGACTGGGCATTGGAGCTGATCGCGGCTTGGAATTTTTAGAGAGCCTGCCTGCTCATGATCCCAGCCACCAATCCCAGGATGTGCTGAGATCTACCATGGTTTGCCAGCGTCATCTACAAGGCCCTCAAATGTGAACATACACTTGTACAGGTTTGGCAAGGCACGAATCTTTATGGATGGCGTAGAGCTTCATGCCAAGCGGTACACCCTTCTGCAGCAGGTAAATCTCCCGCATCTCGTTCAGTGTGACGTTTTGCAAGGTAAGCAGCACTTTCAGCAAGTACGGGAGGAAACGCTGCTCAAGTTCCTGCTGCAAGGCGCACCGCGGGCACTCTGAAGTCCTCTCCATGCAGATCTCTTGGGCTGGGGACAAATATGAGCTCAAGGTGGACAACACAGGCCTGGGCCCATTGCATGGGCGCACCATCAAGATCAGCGTCGCCTCACACCTGGGAGTATACTTGCTGGTGAGGTCTGGTGATCAGCCTCATGTGCAGACCCTTATATTCGAAACATATCGTCAGCCCATGGCAGGGCTGTATTGCATCTGCTTGGTGTTGAGACGTGCCAAGGCTGTATGCAAAAGGCAGTGTGCTTGCAGGGGAAAGCCATGGTGGATGGTCGGACCCTGCAGGCACCAATATACTGCGAGCATGAGAGCCTGCACACAAGCACCAAGTCGCTGAGCAAAGAGGTGAGTCACAGGCTGCACAGCAATGCCTGCACTGCCTGCCATCCCTGTACCCGCAAAGTGCGTAATAAGAGCTGTTCAATTGTGACAAGATCGGCATGCTCAGACAGTCTTTGGTCTCATTCGAGGTGCAAGCCTTGGTCATGTGAGCAGGCTCTGTTGGCGGTCGACAGCCCACTCAGCCCCTTGGACACAAAGCCTTCCGGAGACAGCGTGCAATCAGACATGTCACCCTCTGCTTCTGAGGTGTCCCTGTCACCCAAGCCAGCGCTGCAGCAAGTTTCTTTGTCGCCCATTCCTGAGGTATGATCATGCACACCAGCCCTAGTCCTGCGTGGACAGCAGATCTTTGACAGACTTCAGTCGCCAAGTCTATCCTCTTGGATGCAAGGCCTTTTGTATGTGGCAGGCGGTCGGTCATTTGGTACATTGCAAAGCTGATGTTTGCCTGCAGGCCAGCGTCCCCAAGCAGGAGCAGCCCTTTCAGCCTGCCAATTCTTTCTCAGTGCCAGGACATGAAGTGCGGAAGTCCCCATTCCAGACCCTTGCTAGGGAGGACGACTACTCAACACCCAGCCAGACAGCACCAGGAAACAGCCCTAATTGTCTTACCCAGCAACCTAGCAGCAGGTACCTACTGCATGGCAGTTCCTCAGGGTCCGGATCGTGTTGCTCCTGGTCATCCCGTTGTCTTCTTGCATCAGCTGTCTGACAACCCTTTGTGCATCTCAGTGCGGATGCCATGACCAGCCAAAAAGGACATGGGGCCGATACTCTGAGCTATAGCAACTTTGACGGCCCTGAGGCAAGCGGCACACCAGATCTCACTCACCATCAGGTAAGGTGGCTGAGTCTGGAAGCTTTTGCAATCTGCTACACAGTGCACAGCACAAAGGGCGCAGGTGCTGCTCAAGTCGCAAAGCTATTCATATTGGTCGGGGTGACTGCCATCATTGCTGCTGCTATAAAGCTGCTCTTCCAGGGTGCAAGAGCTGCCCTTGGGCTGAGAGGATGTGGTGTGATGCAGACTGAGCCTGCAGAGCTGGATGCCCAAGTGCGGATGATTGTGAGGCAGGAGGTGGATGCAGCTGTTGAGCGGCTGCGTAAAGAGTTTGCAGAGAGGGAGACCATGCTCATTCAGGCATTTGAAGACCGTGCAGAGGAGGAACGCAATCAGCATGAGAGGCCTCATATCGCAATTAGGAATGGAGAACATTGAAGGTTGAGGTACAGTAGGTCACGAAAGGCAGCCATGCATGTGCAGAGGGTAGACAGAGTGTCCTTCGTCTTGTATCGTGTTGACGGACGCTTTGCGTCCTAGACAATCTTGAACTGTTCCAGTCTCTGTGCGGAGCTGTTGGCGGAGCATGCCCCAGTGCTGCTCATACCTCATAAACCCAGAGGGCTGTGCCAAGAATCCTGTCAGGGCAGCAATGTAGTGCAGACGCAGCATACATAACCACAATGGATGAACAGCACATAGCACTAGCTATTGTAGCGTCAGCTGGCCAAACATTGACCTCAATCAGATCAGGTGACGGCGGTCATCCCTAGATAGGATCCTGACAGAAAGCAGAGGGAGCCCAAAAAGTAGCCAACAAACATGCCGAACCATTCATCAATCAGAACTGATGCGGGTATCACAAAGACTGCCTCTGACAAGACAGCTCCGGTCAGAAAGCCCACTGATCCCTGCAAGTGTGGTCGTGTTACCCTTGCCTTATACAATTGCATACACGCACAAGGAAGGGCGATGCTCCTCGCCCTCGTAGGATGGAACCTGCTTAGACGGTGTTCACAATACATTCAGCGCACTTTGCAGGTCAGTAGGCTTGCTAGCAGGAGTCCATGAGCTGCAAGAGCCGACAGCTCACCAGAAGGTAGAGGAGGAAGGCCCAAAAGCTTCCAGTGGGAAGGCAGTGCTGGCAAATGTGCAGCAGGTTGGGTGATCTGGCCGCAGCTGCCCAAGCCAAGTAGCTGCCCATGACGAAGAAGCAGCCTGCAATGATGTTTGGGACCTTCACCGCCCAGTGCAACACTGCAGCCAGAGTGGAGGCCGGTGGAGGCGATGTAAGCGTGGCCAGGACAGCAGGCGTGATGCACGAAGAATTGTACAGCAATGTCCCAGCCCATACAATTACAGCGCCTGCACATGCCACCACCTACATCAACCTCTGTACCATACCATCTGAAGACAGTGAAAAGGTTCCCGCGGCAGAGCTTGGCCCAGAACTGTCCAGGTCGTAACCCTAGCGTGTTTGGGGTAGAGCATGCAAGATGTGATGCATTTACCTGTCAAGTCAAGACTTGCCCAGCTGTGAGCTGAGCATGGACTGAGCTGCAAATCTGTAATCTGCTGCGGTAGTCTTATCAAAGAGCTGATGAGCAGCGCAGGGAAATGTCTGCAGATTTCCAGACTGTTGCGGGCTCTCTGAGATGTCTTGAGCGATGTGCTCACCCTTCCATTCTGCGTAGCGCTGCTGCAGCCTGCACCCTGATTGCGGAGCTGGTTTGCCAAGCTGTCACTGGCCTCCACAAAGAGTGCATATTCCATTGCTCTGCTGGCTGAGGGTGCTTCACATGCGCTTGCTTCCGGCTGAGCTGCAGCTGGCGTTAGCTGCACTGGCTGACTGGGGAGGGCTGCCTGGTCTCGTACATGTTTACCTGCTCCCTGTGCTTCCAGCTGTCTCAGTGCATCTGCGGATGCCACCATTGTGCTATATGCGCCCCAAGTGTAGAGAAGAGAACCTGCCGCATAAGGGTATGCCACACACAACCGATTGCCCAGGCTGTGGCTTGCCATGATTTGAAAGAGCCCAGTAGAGCAGCTGAGTGTGAACAGGGTGGAGCCTGTGCAAACATCACTAAAATTTGTCAGCACTGTATGTTGAGCAGCATGCGATGCCAATGTTGCTCACTGCATATTGCCTCGGTGGCTTACCCATGAAGAACAGGCAAGCCGAACGCCAGGTCAGGCTTGAGCCCCATTGCCACGATGGGAAAGCATCTGGCCAGAGCCACGGCCTATCAAGGGCATTGTGTGCCTCCTCAAAGCTCTTGTGCCTGCGAGAAGCAGTCCTATGTCAGAAGCGTGCAAGACCCTGAATCTTGCACTCCATGCAGGGCCATATTTACAGATGCCAAGTCAAGGGACTCACCTCTGATCAGAGGTCGTAATCACACCACATTATCAGGAGACACAGGACGACGCAGAACAGTGTGAGGCAGGGAGGCCTTACGTACCGATCACTGCTCCTCTCCTCCAGGAGAGCAGCGGGTCTTCCTGAGGCATGAGGGCATGAGGCGGCTTCGACACCTGAAGAACGGTTCAAGAGATAACGTCTGCTTGTTGCAATGGATTGCGAGCGCTTCCCTGTTACCGCTGGGCGTGTGACAACACCGATCCGTACCGTGCCCCGACACAATGAGCCATGCCTACCACTCGAAGGCAGCTGGTCCCAGCATACTCGGTGCATCTGCTGCGAGATATGGCAGCCCACATTGCGTCGTGCTTTCAGAGAGTCGCCTTGGTCCCGTCGGAGTACGGCACATGGGTCCATGTGGTCCATGCATGACGTCACTAGGCACGCGATCGCCCCCTATACGCAAACGCTTGCAAAACCTTGCCAGGAGCCAGGACACATGGAATCCCAGGATATCATCGCACAGGACAAGTAGTCTTGGAGAAAGCATACGAGGCAATGGCGGCCTCTCTCCCTAGCCTCTTTACCTGTCTTCGCCCTCCTGGGCTTCCGCGCTGCGGGCGCCCCACACCTGTACGTTGCGCTGCTCGTCCGACAATTGGAAGGGATAGACAGGTGAGAAAGACCTCTTCCGTTGTCAGTATTGTTGTGGAACGCCGCTGTGTCGTACAAAAGCTGTACGCCTCGCGGCTGTTGCAGTAGCAGGCTGCACATTGATACACGAAGAGAGTGCTTGTGTGCTCTCGTAATGCTCAAGTGACAGCAGCTGACAGACACAAGGGGACCCTTCGATTGAAGCACATCTCCCTGCAGGGCACTGGTAATACCTTCCCGGACACCATCGACCTCAGCGAGTCCCCGTTCTCAGCCTATGCCCCGGAACCATGGCCCTTTGCGTATGCGCCGATTGAAGAGGTCGGGCGGCAAGCATTGCAGATCCTCAGAGGATGTAAATGTCTGTGGTCTATCCGGGAAAGTATGCATGTGGGAATCAAGCTGATTCTCCTGTGTCTGGCGGATGATTTGTGCCGTGATGATCTTGCAACTTCTTGCAGGCGAGCACACCACCTTCATCGTGGTATCTCAGCCCTGAAGTGGCAGAGCTCGAGAAGCTGGCAATATTCCACAGAAACTGGTTGGTGAGCCTCTCCTGAATAGACCACCCCTTGCCTCTCGTAATGAGTGAGCAACTTTGCTTGATGCAAGTCCCGCTCGTATGCTGAGCTTCAAGCTGTCTCTGACTCAGTGAAGACAGGAAATTCCTCTCAGCCTGGCTTGGCGCCACGCAGATGATTGGGCATGCCGGGCAGGCGCCCAATCCGGGCGACTACTTTACGGGCACCATTGCTGATGTCAATTACGTGGTGGTTAGAGGCGAGGACAACCAGCTGCGCGCCTTCCATAATGTGAATTCCGCTCCGGCGCGGGCCCCTCACTATCTTGCTCCACATTTGGTGCAGTGTGCAATACAGCGCCTGCCCATGCTTGTGCGGTGCTACATGCAGCAGGGTTGCTTCTTGACTGAAATATTTCCGTAGGTGTGCCGGCACAAAGCTGCACCTGTGGCAGAGGGCAGCGGCTGCGTGGACATGTTTGAGTGTATGTACCATGGCTGGAAGTACGGTGTGCCCCACCCCTTCAGCACGCTGTGCACATACGGTCCCAGTTTTGACCTTCATAGATAAGAGTGCAGCTAACTCTGACAGATTATTACTCACCACCTTGTGCCACGGCCTTTGACTCATGCACAAACTCAGGGCGTGTGAATGATGTCCAGACTATGAGGGCCGGTTTAGAGGCGCCACCAAGCTGAAGGGCATCAAGGACTTCCAGGCAAAGGACTACGGACTGGTGCCAATCAAGCTGGACACCTGGGGACAATTTGTCTTCATCATGGCAGACCCTTCCAGGTGTGCTGCGTCCCTGAATACACCATGCCATGCAGCTTGCATATGCCAAGTGCAGACTTTGTCTCACAATCCTAGCTTGGTGAGCAGCAATGTGATTGTGCCACTATATTTGCTACAAATGCGTTTGCTCAAAAGAGCGCAAACACCAGCAAAGTGCTAGGCTATGGGCCCGCCGGCGACTGCAGGGGGTGTGTGGCATGCAGCGAGAAGGGCAGCGTGGCAGAGTGGCTGGGAGAGGGCGGCCGCAAGATGGCGCAGAGCGACATGGAGGCGCCCGACCTGGTCTACGTCCGCACCATGACTTACGACCTGGAGTGCAACTGGAAGGTCTTCAATGACAACTACCTGGTGCGTGCCTGCCATAGGCCTCTACATGCACACCAACAGGCCGCATGCCTCTCCCTGCAGAGGCATGCAGAGGCGGCACACATGATGCTGAAGCTTCTAAGCATAGGAGGTGGTGTGCAAGGGCAAGCAGCTATCTGACCTGCGCGTGGCGTGCAGGACACCTGCTACCATTGCCCCTTCGCCCACCCGGGCCTCTGTGAGGCCCTGGACATCAACGAGTACTACTCAGTCTGCTACGAGAATAATTCCTTTCAGTTCTCGCCCCTGTCGCCGCCCGAGGAGCGGCCGCAGGAGGGCGCCAGCGAGTGGGACATCATCACTGGGCCCCGCTTTGACGGTACGGATCACGCAGCCACCTGCATCTATTTCATGCACAGCCATGATTGTCGTGAGGGTCAGAGTGTCACACAGTGAGGGCCTGCACTGTATGTGCCTGCAAGATAGAAACAGCTGAGGAATGGCATTATAGTGTCTGTAGTAAACCGGTCAAAACTGTCTGGCTGGAGGGCAGCCACTGTGTTTCAGGGCTAGATGCGCATGACCATGCCAAGGTCCAGAAGCTCTGTCAAACACGACCAACTATCTCTACTATTGTGAAGCTCAATCTGCACAATGCAGGAGATGGAAGCGGCCCTCGCTACACCTTTGTGTACCCCAACACGATGGTCAATCGTTACAGCATGTGGATGGGGACCATCCGGGTATGTGTACAGCTCAGTATCCAAGCCCTCATTGTCTTGGGGTGTTTGCACTGACCGACGAATTGTAGTGACAGTGTATACCACCAATATGCACGGTGCACTGGCTGAAGCAAGGGACTGGACTGTTTGTCTTTTTGCAGGTACTACCTCTAGGCGAGGGGAAGACACAGGTCCTGATGGATTACTATGTGCATCCCTCAAAGGCAAGCCCGTCCTTTGTTGCCCATATACCTGCTACATAAGCTTGATGAAACCCTGCAGGAGGATCCGCCCTGTCTAATTAGTGCATCCATGTCTCCGGGCGACGCTCAGAGTTAATCTGGTCATGCAGGTGGATGACAAGGAGTGGATCGACGCTGTTGTCCTGGGTGAGGACATCGTGCAGCGGGAGGACATGCACATGTGCGACCTGGTGCAGGGCGGTCTCGCCTCCCCGGCGTACGATGTTGGCAGGTTGGCAGCCGCTCTTTGCCGCAGCATTGCCTGGCTTGTGTGGTGCACCCGCATACCTGAATGCCAGCCGGAATAGAGTCTTGCAATAACCCCAAGCCTGCCAGGCAAGTGTGTAGCTGGGCAAGCTCTCATCCTAGCACTGTTGCCGATATATCCATGGCTTCGTACTTGCAGTTGCATACACACACCTGAGAGGTCAGCCTTTCTATTTAGAAGGGAATGATGGTGTTGCAGGTATGCACCATCTGTGGAGGAGCCGGTATTCCATTTCCACAAGCTTGTGCACAAGGACCTCGTTGGCTAGTGTATTCTTATTGATACAAGGGAGGCAACCCGTAGCCTAGGACCATAGGGGATACATGTGGGAGTCTAGCAGCCTCAACCGCGGGGTTCAGCACAGCTACCATGCAACCAATCTGCAGCCCAAATCGGCATGATGCCGGGATAGCATGCACAGCAGATCAGATCAAGGCCTTACTCCAGCCCCACAGCGACACACTACCCAGCTTATGTTGTCACTTGAGACAGAGGAGGTCCTCTCCCCCAGAAAACCATCGACATCGCATTGTCACAAATGAGCCATCCAAGTACGCAAGGCAGGCAGAGACAGGTCAGTTATGCGATGCAAGGCAATCAGTGCTAGTGCAACTTGGCGGAGTAACATTTATTGGTATAATCATAAATTCATGTTCCCAGCACCCAAAAGCTCCCCAAGCTTGGGGGGTCATATGAACTTATTCCGGCTATTTTGCCCGGTGTCGGCTATGTAGGATGATGCCATTCAATCAACATTGCCATATGACATGTTTGGAATTGCTGGGTGGGACTGTTATTCGCATCTCAGTCTCGCCTGGGGATCATATGCAGTGCATCATGACAGTATACTGCGCCGCATAGCGAGGCGTGTACCGGGCCATTCTATAATAAAGTGTCAGCTCATCATATTGTATATTACTCCTGTAACATATCTACAGCTGGCAACCAAGCATCCCCTTAAATTGGTTTTCACATATCCTTTATTGAGCACTGATCAGGATGTATTGAGTCATGCCATCTTCTACAGCCAAGCTAATGGCAAGCACACGTTGTTCCCAGTCTAGCAAAGGAAGAAACTCTTATAACCGCCTGCTGTATACAGCTCTTCAGGTTGGCAGGAATGCACGCATTGCAGCTGCAAAAGCATACTCATATATGAGTATACACAGCCTGCACACTTCAGACAACATGATAGACGATGCAAACGGCACCAATGATTAAGGCACGTGGTACTCAGGCCAAGCTTAGGAGTTCCAATATACAGGATGAGTCCCTTCTACCAGGAGTGCCCAAGGGTGCATACGCCCCTTTCTCTCCTAGCAAGAGGAACATCATCTTGCCAACTCCATGTCAAAGCGCAAAGGTGTGCTGGCACTGTACGGAAATGCTCAACCCAAAACACTCACACGCCATGCTGGAAGCGCATATGCAGAAGTGCTGAAGTTCCAATATGTGTCATTTTTGGCTTCATACACTACGAAATTCATCACTCAATAGTGCCCTGCTCACCAGCAAGATCTTCTTCCCAATCCAGCGAATCCAAGCACACATTCCTTCTGCCGGGAGCGCAGAGGGATGCAAAGGCCCCTTGGTCTCCCGGCAGAAGGAACGCGCACTGGCAATTCCATGTCAAAAGCGCTCAGATGATATTGTGCTGCTCTGAGTAGCTCAAGCAAGAGCTTCACTAGCACATAAAGAATGCGCGCCCGCATCCCATGCTCAACATCAGTTGCAGGCGCACATGCAATTTTGCAAAAGTTTGTATCATTCCGCTGTTGCATGTATCTTTGAATGCCTGATTGAAGGTATTTCTATGCCAAGCCTGTCTAGAAAAGGGCTTTGTAGCCCATCCCAAAAAGAAGAACTCCAAGATAACAAAGAATGCCAGGATGTGTTCCCTTTTGCCGGGAGAGGTCAGGGCAAAATATCCCTGCTCTCCCAGCCAAAGGGACTTGATACTGATCAATTCCTGTGTAAGCGCAGAAGGCTGCTGGCGCTGTCTGAAAGAGAAATCCCATGTTGCATGTATCTTCCATGCGCACGCGCGGATACTGCGTTGCTTCAATTCTGGCTGTAGGACCATCAAATCACCGACTCAAGATCAAAGGTCAAATAGGCCAGTTGCCAGAGACTGCTCTGAGTCCCGCAAGAGACGCTTACGAGGATACCCAAGAAGGATAAACTGCCGGCAGTGCCCAGGGGTGCAGAGAACCCCCTGCTCTCACAGCAGAAGGGAGATCACACTACTGACGTATGTAGAGCCTGTATGTGGAGACTCACATCGGAGCTCCGTCATCACAGGTAGTATGCAATTGCACATGTAAATGTGCAGATCATTGTACCACTTCCAAAATGCATGCACCATGAAGCCCGATCTAAATCAAAGGGATATGCAGTGGCCTGTATGCCAGACAATGCTGAGGATCCTCAAAGGGAGCCTTCTAAGACTCTGAAGCTTTGAGTGCCCGCAAAGCTAGCTGCCAGTTTAGGTCTGTTTGAGCACAGGGGGTGCATTGCTTGATCAGGTTACCAGACGTAGGGCCTCCAGTAGGCAGAGCTTGTCGACAACAAAGAGGGTGTTTGTGCTGGCAGCGGCATATTGGCTGTCACCAGGGTAAGATGCTGTCAAGATGTAGGTGTCCGGTAGAAGCGCGACAACACCTGCATGCGCACATCACTTCAGCTTCATAGCATGAGGTCGGCCCGGCAAGAGGCGCTTGCTCCACACCCTGCTGCAGCCAGGTGCTCCAGTGTGGAGGTTTGGCATGCAGATATAGGACGATCCGCAGTTTTGTGGATCGTCCCATATCTGCATGCCTTGCAGCTGGCCAACACTCTGACACACCCCTGTCACATAGCAGCTGAGCTCACCCTTGGGCAGCGGATCCAGGTTAGCCCTGACTTCGTCAAAGGTCTTGTGCAGCCTGACGCCCTCACTGAGCCGCTCAAGCAGTCTCTCATGGATGGCAGCACGCAGCCTGATGGATTCCAGCTGGAATACTGCCTGGCCATTGACAAAGGCCACCTGCGCAGCAGCCTCCCGGATGAGGTCCGCACCACAGCAGTGGGCAGGCTGAGAGCATCAACACAGGTAGGGAGTGTTCCCTCTTCTGGTGCTGATCTGATTAAATAAGGAAGTGCTCTAGTGCCAGACCGTCCAATATTATCATGACATGTGCTACTGGTGGGGGATACTCTGCACCTGCCATCAAGCTGCAACAAGCCAGTGCAGCCCTGGATAAGATTGCTCATCATTGTCTGCCATTGCCAGCAGAGCGTCTAGCACTAAGACCACTCACCGTGCCCAGTACCACGTTCTTGCTGGCATATATGCCTCCCACGAGGCTGAGCGTGACATCTCCAGTTGGGGGTGGGCTGCCAGATCCGCTGACAGTGACGTTCAGATCGCCAAAACAGTTGGGGAAGGCAAATCCTGCATGCCGTTGACATTTCCTCGTGCCAGATGTGGCATGGATGATAGCGTGCTTCCCATGCAGACGCTTTGCTGTTGCTGCCGGCGGGTATCCACCTGATACAGCTTGGGGCACTGACTGAATGCTGAAGGGCTTGCAACAGGTCAAGCCGCTGCAGTTGTGAGAGAGTGAGTGCCTACCCTGACCCCCGTTGCCGAAGCTGATGGTGAGTGTGGTGTTGTTGGAGCCACCACCTCCGCCGCCGCCACCCACAACCAGGTTTGTGGAAAAGCTGGCTGTCGGTGAAGTAGCACCTGGTGCACAGATAGCCGGATCAGTACTTTGTTACAGTTCACAAAACTCCATGACGGTGCTGTGGCCGGGCCAGCTGCCTTGCTGAAAAGAAGCCTACAAAGTGCCAGTCATAGGCACTTGCGGGGAAGCACCGCACCTGTGGGTGTGTATGTGGTGAGCAGGACGTAAGTTCCTGGAGCGGAAGGAGCCGTCACAGTTGTTGTGAACGTGCCACCGGGTCCGAGGGCGACTGGGCTTCCCACTGGAGCTCCGTTCAGCTGCAATGCCAGTACATGTGAGCGAGAACCGCACTTCAAGGACACGTAGCGTGCCGGAGCCTGGCATTGCAGGTCTATTGTGCAAGCTGGTCATGCAAGAAGTGAACTCCTATTTGGGCAGGTGCCACCCTCAGAGGGTGAGGGCGGGAATGCTGCGGGAGACTAAAGGTCAGGAGAAAGCACTGCTTGGCAGTAAGATGCACACAGAAGGGACTCACGTAGAGCTGGACAGTGCCTGTGCCAGGAGATCCATCGGCGTTGGTCACAGTGCCGGTCACAGTGACTGGAGCCCCAGAACCTGCGGGGTTGGGGGCCACCGTCTCGGTGATGCTGGCATTAGCTGGGCCGACTGTGAGCGTCGTGGGCCCTGATGTGCTCCCAGCCAAGGAGCTGCCAGCTGCTGGGTTGAAGGTGGTCGTGACGGTGTAGGTGCCGGGGGCACCAGGAGCCGGGAACATGTCTGTGAAGGTGGGGCCGGTGACGGGGAAGGTGTACTGCGTACTGTTGCCACTTGCTCCGGTAACCTGAATGCTCAAGAGCGGCTGTCAGTGCCATGCCTGCAGTGCATGCAGCAGACAAGGTGAACCACCACATGGCTTGACCTCACCATCCTGAAGAGATGTGAAGGGTCATGACATCTTGCAGCTAGAATGAGCTTTTAGCCAAGCAGTGAAGGGCATCCTGGCAACCTTGAGCCAGGGCAAAGGTCAGGGGGGCTGAGGTTGGCCATGCGCATGGAAGGGCTCACAGTGACAGTGATGGTGCCGGTGGGGGTGGTGCCGGGGGGTGATGTGATGGTGCCGTTGACTGTCACAGGCGCATTGGCGGCTGGGTCGGTGGGAGTCACAGTCTGCGTGACCGATGTGGCGCCAGTTGGCGGTGGTGATGGCGACACCGAGGGTGATGGCGAAGGCGTCGGGGTTGGTGACGGGGGACCACCAATCACAGTCAGGTCGGTGGCCAGGCTGGCAATGGGAGATGCGGCGCCTGCTCCAGCACTCACCCGCTTAGACCACATGGCTGCAATGGATTTGGTAATCGTACACGCTTTGGTGAAGCAGCTGTCTTCTGCCAAATGCTTTTTCAAGTCCACTGCACTGCATGTATATAATCCAGCAGACTTGGTGCCACTGGTTCCAAGTCAAAGCGCCAATCATGAATGAGAGGCCCAACATGCCTGTCAAAGGCATTATCGGCAGAGAAAACACACTTGTAGGTGTGTACGCCGTGAGCAGGACATAGGTTCCTGCTGTGGATGGGGCTGCCAAGGTTGTTGTGAATGCGCCGCCGGGTCCAAGTGTGATAGGGCTGCCCACTGTAGCGCCAGCAAGCTGCAATGGCGGTCAGATTCACAGAAACGACAGATGATGGAGGGACGCACGTGCTGAAACTGGCTCTTTAAGTTCCATGCGCAAGTGAGTCAAGCAGGGAGTGCTGCCTCTAACAAAGAATGCAGATGATGTACAGAAAACACAGCAGCAAAGCGCCAGATGATCTACATGACACATTGACCTACACTGCATGAAGCAGATGTGCGCAGTGTCATATACGAGGATTGATATCCAGGATAGGTATGAGCAGAGGGGGACTCACAGACAGCTGCACGGTGCCCACGCCAGGAGTGCCGTCGGCATTGAACACTGTGCCATTCACGGCGATTGTGGCCCCAGGACCTGCGGGGTTGGGGGTGACCGTCTCGGTGATGGTTGCAAGGGCGGGAGCAACTGTGATCGTCGCAGGCGCTGATGTGCTGCCAGCCAGATTGCTGCCAGCTGCCGGGTTATAGGTGGACGTCACGGTGTATGTTCCAGGGGTGCCAGGAGCTGGGAATACGTCTGTGAAGGTGGAGCCGGTGACAGGGAATGTATACTGTATGGGTGATCCTGTTGTTCCAGCCACCTGAATCCACAGGCGCCCTCAATTGGACAGGTAAGAGTAAGACAAGGACTGCTTGGCTTGAACATCCGGCTCAGGAGTACTTGTGGGCAGCAACTCGGCCATAGCCTTTGCACAGCTTGAAACCTAGATACGGAGCCTGTGACTGCGAGCTATTATTCAAACCCTGTTCAGGGCTAGCAAGATGCAAGCATACCGTGACGGTGAGGGTGCCTGTGGGGGTGGTGCCGGGGGGCGATGTGATGGTGCCAACCACTGTCACGGGCGCATTGGCGGCTGGGTTGGTGGGCGTCACTGTCTGGGTGATGGATGTGGCGCCCAGACCTCCTCCTCCGGAAGTTATGGTGATGGGCGTGGGCGCAGAGCTGCCAGGGCTCAGGGAGTTGCCGGGGGCGGGGGCAAAGCTGGACGTCACAGTGTATGGGCCGGCTGTGCCCGGAGCAGGAATGACATTGCTGAAGGCGTTGCTGTTGACCGTGAATGCGGAGGTCGTGTTGCCGCTGGCACCTGCCACCTGCAATGTGCCAGTCATGCTTCAGCATGCCTGCAGCAAGGAATAGCACGGAGCTTGCACGATGCTGAGACCACGCCTTCTGTAAGGGTACAGTGATACCATCACCTCAAGCTGTCAAGGCAAGGATGCCCATTGACCTAACGGCTTGACAATCAAGCAGTCCCTCACCATGGCCACATGAGCAGGGAGAAGTCAGGAGGGAGTCTGCCAAGAGCTTACAGTGATGGTCAGGATGCCTTGAGGGGCGGCGCCATTGGAGGAGGCGATGGTGCCGGACACGGTCAGGTTGGAGCCGACTGCAGCGGTGGTGGGGGTGACTGTCTGGGTGATGGTTGTCGTTGCCGGGCCCACAGGCAAGTTGAAGCTGAAGGGTGGCACAGGCGCGGCAAAGGCGGTGCTGTCAGGGGTGTAATTCACCACCACAGGGTAGGGTCCCACCACGGACGATGGGATGGCAGGCGCCGGGACAGTGGCCGTGAATGTGGTGGCGGCTCCAGTGCCGGGGCTGACGACCGCAGGGTAGGTATTTCCATTGAGCTGCAGCACCACACCATTATGCTTCAAGATCACAGGCAACTGTGGCCCTCCCTCATGGCCCAAGTCGCCATTAATGGGAAGTGCAGCAGTAAAGACAGTCTGAATGCTGACATGCCACTTGAAGAATTGTGAGACATCGGTCCAGACTATCATATCGTGAGCCGTACTGGACAATACTGACCTCACCAGTGTTCAGGTCATGCACGGAGATCAAGGGTGGCAGGGAGAGGGAAGCACCGTCAAGGTGACAGCGCCTGTGGGAGGGGCAGACCCAGACGGGTTGGTCAGGGTTCCAGTGATCGTTGTCAGCGTCCCTGCTGGGGGCGAGGCAGGGTTTGCAGAGGCTGCAACCGCAACGGTGGCCGGCTGCAAGCCATAAGAAGCCGTGAGCCTTATGAAAAGCAAATGCTTGGTGTCTGCAATGCGCGTGCTACAGCACGCGCATCCATGGCAAGTAGGTGCATGGAACAGGTGTCTTTATGCGCACGCTAACATTCTGCTACTGGCTTGAGGGAAGCAGCAGCTCACCACTACCAGGGTAGGTCCAGTAGGCGATGCACCCTGGCCGCTGATAGCGGGGTTGAAGTTGGTTGTCCCGCTGTAAGACAAAACCAGGGGCTGCACATGCGCACATACTGTCAATATTGCTGCTGCTTCAAACCCTACGTTCTGAACCCTTCTAAGATCATCGCTGCATTCCTTTTCACAGGATGCATGATATACATCCCTTCTGATGATACTGCACCCTTGCACTAAATAGCGTACTTATAGACAGCACTCACCAGAGAGCCAGGTTGCGTTGCTGCCGGCACAGTGATACTGATCAAGAAATCAGAGGTCAGTGCAAGAAGCCTTCTGCGGCCGGCCACGTTGCTTATGACGCTGCCGGTCCCAATTGTCACATTGTTGAGGGAAACCGTCACAGTACCACCTGAGGCAAGGACAAGCAAGTGCGTCATTTGGAACTGTAGGTGCACATGTGTATGTGAATGCCGTTGCACAGGACGTGGTGCACAAAAGGGCAGGGTCATTGGCCCTCTGCAATTCTGCATCTCAAGGAGTATTGACATGCTGAAGCTCGACAGAAAGACGGATTGCAATCAGATCGAAATTGCGCACCGTCCAGATATAGGATGCTTGGTGGATTGTCGGTGTTGTTGACGCCCACGAGGATGGTGGTGGTGGCCCCGGGAAGAGTAGCGGTAGGTGTACCAGCGGCAAAGATGAGAGTATTGGCCTGCAGGTATTCAGAGTCTTAGAATGCACCGAGTCCCACAGGTAGAGCCGTGGCCCTGAACCTGCACCATGCTTATGCAGTCTGGCAACATTACATGACGCTGGGTGCTCATGTGCAGGATTGCACCCACTACAACTGACTCATCCATGCATGACTGTGTGTCGACTACGATGTCAGCCTGACCCCCGATTCACAGTGGCACATGGTTTGCATGAAAAAGGAAAGGTCAAACCACACTGTGTAGCGGTTGTGGCAACAATACTGGCGTTGGTTTTCTTGACTTGGTCGTGAAGACATAGCATCAGCATTTGGAAGGTCAGACCTCACCTTGAATACATCAAAGTTGAAGACGGTCAGGGTGATCAGTGGGTTGAGGATGGGCACACCATTAAGTCCCACTGACTGTCCGTTCAGCTGCAGATCTGCACGTGACATTCAGAATGTATATCAGCATCTTGAAATTACTCATAGCAGCCAGTACTCAGGATCACTCTTTCCCTGCCACCTGGCTCTGGCATGACACCCTATCCTCGGGCTAACTAGCATCTTTTACGCTTTTCAAGCACATTGTGTCATGCAGCTCTCACTAGCCGCTGTCATCGCAGGTATGCACATTGATGATGAGAGCTGCAACATGCTTCCAAAACGGACAATGAAGGGCCTGTTCCTGGCTCGGACAAGGGCGCACTTGTCAATCCAGCATTCACGTTTGTGTAGTTCCCGACTGGAACGTAGGGTGTGGTGCATACAGCAAACGCAGCAGCGCTGGTTTTGAGCGGGTACAGGCCTGTGCCGCCCAGTGCTTGTCCCAGCAGAGTCTGGGTCCCAAGAGTGTTGACGGTGGCTGCTGAGAGGCCAGCAATGAGTCCTGGATATAAAACATTCAAGCCAGGCACAGCCGAAGCAATCTGCTGGATGGCGCTAATCTGCAGAGTAGGGTCCGTGGTGGTCGTGTTGAGCTGCACATGCACACTTCAGCCTCAATGTCACGGGCATTGCACCATGCCAGCTTGGGCAGAATCACGATCGCTGCAGTGAATTCATGAATGTCAACAAGCCTGTAAGGGTGAGGATGTCCGACCTCAGCATGGCTTGTGGCTATCAACTCTATGTGATAGGAGAATTGCAGATCAGCTGGCTCAGTGGACATATAGCTGATCATGTGCTTCAAGACAGGCTTGACGCTCAGCACTACCAGGTATGGAAGCTGTACAAAGTCTGGCACATGCTCCAGGAGTCTGACCATCCAGCGAAGCATCGCACCACAACACCAACGAGGTTTGGGTCGTTGGTGGCCGTTGTTGTGCACAGAGTCCTGCCGCCGCCATCCACAAAGCTAATGTTGCCGCTGTAACTCTGGGCTGTGTTGGAGGTAGCCACGTTGACGACTGTGGCCTGGAAGGTGCGCGGCGTTCCGTACTGGGTGTCGCCAGGTGGCGTCACTGAGAAGCCCAGGACCTCAGTGTAGAGCCCAATCTGCAGATGTGGTCACGGTCTCAGGCTTATGACTGCCAGTGTTGCAGGGCTCTGAAGGCAACTCAGCTTCACACATTCGCAGCAAGACATCATAACGGAAGGAAGAGGCCTTTGCATTCCTGACCTGGCTGACTCTCTTGTGTTTGCCTTTACACTGCCACGTTGTAGCAAGGGGCACCATAGCGCTTGCCACCCAGGAGCTGATAGCAGTGATATTGCAAGAAGCGGTGTGCACACAGTGTGCAAAATGCAATCGCATAGACACATGGATGGATCTCACCGCAGGAGCAATTTGGGCCTCAATGGCAGGAGCCAGCACCAGGAGTGCTGCTGCAGCAAGGGCGAGTGCCCCTGGCCTGGCCATAGCTGTAGTAATTGTGTCCCAAGCAACACCTGCATGCGATCACCCAAGCTGTGAGGGTGAGCACACAGTCGAGTCGATATTCGGGCTTGTCGGTGCACGTACAGCAGGCCGGGTAGTGCTGACAGGCGTTCGCCACACTGCTGGAATTTCACGCTCCCGTATGCGATCCTGCGGAAGCCTTGTGCATTCCAGCCCTTTCAGACAAGGCGCTTTCCGCCGAAGATAATCAGCTCATGCATCCTTCAATATTCACCGGCACCCTGGCCTGGCTCAATTCACAGCACGATCTCTGAAAGACTCAGCATGGGAACCGGGCCCTCTGGGAGCATGACGCACGGACCGCCCATTGACATAGAGAGGGACAACAAGCCTACTGAATGCAAAAGGTGCTGTCGACCTAAGCTGTAGGCAATGCTGTGGCATGCTTTCACTGGCTGAGGCATCTTAGTGTGTACTTCCAAGGTATGACTCAGACAAGGCCGCACCTTCTCTGTGAGACGTTTGGTCCTCAGCAACACTGCTACTTATGTCAAATAAGTCTCAAGGCAGCAGGTGCGGTCCCCAGAAGAATGGGTCTGTTCCTGTTAAGTCGAAGCTTTGAATCCGGGACCGTGAAGTTCAGCCCGCCCAGGTGCCAGAGTAGGCTTGCGGATCTGGCGTCACAAACTCTGGCAAGCTAAGTGTCACGTTTCGCTGCACCAGCAGCACACCCGATTGTAGGGCATCATGCAAATTATCCTGTTGGGCAGAGTGCGTGCACCCTACGCCATATGCCCCTTTTGCGCGCACCGCGCAGAACGACATCATGCCGAGCACTTGACCATGTGCGCATCGCCTGGGCGTTGAAGTCAATGTCACATAGGACAACATTAGTGCATCTTTGCAACGCGCAAGTGGCACAGCAACACCTCTAGTGTGGTGCCTGAGATGCGCACGTGCACATGAGGTGAGGTGTGGAAATGCAACACCTGTGATGGCAGATTCGCCAAATCCGCTTTGACCACAGGTGTTTCAGAGTGCCCAAGGCAGGGGGTAGAGGAAAGTGATATGCTGTGTGGGCCCATGGACAGCCTTGGGTTGGCTCTTTGGTCGTCTAAGTGGTGGCGTAGCAGGGGTCAATGTCGAGTCCCACAGCAGTGCATGACCCAGCAGCAGTAGGGAAAAGCAGGCAAGTGACAGCCACTGACTCATTAGAGAGGCAGGGCTTTGCTTCACTTCATGCCCTTTGTCCGTTAGAGGGAAGCAGGCAAGAGCCCTGCTTTTGTGCGAGAAACAACCTTTTAGACGCCATAACGGTGTTGTAGAGTATGCTAGAAGATGCCAATCTAAGACATGATGTAGCCTTCCAAAACAAGCTAATAACACCATCACACAAAGGCACCACCTTCACGTCACAATCTAGGGGAAGAATGCATGTGTCACTCATATGATAGGCAGATTTGGGGTATAGCTTTTGAGTTCTCGCAAAGACATTGCAAAGCTTAAGTGGCAGCATGGTTTGCATGGCATGTTTGCTGATAGGCTTGAGATAGTTTTGTATGGCTGTGGTCTACATGCTCCAGCTCAAGGTAGGGGTGGCAATATTCGCATGTGGAGTTAGAACGCAAACAGCTTAAGGGATTCTTAGTCTGAGTTTAGCGTGGAGTCTATATTTTTACCCCGTAAAGAATTTGATAGGGAGCTTTCTACAGCGGTACATGACAGAGGCCAAGCTGCGTTCTATGCACACCAGCTGCTAAGCCCGAGCTTGCCTTGTACCAGCGCATATATGAGGGTTCAGGATTTGAAAAGTATCTGCAGCGTAGCACACAAGGGCAGGAAACAGCTCAAATTTGGTGACAACTACGCAATGGCACCGTCGCAGAAATGGCGGCCTATGTTACTGGTGAGAACATAGGTAACACTCACGTATGCTTCCTATGTCCACTGGAGTACTTTTGCATAAGGTTCTTCATAGGGTGTGTGACATCCATTTTGCGTCAGCATGACAGCACTCTAGGGACCACACCAACCATAATAGAGAGGACCGTATGTGCCCAGTTTGCGAGAAGCCAGGCAGCATAGAATCAAATATTATTATTACAAGGGAGGCAATCCGTAACCTAGGGCCATAGCGCATACACGTGGGAGTCTCGCAGCCTCAACCACGGGGGCCAGCACAGTCACCATGCAATCAGTCTGCAGCCCAATTGCATGATGTTGGGATAGCATGTACATATTATTATTACAAGGGAGGCAACCCGTAGCCTAGGGCCATAGGGCATACACGTGGGAGTCTAGCAGCCTCAACCACGGGGGCCAGCACAGTCACCATGCAATCAGTCTGCAGCCCAATTGCATGATGTTGAGATAGCATGTACAACACAAGCTCTAAGGCATACTCAAGCCTGGGTAACCTTGGTGTCCCCACACCAAAGCCCCCATACTCCAGCCCCACAGCGACGCAACACCAGCTGGTGACGTCGAGGGTTTCTAGGGGAGAGGACCTCCTCTGTCTGGAGCGGCATCAGAAGCAAGCAAGCTAAACACGCAAGGCAAACATGCACATGCAGGCCAAACATGCAGTGCAAGGCAATCAAGTCCTAGTGCCACTGTCAGTCAGCCCCCAAACTGCTCCACGCAATGGTTTCTAAAGGTAATGACGGCAAGCAGGAATGTATCTGCCGCCGTAGCTGCCTCCTCTGCACCTCCTATAAAGTCATCTCGTAATAAGGCAACCATCCCCTCATTGTCAGACAATACTGGGGCAGTATCCTGTGCTCCTGGTAAAGAAGCCACTACTGTACGGAGTGCTGCTCTATGGTGCTCATATGCATGGCAATGAAGCAAGACGTGCTGTATAGACTCTATGCTGTCTGGCTCCTCGCAAGCTGGGCAAATGCGGTCCTCTCTGTCGTGGTTGGGCTGATCCCTAAATCGGCTGTCATGCTGACGCAACATGGATGTGCCACAACGCAGCTGAAACCGGATCTGGGCTATCTGCTGTCCCTGTGTGCTGCGCTGCAAGTACTCCCTAAACCCTGGACCCTCATACATGCGCTGGTACAAGGCAAGCTCGGGTTTGGCAGCAATTGTGCGTAAAAATGCGGCCTGGTCTCTGTCACGTACCGCAGCACAAAGCTCCCGATCAAACTCCTTACGGGGTAAGGACATGGAATCCATGTTGAACTCGGACAAAGTGTCCCATATGCTGCCCATGATCTGACCCCACGTGCGCCTGTTCCTACCCCTGCTATGAGCTGGAGCTTCCAGACCACGGTCGTACAAAATTCTCTCGAGCCTGTCAGCCGAAAGGCCATGCAGCCTATGCTGCCACTTTAGCTTCGCAATGTCTCTGCGAGAGCTCAAAAGCTGCACCCCCAAATCTGCCCTGGTCACATCGGAAGATGCTCTAGACGGGCAACCCAGAATCATACGAGCAGCCTTGAGCTGCACACTCTCCAAAGCCCTAGCATGCTCCTTGGTGGGGACAAGCACTTCAGCTGCATACTCAAGCAATGGACGTAGTGCAGTCAAGGTGAGCACACGCTTGACGCGCACCGAAAGATGCTTGTCGCGCAGTAGTTTCCCCATCTGCAATACGCGCGCATTCCCTTGGGTGATGACATGCTTGATGTGCGTGTCTTGCCGCCCATCTGGAGTGACGATGACGCCAAGGTGCTTGTACTGAAGCACTCTGGGGATCTCTGTCTGCCCCCATGTGAAGGTCCTGGCTGGCAGGCCCTGCACAACAGAAGCAGGACCACAGACCATGACTCCACACTTGGGCACATTTGCCCTGTACCTGTGTCTACGTGCATACTCAGCGCAAGGATCAATAATGTCACTCTGCAAGCCCTCTGCTGTGAATGCAATGCCAACAAGATCATCAGCGTACAGCAATGCAAGGATTCCCATAGCAAGGGAGGCCTCCATGCTGTGCCCTGCATGCAACTCCTGTAACAGTGCATTCTAGGG